>CM060943.1:772226837-774726837 GCA_030765085.1 Allium cepa
TAGGGGAAATGAATTCTTGCGAGCAAAGGATAGGGAAGGGCTGCTGTGAAACCATGGGTCATTATCTCTATGCCTTAAAAGCTAAAATTTATAAACTTCATATTTGTTGTTGTTTCGAAATAAGGTATTCAAAATCTAAGAGTAATCGCACAATGCCAAGGTCAATCATATGCATTAATTCATTAAAAGAGTCCAGACTATGTTTAGATGTGTCTTGATTTGTTTTAAATGATGTAAAGGAAAATGTTTGAAGAATTGTGTTCAAATGCTTTTGAAAAATTATGCCCAAATGCTTTTAAAAAGTTGTATTTAAATTCTTTGAAAAACCGTATTTTACTGCCTTTGAAATATTTCATTGTCAAACTATCTTGCAAATTTGGTTTTTTTGTTTTCAAATGCCATATGCTTAGCATAGGGAAGGTCAACGTGCTAGTGAATATGAGTTTTAATATTTAACAAGGGCGACAACATACAAAGCGTTGAGAATAACATGGAAGAAAACCATCTTAGCATTGGAATTTCTATTCCTACCTAGTTGATAGTGAATAAAACTTTCTTTTAAAACAATACTATTTTGAAAATTCAAAAATAATCCTCCTTATGCAAATTGCACTTGGAAAAGTTGGAAAAGATTTATGGCAAAAGAGAAGGCTCCATGGTACAATGTAATAGGTATCTAAAAGAAGGATAGAAATGTAAAATTTTCCATCTAAATTCCATTTCCAGCATAAGAGTATAAATTTAGGAAAACTGGATTTTCAAAATTTTGGATATAGCGTATTTGGTATTTGATAGCAGGGATTGGATGCAAAATTGGTTGAATACTCTTACTGTAGAAGTGTAGAAATTATTGTATAAAAAATGATTTTTGATTTTTGAAAACTTGCAAATATATATAGAACTGCCAATATATATGTATAGGTTGTTTGCATTATATTGTCAAAACGTTTTTAAACGAATGCATTAATATAGGAGGCGTCGATGGAGAATTATTCAGCATGTATATCATATATGTTGTGATACACTATGCATTTGTACACATTTGGCTGCAAAATTGGTTGTGCACTAATTATTTAGATAGTTTAGAGTGGTTGCATGCCCATAAAATAAACGTAATCAATAAACAATTATTAGGGCTCAAAAATGGAATTCGAGCAAACGTTAGAATTTGGCCATGAAACTTGCACCCTTGTGTTCGTTGTGATTTTATGAGCAACTTTCATATATGGAGTTTTACAATCGGAGTTGAAAAAGTTATTAACTTTTGAAGTTTTCAAAACAAAAATAATGAAATAGAGATAAAATGAAATAAATAATATAACTACATGGTCCCCATCAGTCGACCCCCTTCTTGGGCTGGTCGGCCGCTAACGGTCGAACCCTCTAGGATGGAGCGATCATTTGGTAGAAATAGTGTCGGGTAGGGTTGAACCATGGCCGAATGGTCTGGATTTAATTAATTTAAATCTAACAGATGCTATTGGTTTGAGTTCCTATAAATATAGGCCTTGCCCATCACTTTTCTTCTCATATTTTCTGATCAAAGCAGCGAAGACCAGCCATTTTCGCTTTTGCACTATTTATATTAATTATAAAATATTATGTTATATGTATATGTATATGTATGTATAATCGAAGAAGAGCAAAAAAATAAATGTGAAGAAGAGGAGCGAATCGATACTGCATAAGAAAGGTAAATTTTACAATTATAAATCTATATTCCACTTAATTTAAATTTCCTTCCAGATCATAATTCTAATGGGTATGTATATATCTTGTTATACATATTTTTGGATTGGAATGAAAAATGAGTCAATTAAAAGGATGAATTTGGATTTAGGAGAGTTAGAAATCTTGAAAAGTGGATGGGAAATTATATGATTTAAATATAACACTGAATTTACATTATTGAATTTTAATTAATTATTACACATATATAAGATTTGTTAAGTTGTAGGCTTAAAATGAACATATTCTTACACATATATAAGATTTGTTAAGTTGTAGGCTTAAAATGAACATATTCTCTTGATATCTTGCCTACACATTCTATAAGTTAGGTAACTGTAATTGAATGGTACAAGCACCCTAATTTGGAAATTGGAAATCAGTCCCAAAAATTTGTTCAAGTAGAATGTACATAAGGTTGTAAAGTTTAATCAAGATTTATGATACTTGGGCTGTAAATTGTTCGTGTTAGTTTGGTTGCCTTAATCTGACTTGGAATGTGAATTTCTATATTTTAATTTATTGGGAGCTTAAAGGTACAATTTAACTGTATTTACTTCCATATAATTTCTATAAATTATCTAATTCCACAACTATGCATAAAAATTACATCGTTTGGACAAGGAATATACCTAAAATGAAAGAGACTTGTAAAGTATGGATGTTCTACTTCACTATCTATTTCAGTAAAAGAAAAGAGATAATTCATTTCCATTTAAAATAGAGCAACTTTGGATAATCAATGGAAAGTTATAACGGAAATACTTTTGGGAAGGATGTCTCTAATTTCTTAAAATTGGAAATGAATGTTCTTTATAGAATGTACATATAAGTCTATATTCTAAAATTCCTAAGAATAAGAATTAATGAGTTAGAAATAAGACTATACATACATACATACATATATATATATATATACGTATATACATATATATGTGTGTGCGTGCGTGCGTGTGTGTGTATAACCGCACTTACCAATTAATAATACACACACACATAGGGTAACAAATGAAGCATAATAAATAATTGTATTTAGGTACTCGTATAAGTTATAATTAGGACGACTAGTTATTACTAACATAGTATATCATTGGACTAGGAGGTTAAATGGAAAAGATGTAGTAACTCCAAATTTTATAAATAATGTTTGCAAATCGGTGGCCAATAAATATGCAATTAATAGGGATTTACATGAATTAAATGGGGATATAAATGCATTTAAAGGGACTGATCAAAGTATTTAATATGGAAAATATTTGGAAATAAAATAGGCATAATATGAAACAGATAAATAAATATCCTTAGTGATTGTCCTTTTTGAATAATAATGACCATTTATTCTAGACAATTAACATTTATCGGACAGAGAAGGAACTGAGGAATACAGGGAATAAGTTCACAGCAAATAAGTGGAATAACTATTCGTAAATAAACTTAGAAGGCAGTCTAATTTTCATATTAGAAAATTATATGGCCTCAATAATACAGTTAGGATGAGTGTGAATTAGTGGGTCATGCCCACTATTTAGGCTAAGGATAATTGGTTTGCCTGTGAATGGGTTGAGATGCAAGGTCTGTAGAGTTACGCAGCAGAAGTTTGCCTTCCACCTTGATGCTACCAACTTTTGTGTATATGCACTATTGATATGGGTCGTCTGTAACCGTAGAACCCATAGGGAATGGATATACATTTTAGATGTAAGAAAACATATAGTAGGTTCTCCTTGGATTTGAAGTATTAAATGGCTTAGTGCGTTTAGGGATATCAAGGGATTCACTTCAGGGTGGAAGGTATTAAATGGCCATTGGGTCTTCTTCCTCCTTATAGAAGAAGTCTTGAATAACTTACGATGTGACTTGATAGGGAAATGGGGTTTACTTCGTTTCTAACAAAAGGTACTAAATCACTAGGATAGGTATTTTCCTTGACTTATATTAGAGAGTCTAAACAGAGTTTCATAGTGAGAGGTCAGCGGGCTTTGTTAGTGTCATTGTTGGACCGGTATTTAGTTGTTGGGCTACCATATAGCTTTGACCATCAGTGGTCCCGCATGGTCGCTAGCAATAACTTGGGCTATTCCCTAATGGATTTTCTTCCTACTAGTGTGGAATCCCTATGGGATAAGCAAAGATCTCAAAGTTTTATTTATTATTTGCTTGTCAGAGGTGGGCTAATTTACCCTTTGATAAGTCTTTGAGATTCGTTAGTAATATGACAATTAAACTATAAAGCCGTATTTATGGGTCATCGTTCTCCATAGCTTGGACCAATTGACTAGTGTTTACGATACGGAGGGTATGCTTCGAGGTTGAGGTATTAAATGGTAAATAGGTATGCCTCCTCCCTTTTAAAAAAAGTATAAGTGGTCGGGTTTCTTTTGGGTAGAGAACACTAATATGTATATATGTGTGTGTGTGTGTGTGTATTTACGTACATACGTATGTATGTATGTATGTATGTATGTATGTATGTATGTATGTATGTATGTATGTATGTATGTATGTATGTATGTATGTATGTATGAATATGTATGGTTATACCTTAGAGAAGGTTAGTATAGATATATTATATGCGCATATGGAATTAAACGGTAAGCCATGAATAGTGGACATAATACTTAAATAGAAATCAGTCGACATATATTAGTGTTATAGATTATGTATTTTATTAGTCACTAGAATGTTGTTCTCACCCACTCCTCATTACAACTCATATGATAGTTTTGAAGGGACAAGCTACAGGTGAAAGATAGGAACGGTAGCTAGTCTTCTCATTCATGCTTGGCACTAAAAAGGTGACTAGATATCCAAGAAATAATATTGATTCCAACATAGCAGCCTTAGTCGGTATATATGTTCTATTATATTTTTCTGTTCTACCATGAGTTTATGTAGACTCTGATATATTTATGTTTATTACAGATTACCAACACCAACGATCCATACCTTAATGGACTTTGATTTCAATTTAGTCAAAATTTGGGCCTATTAATATATGGGTTGTTACAAGTCGATAGGAATGGAAACCATCTGAGCAAAGATATATAAGAAGAATGTTATAAGATTGAACGGGATTCTGAGCAGTATTATTGGTGATAAAGATCCATTGTTCAGCAATGAGTTAAGGAGAAGTTTGCAGAATGCATTGGGTATAAAGATGAACTTGAGTATGGCTTACCACAACTACAGACCTTTGGTCAAATGGAAAGGTGAGCCATAGGCTAGAAGATTGCTAAGGACCTATCTTTTAGATTTTGGAGGATCCTGCAAAGATCATTTGCATTTGGTTGAATTTGGCTACAATAACAGTCATCAGTCGAGTATTGGAATAGCATCGTTTGAAGTGCTTTATGATAGACATGTAAGTCACCTATTTTCCAGCTAACATGGAAAATAGACTCGTGATAGGACCTGACATAGTAAGGGATGTTGCAAAGAAGGTAGATTTGATTTGCATTAGGATGAAGGTGGCACAATCAAGCCAAAAGAGCTTTGTCGACAAACGGAGAAAAGAACATGAGTTTGCAGTGGACAATAATGTGTCTGTGAACGTTTCACCAATGCGAGGAGTTATGCGCTTTGTGATGGCATGGAAAGGAGTACCTAGACATGTTTGTCCATTTCCCATTATTGAAATGATTGTTAAATTTGCATGTTGAATTGAGTTACCAGGTAGTTAGGTAGGTGTGCATAATGTTTTTCACACATCATATTTGACGAAATATGTGCATGATCCAAATTCAGTAGTGGAACCGAGGTTGGTTGAGGACTTGTTAGTAGAACCATATTTTACTTACGTCAAGCAACAAAAAGGGAATGAAAAGTAGATCGGCACATGAATGAACTAAGGAACAAAGTTATTAAACTTGTTCATATCCAATGGAGTGAGGATCTGGATGAATGTACATAGACGGTAGAGGATAAGATTAGAATATCTACCACAATTATTTTGACATGTATGATTGGGCATATATGTTTTATTGTAGAAACTAGTAGTGACACCAGTATGATTTACATCAGTAGCGAACTAGTGTAATTTTCGTACTTGCATGTACATTAAGTTGATAGCGAAGGTCATTATCCAGCCTTGTCAACATTACGAGGAGGAAATTCCTAGAAGAAGTGGATAGTCTAACACCCCACATTTTGAAAAGCTATAATATAGGGAATATAATTAATAAGATAACTTGTTAAGAAATAATGAAGATAATTTTAATTAAAGAGCTATCAAAGGAGGTTTGGATGACTAAATATTATACATTTTGAATATGGGTAATTAAATAAGAATAACAAGAGCAATTATAATCATCCATATAAGAATAAAGGAGTAAAGCTAAATATTTGACTAAAGAGGATTGGTATTAAGGGAATTGAGAATATGCCCTTTATATATTTTATCCTTCCTCGGTAAGTGAGCATATACCTTTAACATATTGTTCCCTCCCTCCACATTCACTCCCACTCACTCTAGACAAACTATGAAGAAAACCTAGGTCAACCACCATTTTAAGGAAGAAAAGAAGAAATTTAACCAAAAGGAGGAGCTTTCATTTGGAAAAAGAAAATGAGGACATTAATCAAATTTTAACCAAATCAAGTGAGTAAAACTTACTCTAATCCCTTCCAAACCCATTTGGATTTATATTTTATATGTTTATGATGCCAAATATTATGATTGAACTAGTTTATGGAATGATAGAATTATCTTATTCATATTTGGGAATTAAATGGTATAGTTTTGATATGTTTTAGGGTATAATGTGGATCAAACCTCCTTCAATTCATTTGTATGCTTCATATCATGTCTAGAACATTAAGTTGGAGATTGGTTTTAATTTCAAAATTTTATGGAATTTATATAAATTTTCAAAGTTTGGGAAATTCTAAATTTTTGGTTTTAATTATTTAAAATATGTGTTTTTCAATTTTCTCCTAAAATTTTTATATGAGGTAAATGATAGAAAATTAGATTTTTGTTAATTTTTGGGTATTTTTTCCTTCTATTTTCGAAGTAATATGAACTATTTAGTAATGAGAAATTAAATTACAAATGGTAGTTTGACTAATTTAGTTAAGAAAATGATCAAACTTATGGAGCAAGAAAGATTATGTCTTTGGTTTTCCAGAAAGAATAATTGCAAAGATCCATGTAAATTAACAAAAATTCGACATATCGCCATATTTGGTGGAAAGTAGTTACTTTGAATGCAAAAAAAATGGTTTTCAAAATAATTACAAAACCAACACTATGTCTTTCGATGGCTTATAAAAGCTTAACATGCGATAGATACCATTTCTCAACCCACGAAATCTTATAAAAGCTTAACATGTGATTGCTCCCATTTGTCAAGCCATGATAGGTTATAAAAGCTTGACTTGCTATAGCTCCCATTTGTGAATATGGGATAGCTTATAAAAAAACATGTGATAGCTCCCATTTGCCAAGCCATGATATCCTATAAAAGCTCAACATTCAATATCCAATTTTCTATCCCACGATAGCATATAAAAGCTCAACATGCGATAGGTTCAAAAATATGGCATGTGATAGCCTATAAAAACTCATCTTTCGATAGCTTTGGCATTCGATAATCGCAAAGAGCGATAGCTTCAAGTTGTGATGGCTTTATCATGCGATAGCCTTAACATACGATTTCTCCTTTTTGTCAACCTTAGATATCTTTGGTTTATGACTTGCAAAAAGCTCAACTTTTAATGCCCACATATTTTGACTTGATATAGCTTAGCATGTGATAAGTTAACATGCATCGGCCCAACCTTCGATAGCTTCAAGCTATGGCATGTGATATCTTAAATATAAGACATTCGATAGCTTAAAGGAAATTGCAAATTGCGATTGCTAATGGTAATGAAATTTCCTTTGTTAAGAAAAATAAGTTAGAATGTGTTAAGAATTTACACTAAGCTTGATCAAAAAGCTAAAAGATGATAAGTTGTATCATTTTCTAGTAATAAGACATGAGTTAAGGCCTTAATGCCAATCACATATCTAAATATGACCTTGTATTCGTTGATGTTGGTGTAAGGCCCTAATGGCAACCAAATGTCTAAATAAGACATGGTACTCGGGGAACGTTGGTGTAAGGCCTTAGTGTCAGCCATAAGTCTTAATATGGCATTATGTTCGACATGTGTAAGGTCTTAGTACAAACCAAATATCTAAATACGAAATAATATTCGGTAACATTAGTGTAAGGCCCTAGTGGCAATCAAACGTCTAAACACGATATAATATTTGCTAACATTGGAGTAAGGCTTTAGTGGTTACCATAAACCTAAATACAAAATTGTATTCGATACTGTTGGTGCAAGGTCAGAGCAACAACCTATTAACCTACAAATGATAGAAATCGTGAATCAAGATAAAAGTCCACGGGGCAATCTAAATTGTCTAACCGTGGCATTATAATTCATAAGAATAAGGCTTGTGTGGTAAATAAACCGACTATAGAACCTGGTTGGAATATGTAATGAAAAGTAAATCATACACTTATGTTTAAATTGATTATTTGAAATTGATCATGACATGATGTTTTTTATATAATATGATGTAATTGTTGTTGACTAAAATAGCATGGAAGAAACCTGTTGTGTGCTCCAATGGCATGGTCTCACTCTATGTCTTAATGTTTAGGGTAGAGCGCAACTAATACTATACTTTATGTCTGGCCCTTGTTTTAATTATTTCACGTAAACTCACGGTTGCTCATTCAGGTAAACTTAGATTAGTGCTTAGAAAGATTTCTTTAGGAAAAGACGAATAAAGACTCCAAAGAAGAAATTAGTCTTATTTTCTAATAAAAGTTGTTTAAATTCCACTTTTGTAAAATCAGATTATATAACTAAGTAAGTGTTCATGTCAGCATCTTTATATGTCACGCATGATACTATTGTTTGTATTGTTATTGTATTTAATTCTATATGGGTCAAAGTAGACTAATGAAAAAGTAATGATATTGCATAAGAAAATTTTATGTAATAGAAGTATTAACTTTTTTCACATAATGTTGTGGAATATGAATGATCTCATCTTTTCACTTGAAAATAATTTGGTGATGACTGCAGCATTAGCATCATTCATTTTCGATTCTCAATATAGAGGATGTTACACTACTTAATAAATTGTGCTTTAAATTTTTAACAAGTAAAACATTTTGAAATATGAAGAGTTTTAGAACTACCAATGTTGCTGATGCAAATGACATACCGCTTTGAATTGTCCTCAAATTTTACGGTTCCACCACCATTATATATAATATCACTTAGTAATTATGTTATATTTGAACACCTGTTATCTAATATCAATTTCTCCTTCTTTATGATCTAGCATGTTCTGCATATTTATGGTCATCATCTCCTATGGAGCAGTGTTGGCATTTTTAATTTCAGGCTCACTTCACTTGATGGTGTGCTTGAATCATCCTATGTTGCATTGAAATTTTGTTTCCTCTTCTTATTGAATGTATTAGCATTCAAAGAATATTTTATTTCTTTATATTTGAACAAGCTCTTTCCAGCTGGCCGTTTTTATCATATTTCAAACACTTAACAACATTTCCATCTCCGAAATTTTCCTTATTATTGCTAATTTTTCGAAGTTCATCATTTTTCTATATTTCATGAGCTTTTTGAAATTATTGGTCAAGAATTTTTTTCCACATCATTATCTGAACCATTATTGTCATTTGCATCGTTGAATGCCTATGATTTCATTTTATTTGCTTGAGTTTCATTTCTAGCCTGCAACTTTATGTCATAGGGCATTAAACTTCTAACTAATTCTTCTACTTTTTTGGTACTAATGTGTAATAATTTGGAATTTTGAACATTTCGTATTTAAATATCTGAATTATTTAAATATTTAAATCTTTGACTAAATGTTATTAAAATGATTTAATAACCTTTTTAACTTCTGTTTAAATCATAACTAATGATAGTAAACTTATTTGGAAAAATACTTATAAAAATATATAATTTGGAAAAATATCGATAATGTGACCGAAAATCATTTTATCGATAAACAGCTATTTTCTTAATAGAAGTTGTTCAAACTTTTTACACATGTCTAAGAAATCATTATGAAGATAATTAGCAAATAAAAATATTTTCACATTTATGGCAAACTAAATAGGAAAATGAGCAAATAAGGAAAATGAGCAACAATGGAAATAATTAACTCTTAATCTAATATTTAATGAACACATCAGCCACTAATTAAACACTCTCCTTCATACAAGCTTGGAAGGTTCTATAAGCTTCCTATAGGATAAGAGAGATTATGGTAAGGGTATAACAATAATTAGCCTAAAGGAGAAGTGATAAAGTAAAAGTAAGCATAAATGGAAATGCTTAAGTGTCAAGTAAATGATAAAGTATATGTGATGGGAGGTAAGCCATCCAAGGGATGAGAGTAAGATTATGCTTTCTTAAGGCCTATAAATATAAGTGGGCAGTTTAATTAATAATCACAAATAAATTTCTAAGCTTGAGATGAAGTAGGAGGGTTGAAAATGGTGAAAGTACTTAAACACTAATCCACTAATTACTCTCTAACTTTTTTCAAAAGTTAACCAAATCTTCTCTAATCTCTTTTAAACTTTGGATTTGGGCATAAAACATCGTAGGAGGCATGAATAGAAAGTAAGAAGTAGGAGAGGTGAGAGGAATAAGGGAATCCATGGATGGGCCATGAGCTTGGAAAGAGGAGGAAGAAGGTGGTGGCTTTGGTTTGGAAATGCTAAAGGTTGGATCTTTAGGCTTATGTTTATGGATGGAGGTCATTCTTTGGTTCTTATGACTTTATGCTTAGGTTAGGCCTTGATCTAAATGAGTTATATCAATAACTCTTAAGTATATATTGTGAATATATATTTATTGTGTTTGAATTAAAAAATTGAAGTGACGTTAACTAAGTAAAGTGGTTTAGTGAGGGAGATAGGAACACTGCTTACTTTCATGCATCAATCAAAAATAAACAAGCTACTGACCACATTCATTCACTTTGGGATGATGGTATACACCTTACCAAGGCTAATGAGATTGACCATCACCTGACTCAACATTTCATCAAGCTTTTAGGAAACTATAATAGTTTTCAACCTGAACTCGACAGACTTAGCAGCCTTCCCCTCCCTATGTTAAACACCACAATGGAAAATATGCTTGTTAAAAAGGTTACGGATCAAGAAATTAAAGATGTTCTTTTTGCGATGAATGCCACTTCGACTGGTGGGCCTGATGGATTTAATGTTGCCTTCTTCAAGACCGGCCGACCTATTGTTAGCAAAGATTTTACTGCTGCAATTCATAATTTTTTCAATAACTTTAGGATGCTTGGAGAAATTTATGCTACCAATCTTGTACTTATTCCAAAAGTGAGGCCCACGCAAAATGCTTCCTCTTTTCGACCAATATCTTGCTGTAATGTAGTTTACAAGTGTATCGCCAAGATTCTAGACTCTTGTCTTCTTTTAGTGCTCCCATCCATCATCTCCCCTAACCAGTCTGCATTTCTCCCAAATAGGAATATTCTTGATAATACAATGATGGCTCATGAATTAATTAATGGGTATGGTAGATGCCACAATTCTCCTAGGACAACTATCAAGCTTGACATATGTAAAGCTTATGATAGCTTGCAATGGTCCTCCATCATTCGTATTATGTCTCTTATGGGAATTCCTAAAGTCTTTGTAGCTTGGATATATGTGTGCATTTCAACCGCCTCATGCTCTCTTTGTTATAACGGGAAGACAACGGGATACTTTATAGGGAAGCAAGGGTACTCCAAGGGGATCCAATTTCGTCCTATATTTTCATTTTAGTTATGGAAGCACTGACTTGTATGTTGTCACGGAAATATGAAGATAACTCTATAACTTATCATCCAAAGTGTAAACGGCTACAAATATCCTCTCTTTTCTTCGCTGACAACATAATGATCTTTAGAAAGCCCAATGATCACTCCATTGCTTGTATTCTTGACACCCTCCATTCTTTTTATCTTGCAACTGGTTTAAAGATAAATTACTCAAAATCTCATATTCTCATCTCTGGAATTGGATTGCGTGACAAAGTTAGGATGGAAGCTCTTTCTGGTCTTCAGCCAATGGAAAAAAAGATGACATATCTAGGCCTTCCTCTGTGTACTTCCAGAGTTACTAGGGCTGACTGTTCTAACCTATATGATAGATCACCACTAAGCTCAATTCTTGGACTGCCAGATTACTTTCCATGGCTGGAAGAATGGTGCTTGTCAAGTCAGTTTGCTTTTCTATGACTGTGTATTGGCTAGAACCTTTGTCCTGCCCACTCAACTACTCACGATGATCAGAGTAGCCATGTTAAGATTTCTTTGGACAGGATCCATCCGCAACAGGAAGATAATACCTCTGTCTTTCTCCAGTTTGGAAAAGCCTCTTGTCAAAGGTGGGCTTGGCATAATCAACGTCTCCTTATGGAATAAGGCTGCAGTCAGCACCCATGTGCATGCTTTACAGCTGAAGAAGAACAGTCTTTAGGTGAAATGGGTATGGTTTTATTGAATTAAGAATGGTAATTTCTGGATAATGAATGTCTCACAAAACTCGAGTTGGATATGGCGCAAAATTTTGTGCATGAGAGGTTTATTCCTTCCTTATGTCAAATACAGTTTGTCACCAGGTTGCCAGGTGAAGTTTTGGAAGGATCCTTGGATGGGGGATGGCATGTTGTTGGAAATAATGCTGAGTACTCAAGAAAGAACGCAATCATTGATAGGTTACAATGCTTGTGCTTTTGAGTACATTGTTAATGGGAAGTTGAGCACTCCTTCCTCAAGTAATCATATTGTTAACTCGTTATGGAGGAGTATGCGTGATAATTTGGTGCTAATTAAACATGAGACAGCATTATGCTGGAAGGGTAAGCCTTATAGTATTGGTCGGGTATACGATCTCCTTCGTCAAACTGCTGCTTTGCTAACTTCCCATGGGCAAAGGTATGTTGGTCATCACACTCACCAGCTAGCGAAAACTTGATGCTTTGGAGAATATTAAACAAAGTTTTTCTAACGAAGGATAAACTTGTATCTGCTGGTATGGAAATTGATCATCTGTGTCTTTTCTGCAATGTGTGCCCTGAATCTGTTGAGCATATCTTTTTTAATTGCGATTTCTTAACTAATATGATCTGTACGCTGATGTTTAAAGTTGGAATATCGAGCTTTGATGGCGATACATCGTCTAAATGGAACGAGCTGAAGAAGACTATGAGGTGGAGACACAACAAAAGGGACATAATTTTTTTCGTCCTTAAGGTTTACATCAAAATGGTGTGGAATGAAAGAAACTTGCAGTACTTCAGAAGTGAAGTCACTGACGCACAACAGTTTTGGATCAAAGTTTTGAAGAATATTGATTCTGGTCTCCAATTTTCATGACACGGCTTTACACCCCAAAACCATGGGTTTTGGAACTGATCTGATCTTTTTGAAGACCATCCAGTGTGCTTGTGCCTGTTGTTCTTGTGCATTCTCTTGTGCATATTGCATGCTCTTGTCTTATTTTCTTTCCTTGTTTTGTGGTTGTAAAGTGTGTCTTTTGTTTGTTTTTTAATTGTTTTCCTGTGGTGTTTGCGACAAAAGTGTGCTTTTGTCGTATTGTTCTTTTCTCTTTAATAAACTCTGGTAGGGGTCCAGCCAACCTTGCTTGCCTTTCAAAAAAAAAAAGTAAAGCTATTAAATTTGGACCCCTCTTGCTTCTAGAAGCTAATTATAACTGTACATTATGTAACCTTACTTTAGTTACCCTCTTAAATATGTGAAATGGCCAAGAATTGATGTTAAATGGTTGTTTAACATGTGTGTTAAATTGAAGAAAGTTTGAAAGCGTTTGAAGCGAGAATAGTCGTTATAAGTGCACTTCTGAATCCCTTATTTTCGAGGATTTGTATAAATAAATGGAAAGATATTCTTAAGGATTTCTTTCCAAGGGTTTTAGAAATCCTAATGGTAGTACTTACCATAAAAATTTAAAGTCTTAAATCATCTGTTTAAGTGGTTAAAACTAGTCGCAAAGATGGTGCGTTTCAATGTTGTTTTAACAAGGACTTTTAATACCACTTACAAATGATGTGGTAAGTCACTTATTGTTTTAAGTGTTTAAAATGCGAAATTTGGCTAGTTTTTCATGATTTAAATGGTTTCTAATTTCTTTTTTTATAAAATATTTTGATGGAAGTTCTTATAAAATTTATTTGAGTATAAAAAAGAATAGTGTTTTAATGATTATTTGTGAATTTTGAAAGTGCGGAAAAATGTAAAACATGGTTTTAACCAAACTTATAAAATAGTTATTTTAAATAATGCTTTAATGGATATTTAAAACCTGTTTAAAAGTGTTTATCAAGTAATTTTATATATATATATATATAAGTTTTGACAAAGGTGATTGACTAGGCATAAAACTAAAAGCCAACTAGCAAACTTGTCTATTTGTTAGACTCAAGAATGAGGTGTCTAGGCAAGGCTTGGAGCAACAAGTGCCCAAATTTACCTGGCTTCACTCTTGAACGAGGAACAATGTAAGTTGAAATGTCGGAAATGTGTTAATCTTGTTGTTTTCTTAGTTATTTAAAAAAGATAATTAACTTTGCTTAATGCTAAAAGCCGACAAAGTATGTTTATATATTTCTGAGAGTTAAAGACTGATGTCGAGTAGGGATGGAGCAATAATGTTTAACCAACTGGGATTCCCTCTTGAATGAGGAATAGTTAAGTCAGAAATTTCAGAAACGAGTTAAGAATACAAACATTGATTTATATATGCAACTGCTTTAACTAGATAATCGTTTAATCGACTACCGAACTTAACCTACTATTAAATTTAGATCTTTAAAGGGTGTTTTAAAGATAGTAACAAGTAGAAAAATGATTTGGGTTTGCTATGACAAGGTATTAATCGTATTTATCGTTAGCTCTTTTCAATAATTCTTAGGGATGTAAAAAAATCTTTAAAAGAATGTTTTAAAGATAAGCATAAGCGAAATAGTTTTGGGTTTGTTATGACAATATGTTAATTACATTCGTCTTTAATCCTTTTTTATTATACTTGTGAATGTAAATAGATCTTTAAAAGAATGTTTTAGAGATAGGCATAAGTGAAATGGTTTGGGTTTGTTTAGAACAACTTTTTAGAGATAGGCATAAGTGAAATGGTTTTGGGTTTGTAGTGACAGTGTATAAATAACATTATTCTTGAACCTTTTTGAATGGATTTGTGAAAGTACTTAAATCCTCAAAATGGATATTTTGAAGATAGAAAAAGTAAAGGTTTAAGTTATAAATCTTGTTAATAATTTGTGAATATACTTATACTAATTGGGATTACCGGATTAGTACATGAATACTTTTTGAAGTATAAGAAGAGTAAAGGTTTAAAGTAAGGAATCTTGTTAATGATTTGTGAATATACTTATACCATTTGAAATATGTATATGAATACTTTTTGAAGTATAAAAAGAGTAAAGGTTTTGGGTAAGAAATCTTGTTAATAATTTGTGAATATACTTGTATCGTTTGAGATAGGTATACGATTACCTTTTAAACTATTGAAAGAGTACAAATGCATAGTAAGAATTCGTAAACAATGTTTTGTTAGATAAAAGAACTTTTACTAATAAAAGAGGTTTTAATTAATAAAAGATTAATTAAACAAAAAGATAATTAGAAGCCGCTTATGTGACTTGATCATGCTTTGCATGACTAGATCAAGCTTTGTTTGTTTCCTCATGAAAACCTTTATTCATATACTTAGCACCAAAAGTCAATGAAGTAGGCTTGTCTAACTATGGGAACTAAGACCGATGTTTGTGCAGGGATATGAGTAATAGAGCTTGAACCAACCGGCTTCACTCTTAATCGAAGGATAGTGTGAGAGGAAAATATCAGAAATGTGATAAGTATATGAGAGTTGGTTTCCATATACGATCATTCTTAATATCACTGAATGAGAAAACTCGTCGGTCGGTTCGGTAAGTGTTTTACTTACCGAAAACCACTTCAAGGCTGAGATTATTGTTCTATCTCTTAGAATTTAATTTATTTGAGATGCAGGGATCTATGTGGCGATTCAAGATCTGTTTGAGATGCTAAAACACATGTAATTGTTACCGATCTATTCATGATGTGGAAATCCATGTGTGATTCTGATATCTATTAAGATATAACAATCCATGTGTGGTTCTAAGATCCATTCGAGATGTGATGATCCAATTTGGGATTCATGTTCTGTTCGAGTGATGAAAACTCGTGTGAAAGAAGCCCAACGTGACCTCGACATCGAAAACAGCTAAAAATAGAGTAGGAGCATAGCTTAGGTTTTTGCTGACCCACAACACGATATTACCACTCCAGATCTAGCCCACGACAAGTTATTACCACTCCAGATCTAGAGTATGCTTATCGATGTTGCGAGCGAAAGTGATGGTATTCGAGATCACGTGTTTAGACATGGACCATATATATTTACCTTATGGTATATTCTAGAGATATATGACGCTTGGAGGTAGTTTCTTACCTTTGTATGGGAGATTGGATTTTGCTTGACCGAATGGATCTTCATGGAAAATCCATTATGCAAACGTTCCATAGCGGTTTTGGTTGTACCCTCTATTATGATGTTGAATGTATGCAATACAACCATTCCAGCTATGTTATAACATTTATATTCTACACCCTAGACAGTTCTATTATATCACCTTATGTACTTATTAGTTGGTGGTTCTTTTGAGGAGATAACTGTTATGGAATTCCGTGAGGTCTCTAAAGTAATATTTTATGCTAGCTACATATTTCTTAAGTTTCTCATACCAGACTTATGTATGATGCTTGGTTTTTATTTTACCTAAATTACTCACGTGCTCTTTCGAGTGGCTTGAGAAAGGTAGGTTTTCGTTGGTGTTCTTTAAAGCTTGACAAGATGAGCCAGATGTTTCACCTACGGTATTATTCTTATTTCCACTGCATTACTATATTGTACTTATCAGCATTTGTGAGGACAGGTTGTTATAACTATCTCGGCTGATGATGGTACTTAGGTTTTGATAACTCTGAAATTTCTATATCGGAGTAACCCTTTGTACTATTTCTTTGATATTATATATTATCATTCTGTCGTGATATTCTAATGTTGTGTTCTCTTCTTAATTTTTCTATTTCTTTTTATTTTTATTTCACCATAACAATTCATCCTTTCGGCACTTGGAAGCTCTGCACACGAATACAGTGGATGTATTTGTATTGACAATTGAGGGTTGAAAGGGTGTGCCGCTGCATAATGTCATTTGCTTCTTAATATAAAGTCTTTTGATCCCATTCCCTTAGGAGTGAATTTATAATCAATTTGAGTTGGTCTTTTCTAGAAAATTCTTTCATAATAACACTAGTGCATCTAAAATATCTTGAAATCTAACATATGCATGTCGGATACTTATTTAATTTGTTTTATTATGAAAATTAAAATTGGATTGTTAAGATAGATAATTTTGTTTGCTTAGCTTTTTTAGTCTCTTCATGTGTGTCTTGTAGGGTCCTTTAAATTTCATATGCACTTTTACATATCAACACTTTATTAATCTTATTTCTATCTAAGGTGCGGAATAAAATATTCATAGGTATTGAATTGTCGAGTGCTTGTGACTTTTCATCATTGATCCATTATACATAATCCATGTGGGTCTCAGTGTATTTAGTTTTTGTAACATTCCAAATATCTAATCCATTTGCCAACAAATAAATTTTCATCATACAAGACTAATAAGCATAATTATTTCCATTGATGAGGGGTGGTCTAGTAGTGGATTGACACTCTACAAAAGTATTGAAATGTGAGATATTAGTACCATTGACCATTTATCCTTTTCAAAATTAAGATTATGGATCTTTTCAAAACCATGTACCTGATACCAAATGTCGGTTGTGGGATGCCCAAACATACTAATGTAAAATTTATCTTAGATCACTAATACACTAGAGTGGGTAAAATAGTGTATATTAGCTAATTAAAGATTAACTTGTGAATTTAAAACATATCTACATAAAAAAGTAATGAAATAACAAATGCATGTAGATAATTAGATTGTAATTGCAACGAAAAATAAAAGCAACGAAAATAAAAGATGTAGGAATTTTCATACTGCTCGAATATCCAATACTATATATAGTCCTGTATCCCTACTTAAAATTTCGCCATCACTTCCTTGCTTTCCACGATTGACAAGAATACCATTATTATCTTAAAATTCCACAGGTGGTAGGACACCCTCTTTCTTGAATTTCCATTGATGGTGTTGAACCAAAAAATGGCACAGCATTCCAAAACAAACTGGAATAAAGAGATCTAGCAAAATAAAGCAGAAAACATAGAGAATTTTTATAGTAATCCAGCAAATTGAGACCTACATCCATTATAACATTATTGCTTATGGACTATAGTTATAAGTACAAAAGATTTTGAGTTCCAACAACCTAGAACATGAAAAGGTAGTTGCCTTTATGACTAGGATTATGTGAAGAAAGAGGGTGAAGAAGGTGAAGCGCCAAAACATCCTTTTCCAAATTCTCTAAGCCTTTTATTTATAGAGAAATCATCCTACAGAATTGCTAGACCTCGATATGCTAAGTCTAAATTTAGATCCAAGAATATAGGAGAGGAAGATGGAGAACCTAGACTAAGAAAATCATCTTGGTATCGATCAAAAGTGATCGGTCCCGAACTGATTTTTGAATGACAAGTTTGTCATCTTCCTTCTAGCGGTATTCAATCTTTGATCCATCGAACCTCGGGCACTTTTCCTTAGAAATCATGTTGTTCCTAGGAGGTTCTGATATCTCTAGTGCTTTCCTTCTTTCCTTCATAGCTTTCTCGGAGTCATTCACCTACTCCTTGAGAAATATGCCCCAAAATGATCACTTTTGCTAGTAGTTCATAGGTCGTAGTTCCAAAAGCCAACATATTGCACAAAAAGAGCTCGGGAGATGTTGGTACCGAGCAGTCTCCTTTGCTCCAATTGTTCTCTAATTTCTTGGGACCACTTCCAATTCCCTTCCAAGCATGTTCCCAAGTGCTTGAATTGTTTCCTCTTCATCTCGACATCCAGATTGGATTGAAAGCTATTTGGTTAAAAATCAAGATGACACTTGCTCTCCAAAGTATGCTTCTGTTGGAAACAAATCATGCTTTGGAACAAAATAAACTTATATCATTATTCATAAAGGTCGGTAGATTATCTAAGAGTCGATTCAAAGATTTATCTCTATTTTATAAAAGTACATTAGATTGTTTAAATAGTTGTAATTCCATTCTTCATGCAGAGGACATGATCTTCACTCTAAAGACCATTCCACATCTTAGCTAGGTATGTACTATCTTCCCATTTTTCTTTACTCCCTTCTTCTTTTGGATTTGGGCTCGAATTTTCGTCAACGCTGATCTGTTTTGATTGATACAAAGTAGATTTTCCTTGTCATTTTGGTACTATAAGTAGTTGGGGACTTAAGAGAATCTTCACTTTACATCTTTTACCTTGAACCTTTTCGGTGCCAAGCAACTCTTCTATTGTCCATCTCTTATGAGTAGACCTCCTTGCTTCAAACTGTTCCCCCGACTTCTTAGAGATGCTGTAATCTCCTTCTAACCATCGCCACGGTCAAATCTTCACTTTGACAACCATCATGTTATTCAATCATCTTGACCCTACTGCCCTTGAATCCTGGCTCAAATTCAGATCCATATTAGCATCAAGGTGGGTTTCTTGGTCGTTGTCGATGGTTGCTTGATCACTTGCAGGCATATGGTGCTTCTCATTCACGACCTAAAGCCCATGCCCTAATCACTCATGCCTAAAACTCAAGTCGACTTCAACCTATGGAAACCTCAAGGCAGTCTCGATTTTGGCATCGGGAACCGGGTCTTAATCCCAACTCTACTCCTAATGTCTGCCTTGAGTCAATATTGCTTCCTCTTTGTGTCTTCCTTGAATTGGTTATTTCATGCAAGTGCAACAATATTCCGAACATATGTTGCATTGCTATAGTCCATGTTAAGTTGTGGTCAATGAATGAACGTTGGCGGGACGGTTCCTTTCCAAAGAATGGTCACGTCGAGCATGCTCCAGCTCTCGAATGACTCCATTACACCGCACTTCCAATTACTGCACTTCTTGCATTCCTAATAAAGAATGTTCCACATCACTTTAGACATCAGTACTGTTATCGATTATCCAATGATAATGGTTAAAATATAATGCATAGTTCCATCGAGCAACGTGGTTCACTTTCTAGCACTAGCAGGTTATCTGCGTGGAATGTTATGTTCGTCATGTATAAGACACCAGACTCACACTACATAGATTGACACTTTTAATAGCCTTGCTCAACATTCAAAATCTGATTGGTCAACATACACCGACGTCCATTTGATTTTGGATGCCAAGCACATGGGTTCACATTTAAAATAGAATTCCAAAATGAAATATAACTGAACAGATTAAACATCAAGTTATCCTACCCAGAATGACACATCACTCTCCTATATTTCTTATCGATGCCCAGCCATCAATTCCTCTTAAAGTCGAATCTACAATAGCTCAAGTGTAACAACCGAAAATTTAACTCATAATAATTAATTCGTTAATTAATGAAACAATAAAAACAATGTTTTGAAATTATCAAAATTGAGCCATGGGAGTTGCACCATTGTGTCCGTGGTAATTTTCTGATCAATTTTCATATATATAACGTTAGAATCCGAGCTAATATGAACTAGAAACGAAATAAACAAGAGAAAAGGAAAAATAAATGGGCTAGGTCGACTGGTCGGTCGACCTAAGAGGAGAAGCGGTCGTACACGTATTTCTGCATTCTTTAGCTTCATCTGGTCCTTCCGTTCTTGCATCTAACAGCTCCTATTCAGCCTATGACATGGTTGCATCCTATTCAACCCCCAAATCTAACGGTCAGAGATCCACTTCTACCCCTATAAGTAAGACCCTAGGCCTAACATTTTTCTCATTCTAAGGTTTTCTCCAATTGGGTTCACCTTTTCAGAAAGGACCCTGAAAGGAATAATTTTCCAAGGAGAGAATCTTTTTAGTAAAAATATTTTAATACCCTCAAGTGGATTCGGGAAGACCTAAAGGGAAGAGCTTAGGACCACAGGTGAGTGATTGTAATTATTTTAAAGATTTCTTTAAGTGATTTAAAATAATAGGGTTTCCAATAGTTGTAGTTTTACGATGATTTTTGGAATAACCATTTTAGCAGTTTATTTACAGTTTTTAGAATTATTTTCAGTCTATTTCTTTTAGCTATTCTTTTTAGTTAATTTTAGTTTATTTCTGTTCATTACCATTTATTGACAGTTTATTTATAGTATTTTAATTTATTTACTGTTATTTATGCATATTATTTACATTTTTTCCCTTCGCTTTGGATTTTCTTCTATTTTCAGTTTTCTTTTATTTCTCCTTATTCTTCGCGTATGGATTAGAATAGATTAAACGTGAATATGGATTAAAATTATAAGAATATTAAAATAACGGAAGATAAGATATAAATCGTAAAGACCATAATAAAAATGGAATTAAGACTGAAATTGAGCCTAATTATGATATAAATGTTAGAATTGGACTAATTAAAGAAAATTGGCCTAGTTATAACTTAGAATTATAACTAAAAAGAGTACAAGGTAAAAGAGGCTAATTTTCACACTTAGACCGTGGGTTAAGTAATAAGCATGATTATAACGTAGGTTATAAAAAGAAAAATAACAGAATGAGGCTTATTTTAAGACTTAGGATAAATTAATAAGCAAAGATAGTGAAATAATAATAAAGGCATGTTTAAATAATTTATCTAAGTTAATAAGCAAAGATGAAAGTAGGACATGTACCAAAAAGCATTCCCTATTAGACAAAATGGTAGTCTCACATTAGCCTGAAGTGAGATGAGGGCATGCTTATGCTAATAATGGTAAAAATTGCCAAATAGAAGTCCAAATCATGGGGGATTTGGACAAGAGGTGCAATTAAATATTGTTTGAATGACGGGCCAGCACCAACAGCATTTTCATATTTTTCTATGGACACGGTGTTTCAGATAATCTTGAAGTGAGACGAGAGGCACGCTTATGCTGGATCACAGGTGATAAGAAGACCCAATAGGTGGAGCAACAGGTAGCATGAGCATGGTAGCAGTTACGCATGCGACTTCCATTTCGATGCTCAATAATCGCAATGAGTTCCAAGCGCTTAGTATGTGTGCCTTTCATAGGCACCATTACCTTCTATGTAGGGAGCTATATAACGTCTATCCCTTAATAAATACTTTGTGTGTCTTTCATAGACACCATTTTACTTTTTGTGTCTTTCGTCGATACCATTACCTTATGTGTAGGGAGTTATATAGCGTCTAGTCCACAGTAAGGTCTATGGAGTAGCAGGCCGATCGAAGGATAGAATTAGAATTTCAGCCTAATTATAGGATTAGGAATTTAACCTAATCAGAGCAGCAATCAAAGACAAGTGCAAACAATCAAAGTTAATCAGTCAAATTTAATTAATTTAGTTAATTCGTATTTATTTCCAGCTTATACCTTCTTCGATTTCCTTTGTTTCTTTTTATATACTAAGACTGTTGCAAAGCTTATTGCCTTTACTTTACTTAAAGATTCTGGTAGTTAATATCATTCATAAGACTTTTAGTCTGACCCACTCCTCTATTTTACCCTTTTTCCACCTATAGGCAATCAAGGAAGATGACAGTTGGTTGTAATTGTGATGTGCACGTAATTGTGCATATATTTACATCCGTATTTTATCTCTTTTTTAAATAATCATCATATTTGGGCATTTTAACACGTTTAGAACCAAAATTCAATTATTTCCAAACCATCATATTTTCATCTTCATTCAGGGGTAAAACGGTCATTTTTGTGCATGTGTTAATGTAAGAATTTTTACTTGGAAATTTTTTGATAATTTTTATAGGAATTTGAATGCACATGGAAGAGGCTTATATGAAGATATATGCATGCACAAATGAATACAAAGGAAAGAAGAGGGAAATAATTCAAGCCATGAACATGGAGGACCCCACCCACTTACCTAAATGTACAATTTGGAGCTAATGGACAACTAAGTGGATGTTAAAGCTTCATGCAAAACAAATGATGGATTAATTAGTGGATAATGGTTACTTGGTGGCCACACTTCCTAAAGGGAAATTTAGGAAGCTCCCTAAAAATAGAATTAGGGTTTTATGCATGTATAAATAGCCCCCTTATGTACATGAAAAGATCATCATCTACTCTTTCATTTTATTTAGGAAATTAAGAAATCAAAGTGTAAGCTCAATGTTCTATGAAATTAAAATGGCTTCCAAGCCTCTTTCTTCTCTCTTTTCTACATGCTTTTCTTTGTTTTATTTTTAATGTTTATTTCTATGCTCTCTTTTCCTTTATGTTCATAGCTTAGATTTACATTTATGCAAGTAGTAAGTAGCTAATCTCTTTTGCTTTCTTTGCTTATTTTCTATTCTCTTTTCTTTTTAATGTTGAAATTTGTTTGTGTTGCTTCAATGCCACAAATGAGTAGCTAAACCCCTTCAATTTAGGGGTGATGAAGCTCTCTAACTTTGTGCAATTTCAATATTTTTTATGATGTATGATCTCTTTGTTTATGCTTCATGAATGTGAATTTTGATGTAAGTTTATACAAGTGGGTTTGATAGCTTATATTGCTTATGCAAATGAGCTATTCTTACTCAACATAAACACAATTTACATCAACATTTGCTAATTAATTTTTGATTATGAAATGAAAGTAAAAATGAAATTTGATGATCTATGTTACTAATTACAATAGTAAATAGATCATACTTAAAATAGTTTTTGCTCTGGCTTCTTTTTCATGAGAATTGTAAGTGGTATAATTGTTGTATTATAGTTTGATGGTTTGAGTTATGTTAACTAATAACATAAACAAACCATACTTATGATAATTGCAATGATTATTTCACTTAATATCAAAGTTAGAGATCATAAATTATGTGTTTGTTGATTTACAAAAATTTAAGAGTGGATTTGCCTCTAAATTGTTCTTTAGTCTAATAATTTTTGAATCATATTTTCTAGTGTTAGCCTCATAATTTCTAGCTAACAAATCCTCTTCGACTTTGGTATAATTTGATTGAATAGAATATTAAAATCATCAATTCCCTGCGGATCGACCCGTATTCACCGCGTGCTACATTCGTACACCGTGCGTTTGCGGTATAAATTTTATTTCTAAATTCGTTCGACTGTTTTCTAATCCGATAGAATTTCCGTCGACGAACAAGTTTTTGGCGCCGTTGCCGGGGACTTGTTTTGATTTTGATTTTCTATTCTTCGGATTTGTTTTGTTTTGTTTTGCTTGTCTATTTTGTGTGACTGCATTTGAAAAAAAAAATGTGTGTTTGTATGTGATTTTTCATTGCATTTTGATTTTGTTTCTTATTTTCTAGTGCATTTGCATATACATTTCTATTTTTAAAAAAAACAACAACATAGATTATTTCATTGGAAAAAGAAAAAATATTCCAGTTCAATTTTTCTTATTACAAATTTCATTTTACAAATTTGGTTTCGAATACATTTCAACTCTCACTCTCTGTTTGCAACCTGAAGTGCACTCTGCTTATTTGCATTTTTCTGTGCATGCTCACAACAGCCTCACTACCATTACATCCTTCCATACAAACTACCCCTCTGTGCACATTCCAGTGTTCACTGTTCTGCCTCTTTCCCCCATCCTCTCTGCCTTAGCAACTGCTGTCATCCTGCAGTCACACCATCAGAACTCAACCATTTACAACTTCACCCAGTACAACCTTCCTTCCTGAACCACATATCATCTCTCTGATTGCCATATTCTCCTCTGGCCATACATCCTGACCAAGCCAAATACCCAACAACCTCTACAACAACTCCGCAAACCACCTCCACAACTTCCAATTCCTACACTCTGAACCCCGCAACCATCCCTAAGTGATCAGAATGCAGCCACAATCTTGAAACAAGCAACGAATCACCAATTTTTCCTGTTAACCAGCTACAACCCCACAACATCATTATACCCTACTTCCCACAACAGTGCACATTATCTTCATTTCTTCAAAACAATAACCAGTAGCACATTTCATCTTCATTTCTTCAACCATACAACAGTGTACATACCCACAAACAAACTTTATCGTCCTACAACTCTGCTGCATTCATCAAAACTATTCCATCGCACTTGCCTTGCCCATTCTCCACCAACAACCCCCTACAGTTCTGCCTCATTTCCATTGTGCAGTGCTCACCAAAACAACCACCTTCCAAGTGCACACAATAAAACTTCAAACTGCTACTACTACACTCCACAGCCATTTTCCAGCCATCACAACCACCTTGTACTACACTGCATAGAAAACAACTGTCAATCTCCTACAAACTACACCTCCTCTCACTGCCTTCATCCACAACATACAATCCACACCATCATCAAGTTCCACACACTTCTTCCACCACTTCCATTCCACCCCACTGCACAACCTTCACCAGAAACCACTTAACCCATCTCTGACAGCCACTTTCACAATCAACTTCATCCTCAACAAATCTGTGTGATCAAACCACCACTGCAACAGTCAGACCACCCTCCACTCCAAGTCGAGAAGCATAACAGCAACCTCACAACAACGAGCAGACTACCTTACTGCCAAAACTCCACCAACATCATTTGTCGACCATCACGAAATCGAGTTCGATTACATCACCTCGACCATCATCGAAACCACATCACCTTCCTCTCCATTACCCAAAATTACGTCCACAGCCAAAACTCAAATCGCCACAAATCGCCTCTGCTTCAACATCTAAATCGAGCTTCTCAATCGACAGCCAAATTCCACAAATTCACCGAACACAAAACAACAGTCGAAGACCAATCGCAAAACCAGAAAGAAAAAAAATAGGGGCGGCCACAATCAAGAACACTCACCAAAACGGTAGGAATTTAGTCGAACCACCAGAAACCCATTCGCACTCCTCAACAGCGACGTCCAACCGCTTCGACCGACAAATCCACAACTTCTAACATCGCCTCAAACAGTCGGCTACACCTCCGCGACTACTCAACCCCCTCCAATTGCCGCAAATCAAACTGCAGTTTAACCTCTTCTTCCTCCACCATTCGCACACACCTTCGAACGTTCGATCGAATTCGAACAGATGTGGCGACATGTTGATTAATTTTGGTTTTGGAGTTTTAAATTTTCGAATTGGATGCAAGCGGTGATTTTCGTTGTTTTTATAATTCTGTTTAATTGAGTTTCATTCGCTTTGAACAGAGTGGTGAAGTTTTGTAGCAGTGGTGAAGTCTGTTTTGAAATTTTAATTATTTTTGTTTGGGCCGGGCCCTGATTCCATTTTCTAAAAACATTTTTTTCTTTTTTTAAGTAAAACTTTACTTTTCAATTTTGTTTCCTTTTCACAAAAAAAAGTTTCACTTTGTTTGGTTTTCATTTGTTTTCACTTGTTTGAGTTTTACTTGTGTTAGTTTTCATTTTTTTTCTTTTCTGCTTCTTTTGATTTTCATCTTTGATAAACATAATAAAAAAAAATTTGTTATATTTATCTTCGTTCACTCATTTTCAGGTTGGCAAAGAAGATTAAAAGGAAGAACTGATTGCCCAAAAAAAATTGCTGCTTATAAAAAATTGCCGCTAAAAAAATATTTGCTAATAATCTGCACGCTCTGGTATTGTGTTTTCATCTCTAGTGCATTGTTGGTTGCTTGCATTTGCATTTACATATAAAAAAAATTCAAAATCCAAAAAAAAAACAAAAAACAAAAACAAACTTCATTTTAGTTGCATTGTTAATACACGTTTAATTTCTTGTTTTGCATTCATCTCATCTTATTTTCTTTTCTAAGGGCAATACCCCAATTCACATAAGGTGAGGGATTTCATCACCCTTTCCTTAGCCCACAAAAGCATTTCATCGTAGAATTTGACTAATAACAAAGGTTAGACGTTGGACCTAAGGGTGTCACGAGCTCACTTAGGGCTTAATTGTATCTTCACAATTGTTTTATTTGAACGATTTTATTTCTTGGTGTCTAGGCTACGGCAGAGTAATAACCAGTCATAAAAATTACGGTGATACGTAAATATTATACTGGTTATTCCTCTGAAGGTACTTAAACCTTCGGCTGCATTGCTACGGTGATTCGTGGTGCACCGATAACTCCTGTCCGTTACCTGGCTGAGAAATATTTTTGCTGATTTAAGACAAAGTGTGATTATACAATTTTGGGTTAAAGCTACTAAGGACAGAAAAATGTAATTAAGTCCTTTGCATTCATTTAGTTGCATTAGTTCATGCATATTTAAAAAAAAATTTAAATTAAAAAAATCCAAAATCCAAAAAAAAATTGTAAATTTAACTTGATTTTTCAAAAAAAAAATTCTCTTCTTTTTTTTCCGTTTTCCTTTGAAAATTTTCAATCAAAAACAAAAATCCAAAAAAAAATATAAAATCTTTTCAAAAAGAAAAAAAAATTTGAAAATTCAAAAAAATAAAAATCAATTTCCATTTTGTTTAAAAAAATCCTTTTGGTAAATATTTAAAAATTCAAAAAAAAACTTAAAAAACCAAAAACAAAACAAAAATCAAACTTTTCTTTTGAAAATAAATCTCACTCGTTAAATAGTTTTCTCCCTTGTAAAAAAAAAAGCAAAACAAAAAAACAAATTTTCAAATCTTCTTTCCAAACTCAATTCTAACTCCTTTCTCTTCTCAACTTTCACTTGTGCATGAGTACTTGGACTCGTGACACAACAACGAATCGTTGGACTCGCGACTCTTCTACAAACCGTTTAACTCGAACAGACGATCCTCCTGAAATGGCGAACGAAAACGCCCCTCGAACTCTTATGGATAGAATCTTTCCTGATAGAGTTTCTATTCCATCTTGCATCACGTTACCCGCCCCTACGGGTAACCATTTCGAAATTCATTCGAACCATATTGTCACGCTTCCAAAATTTGGCAATTTCGAGCACGATGATCCATACATCTTTTTGACTAAATTCGAACAAGTTTGTGCAACCATTAAACTCCAACAACTTTCTGTTGACGGAATCAAACTTCGATTAATCCCACTTGCTCTTACAGATTATGCTGAAAAATGGTTGTACAGCTTACCTTCGAACTCAATTAAAACGTGGGAAGAATTTGTAAAAGCTTTCTTAAAAAAGTTCTACCTCTTGGAAAAAACAAGTAGAATTCGAAACGAAATTGTAAATTTTCATCAATTCAAGGGTGAACCATTTGGAAAATATTTTGAAAGTTTCAAGGAGCTTTTGATAAAATGTCCACACCATAACTTTGAAAAATGAACGATTTGCCAAATTTTATACGATGGACTCGAAAACAGCTCACGAACCATGCTCGAATCAATGTGCCAAGGCAATTTTCTTGCCCAACATCATGACAATGCTTGGCAATTTCTTGAAAACCTTGCTGAAAAGTCGTCCCAATGGGAACGCTCGAACGAAAAATCAATATACTCACGATCGAGTGCACACTCGATAGGATCTTCAGTTGCTTTGGAAGCTAAGATCGATGCAATGATTAAAAAAATTGATAACGTTTTCTCATCGAATCAAACGAACCAAGCTTCCCAACCAATGTGTTATAAATGCAACGATCCTAATCATATAGCCGATCAGTGTCCTAATTCCGTCGAACAAATCAATGCTCTCAATAAAACCAAAAACGACCCGTTTTCTCCAACGTACAACTCTGGTTGGAGAAATCATCCGAATTTTGCGTGGAGCCAAAACAATCCCAACACGAATACGATTCGTCCCAATTTTCAAGCATTTCCGAATAATGCTTCGAATCCTCCCTTTCAGCCCAATAATTTTCAACCAAACTTTACGGGCCCGTCTCATAATCAACCACAACAACCAAATTTTCCACCAAATTCTGCTCATCCTCCACAAGACGATAAACGTTTAACTTTGCTTGAGAAAACTCTTGAAACGTTCGCTAAGGTAACTACTCAAAGCCTTCAATCAAATAGCAATTTGCAAAATTTATTGACTTCATATATGCAAAACACAAACCAATCGATTGCAACACTCGAAATGCAAATGAGTCAATTAGCCACATCTGTAAGTGAACGTGAACGTGGAACATTCCCAAGCCAACCCTTCCAATTCCCAGAAATCAAAACACAAATTCAAATCAAGCCCATGTTGTTCAAGATAGCAACGTCACCCAGTTGAATGCTATCACAACTCTCCGTTCTGGTAAACAAATCGATAATCAAGTCGTTAATCCAAATGATTCACCGAAAACTTTTCTCGACACTTCTAAAACAACGAACGACCTAGAACAGAACGTGGAGCCAAACGTCGAATCGAACAACAATCAAAATTCCTCTTCTTCTACTGGAGTAAACCCGCCCATCGAGTATCGTGTTCCATTTCCACATTGTCTTCGACCAAAGAAACACTCGGACCAAATGGAAAAGATGATGGAAATTTTTAAACAAGTGAAGGTTAACATCCCGCTTCTTGACATCGTGCAACAAGTCCCCACTTACGCAAAATTTCTTAAGGACTTGTGCACCCAAAAGCGACACACTCAAGTGCCCAAAAAAGTCTTCTTAGCCGCCAGTTTGAGTGAAGTCTTGTCCCAATCCGTGCCCGTTAAATATAAAGATCCTGGCTGCCCTACGATTTCGTGTACAATTGGAGACAAGACGATTAACAAATGTTTGATAGACTTAGGCGCGAGTGTCAACTTGATTCCATACTCCGTGTACGAACAATTAGGCTTAGGTGAGCTCAAACCCACGAAAGTTACGCTTCAATTTGCCGATCGTTCCATTAAGAAGCCCGTGGGAGAAATCGAAGACGTACTCATTCGAGTAGGGCAATTTATATTCCCCGTTGACTTTATCGTTCTCGAAACACAACCTGTGATGAATCCCTCGATTCAAATTCCTTTGATTTTAGGCCGACCATTCTTAGCCACCTCAAATGCCTTAATCAATTGTCGTAACGGATCAATGAAAATCTCTTTTGGAAACATGACTTTGGATCTTAATATTTTCAATCTTGAAAGCCAATCGAATGAACCTTGTGACCAAACGTTGGAAGTTAGTGCCATTGACGAGAATGTTGAAAATGAAACACTTGATCTTGACGATGAACGTGAGGCCGAGTATGAAAAATTGTTTCACAAAATTCCCAACGATATTGAATACACTCTTCCTTTTGAATCTCTTCCAGTTGAGTCCGAATCTCAACCCAATTCTTCGATCGAAAAAATTCCAAAGTTGGACCTCAAACCGCTTCCCGACCACCTTAAGTACGCATACTTAGGTGAAAATGAAACCTGTCCTGTCATCATTTCTAACAATCTTTCTCTTGACCAAGAAGTTTCTCTTCTCTCTATCCTTTCGAAAAATAAGGAAGCAATGGGATGGTCGATTTTCGATATAAATGGAATTAGTTCCGCTCTGGTTCAACATCGCATCCATTTAATCAATGATGCAAATCCTATTCGTGACGCGCAACGAAGGCTTAATCCAAAAATGAAAGATGCGGTACGTGATGAAATTCTTAAAATTCTCGACAACGGAATCATTTGCCCAATCTCCGATAGTTCATGGGTTAGCCCAATTCACGTTGTACCGAAAAAGTCCGGGCTAACCGTAGTCAAGAACGATTCAAACGAGCTTATTCCAACTCGTACTCAAACGGGTTGGCGTGTTTGCATTGACTACCGAAAACTAAATTCCGCAACACGTAAAGATCACTTTCCTCTTCCTTTCATTGACTAAATGCTCGAACGTTTAGCCTGCCATGAATTTTACTGTTTCCTTGATGGTTATTCTGGCTATAACCAAATTCCAATCGCTCCCGAAGATCAAGAGAAAACAACTTTCACATGTCCATTCGGTACCTTCGCTTATCGACGTATGCCATTCGGACTATGTAACGCTCCTGCGACTTTCCAACGATGCATGGTTGGAATCTTTTCCAACATGATAGAACGCTTTCTAGAAGTTTTCATGGGCGATTTCTCAATCTTTGGCGATTCTTTTTCCCAATGTTTACATCATCTCGAGCTGGTTCTAAATCGATGTAGAGAAAAACATTTGACTTTGAATAGGGAAAAATGCCACTTTATGGTCAAACAAGGCATAGTCCTTGGACATATCATCTCAAATAAAGGCATTGAAGTAGACAAAGCAAAAATCGATGTCATTGCAAATCTACCCATTCCCAAATCCGTTAAGGACATTCGATCATTTCTAGGACATGCTGGCTTTTACCGTCGTTTTGTGAAAGACTTTAGCAAAATCGCCCGTCCTTTGACGACCCTTCTTGGAAAAGACGTTCCTTTCGATTTTAACTCTGATTGTATCTCTTCTTTTGAACGTCTTAAGAGCGAACTCATTTCTGCCCCAATCATTTGCGCACCCAATTGGGATCTTCCTTTCGAAATAATGTGCGACGCTTCAAACTTTGCCGTTGGTGCTGTCTTGGGACAACGCATCAACAAGATCTTTCATGTCATTTACTACGCGAGTATGACCTTGAACGACGCTCAACTCAACTACACAACAACTGAAAAAGAGCTTCTAGCTGTCGTTTTTGCGCTTGAAAAGTTTCGACCTTACTTGATAGGTTCACACATTACGGTCTACACTGACCATTCTGTGCTTCGATATCTCTTCGCTAAAAAGGATGCTAAATCCCGTTTGATTCGTTGGATCCTTTTACTTCAAGAATTTGACCTTACAATCAAAGACAAAAAAGGATCCGATAATGTCATAGCCGATCACTTATCTCGTCTTCCGAACGCACCATCTTCCTTGCCGATCAATGAAAACTTCCCTGATGAACAACTTCTTTCGATTTCTATCGATCCATGGTACGCTGATATAGTGAACTACTTAGTCACAAAAGAAACTCCATCATCTTGGTCCAAACAGGACAAATGCAAATTCATGTCCCAAGTGAAATATTTCTATTGGGACGATCCATACTTGTTCAAATATTGTCCCGACCAAATCATCCGACGTTGCATTCCGGATAATGAAATAAGGAGTGTTCTTTCGTTTTGCCATGATCAAGCGTGCGGTGGACATTTCGGTCCTCGAAAAACTGCGAAAAAAATGCTTCAGTGTGGTTTCTATTGGCCTTCTCTTTTCAAAGACTCGTTTGAATTTTGTAAAACTTGCGATCGATATCAAATGCTTGGACGAATTTCTCGACGAGATATGATGCCTTTAAACCCCATTCTTACGATCGAAATCTTTGATATATGGGGTATTGACTTTATGGGACCTTTTCCCAATTCTTTTGGAAACTTGTATATCCTTCTCGCTGTCGATTACGTTTTTAAATGGGTCGAAGCCGTTCCTTGCAAAACCAATGACCATAGAATTGTTGTGAAATTTCTCAAAGAAAATATCTTTTCGAGGTTCGGCACACCTCGCACAATAATCAGTGATAACGGAACCCATTTTTGCAACCGTTCTTTTGAAACTTTAATGAAAAAATACTCGATAACTCACAAGTTATCCACTCCATATCATCCTCAGACTTGTGGCCAAGTTGAAGTTTCAAATCGACAAATAAAACAAATCTTGGAGAAAACTGTCAATAAAAAACGAAAAGATTGGTCTCAGAAATTGACCGACGCGCTTTGGGCTTACCGTACTACTTTTAAAACTAACCTTGGGATGTCCCCATTTCGTTTAGTTTATGGTAAAGCTTGCCATTTACCCGTTGAAATTGAACACAAAGCGTTGTGGGCAATAAAAAACTTAAACTTTGATCTTGAAAAAGCTGGCGAAAATCGAAAACTACAACTCAACGAACTCGAAGAACATAGGAACGACGCGTATGGAAACGAGAAAATTTACAAAGAAAGAACCAAAGTTTTTCATGACAAGTCAGTCCTAAGGAAAACGTTTTCGTCTAACCAGAAAGTTCTTTTATATGACTCGAGACTTCATTTATTCCCTGGGAAACTTAAATCAAGGTGGACTGGACCATTTGTGGTACGAACTATTTTTCCACATGGTGCCATAGAAATAGAAAACCCAAAGGATGGATCAATTTTCAAAGTCAATGGTCATCATTTAAAACCCTTCTTGGAATTGCCCGGTAACCAAGAGGAGGAGCTCATGATCCTTCATGAGCCAAGCTACGTCTAGTAAGAGTGTTAACCCTCTTTTGTAAATATGTACATATTTTTCCCCGTTACACTATTATATCATGCATCGACTGTGGGGACACAGTCAAAATTAAGTGTGGGGGAGTCTCATTTTCATTTTTTAAGTTTTTCATGGCATTTTTTTTTTGAATTTTCATTTTCTTCAAAAAAATAATCTCAAAACTCCTAAATCTCAATAACATTTTCTTTTAACCAGTTTGATTTATTTTTGAAGAAACACTATGGGATAAGTATAAGTTTTGGTTAATAAATTGAAATTTTTGAAAATTTATTTATTTAAAAATAAAAATAAAAATGAAGTTTGATTACAAATAACAATGGTTTAACTAGTATATAGGAAGGTTCATCTATGCTAATTATGAAGTATGTTCTAATTGAAAATCTTTGTTTTAAAAGTGGTAAATTTAAAGTAAAGGATATAACATTTTTGTCTTCTAAGTTAAATGGTGCTAAGATGATTTTGCAAAACTCTCTCCTTTAAAAAAAGATATATATATATATATATATATATATATATATATATATAATATCCAAAGTATTCACTCTCATTTAAAAGTCCTCACGGTTATGCATGGGTGAATTACTTGGAATCTTTGATTATGTGCTTTCATACACATTTAAAAGTCCTCACGGTTATGCATGTATGTAACGCATGGTAAAACAAAAGAAGAACAGATTTAATAAAAACCACCTACGGTTGATAGATGTATGCACGAAAGTGTGTGCACTCGCCATGCTCTGTACTCCCCTCACATAAGCCCGGAAGGCACTGCATGGGTGGTATATCTGTCATCAGTTTACCTGAGCTAGGTGTGTAATTTTTCTTGCAAATAATGAGAGAGCAAGCAATTGAAATCCAAGCACTAGTTTAACTTGTTTGATTTAACTTGTTATTGAATAGAAATGAAAATACCACTTTAATAAACTTTGATAATCAACTAAGGATTTCATAGTTACATTGTGTTATCAACAAAAACAACTAGACAAACTATGGTCTATCTGTTATAACAACTTGATTTTTGTTGGAAATTTTGACGAGTAAATGACTTAAATTTTCAAGACAATGACCAAAACTTGTATTTAACTTATTCGTGTCAATTTAAAAATAAATCATTCATTTGTAAATATTTCCAAAAAATTCGCATTCATCTCTCTGTAAATAAATCTTGTAATTTGTAAATATCCTCATCCTGCATTTGGATTTTGTGGGTAGTATCCGTTGAAAACCCTCACGAGACAACACTCGTCCTACTGGGGACACCCAGAGGTTTAACGGCTTGTTGCATACGCTCAGTGCAATCGTGCTCCCTACGAAAACAGATTTATCTTAGTTTTCCTTTATTCGAGGACGAATAAAAAGATAAGTGTGGGGGTATGTGATGTGCACGTAATTGTGCATATATTTACATCCGTATTTTATCTCTTTTTTAAATAATCATCATATTTGGGCATTTTAACACGTTTAGAACCAAAATTCAATTATTTCCAAACCATCATATTTTCATCTTCATTCAGGGGCAAAACGGTCATTTTTGTGCATGTGTCAATGTAAGAATTTTTACTTGGAAATTTTTTGATAATTTTTATAGGAATTTGAATGCACATGGAAGAGGTTTATATGAAGATATATGCATGCACAAATGAATACAAAGGAAAGAAAAGGGAAATAATTCAAGCCATGAACATGGAGGACCCCACCCACTTACCTAAATGTACAATTTGGAGCTAATGGACAACTAAGTGGATGTTAAAGCTTCATGCAAAACAAATGATGGATTAATTAGTGGATAATGGTTACTTGGTGGCCACACTTCCTAAAGGGAAATTTAGGAAGCTCCCTAAAAATAGAATTAGGGTTTTATGCATGTATAAATAGCCCCCTTATGTACATGAAAAGATCATCATCTACTCTTTCATTTTATTTAGGAAATTAAGAAATCAAAGTGTAAGCTCAATGTTCTATGAAATTAAAATGGCTTCCAAGCCTCTTTCTTCTCTCTTTTCTACATGCTTTTCTTTGTTTTATTTTTAATGTTTATTTCTATGCTCTCTTTTCCTTTATGTTCATAGCTTAGATTTACATTTATGCAAGTAGTAAGTAGCTAATCTCTTTTGCTTTCTTTGCTTATTTTCTATTCTCTTTTCTTTTTAATGTTGAAATTTGTTTGTGTTGCTTCAATGCCACAAATGAGTAGCTAAACCCCTTCAATTTAGGGGTGATGAAGCTCTCTAACTTTGTGCAATTTCAATATTTTTTATGATGTATGATCTCTTTGTTTATGCTTCATGAATGTGAATTTTGATGTAAGTTTATACAAGTGGGTTTGATAGCTTATATTGCTTATGCAAATGAGCTATTCTTACTCAACATAAACACAATTTACATTAACATTTGCTAATTAATTTTTGATTATGAAATGAAAGTAAAAATGAAATTTGATGATCTATGTTACTAATTACAATAGTAAATAGATCATACTTAAAATAGTTTTTGCTTTGGCTTCTTTTTCATGAGAATTGTAAGTGGTATAATTGTTGTATTATAGTTTGATGGTTTGAGTTATGTTAAATAACATAAACAAACCATACTTATGATAATTGCAATGATTATTTCACTTAATATCAAAGTTAGATATCATAAATTATGTGTTTGTTGATTTACAAAAATTTGAGAGTGGATTTGCCTCTAAATTGTTCTTTAGTCTAATAATTTTTGAATCATATTTTCTAGTGTTAGCCTCATAATTTCTAGTTAACAAATCCTCTTCGACTTTGGTATAATTTGATTGAATAGAATATTAAAATCATCAATTCCCTGCGGATCGACCCGTATTCGCCGCGTGCTACATTCGTACACCGTGCACTTGCGGTATAAATTTTATTTCTAAATTCGTTCGACAGTTTTCTAATCCGATAGAATTTCCGTCGACGAACAAATTGCTTGGAGGTTTCTTTGAAGGAGATACCACTATATACTTCCACTTCTTTTATTTCAGCTTTTTTTCTTTACTTGTACTGGCACAATAGTTGTACTCTGATTTTTGAGACTTTGGTTTTCTTTGATTTCATAAGACATATATGCACGGTATTTTTACATGTGATTTTTTTGGTATTTGGCGAATTATTTGGTTTTTAAAGCAATTATGAAATTCTGTTCTAAGTAAGTTATTGTTTAAATTGTTTCCGCTGTTTTTATCTATTTCTGTCTTATGAATCTTAGTCTCTGCTAGTTTTAGTTTATACCTAAACGCACCACGCCTCCTAGTGTGTCCTTTGGTTATGTTAAGGGTTATGTGGTGTTTCACTTGGTATCAAAGCATAAGATTACAGGATTCTTAAAAATTTGTTTTTAAAGAAAAAGTATTTTTCAAAATAACTTGTTTTAAAATATGTTTTAAAGAAAAACTCTTAGAAATAGTTTGCAAGTAATAAAGAATAGTTTTCTATAAAAATCCCCTCAAAGGTCCAGTACAATCTCCTTTCAACTCTTTCCTAAATTATCTCTCTTTCTTTTCATAGAATAGCGCATGCCCCGAACCTTCTCAAGGGCATTCCAGTACCAACCCGGTTTCGTAGGTATCTACAAGCCATGACTCCAAAGGTGCAGGGCCAAGTGCCCAACTCCTCACCAACGGTTGGGAACCCCATCAACCCACCTGAAGTAGTTAATTTCTCTAGGCTCTGTAAGGATTTTGCAAAAAGACTTTTTCCGGTATAGAGAATTTTATAGAGGCGAGGGCTTCACTTAGGGACAATGAGAGGATATTTGGCTTATTGGGATTGGAGGACCAGCAGCAAGTTCAGCTAACCTCTTGGTAGCTAAAAGAGGAGGCTTTTTATTGGTAGGAGGTTGTTGAGTTGGAAGGAATAGAAGTATGTTGGAATGGGTTTAGACAGAAGTTTAAGAGGATGTTTCTATCTTAAGCAGAAGAGAGTGCTCGGCTGGAACGGTTTATTGGCTTGAAGCGAGGGAGCTCATCTGTAAAGGATTATATCAATCAATTTAATGAATTGTCGTGTTTTGGAATGGAGTTGGTAAATACACCGCACGAGAAGGCTATGAAGTTTGCGAAGGGATTGAATCAACCCCTTCAAGGGTTATTGCTGACTCATGTGCTGATGGGAGCTACTTATGAGTCATTGGTAGAGATGGCCCCCATGTTTGATACAGTCAAGGCAGGAGAGTCCAAAGTGGTTGTTGTTATGATAGAAGGTCCCAAGAAGAAATGGTGGAATAGAAATAAAGAGAAAATGAAAGGTGGAGGCCCTCAGAAGCAAATCAAGGAGGTTATAAAGAGCAATAGATGTGGAATTGTTGGACATATCGCCAAGGATTGCAGGAAAGACAAGATGAAGGGAAAGTGCTATGCTTGCGAATAGCCTGGTCGTACAAGTAGGAATTATTCGCAAAGAGCGGAGCAAAGGACAAGTGCACCAGCAGCACAGATTCAGGCGTTAGATGCAGGTAAGAGGACTACCCACTAAAGGAGAGATTGACTTTAGGGTTTACTTGACGGATAATACTAAGCCAGTGGCATTACCCGTTAGGCAGATGGCACCTAGGGAGAGGAAGGAATTGAGCAAACAAATCTATGAGCTTTTGGAGAAGGATTTCATAAGAAGGAGCATATCGGAGTGGGGAGTGCCAGTCGTCTTCGCTACTAAGGTGGATGGTTCCCTTCGACTTTGCATAGACTATAGAGAATTAAATAAGCTCATGAAGAAGAACTGTTATCCACTTCCTAGAATAGATGATCTTTTTAACCAGCTAGCTTGCTCTTCAGTATTCTCTTAACTTGATTTAGCCATGGGAGTCCATCGGCTTAGAGTCGCCGATGACAGCATTGGTAAGACCACGTTTAGGATTCCAAATAGATTTTATGAGTAGTTTTTTATGCCTTTTGGGCTAACCAATGCCCTAGCCAACTTCGTAGATTTAATGAGTCGTATCTTTAGAGAAGTCCTAAATAAATTTGTGGTTATATTCGTAGACGACATTTTGGTGTTTTCCAAGAGTAAGGAGGAGCATGCTATTCATCTAGAGGAGGTTCTTCATACACTTCGCATTCTTCAATTGTAAGCAAAATTCTTAAAGTATCACTACGGTGTAAGGAGGTGAGTTTCTTGGGGGATAGAGAAGGTCTACACATAGTAGGAGTTTGAGAAATGGTTTTGTACAGTTAGGTTCGGATTATGGAAACCCAAAGAGTGGTAGGCAAAGATTGGAAATGTAGAATGGATGTAGTTGGTAAGAAAAGAAGAAAAACCATGTGTAGATAATTGTAGATATTGTAACTGTTTCATATAAATGGATTAATCAGTAATACCTCAAAATAAATATAAGCATAGAAGAGGAATAGGAATAAATGCTTAAGGTTTAGAAAGGATATTCCTAGGGTAGTAAGTAGGAAAATCCACTTTATGTCTAACCCAATCAAATGAAATTATTAGAGTTGAAAAAGAATTATCAATATTTTTAAGAATATGGTAAGAAATTTAAATTGGTTTTTATATGATATAAATTTTATTAAAGGTGAAATTCTTTTTGAAGAATTACAAAGTGTATATAGCTCACTAGTTTCTTTGAAACCAAACAATGATTTTAAATATAAAAAAACCTAGAATGTATTAAGTATCGAAAACGTAGGTACAAACGTACAACATTTATTGTTGTAATAGATGTTTTCGTGAAAAGTAAAGGGAGCACAGACTATAGCACTATTGTTAAAATAGGTGATTTCTAAAGGAATTGTTTTTACTTAATATGTGAGGTTTATTTATATTTATTTTTAATTAAATTCATGCACTAGTCTCTTTTTTGGTTGTAGTAATAGTTTTTTACGCATCATCGATTTTAAATCCAAATAAAGATGGATTTTAAAAGATGATTTCTAAGACTAGAAACGAAAGTGATTTGTAAAATGTTATTTACATAAGTACAAGAAAATGTTTTCTGGTTATGGATATATTAAAACTGTTTTGAAGATGAGTTTTTCTGAAGAAAAAAGAGTAAGTTAGATATTAGAAAATTTTCATCGTAAGAGAATATAAATTAGACATACTTTAATCTATTGGAATGAAAATAATAATGGTATAATTTTCTATGAAACCAATAAAATTGTTTTGTGTAAGTTATAAGGAATATGTAAAAGAGATGTATATGGGAAGCACCATAATTTGTATAGCCTGTTTCGAAAAATATAAAATAAGTTTCTTGTAATTTCACATAAACATGAAGTCCTCTTGTAAAAGGTTCATAGAAGATTTTAGCATTAGTAATTTCTCATAAGAGAGAGCAGTTCCAAAACATTAAGGTATGAGACCGTTAGGTATAATAAGAAATGCTTTGAAAACACACAAGGATATTTTAAAGATATTCTAAAAGCCAATAATTTGGTGAAAAAGTAAATAAGTTTTGGAAAACTTAATAAAAGAGAAATTTGAGAATTCAAATTTTTATAGAAGACAAAAACAGTCTTTAGTAGAAAATGAGGAATAAGTTTTGGGACTTAAAATTTGAAATTTTTTCCCTTTAGGTTTGGTAAATGATGTAAATTCAAGAATAAAGGATGCAAATCTATAAACGTTAAATGTTGAGCAACCGAGTATTTTTGAATTTAAGAAGAACTTAAAGATAACACTTTTAAGGACAAAGATTTTGGGATTTGAAAATTTAAAAGCCCTGGTTTTTGAAATAAAATGACAAATACCAAACCAAATGTGAAGTAGATAGGAATCATTTTCTTGGTGTAACAGTAAAGGTGTAAGGCAATAAAGGAGATGGCAGTTGTTACTTTTGGAAATAGTAGTTCCCGTAAAGTGTATAGGGTAATAGTGAGAACATAGGAATGTTGATTCAGGTAAGCAGGCTAAGGAAGAACAATAAAGCGACATTAGTAAGGCTGTAACGTACACATGGTTGAGGATGTGTATTTTTGAATTTGGAGAAACTTGGGAGAAGCATCTTCCTTTAGTTGGATTCTTATATGATAATAGTTTCCAAGCTAGCATTAGAAGTGGCACCTTTTGAAGCTCTTTATGGTGGACCGCGCAAGTCGCCTTCATATTGCTTAGAGTATATAGAGAGATTTCTACTTGGTCCTGACATGGTTAGAAAGACTTTGGAGAAGATTGGTTTGATTAGGAGAAAATTTGTGCTACCTATCATCATCTTTTCGATAACAAGTTTTAGAATTTCCTATTTTCCACCTTTAGTTCTGAATGGGTTCTTTCCTTTAGTATCCTTTAGAAGGGTAGAACTTAGGATTCAACCTATGGATGGTAGGGTTTGATGTAAGCATTTACTAGAACAAGTTATGTATGATGTATGCTAGTGCTTGCAAGTGTTTGCTAGTGCATGCCATGGTTGCATATACTTACACTAGGCACTTTTATATCTTAAAGATCGGCCTAACCAGGACATTGGAGCATATGCATATGGATGTGTGTGCATTTTTATCCTATTTTCCATGGTTGCTATAAATGGATGATTATCATATGATTGTTGCATTTGGATGATGTTTGTAGTAGACATATAGAACTATCAGTTATCATTAGGAATTTTTGAATTCATTTGGATACATGGCATGAACATGATTGCATAAAAGGAGGTCAACTGAATTAGTGGACCGCCTAATATTTTGCATTAGTTAGTGATATAGACACTACATTAATCGCATAAGTATCATAAATCGCATTAGAAAAACTCAAGGACAATGGATGATGGTTGGGTAGTCGGTTGTAGAACTTGGATGAAAACATTTAGAACGATCTTTTATCCTTAGAGATTTCGGGGACGAAATCCCTTAAGGAGGAGAGAATGTAGCAACCCAAAATTTAACCCATAACAATTAATTCCTTAATTAACAAAATAATAAAATAACTTTTTAAATTATCAGAATTGAGCCACAGGTGTTTTACCATTATGTTCATGGTAATTTTCTGGTCAATTTCATATATAGAACGTCAGAATCTGAGCTAATATGAGCTAGAAATAAAATAAACAAGAAAAGAGGAAAAATAAATAAATAAATAAATAAATAGGCTAGGACAACCGGCTGGTCGACCTAGGAGGACGGGCGGTCGACCACCCGGTCAGCACGCCTACAGGTTTGGAACAAAGAAAATTTTCTTCATTCCACAGCGTTCGTACACGTATTTTCGCATTCTTTAGCTTCATCAGGTTCTTTCGTTCTTGCATCTGACGACTCCTATTCAGCCAATGATGTGGTTGCATCCAATTCAACCCCCAAATCTAATGGTCTGAGATCGACTTCTACCCCTATAAATAAGACCCTATGCCTAACATTTTTTCTCATTCTAAGTTTTTCTCCAATTGTTCACCTCTTCAGGAAGGACCCTAAAAGGAATAATTTTCCAAGGAGAGAATCTTTTTAATAAAAATATTTTAATACCCTTAAGTAGACCCGGGAAGACCTTAAAGGAAGAGCATAGGACCACAGGTGAGTGATTGTAATAATTTTAAAGATTTCTTTAAGTGATTTAAAATAATAGTTTTTCAATAGTTGTAGTTTTACTACAATTTTTGGAATAACCTTTTTAGTAGTTTATTTACAGTTTATAAAATTATTTTCAATCATTTTTTTAGCTATTCTATTCAGTAAATTTTAGTTTATTCCTATTAATTATAGCTTTTCCATTTATTTACAGTTTATTTATGGTATTTTAATTTATTTACTGTTATTTATGCGTTATCTATATCTTTTTCTTACGCTTTGGATTTTCTTCTATTTTCAGTTTTCCTTTATTTCTCCATCTTCTACGCGTATCGATCAGGATATATTAAACACGAATATGGATTACAATTATAAGAATACTGAATTAATGAAAGATAACGTAGGTTATAATAAGAAAAAGAATGGAATGAAGCTTATTTTAAGACTTAGGATAAATTAATAAGCAAAGATAGTGAATATAATAATAAAGGCTTATTTAAATAATTTATCTAAGTTAATAAGCAAAGATGAAAGTAGGACATATACCAAAAAACATTTCCTATTTGACAAATGGTAGTCTCATATTAGCCTGAACTGAGAAGACGCACGCTTATGCTAATAATGGTAGTAATTGGGTAAATAGAAGTCTAAATTACTTGGGATTTGGACAAGGGGCACAACTAGATATTGTTTGGATGACGGTCCAGCACCAACATCATTTTCCATATTTTTATATGGACACGGTCTTTCACATATTCCTAAAGTGAGACATTCCCTGCTTATGCTGGAACACAGGTGATAAGAAGACCCAATAGGTGGAGCAACAGGTATCATGAGCATAGTGGCAGTTATGCGTGCGACTGCCATTTTGGTGCTCAGTAATCGCTATGAGTTCCAAGCGCTTAGAATATATTTCTTTCGTAGGACCCTTGCCTTCTGTGTAAGGAGCTATATAACGTCTAGTCCACAATAAATACTTTGTGCTTCTTTCGTAGACACCATTATACTTTGTGCGTCTTCGTAGATGTCATTACCTTATGTGTAGGGAGTTATATAGCATCTAGTGCACAGTAAGGTCTATGGAGTAATAGGCCGATCAAAGGGTAGAATTAGGATTTCTGCCTTATTATAGGATTAGGGATTCAGCCTAATCAAAGTAGTAATCAAAGATAAGTGCAGACAATCAAAGTTAACCAAGTTAATTAATTTAGTTAATTCGTATTTATTTCCAGCTTATTCCTTCTTCTATTTCCTTTGTTTCTTTAATATAGTAGAACTGTCGCAAAGCTTATTACCTTTACTTTACTCAAAGACTCTAGTAATTACTATTATTCACTAGACTTTTAGTCTGACCCACTCCTCTATTTTCCCCCGTTTTCCCCCCAAGGCAATCAAGGAAGAGGACAATAGGTTATAGTTGCTTGGAGATTTCTTTGAAGGAGATTCCACTATGTACTTCCACTTCTTTTATTTCAGCTTTTTGTTCTTTACTTTACTCTCACTTGTTGGGGAATAGTTGTACTCTGATTTTTGAGACTGTAGTTTTCTTTGAATTCATAAGACATATATGTACGGTATTTTGACACGTGATGTATTTGGTATTTGGTGACTTATTTGGGTTTTAAAGCAATTATGAAGTTCTGTTTTAAATAAATTATTATTTAAATTGTTTTCACTATTTTTACCTATTTCTGTCTTGTGAATCTTAGTCTCTGCTAGTTAAAGTTTATATCCACAATGCACCATGCCTCTTAGTGTGTCCTTTGGGTATACAAAGGGTTGTGGGATGTTTCATTAGGTTTCGACCTCCATGCACAATAGACTAAGGTGATCGATCAATGCTGAGTTATAAAGAATGATAGTACCAGCTAAGCCAGTTCAAATCAGCCTCCTCTTATCAATGTCCATATAGGATTAAGAATTCTAGATGATCCTCCATGAAAAATGCTGACAGTTCTAACTGCCAAAACACTGTGGACCATATGTTGACATCATGGAATTCCTAAAGATGATGTGCTACTCTTAATACAGAACCAATGGATACATAATCCTTCGATCGGCTATACAGTTTGTAATAGATACATGTGTTTAGGCGGTATTTGTAACAACCCTGATCGAGATTGCCTGGAATTAGATCTAAAATAATTAAATTTTCTTAATTAATGTTAAGATGAACTTGAGAAATTTTATTAGCGATTTGTCCAAATTAAAATGGCTTTCTAGATGGTAATAAATAAACTAGAGAAATTTATTAAATATCCAAATTTTATAATTTAGCTTCTTATATTTGATAATATAAGAAAAATCTTGGGAAACATAAGAGTTAATAAAATATATGAAATTAATTTTATAATTTATAATGTGATTTTTCTAAGGTTTATTCACTTATTGATTTTAATAGTGATTTACAATATATATTTTCCATTTCAAATTATTACAATTAATTTTGAAAATTTAACTAAATGTTAATATTAAGGTTTATTTTTTAAAATAATATTTTACAATTAATAGTTTATTTATTAAAATTATATTTAATTTTATGAAACATCTCAATATTTATAGAAATGGGAATTTTTAACATGTTGGTACTTTGTAGAATTTGAGAATTTGAGAAATTAATTTATATGTAAATTAGTGCTTTAAAAGAGAAAACAAAGGAGTTAGTAACATTTCCCCCAAAAATTTGTAACACTTGCTTAGAGGGTTCATATCAAACCTCTTGGTCTAAGAAGAAAGAAATAAGAAATGAGAAATAAACTACGTACGTTCATTCTCTTTTCTCATTTTCACTTCAGTAAAAACCTAAAAACATACGTCATCTATTTTGAACCCTTAAACCATTTACCCAAATCAAATTTGAAGTCAAAAGGAAATTAAGTAATAATTGAAGAAATAGAGACAATGTAATATCTTTTACCTTTTATTGCATTCTTAGAGTATTTCATTTTAGTTTTTTCATTCTAGGTTTAATCTTGTTTTGCAACTTTCCAAAAATACACCTAGGCTTTGTTACTGAAAGGTTATCTTATGGGAATATTGGATTATAGCATCAATTTAAGTTCATTTAGGAGAGTTAATCTCACATTTATAGGATATAGAGGAATACTTGTCGTTGTTGTTGATTTGGATGATTTGGATATTAAATTAGTTTGAATCTCTTGCACTGTTTACACCAACTGCTATACTACTTTCTCTTTGATGAAACTCTTTTCATGTAATCATGAATTCATTGACTTTCAACTGCTGTACTACTTTATATTTGTTGAAACTCCTTTCATATTATCATGAATTGCATTGACTTTTGATGTTTATGTGCTTGCATGATAGCTAAATCAGGGTTCCAAAAAGTCAAGGAAGCCATCGATGAAGAAATGAGCGAAAACGAATGAACGAAGAGCCACCGACATCGCCTGGGGTTCCACCCAGGCACTGCAATGATGGGCCGGTCCCACCAGATCGATGCATTGATCATGACGTGGGCTAAGTCCTAGGTTACACCATGCGACCACCCGTTCGCGACCATTCACTTATTCGTTCCTCCATTCTACTCCTTTTCGATATTTGATTGATTTTGATGCTCTAACTTATATTTATTTCAATATAAAGTTTGGAGTTTTGATCATGAATTTGCAACTTCATCTTGGAGTTTTTATTTCATAGAAAATGTTCTATAGATACATGAGATTGCACACGAGTTTTATGGCACTAATTTAACTAGCGTTGTTAAAAGAATGACTTTCAATCCAAATCATTTTCCCAAATCATTTTAAGAAAGAATATATTTTCTATAAAGGATACTTTGGAGTATTATACATGTAAAATAAATTTGTTTATAATAATAACAATTTTAAAGTTGATTTGGAATAATGGTTTAAAACTTTTACTTATACATTTAGATTAACAAAGGCTTTCTACTATATATATATATATATATATTAGCTTATAAATCGATATTTTCAAGATGGATTTCAAAGTAAATTATTTTATAAAAATTTATGGTATCAATTGAATGAGAAAGTGATTTAAATGGTTTTATTAAATGAGTGGAATGGAATGCTCGCGTTTGATTTACTGGTTAATTTCTGGACTTTTTCAATTGAACCATGTATACGCATGAGTGGAGTTTACTAGCATATAGTAAATGTTTAGGTAAACCCATATGGTATGGGACACATGTTTTTTACTCATTCAATGGCTATTTGGGAGTATACGACACTTACCGACGAGTTATGACTCGTCCTTGGAGTTCTATAGGTCTAGTACCTATCTTGGAGTTCTTATAGGTCTTGTATCTATCATGTAGTTTATAGGACTTATTCCTATCTTGAAATTTATTGGTCTCGCACCTATCTTGAAGTTCTATAGGCTCTCACCTACTTGGAGTTACTATGGGAATAATACCCATCTTTGATTTTTATAAACACCTTGTCTATCTTGGAGTTACGTGCATGTAGGTGAATCTTAGAGTTTGGCACGTTTTCCTCCTTTTATGTGATTTCTTTATTTCTGTTAATGATTTCTAAATTATATTTTATTTGTGTTATCATCAAATATTTTCAAGCGTTTTTCTTTTAGAAGCTATCTTGGGTTTTGATATTTAGTGATTACATCTTTGGAGTTTATTAAAGCATTCTTGATGTTTTCCGATGATTGGCTTTATAAATATATTTGAGATCTAGTTCATTTCATCCATTATTTATCTTGCCTAATCGTTTATTATAGTCTAGTCTGACCTGTTTATTGTTTTATAATACTCAGGTAGGACCGACATATTTTAGGTGCTCCACTTTGATAGTTGTAGAGAGGATTCACTTAAGTTATCTAGTTATTATTCATCTTATCTTCATCTCGCATATGTGTACACACTCATTTAGTATTGTATCTTGTATTGAGCTTAGAATCTTTTGTGTACATATTTTTTCTCTCCATAAAATGTAGTATAGATGTATTGTATGGATTATTTTGACCACATTTTTGTATTTGATATTATGCATCTATTCTATTTGATCAGCTTGTACTTATTTCTATTCCACCATGTATGTTTTGTGATTTGTGATTCTATGACTTGTATTTATGATATATTATTTTTGATTATTATTATAGCCACCATAGTTTTGTTTCAAGCCTAGATTGCACATGTCGATTCCATGTGAGAGAAAAATATAAAGCATTGGGTTTGCCTTCTAGTTCATTGAAATTTATCGGCCTTATAATAGCCATAGGGTAAAGCATATATTTCCTGAAAAGAGAAACAAGGAATACGCTATGCACTCTAGCTAATTTTCTTCATAATTTTACATAGAACATGAGTTCACCAATCCTTTAGGTGATTGGGGATGGTCTAATGAACATAAAGATTACTTCGTAGTCTTGCCAAACCTCACAAATAATTTCATAGACAATACTATTACGAACACTAATAATCGATTGAGAGCTCTAAGTCTCTTCAATGCTAATTGACATAACACTTTTCTCAATATTTAGTCACCTTCTTCTGCCTTTGGATAAACTCAGTCTTTCCGGTCGCCTTTTTTCTAAATCTAGAACAAGTACCGATCTATTATTTTTATTCTTAAGCCAACATACTAGGGACATGTTTTGCCATATTAAGCATCAAATGACACCATACTTGTAATATATAGTTATTGTTGAATGCAAATTCCACAAATTCCACTGATCATCCTAGGATTATTAATCTTTAGCACATAATATCATAATAAGTCTTACATCACTTCATTAATCCTCTCGATTTACCCATCGGTCTTAGGATGGAATGTAGATCTCAAATTTAGCTCATTCGTAAATCAGTATATAAAGTTCTCTAAATTTCACAAGTGAATAATGGGTCTTGTTCACTGATGGGTATACCTTGTAGTCTCATATTGTTCTTATATACAACTTTGCCAAACTAGCTACCATCTTGTCACTTTAACAGGTTTGAAGAGTGCGCTCTTCTTTAATCCATCTATAATACACCTACCGCCTTAGATCTCTATATTCATCCTCGATATTCCATCAATAAAATTTATGGATATATTATCACATTTCCATAGTAGCACTTCCAAAGGCTGGGTAACCCATTTCACTTTAACAAGTTTGAAGAGTGCGCTCTTCTTTAATCTATCTATAATAGACCAACTTCCTTTGATCTCTATATTCATCCTCGATATTCCATTAGTAAAATTCATGGATATATTATCACATTTCCATAGTAGCACTTCCAAAGGCTGAGGTAACCCATTTGGCTACATATGCTCAGGTTTTACTCAAAGGCGATTAAGATAATGTTTCATTCATGAACCCGGATCACTTTTCACCCATTCTCAGGAAAGCTTTTCATCATATCTTAATACATATTTGTACCCTTAGGACGAATTATAAACTTTGACACGTTTTCTCTCCAACTACTTCTCTCTAAAGATTATCAATATTTCAAACACATAACCATTGCTTCCTCGTAGCATACCCCTTCGTTCAATACTGAAGTCTTTCTAGTTTTCAGCTTTGATGCCCACCATTAGCCACTTAATTTTATTCAACCAATATTGGTTGGTCTCTTTCTTTAGCTATTCTTCTATCAATGTGGATTAAACATAGAAGAAAGTAACCTATGCCATGCTTTGACTAAAACTATTTGTTGTCTTATATTAACTCTAGAAGATGCCAATGCTTAAGTCATTCTACTTTGATGTAGTGCTAAGACAACATTATGGTTTCTTCAGCAAGAGAACACAAAAAAAAAAATTCATTCCCCTGGCATATAGTCAATCTCAAAATCATATGCTGCTAGAATCACTAACCATATTTGTTGCCTCATTTTTAACTCTTTCTAGGACAAAATTAGTTCAAAAATTTATGGTTTGTGAATAACTCAAATATTTATCTAAAGGGATAATTCCATCACACTTTCAAGGAAAATACCACTGCTCCTTGCCCCAAATCATGAGTGAGGTAGCAAACATATTTGATCTTAGTGATGCAAAAACAATCACCCTACCACTCTACATTGATATAACTCCTAAACCCATACTATGCATTAAGAAAACCATTGAATCATGGTTTTCTTCTAGTATAACTAACAATGTTCATTGGTCAAAATATGCTTTAACACCCAAAAAGCTCCTTTGCATTTGTCATTCCTCTTAAACTGTGTATCCTTGTTAATTTCATTATCAGTTCTAATATACAAGAGAAATCTTCAATAAATCTCAAGTAATAGCCACTCGCTGATATACAAGAGAAATCTTTAATAAATCTCAAGTAATAGCCCTCAACCCGATAAACCTTCCTACATTAATCATTATTTATGGCCTCTTCCAATTATTAATAGCTTCGGTCTTCTAAGGATCAACTAATAATCCATCTTGTAAAACCACAACACCAAGGAACTTTACTTTCTTCTCTCAAATGTGTTATTTTTAGGACACTTCTTTTAAATAATGCTACATCGGCATCCCTAGCACTATTCTTTGATGAACTTCATGCTCTTGTTTATTCTAAGAATATATTACATATCAATAACGAAAACTACCAATGGACTTACCGAAATGATCGTAGAAATGTCTAATCATTGAATCCACCAAGAAAGATGAATTTTGGTTAAGATAAAATCCATAACTAACCATTCATACAAACCTTACCTAGTTCAAGATGTTTGTCGGTAGTATATTTTATTTAGCCACTCTCAAGTGATAAAAGCCATTCTACAAATATAGTTTGAAAATATTTGGGTTCACACGGTTGATCGACCAAATCATCTACCCTTGGTAGAGAATATAGGCTCTTAGTGTTCTTCTCATTCAGCATGTAATAGTAAATAACTAATATAAGTGATTCATTATATTTCTTTACAAATATCTTTGAAGCACCATAAGGCAAACTACCCATTCCAATTAAACATTTTCTTTTAGTTCTACCAATTTAACCTTTAGTTCCTGTGATTTATATGGGAGATATAAAAGAAGGAGGACTAGTTATTGCTTTAACTCTCGACATTAGTTTATCCAAAAACTCTATAGCTTTCCCAAGAGTAAACCTACCATGGATTCAAATGCCGTTAGAAAACTCCCATACTACAAGTATCCACTTTATATATATATATATATATATATATATATATTCATAGTATTTAACAGAAATAACAAAGTGTATCCTTTTATTCATGGACCTTCTAGCCTCAATCACATTCCCTCGACAACAGTAGGGAACTTCAAGGAAAGCACTATATCCTTACAAAACAACCAAGCCTTGTACTTAGCCAACCAATCCATATCAAATATAACTCTTAAGCCAACACAATACAAATTATAAGTAAATATGCCACCATAGAGAATTAGTTTTGCAAAGTTGTACTGTAAGCTAAGAGTGGCATAACCACCAATAAATTTTATGGGTCTCAAGGAGGTAATAAAATAGATTTTAGTTTTAACTTATTAGTATATTTTCATGTTTAAATGGATTTGAAGCCAAATATCACAATATATATTATTATAAGAATGTTATAAATGATAGAAGTACCTTCCAAGATAACTTTCCCCTTCGTTGTCGATTATGGGACTAATGCTTTTAGCTTTATACCAGTAACTTTGATTTCCCTCCGATGGATAAATCTAGATATTTCTTCCTTTGGTGCACTAACTTGTTGTCCTTATGCATCCTTGCTTAGGTTTTGATATTCATCAGAACAATGCTCCTTCTTCCTAAGATTATTAAAAAACCACCTTATACGTGTCATGTTTCAGCTTTAGTACATTCACTAAAATCTTCTTCCCTTCACCATCGAAGCCCTTTCTCCTCTTCTTATGATTAACAATAGGCTTATACACTTTGATGAAAACATCAACAATAGTTGTAATGTTTTCATTTCTTTTATTCTCGACCTCCTTATACATCCGAGCCATATTTACAATCCTACCAAATGTGACTTTCATATGTGCCAATACTTGCTCTCTTAAGCCTGAACTTTGAGACGATATAAATTTCACTGCTTTTTTCTTTGGATTACTTATGAAATCTATCTCATACTTTCCTAGGGAATTGAAGCAGAAAAGGGTCTTAGGAACTTGAAGGTCCACTTGCTCTACCTTGAAAATTTTCCTTGACATAAGCTCCGTAGCGGAATTGAGAATAAATTATCTCTCAAAAAGATCCTTGAACCAATCCTAAGTGATATTTTCCTGCAGTTATGAAAATAGCAATTACCCATAAGTCATTCCACTTTTACTCATTTATGAAATCCAGATCTTCAAATATTATGTCACATAACTAAAGCCAATCTTGCACTTCGATTTATGAAGTTGTTCCATTAAAAAATCTTCCTTCAAGATTACAAAAGTGGTGGTAAATTTGGGCATACTCTTCTCTAAAGTTTTATGTAAGGAAAGCAACAATAGAAGTACAAACTTGTACTCTCTGTTGAAATATCATCATATTTATCATCTCTTGGAATATGGCATGGACCTCTCCAACTCCATTTATTTTCTCAGCATTAACCCCGATGTTAGCAACAGTCGTTGCAACACAATTAGTAACCATACTCTCTCTTCCTACATTAAATTGATGCCTTCTTGTATTCATTTTTTCGTTCACTTCTACTCTTTGTACATATATAGCAGTTTTCATAAAAATGATATAGAGAGTAAGTAGAGATAGAGTTGTCAAAATTCAAGGCAACCCTTTAATCCAACCCTTTTAACCCATTTGTAATAGGGTTGGGTTAAACTAATTCAATTATACTTTGCATTGGGTCAAATACCTATTCAGCCTATTTAAAAACAGTACAACCATGTGTATACCTGCTTACCCATCCAAAACCCTAAATTTCTAAAATCACGTTTCTAAAATACAATGTCGACATCTCTGAATCCCTAATTTACAATCCACTCGATTCTTCAAACAATTGCTCTCGCCCTCACTCGAAATTGTGTCGATATATCTCTTAACCTTAAAAGTTGAAGTTGTAACCAATCAAAGGTACTATTTTTTGTTTCTTAAAAGTCCCTATTTTTCGTTCTGAAAATCGCCAAAGTAAAATGTTGATTAAGATAGGATTATCTTGATTACATTGTGTTACAGTAGAAGGGGTCTCGGTTGAATCCCGATTTAACTGAAACCTCCATTTATTTTTGCATAAAAATTTAATAATGGAATTGGAACAATATTATGGTTTAAGTGCTATACTGGTAGTCGTTGTGTCTATCTTTGCTGAAATTGAATTGTAAAGCTTGCATTTGTACAAAAGTTAATTTATTACTTATTAACTAGTTTTAAAATAAATTGTGTAAACTTGACTAGTAATTTTAGACATGTGCACGCTTCCATTATGTTTAAAGGTGTATGAATATAAATTTTGAGGCTGAATACAATAGAAATTACCTATTTAACACGTTTTGGCCTCTTGAGGCTGGGTGATGACCTATGTCCCTTTTAGCTCAGTCTGTTGCCTCACCTTTTTGAGGATTGATAAAGGTGGAGATTATAATTTATTTGTTGTGGAATGTGATGCAAGGGACATAAATGCAAATGTATATATTTTGAAGAATCCTTATAAATTTACTTAAACTATAATGTGTTGTTGTTTTTCATATTATTATGTAGTATATGTAATATAGTTTGAGAGAATGACCCTAGAGATGTCAAACATTTTGTGAATTTTTTGTAAGGTTGATATTATGATCAGAGCAACATAAAGGATTTTTCTCCTTTGTCTATCGTTCTATTAATGAAATGTAGAGTATAGTTCTAGCACTGCACTTGTGCTATATTACAATCTTCAAAACATATATCAATTTGCTTGTCAAAGGATTGTGGCTTTTTTGCCTTCTGGATGAACTATGCATCTAACTACACTTAATTAATAGAAGCATTTGTCAAGCAAATACAAATTACATTTATCCATCTTTGCTAAGTATACTAATGAAATTATATTGGGTCGCAGGAAATTTATTGTGTTCAACAGTTGAAATATCTATTCTGCAGCCAGCTTCCATAAAAACGGTAAACTTTGAGCATCACTTTTATTCTTCTTCAACAATAATGAATAGAGTTTGCTTTTGAATGCTATCTGCTAAATCCAGCTACTTTAGATTATGGTTTGATATATGAATTTGATAAAAACCTAAAAGCTCACTGCTTTAATATATTTAATTTCATAGCAGGACAGCTGTTAATTTCAGTAAAGGAAAAAAAAGAAATTACATATTAGTTGACATCAACCTAAGGTATTAAAATCAAGGTATTAAAATCAACCTCTTTTGCAACATGACATACTAGAGGAAAAAAAGACCATCATGTCGTGTGTAAACTCAAACACTTAAAAAGCCAAGGAGGCCTTTGATCACTCATTTGTTCTTCAACATTGTATTCAAAATTTTCGTTCTTTTTCTTTATCTTTGATGCATCTATTTGTGTGAAAATTCATTTTCTCAAAACTAAGAATTTTTTACATAATCACTCATTGCACCCATTTTCATAAGAAACATAGGGATTTTTAACTTTTAAGCGTTTAAAAGCAAGTGCATATCTCCCTTCTTTAGTATTAGTTATTCATATTAGCTTTCTTTCTTTTCTTTTTTTAACAAGCTACATTTTCAATCATAATACTTATTGTTACAAGTCAGATTTAAAATGATTGGCTCAAGTAATGAGTTTATTTATGTTATCATATCTTCAAGGCACATTGATCAACTTGATATATTTTATATGTCATGATGATAAAATCTTGATGCCATTTACATATTTTTTGTAGAATATGAATATCAGTAAACATGATACTCAAACAATAGCTATGGTAGGATTGGAAGTTGATCTTGATTCTGTGGGCAGTTCCGTGGGAAGTAAACGAAAAAGAAATACTTATTCTGGTGTTTGGAAATATTTTGAAAAGAAGGAAATTGTTAGTGGTGAAAACGTATATGTTTTTGCAAAATGTAAAAGAGAATATATATGTGGTGATAATTATGTGACAAATAATTTAAGGAGACATGTAAATAAATGCCACGATTTAAATGTGGAAGACATCAATAAAGGAAACTTTAGTCAAACGAAGTATAGAGATTTAATGACTAAAGAAATAATTCGGCATAATTTACCGTTTAATTTTATGCAATATGAAAGTATTCATGAATTGGTTTCTTATTTAAATGATGAAGTGGTACATTTACCTATAAATATTTCGCGCTCAGACATTATAAAACTTTATAAGAACGAGAAAGTAAATCTTAAAGCTGTAATAGATTCATGTAGTGGGAGAGTGAGTATAACGTATGATTTGTGGACTTAAATCAATAAGGATGGATATATAACTTTGGCTTCACATTTTATTGATAATGAATGAAATTTGCGAAAAAGATTGCTTAGTTTTTGTTTATTGCCGCCTCCTCATTCTGGGTCAGCCATATTTATAAAGATATTAAGTTTGTTGCTTAGTTTGGGAATAGTTGATAAAATATTTTCATGTACATTGGATAACGCATCTTCCAATAATAAGTTCATTGAATTGTTAGAATCACATCTCAATTATAGAAGATCATTGGTTGCAGATGGCCAATATTTACATGTGAGGTGTGCTGAACATATATTGAATTTGATAGTGCAAGATGGTTTGAAATCTATTACTATTTGTTGGAGCAACATACGGGAAAGCATAAAATATATTAGGAGCTCTTAATCTAGAAATAAAAAGTTTTGTAGAATGCATATCTAGTATTTTTTGGATAAGACTAAGAAGGGATTACGTCAAGATGTTCCCACGAGATGGAACTTCACATTTATTACGCTTAAAAGTGCAATATATTATGAGCAAGCTCTTTATCGCTTGAAACATGTGGATTCTAGTATACTTATTGTCCATCGTTTAAAAAATGGGAGAAAGCAAAGAAAATCACACGTTTTTGGAAGTTTTCTACAATGTCACCTGCTTGTTTTCAGGAACAAATTATCCGATGGCTAATTTATTCTTTTAAGAAATTTTCTTGGTTCGTTTAACTTTTAAAAAGACTATAGTGGGTGATGGTTTTATGTCTTCATGGCACGCGTTATGCTTAAAAAGTTTGATAAATATTGGAAAGAGTTTAATGTGTTTCTTTCTATTGCTTGTATTTTCGATCCACATTACAAAGTAAATTTTGTTCGATTTACTTATGAAAGATTATACGGAAGTAACATAGAATTTGAAAAAGTAGAAAGAAATTAGAAGTATTGTTCTTTGAATATTCAAAAAAAATTCAAGAGGAGTCGCCTATTGAAACAAATGCTACAAAAGGTACGGAATCTCCATGTTCGTTTACGGGCCCTTATTCACAAGAACGTGAAGATATGTTGGAACAATTTGACTCTTATCAAGATTCAGAATTTGCTGGCAATTCTACTAGATCAAAACTTATTCATATTTAAATGATGGGTTGGTTGATCGCAAAATAGAGTTTAATGTACTTTCATTTTGGAAATCACAACAATATCAATCCTATTTTATCCCTTATGGAAAAAGGTATATGGTTGTATCGGTAACTATCGTGGCTTCAGAAGGTGTTTTTAGCATTAGTGGTAGAGTACTTCACAAGTACCGCAGTTCAATGAAAGAAGTTGTTGTCGAAGTATTGTTATGTACAAGAGATTGGTTGTATAGTGGTACAGTTGTGTAAAGAATCAAGGATCTTACCGAAGATATTACAAAGTTCCATTCTCAAGAAGAAGAGATATTAATGCATGGTGTCTGGTATGATTATTAGATTATTATGCTCAGATATGTATAATCTGAATTCTACTAATATGTCATGGAATGTGAGCAATTTTTTGTGATTTTTGAGTTTAGGTTTTAGGAAAAAACTTAATTGCGTAAGGTTCGAAGAATGGACAACAGTTGTTCATGATGACGTTGAAACAATGGTTGGTACATAAACAATAGTTTGCAACTGTGTTCTGTGGTGAGTAAAATTTGATTTGGACAGTGCACTGGAATTATTAGTGCTGCTTCCTTTGTGTATATCTCTGAATAATTTTTAGATTAAAGCTTGTTTAATGTAAGAAATCTTATCTCAAGTATATTGGTATGGGTGCTACCAAAAAATATGTAGCGATCTGTATTTTTTTCAATCATTTAAAAATATTAGATTTAATATAATTTTTGAATGAAAAAGGGTAGAAACAATAATTTAAGATGTTGTAGAAACAAATAAATGTTTTAATAAAAATAAAAGAATATTTTGAGAAAAATAAAATATATGTTTTCATCCTAAATGTAAGTAGAATTTTATATAAAAAGAAATTTTGGGTTTAACGACAATATTTTACGGTCGTTGAAAAACAGTCGTAATCGATATAAAATTTATTTTAACACGTAAACTCAAAGTTTCAATAAATTAAAGTTGTGTTATTAAAACGTGTTTTTAATAAGTTTAAACTATGAATTGAAATTTCAAATTTTGTGAAAATTTATGTCGTTCAAATTTAAGTAAAACCCGGTTAATAATTTTATGGGTAAAATATCATTTTTCGACAAGTAAATATTTTTATAAAAAAAGATCTAAAAAATTCTTTGATTTGAATGGATAAGTTCGTTCCGTCCAATTCTGAACTTTATAGCTCCGTTTATCAAGAATTTACGTCGTCGTCCAATTTCGTAGCGGAAATAATATGAATGTTGTAGCAAGGATTGGATTTTATCGTAGGATTCGGATTTTCGTGCTGATCTCCTTGGTAAATTTATTTTCGAGTTTTGCCTTCCACGGCAAAACGCTGGTTGAGATATTGGTATGTAATCGTGCGCTCAAGTCATTATTGCTCACTTTCTTTCACATCGCTTCAGCCACAAATTTGTGCCAGCTGTTATCCCTTGCGTACGCCCCTCAACTTATTGAATGCTGCAATTAATGCTCTCTGCCTCTGTATATACATCTTCGACGTGTCCTTCCCCATCTCCATTTTCTCTGCACTTCTTTTCTCTGGACAAAATTTTGAGAAGAATATAAACTAGCTTTTATATACAGGATCACGTAAACTCTCCATTCCTTTTCTCCCTACCACCGCACGTCCTTCATCGCCGCCTGGACTCACTCACCCATCACCTTCCACACCGAAGCCAGACCACCTCCATCCTCCTAGCAACCGACCCCACCTGCACCTTCCGCCACTGAAGTTCGACCTCCTCCGCCAAAGCCCAGATCATCCCCGACTACAGCCCGAGCTCCTCACACCCCACCACCGAAGCCCCCTTCCCTCTTGTCTTGCGTGCGTATAAAAAAAAAGACAAAGTGCAACGTGGACAAGGAAGGAAAGCTGCGTGTATCGGTAACAAGGAAGCTGTCAGTAAATTGCAAGCCAAGAAGCACTATTCATTACATAAGAATCTGCAATTTAGTCCACATCAATTTGGACAATTACATTAGGAAAAGGGACAGTTGTTGCATGCGTTATGGCTATTTGGGTTTGTCTTCTTGAAGGGCCGAGCACATGCGAGCATTTTGGTGAGAAGCTTAGTAATTTAGTTTACGTGTTAGTTCATTTAATTGTTTTATTTTTTTTTATTTTTTATGATAACATATAAATTAAATAATTTATTCATGCAATGTCCAAATCCAAAGTAGTCGGTCGCATTAGATTCATATGGGCGAATCCTTCGACATGTAATTGGATTGGTCGAGATCTGAGCTATTGAAATTTCACGTTAAAATCAAACCCCTGTTTGATTTTAGACGAACCGCGGAAGCAATAACAAAAACCGAGGTCGGAATCTCATGAAATGACTTGCGTTGGGTTCATGTTGCAGAGCACTATATCATGGAACTGATAGGAGCTTGTTAAAATTTTAGATTAAATCGAATGTCGTTCGATTTGATTTGAAATCGAAACTCAAGGTGAGTGTTTCATAACGCTCACAATATACTAGAATGTTTTTATGCTAGTTAAATCTGAAATTGGTAAGTGATATAAATTTATTGATTGATGTTTGATAAATTTAATTTTCATCCAAATTGTCATTTGAATTAACTGTTAAAAATTAGAATTGACAGTTAGGCTTGAAACTAGAAGTTACTTGTCAATAAAACACCTGATATTGATAACTATGAAATTGCTATAAATTATATTGCCTTTTGTATGATTGATTGTGGTGGATGCAAATTGATTGATATTTGATGATTGGATGCTTATTTATTTTCTATATATCCTGTTATTACCTGGTAAAGTACTTGCAGTATATAAAACTGTAAATTAAATTATTTCAAATGAATTAAGAAATAGGCTGAAATGATATATACCTATGACACTGTTATTTGGATTGAAATGATATATATCCATTCCTAAAATTAAATTGAAATAACTAATCACTTGGCTATAGGAAGAAACTTATATACGAACACCGGATTGGTTAAATTAAATGATTTTAATATTTTTTTGATTGGAAATTATTTAAATGCTTTCGATTTAAAAGAAATAAAAATAAAATTATAGAAATAAAATTATTTTTGGACTTGAGCCCTGATTGTTGAAATTTAGATTTGGTAATCGAAATTGTTTAAATAATCAAAGTTGAGATTTTGAAATTAGAATCGAAATATGCTTGAATTTAGTAAATTGATTTGTTTTTAAAAGATTGGATTTTTATTCGAACTTCGAATATTGCTAAACAAAAGTGACTAAACAATATTTCAAAATTGAGCTATATTTGAAGATTGGATTTTAAATTGAATATTGAAGGTAAATTTGATTAAGTGTTTTAATCATATTTTTGAAAAGCGAACTCAAATTTATATAAATCGAATGGTTTAGATTGAGAATTGAGTTAAAATTAACTTAAATTGGAATTGAAATTGAATTAATTGAATTTGAAAGTAGAATTGAATTAATTTGAAACCAAAGTTGAAATTGATTTGAACTGAAATCGAAATTGGATCGATCAAATGGAAATTGGAATTGATTTGAATTAGGAAGTCAGAATTGATTCGGTTGAACTTTGAAACTATTTTCAAATAAATTATTTAATATAAAACTATTTAAAAGCTATCTTCTTAAATAAAAATTATTTTGGTTTTCGAATTATTTTGCTATATCAACCATTTTAATACGTAAACTATTTTACATTAAACTATTTTAACCATTTAAACTATTTTTAGCTATTTTAACCATTTACACTAAATATTTTAATTATTTAAAACTATTTTAAAATTATTCAAACTGTTTTCTATATAAAAAAAAATTCAAGCTGGTCAATAGGGTGAAATGTTTATATTTAAATCATGGATTTAAATATGAATCGGATTAAATGAAGTTATAACCTAAATTGAAATTCGAAACTATTTTGGAAGTGAAATCGAGATATTAAAACGAACATGATTTTGAAATAATATGGTATATTTTGAGTAAATATGATGATTTCGAAATGGATTTTATTTTGAAGCGAATATGATATTTTGATATCAAGTATTACTATTTTCAAAATGTAAAAGAACCAACCAGTGGTTAAAACAACGTTTGGTTGTTAAAGAGACCGGGATCGGATATGGGCATACTCTCTGTAGATATCGGAACCACTTTGACAACTGTGTATGTGGAGTGATGATCTCGAACGAAGTGGTTGGATTTGACGTCAATTGTTGGATTTGAAGAAAGAGAACGATGATGGATTAGCTTGGCACTTGTGCCAATTTGAAATGACTAAAACAGGAGCTGTACCGGTCAGGAGTGCTAGCTACCCAGTGCGGACTCACTTCTTCGTATTACCATCATTTACGTTGTGATTGATCGGTGTGCACCCTTTGGATTATGGTAATGTTGGACGCGGTGGGCGATAATGGCTATGATGCGTTACCACCAGCAGGGAAGGGTAAACTGGTAGTATCCTACCCTGAGTATTACCTCACATGCCTTGTCATACTTTTATCCCTGAACGAGACCCACACAATTTTGGTTTAGTGTTGTCGTATCACGGCGTATCCCTATCCACCGACCGTTTAACTGGTATTTTATATGCAAACTGTACGACAATGCTTAAAAAGGCGTTAAGGGAGGTTGGTGTAACGCCTTAACGCTAAGAAAAATATTTATTTACTGACTAGACATTATATATATAGCATATTCTACTACATATAAATAGTTTGACGGATCCTTTAGAGATGGAAAATCCCATAATATCTTTTGAGTTATTGCACGCACGTTATACACTGAATAGGAGATGTGAAAACTCGTAAACATCTCTAACACCGTTGCACTCATGTTTATGCGATATCGATTTGACTTACATAAGGATATTTTAGTCCTGACTCGAGTGTTTTGTCTTTTCATTAAGCTGGGGTTAGCCTTGAGTTTTTCAGCTTATTTAAGATTTATGCTAGAGGACGAAGACGAAGATTTGGTATATTACTACTATTATTAGTCTTGCATCATGGTGTCTGCTGCATTATTTATCTCTGATTTATATATATAACTCTAATGAATGCTGTGTACATTATAATCAAATGTAAATATAAACGGCTTCATGAACTGTTTATTTGATTATTATACTTTATCGTTTCGCTGTGACATTCTATGTTTGTTTCTTCCTTTTCTATTACTTTCTTATTTACTCTATTAACAATCATTCCTTTTGAATGGTTTGGGTTGAAATGTGTAGTTTATTGTCGATTTAAACTGTTCAAAAAGGTGGATCGTTACAAATGGGATTACATTAGTTTATTTCCTAAAAGTTGGACAAAGATAGGAGCAGCTGTGTTCTCTGGTAATACTTTGTTTTAAGTGTAAATTTGAGCAGATTATATTATGGCTCTGTCATCTCTCCTTGAGTTTGAAGCATATGTATCAATTATTTGCTAGAAGTTGGACAAGATAGGAGCAACTGTGTTAAGTATGTAAAAAGTAATTTTTAATCCATATGAAACTCCTTGATTTATTTGAATCATTTAAAACGAACTAACTTTTAGTGCATAAACTCTATTATACGACAATCTTAAAGAGGTTGCTGTTAAAGTAAATTTGTATTTTTGGGAAGATGTTGTTTATATGCTGAGATGGATTCACGTTATATTTGTATTTCAGGACATAGTAGAAGTTGAGGAATTCTTCAAGGAAAAAGGGGTTGATGTGGGTTCGTATTGAAGTTTCAGTTGACCGACTCTCTTGCTAGATATTACACTTCCAGTTATTAGCATATATATGAACAACATGCATGTTCACATATTTCATAGCATTTTAGATTTTTTTTCCTCTTTCTTCTTTTTCCTTTTTTGCAGTAAAATGTTTCTGAATGATGTATCATGCATGCCCTCGGCCTATGTACAATTTTCACATTTTATTAACAACTAAAATTTTCTGATCAAAATACCTTTTTGTCTAAATTTCGGTTAAACGAATACAAATTTGTTTGCTTTGATAGCATTGTTTACGAACAATCCGATACAATTCAATGCAAGTGTCGTCGTTGATTTATGCATCTTCGGTTTTAATGTACATCAAGAAACTTTTTGACAAATTCATATATGTATCAGGCTAAAATTTATATATCTGAAATATCAATATCTCAAAGCTTACCTATGGAACCAAATTCATGTTCACAATTTTGCAGTTGAAACTCACTCACCTGTATATCTAAACTTTAGATATTTCAGTAGTATTTCCATGTAATCTCAAATTGATTTGAGTTACTTTGTAAGAGATGTTGCATTTTTAATGTTTATAGTAGCCAATTGTTTATTTTTTTTAACATTGAATATAAGTGGCGTCTCATTTGTTCTAATATTTTACAATGCAGGTCTGATTGTAATAGGCTGAAAAAAGTGTCAAGATCAACGTGTTATAAAAAGAATCCTGCTATTCTTGAAAATGTCATAATTTTTAATTGAATTGCGTTTTTTATTGTCTTATTTTTATGAATGCAGATTTAAAACTTATTTGATGCAGTTTCAGTGTTATTTGTTGCAGTCTGTGTTATTTGGTGCACTTTCAACAGTGTATGCAATTTTCATGATATTTGGTGTTGTTTTATGATATTTAGTACAATTTTGATGTTATGCAACAGCGTTTTTGGGTTTAAAAAAACACCCATGTATCAGTTCATATTGTTTATGTGCAATTTTATATTTTATGTATGCGGTTTTATTATGCCTTTGATGTTTTTTTTTGCTTTTTGATGTTTTTTAAATGGGTTAAATGGGTTGATCCACATATGAAAGAGGTTAGGTCATATTGACCCTTTTAGTAAATGTATTAAAAGGGTTGGGTCTTAAAATTGGTTGAGTCAATTTTGATCTGATCCATCTTGACCCGACCCGTTTGACCGGTCTAAGTACAGGGTATAATGATACATATCTGTACATACAAAAATAACAGGTACACTACCATTCATATAAACCCATTTTTAGTCCTTAGGGTGTTATCTTACTCTCGTCCATTGGGTCAAATTGAATTCCTAAGTTATTACCATAAGGCTTCCATACCAGATTAACATCCCTTATTTGAGATTCGAAATGAATGTCATGGTGTTGCATTCACTATAATCTTATTTCCAAGCGACAACGTACGATTTGCTTTTTTAAAATAAAAAATAAATGATAAAGGATGATAACAACAAAACAATTTAACTTCGACACTTATGTTACAGTAACTGCCCGAATGTTTACACTACATCTCAACAAAGAGGCTAATTACTAATGGCCCCATCATAAAATCTATAGGGACGAGCAGATATAACTAGTCATTTCTATAGTAATTTATACTGGTGATTCCTTGTCATGTGTAGCTGAAAGTAGCAATAACCAATGTGGCAAAATATATTGTGAACCGACAATACCTATTTAAGAAAGAGGTAATTATCTGACTTTTCCAACACTGAATTGATAATTTCAACTCCAAGAGAGTGTCGTTAGTCTGGATACCTTTCATTAATAGTATAATAAAGTTATTCTCAAGGCCGACGAAGTTGGGGAAACCAATGTTGATTTGGTTATAATGAAAAAGAATTGTGCTAACTAAAGGGAGATGGCCCCAAAACGACGATTGGAGTCACTGTGACCTAGCATTGATAAGATAAAGCTGCATTTTTTGCTTAAATCAATGAGCACATTGAAAAGAAAATTCAATTAAGTAATCAAATAAATTTTGAGATTACTAATAAAACCTGTATATTGATTTCTTTGAATACTAAATTATGGATTGCTAAATATAAGCTAATAAATTGAAGGTGAATAACGAACTGAACATAATTCCGTGGAAACAATCGTAAACATAAAAATTTAATCTGGAATGCTATTATGTAATCATCATATGCATGTGAATGCTTTACTTCGTGTGATGTAAGTATTTTACGACGATGTGTAAATTTCATTGATTGTTATATTCTCACTTGTGACGATCAATTATGATATGTGGTAGATGCATATAACAAATGTATGTTATTAAAGTTGATATAATTGGGGTTGACTCTTGAGTTAATGGAATTGCACCCCAGAGATTTGTGATTTAATATCAATAGTAGTAACCAAATATAATGATGAATTGTAACACAGAACCATTATGTTTTTAAGATTAGGAGAGCTTCAAAGGCTGTTGGTAGGAAAAGTGGTTCTTTTCAGGGTAGATAAAAGTTGTTCCTTAAGAATGCGAGTAAGGTTGTATACCCAACTCCTATGTGGTTAGTATGACCTAAGATGCAATGATCCCTTGAATTGTATTACATGAGAACTAAAAGAGAATAGTAACCTAAAGGTGAGATAACTATAACGAGTGAATTTATGAAACTAAATTATACATATATTATTGAAGGAAAGAATATAAATTGATGTATAACATAACCTTGGGGTGAAATTAAGGTTGAATTTTATATCAACTTGTTTAAGTCAAATTATTGTGATCCCTTTCTAAATGTTCCTTATAAGCTATGTTATTATGATGATGTTTATGATATGATAATTCAAGGAAAACCAGTTTTACTATATGATGTGGTCTCACTATCAAATATATTTATGTTTCGAGGGGACTAATATTACTCACACTAGCCAATATCTGAATCGTTGTTTATTATTATTTTCTCCATAAACTCGGATGTGGTAACTTAAGAAGGTTGAATTTATGGTAATTAGGGTAGATAGGATGCTTTGGATTAAGACGAAGAAAGAGACGAAGTTATAGGCTTTCTATTTACATATAGTTTTTCTATTTTTGTTGTATACTTAACCAGGGTACAATACTGGTTAGATGATGTGCTGGATCTTTATATATAATTTCTATTTATGTTCTAATTAAATTTACCCCTACATGGAAAATGATTTGGATCAACCTTTTTTACAAACATATTGAATGTAAATGATTATTTAGTGATATGTTTAGTTATTTTGCGAAGAAATACCAATCTCATTTTGTAACAACCCGAAATTTAACCCGTAATAATTAATTTGTTAATTAATTAAATAACAAAATAAATTTGTGAAATTATCAGAATCAAGCTTGCACCATTGTGGTCGTGGTAATTTTCTGGTCATTTTTCATATATAGAATGTCAGAAACCGAGCTAATATGAGAAAGATACGAGTCAAACAGGAAAATGATATATGTGTGTGTGTGTGTGTGTGTGTATGGCCAGGTCGACCGGCCGGTCGACTTGGGCAAGTGGGCGGTCGGCCGCCCTGTCAACCCGCCTTAGGTAATGGAATGAAGAATCGTTCCTTCATTCCAATATGTTCCAACGTACCTTTTGCACGTCATTTGCATCCTTTATTTCAATCTCGTCCTTACAGTTTTTCATCCTATGGCTCATGTTCAGCCTATGACGTGGTTGCATCCTATTCAATCTCCAAATCCAACGGTCCGAGATCCACTTCTGCGCCTATAAATAGATCCCTAGGCCTAACACTTTTTCTCATTCTAGGTTTTCTCCAATTGGGTGTAGAATATGCTAGTATATGGTTTTTGTTTGATGATAATAAACATGTATATATTCATTTAAATGTATTTGTTATTGTATTATTTTATTTTGCACATAATTAAATAAATATTTGTTGTATAAAATAAATAACATAGAATTTAAATTCAAACAAATATTTTATTCAAACAAATATTTTATTACAATTTTTAAATAGTAAAAATTTGAGCTCTCACTATATATACACAATTTCAATTATATTACAATTTCGATTACATCACAAATTTCAATTTACAATGTTCACCTCACTACATATCACTCATTCACTGGTATTTATCTTCAAATCTATTCTAGATTGAATCCAGCATCTGAATTATCTTCAGAATAAACGCTAACGCAGTAAAATTGAAAAAGAAATATTTTGCAGTGTATAATTAAAGTGTGTGTTTTTGAAAATATTATTTGTCTCCTTTATTTGGGTTGTTTGTCATCATTTTCGTTTGAATCCATCATACAAAACAACTTGTGAACTACACAGCGTACCACTATACATGCCACAAGGCCGTGCACACTGATATACACTTGATAAAATTAGAGGGACATGTGAGTAAACCCAACCAAATAGCGGATTCAACTAAGTGCAATACAAAAACAAAAATAGGATGGTCAAGTACAAGTTTCAAAGACCAGAAATAACTTCAATATACTTGAACCAGACCTCACATATATAATTTAGAGAATACAAAAGCACCAGAACGGTACACATGAAGCACATATGAAAACCTCAACAGGGCAGTGCACATGTAACTTGAGCCAAAGACCGGCTCATATGTACACAGTCAATTGTGAGAACAATCAGAAAGCTACCAGAACAATCACACACACACATACATATATATACACACACATATACATACATATACATATATATATATATGTATATCGATGTGTGTGTGTGTGTGTATGGATACTATCAACACAATTAAAAAGTAGAAGGAACCAAAATAGTGCAGACTCAAAAAGGATGGACTCGAAATCTGAAAACAGTACAAGCAACAAGTAAATAGCAGAACCAAGGCCAACAACATAGCTAGATCATATAATACATGGTGTAGACCAACATACATGCAGATGAAGCCTCAACCAACACACTAGACATCACCACCAACATAATGCAGACTTATGAAGGCCAGACCATACATGAACAGTTCTATACTTATGCAATAGAGCTCAAGTCTCGCCAAAACAACATGTCAATCTCAAGCAAAAAGAACCACCGGACCAAATGGAACAAGGCATCAGACTCCAAAACAAACAGAAGCAAAATGAACCGGTGCACATAAAAGCAGCAGCACAAGTGTAGCTTCAACGATATGCAAGAAAAACTCACACATGAAATGCTTCAACAAAACATGACAACTAGCTCTCTAAATCAAAACAATCAAATATAATAATATGAACTCAATGAAGAAATGAACGAGTAAGTGCAACCAGACCAGAATTCAAGTGTAGACCACAACACACACATGAATACATGAAGATGGAAACAAGTGGAGACACATATCGAATGGAGTAATAGAGCATTCACATATACATACATATATACAGTGATAAACATATGAAACATAAGACACAGCAATTTACAAGCCAATGGAACAAGACTCAAAGTGGTGAACTTGATCAGCAGATCGGACTAGACCAGACAAGGCTACATGAATAATCACTAGCCAGGCTTACAATGACAAGTGCACCAAATCACAAAGCTCAACATAGTAGAGACATTAGGCCAACCAAGTGGATAGGCATAAAGATCATACACATATATCCATACATATATGTATGTATATACATGTTTATATGGGTACAGTAATAACAGTTGCAAGTCACAGTTCAAATGACGTTGCTGTAATTTTTAAAATGAACAAAAATTTATCACAATTTTAAATGCCAAAGTCAATGCAAGTGGATAATGCAACCAAGCGCAGGCATTTAGGAATGAATCAGTTCTAACAAGACTAGAACAAAATGCAAGTGTAGTAGATAACACAGTAGCGGTTAAGAAAAAAAAAGTCGTGAATTATAACAATATTAACATAGCAGTTTCAAACCAATTCAAGGGCGAGATGAAAAAATTCAACAAAAGTCACGAGCGTGATAAACAAGCATCACAAATTCTAAAAACCAAACGCAAGCCGTGGTGGCCAAGCAAAGCGTAACAGAAAAATATTCGAATTGAACCTGTTAGAATAAATCAACATCGTCCAAGCACAAAGCAACGCAAGGGATACATTCATGAGGAATTCATAGTGAATTATACGAACGTATATTTAGGGATTTATCCCTATAAATTAAACCCATTACATCATCTGCAAATTCATGAGTTCGAGTCCAAGAAAATCAACAGAGCAATCAAGTCGAGCTTAAGTAAAATCGAAAAAGGGAAAAAAAATCAATTATCAGTTTCTATCCATTTGAACTCATCACTTGAAGCAGCCGAGAAAGGATTAAACTGATCGAAGAAGCTTCAAATTGAATTGGAAGTATACCATCAGAGGATTCGAGTTTCTAGTCTCCATTCTGCAACTTAAATTTTGGGCAAAGCCCCAAAATTACGTAAGCCCTAGTTTTCCAGAGCAGGGTAATAAAGAAAACAAGGTGGCCACGATAATAAGAGAAGAAAACATCCAACATTTATCTTTTAATTTTTAGGCCGGTTATTCTTTATTCGAGCTTAAATATATAAAAAGGGTTTTTTTGTTTTTGTTATTGTTTTTTATTTTGTAATTTTTCTTTTCAACTTTTGTAAAATTCTAGTCGTATGACTAGGTTACGAACTACAGTGGTATAGTTAGAGAATTCGCAACTCAGTGGTTGAGCTGTGGCAAGGTTTTGAGCATGGAGTTAGGTTAGTCGATAGCGGGTGTCGCAAGTTTATGTGTGTAAGCGTCCGACTACTCAATTTCTAGTAGAAATCTTGAGGGCAGTACGTAGGCAGAGTTTTTGCTGAAGCTGGATAAATCCGTGTTGTTCTTTTTCTACTTTTATTGTTCTGCTATTATCTATGCTGCAACTATTTTATATATTTCCGCATTAACTTTTATTATTATTAGCATCACCCTATTCACCCCCCTCTTGGGTAAAATCGATCCTACAAGTGGTATCAGATCAAGGAACAAAAACTGTTTTTTGTTTTGAAAATTAGATTTCTCAAAAACCAATTTTTGTTTTAAATTTTTATTTTTTAGATGGTTTCTTTTAGTAATGCTGTTCCTGAAGGTCAGTCCAAAGTTAGACCACCTATATTCAATGGTGAATATGGTTGCTGGAAAAATAGAACGAATTTTTTTCCGAAAACCATTGATGCATGGAATATTGTTGAGACGGGATATAGGATGCCTACTATAGTGGTAGATAATCAAGAAATTGAAAAACCAATGGATCAATGGACAGATCTTGAAAATAAGCTGCAGAGTGCTAATGCTAAAGCTATGAATTCTGTTATTTGTTCATTAGATTATTAATCGTGTTTCACATTGTCTAACTGCATAGGAAATTTGCACATACTTGAAGTGACTCACGAAGGAACCTTCCAAGTCAAAGAATCCCGCCTTGCCATGCTTATTAGTGAATACGAGAACTTCACAATGGCCAATGATGAAAATGTCAAAGAGATCTATGGATGACTTTCTAATCTCATATACAAATACATAGAATTCGAAATAGTCCGAAAAATCCTCAGAGTCCTTCCACGATATTTTGAAGCGAAAATTACTGCTATTCAAGAATCAAAAGATCTAAAACAAATCAAATTTAAAGAACTCATTGGAAATCTCACCACTTATGAGCTAGAAATTAAATTCAAGGAAGAATGCGAAGGAGGTGAAACGCGAAAGAAACTAATAGCTCTCAAAGGAACAACTGAAAGTAAAGATGATGATGATGATGCTGCAAAACTGGTGCTGATAATAAAGAAATTCAAAAGGTGGAATCACAAGTATGGAAATCCAGCTTTAAATCAACAACTGAAAAGAAGAATAATCAAAGTTCTAGGAAACCCAGAAGAGCAGGAGATCATATGTCACAAGTACAACAAACCCGGTCACATCAAGCCAAATTGTCCTCAGAATCGACTCAGCCAAGGAAAGAAACCGAAAAGACGAAGTTTTGCAGCTACTTGGGATGAAGCTGATAAAAACACCGACAGTGAGAGTGAAAAAGAAAATTTTTGTCTTCAAGGAGAAAAACTAACAGTGATGATGACGAGTCAAGCGAGATATCATAAGTTACTCATTCGGAATTACTTACAGTTTTCATGAAGTAAATAGCTGTTTTGAAAGACTTAGGATGAAGTATGCTAAAATTGAATCACAAAGAGATAGTTTGATAGAATTAAATAAACATATTTATCAATTGGTTAAAAACTATCAAAATAAGAGCCCTAAGTGTGGAAAGTGTCCATCACTTGAAGAAGAAATTAAAAAAATCAAAAATTAATATTAAATCACTTGAAAATGAAATTCCGATTTTGAAAGAAAGTGAAAATACTAGGAGAGAAAATTCTATTAACAAGGACTCAATTATTAAATGAAAATGAATCTCTCAAAACACAAGTCCAACAATTGTCTACAACTTTAGAAAATTTCCAAAGGAGAAAGATCGCTAAATAAGTTATTAGGGAAACGAACTGTCAATACTGTTAGATAAGGACTTGGGTATACTCAATCTGAACATATTAGAAGCAAAATTAATAAAGTCAATTCCAAGTGCACGTTTTGTGGAAAAACTGGACACAATCACAATAATTGTTGGTATAGACCCAAATACGTGAAAACCATTCCAATTTGGGTTCCAAAAGGGACGAATATAAAATCCCTTAAAGCCAAACAAATCTAGGTGCCAAAAGGAACAAATATAAATTTTCTTGGGTCTACACAAACATATTTTTCAAAAAAAATTGTCATTAACAACCATGGACCTATAAAAACAAATTTGTCACAAAAATCTTTTCTCGTGTTAGTATGGTGGCAGGCCAAGGAACAACAAAAGTGTTACCTGAATTCTGGCTGTTCCAGGCACATGACGGACAACAAATCAATGTTCCTTAGCCTAGTACAATGGTGGCAGAGTCACAATGGGTAACAACGAAAAATTATCGGCAAAGATAAAATAGGTAACAGTACCGATGCCTTGAACGATATATTAAATGTGAAAATCTGCACCATAATCTGATTTAAATTCAGCCAATTATGTGATAAGGAAATAAATGTTGATTTTTATTCTGACTTATGGAAAAATATTGACCTATCTTCTTTTCATCCTTGAACTATTTCATATAGATTTGTTTTGGACTAATGATATTGCAAGTTTAGGTGATAAGAGATGTTGTTTTGTATTGGTTGATGATTACTCTAGAGACACGTGGATATATCTATTTATCTTACTGCTTCTAGATCTGACACATTGTTCACTAGTTGTTTATTTGAACAATTTTAAATTCAAATCCAAAGGAATCACATTTTAAAAGCTGTAAAAAGATTTTAAGGTATTTGTTGCACACTCCATGAATTGGTTATGATATCTATCGAATTATAAACTGGAATCAAAGGGAAATTCAGATGCAGATTACACTGGTAGCCTAGTTGACAGAAAAAGTACTAGTGGAACGTGTTATATGTTGAGACATTCATTAGTCGCATCATTTTCAAAAAAATATCTGGATATTTTCCATTTCAACTGATTTTCAATCAGCAGACATTTTTTTAATAAAACCCCTTTCATAAAATAGTTTCTATTGACTTTGTTTCAAATTAGTCATTTTTAGGAAATTTGATTTTATAATTATTTTAGGATTTGATCTTAAATGACTACATTAACTAATCTGCCTCCCTATTGATTATCGAAAAGATAAATAGTGATTGAAAAAGTAATGAGTGTTGATATTAATCATATATTATGACTTGAGACGGTATATTTAGTAAATTTCTTTAAAAATTTAAACAAGATTTATAATAACTTTTGTTGGTAAAAATTCCATGACCATCTCTATTTCTATCATATTTCTAACGACCATGACTCATCAAAATCAAATATAGTATGTTAAAATGTGGTATTTTAAATGGGAAATTATTTGTTTTTATTTTATTTTTTAGCAAAAAAAACATCCGAAGTATTCACTCTCATTTAAAAGTCCTCACGGTTATGCATGGATAAATTACTTAGAATATTTTTTTATGTGCTTTCATGCACATTTAAAGGGCCTCGCAGTTATGCATGTATGGAACACATATCAAAATTGATTATTAAATAGACAAGTTGATTCTAATTCCATTTAAAAGTCCTCACGGTTATGCGTGGTTAGAAAATGCTTGAAATTCATTTTTTTTAAAATTTAAAATACTACTAATCTCTTTTAAAAGTCCTAACGGTTTATATGGTTAATAGATATTCAAATTTCTGATATAAATATACCATAAATAGTCACAACTATATGGTTTTATATGCCAACATCATCCCTATCACTCTAAAGCGGAATATGCGCCTAACAAAGTATTTATGTTTTTTGTTTGATTTTTTTATCGAAATTTAATATTTATACTCGATTGGGTATTGGTTTGTATTAATATCTATCACTTTATCTCTATTTTTCTAAAACTATTTCTACTTTGCTAATAATAAAATAGGGAGAGAAAAGTTAAGATTTTGGCAAATAAATTACAAATATTTTATATAGGTTCATTTGCATATTTTTATTTATTTTCATGCATATATGAAGGGGGAGCTTTGTTGTAGAGAGAGAGCTTTCAAATAGGGGAAACAAATAGATTTCATGAATGATAAAATACATTTAATAAATTCAATATCTTAATATATGTTTGTTATCATCAAAAGGGGGAGATTGTAGAATATGCTAGTATATGATTTTTGTTTGATGACAATAAACATATATATATTCATTTAATGTATTTGTTATTAACTATTTTATTTTTTACATAATTAAATAAATATTTGCTGAATAAAATAAATAACACAGAATTTAAATTTAAACAAATAATTTATTCAAAAATAATTTGTTACAATTTTTGAATAGCATAAATTTGAGCTCTCACTATATATACCCAATTTCAATTATATTACAATTTCGACCACATCAAAAATTTCAATTTACAATGTTCATCTCACTACCTATCACTCATTCACTCATATTTATCTTCAACTCTATTCCAGATTGAATACATCATTTGAATTATCTGCAGAATAAACACTAACGCAGTAAAATTGAAAAAGAAATATTTTGCAGTGTACAATTAAAGTGTGTGTTTTTGAAAATGTTATCTGCCTCGGTTATTTGGGTTGTTTGTCATCATTTTCGATTGAATCCATCTATACGAACAACTTGTGACATGCACAGTGAATCACTATACATGCCATGAGGCTGTGCACATCGATATACACTTGATAAAATTACAGGGGCAGGTGAACACAAGGTCAAACCCAACCAAATAGTGGATTCAACTCAGGTGCAATACACAAACAAAAATAGGATGGCCAAGTACAAGTTTCAATTACCAGAACAAACTTCAACATACTTGAATCAGACCACATATATATATTTTAGAGAATACAAAAGCACCAGAACAGTACACATGAAGCACATATGCAAACCTCAACAGGGCAATGCACATGTAACTTGAATCGAAGACCAGCTCATATGTACACAGTCAATTGTGAGAACAATCAAAAAGCAACCAAAGCAATCACACACATATATACATACATATATGTATATATATATATGTATGGATACTATCAATACAATTAAAAGCAACATGAATTAAAATAGGGCAGACTAAAAAAGGATGGACTCGAAATCTGAAAACAGTAGAAGCAACAAGTAAATAGTAGAAACAAGGCCAACAACATAGCCAAATCATATAATACATGGTGTAAACCAGCATAAATGCAGATGAAGCCTCAACCAACGCACTAGATATCACCACCAACATAATGCAGACTTATGAAGTCCCGACCATACATGAACAGTTCTATACATATGTAACAAAGATCGAGTCTCACTAAAACAACATGTCAATCTCAACCAAAAAGAACCACATACCAAATAGAACAAGGCATCAGACTCCAAAACAAACAGGAGCAAAATGAACCGGCGCACATGAAAGCAGCAGCACAAGTGTAGCTTCAATAGTATGCAAGAACAATTCACATATGAAAAGCATCAACAAAACATGACAACTAGCTCTCTAAATCAACATAGTCAAATATAATATTATGAACTCAATGAAGAAATGAACGAGCAAGTGCAACCAAACAAGAATTCAAGTGTAGACCACAACACATACATAAATACATGAAGATGAAACAAGTGCAGACACACATCGAATGGAGAAACAGTGCATACACATATACATGCATATATATAAAGTGACAAACATATGAAACAAAAGACACAACAATTTACAAGCCAGTGGAAAAAGACTCAAAGTGGTGAACTTGATCAACATACCGAACTAGACCATACAAGGCTACATGAATAATCACTGGCCAGGCTCACAATGACAAGTGCACCAAATCACAAAGCTCAACACAGTAGAAATATCAAGCCAACCAAGTCGATAGGCATAAAAATCATGCATATATATCCATACATACATACATACATATATATGTATATACATGTTTATATGGGTACAGTAATCACAGTTGCAAGTCAAAGTTCAAATGATGTTGCAGTAATTTTCAAAATGTACAAAAATTTATCACAATTTTAAATGCCAAAGTCAATGCAAGTGGATAGTGCAACCAAGTGCAGGTATTTAGGAATGAATTTGTTCTAACAAGACTAGAACCAAATTCAAGTGCAGGAGATCACACAGTAGCAGTTAAAGGAAAAAAGCCATGAATTATAGCAATATTAACATAGAAGTTTCAAACCAAGTCAAGGCCGAGATGAACAAATTCAAAAAAAATCATGAGCATGATGAACAAGCATCACAAATTCTAAAATACAAATGCAAGCCGTGGTGACCAAGCAAAGCATAACAGAAAATATTTGAATTGAACGAGTCAGAATAAATCAACATCGTCCAAGCACAAAGCAACGCAAGGGATACATTCATGAAGAATTCAAAGTGAATTATACGAATGTATATTTAGGGATTTATCCCTATAAATTAAACCCGTTACATCATCGACAAATTCATGAGTTCGAGCCCAAGAAAATCAAAAAAGCAATCAAGACGAGCTTAAGTAAAATCGAAAAAGGAAAAAAAACACAATTACCAGTTTCTATCCATTCGAACTCATCACTTGAAGCAACCGAGAAAGAATTAAACTGATCGAAGAAGCTTCAAATTGAATTGAGAGCATATCATCAGAGGATTCGAGTTCCTAATCTCCATTCAATGACTTCAATTTCGAGCAAAGCCTTAAAATTATGCAAGCCCTAGTTTTCCTGAGCAAAGTGATAAAGAGAACAAGCCGGCCATGATAATAAGAGAAGAAAATATCCAACATTTATGTTTTAATTTTTGGCTCGATCATTCTTTATTTTGGATTAAATATATAGAAAGGGTTTTGTTTTTGTTATTGTTTTTTATTTTGTAATTTTTCTTTTAAACTTTTGTAAAATTCTAGTCGTGTGACATGGTTACGAACTACGGTGGTGTAGTTCGAGAATTCACAACTTAGTGGCTGAGTTGTGGTAAGGTTTTGAGCATGGAGTTAGGTTTGTCGATAGCGGGCGTCGCAAGTTTAAGTGTGTAAGCGTCTACACACTTAATTTCTAGTAGAAACCTTGGGGCAGCATGTTGGTAGGGTTTTGCCGAAGCTGGGTAAATCTGTGTTGTTCTATTTCAGCTTTTATTATTCTGCTATTATCCATGCTGCAATTATTTTATATATTTCCACATTAGTTTTTTTTATTATTAGCATCACCCTATTCACCCCCTCTAGGGTGAAATCGATCCTAGAAGTGGTATCGGAGCAAGGAACAAAAACTGTTTTTTGTTTTAAAATTTTGATTTCTCAAAAACCAATTTTTGTTTTAAAAATTTGTTTTTTTAAATGGCTTCTTTTAGTAATGCTTTTGCTGAGGCTCAGCCCATAGTTAGACCACCTATGTTCAATGCTGAATATACTTACTGAAAAAACACTATGAAAATTTTCTGAAAAACATTGATGCATGGAATATTGTTGAGATGGGATATAGGACACCTACTGTAGTGGTAGATAATCAAGAAATTGAAAAACCAATGGATCAATGGAAAGATCTTGAAAATAAACTGCAGAATGCTAACGCTAAAGCTATGAATTCTATTATTTGTTCATTAGTTCAAATTGAATTTAATCGTGTTTCACATTGTCTAACTGCGTAGAAAATTTGCATACACTTGAAGTGACTCACGAAGGAACCTCCCAAGTCAAAGAATCGCGACTTTTCATGCTTAGTAGAGAATATGAGAACTTCACAATGGCCAAGGATGAAAATGTCAAAAAGATGTATGGACAACTTTCTAACCTCGTATATAAATCACAAGCTCTTGGAAAATCATACACAGAATTGGAAATAGTCCAAAAAATCCTCAGAGTCCTTCCACGAAATTTTGAAGCGAAAGTTACTGCCATTCAAGAATCAAAAAATCTAAAACAAATCAAAGTTGAAGGACTCATTGGAAATCTCACCACTTATGAGATTGAAATGAAATTCAAGGAAGAACGCTAAGGAGGTGATACGCGAAAGAAACCAATAGCTCTCAAAGGAACAACCGAAAGTAGTGATGATGATGATGATGATGGTGCAGCAGAACTAGTGCTGATAATAAAGAAATTCAAAAGGTCGAATCACAAGTATGGAAATCCAACTCTAAATCAACAAATGAAAAGAAGAATTGTCAAAGTTCTAAACAACCGAGAAGAGAAGGAGATCTATGTCACAAGTGCAACAAACCCGATCACATCAAGCCAAATTATCCTCGGAATCGACTCAGCCAAGGAAAGAAACTGAAAAGGAGAAGTTTTGTAGCTACTTGGGATGAAACCGATGAAGCTGATAAAAGCACCGACAGTGAGTGTGAAAAATAAAATTTGTATCTTCAACGAGAAACAACTAACAGTGATGATGACGAGCCAAGCGATGTATCAAAACTTACTCATTCGGAGTTAGTTATAATTTTCATGAAGTAAATGGCTGTTTTGAAAGACCTAGGAAGAAGTATGCCAAAATTGAATCACAAAGAGATAGTTTGATAGAATTAAATAAATAGCTTGATCAATTGGTTAAAAACTATCGAAACAAGAGCCCTAAGTATGGTAAGTGTCCATCACTTGAAGAAGAAACTAAAAAAATCAAAAATTAAAATTAAGTCACTTGAAAATGAAATTTTGATTTTGAAAGAAAGTGAAAATACTAGGAGAGAAAATTCTATTAAAAAGGCACTCAATTATTGAATGAAAATGAAAATTCCAAAAGAGAAAATCATTAGAAATTAAATTATTTTACATCTCCAAGTGGATCCGGAAAGACCAAAGGAAAAACTTAGGATCAAAGGCGAGTGATTGTAATTATTTTAAGATTTCTTTAAGTAATTTAAAATAGTAGGGTTTTCAATAATTGTAGTTTTACTACGATTTTTAGAATAGGCTTTTCAGTAATTTATTTACAGTTTTTAGAATTATTTTCACTCTATTTCTTTTCAGCTATTCTTTTCAGTAATTTTGGTTTATTTCTGTTAAGCATAGCTTTTATTGATTTACAGTTTATTTATAGTATTTAAGTTTATTCACTGTTATTTACATCTCTTTCGACGTTTTGGATTTATGCAAGCATTTATTCTCTTCATCCCCTTTTTTCTTTCCGTATGGATTAGAATAAATTAAAATGCAAATATGAATTATATAAGTAAGAATATTGAATGTAGAAAATAAGATGTAAATTATAAAGATTGCAATAAATAATGGAATTGGACTGTAATAAATAATTGAATTAAACTGAAATTACGCATAATTAGAATTGGACTAATAAAGATAATGAATAAAGTTATAGCTTAGAATTATAACTAAATAGGGTAAAAGATGGAAGAAGCTTATTTTCACACTTAGACCTTGAGTTAAGTAATAAGCATGATTATAACGTAGGTTATAATAAGAAAGGGAATAAAATGAGGCTTATTTTAAGACTTAGGATAAATTAATAAGCAAAGATGGTAGGGATAAACCTTAAATGTTTATTTAAAATAATTTATCTAAGTTAATAGCAAAGATGAAAGTAGGATCTATACCAAATAGCATTCCCTAAGGCACGCTTATGCTAAGAATGGTAGTAAATTGGTCAAATAGAATTCCAAATCACGGGGGATATGGATAAGGGGTGCAAGTAGATATTGTTTGGATGAAGGGCCAGTATCAACAACATTTCCCCTATAAATTCTATGGACATACGATGATCTCACGTTAGCCTGAAGTAGGATGAGGAGCATGCTAATGCTGGATGTTGAGGTAATAAGAAGACCTAATAGGTGGAGCAAAAGGTAGGATGGGCATGGTGGCAGTTACACGTGCGACTTCCATTCGAATGCTCAGTAATATCTATGAGTTCCAAACACTTAGTATAGGTGTCTTCCGTAGACACCATTGCCTTCTGTGTAAGGGGCTGAATATGTCATCTTGCCAACAGTAACATTTTGTGTAGAGAGTTATATAGCAGCTGGTTCACAGAAAGGTACTATAGAGTAGCAGGTCGATCAAAAAGGGTTGAATTAGGGTCACATCCTAATTACAGGATTAGGACTTCAGCCTAATCAAAGCAGAAATCTAGGACAAGTGCAAACAATCAAAAGTTAACCTATCTTATAAATTGAACAACATTTAATCTTACTTTTTTTCGATTGATCTCTTTCCTATTTCCTTTATCACTCGTGTTTATGCTAGAACTGCTGTAGAGTCTATTAGTTTATCTTACTTAAAGACTCTAGTAATTACTATCATTCACATGACTTTTAGTCCGACCTACTCCTCTATTTCCCCCTTTTTCTCCCCTTAGGCAATTAAGGAAGAAGTCAATAGGTTGTTGTAGCTTGGAGTTCTGAAGGAGGAGATTTCTTTTATGTGTTTCTTTTATTTTGGCTTCTGTTCTTTCTATATACAGGCTTATTTAGTAGGATATTATGTAATCTGATTTTGAGACTATGAGTTTTCATTTCATGAGAAATATTGGATTTTTAGACTTCTATATGACATTAGGGTATTTGACTTATTTATGAAACAATTATGAAGCTTTATTTTATTTAAGTTATTACTTTGAGTTTTCGCTGTTTTTATCTATATTTGTCTTGTGAATCTTAGTCTCTGTTAGTTTCAGTTATACCTACAGCACATCATGCCTTTTAATGTTTCCTTTTGGGCATATTAGGGGGTGTGGGGTGTTTCACATTTTATCATTTAAAAATAGTTGTAATGATTATTGCAACACCATCAAGATTATTTTTTGTGTCTCAAATCAAGAGATATCGCAACTCGAAGCCAAAATTAAGATTGGGTCACCTAAGTTAATAAACAGATGTAACTGAGAATCTAGATGTAATGACTCATACTTTTACATATCAATAAGTAAAACTATTTTGTACAAAACTAAATGAACTTAAAATAAGCTAAAACTTTAGGTAATATAGTAATATTTGATCTTTTTAATTTTATAATAAATTTATAGTACCATAAAATTTGATAGGAAATTTGGATTCGACTCTAGTTCCAAATAAAAAAATTAACAGTTTCCCTTTCCATGGAGTGGTCATAATGGTAATTTGGCCTACACATTTGAGATATATGACTATTTTAAGTTTATGTTGAATTTGGGTGTAGTCCAAAAGCACATCTTTTGGGTTGATGTATTAATTCCTTGATTTGGACGGTAATCCGGGTTAGTGCAACCTTCCCATCATTCCATTTTTAGATCTAAACTGGGCAAACTTCCATTAAACATTTCTCTATTTAAATCTTCATAAAAGCATTCTATTTTAGGCTAAAATCATGAGATTAAAGGAATAAAGCTTAAGGTATTACTTGAGATCATTAAATCATCATTTTTGGAGGGAATTCGTTTAATATCTCTATCCAATTTGGATTCACATTTAATTGGGGCTGATTAATCAATTTACCATCCATAATTGAGTTTTTTTATAACCTCTTATTGTTATATGATGCTACATATGTTAAAAGAGGCTTTGAATCCATTTTACAACATAAAACTATGATTTCGAAATTTGACTTGATTTGAAAACGTGGATCAACATTTGTTTTAATGGTTTTAAATGCTTTATATCATATATTTGAATGTTGTGAACTTACGTATCATGCTAAGTGTTTGTATAAATGCTCGAATTGTTTAAATGACTTGATATGATTTACTATCGGTGTGCTTGTAAGTTGTATGTTTGTATGGATGAAATACTAATATTAATAATAGAAGTTATTTATTCTATGGATGGAGAACTTCCGAGTGCATGGGATTGCTATTATAATGAATTCTTTAATGGATCTGCACTAGTATGTGGAGTTCATAATGGTAGAGTAACTTCGCCCGATCGACACTAGCATGTTCGGAGTTAATCGCTAAAAATAAGGAATGCACACAAAGAGAAGACTGATCACTGGATGGAATGATGCAAGCAAAATACTAAGCAAAATATAGGTAAGTGATGGCTCAACATAGATCCATATGGATCAGTATTGATGCATGTCAATCGAAGAAGGCTTAATATTTTGGAGTTAAAGGACTACGGGGAACAATCGAAGGCTCCAAAGAAGAGGAAAATTTGCTAAGATTATGGATCAACCCCGATCCATGAATGTGACCATTTTAGGTATATAAATTTAAAGCATGAAGAGGAGAGCCAATTTTGGCTAAGTACACGGACCAGTATCGATCCACGATGAATCGGTACCTATAACAAGCCTTTAATTTCCACCCACAAATTTAACTCCCAAACCAATGTTACACATTGAAAATCGAAGAGGATGAGCCGTTGGATCTGATAACTAGAAATAGATACAGTCTAACTAATAATTTTCAAAATCTCATTGTAGAAGGAAAAAATATATAATATAACAATAACCATGGTCATTTCATAACACAATAGTGTATTAACAATTCTATATACATATATCTTTACAATACTAATCAAACGAAATCCACACACGAGTCACAATCAAGCCTAAGAAATATATACACCATTTACGATATATGCGTAAGATTCCATGTCTCCTATTTCATCAGCCTCTAAGTCTTTCAACTTAATGACATATGTGAAAAGAAGGATAGGAGTGGCTCAGACACAAGTCTGGGTGAGTAAATCATACCTATGCCACATATACTACAAAGGAAATATTATAATTCTAAGTATATAACACATCCCATATTCGCCTCGTTTAGTGCCATTCATATAATACTTAATCGATCATATACATGTGATCCTACCATCCGTGATTAAGAATCGTATTGTAAATTAATCGGCTTTGGACTCACTTCCCTAGATCCACCTCGCACACTGAAGGTTTGCCTATTATCCATGCTCAACAAATGGACTCATGTGGTGGACCCGCCTCATGCGCTACGGATAACTTCCGCCCACCTCCCCTCTCTAGATCCGCTTCATACACTATAGGAGAGCATCATTATACTTGGAATGTATACTTAAGATCATGGGTTTGTACACATCTAGAGCATCATCAAGTTAACTCAATTTCCAAAAACACAAACTTTCATCTCAATTTTCACTTTTAATTTCATAGTATTTTTCCTTCCCTCCATAACATTGATGTCACCTTTCAATTGGCTTCCAAACGCTCTCTTGAGTCAAATAAGATAAAGCCTTGTTCTATCATCCCTGACCTGTTTTGGTCTAGGTTCAACTGGACCCAACCGGCTCTGACTAGTCTATCGGTCCTTCCAAGATTGATCAACTGGTCCATCAGCCTTGGGTGGACTGGTAGACTAGTCATACATATAATGCATGGTCTAGTCATTCTGGGCACCTCGTTTCACCTTCGGTAGATTCCATTCTTCCTCCAAATGATCTTTATTTGTTCCTAAGCCTTAATATCATGTTTAAACATCGAATATATGGTCAAACTTTGATCAATTTGGTAATATATGATTTTAGATTTTAGAAATTTATTTCTTATTAAATTCTTATTATTATAACTTATATTTTCCTTTAAACCCATGTATTAAATCATCCAAATCGGCGGTTACTTAACTTATATTTCATATTACAGACAACTATCATCATTAAAGCATCATCATTGCATTATATTGTGTTTGGAGATGGAATCACTCACCAATTTTGCTTCCTTTTCTTCATTTCTTTGCTATATAGTCTACTATGTCTCCAATATTTTGAGTTCACTTCCAAATTGGTATGCAAATATAGTACCCTCTGTGCTCTTTAGTTGGCTTTGGCTGTGTAAATCCGTTGAGAAATAGACAAGAAAGTTTGATATTTTATGAACAAGAGGAAGAAGGGAAAACATGAATCGATGAAATTAGTTGTGAAAGAATAAACATACTGTCTAGACTAATTTTTATAAGGACAGGGAAAACTAATAGCCGTTTTCGAATTTCGAATTTGAATTTGGATAGTTCGGTGCCAAATCAGCTAGTCTAAAATTCACGTATATCTCCTTCATACGACCTTCAAACTCGACAATTTAATGTACCATGTAAGTCGGAAAATTAAGTCGATAACTATAACATATATATCATCTTCAAATTCTAAAGTTGGAAAAATGACCATTTTCCCCTTCATTAATAAAATAAAATTATTTACCAGTTTAACTTAAATAATTATTATTTTATATTAATAATGTTTGATTATAATATACCTCATATTTTCATGGTATTAATTCTTCCTCCTAATGGAATTTTGTCCTTGAAATTCCCAAGGAATAGAGAATGTCATATATCACATGTATTACGTATCTTTCAAACATTTACAACCAAATAAACAACCACATCATCCAATGTATCCAATAAACTTAAATGAGTCGAATATGATAATATGTATATATTAATGATGTCATGTAAGTTATAGTTTCTAAACCAATAATACAAAGATGTAACTAATGCATCCTATGTACCCTTATCAGGGTCATTCCTCTACATAAACCTAACTAGCTTCACCACTTTGTTCATAAGTTGTTTCACCCCATGCTCTATAATACGGGTGGACCATGGGATGAACCTGGCTCAGGTTCTAATCCCACCTCTTCTTACTAGCTAGGCTTGACTTTAGTTATGACAACCAACCTATACCTCTTTACCTAATATACCTGTAAAGTGCATTGTAGTGGTACCCGACTAATGTAGGATGATTGCCAAGGGTAAGTTAACTGAATCAAAATGATAGAAGCTATCATATATCTCACAGCACATTGTGTAAAAGATAATATCAAGATAGATATAAAACAGGCGAGATAGATAAATATAACTAAATAAACCATATATGATATCAAAGTGCAAGGTTCATAGTAGCTATACAAAACAAACAGGTAGAATTTATAGATAATAAAAACTAACTCAAAGGAAATTTGTCTCTAAATAAAGTAAAGCATTAATAAAAATCGTTAATGCTGCATAATGGAATAAGCAATAAACTTTGATAATAGATATAATAGCATTAGCCTCTTGCTTGTTTCTTGAATAGCTTCATGCGCTAACCTCAAACTTGCCATCTAGTCTGCTCATTTAAGATTACCCAGGATAATAAGGTGCAAAACAAAAAACCTTAAGCAATAAAATAGTCTATATAAGCAATAAACTATCTCAAAACACTATAAAAATAAATATAGTTTAGGACATAAGTTATAGATATACCTTGCTTGTCCCTACATCCAAAGAGTTAGCACATAACACTATATATGCTACACTACCATTGTCATCATATGGGTATACTATACTAAGTATAATATGGGTATCAAGTACAGGTCTTAAGGATACCAACCTCACATGACATGCTTATATCATATAGTAATCGACCAATCATAGCATCAAGCTAATAGAAGATAATGCACAATGACAATCATAATCTAGGCCTCATATTACTACATATATAAACAAGGTCTTTCATTGCCATGACTTTCCCAAAGTTTCATGTTTATGATAATTACCAAATTTCAGGTCCACTTTGACTTATCCAAAGTCTTACATCACTAGAACTTTTGTAAGGTCTTGCATCCACAATCACAATCAAAGCCCTGCTTCATCTCGACAATTACCAAGGTCCCTTGAGTAAATGATATTTCATTTAATGACCTCCAAGACCGGCAACATCTTGTGTTGCAATTGAATTATAGTTTGTTTGCATACCTATCCCACAGGTACTGCCATCCCAAGGCAGGCTAGATCATCCCACGGTCGAGGTTACATAGATGACCATCCTTAGATGTCCTTTCCCCACAAAATACACATTACATCTAGAGTTATCAATGGTTACTTTAGCACATGACTTGATGTGGAACATTTCATGCCCTACTATATCGCTTCATCTTATCGAACATGGTTCTTTGAACTACTTAGTCCCATACACCTATTTTCCACTAGAATTAACCGATCAAACACCTTGCATCGTTGAAATTTTTGAACATGCACGTCATAAAGTCATCGTTATCAAAGTCTTGAAGTCATCACGTCTTCATTTCATTATCAATCATCATTCATCATCATGCCAAAATCTGAAAGTTAAGCATTGAACGAATGAACCATCATGCTATGCTACTTGAAATCCATGCTTAAATTCATTGACCCAAAACATGGTTGGTATCGACCATATATAGGTATCACAGATCAAGTAGGTCAATCCCATACTTAGACAAAATGGCCAAATTTCGCAGTCCCAGATCATGTTATCATACAAAGTGACTCAAAGCAACCATCCCCAAACTAGAAACATAGCCCAAAAACACCAAGCATACATGGTCGGTATTGACCATATACAAGTACCCCTAAAATTTTCTAAGTCTAGAAATTTTTCCCTACGTCTCACCTTGGCTTGACTAGGGGAATCCCTCAGCAGAACTCAAAGCACTGCCCTTAAATATGCCAAGCAAACATTGTCGGTATCGACTATGTGAATGCCCTTAAAATTTGGCCAAGTTGAAATTCCCACTTTGTGTTGTTCCTTGGCTTAAACTAAAAAGCACACATCTCTGACTTGAATTTTAGCCCATCTCAACACTAAACAACCCAATGCTGACCATATTTTGGCTATCAAAATTTTTCTAAGTCCAATTCTCCACCAGCAACCATAATTTCCCTAGCATGACTCAAACTTCCACTGCCCGAAACCCTAAGCAGACCATGCGATGACTCGAAGCAACTTCCACCACCGACTATATTTCGTTGACCATAATTTGAACAACCAAATTAACCCCAAACCACTTGCAACTTGTTTTGGGTCTCATTCGACTTCAAACAACAACATAGTCCAATCACGTCATGTTTTGAACATTTTGATACTACTTTGCACCAAATGGTGTATCATGTTCCTAATTATGAAAAACAACTAACAAATACTTCAAAATAATCCATAAAACCATCACACTTCACCACATGTCATCCAAGTGATAGTATATTCAATTAAAGCACAATTTACAAGAATATTACATCCTAGATTTGATTTTAGGGTATTATTAATGCCAGATCTTAGCTTTAAACACTTCCGCCTTAATAATAATATCAAAATTCACCCTTTTACTTTATGGATAAGCATAATACAGTGAGAGAAGTAAAATCACCCACCAAGGATGAAAACAAACAAATTCTTGGGCAAGTCTGATGTCTAACAATAAATATACGAATCCCAAATTACCAAATAGTAGTTCTACTATTCTCCTTACCCTTAATTTTTTTAATTATGCTAATTAACTTAAAGAAACAATGGATTTTGGTCAATTCGAGATTAATAGAGGACAGGAGGTGATTAGAAATGAAGCGGAATGACTAATAATGGCTGGAAGGAAGTGGTATTAACCCTAATTTCGAATTAGGCTAATGGACTGCATTAGGCACCACCTAATTACCTACTAATCTGCCAAAATAGGTCAGAACTTCAAACAGTAACTTCTAAACGGTAAGTCTAGAATACTCTATAGAAAGAAAATCATCATACATTTGTGTTGAAAGTGGTTCCAGACCCTAATTTGCTCATATCGAAAGTTATAGGCCTTACTAGATTTTCAAAGTCAAAATTGTCCAACAAAAATTCCAAGGATGAAAAATGTCATAGTTGGCAATTACTAAAGTTTTAGAGTCATACGAACTTCATACGAATTTAAAAATAATATTTTACGATACTCAAATATATAAAATACGGGCCGTTGTACTCTCCTCCTTAGGAATTTTGCGCTCAAAATTCCACCAAACAAAGTAAAGTCAACAATATGGTTACCCCACATGCCCAACTAACATAATAAAAAATAACATCCATCATACATACGCACAAACAGGGAAGAAGAATCTATCCTTCCCTATGTAATATCATAAGTGAAAGTGAATGCGAAGAATAGAGAACCCTACCAAGTTAAGCACTCTGTATCATTGGACCCTACACTCTCTATGACAGCTCGGAAATTTTAATAATAAATTTAAAATATTAATAAGGGTAAAAGTGCAATTTTAATAAAAAGGACAAAGTAGTATTTTATCACAAACATTGGAATTAGGCAACGGGACCTATTCCATTGCGTTCGGAATATCGTTTACAATTAGAAAACATATATAACTTTTTAAATTCGATAAAATAGATTAAAATTTGTGAAAATTGCAGCGTATTTATAAATTTTAGAATTAGACCAGATAAAAATAGTTTTCAACTATAAATAAGACCTTAACCCTCAATTCTTTTCACTCAAAACCTTAACCATTGCTTCTCAATTCTATATGTACAATTCTTCTTGTTCCACTATAGAATTTTCTCAAATCTGAACAATAATTCTATTCTGCTCAAATGAAAAATAAATAAAATACCTCTAATTCAAAGGAAAGGAAGAGAGAATTGAGATTAGAGGAGCAAGAGAAAAGGAAGGACAAATCATTTAACTTAGAGGCCAAGGAAAGGAGCTTCACAATCATATTAGAAGAAGAGAAGCTTTGTAAAGGTGAGTGAATTGATCATGACCTTATGATGATTTATAAGTAATTAATTTCCTTTATAATTCTACCTGATTTAAATGTATAACTATTGAATTTGGAGTAGTACTTTCGACCTAATTTTATTTGAATTACAATTTCAACTATAAATCAAAAAGGATAGTGATGATGGGAAAACCCTAGGCGTTAATTTAATAAGAATAATTAAATGGAAAATGATTGAGTAGTGAAATTCATATAAAATTCTATGAAGTTCAATCTATATTGATAAAGTTTGGTTTGATTGGATGAACAAAGTAATCAAATATCCCTTCTTCCTAATTTGAATTGATTATATAACCTTTTTTAGCAAAGCTAGCCGACATTTGTAGTGCGTCGTCCACATGTATAAAAGAATATAAAACATATATTCCGATACATGCACCAGTACTGCCAAATGAAAGAAAATAAAGCACAGGAGTTTAACTAAAATGCTAAACTACTAACTAACAAAACCAAAGCTAGCCTCCCTTCGAGGAGGAAGAACTACTTCCCTCATCCGAAGATTCAGGCCCAATAACATGGTCATGCTCGAAGAAAAGAGTAGCTAATATAGGAACAAAATCCATTAAATCAAAGCCGCAAAAGAATTTCTAGTCCGAAAAGGAATCCAAGATTACGTAACGATTTAGATCTCCTAATTGTCCTATAACCGAGAGCATAAGGCTTTCACCATTAACATGGTAGTATAGTCTTGTTTCTTCACTATCTCCACCAAAGTACATATAAAGCCTACCACCTTTAGGGTCAAATCTCATCTAAGAAGGCTTATGATTCCAAGCCGACTTTGACGAGCCCTAAAAGAAGTAATTGAAGGAGGGAGCCAAATCCAGAAGACCTGCTGAGCCGTTCTAAACATCAACAGAGTGAACGTCAATGACATGAGATACGAACTCAGGAGAAGAAATCAACATCATCAAAGTGAGCAATAACATAACCAGGGGGAACATTCATGACCACAAGCATAATATTAGGAGACGAGAGCACGGTAGAAGGGTAGACTTTCAGAACCCACTTCATGACAGGATGAGGAAGAGGGCTCTTAAGAGAAAGAGGGATAGGTAGTCATCAAATTGCAAAGAAAAAGCATCGACAAGGTGACCAAATGAGTAACTTGACAAGCAAATTTTCGATTTCCAACTATAATGAACATCGATAACTGACACATGGCTGCAAGCAAAACGAACTGAGATCTTGGATGGAAGAGGCTTATCATGAGTAACTTCAATGAGAGCCTTTGCATACAAAAGTTTATTTTGAGCAATAGTATTCACATCAAAACATTGGAGCTTACCAACACTCGCTAACCAATTTAAACCTATCATAGGCTGCAACATAGAAGGAACATAAGAGAAGTGAGCTCATACTAGAATAGAGAGAAACCGTTCCTTTGCCTTGTCTATCGTCTTATTCCGAGGGGGTAATAATAAAGGGTTGACCATCTATAATGATGGGATCTGCCTCTTTCACTTAGAGCCTATCTTCCTTACTAGAAAACTTGAAAGCAAAAAAGCTATTTTCAAAGTGCACTTGTAGTCTACCCGTGATATTCCAATGTTGACGGCCATGATCATGGACTGCTTGCTACAGTGGATTAGAGTTTAGGAAAAATCCCATAAGATACAATGATCAAAATGCAGCCCCTGCTTCCATGACCTTTATTGGGGGAATCATCGCACCATCCACCTCCTCAATATCAAATACACATGGAATATAATCACCCACGTTCCTCGGCATCGCACCAAAAATTGGCGACCGCTAGGAACCAGACATAGGAGGTGATCCCAAAACTTTTTTAGGTAGGTTGGAAGCATTATTAGCACTAGAATTAGGATCGACAGTCATACTAATAGCAGACTTCATACTGTCATAACAACAAGCACATTGCATGCTTAATATTTTACTCAAATGGATAGGGCTGATGTAAGCATTATCATGAACATCCACGATAACACTTCCCGAAGAATCTTCTCCATTACCGTATATGCCTATTGGCCCGATACGTTTACATATATGAAAGTTGAAATTAACTAGTGAATTCATGTAAATAATGATAAAGACTATCCCAAGATGTGGTTTTAAATGAACCTTAAATCCATATTCCAATTAACAAAGAAAATAAACGAAATAAATAAAATAAATAAACATTATAAGATCTAGAAAACACCAAACCGAATATCCGAATAGGAAAATAGACTTATGATTTAAGATTTAGATATCTGGATTTCAAATAGCCTTAACCCAAGAGCAATTAGTTCAAACTCGACTTGATTTAGATGTCCAGATCTTTTTCGTATGTCCACGATTGAAGTCAAACGTCCAAGAAAAGAAGTCACATGTCTGAATACTTGGAAAGTAATTTGTTAAAAGGAGGATCGGATGTTTGAAACAATTTTCAAAAGTCTAAATAGTTTCAGCAACCCTAGGTTGAACCTAGACCCGATGCAGGCCAAGTAAGGAAAATAAGGGGCTTTTCCCTACTTTCTCAACTATTAGGAGTTTGCATAGCTATATGAAGCAGGTACAATAGGGAGAATTATTTTTACACTAGATGACATACCAAAGCTGACATTCTATGGTAGACGTAACGTGGAACTTGACAAAATGCCAGATAGCAGCACGACTAGAATATTTTATTATTACTAGGGCATGACCAATCGCATCTTAAACATGTTGGAATTACGGAAGAGAGACGAAGACATTCACAATAGTAGGGCTATACAGCTGGGCAGCAGTTGGACTAGGGGGGATCGCTATAGTGATTTATTTATCTTCGGGTTGAGTGCTAAAGAGCGTAGGATACATTTACCATTAACAAGGTTGCATGAATGCTTTGGTAGGCTATATATCATCGAGGTAGTACAGTTAGTGTGAGCCTAGGCATTACGATGTTCGCTCTATAAGTGCAATATGTCTACAAGCGCCATATATCTGAAATTCAATTTCTCTTTAGGGAGGGAGACAGAGAACTTCTTGAAACAAATCTGATAACCTTTTGGTACAGGAATAAATGATATATCATCTTGTGACTGAACAAGAAAATATAAAGAACTTTCCATGATAGAAATATCAGGCTCACAACCCAAAATCAAATCAAGAGCTTCATCACTCCTCAACTGAACACTCTTCCATTGCCATCCAACATTACCGTGTAGCACGACATCCGTTTCATTCCCAAAATCATCTTATACCCAAAGAAGTTTAGTACATTGGTGTTATAAGGGAACTCTAGACCGTATACAACCAACTTTAACATACGACATATGATAAAAAAAATTGATCCTCGATGGGATTCAATGCCAAAATGGATTCATGCATGATAGCTGGTTTAGGGGCTAAACTATCAACTAATGCACTAGTTATGAATGATTAGTATATACCAGTATCAAACTAAGTATGAACATGAGAATCAGATAAGGTTGCCACATCTTCTATAACAACCTATTTTCCTTTTTCTTGAACTATCAATAGTGTAATACTAGCAGTTGAAATGACATCCACATCATATGCCCTTGACCAGCTTTCCATCCTTCTAGAGTGTTGGACACTCCCTCTTTATGTGACTAAATTGGTCACAGTTGTAGCATTTTATGTTCATTTGAGCTGGAGCCGCCTTACAATCCTTCGATAAATGTCCCACTTGATTACAGTTGCAAAATTTATCCTTTTGCAAATCCACCCTATAGTTCTTTACGATCGACCCAATTTCTTACATCTCTTACACACAAAGATTGATTTCTTTCATTATCCATCATGAGGTCCATTATTATTATGCATATTCTACTATTGCTCCCTTATTGTCTTCATAAGTTTCTGACTCGTTCCTCTATTCATACATTTTAGCAATGCTACTTCTACAAACCTATCAAACATGGCAATATATGGGATTTGATTCAATGATAACTCCTTCAAAGAAAATTTAAAACCCTTGGCAGACTTTAATGTTTTCTTCTCCTAGGTGTTCATCAACTCAAAGCCAAACTTAGCCAACTCATTGAACTAATTTATTTACTCCCCAACCGTCATATCCCTCTTCTAAAGGTGAATAAAATACTCCACTAACGAATCCCACTTAGCCCTAGAAAATAACTTCATCTTGAATTCCCTTTTAAGCATTCCTTATGTGATGATATCCTCCTTTACTTCTATAATCACTACCTCCCACCAAAATGTTGATTCTCCTTGCAAATGCTAAGAGGCTGGTTGACTCCTGGTAATATCATCAAGCCCCCAACAGATTGAAAATCTTCCCACAATTATTTTGGCATGCCCGAGGCATTAAATATAGTATTATCCCAACTAAGACTTCCTACCAAGTATGGATAAATCCCTACACACCATAGGAAAGTTAATAGCAGGGAGTGTTTAGGAAAGGACAACACCAAGAGTAGTAGTAGTGGGATTAATAGCCATGGGTTCAATGGGATGTGTACTAGCTTGGCTAGTGGCTTGGAGATAAGGCCTGCACCATACTGGAATATTAACTCTAGGAACATCTATGATATAACCTCTAGCGATAGCCCCAGCTTTGCTCCTCACCCACTGGTATTGGCTGTGTTGGTCTCTATTCATGTTGGTCTCTATTCCAGTATAGACCGAATTTCTCACTTTTAGCTAATTGTAAAAATGAAAGTCATTAGTAACTAATAAATAAATAGTAAAAAAAGCTAAAATAGTAAATAAGATGTGCATATGTACTTCACTCTTATATAATATATTATATACTTTTGTGATATTTACAGATATGCACTCTGAATATAACGACCTTGAAATTCGAACACTTCGCCTTCGAATATCGAATCATTTTGAAATATAATTAAGTCTTATAAATATAATCTTAGAACCTTATTGAACATAATTTAATTAATAAATAATGATGAGAAACTCGTTTTGAAATTTATTTACCAAAATATATTCTTCAACCAAAAATCGATATGTGACCAAAAATCGGTTTATCGGTAAATAGCTTTTCGATCGATATAAGTTATTCGAACTCTTATACACTTGACTAATGATCAAATGAACACATTAGCGACTAATTAACACACATACCTCTTCATAAAGATTGTAACGTTCTAGAAGCTTCTATTAGAGTAAGATATATTATCATGAGAGGGGTAAGATGGTATTTAGCATGAAAGAGAAGTGATGGTAGGTAACTCTTCCACGGCATAAAGAGGGGTGAAGGAAAGCTTAAAGACAACCATTCTTAGCCTATATAAAGGGGGGCACACATTTAGTATTCATTAACAAATTCATAAATCTTTGAGTTGAAAATCCATGTCTTCTTCTTCTTTTTCTTCATAATTTCTAAAGAAAAATATTTGCAAATCAAATCGAAATCACTTCAAACTTGGAGTGAAGGCTTAATACCACATAACAACACCTTCTGCCTAGTTATATTATGAAAAAGCAAAGCCATACTCCAACCACACTCCATAGTCGTGAGTAATAAGAGGGTAAATGTGGCAAAAGACAAGGTGAAAAGCAATGGAAGAAAGGAAGGAAATGAGGTGGCTTGCTTGGGTTTAGACTAGGGTTCTTTGGTCTTATTAGTTTTTTGATAAACGGTGAGCTAACTCACTATTCTGATTGGAAAATATCACATATATATGATGATGTTTTATTGTATTAATGTTGTTGAATCAATATGGACATATGTGAAAACATTGATTTTGATTCTTACTTTGAAAGAAAGTGGCATATGTATGGATTTGAATGGACTTGTATGACATATGGCCAAGTTTAGGAACAAATCACATAGGTTGTATTTGAAAATAGGTTTGAACATAGCATTGATTTGAAAGTGCACATATAGTTGCTGCAAATGAAGTTGTGAATTGCCTTGTTTTTGGTGAATTCTATTAAATTTTTTGTAGAGATCCTTAGGTGTTTCTCACCATAATTTATAATTTTCTACATTTACATTTGTGTCTATTAAAAGCTTGGATAGTAAAAAGTTAAGTAACATCTCGAAAATGACCAAAACTGCACTTATGCAAAACTGCCCCGTTTAGACTTGATTTTTGGACTTAAAAGGATTGAAAAGATATTTAAATTAAGTATTTTCTTTCATTCATTTTACAAGTATTCGGTAACTGTTATTTTATTACTTCAAAATTGTTTGAGGTCTTTATGAATTTTTAAGAATTAATTGTAAATTTTTAAAGAAGAAGTTTTTATAATAAGGCATGTCGTTTTCAAGTTTTAAGGAAAATTGTAAAGTTGTTGTTTTCAAGTAATATTTTGGATAAATGTTTCAAAATCTATTATAAATATTTTCAAGTAATTTAATAGTATATATGAAAGTTTTCGAAAAGGGGTTAGAATTGCTTAGTGGCTAAATGTTTAATTATTTGATTATCGTTTGAAAAGTAATTAACTATGCTTAACACTAAAAGTCAACGAAGTAAGTCTTATCTATTTGTGAGAGCTAAAATTGATGTTGAGTAGGGATGTAGAAATAGAGCTCTAACCTACCGGGTTTCTCTCTTGACCGAGGAATAGTAAGTTGAAAAATGTCGAAAACTTGTTAATCGTGTTGATTTCTTACCATTTATGGAAACCATTAACACTACACTTAAAACTAAAAGTTGATGAGGTAGATTTACATATTTACGAGATTCAAGAATTAAGACTTTAGGCAAGGCTTGATGCAACTAGTGCTCAAACTTACATGCCTTCACTTATGGGCGATGAATAGTTAAGTTGGAGTTGGAAACGAGTTAAGCATACGAATATTGATTTGTATTGGCAATTGTTTTGACTAGATAATCGATTAGTCAATTATCAAACTTAACCTAATATTGACTTAAGAATTTATCAAAAGGCTTTGTATAATAATAAGAACCCCTAGGGAGGAGTATTAGTACAATACGTCTCTAGCTTTCGCTTACTTTTGAACTAGAATTGAGTTAGCCGAAAATTCATCAATTAGTTTTAAAGAGTTCGGGATTGGTAAGTGTTTTACTTACCAAATACCACTTCAAAACTAGCATATAAATTCAATGTTTTGGAATCGTTAGAGAAAGGGAATCTATATGGAGAATCGAGATCTTTTCTAAATGATTGAATCTATGTATTATATTATCAACTTCGTATCTAGAGTATGCTTATCGATATGTTGGTACCTAGTTTGATGATATTTGGTACCAGTGGTTCATATTTATGTTTGGATGTGGGCCTTTATGTTTTCCTTATGGTATATTTTACCTAAAGATATATGACTCGGAAGGTGTCTTATAATCCTTGTGTATGGAGATTGGAATTTGGCCGGACCGAAGGGATCTCCGTAGAAAATCCATTATGTGAACGTATCTTAGCTATTTTGAATGTAACTTAAATATGTTGTTGTGTGACCAATGTAAACGTTACAGCTATTTGATATGATTTATATTCTATACCGTAGATATTGTATATCATATCATTATATTAAACTTAATGAATGGTTAGTTTCTTTTGACAGGTAAACTATCACGGGAATTCATACGGTCTTAAATAGTTATTGTTTCATGTTGCATGTATCTTGGGTTTTCTTATACTAGACTTATATCTAACACTTGGTTTTTGTTTCTTTAAATTCCTCGCGTACTCTTTCGGGTAGGCCGAGTATGGCAGATTTTAACCTTAACGTTTTAGAGTTCAGAAGACAAGCTGGAGGCTTTCATTATCTATCTATTTCTATTTATATTGTTCCGTATTACATATGTACATATATCAACAATGTAAGGATAGGTAATTATAATTGTCCAGGCTAGTGATAGTACTTAGGTTTGGTAAATCTAAAAATCTTGTATTCGGAGCAACCTTTTGTACTATTTTTTGATAATATATGTTACCGTTCTGCTATGAGATTCCGATGTTGTGTTCTTCCTTTATCTTTTTATTTTTTTATTTTTACACTAACTTTTTATTTCTTCGATACTTGGATGTTCGGTACATGAATACCATCGATGTATTAGTGCTGACATTCGAGGGTCGAAAAGTCAGACCGTTACATTTGGTATCAGAACATAAGGTTGAGCGAACAAATTAGCTTTGGTTGGGTATGGCTCATTAAAGATAGGGTAAGCTACACCCTATAATGAGTCGAGTGGATATGAGAGTGTATTTGTATTTTCTATAAACCTATACTCCTATACAGCTTTCCATAGGAATAATCCCCTTCTTTGAAATAACTATATCCTTTCATATCCTAAATATATTATTCTATGTTCAGGCTGTACTCATGAGTACTAGAGCTCTCAACGCATGAGGAGGTAGAGGTAGTTGAGGTAGTACCATCACAAATGTTGGATATCGAGCACGAAGGAATGTTGCTCTAATTTGGGAACCAAGGGTGGATATTGTAGAGGAGGTTGTGCGAATCAGGCCTCAGGTGAATTTTTCTTCCCTCTACTACGATTACGAGAGGCTAGAAGGTAAGAGGTTTGGTGGTACAGAGATGATCATAGAAGTCCAGACTTGGATCGAATTGTGTTATCGAATATTTAGGGATATGACGCGATGAAGCATTGGTTGGCATCATGGCATCTCACGGTCGCAACCATTGATTAGTGGAGTTCTATCACTTATTGACGTCGAAGAAAATGACTTCTCTTGGACCCAATTTAAGGAGGGTTCAAGATGAAGTTTATCCTAGAAGCCAGGAAGACTTTGTTGTTAAGGAGCTTCGTCTACTTAAAGCAGAGGGCCATGGCAGTGGCGAAGTATTATAAACGATTCACTACCATATCTAGATTCAAGTTTGGTAGTAGATGCGCCATTAAAGAGGAATGAGATGTTCATCGTAGGGATGTGCCCAGAATTCAAGGGTAATATGACTAATCACATCTTGGGGTCTTATGTAAATTTTGTGAACATAGGGTTGAGGGCTTAGCACCGAAGCCATCTATTCCTAGACCAGTTGGGAACAACAAATAAAAGGTTTAGCCTAGAAGGGATAATTCTAGTTTAACTCATCACAAGTGTGGAAAGAGGAGGCATTTCGCCAGGAGCAGTACATTGGTTAGGGAGAAACATGTGACGAAAGCGCCATTGGTTAAGGCACCTATTGTAAAGGTACCAAAGATAGAACCACAGATAGCTGTGGCACAATTTGCACCAAGGAGCTGTTACAATTGCCATCGACTCGATTATCTAGTTAAAGACTATTTGATGCTTCAAAATGGGGAGTAGCCTAGTGTAACACCCCAGATTTTTGGTAACATTATTTAGGACATTTAGTTAGTTAAATAAAATAAAATAATGTGTTCATTAAGGGATTAAGGTTTGATTTTAATTTAGGGTAGCGGGGCCATATAAATAATGAGCTAAAATAAGAGTTAAATTGAAGGGGTAAAATAGGATAGAGGCCATCCCTATACCCCTAAGAACATGGCCATGTATTCATATACGCATTCACTTTTTATTTTCAAATTTTTTGAAGGAGGCTGGCCACCATTAATAAGAGCAAGAGGAAGAAATATAATGGGGAAGCTTAATCAACATCAAATTCATTCAAATGTCATATCCTTAATCACTAAAGCTAAGGTGAATAATGTTTATGTTTGCGCCAAAATTGGTCACAAACCCCGAATACCATGAAAGCACCAGTGTGTGAATACGAATTAATAATATTCAAACACAAATCTCAGGTCTCAGCAAATATTAAACAGCAACTCAAAAGTAAAGCACAGAGACACAAGTTTTATAGTGGTTCGGCTATCTCCGGCCTAAGTCCACTCCAAAGCTTTTTATCCTTTTATTGATTATCCTTGATGATTACAGATGATTACAGCAGTTACAAAGTCCAAAACTTGAAATAAATAACAATAATGATGTTATGAAGTGATTCTGGCAGCGTCCGGGTGTGCTTTCTTTTTTCAATTTCTCCGACCCCCTTTTCTGAATGACCAGGGGCTCTATTTATAGGTGTTGGAGGCTGATATTTCTCCTAAAAATCCGATAGACCTCTTCTAGCACGTGAGGAGGGCCCACGCGCCATGCCTTAGTAAGTTGGGCCCACTTTGGGATCGGTTCGAACTCCATTCGAATCGATCAAGAAATCATCCAATTGAGCTCAAATTTGGTGATAACATTCTTCAATATGTATGTAAGCTCCTGTAAAAATTTCATTGCATTTGGATCAACGGTTTGGAAGATATGATGGATTCGAATCTGGGGTTGTCCGTTGCCTGTCGCCTTCGAATCCATGCTTCGAACCCATGCTTCGACTCCATGCTTCGAACCCATCAAAAACGCGTGCGTATCGGTGACGTGGCGCTGTTTCTCTGGGTCGATCCCCCTTTGTCGCCATGTTGAATGCTTCCCTTCCTGAAGACGTGTTCGTATCCATTTTCCACGCTTCGCCCTTATCCATAACTTCACAACGGTCATGTTCGTATCCATTAATATCGATACGAAGTGGTCGTGAAATATGGGTTCGAACGAAGCTCTCACCTGATGGATTCGAACGGGACTGGAGTCTAAATAAGCCATCTGCACCCATCCTGATCGATGCGAAGCACATCGATTCGAAGAACCTCCACATGCTTGCTACCATTCTGGGTTTGCTGCCATCGAACCGAGATCCATCTACCTCTCCTACACGAGCCTATCGAGTCGAACCAACACCTGATGCGAACTTCCTAGAGCCGAATCCATACCAATCGACACGAAACGTATCGATTCGAACCTTGTGTGCCTTCGATCGATTCGAACCTGATGGGTTCGAAACGAACACCTTGATGGTTTCGAACAGCCATGCCCTTCCTACCTTGCATCGATCATAACCCCTTCATATGAACTCTGATTAACCTGAAATTTGAAACATAGCCTTTCCTAATCCTTATCATCATCTCCAATTAATTTCGTCTCGATCGGAGTTCAACCAAATTTTGACGATATCGATCGTAGCCTTGATTCCAACGGATCTCCATCTGACATCCATCATTCCTCGTCCATTTGTTGATATTCCAGTTTTGACCAAAAATGGGATAACACTTTTCCCCCCAAAACATGCCTTGTGATAACAAGGCGTCTTTTGAATAATTCCGAATCCAATATCCGAAGTCCATAGCCATATTCCATATCCGTCCGAACTCGATAACCGAGTCCCAATCCATCCTTGTCCAATAGCCAATTACCGAATCCAGGACCTCTCCGGGTCGATATCCGAATCTATAACCTCTCCGGATTCTTGCCAAGCGTAATCCACACCTGACGACCGTGGTCCAGTGTCCCTGGACGTTGAGCTAACCTCTCCGGGTTCTTCCCAAGCGTAATCCACACTTGACGGCCTTGGTCCGGTGTCCCTGGACGTTGAGCAACACCGTGGCTTATGTCCTAAGCCGAATCCTGGTCTCGCCGGACCCTTGTTGAGCATAGTCCATACTCAACGACCTGAAACAATAATCGATAATATGGGGCCTAAGTCCTAGGCCGATTCCTGGTCACTCCGGACCCTTGCGGAGCATAATCCATACTCGACGACCTGAATGAGTCAATTTACCGCGTTCGGGTAAAGCGACTCACCCCTTGCCAGGCATAATCCATACCCGACGACCTTTTATCAAAAAACAGATAAAAATCCAATCAAAATCCAATCCAGAATCCTAATCCCAAAAATCCAAATTGAAATCAAAGAATCAGAAGTTCAAACCAGCATCCAAAACCAAAACCAATCATTCAGTGGAAAATCCAAATCAAAAAATAAGCAAAAACCAGGAGTTCGATCCGAACTCCAAACCCGAATCCAAAGAGAAAAGCAGTGTCCAGTCAAAAAGCAAAAGATAAATTTCACAAACCACAATATCGCAGTTTATCATCATTCAGATCATGCCTAGGGGCTATCTCCGTCCCCATACATGTGTAAATGACTTAGTTGCTTGCCAGCAGTTTGCTACTTATTTCACATTGTCCTGATCAGTGGATGATCAATCGACCATCATCCCTGGGCCTCACATCATCACGGCATGAGGTTGTCGGTGGTTGCTCCTGCTCCATTGCTGCATTCCGAGTTTCGACATATTGCTGTAACTGTCCGCTCCTTACATGCTCCTCGATTATATCCTTTAAGTGCCTACAGCTGTTGGTATCATGTCCATCTAGATCATGGAAGAGACAGTGCCTCCCTGATGCCCTCTCTGGTTCAGAAGGCTCTCTCCTGGCTGGCCTCCGGTAGGGAAGGCGATTCCGAGTATCCAGGTATATCCGCTCCAACGTCTCGTTCAATCCTGTGTATGTGGAAAACTTCGGATCCTTCCATCGCTTCTTAGCGTTTCCAGAATCATCATCCAACTTCCTTTTCCCTTTGTCTTTGTCCAAACCTTTCCTGGATGGTCCTACACCCTGAGTGGCATTAACCCTTTGCACCTTTAAATCCGCACTCGCATCTTCCTGCCGAAGGAACCTTTCTGCCTCGTGAAAGAATTCGTCGAGATCCTGTGGAGGATCTCGTATCAGAGATATCTTGAAATCCGAGTCCTCCCTGACTCCTGATACCGCTGCCATTAAAACCATCGATGGATCAGGCCGATCCACCGAAGCGACTGCCGCACTGAATCGAGTTAGAAAAGCTCTAAGCGTCCTTTGCTTCACCGATGTTAATGTCATCACATTCTTCGGCCTTTTGACGTGAACCCGAAATTGTCCCAAAAACTTTTCTACCAACTCCCTCCAAGTCCTTATAGATCCTTCTTCCAGCTGCCTAAACCACATTGCAGCTAAGTCCGTCAAATATAAAGGGAAGCATCAAGCCATTACTTCCTCCGATGCCCCCAGCACCTCCATGTGTCTGGTGTACCTCATCAAGTGATCTGTTGGATCTGCCTTGCCATCATAAACCTCCACGCTAGGCAGCTTAAACTTAGGTGGATTCTGAGCCATCCTTATTTCCCGAGAAAATGGACTCCTATTCACTCCTTCCAAGTCTCCGTTGGACAAACCACCTCGCACAGTTCTTCTGATGATTTCCACTAATCCGGTATTGTCTGTTGGGGGTTGCCCTCCATGCCCCCAAGGGAACTCTGGCACATATTCCTCATGTGGTTTACTAGTAGCAACGTTAGCTCTATCCTGTTGAACTCCTTCCAAAGGTCCTCCTGTGTTGGATCCTGTGGGCCTGCCCCCAAGCCCTTGTTGATTGCCCTCTGGCTCCGCATCCCGTCCTCCGTTGGGTTCCACAACCCTAGTTCCTTGTCCTGCATCCACCATGGCTGTGGCTTTTCCTAAGTTCTGCATCCCTACAGCTCTCATTTGTTCGAGGAAAGTCTACATCATTTCCTGTTGGCTCTTCAATAATCTCTCTTGCAAAGAATTTGCCATAGCCTCCATTTCATCCCGGGTTATGAAGATTGAAGCCTGTCCTTCCCCGGCTCCGGAGGATGCTTGCTGACTTCCTTCCTGTTGGCTTCTCTCAGCCCTTTGCCTTCTACTATTTTGCCTAGTCATTGTCCTTAAATCCAAACTCTTTAAAATCTTCAAATCCAACTTTCAAATTTGATGTAGCGGGTGCTAGTCGTTCTCAGTGAAAGCACCAAAGTGTTTGTGCCAAAATTGGTCACAAACCCCGAATACCGTGAAAGCACCAGTGTGTGAATACAAATTAATAATATTCAAACACAAATCTCAGGTCTCAGCAAATATTAAACAGCAACTCAAAAGTAAAGCACAGAGACACAAGTTTTATAGTGGTTCGGCTATCTCCGGCCTACGTCCACTCCAAAGCTTTTTATCCTTTTATTGATTATCCTTGATGATTACAGATGATTACAGCAGTTACAAAGTCCAAAACTTAAAATAAATAACAATAATGATGTTATGAAGTGATTCTGGCAGCGTCCGGGCGTGCTTTCTTTCTTCAATTTCTCCGACCCCCTTTTCTGAATGACCAGGGGCTCTATTTATAGGTGTAGGAGGCTGATATTTCTCCTAAAAATCCGGTAGACCTCTTCTAGCACGTGAGGAGGGCCCACGCGCCATGCCTCAGTAAGTTGGGCCCACTTTGGGATCGGTTCGAACTCCATTCGAATCGATCAAAAAATCATCCAATTGAGCTCAAATTTGGTGACAACATTCTTCAATATGTATGTAAGCTCCTGTAAAAATTTCATTGCATTTGGATCAACGGTTTTGAAGATATGATGGATTCGAATCTGGGGTTATCCGTCGCCTGTCGCCATCGAATCCATGCTTCGAACCCATGCTTCGGCTCCATGCTTCGAATCCATCCAAAGCGCGTGCATACCGGTGACGTGGCGCTGTTTCTCTGGGTCGATCCCCCTTTGTCGCCGTGTTGAATGCTTCCCTTCCTGAAGACGTGTTCGTATCCATTTTCCACGCTTCGCCCTTATCCATAACTTCACAGCGGTCATGTTCGTATCCATTAATATCGATATGAAGTGGTTGTGAAATACGGGTTCGAACGAAGCTCTCACCTGATGGATTCGAACGGGACTGGAGTCGAAATAAACCATCTGCACCCATCCTGATCGATGCGAAGCACATCGATTCGAAGAACCTCCACATGCTTGCTACCATTCTGGGTTTGCTGCCATCGAACCGAGATCCATCTAGCTCTCCTACACGAGCCTATCGAGTCGAACCAACACCTGATGCGAACTTCCTAGAGCCGAATCCATACCAATCGACACGAAACGTATCGATTCGAACCTTGTGTGCCTTCGATCGATTCGAACCTGATGGGTTCGAAACGAACACCTTGATGGTTTCAAATAGCCATGCCCTTCCTACCTTGCATTGATCATAACCCCTTCATATGAACTCTGATTAACCTGAAATTTGAAACATAGTCTTTCCTAATCCTTATCATCATCTCCAATTAATTTCGTCCCGATCGGAGTTCAACCAAATTTTGACGATATCAATCGTAGCCTTGATTCCAACGGATCTCCAATCCTGACATCCATCATTTCTCGTCCATTTGTTGATATTCCAGTTTTGACCAAAAATGGGATAACACTTTGCCCCCCAAAACATGCCTTGTGATAACAAGGCGTGTTTTGAATAATTCCGAATCTAATATCCGAAGTCCATAGCCATATTCCATATTTGTCCGAACTCGACAACCGAGGCCCAATCCATCCTTGTCCAATAGCCAATTACCGAATCCAGGATCTCTCCGGGTCGATATCCGAATCTATAACCTCTCCAGATTCTTGCCAAGCGTAATCCACACCTGACGACCGTGGTCCAGTGTCCCTGGACGTTGAGCTAACCTCTCCGGGTTCTTGCCAAGCGTAATCCACACTTGATGGCCTTGGTCCGGTGTCCCTGGACGTTGAGCAACACCGTGGCTTAAGTCCTAAGCCGAATCCTGGTCTCTCCGGACCCTTGTTGAGCATAGTCCATACTCAACGACCTGAAACAATAATCGATAATATGGGGCCTAAGTCCTAGGCCGATTTCTGGTCACTCCGGACCCTTGCCGAGCATAATCCATACTCGACGACCTGAATGAGTCAATTTACCGCGTTCGGGTAAAGCGACTCACCCCTTGCCAGGCATAATCCATACCCGACGACCTTTTATCAAAAACCAGATAAAAATCCAATCAAAATCCAATCCAGAATCCAAATCCCAAAAATCCAAATTGAAATCAAAGAATCAGAAATTCAAACCAGCATCCAAAACCAAAACCAATCATTCAGTGGAAAATCCAAATCAAAAAATAAGCTAAAACCAGGAGTTCGATCCGAACTCCAAACCCGAATCTAAAGAGAAAAGCAGTGTCCAGTCAAAAAGTAAAAGATAAATTTCACAAACCACAATATCGCAGTTTATCATCATTAAGAGCATGCCTAGGGGCTATCTCCGTCCCCGTACATGTGTAAATGACTTAGTTGCTTGCCAGCAGTTTGCTACTTATTTCACATTGTCCTGATCAGTGGATGATCAATCGACCATCATCCCTGGGCCTCACATCATCACGGCGTGAGGTTGTCGGTGGTTGCTCCTGCTCCACTGCTGCATTCCGAGTTCCGACATATTGCTGTAACTGTCCGCTCCTTACATGCTCCTCGATTATATCCTTTAAGTGCCTACAGCTGTTGGTATCATGTCCATCTAAATCATAGAAGAGACAGTGCCTCCCTGATGCCCTCTCTCGTTCAGAAGGCTCTCTCCTGGCTGGCCTCCGGTAGGGAAGGCGATTCCGAGTATCCAGGTATATCCGCTCCAACGTCTCGTTCAATCCTGTGTATGTGGAAAACTTCAGATCCTTCCATCGCTTCTTAGCGTTTCCAGAATCATCATCCAACTTCCTTTTCCCTTTGTCTTTGTCCAAACCTTTCCTGGGTGGTCCTACACCCTGAGTGGCATTAACCCTTTCCACCTTTAAATCCGCACTCGCATCTTCCTGCCGAAGGAACCTTTCTGCCTCGTGAAAGAATTCGTCGAGATCCTGTGGGGGATCTCGTATCAGAGATACCTTGAAATCCGAGTCCTCCCTGACTCCTGATACCGCTGCCATTAAAACCATCGATGGATCAGGCTGATCCACCGAAGCGACTGCCGCACTGAATCGAGTTAGAAAATCTCTAAGCGATTCATCCATCCTTTGCTTCACCGATGTTAATGTCATCACATTCTTCGGCCTTTTGACGTGAACCCGAAATTGTCCCAAAAAATTTTCTACCAACTCCCTCCAAGTCCTTATAGATCCTTCTCCCAGCTGCCTAAACCACATTGCAGCTAAGTCCGTCAAATATAAAGGGAAGCATCAAGCCATTACTTCCTCTGATGCCCCCAGCACCTCCATGTGTCTGGTGTACCTCATCAAGTGATCTGTTGGATCTGCCTTGCCATCATAAACCTCCACGCTAGGCAGCTTAAACTTAGGTGGATTCTGAGCCATCCTTATTTCCCGAGAAAATGGACTCCTATTCACTCCTTCCAAGTCTCCGTTGGACAAACCACCTCGCACAGTTCTTCTGATGATTTCCACTAATCCGGTATTGTCTGTTGGGGGTTGCCCTCCATGCCCCCGAGGGAACTCTGGCACATATTCCTCGTGTGGTTCACTAGTAGCAACGTTAGCTCTTGCCTGTTGAACTCCTTCCAAAGGTCCTCCTGTGTTGGATCCTGTGGGCCTGCCCCCAAGCCCTTGTTGATTGCCCTCTGGCTCCGCATCCCGTCCTCCGTTGGGTTCCACAAACCCTAGTTCCTTGTCCTGCATCCACCGTGGCTGTGGATGTTCCTAAGTTCTGCATCCCTACAGCTCTCATTTGCTCGAGGAAAGTCTGCATCATTTCCTGTTGGCTCTTCAATAATCTCTCTTGCAAAGAATTTGCCATAGCCTCCATTTCATCCCGGGTTATGAAGATTGAAGGTTGTCCTTCCCCGGCTCCGGAGGATGCTTGCCGACTTCCTTCCTGTTGGCTTCTCTCAGCCCTTTGCCTTCTACAACTTTGCCTAGTCATTGTCCTTGAATCCAAACTCTTTAAAATCTTCAAATCCAACTTTCAAATTCGACGTAGCGGGTGCTAGTCGTTCTCAGTGAAAGCACCAAAGTGTTTGCGCCAAAATTGGTCACAAACCCTGAATACCGTGAAAGCACCAGTGTGTGAATACAAATTAATAATATTCAAACACAAATCTCAGGTCTCAGCAAATATTAAACAGCAACTCAAAAGTAAAGCACGGAGACACAAGTTTTATAGTGGTTCGGCTATCTCCGGCCTACGTCCACTCCAAAGCTTTTTATCCTTTTATTGATTATCCTTGATGATTACAGCAGTTACAAAGTCCAAAACTTGAAATAAATAACAATAATGATGTTATGAAGTGATTCTGGCAGCGTCCGGGCGTGCTTTCTTTCTTCAATTTCTCCGACCCCCTTTTCTGAATGACCAGGGGCTCTATTTATAGGTGTAGGAGGCTGATATTTCTCCTAAAAATCCGGTAGACCTCTTCTAGCACGTGAGGAGGGCCCACGCGCCATGCCTCAGTAAGTTGGGCCCACTTTGGGATCGGTTCGAACTCCATTCGAATCGATCAAGAAATCATCCAATTGAGCTCAAATTTGGTGACAACATTCTTCAATATGTATGTAAGCTCCTGTAAAAATTTCATTTCATTTAGATCAACGGTTTGGAAGATATGATGGATTCGAATCTGGGGTTGTCCGTTGCCTGTCACCTTCGAATCCATGCTTCGAACCCATGCTTCGACTCCATGCTTCGAATCCATCCAAAGCGCGTGTGTACCGGTGACGTGGCGCTGTTTCTCTGGGTCGATCCCCCTTTGTCGCCGTGTTGAATGCTTCCCTTCCTGAAGACGTGTTCGTATCCATTTTCCACGCTTCGCCTTTATCCATAACTTCACAACGGTCATGTTCGTATCCATTAATATCGATACGAAGTGGTCGTGAAATATGGGTTCGAACGAAGCTCTCACCTGATGGATTTGAACGGGACTGGAGTCGAAATAAGCCATCTGCACCCATCCTGATCGATGCGAAGCACATCGATTCGAAGAACCTCCACATGCTTGCTACCATTCTGGGTTTGCTGCCATCGAACCGAGATCCATCTACCTCTCCTACACGAGTCTATCGAGTCGAACCAACACCTGATGCGAACTTCCTAGAGCCGAATCCATACCAATCGACACGGAACGTATCGATTCGAACCTTGTGTGCCTTCGATCGATTCAAACCTGATGGGTTCGAAACGAACACCTTGATGGTTTCGAACAGCCATGCCCTTCCTACCTTGCATCGATCATAACCCCTGCATATGAACTCTGATTAACCTGAAATTTGAAACATAGCCTTTCCTAATCCTTATCATCATCTCCAATTAATTTTGTCCCGATCGGAGTTCAACCAAATTTTGACGATATCGATCGTAGCCTTGATTCCAACGGATCTCCAATCCTGACATCCATCATTCCTCGTCCATTTGTTGATATTCCAGTTTTGACCAAAAATGGGATAACAGTTTACATCTCATTTTTGATTGTATCTTTGGTTTTTAGACGAATGCCAAATAGTTTGCATTGATTTGCCATGATTTTGAATGATGGAATGGTTATATATACATGTTGATGAATTATGTATGTTCATATTGATTTTATGATATGTTTTAAGGTGAAAACCCTATTGATTTGAGTGGCTGAGGGTTAAGGTTTTCAGTTTTATAAATTTTAGGGAATTAAGCTTTCAAAGAAGAGTAGGTGGCTGACGGATAGATAATTAGGAATTGCAGATTGTTTTGTTTATTTCGACTGTGTATTAAGTCAGATATGACTGTATTGCTTTAATTAACTAAGGGGGCATCGTCATATGTCTCTCATGGCGTATTTTTGTAATGATTATAATTAATCTCTACCTGGTAAACGATATGGGATTATGCAATTTGGATACAAATTTGATTTGAAATGTAATCAGAAAAATGTTTTTTTGAAATCTTTGATTTTATTCATATTCAAGTGCTTCTGATATTATGGATACCATTATCATTACTATATTTAGTCACCAGAAGTTAGTACTATGGATGACTGCAACATATATAGCGCTTAGCTTTTGGTCTTCAAATACGGGATGTTACAACTTGGTATCAGTGCATGGCTTACAAAAAACTTTAAACTAAAAATGGTTTTAAAATATAATCCTAAGGAATTGGAGTAAGATTGGGGGTATGGGATAACACTATAGTAACTTACTTGTATTTGATATATATAAGCATACACTTTATCTCTAGTCTCCTATCTTTGTTAGATTTTTATTCTGTATCTCACAAGGTTTGAATACATATATGGAAGGAAGAAGAGGAAGAGTTAACCCAGGAAGGGAGGCACCAAAGGAAATGCCAGGCCTAATACAAGGAGAACCCAAGGTCAGGCACAAGTAGAGAATGTAGGTGCTGGAGTCCTGCAAATTGGGATGGAAGCTATGTATCATTTTTTTGTGAATATGATGCAAGATGGAGTTACAGCTGGAATGGTAGGAGGAGATCCTACAAGGGCAAGAGTTTCGAAAGTTTCGATAACCATTATGCTAAGCTGATCGAGGATTACGCTAAGCTTGGAGGGAAGCATTTTTCTAGGAACAGAGGATGCTATAGAAGTGAAAAATTGGTTGTTGCACTATGAGAGAATCTTTGTAGACTTGGGGCTCAATGATGAGTAGAGGAGGAAGTTGGCATCCAGACAGCTTCTGGGAGCCGCTTTGTTTTGGTAGAAAAGTGTGACGGCTGGTGTGGATGAAGAAACTTTATCATAGACAGATTTCAAAGGAAGGTTCCAAAAGAGGCTTATTTCTGTAATGGCACAGTCTGCTCTGATCAAAAAGTTTGCTGAGTTAGAGCATGAGGAGATGTCAGTTCCAGAGTATGCTAGAAAGTTTGAGGAGTTGTCTAGATATGGTTATGCTTCAGTGGATACAGTGATGAAGAGGAATGAGAAGTTTATCAAGGGGTTGAAGCCTGAGTTAGCTAGGGCCATATTACCTCATATTAGAGATCCTTTTGAATTTATGGTGGAGGTGGCCTTAAGGCATAAGGAGATTCTTGATTGTCTAGAGAAGGGTAAGGCTAATGAAGTCTGGGTTGGCAAAATCAAAAAAGGAAGTTTTTTCCTAAGGAAGGTGCTCAGAAGGGTGGAGCAGCGGAGAAAGGGAAGTCTGAGATTGTTTGCTTCAAGTGCGACAAAAAGGGACACTATGCTAATGAGCTTGTGCTGGAAAGGCGAAGAAGGTAGCTAGAAAGAAGAATGTCAGGTGCTTCAATTGGGGCCATATTGGCCATTCTAAGAGCCAGTGCAAGGAGCCTGCTAAGGATGGAAAGGGCATGGTGTATGTATCGGCGCCCGCTACTTGTAAGCCTACAACTCAGGAAAAAGGAAAGATAGTTTTAGGAGGTACGCTTCAGATTCATGCTATGTCTGTTAGCGTTCTATTCGATACCAGTGCATCGCATTCTTTTATATCTAAATGTTTGATAGATAAGCTTAACCTAGACCCCACATATATAGTAACTTCCTTACGGGATGTGAATCCAATAGAAGGGTATGCAACTCTAGGGATGAGATGTGACTAGTTAGAGTTTGACCTGTTAGGTCATACTTTTGTTTGCAGTTTGCATGTGTTTGATTTTGTGGGGTTCAGAATTATTCTTGGGATGGATTGGTTAAGTGAGTGCGATGCTGTGATATTTTGCCAGGATAAGAAAATATCGCTTAGGCACTTAGATTCTAGTGATCAGATAGTTTATACCATAGAAGGTTCTTGTAGTGAGATGCATGCTTTGATGGGTGATATGGAATTGGATGATGAGTTGAGTCGAGTTTTCGTGGTTAGAGAATTCGCGAATGTTTTTGAGCCTGTATTGGGTTGCCGCCAAAACGAGCCATTGAGTTTCGGATAAATTTGATTCCGAAGGCAAAACCAGTAAGTAGGCCGCCAAGCAGGATGACCCCTACAGAGATGAGGGAGTTAAAGGTGCAGTCGACGGAGTTGGAAAGCAAGAGTTTTATCAAGCTGAGTAGTTCGCCTTGGGGAGTAGCTCTAGTGTTTGCTAAGAAGCCGAACGGATCGTTAAGGCTATGTATCGATTATCATACATTGAATGAGAAGACGACAAAGAATCGACATCCATTGCAGAGGGTTAACAATTTGTTCGACTAGTTTAGTGAAGCCAAGGTATTTTTGCAGTTGGATTTAGCGGCAGGTTTCCATCAGCTCAGGATAGCAGAAGATAGCATACCTTTGACGGCGTTTAGGACCAGATATGGGTCGTACGAATAGTTAGTTATGTCGTTCGGACTAACTAATGCGACGACTTTCTTTGTGGATTTGATGAATCGGGTTTTTCAAGAATACTTGGATAAGTTCATATTGGTTATCATAGATGATATCCTGATATACTCTAAAGATGAAAGAGAGCGTAAAGTTCATCTTAGAGTGGTGCTTGAGAAGCTGAGGCAGAATCAACTGAAGGCGAATTTTTCAAAGTGTCATTTTTGGAAAAAAGAAGTAAAATTTCTTGATCATATAGTCTCAGAGAAAGGGTTATCAGTATATCCGACTAAAATTGGAGCAGTGAATAGTTGAAAGAGACCCAAGATAGTGACATAGATATAGAGTTTCCTTGGGTTGGCTGGTTATTATCGAAGGTTCATTAAGGATTTCTCATGGATAGCGACTCTGATGACCAAGCTGACAAGAAAGGATGTGTATGGACCGATAAGTATGAGAAAGCATTCCACAGTTTGAAGCACTTATTGACCCATATGCCTGTGTTGGTTACTCTGGAAGGGAATCAGGATTTGGTGTTTATCGTATGGAACAGGATTAGGAGCTGTGCTGATGCAGAGAGGTAAAGTGATTGCCTATGCTTCTAGACAGCTTAGACTGCATGATGTCATATATCTGATGCATGATTTAGAATTGGCTGCAGTGATTTTTTGCATTGAAGGTATGAAGACATTAGATTTTAGGAGAAATGTTTGAGTTATATATAGATCTTTAGTCACTGAAATATTTGTTCTCCCAGAAGGAGTTGAACATGAGACAGCAGAGGTGGTTAGAGTTTATCACTATTTATGATTTTTAGATTAAGTACACACCAGGGAGGCAATAAGGTTGCAGATGCACTTAGCAGGAAACATCATAACGCAATATTGGCAATGATTGATAAGTGGAAAGATTTGGAAGCATTAGCAGATTGCAGAGTGTAGTGGATATTTGAGGCAGGGTCTAGCGGAGAAACCGTAGTGTTATCTTGTTTGGAAGTTCGACCAGTGATGATCAAGAGGATTGCTTCTAAACATGAAGAGGATGTAGTATTAGCCGAACGGATTTGGAAGTTAAGAAATGGAACTGAGAGCGATCGCTTGAAAGATTTCAGTCTTGACCAGAATAGGAGGTTAAAAAAGAAAGAAAGATTATGTGTTTTGAGTGTGGGAAACATAAGGAAAGAAGTTTTAGAGGGATGCTATCATTCGAAGTTCTATACTCCTCCAGGAGGTAATAAGATGTATCAGGATATGAAAAGAAGTTTCTTCTGGAAAGGAATGAAGCGAGATATTGGTTTTCGGGCAGAGCAGTGCTTGATTTCCCAACAGGAAAAGGCCGAACACCAAAAGCCAAGTAGGTTCCTTCAACCGTTAGATATTCTGGTATGGAAATGGGATTCTATTTCCATGGATTTTATTGACGAGATGCCAAGGTAGAATAGAGGAAATGATGGTATATGGGTCATAGTGGACAGATTGACCAAGAGTGCCCATTTCATTCCAGTTAAGTCAACCAGAATGACATCTGTCTTGGCAAAGTTGTTTATGAAGAATGCGATTAGACTGCATGGAATTCCTAGTAGCATAGTTAGTGATAGAGATCCTTTATTCACTAGCAAAATCTGAAGAGTCTATAGGAAGTTTTGGAATCATGCTCAAGATGAGTACCGCTTACCATCCGTAGACAGATTGGCAAATGAAGAGAGTTAACAAAATCTAGGAAGATTTGTTAAGAGCTTGTGCCCTAGATTTTGGGGGATCATGGGAAGACCATCTGCATTTAGTCGAGTTTTTGTATAATAGCATTGTCAGACTAGTATTGGGATGGCAACGTTTGAAGCTTTGTATGGAAGGCCTTGCAAATCTCTCGTATGTTGGTTAGAGACCAGGGATAGGTTGGTTCTTGGTCCATATTTGGTTAGAGAAGTTGCAGAAAAGATTGAGGTCATTCGGGCTAGAATGAAGGAGGCTCGGTCTAGGCAGAAGAGTTATGTAACGACCCGCTATTTTGGACCACTCAAAATGACAATAAAACCATACATGTCTGACTTGAATAATTCAAAATACCGAATTGTTAATTTAATTTGGCAAACTCAGCATAAACAGTAAATAAATAAATCACAGATCACAGACACAGAGTAATAAAATGCAGCGGAATAGATAAAGAATAGTAGTTCATGAAGCTACTATATACATCAGAGTTAGAAATAAAATACATCAGAATATCCTAGATGCGGTGAAGTCTCTAGTACGAGCAGATGACTTCTCTGAACCAATCAACTGGATGACTGAAAGGATAGATAACTGGATCTTCAAGCAAAGCTCCAACTTCGAAGGTGGGTCTCAAATGTTGTATCACTCAGTCTGAGCCGAGCGTAAAGCAAAACACAAAACACTCGAGTCAGGATTAACATTCTTATTTAAATAAATCCAGCTCAAGTGAAATATCAACTGAAATACAAATAACTTAAAGGATGTTTGGGATAACCATCCTCTAAGGGTTCATGGAACTATCTACAAGGTAGAAATATAAACTATAACACCGTGGTCCTTTAAACTAAATTTATACTTCAAAATAAAATATTATTTCACTTCAAATATCTTTATATTTCCCAAAATAGTATTTATATATTAAATAATATTTCCAGTAAAGTATTTTCAATTCTCTTAACTTAACAAATTGTTTTACATCAACCCGACCTTCACATTTAAATTAAATTCAATCTCAGTTTATCAATTTAAATTCAACTCAATTCCTAAAATAACCACTTAAATTTTATCGATCTCAAATTCGGATTTATAATCACAAACACCCCTTTATATTTCCATATATTTCAAAACTTTAAGTATTCAACGTTTCATCTAAATTTTCATTCAATTTAGTTTTCTAAATAATAAATTCAAATTTAGTTCAACCTAAGTTTTCATTTTAATTCAATTTAGTTGCTAAATAACAAATTCAACTACGTTGATTTCAAATACAGATCCGAATCTCAACATAAACCATTTAAATTCCAATATAGTTCAAGGCTTTAATATTTAAATGTTCTATATACCAGTTTCATATAGATCTCGATTTAACCTCATTATTATTTAGTCTTGAAATACTCCCTTATTAGATACAATATCATTTAAGTAACCTTAAATTACATTTTACTCAATATTTTCTTTAATTTATTTAAACGTGAAATATTCATTAAATCACTTAAATCAAAAATCCAGTTATAAAATCATATCCTTTAAATTTCCCATTCAAAAATTTCAAATCGATTTAATTAAATAAATCCTTCTTTAAATACCACTTTTATAAACCCAAATTTATCTCCCAATCTTAATTATTCAATTTATTACAAAAGAATCTATTTGAAATATAGATTTACATAAATACTTAACCATATTATATGTATTAAATCAATCTAATTTAAATCAAATATTACTACTAAATCTATATATACAATTTTCATTTATATAATATCTTAAGAATCAAATTTATTAAACCATATATTTCTTTCCAAAATTTAGAAATTATTTTCAAAATACTTATATGGACCAACGGTGTGTGTATATATTTCCTATCATATAGTCAAGTGCTACGGATATTTATCATTTCAATCTGTATACTAAATATATACGGTGGATATCATTTCAACCCGTAATCCCAAATTCAATTAATTGAAAATCGCTAAGGTTTATCATTTCAACCCATAACGATTTTCTCCTATTCTAAAGTCTGTTCGGGTATGTATCATTTCAACCTATAGTGATTTCTAAACTACAAGGAACTTGCAGAGTGATAACAGAAAATACAATAAAATAACAGGCATATATCATCAATAAATATAAATAATAGGATATGGTGTCATATCCCATAAGCGAAAAGTTACAGATAATAGGATATATAACAATTTAAATAAATACAGCCTCATATTTCAATTGTCGTTTCAATTGAAATTAAATTTAATAAATAAAAGAACGTTAATCGTGAGTGATTGCTCACCTCTTGAGCCTAGAGAATACAGAAGATGACACGGATATGCATACTGCTACAGACACTGAAATTTGAATTATGAATCGAAGCAAAGCAAAATCGGCACGAATTCAACGATCAAAGCTGATAACAAGAATTGATGGAACAAGTCAGAACGGGATCGGCGAAGATAATGGTATGAGTGGACTCATATATATATAACTATATATAACTATATATATATAAAGTCATATTCTAAATTCAACACATATTAAATTAAATTAAATATATATGTATTTATATTTTCCAAAATCATTGTTTTTTTATTTAAAACTCATAAATTAGAATCAAGCATATATACAATATGAAATTTGAAATAAATACTTATATAAACAGACTAATATAAATCATGTGCTAGGTTATAATACTGACATATTTTAGCTGTACGAAAGAGTATAATGAAAGAAGTCAACATCAGTTATAATATATTTATATAAACCAAATGTAACATATAGTTAGTTGACATAACAAATGAATTCTTTTATAAAATAATATACATTGGGCGCTATTTCATAAAAATGCACATACAATACCATTTATATACGAACAAAAAAAGTAGCTTATATATATAGATATACTATTTAAAAATCAATATTTACATTTCAACTAACATCAGAAAACAAATATAAACTTTATACTTTATATATGTTTTATGGAAAAAGAGAAAAAAAAAACAGAACGCAAAGTGGATCCAACGTTTGGAATTCAGGGATTAGTCCTGAAGGCTAATACACCGTCGGATCATTTTTATTAATTTTTTTGATAAATTTCAGTATAAGAGTAGCAATTTATTTAAAATAACGTGTTGTGAAATGAATTGATGGAATGAATAAAGTAACGTATTATTAGTACCCAAATAATCAAATGACACAATACGTTGGTTTCTTAATAACGACAGTAACGTTCAATTTACTAAAAGTTAATTTAGGACGTTATCTTCGTCTTATTTGTAAGCGATTGATATATCATACCTCTTTAAAATTTAAGATCAGCTCATGGCACGGCGTATGAAAATTCAAATTCCATCGCATCATATATTTATATTTCCAGTTTAGAAATGTATGAACTTATCATTTTTTTTTGCTATAAATAACGTAAAACACCACTGCTTATTAAATTTGTCGTGTACTGCGTTTAAATACTTCCAAAGCGTTTGTCAATTTATTTAAAAGCTATAAAATGAAAGGAGTGAAAAGAGAAAAAAAGAAAGAAGGAAAAAATATATATAATAATATAACATGTGGAGAGAGACGAAGATACAGATGGTGGTACGTATCTTGTTCTATTCATAAGTAAATACCACCACGTTAAATTCCTTTGCATATTTTTAATTGCTATAACTAATGCTTTCATATATAACAGGTCCAATCTTATATACATTGCTACATATTATAAAGGGCTATGAAAACTTATATATATACACCTTATAGTATAATATATATAACTAGATAAAATGTATATATTAGATAATAGAATACAATAATATAGATGAAAAGAGAATTGCAGCAAGCTAAAATTTATAATAAAAAAAAAATGTTCCAGGAAGTTGAAAACAACAACTAATGCAATAATGTTTATTATAAGTTTCGAAATCCATTAGACAAAAGAAAACACAGCTTGTATAACATATCCATTAAACAAAATAGACTATATATAGTACTAGTACATATTCATGCTATATGTAAACATTTAAAAACGAAACATATATTGCAATATGATACGCATACCGTTTATAAAAATATGGATGACGAGGTGAGGAGGCATGGAGTGGGTTATGACTCTTGACAGGTGGTTCGAGCTGTGGTGGCGGAGGCTTGACGAAGCTATAGGAAGGAGAACTGGTCCTTTTTCATTTTTCCATCTTATGTGTTTTATCATTGTAATGGGTAAAATCTCTTTTTTTTCAAGAAGCAACAGAGAGGAAGAAAAAATGAGGCTAAATAGGCTCAGAGACTACACGTTATAAATATTTAATATGGTTGAATGGTAGGAATGAGTAATCCAGCAACTAAAATTGGAACCATGGAAATAGAGGGGTCAATCGCTAGAATTTAGGAGGTATGAATGGTAATGGTTGTTTGAATTGTATACCAAATATATAACTTTATATTCCATTATTAATTGAATAGGAGAAATGAATGGGTGGAGAATGAGCTGTCCATTTATGATATACTGTTACATATAATTTATTAAAGAAGAAACGGTAGAATAATGATAGATTTGAATTATATACTGGTGTGATGCAATAACAATGGTCAAGTTGATAAGGTGGATATTTAAACAATTTATTGCTTGATTAGAAAGCACGTGAGTATGGAAAGGCAAGGATATTAAAATGGAAAAAGGAATGGACAGAGAAATTTAAGCGAAGATAAAACGTACAGGAATAAAAATAGAGTAGTGGGATGGTCACGATAATTCAGTGGATAATTAAAGCAACTTTTAATGCCACCAGCTGCACGTTCAAATCTGAAAAGGTAGAGTAACGGACCATATAATAAATTGAAATTATGGATTGATGACAGCTACAAGTATATATTTAATAGAAAAGAACGGATCAAATTAGCTTGATAAAATTGAAACGAAGATTATATGATTAATTTATTACTTTCTTTCAAAATGAACTTTATATCAAAACACGCATTTAAAAAAATTAAATATATATATATATATATATATATATATATATGCACAACCATGAAAACCATATAACTTTAAAACGCTTCCATTTCATATTAATGTTAAATAACAAATATATAATTATTCAAAATGTCACATATATAGCATATTCATTTTATGGTTGTCGTTTCCATGTAATAAATATTCATTTTAAACAAATATTAAAATAATCTATATGTATAGTTAAAAATCAATGTTCTAACATAAAAAACATATATTAAAGATCAACACACACATATATAATATCTTTTGAAATGAATACTTATGTATATATATAATTATTATAGTTTATTACTTTCCTTTTCAAAATATCCAGCAGGAAATCAAACAAACTTATGCACATATATATGCAGATAAACAATATTCTTTATAATACATTGTTAACTTACTCCTTTTTTCCCCTTTTTATTAAAGAGTATATATGCAGTACAGTTTATAAGAATTTTTTTATTTTTTTTTATAAAACCTTCATATATAACAAAATATATGTATAAAATAAAATTTAAAATCTGCTATGTTTAATTGGACGTAATCCAAATATTAAATTTTTATTTCAAAATATTATTATATAAAATTTCTCAAAAGTTTCAATTAATTACGTTAAATAAAACCATTTAAAACTATTAAAATCTACGGGTCGTTACACTCTCCCCCACTCAAAACTTTTCGTCCCCGGAAAGGTAGGAGGTAGGAGAATAGAACAACCAGAAATAAAATAGATTGAAAGACAAGATAAATAATTAATTTAAACTATATAAATTTTATTTGAAATATTTATTTGATAACTTAATTTGAAATTTAATTTTCTTTAATACTTTAATACTTTTCAAACTCCTTTGAAAACAATTATTTACATTATTACTTATATTTACAAAGAAATTATTGAAATATTAAATCCAAAATTCATAAATTTTTATTTTGTTTCAAGATACCTTCCAAATATTATTATTAGATCACAAATCATTTTTTTATAATATGTTCTATTATAGATAAATAACTTCTAAAATATTTATAACACTAAAATTTCTACTAAACTATGTAGTATACAATTAAACAATATTTTAAAGGATATATCCAACAAGGAAGGAAGGTAGATTTGGAAAATAGAATCAAGGTGAATAACTAAACTGAGCAGATAAGGTAGATGCAAGGAATAGTATCGGGCACGAATAATTAATCTAGAACCATAAGAATTTAAATTTCAAATATTAATTCAACATTTCTTTGTTGGGAAAAATACTTTTATAATAAATACCTTTATAATAATACTTTTATAATAAAATACTATTATATCGAAATAAATTTTCCTTTCGAAAATACTTTTATAGCTCGATGTTTCAACAAGTTTATCCTCGTTCTTGCAGACTCTGGCCATGCGTTGATCAGGCGTAAAGCTAGAATTCTTCAAGTACTTAGTAGATTTGTTTCAACACCCAGTGAAAATACTTGAAAAACCTTTGAAAACAGATATGGAAAGTACAATCCAAGCAAAACAACCAAACCAAAACCTTTGTCCGACCATGGTTCGCAGATGCACAATGGTTACGCCTGGATCCCCCAGGAAACAATCCGTATCCGTAAGCTTTCTCAGCCCTACGAGTTACGCCATGATGACTAGTAGAGTGCAGGATACACAATGGTTACGCCTGGGTCCCCCAGGAAACAATCCGTACCCCTAGGCTGTCTCAGCCAGGCAGTTTCGCTACTATTCGCGACCTACACAGATTGTAGGATACACAATGGTTACGCCTGGATCCCCCAAGAAACAATCCGCACCCCTAGGCCAGACTCAGCCAGGCAATTGCGCTATGCAGTCGCAAGAGAAAAAAAACCATGGGTTATGCCACGGTGGGAACACTCGAGTATTACATCCGGAAAACCAAAAATCAGAGAGAATAATATCGATAGAATGAATCCACGATGTAGCCACAAAGTGGATCTCAAGCAGAAGGCACTTTCCATATCTTTACTTCGAAAATATATATCATATAGTACCTTTTCAAATCACTTTCAAATATCGTACTTATATAAAGTCCATATATATATAGGATTCCATTTTTCCCAAATCAAATACTTTCCAAATCAATAGTAGATCAAATCATACTTATATAGACTTCGATTATATAAAATCTCTTTCCAAATTGAGTACCTTTCAAATCAATAGATTTCAAATCAACTTCATACTTATACAATCCATTTTATATAAGTTCGACCACTCCCAAATCAAGTGCTTAGTAATCTAAGGTTCTCAATTTCAAATCATTTCAATATCAATTCAGTTTCAAAATCATATATGATTTCACCAATTTTTCTTCCAAATTAAATATCTAAATTTCAAAGTTCCAAAAATAATAGGTTTAGAAAATTATCCCAGTTTCCAAATTAAAATAATTCAAGTCAAACAAATTCATTTCCAAAATCACCATATAAGTACTGGTTTTTAATTTCAATTTAATTTTCAAAACCAAATATTTACTCAAAATCAATTATACTTAAAATGGTTTTCAAATTTATAATTATCCCTTTAAAACTTTTAAACTATCTATTTCTATTTGAAATATCCAATTTACCTTACTGAAAACCATTATTCAAAACTATTTTTTTTCAAAACATTTCAAAACTAAATTTATATTCTTTATTAAACATTTTATACTCTTCGAAATTTCTTAGCTTTGAAAATTTAATCTCGATTTGGAAGTGTTCGAACATTCAAAATAGTTAGGGAAATGAAATTTTCAATTCAAGAGTTGAAAGTTAACAATAAATCAATAAATCAATTATTAAATCCGAAACTCGAGGACTGAACACCGGTCTCATTGTTTCAAATATATACTTATATCTTTCTAAAATATCAAATTTTACTTTGGAATTTGAAATCAAAAACGGTTTTACAAAATCACTTGCATAGCGAAGCTATTAAAGTGGCCTTTCCCCCGCTCTGAAACTCGAAAATCAATGTCGATGATGCGTGCACTCATCACCGAAATTATTTTCCAACGACATAAGTGAGTTCTGGACTTCTATTTTCTTGAAAACTTCTTTGAAATTTTTTCAAAATTATTGGAATTCATTTGAACTCATTTGAAACATTTCTTATTCGGAAAAATACTTTTAAATCGTATTATTTTTATATATTTTCCAAAATCTTAAAACCAATTCCAAAATACCGGAATTCAATTCTCGAATTTCAAATTTAACTTTACAGTTATAAATCATTTTTATATAAATCAATTTCTTATAATTTTTCAGAATTTCAATTCCTTTCAAAACCTTTTTATATAGAATAACAATTCTTATTTGCTTTATATATATAGGTATATAATCCTTATCGAAAAGATTTTCACTTTTATATATATATATAAAATCATAGTTATCAAAATAAAATTTCGGTGTAAACAATTTCAAAAATACAAACAAAACCCGATTTTCAAAGGATGATTCAAGAATGGATTTCAAATCAAAGACAGCGATTTAGTTTAGAGGAACTCTAATCAATAGAATCCTGATTCAAAGATTGACTCGATCGAAGATGAGATAATTAAATTACAAAATAGAAGATGGATATACTTCTATAAATCGCGGGCGACCTTTACCGGTCAACCGTGATTCCAAAATTAGATCGGTGTAGAATTCTGAGGCAATTCGACTTTCGATCGCCAGAGATATAGAATTAGGCATAACAAGATATAGCAGCATCGTAAACCGAGGATACAGAAATCTTCGGTGAGTCAATGCCAATTGAAAAGGAGTTTTCACCCCCTTTACAAATCAGTCAGTGGAGTTATGGGATACTCCGGAATCAAACGAATATAAATAGGGAGAGACAGAATGAATTTCGGATCCGAGGGACATTCCAAAATTCAAAGGAAATCGAGTCAAAAGGAAGAGATTCAACTTGAGCGAAAGTGATTCTGTAAATAAATTTACCATATATGCTAAGTTTCGCCTAGAGCCAAAGCTCTGATACCAACTGTAACGACCCGCTATTTTGGACCATTTAAAACGACAATAAAACCATACATGTCTGACTTGAATAATTCAAAATACTGAATTGTTAATTTAATTTGGCAAACCCAACATAAACAGTAAATAAATAAATCACAGATCACAGACACAGAGTAATAAGATGCAACGGAATAGATAAAGAATAGTAGTTCATGAAGCTACTATATACATCAGAGTTAGAAATAAAATACATCAGAATCTCCCAGATGCAGTGAAGTATCTGGTACGAGCAGATGACTTCTCTGAACCAATCAACTGGATGACTGAAAGGATAGATAGCTGGATCTTCAAGCAAAGCTCCAACTTCGAAGGTGAGTCTCAAATGATGTATCACTCAGTCTGACCCGAGCGTAAAGCAAAACACAAAACACTCGAGTCAGGATTAACATTCTTATATAAATAAATCCAACTCAAGTGAAATATCAACTGAAATACAAATAACTCAAAGGATGTTTGGGATAACCATCCTCTAAGGATTCATGGAACTATCTACAAGGTAGAAATATAAACTATAAAACCGTGGTCCTTTAAACTTACTTCAAAATCAAATATTATTTCACTTCAAATATCTTTATATTTCCCAAAATAGTATTTATATATTAAATAATTTATCCAGTAAAGTATTTTCAATTCTCTCAACTTAACAAATCGTTTTACATCAACCCGACCTTCACATTTAAATTAAATTCAATCTCAATTTATCAATTTAAATTCAACTCAATTCCTAAAATAACCACTTAAATTTTATCGATCTCAAATTCGGATTTATAATAACAAATACCCCTTTATATTTCCATATATTTCAAAACTTTAAGTATTCAACGTTTCATCTAAATTTTCATTCAATTTAGTTTTCTAAATAATAAATTCAAATTTATTTCAACCTAAATTTTCATTTTAATTCACTTTAGTTGCTAAATAACAAATTCAACTACGTTGATTTCAAATACAGATCCGAATCTCAACATAAACCATTTAAATTCCAATATAGTTCAAGGCTTTAATATTTAAATGTTCTATATACCAGTTTCATATAGATCTCGATTTAACCTCAGTATTATTTAGTCTTGAAATACTCCCTTATTAGATTCAATATCATTTAAGTAACCTTAAATTACATTTTAATCAATATTTTCTTCAATTTATTTAATCGTGAAATATTCATTAAATCACTTAAATCAAAAATCCAGTTATAAAATCATACCCTTTAAATTTCCCATTCAAAAATTTCAAATCGATTTAATTAAATAAATCCTTATTTAAATACCATTTTTATAAACCCAAATTTATCTCCCAATCTTAATTATTCAATTTATTACAAGAGAATCTATTTGAAATATAGATTTACATAAATACTTAACCATATTATATGTATTAAATCAATCTAATTTAAATCAAATATTACTACTAAATCTATATATACAATTTTCATTTATATAATATCTTAAGAATCAAATTTATTAAACCATATATTTCTTTCCAAAATTTAGAAATTATTTTCAAAATATTTATATGGACCAACGGTGTCTGTATATATTTCCTATCATATAGTCAAGTGCTACGGATATTTATCATTTCAATCCGTATACTAAATATATACGGTGGATATCATTCCAACCCGTAATCCCAAATTCAATTAAATGAAAATCGCTTGGGTTTATCATTTCAACCCATAATGATTTTCTCCTATTCTAAAGTCTGTTCGGGTATGTATCATTTCAACCCATAGTGATTTCTAAACTATAGGGAACTTGCAGAGTGATAACAGAAAATACAATAAAATAACAGGCATATATCATCAATAAATATAAATTATAGGATATGGTGTCATATCCCATAAGTGAACAGTTACAGATAATAGAATATATAACAATTTAAATAACTACAGCCTCATATTTCAATTGTCGTTTCAATTGAAATTAAATTTAATAAATAAAAGAACGTTAATCATGAATGATTGCTCACCTCTCGAGCCTAGAGAATACAGAAGATGACACGGATATGCATACTGCTACAGACACTGAAATTTGAATTATGAATCGAAGCAAAGCAAAATCGGCACGAATTCAATGATCAAAGATGATAACAAGAATTGACGGAACAAGTCAGAACGGGATCGGCAAAGATAATGGTATGAGTGGACTCATATATATATATATATATATATATATATATATATATGTAACTATAACTATAACTATATATAACTATATATAAAGTCATATTCTAAATTCAACACATATTAAATTAAATTAAATATATATATATTTATATTTTCCAAAATCATTGTTTTTTTATTTAAAACTCATAAATTAGACTCAAGCATATATACAATATGAAATTTGAAATAAATACTTATATAAACAGACTAATATAAATCATGTGCTAGGTTACAATACTGACATATTTTAGCTGTAAGAAGGAGTATAACGAAAGAAGTCAACATCAGTTATAATATATTTATATAAACCAAATGTAACATATATTTAGTTGACATAACATATGAATTCATTTATAAAATAATATACATTGGACGCTATTTCATAAAAATGCACATACAATACCATTTATATACGAACAACAAAAGTAGCTTATATATAGATATACTATTTTAATCAATATTTACATTTCAACTAACCTCAGAAAACAAATATAAACTTTATACTTTATATATGTTTTATGGATAAAGAGGAAAAGAAATAGAACGCAAAGTGGATCCAACGTTTGGAATTCAAGGATTAGTCCTGAAGGCTAATACACCGTCGGATCACTTTTATTAATTTTTTTGATAAATTTCAGTAGAAGAGTAGCAACTTATTTAAAATAACGTGGTGTGAAATGAATTGATGGAATGAATAAAGTAACGTATTATTAGTACCCAAATAATCAAATGACACAATACGTTGGTTTCTTAATAACGACAGTAACGTTCAATTTGCTAAAAGTTAATTTAGGATGTTATCTTCGTCTTATTTGTAAGCGATTGATATATCGTACCTCTTTCAAATTTAAGATCAGCTCATGGAACGACGTATGAAAATTAAAATTCCATCGCATCATATATTTATATTTTCAGTTTAGAAATGTATGAACTTATCAATTTTTTTTGCTATAAATGACGTAAAACACCACTGCTTATTAAATTTGTCGCGTACTGCATTTAAATACTTCCAAAGCGTTTGTCAATTTATTTAAAAGCTATAAAATGAAAGGAATGAAAAGAGAAAAAAGAAAGAAAGAATATATATATATATATATATATATAATAATAATATAACATGGGGAGAGAGACGAAGATACAGATGGTGGTACGTATCTTGTTCTATTCATATGTAAATATCACCATTTTGCATATTTTTAATTGCTATAACCAATGCTTTCATATATAATAGGTCTAATCTTATATACATAGCTGCATATTATAAAGGGTTATGAAAACTTATATATATACACCTTATAGTATAATATATATAACTAGATAAAATGTATATATTAGATAAGAGAATACAATAATATAGATGAAAAGAGAATTGCAGCAAGCTAAAATTTATAATAAAAAACAAAATGTTGCAGGAAGTTGAAAACAACAACTAATGCAATAAAATTTATCATAAGTTTCGAAATCCATTAGACAAAAGAAAACACAGCTTGTATAACATATCCATTAAACAAAATAGACTATATATAGTACTAGTACATATTCATGCTATATGTAAACATTTAAAAACGGAACATATATTGCAATATGATACGCATACCGTTTATAAAAATATGGATGACGAGGGGAGGAGGCATGGAGTGGGTTGTAACTCTTGACAAGTGGTTCGAGCTGTGGTGGCGGAGGCTTGACGAAGCTATAGGAAGGAGAACTGGTCCTTATTCATTTTTCCATCATATGTGTTTTAGCATTGTAAAGGGAAAAATCTTTTTTTTTTTCAAGAAGCAACAGAGAGGTAGAAAAAATGAAGCTAAATAGGCTCAGAGACTACACGTTATAAATATTTAATATAGTTGAATGGTAGGAATGAGTAATCCAACAACTAAAATTGGAACCATGGAAATAGAGGGGTTAATCGCTAGAATTTAGGAGGTATGAATGGTAACGGTTGTTTGAATTGTATACCAAATATATAACTTTATATTCCATTATTAATTGAATAGGAGAAATGAATGGGTGGATAATGAGCTGTCCATTTATGTTATACTGTTACATATAATTTATTAAAGAAGAAACGGTAGAATAATGATAGATTTGAATTATATACTGGTGTGATGCAATAACAATGGTCAAGTTGATAAGGTGGATATTTAAACAATTTATTGCTTGATTAGAAAGCACGTGAGTATGGAAAGGCAAGGATATTAAAATGGAAAAAGGAACGGACAGAGAAATTTAAGCGAAGATAAAACGTACAGGAATAAAAATAGAGTAGTGGGATGGTCACGATAATTCAGTGGATAATTAAAGCAACTTTTAATGCCACCAGCTACACGTTCATCTGAAAAGGTAGAGTAACGGACCATATAATAAATTGAAACGATGGATTGATGACAACTACAAGTATATATTTAATAGAAAAGAACGGATCAAATTAGCTTGATAAAATTGAAACGAAGATTATATGATTAATTTATTACTTTCTTTTAAAATGAACGTTAAATCAAAACGCGCATTTTAAAAAATGAAATATATATGTATATGCACACCCATGAAAACCATATAACTTTAAAACGCTTCCATTTCATATTAATGTTAAATAACAAATATATAATTATTCAAAATGTCACATATATAGCATATTCATTTTATGGTTGTCGTTTCCATGTAATAAATATTCATTTTAAACCAATATTAAAATAATATATATGTATAGTTAAAAAACAATGTTCTAACATAAAAAACATATATTAAAGACCAACACACACATATATAATATCTTTTGAATTGAATACTTATGTATATATATAATTATTATAGTTTATTACTTTCCTTTTTAAAATATCCAACAGGAAATCAAACGAACTTATGCACATATTTATGCAGATAAACAATATTCCTTATAATACATTGTTAACTTACTCCTTTTTTCCCCTTTTTTTTAAAGAGTGTATATGCAGTACAGTTTATAAGAATTTTTTTTTAATTTTTTTATAAAACCTTCATATATAACAAAATATATGTATAAAATAAAATTTAAAATCTGCTATGTTTAATTGGACATAATCCAAATATTAATTTTTTATTTCAAAATATTATTATATAAAATTTCTCAAAAGTTTCAATTAATTACGTTAAATAAAACCATCTAAAACTATTAAAATCTACGGGTCGTTACAAGTTATGTAGAAAAGAGATGGAAAGATCAAGAGTTTTTATTTGGAGATCAGGTTTTCGTCAAAGTGTCACCAATAAAGGTGTGATTAGGTTTGGAAAATCGTGGAAGTTGGCACTAAGATTCATTGGACCTTTTCCTATTGTTGAGAGGATCGGGAAAATCGCATATATAGTTGTGTTACTAAGCAGTTTAGCAGGAGTCCATAATATTTTCCATGTTCTCATCTCAGAAAGTGTGCCAGAGACCCGTAGACTGCTATTGCACCGATTGTGCTAGATGATTTAGTGGTAGAGCCAGATTTGAATATAGCGAGGAAGCCTATTTGTATTGTTGCGAGAGATGAGAAGAAGCTTGGAACCAAGATGATCAAATTAGTCAAAGTTTAGTGGAGCGATCTTGACAGGGACTGTATTTGGGAGATTGAGAGCAGGATTAGAGATACTTATCCTGACTTGTTTGATGGTATGTTTTACCTTCTTGTTTGATTTGTTGTGTACCTTATCGTAATTTCGAAGACAAAATTATCTAAGGAGGGAAGTCTATAACACTTCAGATTTTTGGTAACATTATTTAGGACTTTTAATTTGCTAAATTAAATAAAATAATTTTTTGATTAGGGGATTGAGATTTGATTTTAATTAATGGTAACCGTGCCATATAAACAACGAACTAAAATAAGAGTTAAATTGAAATAGAGAAGGGGTAAAATAGGAAAGAGGCCATTCCAATATCGCTAAAAAATGGTCGTTTATTGCTATACACGTTCAATTTTTATTTTTAAAAATTTAAAAGTGGGCGGCCAGTATTAATAAGAGCAAGAGGAAGAACGATAAATGGGAAGCTTAATCAACATCAAATTCATTCAAATCTTACATCCTTAATCACTAAAGCTAAGGTGAATAATATTTACATCTCATTTTTGATTGTATTTTCGGTTTTTAGATGAATGCCAAATATTTTGCATTGATTTTCCATGATTTTGAATGATCAAATGGTTATATATATATGTTGATGATTTATGTATGTTCATATTGATTTTATGATATATTTTAAGGTGATAACCCTATAAAATGACATCCAAATGCCTTGCAAATTTTTTATGAAGGTCTTAAATAATATTTAAGAGATGGGTTTCAATTTTGGAAATTTTCTGAAATTATGTGGAATTTTTATGAATTTTCTAGTAAAGAAAATGTTAAATCGGGTTAATAGTTATTTTCGGTTAAATAATAAAAGATTTGGGTCTAAAATTTTTATATGTTGAAAAACATATTAAAAGAAATTTCTTGGAATTTTTGTAGATTTTTCCTAAATATTTTAATTGTTATATAAAATTATTTAAGGTATGGAAGTTAAATGTTTTATATGATTAAGAAAGGAGAAGGGGCTATTTGCAAAGTAATTTAAATTTGTTAACCCTAGAAAGTTGGCAGAACTTTTAAAAAATTGTAGTACTTTTTATTGGCAAAGAAAGAGGCAACCAATCAAAATTAGACAGGTAAGGTAGGCTAGGTGGAAAGAACTATTTGCTACATGTTTTTCACTGTTTCGACACCGTCGGCACCAGGTTCCGCCTCCTCATCTTTACTTCCAACGCAGTCGAAAGCAATGCACATGGTATCAGGAAACTGGCGCGTAGTGAATTACATGAAGGTGGAACGTAGGGAGTCGAAACTAGGGGTTTCGAAGGGGTTGAAGGCTTTACTTTGTTTTTAAATCAAAAATGCGCCTACTTTCTTTCGACTAAAATAGCTTTCGACTGAATAACTTTCGACTCAGTTAGCTTTTGAATTGGTTCAACGAATATAAAGAAATGGTTTCGATTGGGTTGCGCTTTTTTTTTAAATGAGTGCTTTTGACTAAGTCGAAATCTTTTTACTGCCGCTTTCTTCCTTTCGACCCAGCTAGTTTCGAAAGGGTTGTTTACCTTGTTTTCTAAAATTTTGGCCACTTCTTCAATGCTTTCGAAGGGATGATTCCAACACCATCACTTCATTACTTAGGAAATAGTTTCTAAGAAGATGCTTTCAATAGAAATGTTTTAAAGACCCTTTTTCTATAAGTATAGTAAAATCCAAATGGTTTCAAAAGAGATAGTTTTAAATGGTTTTGAAACAAATACTTTCTACTTTAATGGATTTTCGATCCTTTTGCTCTGTTTAAAGGAAAAATCCAAATAGTTTTGACCAAGATGATTTTTAAAGGTTTCGAAGGGGTGATATTTTGAATGGTTTTCGAAAAGGTTTCCACATGTTTTAGATTGAACCCAAAGTGCTTTCGAAAGGATTGAGTTCTGACTATTTTAAAAGGTTTTGATGAATAATTTCGAAAGAGGTGGTTCCCCACAGTTTCGAAAGGGTTGAAAGGAATGTTTTTCCTCATGTTTTCGAAAGGCAATATTTAAAAGGTTTTAAGGGAGGATGTCTGATATTTTGAAGCTTTCGAAGAAAAGAAAGGAAAGGGTTTTCAATGTGTTCGAAAGGTCCACTTTCAATGGTTTCGAAGGGGTTACCTTTTAGGTTTTCGAATGGGTTGTTTAAAGGTTTTAAACAAAGATTTCAAATGTATTAAATATGCAATATAGCCTAAGTATTTTCAAGTTGAAAAGGATTTTAATTTTATTTGAAGGATTGTTAATCCTGATTAAATCTCATCAACATTATTTTGATTAAAGTGTGTGTATATATATATATATCATGGAAAAATTGCTTGGAGCAAAGCTAAGAATATATTTTTCTTGTATAAGTATGATTTAAAAGTTTAAATCATTTTGAAAAGGTTTTTATGGAAAAAGATATATGGTAGTCAACCCTAAGAAAACGTTTTTCATAGTTAGTCCATTTTGATCTAGACAGTTAGTCCAATTTGCTTGCAATCAGCCCAGTTGTATGGAAGACAGTCTATTTATTGCATAACGGACCTTGGTGTTATATTATGGATAGATAGTCTGCTTATTACCTGTTTTGGGACAGATAGTCCATTTATTAGTATAAAGGATATTACGATTATGATATAATTGGTTTGATTAACAAGTTTGGTTGCAGGAAAGGATTTGCAAAATATATGTTTTAAAGAGGATATTAGTAAGGGAAACCCATTTTTCTAAGCGGTATGGTCGCAGTTAATATCAGTAAACCGAAATGTAACAGAATTATTCACACCAGGCTTGTTTTTGTTTCTCTTTAAACACTCGGGTACTTAAAATTAGTTTGAGTAGACTGAGGGTTATGGTTTTAAGTTTTAGAAATTTTGGCAAATAAAGCTTCTAGAGTCGAGCAGGTGGCTGATGGATAGCTAATTAGGAATTGCATATTATTTTGTTTATTTCCATTGTGTATTAAGTCAAATATGACTGCATTGCTTTGATCAACCAATGGGGCATCGTTATATGTCGCTCTTTGTGTATTTTTGCAATGATTATAATTAATCTTTACCTGGGAAATGATACGGGATTATGCAATTTGGATACGAATTTGTTTTGAAATGTAATCAGTAAAATGTTATTTTTAAAATCTGTGATTTTATTCATATTCAAGTGCTTTTGATATTATAGATACCATTATCATTACCGTATTTAGTCACCAGAAGTTAATACTATAGATGACTGCAGCATCTGTTGCGCTTAGCTTTTGGCCTCTATATACGGGATGTCACACTTAGAGTTTTTTCTTTAGCTTCAACACCCTCTACTTCCACTGCAGCAAAGGAAAAGTAAGTTTTGGATGGTATTCTATCTATTTTTGGCATCCGTATACATATCTTATTTGATATTGTGGCTTCTCTTAGTTTTATATCTCGTATTCTTATTGATAGATTGAAACTTGAACCAGTTATAACTTTAGATTCTATTTGTGTATCGAACCTTATTAGGGTCTCGGCCAATCTTAGCATGGTTTCCTTAGGAATTCCGATTTTTTCTTCTGATCGGCTCTTTCCTTGCGATATGTATATTCTCAGTTTTATGGGTTTTGATGTTCTACTTGGAATGGATTGGTTATCATGGAATTACATAGTCATAGATTGTGATAAGTGAACAGTCTTATGTACATAGGGAAAGAAGGATTTGACTATAGATTATGATGGGCCTAGCTCGCTTATGACCAATTTCCTTTTTTCTCTGGATGTAGCGGAGGAGAAGTTGGATCGATCCTTATTGATCAAGAATTTGCGGATATCTTTGAAGAGGTGTCAGGTTTACCACATCATCAAGAGATAGAATTTTGCATTGATTTAGTGAAGGATGCGAAGCCTATTGTGTTGCCTATTCGTAGACTTGCCCCAAGGGAGAAGTTAGAGCTAACCAATCAAGATAGTGATTTTTTGCAAAAGGGTCTAATCTGACACAGTAATTCGAGTTGGGGAGCGCCCGTCGTCTTTGATATGAAGGCGGATGGTTCCTTAAGACTGCATGTAGATTATCGTGAGCTCAACAAATGAACTATTAGGAACAAGTATCAATTGCCTAGGATAGATAACTTGTTCGATCAGATTCATGGAGCTCGAGTGTTTTCTCAGTTGGATCTTGCAACAGGGTTCCAACAGTTGAGGGAGGCAGAGGAGAATGTACCCTTGATCGCTTTTTGATCCAACAAATTTTATGAGTGGTTAGTTATGCCATTTGACCTAGCTAATGCTCGAGCATATTTCCTAAACCTAATGAATCGATTTTTCTAATATGTGTTGAATATTCCTTATATTTATCGATGATATTTTGATCTACTCCAAGATCGAGGAGGAACAATCGTTCCATCTAAGGATTGTTCTAGGAACATGAAGAGAGCAAGTGTTGAAGGCTAAGTTCTCGAAGTTTCATTTTTGACATTCAAAAGTTAGGTTCTTAGGTCATGTATTTCAGCGGATGGTGTTTCTGTGGATCTCGCTAAGGTTGTGGCCTTTCAGGACTGGAAGAGATTAGAAAGCGCAACTGATATTAGGAGCTTTTTGGGTCTAGTAGGTTATTATAGGAGATTCATATAGGATTTCTCAAAGATTGCCTCTCACTTAACAAATTTGACAAACAAAGATGTCAAATTTGCATGGACTGATAAACATGAGCAAGCATTTTTGAAATTAAAGGAAAAGTTGACTAGTGCTCCTATTCTTACTATGCTAGATGGGGGTGAAAGTTTGACTGTTTACACCGATGCATGTGGAATGGGTCTAGGTGTTGTGTTAATGCAACATGGAAGAGTTATTGCTTATGCGATCGACGGTTCAAACCGCATAAAGCAAGGTATTCAACTCATGACTTGGAGTTGTTAGTAGTGGTATTTGCATTAAATATTTGAAGGCATCATTTGCTAGGTGAAAGATTCAAGTTATGCGGACCATAAATCTTTGAAATATCTTTTTATGCAAAAAGACTTAAACATGAGGCAGCAAAGGTAATTGAATTTTCTTGCGGCCTGTGATCTGGACATACTATACACACCTAAGAAAGCTAATGTCGTAGCTGATGCGGTCAATAAGAGGTATGCAGTTATGGAAAATGTTGAGATTCGTCCGACTCTAGTTTATCGTATCAAAGAGAGCTAACTTAGAGATCTTCATTTTGCTAGGGTGGTAAAAAGGTAAGCAAGATTGGGGGATCAGAGATGTGGTCGGGATTCAAGGTGGATGGCCATGGCATTTTGAGAATGAACGGTAGATTATGTGTCCCAAATGTTGATGAGATTAGATAGGAAGTATCGATAGAGAGTCACCATTCTAGGTTGACGCTACATCTTGGGTCACTAAGATGTATCATGACATAAAGAGGACGCTCTGGTGGGAGGGCACGAAGAGGGTTATTTCTATCTTTATAGAAAGGTTTGCTAATTATCAACAGGTGAAAGGTGGTCTTGGAAGCAGATTTTCATAGACTTCATCGACGAATTACCTAGGTCGAGGAGGGGTAAGGAAGGTGTGTGGGTTATTATGGATCAATTAACCAAGAGTGTGCACTTCTTACCTATTAAAACTATGAGAACAACTTCTAGTTTGGCTAAATTATATGTTAAGGAATTCATCAGATTGCATAGTTGTAACTACCGATTCGACAGCACCCACATGTCGCTCCACTTCACCTTGTTCGATCGAACCCCTTCACCACAGCCCTGCATCCCTAGATCGAAACGTGACATGGAAAACCATGGCTTTGGTGGGGATTACTCTTTAGAGATAGGGTCAGTAGTACCTTAGAATAAGTCTGAGTGTATCCTAGATATGAGCGCATATTTGTTAGTGAATATGAAATGCTTATATTATGTTGATTTATCTTTTGAGTGGCTTATAAATTATGGTCAAATAGTAGGATGCCACAAAATTGATAGAGTTTCTAAACACTTAAACACGGTAAACCGACACTATATGGTTTTGAAGTGCGTAAATGAAATAATTTCAACCAAATTATATTTTAATATAAAAGTAATAAATGTTCTAAAATTATTATAGTATATTGATGTGTTTGGATGTTATGAAAATAATCAAAACAAGATTAGAAATTGGAATAGTTTATATAACCAAATTAAATTTGTATAAATATGATTTATACAAATGAGTAAAGCTAAAATTGGACTCAAACCAGAGTTTGGAAATTTAGATCCTGGAAATTTCGAAAATGTTTTCCAAGTGTTTTGAAATAAATAATGGTAATATTATTGTGAAAATGTAATTGAATAAAAATTGTTTTAATATAGATTTTAAAGGTGATAAAGCACTGAAGTCACTACAACCGTTGGAAAATAATCTTGGTGATGGCTGCACAGCATCAGCAATATTCATTTTCAAGTTTCTAAGTGACGGATTGTGTGACGACCCTAGATTTTGGTCCTATTATTTTAATAAATATTTAGTTTAATTTAAATAAAAAGTAAACTTATCATTTTAAAATGAATACGACTTTTAGAATAATTGCCATTTATTTGTATGGATTTGTATTTTTTGAAAGGAAATTGATTTGAAAATTTAAAATAAAATCTCTTAATAATATTCACAATAAAATCTTTCTTATATAATTAAATTGAAATGCTTACCGTGTTAACATCCATAAATAGATATATATATATATATATATGGATAATAATGTTTAAAATAACATCAAATTCTATCAATATAAAGTTTAAGTTTAAAATGTGAGTGAAGCTTATGAATAATTTAAATATTGATAGTTCAAATACAAATAAAAGTAAAAGTAAAAACAAAATATCTTTATACAAAAGTAAAAGGAATAAGTATGTAAGAACAAAGTATAGAATAAAGTAAAGCACAAGTGTATGAAAATAAACCAGATAAAAAATATATATACAAATTATTCAAGCTAGAACAAGTATCTTCATTTACAAGCCATATGTCTTCATACAAATATTTATCTACAGCAAACATGATGATAATATGTGTAAACATGAAAAGGAACCAAGGAATTAAATGCCATCATCTCTAGCAAGAACAAAATTATATCAACATCCATTGGAAAAAAAAATCTCTGACCATTGTTGTACAAAGAAAATAATCATCCTGCAAACTTTATTTTATATATCATCTCTTCCTTATTTCATTCGTTTATCACAACTCAACAAGACAAAAATAATAAAATAAAGTAAATAAAACAACTTGCTGAAGAAGGCAGCCTACCTCTCTATTTATATCTCTACCTTGTTCCTTTTCTTTCACTGGAACCAAGTATAACAAAGGAGATAGATATCACTGCATTTCGTAACTTAAAACAAATCATACAAATTCAACTCAAAACAGATCCAAAGCTTAAAGTAACTCAGCATATTATTTTAGTTTCCCAGCAATTCCAGTTGTAGTTTCAAGCATATGCAGATTTAAAGTTTCCAGTACATTAAAATTTTGTGTCTCCACACATTAATCTGGTGAGTAAATCATAGCCTTATTTTGATACTACATATTATTCAGATAGGTAAAAGTAATGTTGAGTGGATCATTTGGATTTGGTGTCACGTTCAGCTACTTGTACCTGCATTTAAAATGTTCAATTATTCTTCCTAAGTTCTCTAACAGTTTTGCAAATGTAAAGTAAAACATATCTCTTGATTCATACAATTCTAGATCATGATTTTCAAAGTACAATTGTTCGATTGTCAGTATAGGTTACTTCAAAAATCATTTTACTTAGTAATTGCAACTTATAGACAGTAAAGGGATACTTTACTGTAAGCAAACAAATATTGCGAATAACTTCAAACATTATAATTTATGATTTTTCTTATATAAATAGATTTGTCACCGCAAATGATGATTTTTGAAGGTGATTTTGAAATTTTTAATGCGGTGTTGTATTAGGAAATCAGGAATGAACAGACTTAGGCTTTTGTCTAAATTCCAGTTCTTATTCGATTTCGTGAATCGAGGCTAGGCAGGGAGGAAGGGCAAGGAAAGGCGCATGTGGGAAAAATAAGCTCGATTTTTTTTAATGTGTGTGATAGCTTGTCGCGTGGATTTTAGGGTTTGCTCATGTTCAGACTAGGTGCGATTCGTGAGGAATTGACGAAGGGGTGAAGGAGTTAGAGCTTTGCGCATAGGGGGGAAACTGAATAAGGAGGCCGTGGCAAGTGCAGGGGTACTTTTCTGGTGGCTGCTGATAGCTAGTAGTGTCGAGAAAAGGGAAGCAAGGTGGGTAATTTGTCTGCGGTCTGGTTTGGCAGTTGAATTCGTGACTTGAGGTGAACCGTGAATCCCAAGCAGGGCGGTCAGTCCAGGGGATCGAGAGGGATTCATGGAATCTGACGGCGGTGAGAGTCGATCGCCGGAGAAGTGTGCACGGATACGTGTGCATGTTTACAGCGGTGGGTATCAGGGTATAAACAGAGGTTTGGATGAAACGGTGAAGTAGGGAAGAAGAAGGAATAGGGAAATAAGGGTTGACTCGTGTTTTCCCGATGTTTTAAGCATTGGACTTGAACTATTTAGCTTCCGAGTTTGTTTAATATTTTTTCGCGAGTAATTGAAGTGCAGGGTTTTAAGGTAGGGAAACATTATGAATTTTACAAGTTCCATGGAAATCGAAATTTTGAAACAAGATTCAAGCATTATCCAACGAGACTTATTTATTTTTATTGTTGTTTTTGTGGTTAAGATAACTGGGTTAGGTTTGAAAAAATAAATATTTGGTAAGTCATGTAATTGAATCTCTAGTTGATTCAAATGAAATGAATGATGAATTTAAAAGTAGTAGGTATGTTGTATAAACTTAACAAATCAAGAAGATCTCAAACGGAGTATTGGATAAAGTAAGATTACAAAATGAAATTAAAGAATAATTTTAGTGCAACTAATTCAGATAATTATTTAAGGTAATTAATTAATTTATTAAGGTAAGTAATTAGGGGATTAATCAATTGATATAATTAATTAAAGAATAGTTAGTTGTTTAATGAGATTTATTTAAGGTTAAACAGTATAAGTGGTTAAGAATAATTACTTAATGGAAATAATTAAAGATTAATTAATGTAATTAATTTAAAAGCTCATGAGTGTGATTAATTTAAGGATAATTAATCAATATAAGTGATTATGGAAAAATTAATTTGAGTAATTAATTAAGAATCAATGTAATTAATATGGATGAATATAGGTTAATCAATTTGTAATTAATTAAGAGTTAATTACTTAAATGCAATTAAGTAATATTCAACCAAGGATGATTAATTAAAAATAATTAATTATAGATGTCTGATTAAGGTGGATAGATAAAGAATAAATAAATTGGATTGAAATTAATTAATGATTAAGTGGCAAGATGTGCAGTAATGGAGGTAATTAAATTAATTTATTTAAATTAATTAGAAATGCTGTGACTAATTAATCTTGCCTATGAGTTATTGAATGATATTGAATGCCATAGATTATCTGATATTCCTGATTTGAAATGTTTTGTGATATAATGGGGTTGAATAGCAATGAGGTAGTTATCTATCGAGATGAAACGCTATGGAAGTAACATCCTGTATTTAAAGTTGAATTATGTTTCACTTGAATAATTTGGGATAAGATGTTACTGAATTCGAAGAGAACGGAGTCGGGTATTAGTTGATACCCGAAACCACTTCGAATTTTTATAAATTGATTTGTGAAATTAATAGGCTGGAATGAAATGGTTTAAGTGAATTGGATTATTTTATCTAAGTTTGGTACTTAGAAATTTATATGTGAAATAAGCATTTTCTATATCAAATTGTGATTGGTTAAATTGATATAAGTTACCCCGTGTTTATATGAGTTGTATACTTTTGTATTCCATGTTAGATGGGTTTACTCATGCTGGTTTCCAGCCTGACCCGGGTGTTACTTTGATGTAATGCTCGGGTCAAACCGAGTATTACAGATTTTCAGGTAAGTACGTTTTGGAGCTCAGGAGGCGAGCTGGATGACAATAGCGTATAGAGTATTTCCACTGTATTTATATTAGTGTATATCTGTGTCATGATGATTGTATATCCAGTGTCTGTATATATGTGTAACTCTGATGTATAAAAATGTAATCGACAAATATAGTATTCTTTTGTAAACTATTATTATTTATTATTATATTTTATCCGCTGCAAATGCGAGTTGTTGATGTTTCTGTTCTTCTTCTTTTTCTATCTCTTTCTTATTTTTTATAACTATCTGGAATTTTCGGGTTCGAAAATTCCGGGTCGTTACAGTTGGTATCAGAGCGAGGTTAAGCGAGAACCTTGGCTCTGTTGGGATTGCTCATTAAGGATAGGGTCAACTGTACCCTAGAATGAGTTGAGTGTGTGTGTGTGTGTGTATATATATATATATATATATATATATATATATATATATGAGAGAGCGTACTTGTTATTTTCTTATAAAAGAATTTTAAATGATTTTATATAAGATTATATTTGATATATAAAGTAATATTTCTTTCTAATAAATATTAGGGTAATTCGTTGTTAAATTATTGGAATTGAACTAAATGTTAAAAGAAATACAACTAAATTAAAACTAAATAGAGGTAAGTTTGAGATAGATTCAAACTGAAATTGAAATCTTAAATTGGAGAAGTATTTCAGAATAAGATGATAATGGCTGGTTTTGATATGATAATCTTGGTTATTATCATAAGTGATTGTTGTGTGCCTAATAATAATATGTGTATTAATGAGTAATCAAATGAAATATTCTAAAGAAGTAAACATTTAAGTAAAGTATGACTTAGAAAATTTGAAAATACGTAAATTGTGAAATTTTAAATCTGGGTCTAGAATCTGAAAATTATAATAAATAAATATTATTTGAATAAATGGGACTTGTTGCAAACAATGGGTTGTTTTAAAATTTGATTTGAATTCAAAACCCGAAGGTGGTTTAAAATTTTAAAACATGGCTGGGAGGGCCAAGAAATAAATATGTACATACGTATGGATATACATGATATCAAAGATAATTTGAAATAACTCTAAGAAGTTGAGTTTTGATTTTCCCAAAGTAATATAAGTTTTGAACTTATAAGTGGGGAAGAATTTTGAAATTTGAAGCGGGAATTCAAATTGAGTAAGGTTGATTGGATTAAGTAAATTGAAAATTTAACTTTGGGGAAAGTTAAATAAATGTAGAACAAGCAACCTGAATTGGAAATTTCAAGATGAAATTGGAATTTAACTTGGAAAGTTAAATGGTTGCTTTGAATTGGGAATTTGTGTGATCTTAAATGGGTTTGAGATCTGGAAATTGAAAATGGATGGATGTTTTAAAATAAATTGGATGATATCATCCTATTGTTATTAATAATCTTTAAATTGTAAATTGGACTTGTTTTAAATGAATGAGGAATAAGGTGTGATAATATGTCCATTATTGAGATAAAAGGAAAATTTAACTTCAATTTGAAATTAAGAATATGGAATTACTTTGAACTAAAAATTTAAATAATTGGATTTGTAAATTAAATTTGTTTAGAACTGGTTTCAAAAATAGAAGATAAAATTGGGTAATAAATTAAAATTTTAAGATAAAATTATTTTGAACTCTTATGTAAACTTTGAAATAAGTAAGTAAAGATAATTTAAAATGAAAATTCTAGAATTTCAGCTCAGAAATTAAATTGATTAAAAGCTTTTGATAAAGTTTAACTTGGTTTAAAGTGTTAAACCAACCTCAGAAATTTAACTCGAATTTATATAATTCGAGATGGTTTAAATTTGAGATTAAAATTGAGTTAATTCAAAGTGAATCTGATTTGAATTAATTTGATTTTGAAGGTGTATAAGTTTAAACATTCAAATGGAAAATTTGGGTTGAATTGAAATGATAGAAATTGAAATTGAATGGATATTAGTCAAAATTGAGCGGAATAATTTGGAATTGTAATTTAAGTGGAATTGGTTTAAAATCAAATGGAATTAGATTTGAGGTTGGAAAGAAATTGAGAATTAATTCAACCTGAAGTGAGAATAAATCAAATCCAATGGAAATTGGAGTTATTTAAATTGGAATTAGGTCAATTTAAAATGGAAGTAAAAATTTAAATTGAATTGATGAGAATAGAGATTGGCAATGGAACAGTTTTGACTCTGGACTATTTTCAATATAAATTGTTTTAATATAAACTTATTTTCCAAGCTATTAAATATGTACAACTCTTCTTTCTTAAAGCCAAAATATTTTACACTTGTTTTACAATTATTTTTGGAACTATTAACCACTTTTCAACTGTTTTCTAAACTAATTACTATTTTTCAACTATGTTACGAATAAATTACTATAGTATAACTATTTTGCAATTATCTAAAATTTCTGAAACTATTTAACTATTTCTCAACTATTTTACAATTAGGTAACTATTTTACAGTTATTTTGCAAACTAATAATTATTTTTTTCAACTACTTATCTATTTTAAAATTTTCAAGCTATTTCCTAAAAATAAGCTGGTCGGAGTTCAAATTGTTATTGGTAAAATACCCAACTGAGATGAGAATTAAAGTAATGATCCAAATGAGAATTAAGGCAATTGTGAATAAGTGAATGGGGATTAAGACAAATGTGAATAAGTGAATGAAAATTTAAGTGAATGTGAATAGAAAGGAAATTGATTTGGCTAATAATCAATGGAAATAAATATGTAGGATGTACGTATACTATTCTATTCGCATAGTGATTTGATCCAGATTCGAGCACAGAATTTCGAGATAGTTTATCGATCCGAGTTGGGATTTTTCACTCGATTTTCGACGGCGAACCTGGACATGGATTGTTGATTGGTTCTGGATGTTCTCTATCATAGTTATGGCTATGCAAGGAGAATGACGGTTTCTGATCAAGAAAGCAGATCTGTGTCCGCACTAGGAAGTCGGGTGGACGATACTAGTTCGGAAGTGAAATTGTGTGATCGAATGAGCGATCAGATTTGTATAGTGTACGAACGATATGTGTATATCGTACGAATTTGAATGAAATTGATATTGGAAAGAGAAATTAAATTGGGATATTTGGTTTTGAATAAACAAGTTGTATATCTTTGTTATATGAGATAAATCTCCCCTCGTTGAATTTATTGCTGGAAGAAAATGTTTTGAAATGTTTGAAGTATAAAGGGGTTTTACACGAGTTTGAAATGATCCTGAGTTTTAAAATTTATATCTGTATATATCTATAAAGGATCTTATGAGAATTTTGGAAAAAAAAGTTTTAGGAACCTTTGAATTTGGAAAGGCTTTTGATTTTTAGGAAAATCAATATTGAAATTTGGAAAGCCTAGTTTGAGAATTATCGATTTTGGGATAATCGATTTTGTGTATAGGAACTTTGTATAATATCATACTAGGTGCATGATTTGAAGATACTATATGTGTATAGTATAAAATTGTTTTGATGATGGCTCTAGGGAAAAATGCACTCCCTTGAAATGAACTTCTCAGGAGTGCCACCGGGTGGTGCTGCCTTGAGCCCCAAGGGGGTGATTCTAAAGTTGATCCTGTGAGGAGTCCGGACAAACTAGTTCCTGAGGATTATTGGGTAGCGAAAGTCGAGGGCGCTGATGCCTACAGAGGCATTTGGGTTATGCTGTAACGACGGTGTAACTCGATGTCGCTGCGATCTACAGTGGGGACCATAGCGAAAATCATGTGGAGGATGAGTGCTAACAGTCTACACTTGATTTTGCCGGGAAGGCAACGCAACATCTGTAGACTGCGATCTATGGTCGAGTAGAGGAGTTTCATTCCTTTGGCAGCGAAATTCGAGGGCGCTGATGCCTACAGTTATACGGGTTTTTGCTGTGATAGCTACGTAACCCTAGTTGTAGCTGCGATATGTAGCGGGTTCCATGGTGTAATCGAGGGGCGCGGAGGCCTACAGTTATCTATGGGTTTTGTCGGGATAGCAACGTAACCATCGGGTTAACTGCGACCATGGATGGGGGTGATGATTTCCAAAGCATTCTCACCAAAAATATATCCTCTATTTTCAAAAACTGTTTTCTATATTTTCAATAAAATTAGTTTTCAAAATATTTTCACTGGATGTTAAAAACGGGTCTGCCAAGCACTTACAGATTTTCAGTCATACGCCTGATCAACGTATGACCGAATTTCTGTGAGAACGAGTATGGACTTGTCGAAACATCAAATTATAAAAGGATTTTTATGAAACCTATTTTAGAAATATTATATAGATTTGTAAAGTAGTTTAAAAAAATGATCAAAGAAAATTTATCTGATTTTAAGCAATTCAATAAATCTGGTTTAGTTCCTTTTCGAGGACGAAAAGATTCAAAGGGGGAAGGAATGTGACGACCCTAGATTTTGATCCTATTATTTTAATAAATATTTAGTTTAATTTAAATAAAAAGTAAACTTATCATTTTAAAATGAATATGACTTTTAGAATAATTGCCATTTATTTGTATGGATTTGTATTTTTTGAAAGGAAATTGATTTGAAAATTTAAAATAAGATCTCTTAATAATATTCACAATAAAATCTTTCTTATATAATTAAATTGAAATGCTTACCGTGTTAACATCCATAAATATATATATATATATATATATGTATGTATGTATATATATATGGATAATAATGTTTAAAATAACATCAAATTCTATCAATATAAAGTTTAAGTTTAAAATGTGAGTGAAACTTATGAATAATTTAAATATTGATAGTTCAAATACAAATAAACACAAAAGTAAAAACAAAATATCTTTATACAAAAGTAAAAGGAACAAGTACGTAAGAACAAAGTATAGAATAGAGTAAAGCACAAGTGTATGAAAATAAACCAGACAAAATATATATATACAAATTATTCAAGCTAGAACAAGTATCTTCATTTACAAGCCATATGTCTTCATACAAATATTTATCTACAGCAAACATGATGATAATATGTGTAAACATGAAAAGGAACCAAGCCATTAAATGCCATCATCTCTAGCAAGAAAAAAATTATATCAGCCTCCATAGGAAAAAAAAAATCTCTAACCATTGTTGTACAAAGAAAATAATCATCCTGCAAACTTTATTTTATATATCATCTCTTCCTTATTTCATTCGTTTATCACAACTCAGCAAGACAGAAATAATAAAATAAAGTAAATAAAACAACTTGCTGAAGAAGGCATCCTACCTCTCTATTTATATCTCTACCTTGTTCCTTTTCTTTCACTGGAACCAAGTATAACAAAGGAGATAGATATCACTGCATTTCGTAACTTAAAACAAATCATACAAATTCAACTCAAAACAGATCCAAAGCTTAAAGTAACTCAGCATATTATTTTAGTTTCCCAGCAATTCCAGTTGTAGTTTCAAGCATCTGCAGATTTAAAGTTTCCAGCACATTAAAATTTTATGTCTCTACACATTAATCTGGTGAGTAAATCATAGCATTATTTTGATACTACATATTATTCAGATAGGTAAAAGTAATGTTGAGTGGATCATTAGGATTTGGTGTCACGTTCAGCTACTTTTACCTACATTTAAAATGTTCAATTCTTCTTCCTAAGTTCTCTAATAGTTTTGCAAATGTAAAGTAAAACATATCTCCTGATTCATACAATTCTAGATCATGATTTTCAAAGTACAATTGTTCGATTGTCAGTATAGGTTACTTCGAAAATCATTTTACTTAGTAATTGCAACATATAGACAGTAAAGGGATACTTTACTGTAAGCAAACAAATATTGCGAATAATTTCAGACATCATAATTTATGATTTTTCTTATATAAATAGATTTGTCGCCGCAAATGATGATTTTTGAAGGTGATTTTGAAATTTTTAATGCGGTATTGTATTAGGAAATCAGGAATGAACAGACTTAGGCTTTTGTCTAAATTCCAGTTGCTTATTCGATTTCGTGAATCGAGGCTGGGCAGGGAGGAAGGCCAAGGAAAGGCGCATGTGGGAAAAACAAGCTCGATTTTTTTTAATGTGTGTGATAGCTTGTCGCGTGGATTTTAGGGTTTGTTCTTATTCAGACTAGGTGCGATTCATGAGGAATTGACGAAGGGGTGAAGGAGTTAGAGCTTTGCGCATAGGGGGGAAACTGAATGAGGAGGCCGTGGCAAGTGCAGGGGTACTTTTCTGGTGGCTGCTGATAGCTGGTAGTGTCGAGAAAAGGGAAGCATGGTTAATCAGGGTACGTGTGCATGTTTACAGCGGTGAGAGTCGATTGCCGGAGAAGTGTGCACGGATACGTGTGCATGTTTACAGCGGTGGGTATCAGGGTATAAACAGAGGTTTGGATGAAACGGTGAAGTAGGGAAGAAGAAGGAATAGGGAAATATGGGTTGACTCGTGTTTTGCCTGATGTTTTAAGCATTGGACTCGAACTATTTAGCTTCCGAGTTTGTTTAATATTTTTTCGCGAGCAATTGAAGTGTAGGGTTTTAAGGTAGGGAAACATTATGAATTTTACAAGTTCCAGTGGAAATCGAAATTTTGAAATAAGATTCAAGCGTTATCCAACGAGACTTATTTATTTTTGTTATTGTTTTGTGGTTAAGATAACTGGGTTAGGTTTGAAAAATTAAATATTTGGTAAGTCGTGTAATTGAATCTCTAGTTGATTCAAATGAAATGAATGATGAATTTAAAAGTAGTAGGTATGTTGTATAAACTTAACAAATCAAGAAGATCTCAAATGGCGTATTGGATAAAGTAAGATTACAAAATGAAATTAAAGAATAATTTTAGTGCAACTAATTCAGATAATTATTTAAGGTAATTAATTAATTTATTAAGGTAAGTAATTAGGGGATTAATCAATTGATATAATTAATTAAAGAATAGTTAGTTGTTTAATGAGATTTATTTAAGGTTAAACAGTATAAGTGGTTAAGAATAATTACTTAATGGAAATAATTAAAGAATAATTAATGTAATTAATTTAAAAGCTCATGAGTGTGATTAATTTAAGGATAATTAATCAATATAAGTTATTATGGAAAAATTAATTTGAGTAATTAATTAAGAATCAATGTAATTAATATGGATGAATAGAGGTTAATCAATTTGTAATTAATTAAGAGTTAATTACTTAAATGCAATTAAGTAATATTTAACCAAGGATGATTAACTAAAAATAATTAATTACAGAAGTCTGATTAAGGTGGATAGATAAAGAATAAATAAATTGGATTGAAATTAATTAATGATTAAGTGGCAAGATGTGCAGTAATGGAGGTAATTAAATTAAATTATTTAAATTAATCAGAAATGGTGTGACTAATTAATCTTGCCTATGAGTTACTAAATGATATTGAATGCCATAGATTATTTGATATTCCTGATTTGAAATGTTTTGTGATATGATGGGGTTGAATAGCAATGAGGTAGTTATCTATCGAGATGAAACGCTATGGAAGTAACATCCTGTATTTAAAGTTGAATTATGTTTCACTTGAATAATTTGGGATAAGATGTTACTGAATTCGAAGAGACCGGAGTCGGGTATTAGTTGATACCCGAAACCACTTCGAATTTTTATAAATTGATTTGTGAAATCAATAGGCTGGAATGAAATGGTTTAAGTGAATTGGATTATTTTATCTAAGTTTGGTACTTAGAAATTTATATGTGAAATAAGCATTTTCTATATCAAATTGTGATTGGTTAAATTGATATAAGTTACCCCGGGTTTATATGAGTTGTATACTTTTGTATTCCATGTTAGATGGGTTTACTCACGCTGGTTTCCAGCCTGACCCGGGTGTTACTTTGATGTAATGCTCGGGTCAGACCGAGTATTACAGATTTTCAGGTAAGTACGTTCTGGAGCTCAGGAGGCGAGCTGGATGGCAATAGCGTATAGAGTATTTCCGCTGTATTTATATTATTGTATATCTGTGTCATGATGATTGTATATCCAGTGTCTGTATATATGTGTAACTCTGATGTATAAAAATGTAATCGACAAATATAGTATTCTTTTGTAAACTATTATTATTTATTATTATATGTTATCCGCTGCAAATGCGAGTTGTTGATGTTTCTGTTCTTCTTCTTTTTCTATCTCTTTCTTCTTTTTCGTAACTATCTGGAATTTTCGGGTTCGAAAATTCCGGGTCGTTACAGATTGCTACCAGAGTAATTTGATATGGAAATTTTTGTTTGAAAACAAGTGTTGTTTTGAAATTCCAAAGGGAATTCGTATAGATAAAAGCAAGTTGATTTTGAAATTTCTAAAAGAATGGTTTATTGAAAACAAAAGAGAGATATATATTGGTATGATTTCAAAATAATAAATCAGGGTGTTTGAATTCTGGAATATTCATTTGGGTGCTTTATGAAACCCGTGGAAAATAAGATTTGAACTTATTACCTGGAATTATGAATTTCAATATGAAACTAAAATTTAATATATGCAAGTTAAATAAAGTAATTTATAACAGAAAATTGTATGAATTTGAATTTAGCTTAAGTTAAATAAAATTGGATTGGATTAAAAATAATATCAGATTGAATTGGGTATAAAGTTTGAATTGTAAAGTGACTATATAACTATAAATTATAAATTTTGAATGGAATAAAATTAAGTGGAAGATTATGGAATTTTGAGCAAATAAGTTTGAATAGCTTGGATAGCTTACAAAATTGGAGCTAATGGATAGATATAAAGAAATGTAAATCTTGGGTTAAAATTTTTAAATGTGAATATACTCGAGTAAGCATCGACAAAATGGAATTTGATTTGAAATTTAACCTTGAAAAGAAGAATTGGGCTTAAGTAAAACTAAATGGAATGGAAACTGTTTGCAATAAAAATGAACTTAAGAATATAGTCTAAATGTTATATGATAACAAATTAACTTAACTAAATATAAATATTTGAATGGAAATTTGACTCAAGTAAATTCATAGGATAGGCCCTTAAATGGAATTGAATTTAAGTCAAGATTAATAAAGTGATTTTTGGAAATGAAACTTAATTTAGTTAAGTGAATTGGAAGCAAACTAATTAGAGAATTAATTAGTGAATTGAATGTTGAAAATGAAAATTGAAATATAAATGAAATTCGACTTAAATATATTTTAAAGGGTTGTTGAATAAAATAGAATGGATGGAAATGGTGATAGTTTAAGTTATAAATGAATTCAATTTAAGTGTTAATTGAATATGGTCGGAAATATTATTAATCAGAATGGAACTCGATTTAAGTAACTAATTTATGAAATGGTTCATAAATAAAATGGGCATGGATTGGTTTGTTGTTGAATATAAAATTGAGCGAATAAAATTTTGTGAATAAATTGAATGTGAATCAATTGAAATTGACTAATTGATTTGAAATTAATTGAAAATGTTTTATAAGATTAAGTGATTATTTTATTAAATGAATATCACTAAATAGCATGGATTAACTTGTCATTCGACATAAACAGAACAAAATAAAATTATGTAAATAAATGGTAAGTGAATAAATTGATTTAGAATCAATTTGAAATGAATATGGGTATAATATGTGTTGATATGAATTTCATGCTTGTAAATAACTTGTGAAGCATTTGGAATTGTATAAATGGCATATAAATTGAATTTGAACTGAAGGATTTAGTGTTGGGACCTTTTAAATTGCATATACATTCTAAGTATACATGTTATGGCAAGCATTGCTTATGAGACTTATGTGTTTACCTAGTAGAAATGAATAAAATGCTACTGAATTTCATATATATGAAACTGATGGGATTTATTTTAGTACAGGTTCAGGGAGGCTATTGGACTAGATTTGGGTTGCGAAACTGCGTATAAGATAAGCTCGCTCGTTTAATAACGCTAATATAAGGTACACTTACGCATTAAAAGCAAAAATGAAATAAATATTGTTATGAATTGTGTTTTCGACCATGTGGGTCGATGTATATTATGTTTATCATATTTGTGATATTGCAAAAGGATTTCCGCAAAAGGAGATTCTGCCAAAAAAATTTGGAAAATTAGGTTGTCAAATTTTTTTGAAAATTTTAACTAAAATTCGATTTCGAATTATAATTGAAATAAGGAGTTTGATTTAAAATTGAAAATCAATTGTTTTGAATGGAACTAAAAGATTAGGGAAAATGGAATATCGAATTTTAACTAAGTGGATTTTTGAATAGTAATGGGTTTGGATCATTCATCCTACCTTAGCACTTTCGAGGATGAAATTCTTTTAAGATGGGAGGAATGTAACGAACTAGATTTTTCGTCATTTGGTTTTGAATATTTAAATGGTTTTAAATGTTGAGCTTGGAATAAGAATTTATTTCGAAAATGAAGATTTTGGTTGAAATTATAGAATAATTTTAGTATTTCAATTACAGCAATTTATTATAATACAGAAATGGTGGATGATTGAAATTTGATTTGAATTTGAGTCGGAATGATTTCTAATGTGAGTATAAATTCTATTTGGATTAGGATTGAGTTAATAAGTTTCTAAAACTAAAATTTCATGCGATTTCATAAATTTTTGAAATCGTCGATTTAATTAATGCATTAAAATAGCTATCTGGGGCTTAGTCTCAGATTTCGATGAAACCAGTTTCATTGGATCTGTAATAGTGCATTAATATCAAGTTTCAGTTTCCGTAGTGTTTGGAGTTACCTTTTGGTCATATGAAATAGAAACGCGTTGAAATTAATATTGAAAATTAAATTTAATAATTGGGTTCAAAAGGCTATCTTCCACATACGATCGAATTAGGCATCGAGACTAGTTCCACTGGGTTCGAAATAGAGGTATAACATTAAAAACGTCAGAGTTCGATATCAATACATCCACTGTATAAATTGCCGAGCAATCAAGTGTCGGAAATACTAGCTCATTAGGGGTGAAGAAGGAAAAGGTAGAAGAAGGGAAAACAGAACAATGTAAAATCTCACAATCGCAGCGGAACAAAGTATAATATATAACAACAGAATTTAAATATAAGAAATCTGTAACTATTATATACTCACAACCATCAGAGTATAAAAGGCAATAATCAATCTAGATAATTTAATAACTTGTCCTTACACAGCGGAATAATAATCAAGTACGAAAGTACGCCTTGCCACCCAACTACTTCCACGAGCTCCATAGTATCCTATCATGAATCTGTAATGCTCGGTCTGGCCTGGGCATTATAATAAAATAATACCCGAGTCAGTCTGGAAAACAAGCGTGATAAAAACACACTCAATTTGAATTATTAACTTTTTAAAATCCTTTGAAACAAAGGTATCTCGTAAGACCACGTCACAAATAAACACAACGAGATTTTACCTTACGATAACCAAAACATATTTTGTCAAAATTGTCTGATATTATAATAGTGCCTATAGAAAGTAAATAGAAAATAGCTGAAATGCTTGCATCTCACGTTCCAGCGTAGTTGGGCACAATCAAAACCATACGGCGCTTATTGGAGAATGGATTCCATCGAATGACTGGGCCACTAGGGTACCGCCCACCACGGTACACCACTAGAGCAATGTACCGAGGACCACATCGGGATCCCCTGCTACACAAGATCGATCTACCTATGACCTGGATAGACCGAATATGTTATCATCGAATATGTTATCACCCCGGCTGTTCCCACCCTCATCATCGAGTGCTCCTTCCATGCACAACCATATCCATAATGAATAGGTTTTCTGAGGACAACTTGAAAGGTGATAACATACCCTACTTGGGTGCGACACACTTAGCCTTGCTGCATCTCTCATGTTGTAGTCATTCTCGGTTGAAGAGGTTCGAGACTAAGCGTTATCTTTCAAGAACAATTTACTTAGAATGCTCATCGTCCTCCAATGACGATGTTCTGATAGCATTCGTCCTTACAAGTTTTCCTGGGTCAAAACAAACTAAATCACCGTCTTTATCATCTTCACGATACACATTCGTTACGTTCAAAACGGATCGAAGTGGTTTTCGGATAATTTAATCTGATCTCGGTCTCTTCGAAACGATTGACGATATTGGTCAAAATTGATAGCCGGTTAGTAACTATCAATACACATCCAAAAATAATCATCAGGATTTGTTATAAATTTTCCAAAATTTATTTCAGAATATCTTTATAAGATATTACTTTTAGTTCTTCAACATTTGAAAATAGTTTCTAAATACTTATACTTTTAACGAATCATTTCCAACCTTTCCCCAATACTTAGAATATTTCCCCTCTCCATTCTATATTCAACATTTGGAAAATACTCCTTTTATTTCCTATTTCTTTTTCTCAAAATCATTTACAACTTTTATTTGTAAATTCCTCGACTAGTTTATAACAAATTCTACAAATCTGGAATCTCTTAATTAATTTCCTTCAATATTTCCAAAGTCAATTATGCTTGCTAAAAATACCAATTTTCCCTTTGATCTCTTTATGAATTCTATTTCATTTTTCTAAGCTTACTTTTATCTAACTACTTCGCAATTTTCTAACTTCCTTTCGAATTCTATTTTTAAGAATTTTTCCTATAATCTCATCTATTGAATAAACCCATTTCTAGACTTCCAAGAAGGTTCATAAATAAATTTAAAACATTTCAAAACTCTATACATACATACGTACATATATATATGTATATATATATAAGTATTTTAAAGAAAATAAGAATAATTCATTTTTATGACATTCAAATAATTATTTTGAATACTGAAATATTTTTATAACATCACTTCTAAAGCAGGTCTAAAAATTTAGGATTTTATTAAAATAAATATTAAGTATTTAAAAATTCACTTCTGAAATATTTTTAATGCTAACTAATTTTAAAATTTCATAGTTTAATAAATTAATATTTCCTTTTCAAAATTTAAAACTTAACTTATAAAAAAATTTAAGCCTGGATAACCGAATTTCCAATTTATAAACCCTCTCGATTTTCATCACATTTCTCCCATTCCGGTCTTCTTAACCATCTTCATTTAAAAAGAATAGTATCTACTATTTTTTTCTCACCCTATTTCCATATTCCAATATAAATTCTTCCCATAAATTTATATCCCAAATTTATTATCCGATATTACTTTCCTTTATTTATAAACTTCGCTTGTAAATTTTTATAACTCCTTTGAGTTATCTAAAAATGATCTCATTTATAAAATTTAATTTTATAAAATCAATTCCTGTAAAAATCCATTTATTTTTGCTAATCTATTTTTAATATCGATTTCAATCTCCTTCTATATTTTTTCGAATATCGTTTTAAAATTCTATCTTTAAAAATTCCTTAATATTATTTATTTTAAATTCCCTATTTAATATATTTTCTCGCATTATTCAATACGATCAAAATTTCACCATATCTAATTAAAACCAAGCCCTTTTAAATAATCCAAATTTCGATGTACAAATTTTTATATTAAAAATCTCTTTTTTAATTCCTAAAATTTAAGATAACACTTATGGTTTTCAATATTTCCATAATTAATTTCCATGCTATATCATTTAAAAATTTACAACACACAATTATCCAGCATTTTATATATGTATGAAAAATAATAACATATTTGAGGAATCCAGTTGGATCCCTCCAACCTGTTTTCCACAGATGTTAGATAACAATAAAAATACCAATCCCACTTCGAGGGGGATATCGCTGATTATTGGGTCATCCGCTATTATGCGGGCGCATAGGGTCTCATCCACTATAAAGTGTGGAAATACCACTCCAATACTAATATATATACTACTATATATAAAAATGATTATCCAACAGATAATTATAAATTTATCAATCCAATCAACATCAGATAATTTAAATTTAAACATTTAAATTTAAAAATAGTAATCCAAATGAGTGAGAAATTCTCACCATGATTTATATTGCAACCCATTCCAATTTTTAAATTAAGTTGAACTATGTTTAATTTAATATAAAAATTCCGGTTGGCTCCAAAAATGTAACGACCCAAAATTTAACCACTTCAAAATATAATATTTAAAGTGGTTTTAAATATAAAAGGTTTTATGATTCATATAATATTAGATGGGATTTGAAAATAGAAATGTACATAAAAATAGTAACATTTGCTTATATCGACAAAAGTGACAAAATCCTGATTTCTGAAAAGTAAATTTAAATGGTTTAATAAATTATTTTAATTTATTTATGATTTTTTATGTTTTTAAATAACATTATACAAATTTATTTTTAAATTTGATTTACATAGATAAATATTTTAAATAAAACATCAAAATATGACCGTAAAACATTTCAAAAATCAACGTTTTGTCGATTTAAAGTTGTCGCAACGTTGTTGCATCTTTATGTACACAATTTAATAAATATACTAACATATAAATATGGTTAACAATTAACTAAACAAGGTTACTTTTGATAATCACACTTAGAAAATTCTATAAAGTAATTAGCAAAAGTAAACTAAAAAGACAAAACACATGTCACATCAAAAGTGACATAAAGTAAAGAAATATGACATAAAGTAAAGTAATCATTCTTATTCTTACTTAACTCTTAAGGGTTTTAATTTTAAAAGTGTGATGTGATGTGGATGGTAAGTTTTGAATCAAATAAGTTTACTTAATTCTTAAGAAAGGTTATTTGCTTAAAAACACAAATCTATATTTTAATCTCAAATATTTTTTCATAAATACACACCCACTTTCTCTTTTGCTTTCAAACTTCTTCTTCTCAAAATTTCAAGCTTCTTCTGACTCTTTTTAATGGATTTCAACCTTAGCAAAGTTATGCCAAAATAATCCCAAAAATAAAAAAAATAAAAATATCGACAAAACACCGTCTTAACCACTTCAAAACGCCTCCTTCCCTCTCCTATTGCTCACGCCCCCTCTTCCTCCATTTAGCCGAGCACAATTTTCCTTTCAAGCATGGTCGTGGCCTCCTAAGGCAAGTACGCAGAAGTTTAGCAAGTTCTAAAGAGCTTAAAGCAAAGTTTAACAAAGTTAGAAAAGTTTAAACTAGTTTGAAAGCGACAAAAGGTGAGAACTCTAAATTGTTAAGTAGGAAATGTTTATATAATGTTTTGCAAGTTATGAATGTTGTTTGGATGTTAATAATAATGTTTGATAAGTGTTTGAAAAAGAAAGCAACCACCTTTAAGTCATTTGCAAAAGTTAGTAAGCAAATATGTATGACAATCATGTGACATTGTACATAAAAAGTTGTTAAACTGATATGCAAGTTCATATGACATGTTATAATATGTTAAAATGATTATAAACATTATTTTGGTTGTTTATTAGTTGTATATTGAATGTATATGTTGAAACAAGTAACGGATTTACACGACGTATAATCGTATGGAAATCACTTTTCAAAAGAAATGAAATGTGATATGGAATCATTTATACCTTTAAAAAATGTTTGCATATGCTTTAGAAATGATTTCTAAGTGTTTAAACTTATCTCGGCAAAGTTTAGATATGAATCTCAAAATACGCCTAAAATTTGACGCGTCGTGTAACGGTAGTTCGTGTTTACGCGTCAAATGTTCAAATAAACATACGAAGTGGAATATATTTCGGAATTCTTCGATGTAAGAATTTTCTGAATCCTTACATCCATATCTTTCATAAAAATACCAAGATTTCATCTTGTATATTTTGAAATATGGAAAAATCAATTTTCAAGAAAAATCCGATTTTTGCACTAAATGACCAAAGTTGGAAATTGATGAAATTAGTTTTTTTAAATTTTGAAATAAATTCTAAAAATCTTTTAAAACGTCTTAAAAGTACTTAATTTGAAAAGATGGTTTTCCAAATGATATAAAAGTTGTTTTGAGGAATATTGCTTTTAAAGCACTATTTGCAACACTTTCGAAACGCTTTTCGGTAACTTTTAAAGTAAATATTGAAACTTAACAATTCTTTCCCAAATCCTTAATAAATGTTTTAAGTAAATAATAAACCATTTCAAAAGAAATTTGAACAATTTAACATTATTCATAAGATGGTTAAACAAGTAATTAAGTGATTTAAAAAAGGAAGATGAGTATGCGGAAACGACTAGTACATTTGTCCCGCTTATAAGGTCTAAAGGTGAAAACAAGGTATGTAACGAAGGTTAGAGATGGAGCAACCAGTGCCCTGAACTTACCTGGCCTCAGTTTTCTCTTTTAGGTGAGGGGTGGAACATATCGTAAGGAAAGCCCAGATGCTCAACTTGGATTTTATAGAAATAATCTTCTTATACTCATTATTAAAATCTGAAGAGGGAACTTGTCCTTTTCATGGAATTTAAAAGGTGATCTCACCGTTATTCCATCCATAACACTCATTGAATACGGAAGTTGATTTTGGATAAAAGTAGGATGATTTCTATAATACTATTTTCTCAAATGATACTCTTTAAAAATGATTTGAGAAATATTCAAAAGAGAGGTTTAAATGATCCCGTATTCACTAGAAACAAGATTTTGAAAATATATGTCTCTCAAAGATATTTTGGCAAAGGAAAATGAATGAATCGAAAAAAATCACCTAATCACATCGTTTTTATCGATGATTGGATTTCGAACGAACCGGTATCGGATTTGCTTGATTATGTTCAGCATGATAGGGTTCTCGCTTTGTGTACGGTGACGGAGCTTAGACTCTTAGCTCTACATGGCCCTAGTGTGAAAGGGTTGGTTGATAGTCGAGAGGCATGCCGTAAAAGCAGATCCGAGGTACCACATGTAGTCACCTCCATGTTGAAAAGCAGGAGTGCCCCCATGTTGAAAAGCAGAAGGGTAGTAGGATGGTTGAAAAGCCTACTAGGGCGGGAATGGAATTGCCCGTTCATCACACGTGGTATCAAAGCTGAAGGTTAAGTGAGAACCTTGACTTTGTTGGGGTATGACTCATTACAGATAGTGTTAGTAACATCCTAGAATGAGTTTAGTCTGAGAGAGCGCATAATTGAAACTTTTATCTTAAATGAGTATATTCATACTGTATAACATTCCCTAAGATATCACATCTATATATCCTAAAGATCTTTTTCTTACTATATAAAGATAGTAGAAAATGAGTGGAAGAAGTGTATGAGGTAGGGGAGGAAGTAATACCACAAATGGTCAAACACCCACAGCTACAATAGTCGAGGAATTAGTAGTTCCAGTACCCCCCAAATCAACTTTGCCACTCCATGCAAGAACTATGCCAGCCTTGGTGGTAAACCTTTCAAAGGAACATAAACCATCATTGAAATAATTTTCAAAGGGATGAATATTGGAAATGAGCAGAAGAGATTCTTAGCTTCTTGGCAACTACAAAACGGAGCTCTAGTTTGGTGGGAATCTATTATTCAGATGAGCCAAAGGATGATTTTTCACGGGAACGATTCAAGAATGTTCTGGAGGAGCAATATATGCCGGAAGCAGGAAAATCCCGTCTTTACCGAAATTTTATGGATTTTAGACAAGAGGAGCATATGTTGTTTAAGGAGTATGCTAACAAGTTTAATGAATTATCTCATTTTGGGCCTGGATTGATAGATACACCCCTAAAAAAATGAAAAGTTTATTTCTGGAATGAAGAAGCAATACCATGTCAGAATGACTGGGCATGTGAAAGAACGTTTGTAGATTTAATGGACATGGGATATAGATTTGAAGCTTTGGATAAGATAGATCCTCCCGTAGTATAAGAAAGCAACAACAATAACTGGAAAAAGAGGAAGTTCAATGGCAAGAATCCATGACAGGGAAAACCCAAAGGAGGATCTCAAGAGAACCGCTTTAAAGACATCACCTGTAACAGTTGTAAGAAGAAAGGCCATATTGCGAAGAATTGTTGGGGTCCCAAAGCTCAGAGTGTTGCCTCTCCTGTGGTTCAGAATTATCTCTGCTATAATTGTCATAAACTAAGGCACATGATTAAGGGTTGTCCCTTAATGAAGAAAGGAGAACAAGCCAAAGTTTACGCTATCAAAGATGAGCCTTCAACCTCCTAGAATGTGAAGGGGAAAGGAGTGTTGGAAGGTAATATCTTTGTCAAAGATGTTTTAATTAGAGTATTATTTGATACATGAACTTCTCATAGTTTTATTTCTAAAACAACTGTAGAAGAATTAGAACTTGAACCCAAAATTGTTCATGACCCTACCTACGTAACGAATCCTATAGGAGGTTCCACTAATCTTTGTATGCATTGTGAAAAAGTCCCAATTTCCAATCCTTCCCATCACTTTCTTTTCGATATTTTCGTCTTCGATTTTATTGGATTTGAAATTTTACTCGATATGGATTGGTTGGCTAAGTACAAAGCTATGCTCGATTGTGAAAAAAGAACGATATCTTTATGGACCATCTTTGGAAAAATCATAGAAATGTCCTGTGAAGGTCCTAGTCCAAGAAGGGATAGTTTTCTTTACGCTTTAGATACATCCCAGATAGGATTAGAAACAATACCCATTGTTAAAGAATTTGCAAATGTCTTTGAGCAAGTAAAAAATTGGCCCCCACATCGATATTGATTTAGTTCCTGGTGCGATGCCAATTAAACAACAAGATAGAAGGATGGCTCCGAAAGAAAGGGATGAGTTGAATAACCAAACCCAAGAGGTATTAAAGAAAGGACTGATAAGACCCAGCCGTTCAAGTTGGGGATTAGCAGTAGGTTTTGTTGCTAAGTCAGACGGATCTTTGAGATTGTGTGTAAACTATCGAGATCTAAATAAGCAAACCATTAAGAACTAGTATCCTGTACTCCGAATAGATGACTTGTTCAACCAGTTACATGGAGCTCGAGTTTTTTCTAAAATGGACCTAGCTATAGGATTCCATCAGTTAAGAATCGCAAAAGATTGCATCCATCTAACTGCATTCAAAGGTCCGAATACTTTCTATGACTGGTTGGTTATGCCTTTTGGGTTGACTAATGCGCCCGCTTATTTTATTGACCTTATGAATACAGTATTTAGAGATGTGATAAAAAAATTCGTGTTAGTCTTTATCGATGGTATCCTCATCTACTCAAAGACAGAAGAAGAACACGCAAAGCATCTAGAAGCTGTGTTGGAAATATTGAGAAATAACGTGCTTAAAGCCAAATTCTCAAAGTGTTGTTTTTTGTAGAAGGAGGCAAGATTCCTTGGACATATAATGTCAAGGGATGGAATTCAGTGGATACAGGGAAAGTTGCAGCTATCCAAGATAGGAAGCAGCCACAAAATTCTAAAGAGATTCATAGCTTCTTAGGTTTGGCAAGATATTACAGAAGATTCGTTCAAGACTTCTCTAAGATTGCCTATCACGTAACGAAGTTGACAATGAAGGATGCTAAATTTATCTGGACTACTAAGTGTGAAGAAGCATTCCAAGAACTAAAGAAGAGATTGATAACTGCTCGAGTTTTAGCAATTATAAATGGAAATAATGGATTGGCAGTTTATACAGAGGCTTGTGGAGAAGGAGTTGGTGCAGTTTTAAAGCAAGATGGGAAGGTGATTGCTTACGCAAGTAGGCAGCCGGAGACGCATGAGAAGAATTATGCAACACACGACTTAGAATTATTAGCCGTTGTGTTCGCTCTAAAGATATGGAGACATTATTTGCTGGGTAAAAATCTTTCATAGTTTATTTTGATAAAATTTGAATTGACCTTAGTAAATAATATTCCATCTTTTAGGTGAAAAATTCGAACTCTTTACGGACCACAAATCTTTGAAGTATCTTTTCACTCAGAAGGATTTGAACATGAGATAGCAATGCTAGCTAGAATTTCTCGCGTTATATGATCTAGATATTCTATATACACCTGGAAAATCCAGCGTAGTAGTTGATGCATTGATTAGAAAGTTAGCTACCATTTCTTATTTGGCAGTAACTCCAACTCTCCTAGAAAAGGTCGCCAGCAAACAAAAGGAGGATCTATTTCTCAAGGAGATCATTAGGGATATACATCAAGGATATAGTTCAAGCTTTAAAATAGATAACCTTGGAGTATTACGGTTAAATGGAAGAATTTGTGTTCCAGATGTTGAAAATCTTAGGCAAGAAGTATTAGCTGAATGCCACATGGTAAACTTAGCATTTATCCGGGAATTCATAAGATGTACAAGGACATGAAGCGTACATTTCGGTGGAAAAATATGAAGAATGACATTTATATCTATGTCAACCGGTGTGAAAATTGCTAAAGAATCAAAAGTGACCAACAAAAGATGGCAGGATTACTTCAACCTTTGCAGATTCCAGCCTGGAAGTGGAATCAAATATCCATGGATTTCATTAATGGCTTACCCCAAACAAGGAAAGGAAATGAAGGCATTTGGATTACCATAGACCAATTAACCAAAAGTGCACACTTTATTCCAGTTAAGCCAACAAGAACTGCAGCAAGCCTTGCAAAATACATACACACACACACACACACACACACATATATATATGAAGGAGATTGTCCGATTGCAAGGAGTTCCAAGTAGTATAGTAAGCGATCTTGATCCAATCTTCACTAGTTAGTTTTGGGAAGCACTACAGATAGCTTTGGGAGCCAAGCTGAGAATAAGCACTACATATCACCCCTAAACTAGTGGACAGACAGAAAGAGTTAACCGTGTTTTAAAAGATCTTTTAAGAGCATGTATTCTAGACTTTGGAGGCTCGTGCGAGAATCATTTACATTTAGTATAGTTCTCCTATAATAATAGCTATCAAGCTAGTATCAGCATGACACCATATGAAGCTTTGTATGGTCGTCCATGTAAATCGGCAGCATGTTGGATAGAATACAGAGATCGGTTAGTGCTTGGCCTAGAAATGATACGAGAAGCTTCAGAAAAAATTGATATAATTAGAAAGAAACTAAAAGAAGCCTAAAGTAGACAGAAGAGTTATGCAGACTGAAGGCGTAGAAATCTGAAATTCTCAGTTGGAGATTAAGTCTTTTTGAAAGTCTCTCCAATGAGAGGAGTAGTAAGATTCGAAAGAGCTGGAAAGTTAGCACCTCGATATATTGGACCTTTTCCCATTCTCAAAAGAATTAGCCCACTAGCTTATCAAGTACAATTGCCTGAAAGATTGCCTGGTGTACACAATGTTTTTCATGTATCACATTTACGGAAGCATGTATATGACCCAGAACAAATCATAGAAACGACTGCTCAGGATGATTTGGAGATATAACCAAACTTAGCAATTATTAGAAGACCTGTTCGAATCGTGGATCAAGATGAGAAACGATTAAGAAGGAAGGTTGTAAGGTTGGTAAAATTTCAATGGAGTGGGGATGCTAATGATTGCATATGGGAAACAGAAGTTAGAATGAGAAAATCATATCCCGAGTTTAGGATCAATGTATAGACTTTATCTATCATTTGAGTGTACTGACCGCATGTGGTGTAATCACTTATTGTATATATTCCATCTTATTGAATATATATTTCATTTTGAGCTATTTTCTTCTTATCTAATTTCAAGGGCGAAATTCTTTTAAGTCGGGGAGAATGTAACGACCCAAAATTTAGCCACTTCAAAATTTAATATTCAAAGTGATTTTAAATATAAAATATAAAAGGTTTTATGATTCAAATAATATTAGATAGAATTTGGAAATTGAAATATATATAAAAATAGTAACGACAAAAGTGACCAAATCCTGATTTCAGAAAAGTAAGTTTAAATGGTTTAATAAATTATTTTAATTTATTTATGAGTCTTTATATTTTTATATAACATTATACAAATTTATTTTTAAATTTGGTTTACATAGATAAATAGTTTAAATAAAACGTCAAAATATGACCGTAAAACATTTGGTCAAAATCAATGTTTTGTCGATTTAAAGTTGTCGCAACGTTTTTGCACCTTTATGTACAAAATTCTATAAATATATTAATATATAAAGATAGTTAACAATTAACTAAACAAGGTTACTTTTAATAATCACACTTAGAAAATTCTAGAAAGTAACTAGCAAAAGTAAACAAAAAAAGACAAAACACGTGTCACATCAAATGTGACGTAAAGTAAAGAAATGTGATATAAAGTAAAGTAATCATTAAGGAAGGTTATTTAAGTAAAAACATAAATCTATATTTTAATCTCAAATATTTTCTATAAATACACACCCACTTTTTCACTTCCTTCCAAACTTCTTCTTCTCAAAATTTCAATCTTCTTTTCACACTTTTTAATGGCTTCCACCTTAACAAAGTTATGCCAAAATATTCCCAAAAATAAAACAAAGAAAAACATCGACAAATCTCCGTCCGAACCACTTCAAAACGCATCCTTCCCTCTCTTATTTCTCATGCCCCCCTCTTCCTGCATTTGGCCGAGCACAATTTTCCTTTCAATCATGGTCGTGGCCTCCTAAGACAAGTATGCGGAAGTTTAGCAAGTTCTAAAGAGCTTAAAGCAAAGTTTAGCAAAGTTAGAAAAGTTTAAAACTAATTTTAAAGCGACAAAAGGTGAGAACTCTAAATTGTTAAGTAGGAAATGTTTATATAATGTTTTGCAAGTTATAAATGTTGTTTGTATGTTAATAATGATGTTTGATAAGTGTTTGAGAAAGAAAGCAACCACCTTTAAGTCATTTGCAAAAGTTTGTAAGCAAATACGTATATAAATGACAATCATGTGACGTTGTAAATAAAAAGTTGTTAAACTAATATGCAAGTTCATATGATATGTTAGAATATGTTAAAATGGTTATAAACATTGTTTTGGTTGTTCATCAGTTGTATATTGAATAGATATGTTGGAACAAATCACGGATTTACACGACAGATAGTCACATGGAAATAACTTTCCAAAAGAAATGAAATGTGATATGGAATCATTTATACCTTTGAAAAATGTTTGAATATGCTTTAGAAATGATTCCTTAATGTTTAAACTTATCTCGGCAAAGTTTGGATATGAATCTCAAAATACGCCTAAAATTTGACGCGTCGCGTAACGATAGTTCTTGTTTACGTGTCAAAAGTTCAAATGAACATACCAAGTGGAATATAGCTCGGAATTCTTCGATGTAAGAATTTTCCGAATCCTTATCTCCACATTTTTCATAAAAAAAAGAAAACCAAGATTTCATCTTCTATATTTTGAAATATGGCAAAATCAATTTTCTAGAAAAATCCAGTTTTTGCACTAAATAACCAAAGTTGGAAATTGATAAAATTAGTGTTTTAAAAATATGAAAAAAATTTTAAAAATCTTTTAAAATGTCTTAAAAGTGATTTAGGTTGAAAAGATGGTTTTCTAAATGATATAAAAGTTGTTTTGAAGAATATAGCTTTTAAAACACTTTTTGTAACACAATTTGCAACACTTTTGCAATGCTTTTCAATAACTTTTGAAATATGGGTTGAAACTTAACAATTCTTTTCCAAATCCTTAATAAATGTTTTCAAGTAAATAATAAAGCATTTCGAAAGAAAATTGAACAATTTAACATTATTTCAAAGATGGTTAGACAAGTAGTTAAGTGATTTAAAAAGGAAAGATGAGTATGTGGAAACGACTAATACATTTGCCTCGCCTGTGAGATCTAAAAGTGAAAACAAGCTGTATAACTTATGTTTGGGATGGAGCAACCAGTGTCCTAAACTTACCTAGCCTCAGTTTTGGAGAAAGCAGTATTCTAAACTTACCTAGCCTCAATTTTCTCTTTTAGGCGAGGGATGGAACATATCGAAAGGAAAACCTGGATGCTCAACTTGGATTTTATAGAAATGATTTTCTTATACTCATTATTAAAATCCAAAGAGGGAACTTGTCCTACTCGTGGAATTTAAAAGGTAATCTCACCATTATTCCGTACGTAGCACTTGTTGAATACGGAAGTTGATTTTGGATAAAAGTAGAATGATTTCTATAATCCTATTTTCTCAAAAGATACTCTTTAATAATGATTTAAGAAATGTTAAAAAGAGAGGTTTAAATGATTCCCTATTCACTATAAAGAAGATTTCGAAAATATATATCGCTCAAAGAAATTTTGGTAAAGAAAAATGAATGAATCGAAAAAAAATACCTAATCACATCATTTTCATCGATGATTGGATTTCGAAGGAATCGGTGATGGATTTGGGCGATTCCTATCCGAAAACCACTTCGAACCAGTTTACGTGTTCGAAGAATGAAGATGTTTGAAGACGGAGATATTGAGACGAATAATAACGAGGGATTACTTATTGATTAATTGGGGATAAATTCTCGATGCACTATATTGTAGCAGCGGTCTCTTTGTTAAGAAAAACCTCAAAATCACATGGGCTTCTTGCCTAGTAATGGCCGAGGAAAGTGCCTTCGGTTTCGTTCGGTCGTAGAACGAACTTGTATGGATGAATGTCTGACCTGGCATTCCAAATCATATTAAGTGGTTTCTATAAAAGTATATCGGTCGGTGGCGAAGAAGACACCTTCTCTTAGCTTAACACCCTTTCCCAGACATATGAGCGCAGGAAGTTATACGTTTGTAGAAATCAGTCGTGTGAATGTGGAATGACAATGTGGCATTCAAAGTGAAATAAGATGTGCTATGTGAAAAGGTAATCATAGCCTCGAGTCTCATCAACCGGAAATGACCGAAACAAGGTCAGATGCGACAAGGCTAAGGGGTCATTCCTAATTTGGGTATGATCATCCCCTTCTAGATATATTTCTTCCCGCTATGACGTTCGGCATGTAAATTAATGTGGATGTATGGGAAGAGAGCTCTTGAATAAAGGTCAGTAATGACAGGGGGATGAAATATTTGGTACTATCTAGTTAAAGAGGTAGGCCGGTCTTGTGTTCGTAGAGGGCAGATGTTCTGTGCCTCGGGGCATCCATCTAGAGGTGTACCCATCGGAAAATAGTCCATTCACTTGGTCATTTGTATGGAAATCCATTCTCCAATAAGAACCTGCGATTTTGTTTGTATTTGCGTAATGAATAGCCTCGAAATGCTATATTGGTAACCATTTCGGTTATGATTAATAAGTTTATTTGCATATGTATTCAAAGAAAGTCATTAAAAATAATATCCTCAAATTTTACGTAATAAAGAGTTTTGGTTATCATAAGGTAAAAACCCGTTCCGTGTTTATATGCGATGTTGTCTTATAAGATACCTTTTTGTTTTCAAAACATCGTACTTTGAGTTCTCACACCAGTCCCATGACTGACAGGGAGTTTGTTTTCTTTTTAAACTCTGGGTGCCCTATTTTTCGGGCAGCCGTGTAGTCAGGATACCTTAAGAGCATGGAAGCATGTTGGGGAGCATTTTGGAGTAGTCTTTTGGAGCTATGAAACTGAAGTACCTTATGTAGATATCTATCCATTTTCCGCTGTGTCATGTAGCATATATTTCCCAGCATATGTACGGATAGCCAGTTATAACTATCCAGCTGGATTTGTATTTGACTCTGATCATTTATGTATAATTAAAATGTTGAATGTGATGTGAGATTCTATTATTGTGTTATCTTCTATCTTTATTTTCTTTTACACCATTGATAATCTGCCTCCCCGACACTTGGATTTACGGCACGTGAAAACCGTGGATGTATTAGTGTCGATTTTTGAGGGTCAAGAAGACGGGTCGTCACAAAAAATTCCCCAAATAAAAAATTTTGTGCAGCACACATCGATCTGAACCTGATTTCGCTTGTTCGTAATTTTCGACCTCGCAAGAAAATGATATGAAGTTTTATAAATTTTAAGCTTTTGCAGATATTGCAAATTCCTTGAACTACAGTAAATAAAAATTCTATATACCTCATGACACATCACCCATCCCTAAACCGAAGCCTACCATCGCCGACCTCCACCTGGTCTTCAGTCATTCACCGCCGACGAGCACCAGAAACGTGAGCTACATCGGAGACGCCACCATCGGCCGCCTATGACTCGAGTACGGCTCCTTTGTCGATCGTGAATTCATCCCAGGTCATGAGCTTCACTACTATCGAAAGCTTCCCTACCCCATGCGATTTTCGAGAACCCTTAACTTGATCGTTGACCTCCATCCTCGCGCGCTCCATGGACGCGAATGCTATCATCGCAACTACCCAGCCTTCCTCCCTTCTTCGATCATGATGGCTTCTCGTATTTTTTTTATACTAGTCTATTTCGTGAATCAACAGAAGAGAGGAAGGAAAAGAACTCATGATTGTAACCATATGTTCGGCCATTATCCCTTTGACGTATTAAATTTTCCTTTTGCTCTGAAGAATGCTTGCTTTTGTTATAAAAGAGGAGGGGGAAGAGATAACCTGCTTATTATCTAAAAAGATAACGTATTTTCTTTGGAGCAGTTGTGTGCTGTTTTCAAAAGAGGGGACATGTTTAAAAGGAGGTAGTATGGATTGGAGAGGTAGGGATGGATGACGAGATAGGATAGGTTTTGACTAGTCAATCTACATTATTAAATCTCAAAACGTCTCGTTTTACGCAACTCAAAACTTCGATACGGAGGCGTGCCGCTAGGCAATTATAATGTTATACCCCTATTCCGAATGCAATGGAAATTGTTTCAAATCCTAATTCAATCATATGGAGAAGATAGCTTTCTGGACTCAATTATTATATTGAATTTCAATATTAATTTTAGCACATTTATACCTCGTACGTCTAAACGATAACTCCAAAAGCTATGAAATTTGAAATCCGATAATAATACACTATTATAGATCCAATGGAACTAGTTTCATCGAATTCTGAGACTGTGTCTCGGAAGGCTATTTTCAAATGTCAATTTAAACAAACTATTTTTAAAATTGAATGGATCACTTTTAATTCAATTTTAAAGCTTTAACAATCTTCATTATTATTAGTACAAATTTTACAAGCCTTAAAATAATTTTTATCGGGCTGAAAACTCAAGATACAAATATTTAACCAATATTCAATTATAAACATCAATAATTAAATTATCCAATAAATTGCCATAATTAAACTCTGACTTTATTTTTAAAAAAATAACAATTTTCATATTCAAAATCAATCCATAATTCAAATTTAATATTTAAAACCATTTAAATATTCAAAATCGAACAACGAAAAATTTGGGTCGTTACATTCCTCCCTCCTTAAAATAATTTCATCCCTGAAATTGCTAAGGCAGGAAAAATGCTCCAAACCCATTAATCTATCAAAACCCACTTAGCTAACTTGACATTCCACTTTCCTAACCTCTTAGTTTTAAATCAAACAATTAGTTTCCAATTCTAAACCAAAATCCTTTACTTCGATTTTAAATTCGAAATCGATTTTCGTTAACAATTTTTTTTCCAAAAATGCAAAAAAATTCTAACTCCCTAAATTTCCGAATTTTTTTGGCAGAATCTCCCTTGTACGAAGAGCCATTTGCAATATGACAAGAGAGATAAATATGTACAATGACCCATACGGTCGAAAAACAAAAGTATATATCAATATTTACATATTTGTCGTATTTAATCCGAAAACGTACCTTATTTTAGCATTTTTAAGCATTATTAAGCAAGCAATTACTACATATGCAAATATGTAACCCTAATCTAGCCAAACAATTCCTCTGGGTACCTGTACTTACTTAATTTAAGCATGTAAGTTCCAAGAACATCAAATTCAATAACATTTTATTCATTTAACTAACTTAATGCATGAATTTCATAATCAACATGCCAAACAAAGATTTATAAGCAATTATAAGACCCCGTTACTAATTTAATTACTTCCACTCTATTTATCCCATTTCAGTCAGTTTAAATGATTTACTACTTAATTTTCATGCATTTAATTCATATTTATATCAAACAACACATCTCCATTCCGAATTGATTTAAAAATCAATTTAATTCACTTCTATTGATTCATAGAATTTTGCTTACTTTCATTTTCGCCGAACAAAAATTTCCTGTGCCAATTCGGTGCTATTCACTTAAAAGAATAACCACGTAAACTTATAACTATTTTTGAATTGATTCCAAATCAATTTATATTTAATTTTATCTTATTTCAGGTTTGTTCACAATCACTTCACTTACATTTCATTCAGATTCATTTTATTAAGCTCGAGACCATTCCCGCTACTTCATTAAATACTATTTCACAATTTATTTAAGCCAAGCTTCCTTTAAAATATTAACTCAAGTTAATCTATTTACTTCAATCATTTCAATCAAACAACTTAAGTTCATTTCCATTTGCAAATAGATTACTTTATAATTTAATTTGATTTCTATCCAATCAAATCCCATTTAATTTACTAATTAATTCAATCAGTTCATTCCCTCAATCCATTTTAATTTTAATTTCCGTATTCGAATCGATTCTTGAATTTATTTAAATGATATCAAGACCGTTTTTAATTTATTTACTCTTTGGTTGAATTCAATTATACTCAAGTCATTTCTTTTTCAATACAATTCCATTTTCTTTGACAACATTTCACTTCTATTTAATTCACTTGCAATCAAAGTCGAATTTATTTATTACTCAAGTTTCACTTCAAAAATCCATTTTTAATCCCCAATCTAATTTTTCTCAACCAAATTATTATCAATTACCACATTCAACTAACTAATTAATTATCTAATTAGCTCACTTCTAATTTATAAGTCGATATTTGATTTTTATTTCAAAAATCACTTTATTAAATTTTTCTTGAGCTCAAACTCATTTTTATAATTCAAGCTGGATTTATTTCCCTAACCAAAATATCAAACAATTTTCTTTATTTTAGTTTTCTATTTCTTTCTTTAATTTTATAAGTCACCTGACTTATTTTTCACATTTCCTTCCATCCTATGTTCGAGTACATTCACATTTTATAAGTTCATAACTTATTTTCTGATATTTTTAAACATTCAAATAGGGATTCCAGAATTTTTAAACACCCGGTATTTATTTCAAATCACTTTGAAATCATATATATATATATATATATATATATATATATATATATATATATATGCATATACTCTCTTTGGTTTAACAAACCACTTCCTTTAAATTTCAAAATCAATCTGGATTTATCCAAAACAATTCCCTCGGAATTTTAAACCACACTTGTTTGCCCAACAAATCCGAATCAAATAAATTTTGGCAGTAATCCATCAATTAGAAACTCAAAAATTAATATTGATGACGCGGCCATCATCATCGGAAATATTTTCCAGCGACTGAAGTGAGTTCAATGCTATATCACTTCCAAAAATCCATTTAAAACAATTCTTTCAAAAATATCTCCAAAATAATATTACTATCATTTTTTTCAATATACTTTGAAAAACATTTCTAAAAATCTCTGGGATTTAATTTCTAGATTTCGATTTTAAATCAAACTTTAATTATAATCCATTCGTATAATGTATACAAATTTTCATTTGGTTATATAAACCATTCCCAGTTTTATAATCTTGTTTGATTATAATATTATCATCCGAACACTCCAATATATATATATATATAGTAATTTCCATAAAATTACTTCTTCTTTTTTTATTTATATCAAAATATGGTTTAGGTAAAATATTTCATTTACCCACCTTTTAAAACAATACTGTGTCGGTTGGCCTAGTTTAAGAGTTTAGAAATCCCTATCTATACAGTTGTCCAGACTGTACCGACCAGAGTTTATAAACACTCAACCAATAAGTCAACACGATAAAATAATTTATATTCACTAACAAATACGCTCTCGTATCTATTAATACATTTAAACTCATTCTTGAGTACTACCGACTCTATGAATGAGTAATCCCCACCAGAGCCAAAGTTCTCGCTTAACCTTCAGGTTCGATACCAAATGTAACGGGCGGGGATTTTTGACCCTCCAAAATCGACATCAATACGTCCACTTTATAAAATGTCAAGCAGTCGAGTGCCAGAAATACCAGTTCATTAGGGGTGAAGAAGAAAAGGGTAGAAGAAAGGAAAATAGAACAACATAGAATCTCACAATCATAGCTGAACAAAATACAGTATATAACAACAAAATTTAAATACAAGAAATCTATAGCTGTTATATACTTACAACCATCAAAGAACAATAAGCAATAATCAATCTGGATAGTTTAATAACCTGTCCTTACAAGTACAGAAGTACGCCTTGCCATCCAACTCGTTCCTTGAGCTCCATGGTATCCTATCCTGAATCTGTAATGCTCGGTAAGACCCGAGCATTATAATAAAATAATACCCGAGTCAATATGGAAAACCAATGTGAGAAAAAAACACTCAATTTGAATTATAAACTTTTCAAAATCCTTTTAAACAAAGGTATCTCGTAAGACCACGACACAAATAAACATGACGGATTTTTACCTTATGATAACCAAAACATTTTTTATCAATATCATCTGATATTATAGTAGTGTTTATAGAAAGTAAATAAAAAATAGCTGAAATGCTTGCATATCATGTTCCAGCAAAATTGGGCACAATCAAAACTGTACGGCAATTATTGGAGAATGAATTCCATCGAATGACTGGGCCTCTGGTGTACTGCCCACCACAGTACACCTCTAGAACAATGTACCGAGGACCACGCCGGGATCCCTTGCTACACAGGACCGGCCTACCCCTGACCTGGATAGACCAAATAAGTTATCACCCCGGGTGTTCCCACCCTCACCACCAAGCGCTCCTTCCATGCACAACCATGTCCATAATGAATAGATTTTCCAAGGACATCTAGAAAGGTGATAGCATACCCTATTTGGGTGCAACCCACTTAGCCTTGCTGCATCTCACCTATTTTAGTCATTCTCGGTTGATGAGATTTGAGGGTAAGTGTTACCTTTCAAGAACAATTTACTTAGAATGATCATCGTTCTTCAATGGCGATGTTCTAATAGCATTCGTCCATACAAGTTGTCTTTGGTCTAGACAAACCGAATCATTGTCTTTATCATCTTCACGGTATTCATTCGTTACATTAAAACCGTATCGAATTGGTTTTCGGATAATTTAATCCGATCCCGATCTCTTCGAAACGATTAACGGTATTGGTCAAAATTGATAGTTGGTTATTTAACTATCAATACACATCCAAAAATAATCATCAATCCTTGTTATAAATTTTCCAAAATTTATTCCAAAATATCTTTATAAGATATTACTTCTAGTTCTTCAACATTTTAAAACATTTTCCAATACTTATATTTTTAACAGACCATTTCCAACCTCTCCCCAATACTTAGAATATTTTCCCTCTCCGTTCTTTATTTAACACATGGAAAATACTCCTTTTATTTCCTTTTTTTTCTCAAAAACATTTACAACTTTCATTTGTAATTTCCCGACTTGTTTATAACGAATTCTACAAATTCGGAGTAACTTAGTTAATTCCCTTCAATATTTCCAAAGTCAATTATGCTTACTAAAAATTCCAATTTTCCCTTTCTATCTCTTTATGAATTCTATTTCATTTTTCGAAGCTTACTTCCATTTAACTACTTCGGAATTTTCTAACTTCCTTTCCAATTTAATTTTCAAGAATTTTTCTTATATTCTCATCTACTGAATAAACCCATTTCCAGACTTCCGAGAAGGTTTATAAGTAAATTTAAAACGTGTCAAAACTCTGTACACATACACACACACACATATATACATATATGTATATATATACATAATTATTTTAAATAAAATAACAAAAATTCATTTTTAAGACATATTCAAATAATTATTTCAAATATTGAAATACTTTTATAACATCACTTCCAAAGCAGGTTTAGAAATTTAGGATTTTATTAAAATAAATATTAAGCATTTAAAAATTCACCACTGAAATATTTTAATGCTAACTAACATTAAAATTTCATAGTTTAGTAAATAAAAGTTTCCTTTTTAAAATTTAAAACTTAACTTATTTATTAAAAATAAAATTTTAAGCATGGATAACCAAATTTCCAGTTTATAACCCCTCTCGATTTTCTTCACATTTCTCCTATTCTGGTCTCCTTAACCATCTTCATTTAAAAAAAAATAGTATCTACTATTTTTTTCTCACCTTATTTCCATATTCCAATATAAATTCTTCCCGTAAATTTATATTCCAAATTTATCATCTGATATCACTTTCCTTCAATTATAAACTTCGTTTATAAATTTTCATAACACCTTTGAGTTATCTAAAAATGATCTCATTTATAAAATTTCGTTTTATAAATTCAATTCCTTTAAAAATCCATTTAATTTTGCCAATCTATATTTAATATCGATTTCAACCACTTTCTATATTTTTTCGAATATCATTTTAAAATTCCATCTTTAAAAATTCCTTTATATGATTTATTTTAAATTCCCTATTTAAAATATTTTCCCGCATTATTTAATACGATCAAAATTTCACCATTTCTTATTTAAACCAATCAATTTTAAATAATCCAAATTTCGATATACAAATTTTTATATTAAAATCTCTTTTCTAATCTTAAAATTTAAAATGATACTTATGGTTTTTAATATTTCCACAATTAATTTCCATGCCACTATATCATTTAAAAATTTACAGCACACAATAATCCAGCATTTTAATGTGTAAAAAATAATAACATATTTGAGGAATCCAGTTTGACCCCTCCAACTTGTTTTCCCTGCATCCACAGATGTTAGATAGCATTAAAAATATCGATCCCACTTCGAGGGGGATATCGCGGTTTATAGGGTCATACGCTATTATGCGGGCTCATAGGGTCTCATTCACTATAAAGTGCAGGAATATCACTCTTACTAATATATACTACTATATATAAAAATAGTCATCAACAGATAATTATAAATTTATCAATCCAATCAACGTCCAATAATTTAAATTTAAACATTTAAATACGGTAATCTAAATGAGTGAGAAATTCTTACTTTGATTTATACTACAACCCATTCCAATTGTTAAATTAAACTGAACTATGTTCGATTTAATATTAAAATCCGGTTGGCTCCAAAAATTCCCCAAATAAAATTTGCTATGCAGCACACATCGTTATGAACCCATTTTCACTTGTTCATAATTTTCGACCTAGCAAGCAAATGATATGAAGTTTTATAAATTTTTGGTTTTTACTGATGCTGCAAATTCCTTGTACTACAGTAAATAAAAATTCTATTTACCTCACGGCACAACACCCATCCCTAAACCGAAGCCTACCATCGCCAACCTCCACTTGGTCTTCAGTCATTCACCGTTGACGAGCACCAAAAATGCGAGCTACATTGGAGATGCCACCATTGGACGCCTAAGATTCGAGCACGGCTCCTTTGTCGGTCGTGATTTCATCCTAGGTCACGAGCTTCACTGCCGTCGAAAGCTTCCTAACCCCATGCGATTTCCGACGAACCCTAAGTTTGATCATTGACCTCCACCCTCACACGCTCAATGGACGCGAACGCTATCACCGTGACTACCAAACCTTCTCCCTTTCTTCGACCGCGATGGCTTCTCGTATTTTTTTATATTAGTCGATTTCGTGAATCAACAGAAAAGAGGAAGGAAAAGGACTTGCGATTTTAACTGCATGTTAGAACATTATCCCTTTGAAGTTTTAATTTTTTTTGCTTTGAAGAATGCGTGTTTTTTTATGAAAGAGGAGGGGGAAGAGATGACCTGCTTATTATCTAAAAAGATAATGTATTTTCTTTGGAACAGTTACATGTTGTTTTCAAAAAAGGGGACATGATTTAAAAGGAGGTAGTATGGATTGGAGAGGTAGGGATGGGTGACGAGATAGGGCAGGTTTGGACTAGTCAATCTATATTATTAATTTAAAAACATTACGTTTTACGCAACTCAAAACTTCGAACGCCTATCGAGGCGTGTTGCTAGGCGTTTATAATATTATAGCCTTATTTCGAACGCAATGGAAAAGGTTTTGAGTCCTAATTCGATTTTATGGAGAAGATAGCTTTTTGGACTCAATTATTATATTGAATTTCGATATTACTTTCAATGCATTTATATCTCGTCTGGCTAAACGATAACTCCAAAAGCTACTTAATTTGAAATTCGTTAATAATACACTATTACGGATCAAATTGAACTAGTTTCGTCGAATTCTGAGACTTTGCCTCGGAAGGCTATTTTCAAATGTCAATTTGAACAAACTATTTTTAAAATTGAACAGGTCACTTTTAAATTCAATTTCAAAGCTATTTCTATCTTCATTATTATTAATACAATTTTTACAAGCCTTTAAATAATTTTCTTAAGGCTAAAAACTCAAGGTACAAAAATTTAACCAATATTCGATTATAAACTTTAAAATTAAATTATCTAATAAATTGCTATATTTAAACTCTGAATTTATTTTATAAATAGCAACAATTTTCATATTCAAAATCATTCTATAATTCAAATTTAATATTTAAAACCATTTAAATAATCAAAATCGAACAACGAGAAATCCAGGTCATTACAGTATTTTTAGATAGTTGATTTTTAATTGGGATTTCTGGAAAACGAAGGGGAAGTCGAAATCGAGATTCGAATGGTTTTGGAATATACTTTGGATTATTTAGGAAATATATTTTTAAATGGAATTTGACTAGAAATTGATTTATAAATAGTTTATTTTGTAATATAAAACTATATAAACTGGGAATGATTTTATGAAATTTTATAAACGATGTTATAAATAAGGGGAATGAGTATCATTTGATAAATGGGAAATATAAATTCACAGTGTGAATTTATAATGAGATAAGGAAACCGGCTTAGAAAAAAATAATGGATTCCATTTTGGAATTTGGAAATAGTTGTGAATTTCGAAATGTAAATCGGATTGTGATAAATCGAGGGAGATCTATAAGTATAAAAATTGTTATATTGGATTTTAAAAATAAATTTTATTAAGAAGTGAAGTTATTCTAGAAAAGGGTTTTTATTTATTGAACTATTAATTGGACTAAAATATTTCAGGAAGTTAGTTACTTAAATATGTAATATTGGTTGAAATAAATTCTAGTTTTCATAATAAGCTTTGAAAATCTATTATTATTATTTATGAATGAATTGAAATTTACTATCATTGTTATTTAACAAGGGGTGGTGATATCTTAAATAACTAATTAAATGTGTTTGAAAATTTATTCTTTTACTTTAGAATACTTATTTTAAAAAGGTTGAGTTTTGGAAATTTATTGAAGTTACTTATAAATACTTTCGAGGTTTGTAAATAGGATTGTATCGAATGGATGTGATTTTATAAGAAAAATCTTATAATGGAATTCGAGAATTTAAGAAAATTAGAGAAAAGGAAATTTCCAAATTGTTTAGATACGAAAACTTTGAAAATGAATCTGAATTCAATTAAAGGGTTATAAATTGTTAGTTCGATTATCAATAAGTATAATCGTTAATTTTTGAAATTTGTAACAGGAGACTACAATTGGTTTAAAATTTGTAAAGGAATATTTCCCTAAGTTAAACTTTAATTTTATAAAGAAGTTTTATAAATAGACTTGGAAATATTTATGAAATAACGAAATTTTTGGGAAGTAATGGTATATTTTCATAGCGCAATTTGAGGGCAGAGATTGCCTACAGTTTGCGATTTTTTTGCCAGGATCACGACGAAACCACTGTGCAAACTGCGATCTATGACTTATTGGATGGCGGAAATCGGGAGGCAGAGATTGCCTAAGTTAAATTTGGGTTTTTTGGGATAGAGATGCAACCATCGAGCTACGATCCATAGGCGATACCGAATGGTACTTCCATATCTATTTTAATGAGTTTTCAAGTGTTTTTTGAAAGAAAAGATTTGTGAATATACTTATTCAAATAAAATAAGTATATGCTTGTATTAAATGAGGAATTCAAATTTGTCAAATTTAAATTAAATGAGGCTTAGTGATTTCAGTAGGGAATGTAATCTTTGGTTGAATATCTGTTTATTTGATAGTTAAATAACCTACTATCAAATTTTGGCCCAAATATGTAATCCTTCTTAATTTTGGTGGTAGGGAAATGATTTCCTACTTAGCATCGATGGGTTTTAACTCTGGAATATCTAGGGGAAACACAGAAATCTTATAGTGTTGTTACCATTGGTGGTGCTGTGTTGTACGTATAAACTCGTTTGTTCTTTTAGGACAAATGATAGGGAGATCCGTCCACTTAAACGATTAGGGGATGGTCCCCGTTCTTACATATAATCAGATTATTTCCTAAAGAACGGGTATTGAGCATTCTGAATGTTGACAACTGGTTTATGGGGCGCCCGAGAAGTGGGAGAGTGTACACGTAAGAGATGAATCGAAACCGTTACCACTCCAAAACCATATATGGTTCTATGGAGAAGTTCCGTGTTATATTAAGATGTTGAAATTCATGTGTGGTTTCGACACCGTTAGGTATGGGAAACCGTGTGTAATTCCAATATCTATTTGAGATGTGGGAATCTATATGCGATTCCAAGGCCAGTGTGGTGTGTAAATCCATATAGGATTCCGTGACTATTTTTGGAGCAGGGCGTAAGATGGAACATCGGATGTAGCCTCATCAGCAGAAGTGACTAAAACCAAAGATAGGAGGCATGGACAGTAGGGTTGGCAAACCCATAGGGTGTAATCGTCTCCTTTTTCTAGCAATACGGATACCTTCAGTTGTTTTTGACATGCCGAAGCGATGCACTCGGTCTTAGCAAGACCAGTTATGTTTTTCCTATAATACTCCGACTAGACGGGTATGATGCTTTGAAAGGATAATTCTGATCCTTGTGTAGGAGGACCGTTCTCGAAGTAGTAAGGGCACCTCCGTGGAATCCTACACAATTAGCGAACGAGCCGTATCGTGTTTTGATTTTGTACTAGTATTGTAGTGATGTACACAACACTAGCATCAAAGGTACTTGATTATTATTTTGGCCCTTAGACATTATCATAATATCACTAGACTTTTATACAAAAATGTTTTGGTTATTGTAAGATAAAAACCCTTCGTGTTTATGTATGGCATGATCTTACGAAATACCTCTTTTTCAAAGGATTTTGATAGCTATAATAATTCAAATTGAGTGTGTTTTCTCATGTTGGTTTTCCAGACTGAATCGGGTGCTATTTTATTATAATGCATGGGTCAGATCGAGTACTACAGATTCAGGTTAGGATGCTACGGAGCTTAGGAGACGAGCTGGAGGATTCTCAGGCATATTCTACATACTTGATTATAATGCACTGTGTGTAGGCTGTACATTCAGCACTATATGAGGATAAGTTATAATAACTATCCATATTGATTTGTTGATTGTTGTACTCTGGTGATTGTATGTATATTAACAGTTACAGTTTCTCTGTGTATAAAGATCTGTATTTATCTATTATATATTGTTCTGCTTCGATTGTGAGATTCTGTGTTGTTGTTTAGTTTTCTCTTATCTTCTCTCTTCTTTATTTTTCCCCTAACAATCGGGTTTTTCAGTATTCAATTGCTCGGCATGTGAAACAGTGAATGCATCAGTGTCGATTTTTGAGGGTCGAAAGTCCCGGTCGTTACAGTCCCCATGGATTTGCTAACCCTACTGGCCATGCCTTCTATCTTTGGTTTTAGTCATTTCCGCTGATGAGCCTACATCCAGCATTCCAGCTTACGCACTGCTCCAAAATAGATCATGGAATCCCATTTTGATTCCCACACCACAATGGTCCTAGAATCGCATACAAATTCTCACATCTCAAATAGATCTTTGAATCAGACATGGATTCTCATACCCAATGATCTTAGAACCACACATAGATTTCAACATCTCAATATAACACGAAAACTACTCCATAGAAACATATATGGGTTTGCAGTGGTAATGGTTCCGAGTCATCTCTTTCGAGCACAATCTCCGGCTTCCTGGGCGCTCCATAAACCATTCGTCAATTTTTTGGATAGCTCAAGACCGGTTCTTTAGGAAATAATCTGACATTACATAAAAGTAGGGATCACCCCTAACCGTTTTAGTGGATGGATTTCCTTATCATTTATCCTTGAAGAACAACGAGTTTATACGTATAATATAACACCTCGAACGGCAACTGTACCATATCAATTTTACATTTCTCCTAAATATTTACATATTCAAAATCCTTCGGTGTTAAGTAGAGAACATTTCTGTACCACCAAATTTAAGAAATTACATATTTTGGCCAAGATTTGATTGTCAGTTATTTAACTATCAGATAAACAAACATTCAACCATAGATCACATTTCCCATTGAAATCACTAAGCCTCATTTAATTTGATTTCTATAAATCGAGTCTCATTATTAAAACATTCATATGCTTATGTCATTTGAATAAGTATATTCATAAATCATTCCTTTCAAATACTTGAAAACTATATTATAAAAATAGCTATGTAAGTGCCATTCGGTATCTACCATGGATCGTAGTTAGATGGTTGCATCTCTATCCCTGAAAAATAAAACTTAACTTGGGCAATCTCTGCCTCCTAATTTCCGCCATGTAATCAATCGTAGATCGCAGTTTGCACAATGGTTACGTCGTTATCCCAGCAAAAACATCCCAAACTATAGGCTATCTCTGCCCTCGAATTACACTATGAAAATATACCATTACTTTCCAAAAATTTCTTTATTTCATAAATATTTCCAAATCTATTTATAAATTTCTCTATAAGTTCAAATTTTATCTTAGAGAAATATTTCTTTTTATAGATTTCAAATCTTTTGTAAACTCCCTTTTCAAATTTCAAACCACCTTCACGTTTATAAACTCCTTTAACCAATTCTTCACATAAAGGATTTCTCTTATAAACAATTTAATTCCTAAGTATAAAAAATAAGATTTTTAAACATCACCAAATTATCGTAGCCATTTTTGATAATATAAAAAATACTTTTAAAAACATTTTCTTAGTAATATAATAATTTAACCTTTAACATATTAAAATTCAATAAAATAAACTAAATCAACCTTTAAATAAAATTAATCAACTTTTGAATTGTATTATTACCAAAATAAATTCCTAGTTCTAAATAACTAATGGTAATAGATAATTTATTATCTTTAAACAAAATCAATTAAACAATTAATTTTAAAACATAATTAACTTTACTAAATAAATGATTTTTCAAAACATTTCTAAATAAAAATTTAAACAAAACAATTTGTATAATAATTGTTAAATAAAATCTTTTACTTCAGATTATAAATTTTGAAGTTAAACAACAGTCGTAACTTTCAACTTCTGAAAGAGGCTTAACGATCACAATGGTACTTAACAAGCTACCATTTAATTTCAATTTTACATTACAAGTTAAATTTCACACATTTACATAATAACAGGCATATATGTAATCGAATCCATAATTAACAATCAATTGTTAATACATTAACTATCCAGTATAAATCAACTGGCACTTGAATAAAGGTCCAAACTAATCTAATAGTAGAACAGGGATTGATTCTGCCAACGAAATGTCATTCACAATAAAATTCTTTCATCAATATTCAATGGTGTTTATTTGGCCAAATGGATAACACTAATATTTTCCAATTCAATTTACGTTAAAAGTTACAATGTAATTCCAAACACAATCCATTTATCAATTTCACACATCTATGATTCAATGCTGGAAATAAGCTAAAAATAAAACATAAACAATTTAATAGCAATTCGAGATGCTATATCGTGATCCTAGATATGGTTCAACCAATCTAATAGTATTTCAAGATGCTATATCGTCAACCTAAATTAATTTTAACAATTACCAATTTCAACACCCCAAACAAGTATAAATAAATTTTATTTACCATAAAAATATACTGATTGACCAAATGAGTGAGTTTAACTGATCTTGATTTTTCAATTTGCCAAACATTCCAAATTTTCAATCCAATCGAACGATGTTTGACTTAACTTAAATTTTTAGCTATTTCCAATCGTCCCCAAATCAAGTCCATATGTAGTGCCTGTCGCCCTGATTCCATCGCCGCTTGTTTTGTCTCAGTTGGACCTCATATGTGAAAGATATGCATTTTTAAAGATATACAATTTATTATAAACTAAATTTAAATTCTTGTTTTTTATTTACCCTAGAATTAACTGCCGTTAATTTCCTGGAGATGAGATCTAGGCTGCACTCTTCTTTCTTCCTTCATCCTTGTTGTTGTTCGTTCCAGGTTACTCATGCACAAAAGACCCATCATGCACGATCGATTTTCTCCATGCCGCTCCTCCTCTGGCCATCTCCACGTCGATCAGAGACCACTTGCTCGAAGCCCTCCATGTCTAGCATAACAGCCAGAAACCATGTGAAGCTCGACGACCCCATTTTCTCAAATAACGTGAACTAACGGCAGCCCTTTATGGCTCGATTTCTGACCATCATGTCGAACTGAAGGCAATCTCCACCATTGTATATAAAGAGGTCGATATACTCTATGATTTTACTTTAGATGTCAAAGCCTAAAGGTCGATGGATAGAGAGAAAATGAGGGGGAAAGAAATGTTGATTTTCAACCATTGAAGCATGGGTGGCAGCTGGAGATGGATAGCTAGGGTTTTGGCTGAATACGCATATATATAGGCGTATATACATATTATATTATTATTTTTACTGTTCACGCACTTTTCTAGATGAACTCCAAATGAAGCGTGATGTCTAGCATTTATAATGTTTTACCCTTATTTCGAATATAATGGAATGTATATCGGGTGGCAATTCCATCGTATTTGGAAGACAGGTTTTCGAATCGAATTATTTTAATTAAATTTACTTAAATAAATTTCTATGTGTTTCAGCTTCGCACGACCAAACGGTAACTCCAATCGCTGCGAAGTTTGAAATCCAACAATAATACACTATTACGAATCCAATGTAATTCGTTCCGTCAAAATTCTAAGATTGTGCCTTAGATTGCTATTTAATGCGTTAATTAAATCGAGCGATTTTCAAAATCGACGAAATTACTTGAATTCAAATTTAAAAAATTTACTAACTCAATTATAATTCAGATAGAATTTATATTCACTTTAAAAACCCTCTCAATTCAATTTAAATAAAAAATTCAATTATTTACACTATTTCAAATATTAAATTTGTTATTTCCGTTTTACGATAAATCGCTATATTTGAATTTAAATCTAATTCACCAAATCAACCAAAATCTCCATATTCAAAATCAATTAATATTTGAAATTCAACACTTAAAAATAAATTAAACATTCAATATAAGCGACCAAAATTCTGGATCGTTACACTAATGCTTCGAATGTCGTGCATGTTGATCGAAATCGATTCACTGATCGTTTTTTGTGCAGCCTGTACATTGTAACAACCCGCATATTTTACGATTGAATATTTAAATATTTTATTTTAATATTTTGTCGTTAGTCGGATTTTGGTCCGAAAAGTTACTTTTTGCATACGGTCGAATTAAGACTCGAAACCACTTCCCTTGCATCCAAAACACTGTTTGCAACCTTTTTGAGTATAAACTTTGATATGTTTGGAGTTAGTGTAATTTTACCACTTTTTCACTTTGGACTTTGGGTTTGGTTTAGCCCATTAGCCTAAATTATTAACTCTAACTCAACCTCCTTCTCTTCATAACTTTACTTTCATTTCCTAACACTCAAGCTTCATCAAAAATGGAGGAAGAAATGGGAAATTAAAACTCCAAACTCAAGTTCATTTGCAAATCCAACATCTAACTCCAAATTCTAAGAGAAGCCATTGATTCTTCCTTGCTCTCAAGCTTCTTCTTCATTGATTTTTTGTAAAGGTGATATTTTTATCTCACATCTTTGTCTATGACTATCTTTGATTGTTGGGTATGAAATCCTAACACGTTTGCGTATGCATTTGTCATTGATTTGGATTGAATTGGCAAAAATCCCAATTTTTTGTGTTTTGGGTTCAAATCTTTAAAAATCCCAACTTTGATGTTTGAACACGTTTTTGGTGATGCACCAAGGAGCCAATACGACCGGGCAGCCTATGGGCATAATCCCCTAGCGTCCTTGCTCGATCGGTTGCAAACTGGGTGAGTTTTGAACTCCAAATCCCTTAGGTCGCTCTGCCTGCACGCGAGGCATTTTCGGCCTGTAGTTAGCTCGGTCGGCAGTTTGGTCATTCTTAGGTCGTACGCGCTTTAGGTCGTGCCATGCTAGGTCGCGTCATGCTTAGGTCGTACGTGCTTTAGGTCGCGCCATGCTAGGTCGCGCCGTGTTAGGTCGTTCCATGTGTTTAGTCACTCGGCACACTTAGGTCGGCTTGTCTTGGATCGCTGACCTTCTCTTACACCTTAGGTCGTTAGGTCGGCTTGCATTTAGGTCACCCCCTATAGGTCGTTATGTCGTTGCTCGGCCTTGTACTCCCTAGGTTGCTAGGTCGCTCGACCCTCTCACACGCCTTAGGTCGTTAGGTCGCTCGACCTTACCCCATAGGTCGCTCGGCATATCCTTACCTCCTTTGGTCGTGCATGCCTATAGGTCACGTACCTCCCTAGGTCGCTCCGAGTTGGCTGGCAACTGCTAGGTCGCGCCTTGTTTAGGTCGTGCCATTTTAGGTCGCGCTCCTTAGGTCGCGCCATGCTTATTGTCCCACCTTGCTGTTAGGTCGCTCGGCCACGTTAGGTCGCACATCTCCTTAGGTCGCTCGGCAGTTTGTTCGTGCCATGTTGAGCCGTAGGGTTGTTTCAACTTTGATGAAGTTGGAATCGAATTATTTGGATTTTATTCACGTCTTCGTATGTGAATTTTTGTGATTGATTGTTTCTACGATCATTTTTGTGATTTGTCATTTCAGAAATATGAAGGTTTCAATACTAGTAGTAAATATCAAAACTCTTTTATCGAAACAATTTCAACTCTATTTCAAATATCAAGCTTATTTATAAGACTGTTTTCCAATCTATTAGTATATACAAACCTTTACCTGAATCGTACGAGAAATCTAATTAAACGGCTTAGTAAAACAAGTGGTATGAAACGTTTGCGTTTACTTCGTCGGTTAATTCTTGGACTTGTTCGATTGAACCTCTTGTGACAATTTTCGAGTGGAGGTCTACAATTTGTTCGTAAATACTTAAGTTAAGCTAGTGGTTATGGGACATGAAGCTAAGCTTATATATTTACTAGCTTATTGTAATTGACACTTCTTGATGATCGTTGATGATCATTTTTGTGATTTAGACTAGCAAATGTGAGATGTCTCTTTGTCTACGAGGGAGACTAAACCCCGTTTCTGTGGAGCTTCGGTTCAAATTGGTGGGGTAGCGACCCATGGTCTTCGGGCCGCTGTGGAGCTTTGGCTCAAAAAATTAATGGTTAGCAACCATGGAATAGCGTTCCATTTTGTGATACACGTGTTGGTGAGTTTTCATGCTCCCGTTTTGTGATAGGCCTCCCCCTTTTGTTATTTCTGGATTTTCATTGATGATTTCTAGAATTTGTGTTTCACCGATTTTCGTGATTTACATTGATATGTGTTATCATTATTTGTGCAATGGTGAATTTGTGTGTCATTAACTTTTGGCATTGACATTATTGTCAATATTCATAGTTTTGGTGAATGAAAATATGGAGCATGACATTCCTTTTGATCTTTGAGAAGATTCTTGTGATATTGATTAATCTCTTGTTGATTTTCAATTACTTACTTATCACAGCATGGTATTGTGATTATTATGTGTTTTTTCATATCTCTTATTCTATATAATTTCATCTGATATTTATAGCTAGACTGATCCGTTTATTATTTTCTTATTAAATAATACTCGGGTCAGACCGAGATGTTACAGGTGCTTCTGCTTAACTTCACATCTGGGATTATCACCCTGACTTTTGGCTAACTACTTAGATTAGTAGTTTTTGTTGTATACATTTGAGATTTAGACTCATTGATGTATCCATATTCTTTTGTCTTGCACATGTAGCTATTCTTTTGTGACATTGTGGATCTTGTTTGACCACTACTCTGATGTACACTTTCATGTGTTATATTCATATCTTTTTCCGCCTTTGTGATATGGATGTCTGTAACTGATTTGTGTTATGTTTATTTCTATGTTTTTTTCCGAAGAATATATATATAGCCATTGTGTATTAGCTTTGAGTTTGTACCGATGTGTCGGATTTCCTCCCGAAACCAAATGAATGTTGTACTATCTGACATATCGGTGCTCGCACAAAGAAATTACACGGATGGTCGCTCCTCAAGAGCCTTATTCTCCATGCTAGTTGACGGCATTACACCATAGTGTCCTTGGCTAGCGTGGATATAGAAGTGAGGCGTCACATACATTAAGTCTAAATTCATGTTCATGTTTTGATCTGGGGATACGGGGCTATGGTGAAGGGATTTGATCGAATGAGGGGAAGTGGAGCGACGTGTGGGTGTTGCCGAATCGGTCGTTACATGTGATATCAAAGCTGAAGATTAAGCGAGAATCTTAGCTTTGGTGGGGTAACTCATTAAAGACAGGGTCAATAACATCCTAGAATGAGTTGAGTGTATGTATGTGTGTGTATGTTGTGAGAAATGCGGAACATGGATCTTAAGGCTAGGATTAACACTAGAGGGGGGTGAATAGTGTTTAAAGATATTACTAAATCTTTTTGAGTTTTTGTTAATTTGAACACAGATGTATGCAATATTCAGACACAGATAAATCACAGAATCAAACACAGATGCAAATATAAAGTAAAAGCAGTAAAGGAAAGAACACACCGGATTTTATACAGGTTCGGAGTTACCCTACATCTAGTCCCGCACACAAGTACGGATGTCCTTTCAAAAGCAATCTTTACAATTACAACCAGATTTCAAGGCTACATGGTACACCCTCCAAATTCACAATCCTCTGGGTTCAGATACTTGATTTTCCGGGCAACAAGTTCACCCAATTGATTTCCAAGGCTACAATCACACCTTTTCTCGCTTGATTGATTTCTAAGGCTACAATCACACATTTTCCCACTAATTGATTACAAAGAAGTCTATAACTCTGAATGGCACTGAGGATCTTATTGAGATGGTGATAGAGAATCAAACCAGAAATGATCTAGTTAGATTCAATGTTGATTTCGGCAGAGTAATGGTAAGAATGTGTATAAAGAAATGTGAAAGAAGAAGAGGAGTGAAAATCAGAAAATTATGACAAGAAATTCGTTGAAAATAGCCCTTATTTATAGAAGAACAATAGCCATGTCCATTCGTGAAGGGATATGACGAATAGACACTTCTTTTGAAATTCAAATTTTTGACATCAACTGACACTATGTCGACATGTGTAACTTGGGTATGTCGAATCCCAAAGGAAATTTTGGTGTTTTGTTTTTCTTTGAAAATAACTTTTATCTTATATTAAAACGATTTTAAACTTTTACAAATATACTTAAATATAGTTAAAATACATAAATAAATATAGAGAATAATATTTCGTATATATAAAATTTTACTATAATTTTATACTTAAATCTAAGTGTGTGTGTGTGTATATATTAAACAGTTAAATATATTATTATTAAAGATAATTCAAAACTAAGGATAATTTGATTTTGAAATTAAAGATTATTTTGAGGCTAAAAGTATTTAAAATCGGGATAGATGTTTTTGATTCTTTTAAAAGGAAGGTTTTGAAAACATTTTAAAAACAAGATATAATTTTGTAAAATCATTTCGAATAAAAGTTAGCGGATACATAACAATGTTCCACTAGATTTTTCGTAGGTTCCATCCTACTTAGGGTTCCATCCCTTTAACAATATCGAGTGGATTCCATTCCATGAATAAATTGGATTTTAAGATGCCAGTGCATTTCTAGGAGTTTTAACAAAATTCGTAATTAAAATTACTTGTTCTTGAAATATTAAACTCTTGATATTCTTGATACTCATGAGTCTTCAATCTTGATATCTTGAATCTCTATACTGTACAGTCTTCATTCTTGGTACCTGCATGGTTGAATCCTGCATATACATATATATCTAAACTATACTGTTAGCACTTATATTTTATAATCTATTCTAAGGTTGTTGTCATCAAAACCATCATCTCAAGGATTAACATATGTGTATGTGTGTGTGTCTATATATATGTATGTATGTATATGTGTATATATATGAGCATGTATTTGTTAGAGATATAAAAATTATTTTACATTGTGTTGGTTGATCTATTGAGTGGCTTATGGATTCTGGCCAACACAAGTAATTAACGTTATTGATAGAGATCTCTAAACAATTGAACAGAGCAATTCTACATGGTATTGTTTTGGAAATTGGGTAAATGAAATAATTTTGCCTGGATTATATTTTATATATAAAAGGAATAATTTTTCAGAAATTATTATTATATGGTGCACTTGGATGTTAGAGAATTATAATATTTGACTATTATTGTTTCTTGTTGTTGTGTTCTAATAAAAGTTGATATTATAAAAAAAAAATAAGATTAAAAGTTAAGAAATAATTTCGTATAACAAAGTGGAATTGTGTAAATATGATTTGTAAATATCATTTATAAATTAAAAAGGGAATTTCAGAAGTATAATAAGACTTATAAAAAGTATTTAAAGGATGGGGGATTTGGGAATTTAAATCCCGTTAGTTTTGAAAATGTTTTTCAAAGCTTTGGAAAATAATAATAGCATTATTTGGAAAAATATTTTTTAATGGAAATAATTTAACTATTTTTAAAGGGTATAAAAAAGGATGGAAAGCACTGAACTCATTTCGAACGTTGGAAAATAATTTCGGTGATGACTGACATTCATTTTCAAGTTTCCAAGAGAGGAATTGCTGCCAATTGGAGTTTTGTTTTGGAAAACTAGTTTGGTTTTGAAATTCAAAATAATAATTTGATATACCAAGGGATTGTGCGTGTGCATGTGTGTATATGATTTCAAAAATGATTTGAAATATTTTAGAATGAGGCGTTTAAACTCTGGGATTTTCTTTTAAATGTTTTATTGAGAATATGAGAAAAATAAGTTTGATAACTGATAAAATTTAAAGATCTGCAAGTTTTGGAAATGCTTTAAATTGTTGAATAAGAGTATAAGGAAAGTAAATTTGGAATCGAACTATGGAATTGAACTTAAGTTAAGTATAAAGTGAAGTCTGAAAATTTAGCCTAAGTTACGCTGGATGAAGTAATTGTTGGAAATGGAATTTATTGAGATTTGAAATAAATTAATGTAATGAACTAATTGAATTAATTAGTTAATTAAATATGGTTTGGAAGGTGAATGGATAAAATGGAATGTTGAAACTGGAAAATAAAATTGGACTTGATTCAAAATGGATATAACTTAAGTGGTGAAGTGGTAATAACCATAAAAATTTGGTATAAAATGTTTGTAATGGACTTAAGAAAATTGGATGATTTTTTTAAGAGGTGATTAGTATTGAAAGGAATATACTAAGTAAATAAGAGAATTTGAATTATGATTGTGAATAATTGATTGTAAGAGAAATGAAGGTGAATAAAAGGATTTGGGTATAAATAAGAATCAATGGAAATAAATACGTAGGTTGTATGTATATTATTTTGTTCGTATGACGATTTGACCCAGATTCGAGCATAAAATTTTGAGATGATATCGATCCGAGTTAGGAGTTTTCACTCGATTCTCGACGGCGAACAGTGGAAATGGATTTTTGATTGATCTTGGAATTCTCTATCTTAGTATATGGCTATGCAAGAAGAATAATGTTTCTGATCAAGGAACCAGATCTGAGTCCGCACTAGAGTGGTCGTGTGAACGATACTAGTTCGGAAGTGAAATTGTGTGATCGAGCAAGCAATCAGACTTGATATTGCATACGAATGATATATGTACACCGTACAGACTTAAGTAAAGCAAATATTTGAAAGTGAAAATGCAGAACAATATGATTATGAACGATGTGATTGGATATCATTGGTAAATAAGGTCTAGGTATTTAAAAACAAGAGCTAATTTGATGCTTTTGGGTTCATAAGTAAAACTGGGTTGCCCAACAAAAAGGTACATGTTTATATCGTTTATTGATTTGATGGTTGAGCCACTTGGCTTTTTTTTCTTTCGCTAATTTGGATCCATAGTGGCGATTGGTAGTTGTTCTGATCTAGTCGCGCAAAGGAGACGCTGGTAAAATATTTCGAAAATTTAGAGAGTTAGAATTTTGAAGAAAGTTTTTAATAACTAAAATTGATTTTTGAGTTATAATATGAAATGATTGAATGGATAATATTATTTGGAACCTAAGGATGAATTTGGGAACTTATTAAAATTAGTAATAAGGTTTTTTAAAAAATTGGTTTTGGAGAGTTAAAGGCTTAAATGTGTTTGGGCATTTTTCTTGCCTTAGCAGTTTCAGGGACGAAATTCATTTAAGTGGGGAAGAATGTAACAATCCAGAATTATGGTTATTTAAAATTGGAATATTTAATTGATTTTAAATATTAAAAGTTAATTTTATAGATTTAATAACTTAGATTTCAAATATAATGATTTATTGGATAATTTAAATTGTTGAACTTAACAATTGGAAATTGTTTAAATAATTTAAATCTTGGATTTTTATTTGGATAAAAATGATTTAAAGTCTTATTAAATTTCTATTAATAAGAATGAGGGTAAATAACATTTTAAATTGAATTTAAAAGTGATTTTCTAGATTTTAATAACAACTCGTTTAAAATTAACATATAAAAATAGCCTTCCGTGGCACAGTCTTGGAATTCAATGAAATTAGTTCCATTGGATCCGTGATAGTGTATTATTATTAGATTTCAAATTTTATGGCAATCGGATTCACCGTTTGGTCGTATGGGAAAGAAACGCGTTGAAATTTATATTGGAAATTTAGTATTTTTAATTGGATTCAAAAAGCTATCTTCTCTATACGATCGAATTAAGTCCCGGAACTTGTTCCATTGCATTCGAAATAGCGCTATAACATTAGAAATGCTGGGCGGCACGCCTCGATCGGAGCTAGAAATAAAAAATCAAGATATTTTGGAAATTAATAATATTATAAATTTTTTAAAGTCAACACTTAGCCAACCTACCATGCATTCAGCCACCCTACAAAATCATACCAACTTTAAAAAAAAACTGTTCGCCCTCTTCTTCTTTTAAACAGCAGCAAAGAAATTGAATAATTTAAAAATCAAAATGTTAATCCATACTTCTTTATAAATCCCAAAACCTGTTCCTTTGTCATCATTTTCACAAGATCTAACATCTAAACCGAGTTTTATGGCGATCGAATTTGTTTGGGAAGCTCCAATAGCCATGGCCAAAATTAGGGTTTCATTTTTTTCGAGATATGGGTGATGTGAGGGTTTAGGGTTGATGGAAATGGGGTCATGGTGTGTGGGCACGTCATCTTGTGGAGTCTCATGGATCACGATGGTGGTTTGGGACCTAAGGAAGTCGAAGGGTTGCTCTGCCGTGTCGCATTACGATCTGAGGATGCAGGGCTGTGGCGAAGGGGTTCGATTGAATGAGGGAAAGTGGAGCGACGTGTGGGTGTTGTCGAATCGGTCATTAGAACAGTATTCCTTGTGATATCATAAGTGATATATATTTAATATTCACAAGCCAATTCTAGGAGGTTTTGCATGAGGACTTAAGGATCGAACACAGTTTAAGTACTACTTACCATCCTCTGATAGATGGGTAAACGGAAAGTTGAACCGAGTATTAGAGAACCTACTTAGAGCATGCATTTTAGATTTTGAGGGTTCGTAAGAAGTACACTTACCACTTGTTGAGTTTTCAGACTGCAACAACTATGAGGTTAGTATCAGAATGGAACCATTTCAAGCGTTGTATGAAAGGCCTTGTAGACCTAAATCGCGTTGGGTAGAACTTGGAGATCATCTTATGCTTGGGTCGGATATGATCTGAGAGGCATCGGATAAGGTAATAAAGATTCGAACGAAAATCACGGAAGTGCAAAACCGGTGGAAGAGCTATGTGGAAGAAAGCCATGGAGAAGACTTTGTATTTGTAAAGATTTCTCCGATGAGAGGTGTAGTCCGGTTTGGAAGGGCAAGAAAGTTGGCTACTCGTTATATAAGACCATTCCCGATTCTGGAGAAATTGGCATGCTCACGTATAGAGTCGAGTTACCTATTAGGCTATCAGGTGTAAACAATGTATTCATGTGCCGCTTTGTGTACGTTTGTGCATGATCCTTTAATGATAGTGGAAGCATCATAGTAGGAGGACTTGGAGATTGAGCCAAATTTAATTGCATTGAGATAGCCTGTTCATATTGTTGATGGAGATATGAAGCGATCAAGGACTAAGTTTATGAAGGGATTGTACATGGGAAACAGAAGGACAATTTGAAAGAGACTTATCCGTATCTGTTCTTAAACAAGAGATATTTATCTTAGTATCGTACATCTTTTGTAAGGTACTCACCGCTTGAGGTGGAGCCACTTTTTTTGGGTTGTGGTTAGTTTGTATATAGTTTTAGCGGTATGCTATATATATAGCTTGTTTTTCTATCTTTTTTTATTATCATTCTTATTTGGATTTCGAGGATGAAATGTTCTTAGTGGGGGAGAATGTAGGACCCTGAAATTCGAACACTTCATCTTCGAACATTGAGCCGTTTTGAAATATAATTAAGTGTTATAAATACTATTTTAGAACCTTGTTAAACATAATTTAATTAATAAATAATGATGCGAAACTTATTTTTGAAATTTGTTTAGAAAAATATATTCTTCGAACAAAAATCGATAACATGACTGAAAATCGGCTTATCGGTAAACAGCTTTTCGATCAATATAAGTTGTTCGAACTCTTAGACACTTGCCTAATAATCAAATGAACATATTAGCAATTAATTAACACATATACCTCTTCGTTAAGTTTGGAATGTTCCAGATGCTTCAATTACGGTAAGAGATATTATCATAAAAGGGGTAAAATGGTAATTATCATAAAGGAGAAGTGATGCAGCAACCCAACCTGAAGAAACAACTCAGCACAAAGCAATCTTAGGTCACGAGCAACCTAACATGGGGGCAAGTCGTTCGAGCGACTTAATGAACCATTCCAATAATTCAAGCGAGATAACGACTTATGATAAGTCGCCCCAGCGACCTAATGAGTTGGTTAAAGAAGCTTTAGGTCGCTCTCACATACCACTGTCTTTAGGTCGCTCATGACCTAGCATGAAAGTAGCAGAGATAGGTCGGCAGCGACCTAGTGGGAAGATAGGTCGTTCAAACGACCTAAGAAGTGTAAAGGACCAACCCAGCGAGCTAAGTGAACTGGAGCAACATGTTTTAGCTCGTTCGCGACCTACTGGAGACACGCGACATAATGGAGGTCGCTCGCGAGTTAACGACCTATGGTTAAGTCGCGCGAAGTTACCTTGAAGCTGTTCTTGAGTCGCTGCTGCCGTATGTTTTGAGTCGCTCCATGTTTGAGTCGTAAGTCGCTATGTGTATATGTTGTGTTGTAATGAGCTGTTTGTACTTAAGTCGTGTGTCGTCTTGTGTTGAGTCGCGTTGTACATATTAGGTCGTATGTCGTGTATATATTTTGAGTCGTTGTACTTTGTATGTTGTTAGCTCGTGTGTGTACTCTGTTGTGGCATTGTCTCTAAGTCGTTAGCGACCTATATTAGGTCGGTGGATCATGTATGGGCAAGTGTGTTAGGTCGTGAACGACCTAAGTTGGGACGTGTAACAATGTTAGGTCTCGTGCGACCTAGTGAGGCGCGGGTTATAAGCCTATAATTAGGCGCGTGGGTCATTTGTAAAAACAAGTTGATTGTTGAATAAAAACTTTGTTTGATTGCTGTGTGCTTTCATCTAAATTGGTAGTTGAGTGTGATCTCCTATCTCCACTTTCGGTTATTCGAGTGCGCTCGAATCAACGATCGTTGAAGCCAATTCACGGTATCAAGTGCGCTTGATCAACGTTTGAAGAATTGTAGATCTTCTTTCACGGTATCGTGCGCGATCAACGTGTCGAAGATAGCTAGAATTCGGTATCTTTGTGATCAACGAATTTGGGCATTTCAGTATCTTCAATCCTCTGTTTGCTACTTTCATCAATCTATATCGTTTTGTTATTATCCGCTGCGTCAGTTTGGTATCGGAGCTAGACTTAGCCAATCATAGCTAAGCCGAGTCTTGGAGCCAAGGAGTTTGAAGTTGGTGTTCATCGTGTTCATCTTGAAGTTGCAACAAGTTAGAAGCTTCCGATCCATTTCATTTTGGATCAAAGTTGGAAAGGTGTTTGAGTTTGAGCCGAGTTGGGTAGAGCCGTGCATCACTTGTTTAAGCCGAGAGTTTGAAGTGTAGGCCAAGTTTGTATTGAAGTGTTGAGCTTGTGCGAGCTAGTTGAAGTTTGATTTGTAGAAGATTTGTGAAGTTTTGAAGTGTTTGTGTTGATTTAATCATGCCACCAAGGAGAGCTAATCGTCATCAAAATGTTGAAGCGTTGTATAGAAGAGAACAAGCCGAGCAAATGGAACAACGCATTAATGAGAAATTTGATGAAGGTATTGGAAAGCTAGAGAAGTTGATGAATGATTTGAATCAAAACTAAAGGAGGAGATCACCAGTCTCGAACCATGGAGGAAACAGAGTTTCGCCATCGGTTACGGAAGCGAGGAGGGTGTCGCCACAATCTTTTAGAGAAAGAAGAGAAACATCAATTTCCTCAAGGAGAGATCACCATGATTATGGACGTGAAGAGAGGAGAACTCCACGAGAGTTTGAAATGAGCCATATCGAGATGAAGAGAGACATAATCGAAGAGACATGCGTGATCGAAGGGATGATAATGGTCGAGATCGATATAGACGTACATTTGATTATGACGAAGATGGTGATCGAGCTAGCATTCATTATCGAGATCGAGACCAAGTACGAAATATATATCGGGATGTTGAAGATGATCGACGTTGGGAATCAGGTATGAAAATGGAAATTCCAGAATTCAAAGGTGGAATGGTAGCAGAAGAATTTCTTGATTGGTTGTCTAATGTTGAAGAGATCTTTGATTTCAAGGAGGTTCCTGAGCATAGAAGAGTGAAGTTGGTTGCTACTAGGTTGAGAGGTAGAGCTATGGCATAGTGGAAGCAAACTAAACTTACATTGGAGAGAATGGGGAAGTCGAAGATTGAATCATGGGAGAAGATGAAGAAACTGATGAAAGCTACATTCTTGCCTTACAACTATCAATCACTCATATATCAGAAGTTGTAGAATTTGAGGCAAGGGACAAAGGCTGCTAATGATTATGCTGACGAATTTTATCAACTGATTGCTCGAAATGGCATTATGGAGACGGAGGAACAATTGACTGCTAGGTTTGTTGGAGGGCTGAGGATCCAGATCCGGGATATGGTGAATATGTTCGATCCTAGATCTGTAGCAGAAGCACATCAGAAAGCGTTGGCTTGGGAGAAGCAGGGAAGGCGTAGAGGTGGTGTGTTTACAAGTTCCAATATTCAGAACAAATGTACTAGTGGGAGTTCCAATGTTTCGAAAGCTGTCAGTAAACCAGTTGTGAATGAAGTTGCAAAGGCAAAGGTCAACAACAGTTTCAAATGTTACAATTGCCAGGAAGTGGGTCACAAGAGTAATGAATGTCCAAAGCCGAAGAAACGAACTATGATTGCTGAAGTTGAAGATGAGGTTGTTGGGGAAGGTTATTCTAGTCCAATTGAGGAGGATGAACAGGATATCGCGTCAGGAGATGAAGGATGTAATCTAATGATGAGGAGGTCTTGTTTAATACCGAAGCAGGAAGAAGAGGCTAGTTGGTTGAGGAGTAACATCTTTCAGTCAACGTGCAATATTCTGGGGAAGGTTTGTAAATTTGTGATTGACGCAGGAAGTTGTGACAATATTATTTCTACCGAAGCCGTGAGAAAGTTAAAGCTGAAAACGGAGAAGCATCCAAATCCTTACAAGTTAGCATGGCTAAGAAAAGGAGGAGAGGTGAAGGTGGACAGACGAGTTCGAGTTCCATTTTCTATTGGGAAGAAGTATAAAGACGAGATTTGGTGTGACATTGTGGAGATGGATGTTTGTCACTTGCTTTTGGGAAGACCATGGCAGTATGATCGAGCAGTGCAGCATGACGGTCAGACCAATAGCTATAGTTTTATGTTTGAGGGTGTTAATATCATTTTGGTTCCAAAGAAGAGACAACAAGGAGAAAGCAAATCAGAAGAGATTGAAGAGCTGAAGACTTTGTTGACTCTGAAAGAATTTGTTGAAGAAGTAGAAGAGAGTCCAGAGGTATTTTTGTTGATTGGACGTGAAGCTACTGAATATGTTGAAGTCCCAGAGGAAGTGAAGCCGGTATTGGAAGAATTCAGAGATGTGTTTCCTGAAGAGTTTCCAATGGAGTTACCACCGTTGCGGGATATTCAACATCAGATTGATCTTGTGCCAGGGGCAGTATTACCACATAGGCCACATTACAGGATGAGTCCGAAGGAACACGAGGTGTTGAGAAGGCAAGTGGAAGAGTTACTTGAACAAGGACGCATACAAGAAAGTTTAAGTCCTTGTGCTGTACCAGCATTGTTAGTACCTAAGAAGGATGGTTTGTGGAGGATGTGTACTGATAGTCGGGCATTGAACAAGATTACTGTTCGCTACAGATTTCCTATGCCTAGACTGGACGACTTGCTAGATCAGTTGAGTGGAGCCGTTATGTTTTCAAAGATTGATCTTAAGAGTGGTTATCATCAAATTCGAATCAGACCAGGGGACGAATGGAAGACAGCATTCAAGACGAGGGAAGGATTGTACGAATGGCTGGTTATGTCGTTTGGTCTATCGAATGCACCAAGTACGTTCATGAGGGTGATGAATCAAATTTTCAGGCCATACATTGGGAAGTTTGTGGTAGTTTATTTTGATGATATTCTGATCTATAGTGCTAGTACAGAAGAGCATATTCAGCATTTGCGGAAGGTGTTAATTATTCTTCATGAAGAGCAGTTTTATGCAGCAACAAAGAAGTGTGTGTTCATGACTCGAAGTGTTTTATTTTTGGGGTATGTTGTATCTAAGAAGGGTATCCAGGTGGATCAAAGTAAAATTAAAGCTATTAGAAATTGGCCACAGCCCAGGACTATCACTGAAGTTAGAAGTTTTCATGGGTTGGCATCATTCTACCGAAGATTCATTCCATACTTCAGTAGCGTGATGGCACCAGTTACTGATTGTATGAAGGGAAAGAAATTTTTATGGTCAGAGGAAGCAGGATATGCTTCTGAACGGATCAAGGAACTTTTGACGATAGCGCCAATTCTTGTATTACCAGATTTTCAGTTATTGTTCGAGCTGCATACTGATGCATCTAAGGTTGGGATTAGAGGAGTGTTGAGTCAGAAGGGGCGTCCTATTGCATATTTCAGTGAGAAGTTATCAGGGGCAAAGATGAGATATAGTACATATGATGTAGACTTCTATGCTGTTGTACAAGCTGTGAAACACTGGAGACATTATCTATTTCAGAAAGAGTTTGTTCTTTATACTGACCATGAGGCATTGAAGCATATGCAAGGGCAGGACAAGATTTTAGCAAGGCATGCATCGTGGATCGCCTATCTGCAGCAGATTACTTTTGTTGTGAAGCACAAATCTGGGGTAATAAATCGTGTAGCTGATGCTTTGAGTAGGAGGAGTCATTTATTGACGACAATGAAAGTTGAGGTGACAGGCTTTGAATTATTGCCAGAGTAGATTGAAGAAGATCCTTACTATATGAAAGTTGTTGAAAAGGTCAAGGAGGGGAGTGCTGATGAATTTGTGTTGGTGGATGGTTTTCTATTTAAAGGGAATCAATTATGTATACCAGATAGCAGTTTGAGAATGAAGATTATCAAGGAGTTGCATGAGGAAGGACATGTAGGAAGGGATCGCACATTACAGTTGATTTCTCAATCTTACTTTTGGTCGTCAATGAGGAAAGAGGTCGAAAGATTTGTGGAGAGATGTCATATCTGTCAGATTTTGAAGGGTACAGCGACAAATGCGGGATTATATATGCCGTTACTTGTACCGACTAAACCTTGGGTTGATGTGAGCATGGATTTTGTTTTGGGTTTGCCTAGAACTCAAAGGGGTAATGATTCCATTTATGTGGTGGTTGACCGGTTTTCAAAAATGGCACATTTTATTGCTTGTAAGAAGACAGCGGATGTTGTTCATGTCGCTCAGTTATTTTTCAAAGAGATCTATCGACTTCATGGATTGCCAGAGTCTATTGTGTCGGATAGAGATACTCGTTTTCTGAGTCATTTTTGGCTAAGTTTGTGGAAGATGGTCGGAACGAAGCTGAATTTTAGTAGCGCTTACCATCCACAGACAGATGGACAAACGGAGGTTGTGAACAGATCGTTGGAAAATTTGTTGCGATGTCTTGTGAAGGAAAATCTAAAGAGCTGGGACGTGAAACTATGTCAAGCTGAATTTGCACATAATCACGTTATGAATCGAAGCACTGGATTTAGTCCGTTTCAAGTTGTATATTCTGAAATTCCGAAAGGACCGTTGGATTTAACAACAGTGCCATATCAGAAGGGAGTTGTTAAGCGGGCAAGTGACTTCGTAAATGAGTTACAGGAGTGCCACAGAACTTTTCATGAACGGTTGCTTGCATCTAACGAGAAGTATAAACAGCTGGCGGATAAGAAGCGGAGAAGTGTGAATTTCGAGGATGGAGATTTGGTTTATGCAGTGTTGACAAAAGATCGTTTTCCGGTAGGAACGTACAATAAATTGAAGGCGTGAAAGATTGGTCCATTTAAAATTTTGAAGAAGATCAATGATAATGCGTATCAGTTGAGATTACCGGATGATATTCACACGGCAGACGTTTTCAACGTTAAACATTTGATTCCATATCAGGGGGATGAACTTGTCGTAGAAGAGGAAGGTACAAATTCGAGGTCGAATTTTTGTCAACCAGGGGAGGATGATGCAGCAACCCAACCTGAAGAAACAACTCAGAACAAAGCAATCTTAGGTCACGAGCAACCTAACATGGGGGCAAGTCGTTCGAGCGACTTAATGAACTATTCCAGTAATTCAAGCGAGATAACGACTTATGATAAGTCGCCCCAGCGACCTAATGAGTTGGTTAAAGAAGCTTTAGGTCGCTCTCACATACCACTGTCTTTAGGTCGCTCACGACCTAGCGTGAAAGTTGCAGAGATAGGTCGGCAGGGACCTAGTGGGAAGATAGGTCGTTCAAACGACCTAAGAAGTGTAAAGGACCAACCCAGCGAGCTAAGTGAACTGGAGCAACATGTTTTAGCTCGTTCGCGACCTACTGGAGACACGTGACATAATGGAGGTCTCTTGCGAGTTAACGACCTATGGTTAAGTCGCACGAAGTTACCTTGAAGCTGTCCTTGAGTCGCTGCTGCCGTATGTTTTGAGTCGCTCCATGTTTGAGTCGTTAGTCGCTATGTGTATATGTTGTGTTGTAATGAGCTGTTTGTACTTAAGTCATGGGTCGTCTTGTGTTGAGTCGCGTTGTACATATTAGGTCGTATGTCGTGTATATATTTTGAGTCGTTGTACTTTGTATGTTGTTAGCTCATGTGTGTACTCTGTTGTGGCGTTGTCTCTAAGTTGTTAGCGACCTATATTAGGTCGGTGGATCGTGTATGGGCAAGTGTGTTAGGTCGTGAACGACCTAAGTTGGGACGTGTAACAATGTTAGGTCGCGTGCGACCTAGCGAGGCGTGGGTTATAAGTCTATAATTAGGCGCGTGGGTCATTTGTAAAAACAAGTTGATTGTTGAATAAAAACTTTATTTGATTGCTGTGTGCTTTCATCTAAATTGGTAGTTGAGTGTGATCTCCTATCTCCACTTTCGGTTATTCGAGTGCGCTCGAATCAACGATCGTTGAAGCCAATTCACGGTATCAAGTGCGCTTGACACTACACCAAAACAGGCAAATTCTAACATTTATAAGTGTTACAAATAATTTCAGTAACACTTTTTAAGTGTTACTAATGGACTGTGAGGAATGGAGCGGCCAAATTTGTAACACTTATAAGTGTTACAAACATACGTATTACTAACACTTATAAGTGTTGGTACCTAAATATACGATAACGCTTATAAGTGTTGGTAACGAAATATACGGTAACGCTTATAAGTGTTGGTAACGAAATATACGGTAACACTTATAAGTGTTGGTATAGAAATACGCGGTAACGCTTATAAGTGTTGGTACAGAAATACACGGTAACATTTATAAGTGTTGGTAATGAAATATACGGTAACGCTTATAAGTGTTGGTATAGAAATACACGGTAACGCTTATAAGTGTTGGAAAATGAATATTTAGTAACACACACACACACACACACATATATATATACCAAAACTTATACACAAAATTTAAATATAAACACACTGCAAATAATGGTTTCCATATCACAAATAATTCATCATACATTTTCAATGCAAAGTTTAAACGCTCTGCAAATGTAGTATAATATATCATAAACAATTATTTACATATCTAAAATACCACAATGTCATATATTCAGATATTATTACAACATAAGCTTCAAAAAAATATATTTCAAAATACACTTAAAGTTTAACTTACGGTTAACCTAACCATTCCTGATCATCCACTCCAAACTCTAATGGTTTTGAATATTCTTCAACGTCCAATACAATAATCCAAAGCATCCTTCTTCAAGTTCCTGCGTTTAATATAAACACTCGATAAAAACTTATACCTTTAAAATCAAAAGGTTAAAGACTAATGTTTGAACCGTAAACATAGAAATACAAAAACACATGCATTTGAACAATAAAGATAGATATAAAAACTAATGTTTAAAAAAGAATAAGAACAAAAATAGATCAATACCATTTCATATTTGTTGTAAAATTATAAAATGCACAAATCAAAAATATACCTGCAACCAGCTACCAGCAGCAGCGAGAGAAGCTAACAACCCAGCAAACAAAAATGAATCGTTTCCTTGAAAAGCATTAGCAACAAGGATCCCCTTCTGCATAGTACTAGTAACATGTGTTCCCATTAGAAGAGCACCAGAAAATTCAAGTACAGCTGCTGTAAGCACAGACTGAGGCAAAGTAAGTGCCCTAAAACCAACAGATGTCCCCATTGCATTCGCTACATCGTTAGCACCTATATTCACTGATGTAGATTGAAGAAAGGCGTCCCAGTCACACCTCTTGAGCATGATCGGTCTTTGATTCATTAGAACCAGACATAAATGCAGAGTGGGAATAATCTTTTCCAACTGCTGTAGCAGCGAGCTTGACTATGCTATGAATGATATGTTCTCTTGACATGTTATAAGTAGGTGCATTGTAGTACCTTTCCTGCAGTCCATCAATTTGTGTAAAAAAAGTGTGTATATATATATATTAACGTACATAATTGGATTTGTCTCTGTAGTACAGAATAAGTATGTCACCTGATTTTTGAAGAGCAACTCGAGCAGAGGATATGTGGAAGACAAATTTAGTTTGTTTGCTATATGCAGTGCTCGGCATGAGATATAGGAATTGCTGTGGTACCTGCAATTTTATTTTTCCAGAAATAAAACAAAGTTATTGTAAAGTATGAACTAGTTTTAATGATTGCTAAGAAGAATCTGATGCAGTGAGATAATGGTTAGTTCAATCCCTTGAAATTGTGAAGTAGATGAATAAAATCATTCTTTTGCGGTACGTACATATTTGTTTGCTTATGATTCAAAATTGTACTTTGTCAGATGGTGTATATATGTAGTTTTGGACAATCTGAATAGCTACCCTGGACAGAATTAAGCTACTATACCATTGGGAAAAAACGAACCAAATAGAAAAGGCAGAGCAAACAGAAAGGTAAAAAGGAAAACTAACGGCAGAGGAAAAGGATGCAATGCGGTGTATTACTAAGAGTTAAGAGTTTTCATGATTTAAAAATCCGCTTGTTCAACCTACATAACCGTATACCAACCCTTGCTCATCAGACCAACGCACCAAGCACAGGTTTCACAGTAATGGTGCTGCTTCAAATTCCTATTCTACAAAAAAAACCAACATATTAGCTAGCATTTGTCTATGGAAGCATACGAAACATGGTTAAGGAATTCCATTTCAATACTGCATATGTTGTATAGAACAACTACTAAAGAAAGAAATCACATTTGACCCGACTCACTACTAACCAACCTAACCTAATCCGAACCAGCATGTATAAGTCTCTAGATCTACTTCTTTTTTCTTTTTTTCTTATTTTTTATTTTTTTCTCGTTTCTTTTTCCTTCTCTTCTTTTTATTTTTTGCTGCTTAGATCAAATTATCCAAGTTGAACATTTCAACCTATAGGACCTACATTGTAAAAGAAAAACCTTTTAAACAAATCATTCAACCAATTATGTACACTTTGTTCATTAACATTTAGTTTCCATCATTGTATTTCAGTCTTTTGTATGATGTTTTGTGTGCATATATGGTTATAATGCCAGTAAATGGCTTAAGAAAACTCAATATATTATACAACATATGATAGAACAGTAAAAATATTATCAAATCATTTTTTAATTCTATCATTTTTTTCAATTTAAGTCTTTCCCATCTTAGAAATTCTCGTTTACTTCTCATCAATATTTTTATTAAGCTCCAATCTTCCTCTTCTTCCTCTCTCTTTTTTGGAATCATGAATATTTTCACTAGTCTGTCATAGCCTCACAGTATTATCCATTGTGTGCCACGGACGAGTTATACATTTGTCTAATATGTAAAATATATACTTCCAAATGTTTGTTTTTTTACATCCACCAAAATATATAAATAAAGTATTTTTGAAAATATAAATAAAGTATTTTTATCTTTTTTAAAATAAAGTATTTTTTAGAACATATCCAAACAAATGTAAGCATCCAATTAGTTACTCAAGAATGGTGATAAGAGCCAGCATAATAAGCAAAAGAATATATAACACGGCTTATAGTCCAAAAAAGAGACGATAATTTCCTAATCTACATGATCATATTAGCCTCTATTAGTTTAGATATTATTGGTTCATTTTGCAAAGATAAATAAGTTTCCCTGTGTTTGATAACTGAAATGCATTAAGAAACCACATATGTTATGGCAGGATATAAAACATACCTGTTCAATATGCAACATGTCAGATGTGAGTGAATAATGCCCTTCAAGCTTCAGCCGAGATATATACGCCGGTAAAAGAACATTTACTCTTTCGCACTTGGTTCTTCCAAACTAAACAGCCAATAAGAATCCTGAATAAATGAAGAGTCTACTTTAGAACAGAAATAACAAGTGGTTGGATGTTGTACATGTAAATAAATGACAGGGCATGAGTTCTATGAGTATTTTCCTTCATGGCAGTTCTTAGCAAATAAATCTAGCATATATCATACTATGGTATAAAGCACTAAGGTTCACAATTGTAGTTGACAAAACAATATAGCATAATGTAATAAATTTGTCATGTAGTTTCATATTTCACCACTATTAACAATTTAAAATAAGTATATGAAAAATCATGTTCTAATAACTGTTGCGGTATTCGGAGAAAAAATTATTACTATTTCTATCTTCTTTTGAAAGCTAATGTTCATATCTTGGTTCAAAACATGAGGAAAAATTCATTGATTTTGATAACAAATACTATTAAGGTACTAGAGAATATTTAGAGGAGATTTTTATTTTGCAGTTGGATGTTTGATCGGGGCTAAAATGGCATGAGAACTGCAAAGTATTTCTCACCTTTCTTCTCTGTGTGTATTTTAGAAATTTGAGGGGATGTTATTGTCAAGCGAGTTAAACCAACAGCTCTGCAATAATGATAGAGGTAGGAAGCAGTGGTTCTGCTATTTATCAAAGAACTAAGAAAATCAATAATAATTGTGTACATATGAAAAAACTTGTCGCAGCTTATTTACAGGAAAAAATTTCCAACACTATAAGTTTTGTTCATTAGTCAAAAAATAAGTATTGATTGAGTTGAAGCTTTACATGAGCAATGGCCATGCCATATGTCAACCATATTATTCTAACGAAAGCATTGACTGCATAAAGTATATTAGGAACATCAACAATGCATGAATAGCTAAGAAAAATAAAGTGGAGAAAATAAAATGATTGGGCTTCTAATTTTCTTAGCAAATTTAGCCTAAAAATTGATTAGACTTTTAATAAATTGGAGAAAATGAAATTCAAGGGCATTGCAGGATATTTAAGAATGGATAAAACCACCCTCTCCTTCTAATATCTTCTTCCATTTACCACATTATAATAGAACATGCATTTTAGGAATAATCAATGAGGAAAAAGGAGCAATTTTCAAAACCTAAATAGCTAGTGTTATTTGAATCAAGCATACTCCAAATTTTCTAATACTTGATCAAAGTTATTCAAACCCAAACAAGTAAAATACATGAATTGACACTTCCAACTATTAACATAAAAAAATTAAACACTGCGAATTAAATATAACGATAGCCAAATGTACCATAAAGTTTCACAAATAATAATAACATTGAAATTTTCACTTTGTTTAATAAAAGTTAAATGATGAATTTTTCATTTTAGCAAATGTTAAATGATGAATTGTTCATCTTAGCGGATGGAAATTCCAAGCAAACCAATGAAATCAAAGATAGAAAACAAATGAACATTAGGTTGATTTTAGGATAAAATTTGAAAGCTTACCTACTATGCAAGAGCCTTACAACTTTCAGTTGTGATTGGAATAAAATGATTGAGATTCAATTCAAACGATATCTAAGATTATCTACATTGAAGAAAAGAATTACCGAGACACAAGCATAACCATATGAACAAAGTTTTACAAGATGGATAGCGAGTTAGTGTAAATATAATTTTGCAAGTTGACATGCATGATAATATAAGAGTTTTCCCCACACAATTATCTGACAGTACATCGTCATCTACATTGAAGAAATTGTTGATGAAGGATTTGAATGCTGAAATTATAAAATATTATCAAATGTGTCAGTCCAGTACTTTCAACTGTAGCTAGCAGAATTTAAAATTTACCTTAAATCACATTACTGTTAACTTGGATTAAATATTTAACTCTATGTTCATGTACTTTGTTCCCTGTCATATATTTTATATCATTACATTAGCTGTAGTAAATGTTAATTTTTGTACAATCTAAATCTAAATCTAAATTATTAATAATGATACTTAAAGGTATCGGTTTTGTAAATTTTATTGATTTATTTATTATTTATATAAGTTAATCATTGTGCATTATATTTGATTTTGGTTTCAGCAACATATGTATAAGTAACAATGAATCACACAGACAAACATTGTACACACAAATGGCTTTATAAATATTGTGTCGTGCATTTATTATAAATAAGTAAAAATTAAGAGACCACAGAAGTAAATGATGAAGATGTATGTCGCGTTACATGTAATAATTTATATGAAGTTTAATTACCTCCCAAGAGCCTTGTGATGCATGAAAATCCCCATTCCAATGCCATCGAGACCTATAAAAGGTACAACATTATTACTCATAAGTTCTAGAACTAAAACATATACCTCAAAAACTAAACACAAGGCCCAGAAGTAGTACCAGGCAAGAACAAAATCAACGGGGAACCATCAATGTAGGGCCTACAGTCCAATGGACAGAACCAACAAGGAGTACCTGTGTCATAAGTTAGCAACTCAGACACGGCATCATGAAAGTTTCGTATTCCCTTATTAGCCAATCACTGCTTACGTCGATCAAAAACACTTTCAAAGTCGATTAGATACTCAACGATTCTATTAGATGCAAGAATATTACTAGAAAAATTGAAATATATGGAACAAGGTTCTCCCCTGAAGGCCTCAATCTGCGGCTTGTTCCACTGAGCTTTAGGAGCTACATCATCGGCAGCGACACCAGATCTAGGATAGTGGAAGCGGTCTGGATGCAATTTGGCTAATCGCCTGAGCTATCAACAAAGTGGTTGAAGTCGATGTCGAAGTGATTGAAGTCGGTATGGATGTTGAACTGGTTGAAGTCAGCGTTGATTTTGCGAAGTGGTTGAAGACACCATTGATTTTCGAAAGTGCCTGGGACATTGGTCTATTTTTGTGAGGAATAGAAACCCAAAATTAAATTTTAGGCGGCCAAAAAAACGAGTAAGCGTGGGAAAAGAGATCTATTTACAAATTACAAAAGACTCCTTTTGTTATTAAATTATTTACATTTTTACCGAATGTTGTAACACTTATATGCGTTGGAAAAATTAATGTAGAAGACTATTTATTTTTACTAACACTTTTTAGGTATCCTAACACTTTTTTACTGTTAGCGGTCTGTGACATTTATAAGTGTTAGCATCTGACAGATATAAAATGTTGCAAAATCACTTATTTGGTGTAGTGTGATCAACGTTTGAAGAATTGTAGATCTTCTTTCACGGTATCGTGCGCGATCAACGTGTCGAAGATAGCTAGAATTCGGTATCTTTGTGATCAACGAATTTGGGCATTTCAGTATCTTCAATCCTCCGTTTGCTACTTTCATCGATCTATATCGTTTTGTTATTATCCGTTGCATCAAGAAGTGATGTGAGGTGACTCTTCTATGGCATGGAAGGGGTGAAAGCAAGCCTAAAGAGCACCGTTCTTAATCTTTTAAGGAAGGGTATACCCTTAGTATTCATTCACAAATTCACAAAGCTTTGAGTTGAAAGTCCATGTATACTTCTTCCTCTTCATAATTTCCTAAAGTAAAATATTTGCAAATCAAATCCAAATCACTTCAAACTTTGAGTGAAGCCTTATTACCACATAACAACACCTTCTACCTAATTAGATTATGAAAAGGAAAAGCCATACTCCGCCCACACTCCATAGTTATGAGTAATAAGAGGGTAGAGGAGGCAAAAGACAAGGTGAAAACAAGGAAGCAAGGAAGGAAAGGAGGTGGCAAACTTGGGTATGGACTTAGGTTCTTTGATCTTAGTTGTTTATTGGATAAAACGTGAGCTAACTCACCATTTTGATTGGAAAACACATACGCACACACACGCACACGCACACACACACACACGCACACACACATATATATATATATGATGTTTTATTTTATTGATGTTGTTGAACTAATATGGACATATGAGAAAACATTGCTTTTGATTCTTTCTTTAAAAGCAAGTAACATACGTATTGATTTAAATGGACTTGAATGGACTTTTATGACATATGGCAAAGTCTTGAAACAAAGCACATAGGTTGTAGTTGAACATAGGTTCGAATATAACTCAGATTTGAAAGTGCACTTATAGCGATAGTCGTTATAAATGTAGTTGTGAATTCCCTTGTTTTTAGCGAATTCTATGGAATTTTGTAGAGAGACCCTTAGGGATTTCTCACCATATTTTAATGTGTTATATATATGTATATATATATATATTAATAATATATATATTAATAATATATATATTAATAATATATATATATATATATATATATATATATTTGTCTCTATTAAATGCTTGGACAGTAAAAGTTAAGTAACGTCTAAAAAACGCCAAAACCGCACTTGTGCAAAATTGCCCCGTTTAGACTTGATTGTTGGACTTAAAAGGTTTGAAAAGATATTTGAATTTAGTACTTTGTTTCATTCTTTTTGAAAGTGTTTGCTAACTTTTATTAGAGTATTATAAAAGTGGTTCAAGGTCTTTATAAATTTTTAAGAATCAATTGTAAATTTTTAAAGTAGAGGTTTTTATGATAAAACATGTTGTTTTCAAGTTTTAAGGAAAACTGCAAAGTTATTATTTTCAAGTAGTATTTTGGATAAATGTTTTAAAACTTATTATAATTTTTTTAAGTATTTTAAAAGTATATACAAATGTTTTCAAAATGGGATTAGAATTTATTAATGGCTAAATGGTTAATTATCTTATTACTTGCTTGAAAAGTAATTAGCTAAGCTTAACGCCAAAAGTCAAAAAAGTAAGTTTATCTATTTGTGATAGTTAAGATTGATATTAAGTAAGTATGGAGCAATAGTGCTCTAACCTACTAGGCTTCCCCCTCGACTGAGTAATAGTAAGTCGAAAAATGTTAGACACATGTTAATCGTGTTAATTTCTTATTGTTTATGAAAATCATTAATATTATACTTAACACTAAAAGCCGATGAGGTAGACTTATCTATTTATAAGATTTAAGAATGAAGTGTTTAGGAACTTGATGTAAATAGTGCTCAAACTTACCTTTCTTCACTCTGGGTAAGGACAAGTTAATTTGGAATGATGGAAACCAGTTATGCATACAAATATTGATTTGTATAAGCAATTGTTTTGATTAGATAATCGATTAGTCGATTATCGAACTTGATCTAATATTAACTTAAGAAGTTATTGAAAGGCTTTGTATACTAATAAGAACCCCCGGGAAGGAGTATTGGTATGAAACGTCTCTAGCTTTTGCTTACTTTTGAAAGAACTAGAATTGAGTTTCGAAAGTGTTTTACTTACCAAATACCACTTCAAAACTAGTTTACAAATTCTATGTTTTGGAAGAGATGCAGAAAGGGAATCTATGTGGAGATTTGAGATCTATTCTAGATGATCGAATCCACGTAGTGATTCGTGATCTCTTCGAGATGTAGGAATCCATTTGAGGATACTTATTCTTTTCAAATGGTGAAGACTCATGTGAAAGATGCTAAACATAACCTCAACATTTGAAATGGCTAAAGACAGAGTAGGCTATAAAATCTGAGGTTTGGCTTACCCATGACAGGATATTATTAACTATATATCTATAGTATGCTTATCGATATGTTGGTACCATTGGTGCCACGTGGTTCCTGTTTATATTTAGGCATGGACCTTTGTGTTTTCCTTATGATATATTTTATCTAGAGATATACGACACTCGGAAGGCGACTTCTGATCCTTGTGTATGGAGATTGGATTTTGACTTAACCGAAGAGATTCCCGTGAAAAATCCATTATGCGAATGTACCTTAGCGGTTTTGAATATAACCTAAATATTTTTTGGTGTGACCAATTTAAGCATCAGAATTTTTTGATATGATTTATATTCTATACCATATACATTATCTATCATAACACTATATTAAACTTAATTTATGGTTGGTTTCTTTTGAGGGGAAAACTGTTATGGGAATTCGTACGGTCTTAAATAGTTACTGTGGTATGTTGCATGTATCTCGGGTTTCTTCATACCAGACTTATGTTTGATACTTGATTTTTGTTTCCCTAAATTCCTCACGTACTCTTTCAAGTAGGCTAAGTGTGGTAGGTTTTAACTTGGACGCTTCAGAGTTCAAAAGACGAGCCAGAGGCTTCCATTATCTATCTATTTCTGTTTCTGTTGTTCCATATTAGCTATGTACATATATCAGCAATGTAAGGATAGACAATGATAACCATCCAGGCTGATTATAGTACTTAGGTTTTGTAACTCTAAATATCTTGTACTCAGAGTAACCCTTTCTACTATTTTTTTGATATTATATATTATAATTCCACTATGAGATTGTGATGTTGTATTCTTCCTTTCTTGTTCTATTTGTTTTAATTTTTATTTTTACCCTAACTTTTTGTCTTTTTGGCACTTGGGTGTTCAGCACATGAATACCACAGATGTATTCATGTCGATGTTTGAGGGTTGAAAAGTCGGGTCATTACACTCAATAAGTTCCTAATCCTAAATTAAGGCTATGTTTTGCTATGTACCAAATGTAATGCCCGCCCTTTTCAACCCATGAATTTAATGCCCGAATGGATGTTAATACCTCCAAAACCGAAGAGGACGAGTCATTAGATATAATAGCCAAAAAGAATTATTCTATTTAATAACTTTTAGAATCTCATCGTGGAAGGAAGTAAAATATAATATAGAAATAGCCATCATTATTTCATGACACCATAGTGTATACACAGTGTCAATACATATTTATTTACAATAAAAATTAAACCCAATCCACACACACAAGTGATAATCAAATATAACACATATGTACAATTTTTATGGCATATATATTAAAGTCCATGTCTCCTATTCCATTAGCCTCCAAGGTGATCAACCTAATGACATAAGTAAAAATGAGGATAAGAGTTGGTCAGACATAAGTTTGAGTCGGTAAATCATACCCACTCCATATATATTACAAAGGCAGTCACACAACCATTCATATCATACTTAATCAATCATATACGTCGAGTCCCACCACCTACAACAAAGTATAGTTCACAAATCAATCAGCTTTGGATTCACTCCCCTGGACCTACTCATGCCCTACAGGCTCACATGTTGTCCACTCTCAATAAATAAACTCACATCATGTACCCACCTCATATGCTCCAAGATTTCTTTTGCATACCTCCTTGCTCTGGACATGCTTCATGTGCTAAAGGAGTACATCGTAAAAACTTTAACATGTACTTGTGATCACAAGTCCATATATATATATATAGGTATATATATCATTATTAAGCCACTCAATTTCCAAACAAATGTATACATTCAACTAAATTTCACTTTCAATATCGATATATTTTTCCTTGGCTTTGTAGCATTGACATCACATTTAGTTAGCCTCTGAAGCTCTTTGGAATCAAACTACACGATGCTTTATTCAATCTACCCTGGCCAAGTTTTGTCTAGGTTCGACTAGACCCAACCAAGCCTGACTAGTCCATTGGTCCTTCCAAGTTTACTCGATCGGTCCATCGGTCTTTGATGGAATGAAAGGCCAGTTAGAAACACCAGTGCATGGTTTTGTTCCGTATTTTGGCATTCTAAGCCCCTTTTCGCCTTTGGTTGTCTTTGTTTTATCACCAGACGATCCTTATTTGTTCCTAGTTTTTAATATTATGTTTAAACATTGAATTCAAGGTCTAATATTGACCAATTTAGTATTGTTTGATTTCAGATTTCAAAATTTAATTTCTTATTAACTTTTATTTACTATAATTGTTATCTTTCCCCAATCCATGAATTTAGTCATTCAAAGTAGTGATTACTTAACTTATATTTCTTACTATAGGCGGTATACAATTAATAAAGCATTGTCTTTGCATTATATCATGGTTGGAGATTAAATCAGTCACCAATTAGCTTTCATTTTCTTCAACCCTTTGCTTTTCAGTCTACTGTGCCTTCAATCCTTAAAGTTCGATCTCCAATGTTTTATATGATTATAGCACTTTAAATGCGCTTTGTTTTGTTGTTGGTTTCGTGTAAATCTGAGAAACGAATAAGATATCGCCATTTGAAATTCAATGAAGAAAAGGAAGAAAGAAAAAAGAAGAACCGGTGAAACAATTTAAAAAAGATAAAATGCATTGTATGGACTGGTATTTGTAGGGAAAGGGAAAAGTAATGACCATTTTTAAATTCTAATTTTAATTGTTTAGTGCTAAATCAACTAGATATAAATTCACTCATATGTCCTTCATACAACCTCTGAACTCGATAAGCTAATATACTATATGAACTAAAAAAAATTAGCAGCAATAGCGTAGGTTTCACCATTAAGTTCCAAAGTTAGAAAATCACCATTTTGCTCTCCTTAATTTAAACAAAGTTACTTACTAGTTTAACTTAAATAATTATCGTCGTTATATTAATAATATTTATTATAATATAATAGGGTATTACAATATTGATCCTAACTACAATAGCGATTGATATGGGATATAATGGAGAGTTAGATGAAGCATCTAGGGATCGTCCGAGCAAGTGAGATCTATATGATAATGACTTATAGAGTGAAACAAGGGAGTTCTACTCTCAGTATTTATGCCAAGAGATTGTTAACCAAAGGCTTTGATGCATTCTTGTGGGGTTTTTTTATTGTGGATTTTCCGAGTGGATTCATATCTTTAGAGATTACGACATTGGCCTTGTTCCAAGCCATCTGAGTAGGAAAAGGTTCGAGCATAGTAGGAGTTGTGATGTTGAGTACTCATTTAACCTGTGATGTTTTACATTTGTGTTATCATATATCTAAGTGCACTATGAGACTGAGATTTGCCTAACTGTTTATGATTTGGTGGTTTCCATGGTTGTTTATGTGATGTAGGTATTATCGAGTTTAATACCCAATACCCTAGTATGTATTTAGATGGAGTAGTATACTCATGCTGATGAAAGTAGATTAGCATATATTATTTTTATACGCTAACTTGTTTAATGCGGGAGTAGGTGAGGTATGACTTTCTATACCATATTGCTCTTACTTACAATATATCAACTTTATACCTATTATTTTATGATTATAGACTGCTCATACCAGAGTCTAGACAATTGTTTGATCCGAGATTAATTCCACTGCTTCTTATATTCTTGTGCACTTTAAATGAGTAAATTTAGAGATAGTACTAGGATAGCCTATGGAGATGTTTAGAGGACGAGAAGGAGGATTACACTTACTCATATATATGCTATTTTCTGGTACTACTACTGTTTATTCTATTGTGGACTGCAATAGATTTATCAGCGCTTTATCATATCTTGCTAAAAATTTATATTAATTAATTTATAATGTATTAGAGACATAAACTCGTATATATTTATGATGTAAGCCTGATGAACTTATGTTGTGCTTTGATGATGTTTTGAATCTTTTGATTATGCTACTATCTCTATTGTTTTATATCTATGTATGATATTATATTTTTCTATATGCTATGAGTTATAAGAAAGGTTTATCCTTTGATCGATTGTTATCATTACAACCCTTGACGATTTTCCTCCATCGTCGGGTACCATAATGCGAACTACTAACAGAATTAGTTTTGGGTACAGAGATAGAGGGATGTCGTCACACTTGGTATCAGAGATTAGGTTAAGCAAACATCTAATTTTCTACTACTGGATTCATTAGAGATGGGTAAAAGATATGCTTTAGAATGGATCGAGTGGTATATGGGAGAACATACTTGTTAGATCTATATAGTGCATGTGTCAACACACACACACACACACACACAAACATAGAGTAAGATGCATTACATAAACAAGTATCACCTTATGTTTTCATCCTTACGAGAGACTAATTCTTTTCACAAGTTGTAAGAATAAGCTGTTAGATAAGGAATAGAATAAGAAACTCAATATCAGAGTTGGAGTAGGGATGGGTAATATGGGTAGTTGTTAACCCTGATATGTAGACTATGTTCACATAGACGATGAACAAGATGCAAAATGCCCAAAGAGGAGCTCCTGGTCCTATGGTAGTTAGTGTAAGCACAGCAAGTTGACTTGCTAGCACAACAAGTTGACTTTGCTAAGAACAAAAAGGAGAATTCTAGCCTTGGAGGAAAACTTTTCATGGGGAAAGAATCTGCTATGGAAGTGCAGAACTGATCAAACACTTGTGAGCACATCTTCTATGATCTGCAGTTAGAAGATGCTTGGAAAGGAAGTTATCCTTGGTAACTCCAATAAAGAGTTATTGGTTGGTGGAATTCGATCAAAGCTACTACTCCCGAGAATTGGTTTACATAGTATTAGCTTAGGGCTTGCTTTAAGGTGCAGTTCATTTCTGCTACTTAGAAATCATTCTTATTCATGAAATTTCTTATATGAAGCAAGGGGATATCCCTATATAAAGTATGTGGCCGATTTTCGACTCTTTACCGATATGTGTATGTTGTTCATCGACAGTCCATTAAAGAAAAATGCGAGGTTCATTATTGAACAAAATAACTATCTTGGGGAACATTTGGTGAACCACAATGATGAAAGGTTCGAGAAGATTGTTGAGAAAGCTTTGTGGCATGAGAGCTTGTACCGAAAGCCCCTACTAGCAGTTCTAAGCTAAACAACAAGTGGGTGGAGGGGAAAAGAGGAAGAAACCCTAGAAATAAGGGAAAGAAACAAATACAAAACAAAGAAGGTCAGCGGTAGGGCAAATAGGAGTCGAATTTCTATAACTATGGAGAAAGAGAACATATTAGTAAGAACTGTAAAAGCAAAGAATGAAAATGCTTTAACTACAAAAAATTTGGACACCCTAGAGAAGGATTATCCAGAACTATCTACGGGTAAGCAAGTTATGAAGGCTTATGCACTAGATGTTATTCCCAATTCATCGAGTGCTCCATCGGCAAAGGAGAAGGGCATCACGATCCAAGGTATTCTTTTCGTTTATAATTGCCTATTCTTGTTTTTTTATACGAGAGCGTCCCAACCATTTATAAATGGCCTCTAGGTAGATAGGTTAGAGTAGATACTTGACTTGATAAAAAGACCGCTGTTGGTATCGATTTTTATGGGACGATTAGCTAGTTTGAGTATTGTTTATCCTAATGTCATATTATCGAGTCATCGATGTATGTTTTTTGTGATTTGTTTATATTTGGTTTTGGCGGATTTGGGATAATTTTGGGGATGAAATGGCTTTGGAGATACTGCAATGACCCACATTTTTCGATAACTAAAATATTGAATTTAATTAGATTTTGTAATTTAATATTAGAAGAAAATAAAATTTATGATTTACTAATGGGAAAGCTAACTAGAATGAAATTTAATAATGTTAATTTAAAGTAAGAATGACAATTTGAATGTAATCTTAATCAATTGGAATAATTGTAAGGTTAAATTGGTTAGAAATTGTAAATAAGGAAATAAATTAAATGTTATATTAAATGGTGAGATAGTATGTAATTAATTGAAATTGGATATAATCAGTGCTGTGTAAGTAGTCATAACATCTGTTTATAGATAATAAACTTATAAATGTGATTAAATTAAGTAAAAGGTAACAATTGTTATTTATCACCAATTTATTTAATCTACTGAAATTAAATTGGAAATCAATTGAAATTAATCTATCTAAATGTTGAAGTTAATATGAATTAAAATTATAATTGTAGAAGTGAATGTAAATAGAATGTAAACCAATGTTAATTATATCCATAAGGTGATAATTAATTGAATAATAAGATGTAAATCAAATAAATGAATTTATTGGAATTTAAATTTTATTTAATGAATTTAATTGAATATAAATTATAATTAATGAATTTATTGCAGTTGATTTTGAACATTATAATTAGTGCAGTATGTAACGTTGGATTTAACGTGGAAATTTATTTAAAAAGGTTATAAATTGCCAGGTAATCAAAAATGATGAAAATTGTTAGTTATAAAATTAACATTTAAAAAGTGATTTAATTAATTTAATAACAATTTATTTAATTAACGTGAAAATAGTCATTTTGGCCACTATCTTGGATTCCGACGAAACTAGTTTCATCGGATTCGTAGCGGTGAATTATTATAAGATTTCGAGTTTCATAGCAATCGAACTTGTCGTTTGATCGTGCGAGCTCAAAACGCGTAGAAATCAATTGAATGAATTCAATTTGAAATAAGCTGATTTTAAATGCTAACTTCTTCATACGGTGCAAGTAGGACTTGAAACATGTTCCGTTGAATTTAAAAATATCGAAAACATCTATTTCGATATATTGGATGACCCACTTTCATTTTGCAAACGGAACGGGCATTTCAGGTCGTTATTGTCGTTTCGAATCAGTTCGATTGGTTCATTCATTTTTATTAGGCCTTGTCTATATAAATAACTTTTCTAACCCTAGCAGCCTTTCTATTTCTTCCTGTATGTACATATTTGTCTATTTGTTCCTTTCTCTTTTCTCCAATGGCATAAACCTATCTTCAATTCCAAAAACCCTAATTCAATTTCAAATTCAAATCAAAAATCAAACTCCACAAAACTATATCAAATTATATATCAATGGAAAGCTATCGACGAGTGTAATCTACTATAGTAATTCATTTTTTAGTTGGGTGCATTTTTTGATTAGAAATTGAGGATGATCCTCGGCCATCGAAATTAGGTTTTCACGATCCAACGGTAGATCTTCATCTAATCGAAGATCGGGAAGTACCATTGAGAAGACGAGGTCGAGCTAGTCACGAGGATGATGTTCGCTCATGCTCAGGGAAACCTAGATCTCCATAAATACTAGGGAAGCTTGGCGGCAGCGGAGTGGCTGTGGACCACCGGACATGGTCGCGTGGATGGTGGAGGGCGCTTCGGCGAGCATGTGTCAGCGGTGTTCTCCGATCTGGATGAAGTCATTCGTAGGTGCCATGGTTTTGGGTTAAATGGATGGTGACCGCTTGTTGAACGAGATCGATGTCTCGTGCTAGGGTTCTAGACGCACGAAGAAGGTATGGTGATGCGTCGCCTTATTTTATTATTTAATTCAAATTTAAATTTTTGATTTCAAATGATCTAACTTACATAACTTTTTCGTACGAGCTCGGATTCATGTACGGTTTGTTCCATTAGAATCGTATCGAAATTCCGGACATTGTAGAACTGGTTTACATGAATTCCGAGGCCATTGCAATTTGGGCATTTATTTGGATTTCAAATCGATTTGAAATCAAAGGTGAGTGTTTTAACCCACTCACAACTACTAAATTATCTTATATTAGTTAAGTTAAATTATAATGTGATTAAAAATTGATTGGTTGATGTTTGGTACATTTAAATTGTCATTCCAGTTAAATCTGGCCTTTATTGAATTTAATTTCATTTAATTTAATATTGAATCTAAATTGCAAGTTAAATACCTATTAATGACAATCAGTTAAATTTTTTTTGTTTATTGGTTGATTTGAGTGATGGTTTTGATGGATGTTTAATTGTTGATATTGGATTACTAAGTGTTATGTTATTTTATATATATTGATATCATACTACAAGTTCCCTTAGTTATTGCTAGAAAAATCACTATGGGTTGAAATGATACATATCAGAATGAACTTATAGATTTGGGAAAATCGTTATGAGTTGAAATGATAAACTCGAGCGATTTTATAGATTTTGAATTTTAACTCGGGATTGCGGGTTGGAATGATATATACCCGTAAATTTAAATTTATTGCGGGTTGAAATGATAGATATCTGCATCACTTGATCATTGGATAGAAAATTATATACGGACACCAGATTGGTCAAATTAAACAATTTTAAATCCTTAATTTTTGAATTCAGTTAAATGATATTTTGTAATAAAATTTGATTTATATAAACTGAATTATTTTCGAAAATCCAAGTTTAATGTTGAAATTGAAATTGGGTTAAATGAATTGTTTAAAGAATTTAAATTGAAATTTCAAAGTTGAATTCTGAAAAAAAAAAATGGAATTTATCAAAAAATTTGAGTTATTGTAAATGTTGAATATTTTACTTTCAAATCTATGAATTTGAAGTGGTTTAAAATTTCAGTTCAAACATGGATTTGAAATCGATATAAATTGAGATGGTTTAATGAGAAATTGAATTGAAAGTTTAAATTGAGTGTTGTGAATTTGAAAGCTGGATATGGTCCAGTTTTGTTGAAATGGAAGAAATATTTTAATTTGATATTAATTTCGAATTTATTATTTTAATATAAATTGTTAAAAAATATATTATTTTAAATTCATACTTATTTAGATTTTTCAAACTATCTACTATATAAACCACTTCCAATAATTAAACCATTTTATATTAAATTATTTAAGCTATTTTAGTCTATTTTAAACCATTTAAACTATTTTGAACTATTTTAATCTATTTAAACCATTTTAATCTATTCTAAACTATTTTAATCTACTTTAAACTATTTTAAAGCATTTTAAGCTATTTAAAAAAATATTTTAAACTATTTTAAACTATTTACGATTCTAAACTATATTTCCAAAATTCGAATGGTGAAAAGTTGAATTGGTTATATTTAAATCTTGGATTTAAAAGCGAATATGGTTAAATGATGTTATAATATAATTTGGGATTTGAAATGATATTTTCTAGTGAAATGACATATTTTGAGTAAATTTGATGATTTTGAAATGAGGGTTTAGCCTATTTTGGAAGTACGATTTCGAACGTGAATATGATTTCGAGAGTGATATGGTTTGAATTGAATATGATATTTTGATACCAATATGAAATGATTTTGGAAATGTAAAAGAACCATCTGGTGTGAAAATAAGCATTTGGTTGTTGACGAGACCGAGATTGGATATTGTCATACTATCTGTCAATACCAGAAACCATTTTAACAATGGTGAACGTGGTGGAGATTCCAGAATGAAGTAGGATGGTTTGGCAAATGATTCTGTATGAGGTATTTATGTAGCCCTGACTCCCTCGAGTCAGCTTGATGTGGCTAAATCAGGAGCTATACCAGGCCAAGTGAGGTCGCTCCTCCTATCGGACACATTTTTTTGATACCATATTATGACTTTGTGATTGATTTGGTGGCCACCCCTCGATTTGATTATAGGAGTGTGTTCCGAGGTGGACGGTAGCAGCTGCTATGCGTTACCACCATTTCAGAAGTGCAAACGGTAGAATCCTACCCTGGCATTACCTCGCATGTCTTGTCACATGCCTTATCACGCCCATTACGAGTTTGGTTTATGTCGTACTTATGGAGTGCTTCCTTATAGCCCACCAGTTTACGGTGGAGTTTACAGTACTATATAGACTACGAAATTTGTATAAAATGTGTTAAGGGCGATATGTGTAACGTCTTAACGCTATTTTAATACTTTACTTTACTGTAGAAACTATTATAATAGCATATTGTACTATGTATGTAGATAGTTTAACGGATCCTTAGGAGATGGAATCCCAAACATCTCTTAAGTTATTGCACTCACGTTAGACACTGGATAGGAGATGGAAAACCCCGTAAACATCTATGAAGTCGTTACGCTCATATTTATTTACTATTGATTTAACTTACATAAGGTCTTTCAGTACTGACTCGAGTGTTTTGTCTTTTCATAACGCTCGGGCCAGTCTGAGCTTTTTAGTGTATTGAAGACTATCTTTCTAGAGGACGAAGACGAATATTTAGTATATTATTACTGTTCATTATATTTATTCCACTGCATCATGTTGTTCCGCTACATTATTTGTTTATTCCTGCTATATGTATAACTCTGATCTATATTGTAAAAGTGTAATCAAATGTTATTTGTAAAAAGCTTCATGAACTATTTATTTGATTATTATATTTTGTCACTCCGCTGCGAGACTCTATGTTTTGTTTTTCTTTTCTTCCCTTTTCTTATTTACCCATAACAATCATTCCTTTTGAATGGTTTGAGTTCAGCATGTGTGGTTTATTGTCGATTTAAACTGTCCAAAGAGGTGGGTCATTACAGACACAGAGTAGTGCTCAACTATGAGATATTATTAATGATGATAGGGAGTGATGATGGGCATACACTAGAGTTAAGATGCATACCGAAGGATGCAATGATGGTTATGATAGAGTTAAGAGTATGCCCCAGGGGCAACTACGTAATTTTTTAAATCTAACTCGATAACTAGTCCTATTTAAAAATAAAAGGTGTTTTCTTTCTATTATATACTTATTGTATTATGATATAATTAATCAGGTAATTAATTTAATATATATTAAATAGAACATTCTTAAATTATTTTTTATGTGATAGTAATTACAATGTGTTGTAATCATGAGAAATTTATCACGGTAAAAAAGAACATATTCTTTTAAACATTGTTAATCAAGATGTTTTGAGACTGGATATCGATACGTCCATTGAGACTTGACTACATAATGCTATCCAAACGTTAGGCAGTGGATTACTCGTGGCTTTTGGGTACACCAAGGGTTACATACTTAATAGATATTGAATAATCATGGGATGACTCATTAGAGAGTGTTCTGATGGTAAATATAGCCAACACTACACCAGAAAGGCGAATTAGGCAGTGCTTAAGGCCGTATCTAATGCCATTAGGCACGACCGTAAGGCGTATCAATAGAAAGCGTGTTTATTAATTAGATACGGCCATGGGCCGTATCTAATTAGAGAATTAGATACGGCCATGGGTCGTATCTAATTTTCTAGTTAGATACGGCTCAAGGTCGTATCTAATTCACTAATTAGATACGGTCCATGGCCGTATCTAATTCGTATGCTAAGCACATGAATTAGATACGTCTTTTGACCGTATCTAATTGATGTAATAGATACACCAATAAGCCGTATCTAATTCACAAAGCTCATGACCATGAATTGCAATACCATAGATGCAGTATAATACAATAAGCAGTATCTAATTCACACAGCTCATAGCCGTGAATTACAATGGCATAGATGCAGTATTATACAATAGAAGCAGTATTTAAAGCAGTAATAGATACGACAACAGTTGGTTACAATAGAAGCAGTATTATACAAAATATGGTCAATATTATACAAAAGCACTATCTAAACAAATACATAAGCTTATATGCTTTCGAGAGTTCACCAAGTTCAAGATGAAGTGAAAGAACTATACATGAGAAATGCCAATCACGATCATAAATGTGCCGATGAAAAGATTGCAGAATTGGCACTTTGACATCTGTAGGAATGCTAGTATCATCCTCTGCAAATACATATCGAAACAAGTAGTCATTAATTAAATCAACATAATATATTGAAATGTATGGACTGCTAAATTTAAGTATGTTACTGTTAAATATATTGAAATGCAAGGTGAAGCGATTCTGTGAACAAATTTGCATTAAGAGAAGTAAAGGTATTGATGGCATAGATACAAATATAAATGCAGTCTCCTAACTAAACACAAACCACATCTAGCAAAGTCTATGATAAGTATCTCTCTTGCATGTAGGACCACAGGGATGCAAAGCCCTGCAAATACATATATAAAGTGGACAACAGTCGGCTTTAATGCACTTATGCCCAAAATACATGCACTTTTTTTATGGAAAAAATAATTATAATTTAATAATATAAAGTAAAGACCACTATATATGTATCTTTCAAGTTAAGTCATTCAGAACGAATCTGCAGACATACCCTTTGGTATACAAATAAATATTCTTTAGGGTTGTAGCATGTTTACACAACCATGTACACTAAAAAAAATGATGTGCAATCAGTATAGAAAAAAAATTAAAATAGGACCATCCAGATTCGAGGTCATCCCTTGTCATTTAACATTAAAGCTGCACTCTCATATTTATTCTATAACTGTAAAAAATAAGTAGCGCAAAAACTAACCCAGTACAAAGTACAAACACAAAAATATGTAAAAGTATGAAATATGATCAAGTCAAACTGATTAGTACTTGTTTATGTTATTTCAGTAGCTAGAAGTAAAACTGATAGATATTTAACAGGAAGTAAAACTGATTGATTCTTCAGTAGGAAGTAAAACTAAAAGATATTTTAGCTGGAAGTAAAGCTAATAAATCCATTTTAGCATCCAAATGACCTCAATGAAAATGGAACAATCAATAATGTACCAGTTAATATTTGGATCCATTGATATAATAGTTGGACTACCCAATATGTGCATCTTAGGTTTCCATACATATGGCGCTGTAAAGCAAACAGGAGATTAGCATTGTGAATAAGCAAACGCTTCTTCGTAATTTTGGAAATATATAAACATTTTGTTTACACCAGTTACTTGGCAAAAAGTCATGATGATCTAAATGACCACTCATAGCTACTAATACAGGTTTTTTTGTAATGGTGCTGCAAATAGCAGCAACAGCCCGCTACCATGCCGCTGCCAACAGCAGCAGTCATGTCCTTCTATAAAAAAAATTGGCTTACAACATATATATAAGTATATGTATAATATTCTGTTTATTTTATTTTAATTCATTTATTTTTAGTTGGAAATAAATGTCTAAAAGATTCAAAATCAAGACCTTCAGATCCATATTCTAAAGGTCTTACTATTAACTTATGGACCTCAATACACATGTGCACGCATTGCAGCACAAAGGACGTGACTCTGGTTGCTTTTGTATAGCTTTCTCCCTGCTACTGTAAATATTTGTATTAGCTCACACACCTGCTAAAGATATCGAATCATAATCTTCGGATGGCACACATACCCACCCACTCCAACATCAACAAAGGTCTCTGCAAATTGATGATTTATTTTGTTGGTTCTCTCATCTGGTTGCAGTATATTGTCCAAAACCAATTTTTCATGTGTGGATGGTACAGATTTCCCATGGATTTTGGATGATATAGAATCTCGACATACAGTACCTATTGCAATAAAATTTATTGTCTAGATCTATCCAACAAAATAACTGCATCGAAAACAAGTAAGAATAAAAAGCAACTAATAAATACCTGTTGCTATTATGTCTAGATCAGAGTTGAGGATTTCACATTTTTGATTGTTCGCCACATTGGTCGTATCCTGGGATTGAGAAACAACGAATTAAGAAGTGAGTTGTGTGTTGCGTTCTCCTTGTTCTATGTTTCCCACCATGTTGATCAGAAGCTCCATTTGCCCAGACAAATTTCCCACCGTGCCCTCCAAACTTCCCACCGTGCCCTCCAAACTTCCCATCCTCATTTTCAACTCATCATTGTCTCCACAAACATGTTTCAATCATTTATGTGCAATAGCATAAGCCTTAATATTAGTCTTTGGTATGACTGTCCCAACACCGCGGCTCCTACCCCTTGTATCCTTTCCCATCACTTATGATACGATATCTTCATCCATTGTCAATTTTTCTTCATCACTATCGCTGATCTTTTCCTTCAATTTCGCAATTTGATCCTGAGATTGCATAATACTTATATGAATAATGAAAATATATGTATGTATACATGTTTTGAAAACTTAAGTTCCAAAACTGTTGCTGGCCATCTAAGGTGAAATGAGTTAGTTATAAATGACCCTAGCGTGTATGTGTCTATATGCATATATACGTAAGTTGGTGGTGAGATGACTCAGTGATAAATGACATGGCACCAGTAAGAGAATTTTAACTTGTAGCTGACATGAAATAACATTTTAAGCTTTTGTGTAAAGATGGTTGAGCCCACAAAAATGAATCAGATTATGTATATTATAAAGCTTAAGCTTTTCAAAGATTGTGAATTTTTTTTGCAGAATTAATGCTTCAAGAATACACTCACCCCCATGCGGCCATGCGTATGTTATTGTTGCTGTGTGTATTAATATAAGGTTATACTTATGTTAATGCTTATGTTAATGAATACAAGACTGTTAATTCATGTACACACAGAACTGAAATTGTACTTGTATGAATATATACCAGACTGTAGATATTCCTATGCTTATTCCTATATATATACCTGAAATTGTACTTGTGTAAAGATGGTACACACAAAACTGAAATTTTAACTTAAGAAGTACGAAGAATTGGCATCTGATATGCTACCACGTTTTTTCGTGTGTGTCTTCTCCTATACATGGCGACGGTTGATATTTGCAGATGGATTTGCAACGATCTGCAATATATAAAATATGTTAGAGCTTTTTACCAGTTTTGAAAAAAAATGAATATAACTTACCATTTCGTGTTCTATTCTAGCGTGACTTTTACGGCCTGCATGGTGAGCATGATGGAGCAATGACCTATTTTTTTTTGGCTAACTCCCTTATTCCGCTCGCTTCAGGCATTGCTTCATTTTTTATGAACTCGTTCCAATCTTCTTGAGCAATTGTAGATGGACAAATTTTCATCCGTTCTTTGTCATTGTCGAAAGTGCCATAAAAACTTGCTCTCAAGTTTTTTTTGTGTCTCCTAAAAGCCTCGGACATTCTTTTTTAAAAAAAATTCCTTTGAAAGCGGTTCGAGCGCATACATTTTCTGCAAAAAGTAAAATACATAAACAAAACAGTATGGAACTTTCTGTATGTAATACATGTTAAGACTTAAGATCGTCACTGTTCATTTGTAAACTGGATTCAAGCAGACTTAATAAAAAGAAAACTAAAGAAGCAATTCTATCAAATAATAGAGCCAACTGCTGACCTAAGAAAGTTAATCAATTCTATCATACTTACCACCAATTGGTTCCAAACATCGTCCTTATATATACCGGGTACTTTGTTCCAACTTATGTATGATATCGGCACATGAGCTCTTACTAGTTTACCTTGCATAGTGGCGATTTTTCCAGCGTTTTTTGAGACTGGAATACCAAGTAAGTTTTGATCAACTATTTGTTCTTCTGAACATGATGAATGTGATGATGCTGGATTTTGTGATATAGTTTCCTACACGAGGTTAAATAACCATTATTAATTTGTAATTGTATCACAGATTACAAAAAGAAAAGAAAAACAAATAGTCTACGAATATATCAACTCGGCTGTCCTAAAATAAAAATGAAATCAACATCACTGTAAATTTGTTATTTAGCTAATAAAAGCGGTCTCATCAACCATCAATTCATGGCAATGACAAAAGTAAAAAAGCAATAACAACAGAAGAACTATTTGGATTTCAAATTTTACTACAATCAACTAACGAAAATGGTTTAAATTTGTAATTTCGATTCCACGTTTAGTTTTAAAAATAAATCCACTTTTATCTACAAGTCTATAAAAAACATACTATCATGAAACTTTTCAATATAACAGAGACCAACAACAATATAGACATTTTAAGAAACCTTCTATTTATGTGAATTTTTGTTTGGTTCAATGATATCTCACACTCCTACTACCCCAAGGACTAGAAATTCAAATGAGAAATGAAGCATTTAACAATTCATCAGTTAACAAATGGTTTTGGTAAGGTCTTCTAATTTTTCGTTGTCTTCAAAAGCTGATTGATAGACGGTAGGAAACTCAATGTCATCCGCATTTGTAGTCAACCGTTTTGGTGTATGAAAAACCACAGACCAACCGTTATTTTTTAAATCTGTTAAGTAGAACACTTGACTCGATTTTGATACAAGAATAAATGGCTCATTATACACGCTATCTTTGCTCTTCAATTTCCCTAAATTAACCATGATCAAGTTTGAAACAGGATCTATTTTGCAACCATTGATCTTATCCTCGACCTTTGCCCAATCACAATAACAAAACTGTTTGTTTGAAGTCAGTGTAATCCAACTCAAGTATCTGCTGAATGACTCCGTAATACGTTGTTTCTGCTTCCTTATAATTTTTATCTTTACCACTCGCTCTAAATTTTGTAATTGCTTTCATGCATACACCGCTATCTTGTGTTACCATACGATCTTCATACATTTTCGTGGAAAATAAAAAACCATTCACTTGGTACTTAGTATAACTAAGTGCCATGAACTTCGGCCCATGCACTAGCCGCCAGAGAGTTGGATCAACATCGATGCACTTCAACAACTACATAATATACAATAAGTAAAACAAAACATGGTCATGAAGGTGTATTGCCAACTTATAAACACGTGAAATACTTAAGATGTTGTAATACCTCGTTGCGTAACCATAGAGTAAAACTTTGAACGACTTCGACAGTTGTACCCCTGCCTCGTGATTGAAATCTAGTACTTTTCGCATAGGAGTTATACCTCCTACGGAAAATACATATCAAAACGAATACATAAATTGAATTAGAAAATGGAAATTCAAAAAAAAGGTGTGAACTTACTTCTTCCATTCATCTAATCCATCATACTTATTAAGGACCCATCTACGCACTTGTTCAAACTGCACTTGGGTTAACGTTATATCTTTACCATTATCTGAAGGTATCTCACCAGCAAACTCATCGTCCTCGTCTAAAAACGCTTCGTGGGTATGTTTATGATTTCCATCACCTTCGTTTGGCATATATTCCATGCAGTAAAGGCTAGCTTCTTGTACGATATATCCTTCTACAATACAACCTTCAATGTATCTTTTGTTGCGCACATATCCTTTATATGTTTTCATCAACCTGTGAATGTGATCAATTATATATTGTACATAATAGCTATTTCTATCGAATAATAATGTACATAACTGAAATTAGTTATTTACCGTTCAAAGGGATACATCCATCTATATCTGACAGGACCATAAAAAATTAATGCTTCATAGGCTAAATGAACCATAAGATGGATACTGATATCAAAAAATGCAGGTGGAATTTTTTTTTCAAAAACACACATTGCTTCTACCAAACTAGCCTTTGCTTTTATAAGGTGTTCCCTATTGATCACCTATGAGCACAAAATGTTAAAGAATAGACTAATATGATGAATAGCATTTCACAGATCCTTATGTTGTGGGTAAGAATGTTGAAGCAATACCGGAAGCAAATGTTGCATTATGACGTGGTAATCATGTGAATTCATATTTCTTAGTTCGGGAGGATTGATGCTCACATTGTTGTGGAAGTTTGAAGAGAATTTGTTGGGCACTTTCAGGTTTTTCAAAACGGTGCAAAACCGTATCTTTTCTTCTTTGCTCAAAGTGAAAGTTGCCTTTGGTATGATTATTTTATTTGTTTCAGGATCTTCCATCACCCACAACTTTTGTTTTATACCCATGATTTTCAAATCCTTCGTGCACTGATGCCATCTTTTGACTTATCTTTATGGTCCATAATGGTGCTGATGAGATGCTCTGTAACATTTTCTCCGTACGCATAACAACAATATTATGGCGAATCACATTTGCTTTCCAATATGGTAAATCAAAAAAGATAGACCTCCTGTACCATGCAGAAACATTGTCAACTTCTTCATTAATTGACTTTTTCCATTTTCGACTAATTTCTTCTTTGTGTTTACCAACTTTCATTTTGATATTCGCTACTTTCTTTTATACTTCAAAACTAGTCAATGTCCATTTAGGACGATGAAGTTCTTGTTCGTTGTTGAAATTTGCCTTGTCGTATCGAAACTTGTGTTCTTTAGGAAGAAACATTCGATGTCCCATGTAACACATCTTCTTACTTTCAGGAAGATGATAAGAACAAGTGTTTTCCCCACAAACCGGACATGCAAAATAACTGTGAGTTGTACATCCTAATAAAGTCCCAAGAGCAGGGTGATCATGGATTTCCCATAACACCCTAACTCTCATTGTGAATTCGGATTTATTTAATGAATCATACGTAACGACTCCTTTCCATAACTGCTTTAACTCGTCTATCAACGGCTGTAAATAAACTTCAAATCCTTCCCTGGTTGTTTTGGCCCAAAAATCAACAGTGTTAACATTGAAACTCTCGTTTCATGCACATAGACGGAGGAAGATTATATGGTACTACAATTACTGGCCAACAACTGTAAGGGTTAGATAGAGAAGCATGTGGACAGAAACCATCTGTTGCTATTCCAAGTGTGACATTTCGTGGCTCAACAGCAAACGTTTGGTCAAAATAATCTGTGGCTTTCCATTGAGAAGTGTCACATGGATAACGCATTACGGTTGGATCAGACTTGGCACGACCATGCCAGGTCATCGCATCTGCTATCCATGGTACAGTATACAATCTCTTCAATCTAGAAATTAAAGGAAAATGTCTTAATGTCTTTCGAGGTACTTTGATGCCTTTTCTTTCTTCGTTGAATGATGTCATATATCTTGGTTCGTTGCAATTTGTACAAGAAACTCTATTCGCATCATCTTTCCAGTATAATATGCAATCATTGATGCATGCATCATAGTTTTGTAATTCATCCCAACTTGCTTAATTAACTTCTTCACGTCGGAGTACTTTGTCAGAAGCGTGTTACCTTTGGGGAGTAACTCCTTTATTAGTTCGAGGAGTGCAGTCACACCATTATCTGAAAAGCCGTATTGGGTCTTCAAGCTATTCAGTTTCACAATGGCATACACCTTCGTCAACCCTTTTGAACATGAAGGATACAGTGGCTCTTTTGCGCTACCAAAAAGTGATTTATACTTCTTACTTTCATTGGCCTGCCAATTGCCATCAACCATAGACGGCTCTCCAACATTAGCATGATCAGACAACGGATTTTCAGGTTGAAAATGATGAAATCTATCTGCATCATTTACTAGATCTTCCATCATAATATGTTCAGACTCGTCGGTACTTGTGGCATGACTAACTGGTTGTTGTTTTTCCTTCTCTGCCCTTTTTTCCCCATGAAAATACCATACGGTATATGATTGGATAAAACCCCATCTAAGCAAATGAAAATGAAAGTCATCTAATTTGATCGTCTTCATATTTTTGCACCGAGTGCAAGGGCATAAATATACTCCTTTCTTACCACGTTTTCATCAACAAAACTAATAAACTTCTTCACCCCATCTATATAGTATGTAGATCTTTGATCAGATTCATTTATCCACTTTTTGTCTACACTGAAAGACATATTGCCCTCCTATATCATATATATTAGAACATTAGACGTAAATATAATATATTTGCGATGTAATCAACTTAAATATAAATGAAAACTAACAAATTTTGTTTTGGTAAGTTATTTCTGTCTAACATTATCTTAATTAATCATACAATCAAAAGTTTGTACACAACACCTCACTTCTGTCTAAAACAAATTAAAGCCATTTTGGGACTAAATGCTTTAATTCCGACAGCACTTCACTTCTTTCTCTTCTACGCATAACTTTGCATCCAAGGGGTATGTTGTTGTATTTTCTAAAATAAATTAAAGCCTTTTGGGACTGAAGGCTTTAACTTGTTGTTGTTGTGTTTGTTAAAATAAATGCATTTCTAGGTGGTTAAGAAAACTTCTCTTGTATAGAAGCTGATTTATGCTCAAACAGTACGACATGGGGGTGCTAAGACTCTGAGATACTATGAGAGAATTGGGAGGTTTCGTAGATAGCTGATGGAGCAGAGACTTTGAACAAGTTCACATTCTTTTTGGTAAACTAGCTGAGTCGAACATGTAATGCTGTAGGAAATAATTTTAACAACATGATTTAAGAAAATAGTGCAGATGGAGTTGTTGAATATGTAGGGAATTCAACAACAAATTCTTGGTAAAAAGTCTTCAATATTTATTTTTTGACAGCATTAGCAAACAAAAATGACTACAATTTTATGAGAACTAAGAAGTTATGTAGTGAGATGTAAAGCAGTGATCAAAACAATTTTAAGACAGAAAGACAAGAGCATGGGAGTCGGTACTGAAGAGGGATTACAATTGGAAGAACAAATTAATTGGTACTAAAAAGAAGGATTAAAGTTGGAAGAATATATGATTCTGGACAATATTTAACAAACATCTTGTTTTAAACCCAACTCAATGCATTATTGCAATATATTAACATACAACTGAAGAGGTATAACACATTAGGGAGATGAAACACATAGAAGAAGACCAACTAACACATAACTAGAATAGATAAACCCATGTACCATATACATAACTACATTTTGAATCTAGTCGCGATCAAGATAAAAAATACAATGTTGTCCAGGGTGTGCATCTAAGAAGCCCATGGCAGGAGCGGGTACGGCAGTGGTAACGGGGAAATGCAGCTTTAAAAAAAATGTCAAAATTGAAAACCATATAAGAACATGCTCTAATACATTGTTATAACTTCCAATTTTTTTTTAAATTACATTACATTTACTAATTTTTTCAAATTAATAATTTCTAATTATTTAAAAGAAATAAAACTTATTAATATTATTCTGAGTTCATTAAATATTTCTAGTCATATTCCTTAAATTTTATAGTATTAATAATATATTACTTCAATAGTTCCATCAAGTAATATATGAAATTCAATTAAAACACAATCACGTCCTCTTCATATAAACTTTTAATAATAAAATATCAGAGTATGAACTATTGCAAAACATAGTATATATATAAAAGTAATTCAAACTTTAACTTGCAACAGTGGAAAAGATAGTAATCATCTTTTGACACATTTGATAGAACGCTTAATCAAAATACGCATAGAGTTATCATTTTTCTTTATAAAAAACCTCTACTTTATCTTGGCGACCCATATTGCAAGTTTCCATCTACTTAAAAATGTGTTTCCATCAAATTAGAAACGTGTTTCACTAAATTTAACTTACTAAGAAACGTCAGTCTGTTACAAGATTGCACCCATCTGATGTGTCTCAAGGCACACACTACTAAACTACTAAGGGAGGTATAGCGATAAATTTATTATTTTTCAGGTTAACTGATAGTATGAGATCTGATCAGTACTTTTTTCTTTGTGACTTCATTTTCTGAACGAAAGCAAATAATCTTGTGCCTTACGAGATTTCTCTTGAGCATATATTCGTTCCATAATACTGCATAATAGTGAAGTGAGTTGCTATCACTATAAATATCTTAATATCACTCTTTTTGTTGATGAGGTTGGTTCAGATTGTACAGTAGATTTTTTGCTAAATTCTTGGTAATGCAAATCCAGCAATTTATTTTTTTTAATTAAAAAAATCCATGTATGAGTGATAGTTTATATTTCGGTTAATATGTAATGCATGTAATGATATTCTAGATAACGTGGACCATCTAAAAGGCTTGTACGATTGTAGAACAAAGGCCAGTATGACTTAATTAATGAAACACATATAGCAAAAATCATTAGTAACACTTGAGAGCAAAATCATTAGTAAAAGAATGAAGTACATCATCTCTTGGTTGTAATTCAAAGCCCAATAGTTGTATCAAATTATGAAATAACAGATCCACATAGTTAATGAAACACATAGAAAAATCATGTATAATCATAAAGCAAAAGTTACATTTTGGCTGGGAAGAATAAAGAGGAATCTTTTTACTTTTGGAATATCATAAAGGAATTCCTTCGCAAATGGAGATAGATTCCTGGCTTGATACTCCTAATGCCAATAACCACAGACAATAGTTTAAGTAGTAATATAACTTTAGCAAATCATCAAAAACTTACAATCACCCTTCGTAATATATATATTAATGTTCTAAGTATATCATCGCAACATCCATATTTGGCAATATCAGCTACAAATTTGAATCAATGAACATTATACTAATAAACTACAGGTTTGAATCGATAATAAAAACAAACAATATTCATAAACTACAGCAGATTACACATATATACTACAATCGTATCCTAATTACCCTGCAGTGCCCACACATGAACAAATCCACATATAATCAGAGAATAATAATTTTACCCAATAATCCACAACAAAAGAGTTCGACAGTGGGAGCAAGCGCAACCTTCAATCGCCAGCAAATCGATCCGAACCGAGGTACAGCAAATCACGGTCGTGAGTTAGGGGAAGAGCAAAGTGATTTAGAGATTTGGGATGCAACGGACGTGAATTTGGGGGAAAGAGAACGACATTTATGTTTTGGAGGGAGAACGAAAAAAACGAGGGGAAGGAATGAATTTGGGGGAGACCGTGCTTTCAAGGGTGTATGATTTTCCAGCCAAAATAGGCACGAATTTGATACGGCTCAAAGCCGTATCAAATTTGATATGGCTAAGAACCGTATCAAATTTGATACGGCTAAGAACCGTATCTAAACGTTTAGATACGGTTTTTAGCCGTATCAAATTTGACACGGCTTTGAGCCGTATCAAATAAGGTGGATAGGGGTGTGGCTAAAATAGCTTTGTGGTGTAGTGCAAGGTCAAATAGGGAATGTCAAAGTGATAATGTTATGCATTCCCCTTGACTTGAGAGTACTATGAAACTCTAATATGGACACTCCACATTGATTATAGTTAAATGGTGGCACGATGTCCATTGAATGACTATAGTTGGGTCTTTATTTTAGCATTAGAGGTGAAATATTATTCAATAGAGAATTCGTTTCCTTAGTTATGTAGGGATAGTATCACTATCAACTGTAGTATACTCAAAGTAAAAATCTCTAGCCAAAGTAGTATGGTTAATAATAAATGTTATTAGAAGTCACGGACTTTGTTTTTGGCCTAACCAAGTTAAATGTGGATGATATTGGAATTTTAACCAAAACCAAATTCCGTAAGTCCTAATATGATGTAGCACTGACAAAGAAAATGGATGTAAATAGTCATTACTACTAGAAACTGCTTGTAATAAATAAATTTAAATTTTACCAAAAGGTGTGTAAGCGATAAATTCAGCCAAAATTTCACATGACTAGCTAAGGTTATGTATGAACATTAATGTTCGATATTAATGGCTAGTTGGATTTACACATTTGAGTCGCACAACCAAAATGATGAATAGTTTAAAGAATTTAATTAAATAAATAATAATGAAATATCAATTACTAAATTTACTTGATGTTTGAATGCCATTAGTAGTTAATAAGCTGCATGTGTAAAAGTTATAAACATGTGTATCAACGTATGATATCGATAGAATATTTAAATTAGATTCAAATGAAAGAAATGTTGAATGAGTTTGGAAATTAATGAGGCCTACTACACCTTATTTTATGGCCAGCCATACATGGTAGCAAATGATTTAAGAGATTTAACCGGGAATTAAATATGGATGGTTTTAAAGGAGGGAATTAAAAGGTTTCAATGTTTCATTTAAAATTTATTCTTTCTCTCATTCATTTATTTTTATTCTCCCCTAACAAAAGTTCCTCTCTTCCTCCCATTAAGCAATGGTTTAATTTTCATGGTGGTACAGGGCTAAAAGTTCCAAAAATCAAATATAAATTAAATCAATTTATCAATGGTTTATTCCTCTTGATCTTTGCAAAATCTAGAGATTGATTCAAGAATCTAGGAGCTTTTGATTCATTATTCAGAGCATGATATTTAGCAAAATCCCAAGGCAATTATCTTTTAGGTTTTAGAACTTCCTTCTCCTTGTTAATTCTATATTTGTTCTCTATATTGTTTCAATGTGAATATTCTATCATGAATTTACATATATTTAAGTTGTCCAAATCCTTATTGTTTTCCATTTTGTTGTTTTGAAAAAAAATCCTAATAGCGATTGAAAATCATCTTTGTAATATTATATTATATTTATTAATGATTTACATTCATATTGAAAACTAATTTATTTTGTTTTATTTACCGATGTTTTGAATACAGTTGTTTGAGTATTATTCATAAGAAAGGAGAAATTTGTTTTGCATTCACGTATGGATTTTTGTTTAAAGTCCAACATTTTTATTTTCTTTTTAAGTTTAAAGTATTGTATAAAATTCTATATCTATTATTTTGCTACGAAAATAAATGTTTGTTTAAATCTTCTTACCTTTAAGTTTTAAAAAATCTACACATATACATTTATTAATTTAGATGTTTACATAAATAAGAAATTCAAGGTCTACAACATCACATACTATTTTATGTGTACTCAAAAATATTTGTGTTGCCCCACTCAAATTAATAAGATAAATTCTATACATTAATGTAGTTCTTGATTTCAAATCTTTCCCTAATACAACTGATGTGCACATAAATGTGCATATTTTTACTTTCTTATTTAATCTAATTTAAATAAATAAATGAGCATACATGGTATTTTAACATGTTTAAACCAAAATTTAAGTTAATTTCAAATCATCATTTATTCATCTTCATATATGGGCAAAATAGTCATTTTTGTGTGTGAATTAATTTGAGAATGTTTATTTACACATTTTATTTTATTTGTAGAAAATTGAATGGAAAAATATAAAGAGGTTTCATGAAAATATGCACGCACAAGAGAAGGAAATAAATGGATGAAGAAACAAATCAATTAATGAAATATGTAGGACCCCACCTACCCATTTACCATGATCTACAATTAGGGCTAATGCACACGTTAGTGAAGATTAAACTTACATGCACATGTAATGGTGGATTATGCTCGTGCTAATGATAACTTGGAGGACATACTTCCTACAGGGGTATTCTGGGTATTCTGGGTAGTTCCCTAAATTATGCATTAGAGTTTTAGACATGTATAAATGCCCTTTATGTTTCATGTAATGAAGCTCTTAGCCTCTTTGTTTAGTTAGTTTAGTTGTAGGTACAAATTGTGAATATAAACTCTCTTCTCTCCTTCATGGCTTCTTAGCCTTTTTCTTTTATGTAATTTTATTTATACAAGTTGATTTCATGCTCTATTAATTGTTGTTCTTTACTTTATGCAATTAGTGCAGTTTTGTTTCTTGTGAGTAGCTTAGATTTAATTTATGCAAGTAGTTTAATACTCGTTTTCCTCTTGTTTTGTTCTATGTTGCAATCTGCATTTGCCGACATGATAATAAATATGAAAAGCTAAACATCTTCAATTTAGGGGTAATAAAGCTCTTTTTAATCATGTAGGTTCAACATATTTGTTAATTTTTGATCTTCTTTTGTGCTTAATGAAATTTTTCGAATGGGTAAATTTTTCGTTGTTTTAGCTTGGAATTTGATAGCCTATGTTGTTGATGCCAAATAGGCTATGCTTAAACAAATATAAACACAAATGACATCTTCATCTACGTATGATGTTGGTAATGAAGTAGATTTTAAAATCAAAATTTGATGGTCTGTATTACTAATCATAGTAAATAGATCATGCTTAGAAAAAATTTTATTTTCAATTTCATTAACATTTTCATGAGAGTTAAAAAGTGGTTTGAAGGGTGCGTTAAAGTTTGACGGTTTATGTTGGGCTAATCAATAACACTAACAGGTCAAATTTACGATAAACACATCAATTAAATTCATTAATGACCAAAATCATAATATTATTATGTTGATTTATGTGATCATAAGAGAGAATTTGCCTCTAAATTGCCTTCTACTCTCATATTTTTATTCATTTTCTTTTGGTAGTTTGTTTACATCTTTTAGCTTAAACAACTTCAAACTTTTGGTTAATTTGATTGAGAATAATTTTTAAATCACTTCAATTCTCTATGCATCGACCCGTACTCGACACGTGCTAAAATTGTACGTCGTACGCTTGCGTTTCTTTATATTACAATTTTTTTGGCTATTTTCTAATTTGATAGAAAGCTAGTCGTTTCAACAAGGTTTTTGCGCTGTTGCCGGGGAATTAATTTGATTTTATTCAATTTTTCGGATTATTTTTGTTTGATTTTTGTGTGTTCTCATTTTGTGTGTTAATTTGCATATTAAAGAAAAAAAATGTTTATGTTGTGTGTTTGTGAGATTTTCGCTTGCATTTTGATTGGGTGCTTGTTGCTTTTCATTTTGCATTTGCATTTGTATTATAAAAAATATTTTGTGTTGTGTGTTTGTGTGATTTTTGCTTTCATTTGATGTGTGGTTGATTTTCTAGTTGCATTTGCATATTAAAAAAATAATAATTCCATTTCGTTGTTTGCTCATTTCACATTTCTCTACATTTCATACTATATATATATATATAGTATGTATATAGACTTTGCATTTCATTACTTTACAAATTTTGCATTTCACTGTTTTACAAATACCCATCACTGTTTTACAAATACTCATCGTTATTTTACAAATTTTGCTCATTTCACTGTTTTACAAATTTTACAACATCACACCGCACAAAACTTACAAAACTCCATTTTGCATTTACAAAACTGTTACTGTGCACACCATAAACCATCTACCTTTCACAACCATCCTGCTCACTGAACATCAATCAGTACCCCCAAACTTCTGTACATACAACCTGCACATCCCCTGTGCATCATCATATCCACCCCATACTCCAGTGCACAGTGCCAACTGAACACATCATCCACCCTAGTGCACAGTGCCATTTTTCCATTACCATCGCTGCACATACAAACTCAAACAAACCCCTTACTGATCCACAAACCAACTACCCCAACTGTCAACACATCACCCCCTGACTGCCACTTATCATCTACCTTACTTCATCTACTGAACTGCCACATTACCACCTTACTAACCATCCCAACTTAATACTGTCACACATCTTCTCCACCAGCAACCAACCACAACTCCATATACAATTCAAACTGCCTACTGTTGCATCACTATATAAACATCGACAGTGCCTTCCATCAACGCTGTAGCCTATCATCAACTGTTTCTCTCCTACATTCCCACTCTGTTCATTTTGCATTCAATCTACTTCTTCTACTACTTCTTCTTACTGCACAATCAGTGACAGTCGGCAACCGTTACTACTTCTTCGACTACTTCAATTTGCCAAGACTGCTACCAACCCCCTACAAACAGTGCATTTAACCCTCATCAACAACTAGAGCCATCTAACAGTGCATCTATACCAAACAAATGCATTGTTGATATAACTCATATCACAAACTTCATCAATAACCAGTCCATACATACTCAACAGCACACTGTCAGCAATAACAGTGCATCTCTGTTTCAACCACCAACATATCTCCAACAATCTCAACCAACTGCTACCAGATCTTCACTTCTGCACTTGCTTACCATCTCACATCCACATCCCTCTACTACATCTCCAAACAGTTCAACTCCATCACTAATTCTCTGTGCACAGACTGTTACATATCCAACTACCCACCAATTCTACCATAACCATATAAACAGTCTACATACAAGCAAACTCACATACCAAACTTCTCTGTGCATATCAGGTGCACGTTCTCCTGCATACCCCCCTACACAGTGATACTACCACTCACCAAAACACCAGAGTGCACATCACAACACTCCAACATACAACTGCAATGCATCTACCACTGTTGCCACTGCAACCACCATCTACATCCAAACAACATTCATTCCTCCTTGTATCACCCCCCTGCTTCTCCTTGCATACAACAACTGCACTTCCCTTTTGCCTGTCAAGAACTTGCAACCCTATTCACTGCATACCACATTGCCACAACAACCTCTGCAACACTACAGTACCAACTACATCAAAGTTCACCACTCTGCTGCCTTGTTCTCCACCACTTCATTTGCTGCTACACCAGTACCACCTCTCCTCACTGCCATAACTGCCATAGCAAAACAACATTTCACACTTCTTCCTTCACACAATACTTGATCATTATCGCCACTAACTGTTGCTTCAAGCAACCACAACCAGAAGACCTCCTCGATAACAGTTCTCTGTTCACCTGTCTACTGCACAACCCAATTTCATCACAGTGCCTAACCCAATGCACAACCATACACCTTGCTGCTAACCTTCTTCATATTGCCTTTATACACTACAGCTTTTCAATCTTCTGTGCACACATTTCTGTTCTTACTGCTCTGCATTTCATCCATTTCATCAGTCAACTTTATCCAAAACCATCCACCACTTCACTGCCTTACAACCCTTTGTCTTTACTGCCTTACAACTTCCTCAGTCAACAATCCACAATTTCAGCCATTTCTTCCATCTCCTCTATTTCCCAATCACAAATCATCACTTCCCCTATCATATTGCCATCACCCTTACAGCAACCCAACAGCAATCCTCTGCCTCTTTACCAAATCGCCAATCCAATTCCCCGACCTCGAATCCACTGCAACCCAAAAACGCGATCGATATTCCCCACCCCCATTCGAACATCGAAGCGCCTGCCGCCATCTCTAGACCCAACTCGGCCACCCCAATCATCTGCAAACCAACTTCGAAACTCCAATCGCCCCTCGTCCAACTCACGAAAACCGAATCGCATCAGAAATCAATTTTAGTACTTTGAGAATTTCGATTTGTTTGCTTTTTTGTTTTGTTTTGTTTTTTTTTGGGAGCGAACGAGAAATCTTTGTCACTTCGATTTTTCTTCTGAGTGTTTTTATCGGGTTCGGATTGTTTTTTTTTTTTTTTTAATTACCCAGAGAACCAAGCTTCGCTTGTAAACTCTAGGGCTGCCAAACACATACTTCGGGTATTTGTTACGGGGTTGTCAGTTTCGGGGCTCGAACTCGTGACATTCGATCACGCAGTCCGGACCATCAACCAACTGCGCCAACCCTGTTGGCGGATTGTTTTGTTTTTAGGAATGGGAAAGCTTTGGAATAGTATGGAGTTTGGGCCAGGCTTGTAGGCTTGAGTACAATTTTTCTTTTAGGTTGTTTTCTTTTGTTTTAATTTGCTTAGTCTTAATTTGTTAATGTAAAAAAATAAGAATTTTTTTTTCATAGTCCAATTTTCAGGTTTAGTTTCATTTGTTTCATTTTTTTAGTTTGTGATGGTTTGGTGAAGTTGTTTTAGATTCAATTATTTTTAGTTTCTTACTTTAAACTTAAAAAAAAAAAAAAAAAATACAAGTGTTTGCAATTGTTTTAGCTTCATTTGTTTTGTTTTTCATTTATTTTCGTTTCTCTTGTGTGTGTGTATGTATGTGTGTGTGTATATGTGTGTGTATAAACTTTATATATCGTATTTTTAGTGTCAGGTTTCTAAAGTAGAAAATCAAAAGGAGGTGATTATCTTGTTAAAAAAATAAATTGCTTGCTTGTTTAAAAAAATTGCTGCTTAAAATTTTTTGCTAATAATTCTACACGCTCTAGTATCGTATCTTTTATCTCTTATTTTTATTTGTTTTGCATTGTTAGTTGCTTGCATTTACAAAAAATTAAAAATAAAAAGAATTTTCATTCGTAGTTGCATTGCTAATACACTTTCAATTTTTGTTTTGCATTCATCTCATCTTATTTTTACTTTCTAAGGACAATCTCCAAATTCACATAAGATGAGGGATTTCATCACCCCTTACTTAGCCCAAAAATTGCATTTCGTCTAGGATTTATAATGATTAGACTTCAAACTTAAGGGAGTAACGAGCTCACTTAGGACTTAATTGTATCTTGACAAGTTGTCTTCTTTGAACAATTTATCTTCTTGGTGTCTAGGCTACGAAAGAACAATAATCAGTTATAAATATTACGGTGATTCGTAAATATTATACTGATTGTTTTTTTGAAGGTACTTAAACCTTCGGTTGCATTGCTACGATGATTCGTGGTACAACGATGACTCTTGCCCATTACTTGGCTAAGAACTATCATGTTGGACTAAGACAAAGTGTAAAGTGTGATTATACAATTTTGGGTTAGAAGCTACTTAACGACAAAAAAATTATAATTATGTCTTTTGCATTCAATTAGTTGCATTAGTTCATGCATATTTAAAAAAAAAAATCCAAAATCCAAAACTAAAAAAATTTGTATACTTTCCTTAACTTAGTTTTTGTATCCTTTCCGTTGAAAACTTTCAATTAAAAGCAAAATAAATCCAAAAAATTTTGAGTTAGTTTTTTTTAGAAAAACAAAATTCCAAAAAAAATAAAAACATATAAAAAAAGAACAAAATATTTTGAAAATAAAAAAAAAACAGAAAACAATCTTCCTTTTTTAAAAATAAATTCTCCTTGGTAAATATCTTTCCCTTTTTTTCAAAATTAAAAAAAAAACATTTTTGAAAATGTCCGAATTTCCTTACTCGCCGGAATTTTACAATAGTTGTGAAAATCAATATAATCCATATAATTTTACACTAAATTCTTAAGAATATTTTAATGAAAGCTATTATACAAACAATTCGAATGTTGCACCATAAAATTTTCAAAATGATGACCAATCCTCAACTCTTGAAAATAGCAATTGAAATGATTTCGTCTCTACTTGAACTCTCTACACAAAAAAATCAAATGATAAATGATTTGTGTAATTCATATTTGTGCAATACTCAATTCAAGGATTTCAAAATAATCAAAATTTGAATTCACTTCAAAGTTCAAATGATTTCGATTATAACCTATGGCAATTCAATTTCGAACTCCAAAATGAATTTCAAAGATAAAATGTAAATGTGAACCACTTTTTAAATGATTTTGGCAATAAGAATAAGTTCAATCATGGCGCAATAGATATTTTTACTTTCAACAATTTCAAATTGAAAATTCTCAAATTAATAATTATAAATTGGATTTTGTTGAGCAAATGGAAGAAATTCACAAAGATCACATGAATTTGTTGTTTGAAACCTACATGAAACAACGTGAGCAACATAATCAAATCCCAACATGTGACGAGTCAAATAATAATCCATCTTTAACCAAAATTGATGGTTTTCAAATAACAGCTTTTGAAATTTGTTTGCACCAAAATTGGTCACAAACCCCAGAAGTAGTGAAAGCACTTGTGTTTACGCACAAATCCTCAATATCCAAACACAGATTTCAGATCCAGATGATCTAAGAGTAAAAATGAAGGAATAACAAAAATTAAATGAAAGAAAGTAAGAGAAGACATAAGATTTATAGTCGTTCGGCATTGTAGCCAATGTCCACTTTGAATAGTTTATTATTTATTGATGATTCTCAACTAATTTAAAACAGTACAATCGATAGCACTCAAGTTACAATGAGTCTCAGCACAATAAATGGAGTTTCAACAGAGTAACGGCGTAACAGCTTCCGAAAGTCCTTTTTCAGTAGGTGTAGGGGTGCAATTTATAGGAGTAGATCTGAAAATATTTCCCCAAAACTCGAAATACCCATTCTCATGCATATGTGGCCCACCAGATCGATCTGGGGTTGTTTGGAATTGATACTTGATCGATCCAAGTGAATTTCGTATCGATCAAGAATCACTCCAAATGAGCTGCGATCGATCATGGTGAAAGATGATGGTGCAAAGTCCTTGTTCTCCAAATTTCATGAAATTCCAATGTGTAATTTTTGAGATATTATCGATCCAAGTGTCAATTTCCTAATGTTGGTTGATGATTTCGTATCCATGATTCGTATCCATTACTTTTGCATTGATCCGAGTCTTCGTATCCATCATCCTGTATCCATAACTTTCGCATCGATTCGATTCTCACGCTGTGATCTATGTTTCATGCTCTATCTTTTGATCGGTTTCTTCGTATCGATCGGTACGAACGCGATCGATACGAAATGGCTTTGGAATATCTTCGTATCCATCCAGCATAGCTATCCCTGAGTATGTCCTTCGTATCGATCAATAATTGATCGATACAAAATGCTTTTCCAAACTCCAGTAACCATTACTTCGTTCCATTCTTTGCTCCTTCCTTCATATTGATCCCCAACCCTTCTCTTCGTATCGATCTGATGCCATAGATTAATACAAAATCTATCGATATGAACTGTTATCGATCCAAAGCAAATGCACAAAAGAAAGTATGCATTATCCATATTCATACCCACCTTGATCGATACAAAAATATCGATATAGATGTATCAACCCGGAATATATAGCCACATCCATCTTGATCGATATGAAAGTTTCGATACGAACCAGCCTTCCATGAACATTGATCCATCCATAACTCGAGCATATGAACTCTGATTGACCTAAAATTCGAATTCCCTATCGATCCCACCTTGATTGGAGCTTGGTCCAATTTTAATGGTATCGATTATAGCCTTGTTTTCAGTCGATCTCCAATCTTGATATCCATCCTTTTTAGCCAATTTGTTGATATCCTGGCATTGTCCAAAAGGCGGGGTAACATTTGCCTCTCAAAACATACCTTGCGGTAGGAAGGTGTGAATAGCTTTAAATCCAACATTCAAAGTCCATATTCCATCCATAACTATATCATCTGACCCATAATCCAATCCATTACTAGGCCATTCTATCCATGCACCATATCCATAGCCATATCCCCATCCAAACCCGCGACTACTCCGAGTCGATATCCAATTCCGAATCTAGTAACCAAATCCTATAGAAATTCAATATCCATCTGAACCTGGCAACCTAGTTCTATCCATCCATCTCCAGTAGCCAATAACCAAATCCATGACCTCTTCAGGTCGATGTCCAAATCCGGGACCGCTCCAGGCCCTTATCCAAAACCGGGAGCTCTCCGGGTCCAAATCCAAATCCATAGACCTCGCAAGGTCAATTTATCCTACTTCGGTCTTGAATTTCCAGTCGAGGGCTTATTCATCGTTTTTCTCCAGCCTCGAATCTTCAGTCAAGGACTTAATCCATGGGGTATCTTTATCCGATCTCGACTCTCCGGTCGAGGACTTATATTCTTCGGCCTCGACTCTTCGGTCGGGGACTTATATTCTCTAGTCTTGGTTCTTCGGTCGAGGACTTATATATTTCGGCCTCGACTCTCCGGCTGAGGACTTAAATTTTATGTTCAAGTCCATTCCGTTGCTCTCCAGCGAAGGGACTCGTAACTCCCAGTTATTGCCCGGTCTCTTCGATCGGGACTGTAACCGCGTGACCTGTAATATTTATTACATTAATCCAAATCCAATCGTCACAGAGTTTAATTAATAAAATAAAAGTCCATATAACCAAGAAAAAAAATAGTCATAGCACCAAGAAAAAAACTAGAATTTACAGAAAACAGAGAAAACAAGATTTCATAAACCCGAGCGTCACGGTTTATCATCATCTCAAAGGATGCCTAGGGCCGTCCTCGATCCCGTACACGTGTAAGTGACTTAGCCGCATTATTTCGGGGTTTATTACTTATTCCATGCCATAAATCCAATCAACTAATAATAAGCTGATGACGATGCTAGATCTAGTGCCATCTTCGTTTAAGATGGGCGGTGGTCGTTCCTATTCCACCGCCACAGCTCGATTCCTTATGTATTGTTGTAAATGACCATTCCTCACATGTTCCTCAATAGTATCCTTTAGATGCCTGTAGTCGTTCGAGTTGTTTCCATCCAGCTCATGGAATAGACAATGCTTTTCCAATGCCTGCTCATATCTAGAGGGTTCTCGTTTTTCCGGCCTTCGATACTGGAGGCGCCATCGAGAATGCAAGTAAATTCTTTCTAGAGTTTCAGTCAAATCCATGTAGGAAGAGAATTTTGATTCCTTCCGTTTCCTTTTCGATGTGTTACCGCTAGCATTCATTTTCCTTTTGCCTGTATCGTCCTTTTCGAAATCCTCCTTTAGTGGACCTCCACCTTTTGCCGCATAAACTTCAGCCTCTCTGCCCTCTCTTTCTGGCTTTGCATCTTCCTGTCGTAGAAATGTAACGACCCAGAATTTCTGTTAATTAAAATTTGTATATTTAATTGATTTTAAATATTAATAAGTGAAATTTATAAGTCGAATAAATTTTATTTCGAATAATTGGAATTAATTGAATAATTAAATCGATAATTTAATATTTGGAAATACAGAAATAATTGGAAATTGGGTTTAATATGATAAAAAAATTGATTTGTAAATTTTTATTTTATCATATTGGAGTTAGAACAATGTTATAGAACTTTTAAAATCGAATTTAAAGTTAATTTGTGGAAATTGAATATTTTAATATTTAATTGACGAGTTAAAATAGCCATTTTTCAAACAGTCTCGGATTTCGACGAAACTAGTTTCATCGGATCCGTAATGTGATATTATTGTAAGGTTTCAAATTTCGTGTCAATTGGATTACGGTTTGTCCGGGGCGAGCCAAAGCGCATAGAAATTGGTTTAATCGGTTTGATTTAAATTTGATCGTTTATTGCCGTAACTCGCACAGATGATCGAATTGGCTCCCGAAACATATTCCATTGTGTTCGGAACGCGGGGTATACCTAAGAAACGCCAGCCGGCATGCTTCGTTTGGAGTTCGGAAAATTTCGAGTGAATAGTAATTTGGCTATTTTTCTATAAAAGCACCTTAACTTCTTCATTTGCAACAAAGAAAATCAAATCCTAGGGTTTAAACCAGCCGCCGCCTCCAATAATTCAATGGTCGAAAACTTGTCTCTTTCTTCCTCAATTTTCTCCAAATCTACACATTAATTTGAAAAACGTTCAACTGGAGATTAGTAGAGGGCAGTGAGTACTACAAGATCAACGGTGGAGATCGTTGTAGGCGAAGCGAATTGATGGCAATCGAAGCTTGAAGGTAGCGTGTTCACGCACGTTTTTCTAAGAAAGGGAGAGGCTGAGCTCCACCAAATTCCAGCCGAGTGTCGTACTTATGATGCTCTTCGAAGTGGTGTATCCTGATCGAAGTGGAAGGGCTCGAGGTGGTTGCGTGTATTAGGGTTTCTAGTGGCGGCGTGGGTTTCGTGCGTGTATTTTGACCTGGGTAGTGTCGCGTTGGAGAAGAAGGGAGGGCACGACCGTGATTTGCAATTGTGAGATGGACGGCAGATGTGAGTTAGGGTTAAAAATATAAAAGAAATTTGTAAATTTATTTTATTATAATTCGTGTAAACTTTAAAAATGTATAACCTTTTCATACGAGGTCGAAAACGTATGAGACCAGTTGCGTTGGCTTCATTTTATCGAGCTCTACGCAATGGAGCTGGTTTGGAATTGATTGGAGCTAGTGAAAATTTCGGGTAAAATTAAACGCTCGTTTAATTTATTCGAAATAAAACGCTGAAACTGAATAGAAACCAAGGTGAGAACTTCTCACTCAATCGAACTATTTCGATTTAAATTTTAAATAGTTAGATTTAAAATTATTGATTGTACGCCTGGATGATAAATTATTATCTGTTATTGATTGAAATAGACGTTATACGCCGTTATTAAGCGGAGGTTATTTATTAAAAACATATACCGCGAATATTTCACTGCAAAGTGAAATTGATATTATTTATGTACTTGGAGTTGATTTTCCCGCATTATATAGCGGATGAGACCCTATTGCGCCGCATAATAGCGGATAATATTTTATAAATCTCATATACCGCGATATTCCGTATTGGAATGGAATTGGTAATGTGCTAACATCTGTGGATGCAGGGAAACAGGTTGGAGGGATCCAACTGGATTCCTCACCAGTATTTATTTGATTACAGATATTATGATATTTGTTGATTATCATATACTGATATATGATGTCTTTGTTGTCGTGATTGATTATTTGGTGTGTTGCATCATTGGGCCAATTTTGGAATTATAAAAAAGATTTTAAAGTGATGATTTTCAAATTTAAAAAGGGTTTTAAAGTGATTTTTGAAATTATACGTTTTATTAAAACATTGAATTGATTCATCTTAAATAAAATAAACGTTAAAATTTTAAAGTCATAAAAATGATGATTTTGAGAAATATAACCGAAATGTGATTTTTGAAATAAATAGTTGATTAATTTATAAAATGGTTTAAATTGGGATTTTTGAATTATAATAAACGATTTTATAAAAGATTTATCAAATTGATATTTTATAAATTAAGAATACTGGAATTATAAAATGAGTTTTTATAGGTGTTAAAATGAAAAAAAAATGGATTTCATAAGTGAACGAAATTTATAGACTTATAAATTGTGAAGTTATAAAATGAATAGATGTTGTAAAATAAAAGATTTATGAGTAATTAACTTATAAATCGGATTTGACATTTTAATTGAGATTTTTGAATAAAGATAAATGGTTTATAGATGAGATTTATAAAATATATATTTTATAAATCGAAATAATGGAATTCTAAAAGGAGTTCTATTAATGTTGAAAATAAGGTTATAAATAAAATCTTATAAGTAATAAGATTTATAATTTGTGAAGTTTTAAAAGAACGATTTTTGTAAATAAATGGACTATAAGTTCTTAACTTATAATATGGACTTCTGGTATATAATTGAGTTATATAAATTGAATTGGATAATAAAGGAGATTTATAAATCGAAGTTTTATAAATAGAAATGGGATTTATAAACATTGTTTGTAAATTCGAAATCAATTGAATTTGATAAATCAAACATAAAAGTTATTAAAGGAGATATATTCGTGATTTTGGACAGCGAATTATCCTTAAAGTTAAATGTTGTAATAATAAGGTTTGGTTGGGAATTTTATCCATGATTTTGGACGGTGGATAATCTTTTAACAAATGTGTCGAAATATTGAATTGGGCAAATAAAGTATATTCACGATTTTTGGACCGTGAATATATTATGAAATAAAATGGATATGTTTTGGGGAAGTGATGTTTTAAATAGAATTTAAGACGATTTAAAGATTTTTTAAAATGCATTAAGTATCGAACATATAGATTTCAACATTCATTGTTGAAATAGACATTTTCGAGAAATAAGGAAATGATGGACTATAACAATGTTGTTATAGTAAATGATTTCCGAAAGGAAAAGATTTGTATAGTATTGGGATTTATATATATCTATATAAATTTCGAATCCCTATACTAGTGATTTTGGGTCGTCGTAACGATGTTTTACGTAACATTCGTTTTGGCCCAAATAAATGTGTTTAAGAGAATGTTTTCCTTAAAGAATGAAATAATACTTAATTTCGATTTAAGTATATTGAATATTTTCCAAGTGTTGAAAATAAATGGATTTGTGAATTACTTATTATTAAATAAGTATGAAAATGTTTTCCAATATGAAGTGAATGTTTTGAGATTTTATCTTTTAAACATAAATTGAAAATGAATATTAGAAATCGATTTGGAAATCGTATATTCATAGATATTTTGGAATTGTAAATTCACTATGAAATTTATAAAAGAAAGGGAAATTTGTTTAAAAATAAATGTTGATTTATTTTTGAAGTGTGGAGATAAATTTACGGATTTGGAAAGTAAATATAAAGTAAATCGTTAAGGATTTACTTAATTGGTTTAAATGAACCATTTTGGAATGAAAGTATTTCCGCATAAGGAAAACGATTTGAAATTTGTTTTCAAAAAGTGGTAAAGGTGTAAAGTGATTTGAAAATTTGTTTTCAAATGGTTGAAGTGTGGAAATTATATATCTTGTAAAGATATTTTGGAAAGTAAATAATTTGGAAAATTATTTGGAATCTGGTGATGTTGTGCATACCTATTGATGGTTAAATAACCGACTATCAATATTTACTTTTAAATAGGTATTTGTGTGATTTGCTTGAATTTGAATGCCACACTTATTTTTAAAATAAGCGCTCACTATTCGGGTTAGCCGGGAAAGGACCTTGGGGTCGTATAACCCATTCCGAATATGTGATACGTCGTTATGGATTGCATTTTATGACCGATGTTAAAGAACGGATATTTGTGAAAACGGAAGGATTACCGTCGAATGTTTCTGCACCGGCTGATCCCCGATATAGAAATTTATTACCCTTTGTGATGGGAAGTCCGGTCGTGATTAATGAATATCCGAATTGCAAGGACTTCTTTGGAAGTGCCTTCGGTTCCGTTCGATCCCGGAACGGACTTGTATGGATGTGTGTCTGACGTTACAATTTGAGATGTAAAGCTGGTTTCTATCAAATATATTTCCGTTGGTGGCCGAGAATTTATTCTCTTAACTTAACACCCTTAGAGGTTATAAAGTTGATGGTTACTAGTGATACATACCCAAATTGGTAATGTAGCATACGAAGTGCTGTTGAGCATTTGTTGAATCAAAGCACAACTTTTATATAAAGCGTAGCTTTATGGACGAGACTTCGTCGGACCTCACACCCCGAAAATGGTCAAAACAGGAAGGATGCGGCAAGGTTATTAGGGGGTAGCGCCCCTTTAGTGTATGTCATTCCTTCTGGATAGAGGTGGTATCATGGTATGGAGCCCAGATACTTAACCTATGTTGTTGCTGCAAATTTATTACTTTGTTGTTGTTGGAATCGAGGATCCTCGGATATAGATCGGTTACGATCGGGGAATGACATATTCGTGTCAGTAGTTACCCAGTTTGAAGGGTAACCCGGCCTTGTGTTGGCAGAGATCCGGTTAGGTTCTCGGGTCGTCTTTCCAGAGGCATACCCATGTGGCAATGGGAAGTTCCTTGGCCTGACCATTTGTTGGAAATCCAAACTTCAATACGATCTTGTACGGTTTTAGTTGTAGAACCTATCATTCACTTATGGTGGCCACCACTGTTTGGATGGTAGCTATAGTAGGCATAAGTGCGAAATGCCTATGCTGGCTAAGATTTATATCTTTACTTTCGAAATATTTTCTACACTATGCACTAGTAATAATATTAAATGTTTCTTTTTAATGCGTATCAAGCATCTTGACTATCATAAGGAGAAATCTCCTCCGATTCTGCGTTTGCATTGTGTGTGTGCGGGAGGCCTTATGGTAGTCTTATTTTCCAAAAAGCATTGAGAATTTATTTTAAAAATATTCCTGTTGTTTGTTTTAAAGATAAACTGTTTTAAGTTCTCACACCAGTCCCATGACTGACCTGGAGTTTATTGTTTTCCTTCCTAAACTCTGGGTGCCCACTAATTTCTACACGGGCAGTCTAGAGTTAGGTAATCAGGATATTCTTGAATTCAGGAGTTGCAGGAGGCAAGCTGCATGGCATGGCGTATTCACTAGTATATAGTATTCTTTTCCACTGTTTGTTGTTGTTTGTTGTTGTACACTCTGATGATATAATGTAATGTGATGTAATGTAATAACTGATATAGTTCTTTGTTTAAAGATTATTCATTTATCTATTATATGTTTTTCCGCTGCGATTGTGAGATTCTGATATTGTTCTGTGGTTTCTTTCTATACTGTTCTATCTTCTTCTCTCTTCTTCTATCTTCTACCTCTTCTTTAACCCTAACGGTACGGTTTTCCGGCCTTCGATTGCTCGGCAGTTGATACAGTGGACGTATTGATGTCGGTTTTCGAGCGTCGAAAAATCGCAAACGTTACATCTGGTATCAGAGCATATGGTTAAGCGACAATCATGGCTCTGTTGGGAATTACTCATTAGAGATAGAGTCAGCAGTACTCTAGAATGAGTGTGAGTGTAATAATAGCTATGAGCGCGTATTTGTTAGTGAAAATGAAATTGTTTTATGTTGTGATGACTGGTTTGTGGAGTGGTATATGGATTCTGGTCGGTATAGTCTGTACAACTCTATCGACAGGGATCTCTAAACACTTACTCAGAACAATTCGGCATGATATTGTTTTAAACTGGGTAAATGAAATACTTTTACCTTGATTATATTTTGTATATAAAGGGAATAATTTTTCAGAATTATTAAAGTGTATATCAATTGATTATTTGGTTGTTAAAAATGTAAGATATATGTAAGTTAATTGAAAGATGTTTGAATAAGTTAAATGAAACATATTGTAAAAGAATAAAATTTTATAAGCGAAGAATAATAATAAGTATGAAATTATAATTAAAATGATTTACACTTGTGAAATAATCTTATATATAAGAAGTGAAATTATATAAGTAAAGGATTTATAAATGTGATTTATAATCTAAAAATAAAATTCCAGAGAAGTGTTTTGAAAGGATTTGATATTTTGAAAAATTGTTTTGGAGAAATTAAAGCTCTAAACTCTTTTCGGTCACTGGAAAATAATTCCGATGATGATCCCGACATCATTGGTGTTCATTTTTGGGTTTCCAAAAGAGTAATTGCTGCCAGATTATTTTAAATGAAAGTTGTTTGGAAAATTTGTATTTGGTTTTGGAAATTCAAAAGGTAATTTGAATTGATTTCAAAAATGGTTTTGAAAGGTTGAAAAGACTCTGGAATCCTATTTAAAATATTATGGGAATGGTAAATGAGTTGATAACTTATACAATTTGAATTTTGATAGAATAAATTTAACTTAAAGGATGGAGTTAAATTAAAGGAAGTATAAGTGAATCAATAAAAAAAAATCCAAGTGGTAATTGTTAAATATAAGTTGTATAACTTATAATATAAGAAAATGTAAGTGAAACCAATTATTAAAATGGTTAAACAATTTTTTAAGCAAAATAAATTTGAATTTGAATAAGTGATGGAAATTTTGACTTTGGTAAAGTTAAATAGATTTACTTTAGAATTGGAATCTGAATTGTATTATAAGTGAAAATTTAAGGAAAGTTAAATAAATTGATTTGGATTATATAAGACGTTTGAAATGAATATAACTTAAGTGAAGTTGAATGAAGTTGATTTTGGTATCGAAGTAAATTAATAAGTGAATTAATGAAATGAAGTCATTAAGAATATGAACTTGAGTTATATAAATGAAATTCAACCTTATATTGTAAAAAGAATTAGCAATTGAATTGATAATGGATGGAATATTAATCAATCGAATGTAAAAGAATTGATATGGAATAATGAATGTAAGTGTAAATCCATTAGAAGCTAATGAAGTTGAGGAATTGAATAAAGTAAATGGAAGTCAATTTAATATGAACCAACTGGAATTAAAAGTGTTGGACCAAATTGAATGTAAATTAAATAATTTGGTAATATTGGATATACATTGTTTGTTATAGGATTGTTAGTTGATTTTATATAATTCATTAAGTGTTAATGAAATTGAATTAGCAAAAAAATTGAAAGCTATAAATCAAATTGGAAGTTAAGTGAATTTGATTTGAATGTGGAAGTGAACCAACTTGAATGTAAATTAGTGAATGCAAACTAATTGAAATTGAATATAAATGAATGTTAGTAAAAACATCCAATGTTAATAAATCAAATGTGATTAAATGAAAAACCAATTCATTGAATAATAATGACAAGTACATATATATTGATTTGGTTATGGATGTTAGTTGAATGCTAGTTGGTTGACGGTTGAATATATTGCTTTTACTGCATTTGCTATGTTGGCACATATAGTTGATATGTTACTATATGTTGTATATTGATATCACTTTCATATATACATGTTTCTCATCTGTTTGTTGAGTGTTTAGTAGGTGCGTATTGCGTTTGCTTCGCATTTGGAGCTCGCTTTCACGCTATATTAGCCGTATATGCTCGCTAATAATATATAAGGTACATATCTCGGATTACATATCATCACTTGATGAGATGTATATTTGTGATATATATACTGTCATTTTTTTTCGGATCAAGCCGCGCAAAGGAGACGCTGGCGAATTTTTTTGAAAATTTAAGGCGTTAGAATATTTTTGATAAAATTGGAAAACTTTGAAAAGATAACTAAGTATGATTTGAAAACTTAGTAAAGTTATTGTGAGAGGTTTAACTATGATGTTTGGAAAAGTTAAACACTTAAGAGATTTGAAAAATCCAATTTGAATGGTTTGTTTTGGAAAGTTAATGGATTCTGTAACTTTTTCTTACTTGGCAATTTCAAGGAAGAAATTCTTTTAAGAGGGGAAGTTTGTAACGACGCAGAATTTCTGTCAATTAAAATTTGTATATTTAATTGATTTTAAATATTAATAAGTGAAATTTATAAGTCGAATAAATTTTATTTCAAATAATTGGATTTAATTGAATAATTAAATCGATAATTTAATATTTGGAAATACAGAAATAATTGGAAATTGGGTTTAATATGATAAAAAAATTGATCTGTAAATTTTTATTTTATCATACTGGAGTTAGAACAATGTTATAGAACTTTTAAAATCGAATTTAAAGTTAATTTGTGAAAATTGAATATTTTAATATTTAATTGACGAGTTAAAATAGCCATTTTTCAAACAGTCTCGGCTTTTGACGAAACCAATTTCATCGGATCCGTAATGTGATATTATTGTAAGGTTTCAAATTTCGTGTCAATTGGATTTACGGTTTGTCCGGAGCAAGCCAAAACGCATAGAAATTGTTTTAATCGGTTTAATTTAAATTTGATCGTTTAATGCCGTAACTCGCACAGATGATCGAATTGGCTCCTGAAACATATTCCACTGTGTTCGGAACGTGAGGTAAACCTTAGAAACGCCAGTCGGCATGCTTCGTTTGGAGTTCGGAAAATTTCGAGTGAATAGTAATTTGGCTATTTTTCTATAAAAGCACCTTAACTTCTTCATTTGCAGCAAAGAAAATCAAACCCTAGGGTTTAAAGCCAGCCGCCGCCTCCAATAATTCAATGGCCGAAAACTTGTCTCTTTCTTCTTCAATTTTCTCCAAATCTACACATTAATTTGAAAAACGTTCAACTGGAGATTGGTAGAGGGCAGTGAGTACTACAAGATCAACGGTGGAGATCGTTGTAGGCGAAGCGAATTGATGGCAATCGAAGCTTGAAGGTAGCGTGTTCACGCATGTTTTTCTAGACAGGGGAGAGGCAGAGCTCCACCAAATTCCATCCGAGTGTCGTACTTATGATGCTCTTCGAAGTGGTGTATCCTGATCGAAGTGGAAGGGCTCGAGGTGGTTGCGTGTATTAGGGTTTCTAGTGGCAGCGTGGGTTTCTTGCGTGTATTTTGACCTGGGTAGTGTCGCGTTGGAGAAGAAGGGGGGCACAGCCGTGATTTACAATTGTGAGATGGACGGAAGATGTGAGTTAGGGTTAAAAATATAAAAGAAATTTGTAAATTTATTTTATTATAATTCGTGTAAACTTTAAAAATGTATAACCTTTTCATACGAGGTCGAAAACGTACGAGACCAGTTGCGTTGGCTTTGTTTTGTCGAGCTCTACGCAATGGAGCTGGTTTGGAATTGATTGGAGCTAGTGAAAATTTCGGGTACGTTTAATTTTATTCGAAAATAAAACGCTGAAACTGAATTGAAACCAAGGTGAGAACTTCTCACTCAATCGAACTGTTTCGATTTAAATTTTAAATAGTTAGATTTAAAATTATTGATTGTATGCCTGGATGATAAATTATTATTTGTTATTGATTGAAATAGACATTATACGCCGTTATTAAGCGGATGTTATTTATTAAAAACATATACCGCGAATATTTCATTGCAAAGTGAAATTGGTATTATTTATGTACTTCGAGTTGATTTTCCTGCATTATATAGCGGATGAGACCCTATTGCGCCGCATAATAGCGGATAATATTTTATAAATCCCATATACCGCGATATTCCATATTGAAACGGAATTGGTATTGTGCTAACATCTGTGGATGTAGGAAAATAGGTTGGGGGGATCCAACTGGATTCCTCACCAGTATTTATTTGATTACAGATATTGTGATATTTGTTGATTATCGTATACTGATATATGATGTCTTTGTTGTCGTGATTGACTATTTGGTGTGTTGCATCATTGGGCCAATTTTGGAATTATAAAAAAGATTTTAAAGTGATGATTTTCAAATTTAAAAAGGGTTTTAAAGTGATTTTTGAAATTATACGTTTTATTAAAACATTGAATTGATTCATCTTAAATAAAATAAACGTTAAAATTTTAAAGTTATAAAAGTGATGATTTTTGAGAAATATAACCGAAATGTGATTTTGAAATAAATAGTTGATTAATTTATAAAATGGTTTAAATTGGGATTTTTGAATTATAATAAACGATTTGTATAAAAGATTTATCAAATTGATATTTTATAAATTAAGAATACTGGAATTATAAAACGAGTTTTTATAAGTGTTAAAATGAAAAAAAATGGATTTCATAAGTGAACGAAATTTATAGACTTATTAATTGTGAGGTTATAAAATGAATAGATGTTGTAAAATAAAAGATTTATGAGTAATTAACTTATAAATCAGATTTGACATTTTAATTGAGATTTTTGAATAAAGATAAATGGTTTATATATGAGATTTATAAAATATATATTTTATAAATCGAAATAATGGAATTCTAAAAGGAGTTCTGTTAATGTTGAAAATAAGGTTATAAATAAAATCTTATAAGTAATAAGATTTATAATTTGTGAAGTTTTAAAAGAACGATTTTTGTAAATAAATGGATTATAAGTTCTTAACTTATAATATGGACTTCTGGTATATAATTGAGTTATATAAATTGAATTGGATAATAAAGGAGATTTATAAATCGAAGTTTTATAAATAGAAATGGGATTTATAAACATTGTTTGTAAATTCGAAATCAATTGAATTTGATAAATCAAACATAAAAGTTATTAAAGGAGATATATTCGTGATTTTGGACAGCGAATTATCCTTAAAGTTAAATGTTGTAACAATAAAAGTTTGGTTGGGAATTTTATCCACGATTTTGGACGGTGGATAATGTTTTAATAAATGTGTAGAAACATTGAATTGGGTAAATAAAGTATATTCATGATTTTTGGACCGTGAATATATTATGAAATAAAATGGATATGTTTTGGGGAAGTGGTGTTTTTAAATAGAATTTAAGACGATTTAAAGATGTTTTAAAATGCATTAAGTATCGAACACATAGATTTCAACATTCATTGTTGAAATAGACGTTTTCGAGAAATAAGGAAATGATGGACTATAACACTGTTGTTATAGTAAATGATTTCCGAAAGGAAAAGATTTGTATAGTATTGGGATTTATATATATTTATCTAAATTTTGAATCCCTATACTAGTGATTTTGGGTCGTCGTAATGATGTTTTACGTAACATTCGTTTTGGCCCAAATAAATGTGTTTAAGAGAATGTTTTCCTTAAAGAATAAAATATATACTTAATTTCGATTTAAGTATATTGAATATTTTCCAAGTGTTGAAAATAAATGGATTTTTGAATTACTTATTATTAAATAAGTATGAAAATGTTTTCCAATATGAAGTGAATGTTTTGAGATTTTATCTTTTAAAGATAAATTGAAAATGAATATTAGAAATCGATTTGGAAATCATACATTCATAGATATTTTTGAATTGTAAATTCACTATGAAATTTATAAAAGAAAGGGAAATTTGTTTAAAAATAAACGCTGATTTATTTTTGAAGTGTGGAGATAAATTTACGGATTTGGAACGTAAATATAAAGTAAATCGTTAAGGATTTATTTAATTGGTTTAAATGAACCATTTTGAAACGAAAGTATTTCCGCGTAAGGAAAACGATTTGAAATTTGTTTTCAAAAAGTGGTAAAGGTGAAAAGTGATTTGAAAATTTGTTTTCAAATGGTTGAAGTGTGGAAATTATATATCTTGTAAAGATATTTTGGAAAGTAAATAATTTGGAAAATTATTTGGAATCTGGTGATGTTGTGCATACCTATTGATAGTTAAATAACCGACTATCAATATTTACCTTTAAATAGGTATTTGTTGTGATTTGCTTGAATTTGAATGCCATACTTATTTTTAAAATAAGCGCTCACTATTCGGGTTAGCCGGGAAAGGACCTTGGGGTCGTATAACCCATTCTGAATATGTGATACGTCTTTATGGATTGCATTTGATGACCGGTGTTGAAGACCGGATATTTGTGAAAACGGAAGGATTACCGTCGAATGTTTCTGCATCGGCTGATCCCCGATATAGAAATTTATTACCCTTTGTGATGGGAAGTCCGGTCGTGATTAATGAATATTCGCATTGCAAGGACTTCTTTGGAAGTGCCTTCGGTTCTGTTCGATCCTGGAACGGACTTGTATGGATGTGTGTCTGACGTTACAATTTGAGATGTAAAGCTAGTTTCTATCAAATATATTTCCGTTGGTGGCCGAGAATTTATTCTCTTATCTTAACACCCTTAGAGGTTATACAGTTGATGGTTACTAGTGATACATTCCCAAATTGGTAATGTGGCATACAAAGTGTTGTTGAGCATTTGTTGAATCAAAGCACAACTTTTATATAAAGCGTAGCTTTGTGGACGAGACTTCGTCGGACCTCACACCCCGAAAATGGTCAAAACAGGAAGGATGCGGCAAGGTTATTAGGGGGTAGCGCTCCTTTAGTGTATGTCATTCCTTCTGGATAGAGGTGGTATCATGGTATGGAGCCCAGATACTTAACCTATGTTGTTGCTGCAAATTTATTACTTTGTGGTTGTTGGAATCGAGGATCCTCGGATATAGATCCGTTACGATCGGGGAATGACATATTCGTGTCAGTAGTTACCCAGTTTGAAGGGTAACCCGGCCTTGTGTTGGCAGAGATCCGGTTAGGTTCTCGAGTCGTCTTTCCAGAGGCGTACCCATGTGGCAATGGGAAGTTCCTTGGCCTGACCATTTGTTGGAAATCCAAACTTCAATACGATCTTGTACGGTTTTAGTTGTAGAACCTATCATTCACTTATGGTGGTCACCACTGTTTGTATGGTAGCTATAGTAGGCATAAGTGCGAAATGCCTATGCCGGCTAAGATTTATATCTTTACTTTCGAAATATTTTCTACATTATGCACAAGTAATAATATCAAATGTTTCTTTTTAATGCGTATCAAGCATCTTTGACTATCATAAGGAGAAATCTCCTCCGATTCTGCGTTTGCATTGTGTGTGTGTGTGTGTGTGTGTGTGCAGGAGGCCTTATGGTAGTCTTATTTTCCAAAAAGCATTGCAAATTTATTTTAAAAATATTCATGTTGTTTGTTTTAAAGATAAACTGTTTTAAGTTCTCACACCAGTCCCATGACTGACCTGGAGTTTATTGTTTTCCTTCCTAAACTCTGGATGCCCAACAATTTCTACACGGCCAGTTTAGAGTTAGGTTATCAGGATATTCTAGAATTCAGGAGTGCAGGAGGCAAGCTGGATGGCATGGCGTATTCACTAGTATATAGTATTCTTTTCCGCTGTTTGTTGTTGTTTGTTGTTGTACACTCTGATGATGTAATGTAATGTAATAACTGATATAGTTCTTTGTTTAAAGATTATTCATTTATCTATTATATGTTGTTCCGCTGCGATTGTGAGATTCTGATATTGTTCTGTGGTTTCTTTCTGTTCTGTTCTATATTCTTCTCTCTTCTTCTATCTTCTACCTCTTCTTTAACCCTAATGGTACGGTTTTCCGGCCTTCGATTGCTCGGCAGTTGATACAGTGTACGTATTGATGTCGGTTTTCGAGCGTCGAAAAATCGCAAACGTTACAAGAAACCTCTCTGCTTCTTGGTAAAACTCCCCGAGATCAATTGGTGGATCCTGCTCCAATGATATCTTAAAATCCGAGTTATCCGCAATCCCTGAGACTACTGCCATCAAAACCATCAACGGATCGTGTCGATCCACCGAAGCCACTATCGCATTGAATCTAGTTAAAAAATCCCTAAGTGACTCTCCCTTCCACTATTTCATCAATGTTGAAGTCATTACTGTAACGACCCGTATTTTTTAACTACTTTAAATTATAAAATTTAATATGAAAACTAAATAAAAATGGTTAAAAATAAAAATTGAATGATTTTGAATGTAAGTTATTGGATGTGAACTTGAATTAAAATTTCGAAATAATTTTTTTTTTGGAGATTTAGTTAATAACGAGCATTGAAAATATATGCTATGTATTAAATGAGTTTATGGTCAATAGTTGGATTAGATAATAATGTTAAATGTATTAGATGTAAATAAAGTAATTGACCGTTAACTAAAATTCATTTAAAATCTAACACTGGAATTTATTGATTTATTGGAAAATTTAACTATTTAAACTTTATATTGGAAATTATTTGAATAACTGAATAATGGAAATTGAATAACTATAAAATGAAAATAGTTGTTCTATAATTTGAATTTGTTTTGAAAGTTAAATCTTATAAGTTCATTAACCAATATATCAAAAGATAGCGATTTATTGAATTATCCAAATTAATTACAATTAATATCATAATTATTTGAAATATTGAGTTCTGAGGTTAATATGATTGAAAATGTCATTGGAAGTTGTTGTAAATTTTATCTGAACAACAATGAAGATTGTCGACGTTTAAAATTTGATTTAAAAGTGAATAATTATAAATTAGAAATTTTATATTATAAACGAGAAGTTAAAATAGCGATCTGGGGTACAGTCTCAGAATTCGACGAAACTAGTTCCATTGGATCCAAATAGTGTGTTATTATCGGATTTCAAATTTTGTAGCGTTTAAAGTTATCCTTTGGTCATACGGTATATAAACACGTTGAATTTTATATCAAAAATTTAATATTTTAAATCGATTCCAAAAGCTTTCTTCAACAAACAATCAAATTAGGCCCCAAAACATGTTCCATTATGTTCGAAATAGGAGTGAAACATTATAAACGCCAGGCGTCACGTCTTGTTTGGAGTTCGTTTGAAAAAACTTGAAATTTTTGAAAAATACTATTATAATAATTGGTTTACACGTATATGTATATATGTATGTATATATATATATATACATACATGCTTGCTACAAAACCCTCGCTTTATCTTCCAGCCGCCAGAGATAATTTAATGGCCGAAAACTTCCCTCCTTTCCACCTCGTTTTCTCTCCATCCATCGACAATCATCGAAAACTTTCGACTGGGATATCGTAGAGCTCTCCGAGATTGCCATATCCAACGGTCATGATCGAAATTAGGATGATGGATTGACGGCGATTTGGGTTTGAACGACGCACGTTTATGTGCATTTTTCTATGCTAAGGGGCGACCGAGCTTCGAGGCTTTCTAGCCGAAGGTGGAAGTTGTGGAGGGCTTCGAGTTGGCATCGCCTGATCGTTTTTTCGACACTCGTGGTGGGTGTGTTCATCATGGAACGAACGACAGTGATGGGTTTAGGCGAGCTCGAACATGTGGAAGAAGAAGCTTAGGGGAACGACTGAGATCTAAGGGAAATTTTGTTCGGCCAAGATTTGTTTTGGTAATAAAAATAAAATTAAAAAGGGAAATTTATTTATATTACTATATATTCAAACTTATAAATCTGATATCTCATGCGTACGATGTCGGAATCTGATGAAACTGGCGATGCCGGAATCGTGATGAAGTGATCTACGCTGTAGTGCAGATCTGAGAGTGTTTGGAGCTCGCTAAAATTTTAGGTTAAATTGATCGTCGTTCGATTTGATTTAAAATTGAAAAATCAAGGTGAGTGTTTTATAATGCTCACGCGTACTAAATGTTCTTATGCTAGTTTAACTCGAATTTATGAATTGGTTTGAATTTATTAATTGTTGTTTGATAAATTGGATGGTCATTGGAAGTTAATCGTTACGACTAGAAACTGACAGTCGAAATTGAAAAATGGAATAGAATTGCTAGTAAATACCCGACAGTAGTAACTGCGAAATTATTATGAATTGTATTTATTGTTTAAATGTCTGATTGTGATGGATGCTATTGATTGATATATGGATGATTTGAATGTTTGTTTATTTTGGAATATCTTGTTATTACCCTATAAATTGTTATAGTATATTAAACTGTAAATTGAACTATTTTGAATAAACTAAGAAACAGGTTGAAATGATATATACATATAACATTGTGATTTGGATTGAAACGATATATCCATCCCTAAAATTAAATTAAAATAACTGATCACTTGGCCATAGGGTAGAAAATTATATACGAGCACCGGATTAGTTAAATGAATTGGTTTTTAACTTTGATTTGAAATTATTTCAATGGACTTGGTTTAAAAGGAATAAATGTTAAATTTGTGGAAATCAAACTATTTTTGAACTTGAGCACAGAATTGAATGGTATTTGAAAATTGGATTTTTGCATTGAATATTGAAGGTAAAATTCGATTAAGTGTTTTGAATCGATATTTTAAAATCAAGCCCGAAATCGATATAAATTGGATTTGAAATTGAATTGATTGATTTGATGATGCAATTGAGTTAATTTGAAATCGAAGCTGAAACCGATTTGAATTGGTATCGAAATTGAATCGACTGAATGAAAATCGAAGTTGATTTATATTGGAAAGTTGGAATTGGACCGGTTTGACTTTGAAACCATTTTTAAAATAATTTATTTTGGTATAATTTGTTGAAAATCTATATTCTTTAAATCTTTAAATTATTTTGGTTTTCCAAGCTTTATACTAAACTACTTTATATTAAACTATTTTAATTATTAAAACTATTTTAACTATTTTACATTAAACTACTTAACTATTGTAATTACTTAAACTATTTTAAAAGTAATCAAACTATTTTTCAAAAATTCAAATTGGCCAAGAGTGAAATGTTTTTATTTAAATCTTGAAATTAAATACGAATTGGATTTAATTGAAATTATAAATCAAATCGGAACTCAAAATAATTTTGGAATCGAAGTTGAGATTTTGAGGTAAACACGATTGTGAATTGAAATTGCATATTTTGAGAAAATATGATGATTTCAGAATGGATTTGATTTTGAAGCGAATATTATATTTTGATATCAATATGGACTGTTTTCGAAATGTAAAAGAACCGACCGGTGTGTAAAACGACGTTTGGTTGTTAAAGAGACCGGAGCCGGATATGGGAATACTCTTTGTTGGTACCGGAACCACTTTGACAACTATGTACGTGGAGTGATGTCATGAAACAAAATCCAGCGATTGAAAATTGACACCAAATACCTCACTTGTATTCGACTACCGAAGATTCAAACGTCGAACTCCAGTTCAGATGGAGCTTACAACAACATTAGATGAATATAAATAGCGGAAACAAATTGAATTATCATTGATCAACATCACAGATACAACATCATTACAATATTTGATTACAACAATTATCACTAACATAAGAGTGCTACACTTGATATAACAATAGAATAATAACAACTTCACAACGGGACGACAACAACGCCTTCAAAAGGTTCCAACATACATCTACTTCGATAATGTCTTCAAAACTCCAAACTTCTCAGAAGATATCCAAACCAAAGCTTTCCAAAATTCGATACCTTCCAAACCAAAAGACTTCAAAAGATTCCAAGCCAGCACCAAAACACGGAAAACCTATTTCTAGGCTGCCCCTGTGGAATATGGGCACCCAGAGTTTAGGAAGGGAACAATAAACTCCGGGTCAGTCATGGGACTGGTATGAGTAAACAATTGTTTTGAATAAAAACAAATTTATAAAAGAAAACCGTTCATACTTTTGGAAAATGAAATTACCATAAGGCCTCTCGGCACACACACAATGCAATCACACACTTGGGGGGAGATTTCTCCTTATGATAGTGAAATATGCTTAATATGAGAAAACTCTTTTGATATTATTATTATTAGTGCATAGTGGGAAAAACATTTCAAAAGTATAATATTAATCTTAGCAAGCATATGTACCGTTATAGTATGCTTATTATAGCTACCATATTAGATGACAGGTTCTACAATTAAAACCGTACAGGGTTCGTATTGGTGATTGGATTTCCAACAATGGTTAGGCTAAGGAACTTCCTGGGCCACATGGGTACGCCTCTGGAGGGTCGTCCTGAGAACCTAACCGGAACCCTTCCAACACAAAGCCGGGTTACCTTTATAACTAGGTAACTACTAATACGAGTATGCCATCCCCAGGTTGTAACCAGCCTTTATACAGGGCCCCAACAACAACAACCACAAAACAACATAATTGCAATATCAACATAAGTTAAGTATTTGGGCTCCATACCATGACACCACTTCTATCCAAAAGGAATGTACCCTAAGGGGTGCTACCCCCAATAACCTTCCCGCATCTTTCCTGTTTCGACCATTAGCAGGTTGTAAGGTCCGACAAAGTCTCATCCACAAAGCTAATCTTTCACAAAAGCCATGCTTCGATCAACAAATGATCAGCATCACTCAGCATGTCACACTACCAAGTTGGGAGTATGTCACTAATAACCTTCAACTACATAACCTCTGAGCTCGTACGTCTTAAAGAAGGGTGTTAAGCTAAGAGAATAAATTCTCCACCACCAAACAGAAATGTATTTGAAAGAAATCAGCCTTATATCTCAAATTGTAATGTCAGACATACAACCATACAAGTCTGTTCCGGGTTCGAATAGAACCGAAGGCACTTCCGAAGAAGCCCTTGCAATCCGGGCATCCACAATCCCGTTCGGACTCCCCATCACATATGGATATCTCTATACCGAAGCAACTCAGTGTAGAGTCATTCAACAGGTTATCCTATCGTTCTCGACGACACCTGGTCTTCACCACCATCTTCAATTGCTATCCATTTCGTCATATCACTACTCGGAATGGGTTATATGACACAGAGGTTCTTTCCTGGCTAAACCGAATAATGAGCGTCAATTTTAAAAACATAATCACAAAGATTCACTTTCAGGGTTCGATGTGGGTTTCGGATAACCAACTGGAATCCGACTCCCTATCGCATCGAAATTCAATTTCCATTTTATGGGCCAATGGGTTTTCACATTCACACAGAAACAAATCACAAATATCACAGCTGAGCACAAGGCAAATCATGTCACATAGCATCACAATCACATATCAGAGATGTCAATCAGTGCAAAACATTCAATAATAATTAATCATCTACAACTAAGATGAATTAATTGTGTGATTTAAATTAATTAATCACATAATTACTTTCATTAATTATCTTTAATTAATGATTAGTTATCCCTAATTACAAATTAATTAAATCTTAATCACCTTCATTAATTGATTATTCTTTAATTAATTACCCTAATTAATAAATCCTTAATTATTTATTAATTAAGTCTTAATTACTTTTATTAATTAATTATTCCTTAATTAATTACCTTAATTAATTAATCCTTAATTATTTATTAATTAAATCTTAATTACTTTTATTAATTAATCATTCCTTAATTAATTACGTTAATTAATTAATCCTTAATTATTTATTAATTAAATCTTAATTACTTTTTTAATTAATTATTCCTTAATTAATTACCTTAATTAGTTAATCCTTAATTATAAATTAATTATCCTTTAATTAATTATGAACTAATTACTAAGTAATTACAAATCATTAATTATTTAATCATCATTGACAATATAAATTAATTTACTTTTAAGTCAACAATTTAAACATTTGATTAACTTCTTAATTATTTTATTAAGTTTTATTTAAAATAAATTTATTTAAAAATATAAGTTTAAAATATCTTTAAACTTAATTAATTTTAAATAATTTATTTCAAAACCATTAACTTCACATTCCACTTAACAAACAATCATCATTTCATAAAGAATGAAATTAGAAATCAATTTGATTCATATTTTTAAAATTTAAAAATGGAAATGCTTTTACCCGACAACTACTTCGAGCATCCCTCGGGCTACATGCCTATCTGCTTCGAGTTCCTCTCAAAACCTACTCGTGTCTCTTTTTTTTCAAACTTAAATTTTTTGTTTAAGTACTTAACGGACGCACAACATCAAACTACACGAGCCACAACACGAGCCAGTAACTCGATTTCTCGAAGACTACTTCGAGTCCTAAGGCCTTCTTACCCAAAACATTTTCACTGATACACTCAGTAACTCATGCACGTTGCGCACCATTTCGATCGCCTCTGGTCGACGCTACGACCATCATCCAGTCGACGATTTCCCCCTCGACCCTTCAAACCACCCAGAAACGCGAACCGACGTCAAATTCGCGATCGAGCTTTCTGATCAATCTGAAACCAAAAATGATCATCAAAAAAGTGCCTCGTTCTCCCACCTCTGGCCATCAGAGGTCACGTGGTCCTGGTCAGAGCATCGCCTACTCCTCTTGCTTCGATTGGTACTGATGCGGTTGGTTCCAGTTCAACGACGAGTCGCCAGCAACACAAATTCCAACCTTAACTAAAACATGCGCTTAAACCCTAGTTTAGCAATTTATGGCCACCATGATAATTTATAAATTCGATCAATAATTTTCTGATGATCCCTGACCATCCATCAAGCTCCAAACACGATCACGAGATTTATCATCACCCCGATCACCAGAATTTGGTGAAAAAGACAATTCTAATCATCCCCATTTTTCTCAGAGATTACTTGATTAAAAATTATGATTTTGCTTTTAAAAATCTTTGTTTTTGATACCCTTTCAGATAGTATAGCTGAAATTATAATTCATGATGTTTGAATTTTTACCCACTTTGAACTTTACCTGTAATTTCACTTTCCAGAAGAAAACTTTAATTCATTTTGCTTGAATTCATTTTTACAACTTAAGACAAGTTATAACAGACAAATTTTGTTTGAATTCTGGAAGCAAACAAGGATCAGAGATAGAGAAGTTGAATTTTGTACAGGATTATAAATTCCTGTAACTTGGAAGAGGACTTATGTCCTTATTTAAAGACATGCACATATCATCTTCTTGTACAAAAATTCATGCACACAAAAATTTTCAATTATACTTCAACATGATTTTTCAAGCAACAAGCCAGAAATCCAAAAGTTTACTCACCTGATGTCTGAGAACAAAGGAGAGTCTGGAATGTTGTTTTTAAAATTGGAAGTTTGGAAGGCTGTTTTAAATTTGACCTTGAGTTTTTTGTCTGCAACTAATTGATGTAAACTTACTTAGTTTTTGGTGGATTTACTTGCTTAATTTCTTTAACAACAGATTCAAATTCAAATCCTTTAAAATATTCACTTACAGTTCTGTTTTTATGAAAACACAGAAAAAAGAACTCTAGTCTGCAACTTGAAAAATGGAATTTTTAAATCTTGAGTTCATTTTGATTCTGTTGTTTATGTGATAATCCTAGCTTTTGTTTAATTGTTGAAGTTAAATCCTGCTTTGATGTTGAACTATTTGTTGAAGAGCTGAAGTTGTTTTTGTTGAAATTGCTTTTCTGGTTGAACTTTGAGAAAGTTGCTTTAAAGATTTTATTTTCTGGAATTTGGCTTTGGTTTGATTACTTTGTTGCTGATGATTTCTTTTTCTTTCTAGTTTTTAAAAGTTTGTACAGGGCTTAGGAATGAATAAAGGAGATAAGAGGGAGGAGATGAAGTAGCTTATATAGATTTAAATCTTCTTTTTATTAATTTTCAAAAATAAAAATGACACTTGTTCATTTTCTTTCTACATGGATTACACTTGTTAACCCACTTACTTAAATTTTAACACTTGTCTTTATATATATCACTTATTTAATATTTGTATTTTCATTAAAATAATATTTTTACATTATTTAAATTGTATTTAAATTTACACTTTCCATTTTCTAAAGACATTTGCTTTATTTTAATAAATACTATTTGAAAGAGAATTTTGAAATTAAATACACATTAAATAAATTACAGATATATATATATATATATATTTGTAAATCCAAATTATTTTACTAAAGCATTTATTTAAAATTTAAATTCAAAGTCAAATTCAAATCTACACATATACACACACATATGTATAATTTAAATTCAAATGATTTTAAAAACATTTGTTATTTCAAATTTTAAAATCAAATGAAATTGAAATCTTATTCATACAATTTAACACTCATTTTATTTGATTTGAAATTTTTTCCAAATTAATTTCAAATTAAATTCCAAAATTCAAAAAAATTGCTAATTTAAATTGATAAAATTTGAGATGTTACATATTTCCCCTCCTTAAGAAAATTTCATCCTCGAAATTTGAAAGAAAGAGAAAGACAAACAGAGAATATACGCATTCATAGAAAGATAGAGAAATGGCTTGCCAGATTAAGCCGGAATATCCACTCTGCAAATTAGGATAGGTCTTTTGCATGCTATCCTCTATCTTCCAAGTACAGTCATTTTAATCACCGCCCCACTGCACTTTAACTAATTTCACAACTTTATTCCTCAATTTCTTTTCATCACGATCTATAATCTTTATCGGATTTCTTTTAACTGTTAGATTTGGTGTAATCTCCAAATCCTTCTGAGCAGCCTCTTCAATAATACTATCTGGATCATGCACATATTTTCGAAGATGTGAAATTAAAACACATCATGTACGACAGATAACCAGCTGGGTAGCTGCAATAGATATGCCAGAGGACCGATCCTTTCCAGTATAGAAAAAGGACCAATGTATCGTGGTGCCAGCTTACCAGTCTTCCCAAATCTTAACACATCACGCATTGGAGACACTTTCAAGAAAACGGAATCTCCAACTTGAAATTCTAAAGCTCTCCTCCAGTGGTCGTAATAACTCTTCTGGCGACTTTGTGCAGTTATCAACTTCTTCCGAATAAAATCCACTTTCTCTGTAGCTTCTTTAATCATATCTGGTCCAAGAACGACTCTATCATCAGGCTCAATCCAACATGCTGGTGATCGACACGGACGATCATATAAAGCTTCGAAAGGAGTCATTTCGATACTGGATTGATAGTTATTATTATATGAGAACTCAACCAGATGTAAATAGTCCTCCCATGAACCACCAAAGTCGAGAATATAAGCTCGCAAAAGGTCTTCTAATATTCGATTTATCCTTTTAGTCTGCCCATCAGACTATGGGTGATAAGCAGTGCTAAAGTTCAGTTTGGTTCCCAATGCAGCTTGACACGCCTCCCAAAATGTACTAGTGAAGATCGGGTCACGATCACTCACTATACTGCTGGGTATACCATGGAGATGAACAATCTCTTTTATATATAGCTCTGCTAAGCTTGCTGCAGTCCTAGTGGATTTCACTGGGATGAAGTGGGCTGTCTTAGTCAAACGGTCCACAATAACCCAAATTGCTTCATTCCCTTTCGAGTGCGGGGCAACCCCTCGATGAAATCCATTGATACTTGATCCCATTTCCACTTGGGTACCTCCAAAGGCTGAAGTAAACCCATCATTTTCTTCTGATCACTTTTAGTTAACTGACAGGTAGCACAACGACTCACATATATAGATATATCCCTTTTCATCGTCTTCAACCAGAAAGTTTTTTCGATATCTCTATACATCTTATTAACTCCTGGATGGATACTGAGTTTAGATTTGTGAAACTTGCCTAAAACTTCACGCTTTAATTCTGGGATATTTGGGACACATAACCTACCTGTCAATCTAATAATTCCACTATGATTGGTTTCAAAACTGGTATCTTCGCCTCGAAGGATTCTCCCATAAATATCTCGAAGAAACTTGTCTTCTTTTTGTCTGCTAGCGACTTTCTCAAAAAGAGTAGGAGTGACAACAAGATGAGCAAGAATAGCATGTTTCCTACTTAAAGCATCAGCAACTACATTGTCTTTTCTAGGCGTATACAGAATATCTAGGTCATATGATGCTAGAAATTCCAGCCATCATTGTTGCTTTAGATATAAATCTTTCTAGGTGAAGAGATATTTCGAAGATTTGTAGTCTGTGAATAATTCAAAATTTTCACCTAGAACAAGAAGGATTTATTAAGTATATATTTTAAGTTAAGTTAAAATTTTAAATTTTAGTAAAGCTGAAAGATACTCTTACCCAGAAGATAGTGTTGCTAGATTTTCAAAGCGAAAATAACACCTAGAAGCTCGAGATCATGAGTTGGGTAATTTTTCTCATGCGGACGTAATTGTCTACTCGCGTAGGAAATTAGTTTCCCATTCTGCATTAGCACCGCACCTAAACCATCACCACAAGCGTCAGTATAGACGGATAAACCTTGGTTCCCGTTAATGATAGCGAGAATGGGAGCGGTAATTAATCTCCTTGTCAACTCCTGGAAAGCTTCATCACATTTTGGAGTCCAATCGAATTTAGCATTCTTCATTATTAGCTTAGTTAATGGACTGGCCAACTTGGAGAAATCTTACACAAACTTCCTACAATATCCTGCTAAACCCAAAAAACTTCGAACTTCTTTTGGAGTAGTGGATTGCTTCTAGTCTAGAATAGCAGAAATCTTGCCCGGGTCAACAGAGATTCCTTCTTCATTAACAATGTGCCCGAGAAATCTGACTTCCTTAACCCAAAAATGGCATTTGGAAATTTGGCAAATAGAATATTCTTTCCCAATATCTCTAAAACGATTCTCAAATGTTCAACGTGCTCCTCTTTGGTCTTGGAATAGACCAAAATATCATCAATAAACACTAGAAAATTTTTATTTAACACCTCTCGGAATACACGGGTCATTAAATCTACGAAGTATGCGGGAGCATATGTTAGTCCGAAAGGCATGACTAACCATTCGTAGAAAATGTTTGGACCCCTGAAAGCAGTCAAATGAACACAGTCTTCGGTAATTCGTAGCTGATGGAATCCCTAGGCTCGATCCATCTTCGAAAAGAATCGAGCGCCGTGAAGTTAATGAAATAGATCTTTGATTCTAGGTAAAGGGAATTTGTTCTTGAGAGTTAGTTTATTGAGATCGTGGAAGTCCACACGCAATCTCAAAGATCCTTTAGATTTATCCACGAACACCACAGTTGAACCCCATTCAGAAACACTAGGGCGTATCAATCCTTTTCCTAGCAAATCTCGAGTTTGATTGACTAGTTCAATCCTTTCCCTGGGTGTCATCCTGCGACTTGCATGAACGACAGGATGAGCATTGGGTACTAAGTCAATTTTGAATTCAGTTTCTCTATGTAGAGGTAAGGATTTTACTCCTTCGAACACGTCTGGAGATTCCCGAATTATAGGTATGGACTCCAGACTAGGTTTGGGATATCCCAAAGTATACATCAATTTATCTCTCATAGGACTCGGATCCTCACAAGAGATTTCATCAAAATTCCCAAACTTTGTTTTAACCACAATAGTCCGATTGTTACAGTCTAGTTTAACTTTGTATTTGGTTAACCAATTCATTGCGAGTAAGATTTCAAATTCGTTAAAGTCGAAAACATAAAGGTTGATAGGAAATTGATGGCAAGAATATGAGATAGGGACTTTCCTACAATATAGACACAAATTTACAGGACCATGAACCGGATTCTTTACGCAAATGGGTTCATCGACAAATTGAGGTTCCAGTTTTAATTCATTTATAGCTTGTTGGGAGATAAAGCTATGTGAAGCTCCCGTGTCAAACAAAACTCTAACAACTCTATCATAAATAATAAGGTTACCTTCTAGAACTCCTTTTCCTTTATCCTCCCTTGAAGTTGAGGGGTCATCCTTTATCGCATAGACATTCGCCACCTGTGCTTGCTTCATTGTCGGGCAATTCTTAACTACGTGCCCAGGCTTGTGACAATTATAGCATTCTCTAACTCCCTGACTAGTCTTCACGGGTTGTTCTTTCTTAACTTTCTTCTTTGGATTCTTACAGCTGCTTGAATAATGACCCTTTTCTTGGCAATTGTAACAAGTTATATCTCTAGCCGGATTTTCCTGATTGTTCTTCTTCTCTTTGCCTTGATATGGTTTCTTGCCCCCGAACTTTCTTTTTTTCCAATTTTGATTGCTCGTATTTCCTTTTTCCCTCGGGACTTCCTGCATATCTAGAGTAGCATACCTATACCCCATATCGATAAGATCTAAAAAGGATTCTTTGACGTGAGCTGTCATCCTCTCATGGTACTTCTTATTCATCCCATGAATGAATCTTTCATTTTTCTTTAGAGGTGTGTTTATCAATTCCGGACCGAAACGGGATAATTCGTTGAATTTTTTTATGTACTCCTCAAATGATAAACTTCCATGCTTCAAGCCCATAAATTCCTGGTACATTCGGGAAATTCCTGCCGACAGCATGTAGCATTTCTCAAACACTTCCATAAATTGACTCCAAGTAAACTCTTCTTCTGGTACATCTACAATAACTGTCTCCCACCAGGCTAGGGATTCTTCTTGGAGTTGCCAAGAAGTTATTAATCGCATTTGATCATCTTCTAGCTTTAGCCCTTTAAAAATTCTTTCACATGATCTGATCCAAGCTTAGGCTTCAACAATAGATTCCTTGCCAATAAATGGCTTACCACCAAGTCTCGAGAATCTTTTATACAAATCAGCCAGATTCGGCTGAGTTTGAGTAGGCATAGCTGCTTCTGTTGTTGTGGGGATTTGACCAGTTGTGGTATTTCCCTGTCCCCTAGCTCTCCTTCTTCGTCCACTCACTCTTACTATCTGTAATTAGTAAGAAAACTTGATTTAGGTATATGGACGAGATATCTTAGGAAATATCAACAGTTAAAAGAAATAGACCAAGAAAATTTTTGGGTTTTGGTCTCTCGGTTCATACTCATTTTAGGGTATACTTCACCCCATCTCTAATGAGCCACCTAATGTGTTATACTCCGTAGCTAAAGTTCTTACTCAACCTTTGGCTCTGATACCACTTGTCATGACCCGAAATCCAGCAATTGAAAATCGACATCAAATACCTCACTTGTATTCGACTGTCGGAGATTCAAACGTCGAACTCCAGTTCGGATGAAGCTTATAACAACATTAGATGAATATAAACAATGGAAATAAAATGAATTATCATTGATCAACATCACCGATACAACATCATTACAATATTTGCTTACAACAGTTATCACTAATATTAGAGTGCTACACTTGATATAACAACAGAATAAGAACAACTTCACAACGGGACGACAACAACGCCTTCAAAAGGTTCCAACATACATGTACTTCGATAAGGTCTTCAAAACTCCAAACTTCTAAAAAGATATCCAAACTAAAGCTTTCCAAAATTCAATAGATTCCATACTAAAAGACTTCAAAAGATTCCAAGCCAGTACCAAAACACGAAAAACCTGTTTCTAGGCTGCCCGTGTGGAAATTATGGGCACCCAGAGTTTAGGAAGGGAACAATAAACTCCGGGTCAGTCATGGGACTGGTATGAGTAAACAATTGTTTTGAATAAAAACAAATTTATAGAAGAAAACCGCTCATGCTTTTGGAAAATGAAACTACCATAAGGACTCCCGACACACATACAATGCAATCGCACACTTGGAGGAGATTTCTCCTTATGATAGTCAAATATTCTTAATACGAGAAAACTCTTTTGATATTATTATTATTATTATTAGTGCATAGTGTGAAAAACATTTCGAAATTATAATATTAATCTTAGCCAGCATACGTACCATTATAGTATGCCTACTACAGTTACCATATTAGATGGCAGGTTCTACAACTAAAATCGTACAGGGTTCGTATTGGTGATTAGAATTCCAACAATGGTCAGGCTAAGGATCTTCCTAGGCCACATGCCCTGGAGGGACGTCCCGAGAACCTAACCGGATCTTTTCCAACACAAGGCCGGGTTGCCTCAGTAACTAGGTAACTACTAACACGACTATGCCATCCCCCGGCTGTAGCCAACCTTTATCTGGGGCCCCAACAAAAACAACCACAAAGCAACGTAATTGCAATATCAACATAAGTTAAGTATTTGGGCTCCATACCATGATACCACTTCTATCCAGAAGGAAATCCACATGTCCTAAGGGGTGCTACCCCTAACAACCTTGCCGCATCTTTTCTATTTTGACCATTACCGGGTTGTGAGGTCCGATGAAGTCTCATCCACAAAGCTATGCTTTTCACAAAAGCCATGCTTCAATCAACAAATGATCAACAGCACTCAGCATGTCACACTACCAAGTTGGGAGTATATCATTGATAACCTTCAACTACATAACCTCTGAGCTCATACGTCTCAGAGAAGGGTGTTAAGATAAGAGAATAAATTCTCCGCCACCAAACAAAAATATATTTGAAAGAAATCAGCTTTATATCTCAAAATGTAGTGTCAGACATACAACCATACAAGTCTGTTCTGGGTTCGAACAGAAACGAAGGCGCTTGCGAACAATCCCTTGCAATCCGGGCATCCACAATCCCGATCGTACTCCCCATCACATATGGAGATCTCTATACCGGAGCAACTTAGTGCAGAGTCATTCGACAGGTTATCCTATCGTTCTCGAAGACACCCGGTCTTCACCACCGTCTTCAATTGTTATCCATTTCATTGTATCAATATTCAGAACGGGTTATATGACACGAAGGTCCTCTCTCGGTTAAACCGAATAACGAGCATCAATTTTAAAAACATGTGGATATATCAATTACAAAGATTCACTTTTAGGGTTCGATGTGGGTTTCGGATAACCAACTGGAATCCGACTCCCTGTCACGTTGAAATTCAATGGCCATTTTATGGGCCAATGGGTTTTCACATTCACACAGAAACAAATCACAAATATCATAGCTCAGCACAAGGTAAATCATATCACATAGCATCACAATCACATATCAAAGATACCAATAAGTACACAACATTCAATAATAATTAAGCATCTACAATTAAGATGAATTAATCGTGTGATTTAAATTAATTAATCACATAATTACTTTCATTAATTATCTTTAATCAATGATTAGTTATCCTTAATTATAAGTTAATTAAACCTTAATCACCTTCATTAATTGATTATTTCTTAATTAATTACCTTAATTAATTAATCCTTAATTATTTATTGATTAAATCTTAATTACTTTTATTAACTAATTATTCCTTAATTAATTGCCTTAATTAATTAATCCTTAATTATTTATTAATTAAATCTTAATTACTTTTATTAATTAATTATTCCTTAATTAATTAACTTAATTAATTATTAATTAAATTTTAGTTACTTTTATTAATTATTTATTCCTTAATTAATTACCTTAATTAATTAATCCTTAATTATAAATTAATTATCCTTTAATTAATTATGAATTAATTACTAAGTGTGAGAAATGCGGATTACGAATCTTAAGGCTCGGATAGACACTAGAGGGGAGGGGTGAATAGCGTTTTAAGGTATTATTAAATCTTTTTGAGTTTTTATAAATTTGAACACAAATGTATGCAATATTCAAACACAGATATGATCACAGAATCAAACATAGATGTATAAATAAAGTAAAAGCTGTAAAGAAAAGAAACACCGGATTTTATACTGGTTCGGAGTTACCCTGCATCCAATTCCGCACATAAGTACAGATTTCCTTTTAAAAGAAATTGTACAATTGCACCCTCGATTTCAAGGCCACGAGATACACCCTTCAGATTCACAATCCTTTGGGTAGAGATAGTTGATTTCCCGGGCAACAAGTTCACCCAATTGATTTCCAAGGCTACAATCACACCTTTTCTCGCTTGATTGATTTCCAAGGCTACAATCACACTTTTTCTCGTTTGATTGATTACAAAAAAACTATAACTCTGAATAGCAATGAAGATCTTGTTGAGATAGTGATAGAGAATCAAACCAGAGATAATCTATTTAGATTCAATGTTGACTTCGGCAGAGTAACGTTAAGAATGTGTATAAAGAAATGTGGAAGAAGAAGGGAAATGAAAACCAGAAATATGATTGAAAATTCGTTGAAAACAACCCCTATTTACAGAAGAACAACAACCATGTCCATTTGTGAAGAGATATAACGAATAGACACTTCTTTTGAAATTTAAATTTTGAACCCAACTGCCACTATGTCGACATGGGTATATTGAGCATGTCGACATCCCAAAGGAATTTTTGGTGGTTTTTTTTCTTTGAAAATAACCTTTATCTTATATTAAAAACTATTTTAAACTTTATAAATATACTTGACTATAGTTAAAATACATAAGTAAATATAGAGAATAATATATATAAAATTTTATATTTAAATCTAAGTATAAATATTAAAAGTTAAATATACTATTATTAAAGATAGTTTTAAAACTAAGAATAATTTGGTTTTGAAATTAAAGATTATTTTGAGGCTAAAAGTATTTGAAATCAGGATAGATGTTTTTGATTATTTTAAAAGGAAGGTTTTGAAAACATTTTGAAAACAAGATATAATTTTGTAAAATCATTTTGAATAAAAATTAGAGGATACAAAACAATGTTCCACTAGATTTTTCGTAGGTTCCATCCTACTTAGGGTTCCATCCCCTTAACGAGCTCGGAGTGGATTCCATTCCACGAATAAATTGGATTTTAAGATGTCAGTGCTTTTTTAGGAGTTTTAACAAAATTTTCTAATTACAGTTACTTATTCTTGAAATCTTGAACTCTTGATAATCTTGATATTCTTGATAATCATGAGTCTTCAATCTTGATATCTTGAATCACTATACTGTCCAGTCTTCATTCTTGGTACCTGCACGGTTAAATCCTGCATATACATATATTTCTAAACTATAATGTTAGTATTTATATTTTATAATCCTATTCTAAGGTTGTTGTCATCAAAATCATCATCTCACGGACTAACAATCTCCCACTTTTTGATGATGACAACCTTTGTTTATAATATTACTTCTATCCTAATAACTCCCCCTTAATCTATGCCTAACTATGCTATTTTATATTCCCCCCCTTTGTCATCAATAAAAACTAACTCCAAACTATATAATCTCCAACTATATAACTCCCCCTCATTCTTGGACTAAAGTACCTGCATTAATAAACTATACAAACGGAGTATATAATAGATAGATTAAGAGATAATTATACTGATAGACATGATAATTAATTAAAGATCATATAAATATTAATGCATATTTATACATATTTTTCACACCAAATATCAATCCAAATCAAATCAAATCAAATCAAACAATTCAATTCAAACAAACCAAATCAAACAAACCAATCAACAAACCAAATCAAACAAACCAATCAAATCAAACATTACGAGGAACTTCCACCCATCATTCTTCTCCAAATATAGGGTCTGCTTTAATGGCATCCCAATTTTCATTATCATTAGAGAGAGAGACAGGAGGATGTGCTTCGTTATCATCCTTGTGCAGGGAGGAAATCATCCATCGTATTGCATCGAAATGCCTTTCTTGCTGTTTAATTATCTGCACTTGACTCAATTCTAATTGTCGCTGGTTACAAAGAATGAAAGAAAGAATATTCTTGAAAGAATTAAGAGTTTCTTCAAGATTCTCGGATAAATTATGAATTGGATTGGCCATATTCGAGTTTGTGAGAAGACTGAGAGACAAAGTGGATAAGAAATAATATTACGTGATGAATTCTGGAAGAAATAGGTATTTATAGGTGTAGAAATTCATTTGAAATGAATAGACATAAGGTAGTTATTCAAATTTCAAATTCAAAATGAAATGTCATTTCTGACCAGTACATGTCGACATGGTCATAGGGGGGATGTCGACATGGTCCAGTGAGTTTTGATAACTTATTTTGATTTTGTGAATAATTTTGTGTGTGTGTGTGTGTGTGTGTATATATATATATAATATACTAACATTTATTATGGAGATAAGATAAGCAAGATAACAGAAAAGGAATTCAATTTCATTTCATGACAACATGATACAACGATTAAACACAAAGAACTACGCGAACATTCAAATGAAAATAAACTAAAACTAATACAACGAGATATAAAAAGGTGGAACTAGTTAGAGGACGACGACGATGAAGATAATCCAAGCTTCTTGCTGACTTTGGAAATAAACTTGTTCATCTTGGATGAAATTTTGTCCAACTTCTTACTAATGGATCATTTAAGAATCCGTTGATTCTCAATAATGGTCTTTTGTTTTTTGAGAAGGGTTTTGTTGGATGGATTAGGAGGATAGTTGATGCTTTCCAAAGAAGTTTCACCTTCTTCTTCTTCTTCTTTAGTTTCCATTTCATCTCCTTCTTCTTCCTCTTCCTCTTCCTCTTCTTCCATCTCCTCATGAGCCAAACGCTGTTCCTTTTCGGCAAGAGTCTCATAAGGTTGAAAAACAAATGGAATTTTCATAAGAAAAATGTTGGAATGATTGAAAACTCTTATAGAAAAAAAAATTTCTCCTTTGAAATCCACTCCAAACTAGTTAAAAAATCCGAGTGAGATAAACTCCATGATACAAAGTATTCTCACCCATTTCAAGTTTTTTGGGACGAAGTTCATCCAAAATAACTTGCGCCCAATTAATATCATAATTTCCACAAATAGCAAAAAGTACTTTACAAACTTTTGAGGTAGGATTGTTAAAATTTTCCGATCTTTGGGTCAAAGTATGTTGTAAAAGAAGATTAACAATTCTAGATTTTGGTCGAGAGTTTCGATTTTTGAATTCATAGTCATCATTTCCTTCGAAAATGTGATGAAATGTCTCACGATCATTTTCATCGATTTTAAAATTGGAAAGATCCATTCCCGTGCATTTGCAATTGAGAATGGTACCCAAAAGATCACAATTCACAACAATTCTATTGCCTTTGACACTACTCCAAATTTCATCACCGTTTCCATTATAAAATCCACGATTAAGATTTGAATAGAAAATTTTAACAAGATTTGGATAACAAATGAAATCATTTTGAGAAGCATCAATAAGACTAAGAATTTGATTGTTTGCAAAAAGAGAATCAATTTCATAAGCAGAGAAATCTTGAAATATAGCAAACTTTCCGGGATGGACTTTTGCATAGTTAGCATAATTGATATATGCTTTTATTGCCTCCGGATCATTGAAGAGTTGTTCTTTTATCTTTCTGGAAATTCTCATGGTGGAGGGGTTGCTTGAAGAAGCCATTAGAGTAGAGAGTAGAGAGCTTGAAGTTTTGAAGAGAGAGTTTGAATTGAAAATGAGAGTGAAAAGATGTGATAAAAGATAGTAAATAAATAGATTCTCAAAGGATATGTTCTCTGGTCAAAAGATGCCTTTTAAGAGAATTGAATGAAGTGAAAAGGTGGAGGAAAATTCAACCATTATAATTCAAATTTTGAATTTCAAATTCTGTACCCACGTCGACATCATGGTAAGGACCATGTCGACATGTGCTTGTGAATTTCTATGATTTATTTTTCCTAAGTACTCTAATATATATATATATACACTTATTATTTTTAATGTTTATATATGTATCTGGAATATTATTAGAATTATAGCATATTCCATAATATATTATTATACTAATAAAAATAATAGTAAAATAATAGTAAAAAAATTTAAAATTCAAATAACACACCAATTCAAAATCAATCAATCAAGCAGTCAAGCATCTCATTCTAAGCATGCAATTTCAACCAATTGTATTGTAAATGTGTATCTTTTTCTGAGTCCGTTTCTCTGAATTCGTCGGAGTCGTGAACTGCTGTGAAACACATATTTGAATTATCTGTCTTCTGATCATCATCGCTTGAGGACGAGTCTGAGTCATCTAGAGTAGCAGTAAATGCACACTTTCGTTTCTTTATTGAATCATTGTTTATAGGAGGATTTTCCTTATCTGGATACGTATAGTCTCTTTTGATATGGCCAGGTTCATCACAGTTGAAACATCATTGTTTGGCACTACATTTTGATTTCCAGAGTTCTTATAGTTGTTTCTCTTGAGATTATTCATCTTTTTGTATTTTAAAAATTTCCGAAAATTCCTGGTCATAAAAGTTATCTCTTCATCATCATCGTTGTTTGAGTCTGATCCATCGGTCAATGCATTGAATGCCATTGATTTCTTTTCAGATGCTTTGCTTTCTCTTCTACCAATCATTTGGACTTCAAATGACATTAGATTTCCAATTAATTCTTCTATCTTTAAGGTACTGATGTTATTTGCCTCTTCGATCGAAATTGTCTTTTGATCCATTCTAGAGTAAGAGAATTTAAAATTTTTCTTACTTGATCTTCTTCTGAAAATTCCTTTCCCATGGATATTAGAGAATGTACAATATCCTGAAATCTACTATATATATCTGAAATAGACTAATTAGAATTCATTTTAAATAATTGAACCTGATTTGTGAGCATGGAAATTTTGGTCTGTTTAACTTTGCTTATTCCTTCGTGAGTAACTTGCAAAGTTTTCCAGATTTCATATGCAGACTTACAAACTGACACTATTAAATTCATTTCTATCAAGCGAACAAAACAGAATATTCATTGCTTTAGAATATTTTGTGCAACAGTCTTTTGCTCGGTGGTCCACTGTGCAAAATCAGTTGTTGGTTCAGAATATTCAGTTTGAGTGATATTCCAAGTATTTAATCGTACAGATTGTAAATATATTTTCATCCTACATGCCCAATATGCATAGTTACTGCCATTAAAAAGTGGTGGTCTGATAGTAGACTGACCTTCTACAAATGAACTAGTGACAGAGATACTAGTGTTAGTAAAAGTACCAGTGTTGGTAGCTTTTTTGAAAACTTTTCAAAATTCAGGTTATGAAACTTTTGAAAACCTTGCTCTGATACCAAACGTGAGAAATGCGGATTATGGATCTTAAGGCTAGGATAAATATTAAAGTGGGGGTGACTAGTGTTTTAAGGAATTATTAAATCTTTTTGAGTTTTTATAAATTTGAACACACATGTATGCAATATTCAGACACAGATATGATCACAGAATCAAACACAGATGCAGAAATAAAGTAAAAGCAGTAAAGGAAAGAACACATCGGATTTTATACTGGTTCGGAGTTACCCTACATCCAGTCCCGCATACAAGTACAGATTTTCTTTCAAAATAAATTGTACAATTACACACTCGATTTCAAGGCCACGAGGGATAGAGATACTTGATTTCCTAGCCAACAAGTTCACCCAATTGATTTCCAAGGCTACAATCACACCTTTTTCTCGCTTGATTGATTTCCAATGCTACAATCTCACCTTTTCTCGTTTAATTGATTACAAAAAACTTTGACTCTGAATAGCATTGAGGATCTTGCTGAGGTAGTGATAGAGAATCAAACCAGAGATAATCTAGTTAGATTCAATGTTGATTTCGGCAGAGTAATGTTAAGAATGTGTATAAAGAAATGTGAAAGAAGAAGAGAAATGAAAACCATAAAATATGATTGAAAATTCATTGAAAACAACCCCTATTTATAGAGAACAATATTCATGTCCATTCGTGAAGAGATATGATGAATAGACACTTCTTTTGAAATTTAAATTTTGAACCCAACTGCCACTATGTCGACATGGGTATATTGAGCATGTCGACATCCCAAAGGAATTTTTGGTGGCTTGTTTTTCTTTGAAAATAACCTTTATCTTATATTAAAAACTATTTTAAACTTTATAAATATACTTGACTATAGTTAAAATACATAAGTAAATATAGAGAATAATATATGTATAATTTTATATTTAAATCTAAGTATAAATATTAAAAATTAAATATATTATTATTAAAGATAGTTTTAAAACTAAGAATAATTTGATTTTGAAATTAAAGATTATTTTGAGGCTAAAAGTATTTGAAATCAGGATAGATGTTTTTGATTCTTTTAAAAGGAAGGTTTTGAAAACATTTTGAAAACAAGATATAATTTTGTAAAATTATTTTGAATAAAAATTAGCGGATACAAAACAATGTTCCCATAGATTTTTCGTAGGTTCAATCCTACTTAGAGTTCCATCCGTTTAACAGGCTCGAAGTGGATTCCATTCCACGAATAAATTGGATTTTAAGATGCTAGTGCTTTTCTAGGAGTTTTAACAAAAAAATCCAAATTAAAATTACTTATTCTTGAAATCTTGAACTCTTGATAATCTTGATATTCTTGATACTCATGAGTCTTCAATCTTGATCTTGAATCTCTATACTGTACAGTCTTCATTCTTGGTACCTGCATGGTTAATCCTGTATATACATATATTTCTAAACTATAATGTTAGTATTTATATTTTATAATCCTATTCTAAGGTTGTTGTCATCAAAACCATCATCTCACGGACTAACACTAAGTTATTACAAATCATTAATTATTTAATCATCATTAACAATGTAAATTAATTTACTTTTAAGTTAACAATTTAAACATTTGATTAACTTCTTAATTATTTTATTAAGTTTTATTTAAAATAACTCTATTAAAAAATATAAGTTTAAAACATCTTTAAACTTAATTAATTTCAAATAATTTATTTCAAAACCTTTAACTTCATATTCCACTTGACAAACAATCATCATTTTATAAAGAATGAATTTAGAAATAAATTTGATTCATATTTTTAAAATTTAAACTGGAAATGCTGTTACCCGACAACTACTTCGAGCATCCCCCCGGGCTACATGCCTACCTGCTTCGAGTTCCTCTCAAAACCTATCTGTGTCTCCTTTTCTTCAAAGTTAAACCTTTTGTTTAAGTACTTAACCCGGTGCACAGCATCAAACTACACGAGCCACAACACGAGCCAGTAACTCGACTTCCCAAACACTAGTTCGAGTCCTAAGGCCTTCTTCCCCAAAACATTTTCACTGATACACTCTGTAACTCGTGCACATTGCACACTGTTTCTATCACCTCTGGTTGACACTGCGACCATCGTCTAGCCGACGATTTCCCCCTCGACCCTTCAAACCACCCAAAAACTTGAACCGATGTCAAATTCGCGATCGAGCTTTCTGATCAATCTGAAACTAAAAATGATCATCACAAAAGCACCTCGCTCTCCCACCTCTGGCCATCAGAGGTCACGTGGTCCTGGTCAGAGCATCGCCTACTCCTCTTGCTTCGATTGGCACTGACGCGGTTGGTTTCGGTTCAACGATGAGTCGCCAGCAACACAAATTCCGACCTTAGCTAAAACGTGCGCTTAAACCTTAATTTAGCAATTTTTAGCCACCACGATAATTTATAAATTCGATCAATAATTTTTTGATGATCCCTGACCATCCACCAAGCTCCAAACACGATCATGAGATTTATCATTACCCCGATCACCAGAATTTGGTGAAAAAGACAATTCTGATCATCCCCATTTTTCTCAGAGATTACTTGATTAAAAATTATGATTTTGCTTTTAAAATCTTTGTTTTTGAAACCTTTCAGATAGTATAGCTGAAATTATAATTATTGATGTTTGAATTTTTACGCACTCTGAACTTTACATGTAATTTCACTTTCCAGAAGAAAACTTTAATTCATTTTGCTTGAATTCATTTTGCTTGAATTCATTTTTACAACTTAAGACATGTTAAAACAAACAACTTTTGTTTGAATTCGGAGATCAAACAAGGATCAGAGATAGAGAAGTTGAATTTTGTACAAGATTATAAATTCCTGTAACCTGGAACAGGACTTATGTCCTTATTTACAGACATGCACATATCATCTTCTTGTATAATTATTCATGCACACAAAAATTTTCAATCATACTTCAACATGATTTTTCAAGCAATAAGCTAAAAATCCAAAATTTTGCTCACCTGATGTCTGAGAACAGAGGAGAGTCTGGAATGTTGTTTCTAAAATTGAAAGTCTGGAAGGCCGTTTTAATTTTGACCTTGAGTTTTTTGTCTACAACTAATTGATGTAAACTTACTCGGTTTCTGATGGATTTACTTGCTTAATTTCTTTAACAACAAGTTCAAATTCAAATTCTTTGAAAGATTTACTTACAGTTCTGTTTTTATGAAAACAAAGAAAAAAGAACTCTGGTCTGCAACTTGAAAACTGGAATTTACAAATCTTGAGTTGATCTTGATTCTGTTGTTTATATGATGACCCTATCTTTTGTTTAATTATGAAGTTGAATGCTGCTTTGATGTTGAATTGTTTGTTGAAGAGCTGAAGTTGTTTTTTTTGAAATTGCTTTTCTGGTTGAACTTTGAGAAAGTTGCTTTTCAGATTTTATTTTTTGGAATTTGGCTTTGGTTTGATTACTTTATCGCCGATGATTTTTTTCTTTCTAGTTTTTAAAAATTTGTATATGGCTTAGGAATGGATAAAAGAGATAAGAGAGAGGAGTTGAAGTAGCTTATATAGATTTAAATCTTCTTTTTATAAATTTTCAAAAATAAAAAGGACACTTGTTCATTTTCTTTCTACATGGATTACACTTGTTAATCCACTTACTTAAATTTTAACACTTGTCTTTATATATATTACTTATTTAACATTTGTATTTTCATTAGAATAATATTTTTACATTATTTAACTTGTATTTAAATTTACACTTTCTATTTTCTAAAGACATTTGCTTTATTTTAATAAATACTATTTGAAAGAGAATTTTGAAATTAAATACACGTTAAATAAATTACACACATATATATATATTTGTAAATCCAAATTATTTTACTGAAGCATTTATTTAAAATTCAAATTCAAATTCAAATCTACTCATATACACACACATATGCATAACTTAAATTCAAATGACTTTAAAAACATTTATTATTTCAAATTTTAAACTCAAATGAAATTGAAGTCTTATTCATACAATTTAACACTTATTTTATTTGATTTTAATTTTTTTCCAAATTAATTTCGAATTAAATTCCAAAAATTCAAACAAACTACTAATTTAAATTGATAAAATTTGGGATGTTACAAGTGATGATCCAGAACGAAGTGGTTGGATTTGGCATCGTTTGCTGGATTTGAAAAAAGAGAACGATGATGGATAGACCCTGACACTTGTGCCAATTTGAAATGACTAAAACAGGACGGCTTGATAGGGTCAAGTGGGATAATTACCCTGAGCGGACATCCGTTCTTCGATTTTCTTGGACTCGGTCCATATTATTACCCTTAATGTTGGTTTCGATTGGTGCACCTTGATTAGGATAGCCTCCCTTTGACTCAATATGGGATGGATGGACGCGGTGGGCGGTCATGGCTATGATGCGTTACCACCAGCCCTACGACCCGAACTGGTAGTATCCTACCTTGGGCATTTCCTCACATGCCTTTCATACTTTTATCCCTAAATGAGACCCATACGATTTTGGTTTAGTATTGTCGTATCACGGCGCATCCCTATCCACCGACCATGTTACTGGTGTTTTATATGCAAGCTGTACGACAATGCTTAAAAACGCGTTAAGGGGGATTAATGTAAAGCCTTAACGCTATTTTAATATTTATTTTTCAGATTAAACATTATATATAGCGTATTCTACTACATATAAATATTTTGAAGGATCCTTAAGAGATAGAAAATCCCGTAACATCTCTTGAGTTATTGCACGCACGTTATACACTGGATAGGAGGTGTGAAACCCGTAAACATCTCTGACGTCGTTACACTCATGTTTGTGTAATATCGATTTGACTTACATAAGGATATTTTAGTCTTGACTCGAGTTTTTTGTCTTTTCATTACGCTCGGGTCAGTTCTGAGTTTTTCAGCTTTTTGAAGATTTATTCTAGAGGATGAATACGACGATTCGGTATACTAATACTATTATTATTCCTGCATCATGCTATCTACTGCATTATTTTATTTGTTCTGTTGTATATGCATAACTTTGATAAATTTTGTATCAATGATAATCAAAAGTATATTAAACATGTTCATGAGCTGTTTATTTGATTATTATATTTTATCGTTCCGCTGCGAGATTCTATGTTTGTTTTCTTCCTCTTTTCTCTTATTTTTTTATTTACCCCCATTAAGAATCCACCCTTTTGAATGATTTGATTTGACATCTGTGGTTTATTGTCGGTTTAAACTATCCAAAAAGGTGGGCTGTTACAGTTGGTATCAAAGCTTTGGTTTAGCAATAACCTTAGCTTTGTAGGTTTACTCATTAGAGATAGGGTCAGTAGCACCCTAAGATGACTTTGCATGTATTAATAGATATGAGTGCGTATTTGTTAGTGGAAATGAAATGTTTTATATTGTGTTGGCTTATCGGTTGAGTATTTATGAATTCTGGTCGGTACGAGAAGTACAACCATATCGATAGGGGTTTCTAAACTCTTAGACAAGGTAAACCGACATAGTATTGTTTTGAAATTAGGTAAATGAAATAATTTTACCCTGATTATATTTTATATATACATGAATAATTTTCCAAAATTATTATAGTATATAGTGTGAATTGGTGTTAGAAATGATAATATTGATCATTATCGTTTATTTTTTGAATAGTCAATATTCCTAAACTATTGGCTATTATATGATTATAAGAAAATGAAGTTGTATAAGTGTGATTTATAAAATATAAATTACAAGTAAAGTGGATATGAAGATGAGAATTTGAAAATTCTAAATTCCAGTGTTTCTGAAAAGGTTTCCAAGGTTTGGAAAATAATATTAGTATTGTTTAAAAGTATTTACAAATACAAATAGTTTCCAAATAAATTTTAAAAAGGAATGGATTCGGTACTCCTCTATTTTGTTGTTGGAAAATAATTTCAGTGATGACTATACAGCGTCATCGACGTTCATTTTCGAGTCTCAAAATTGGGGAGACTTCTGAGAAGCTTTGCTTCAGAATTGTTTTGATATAGATTTTGGTTTAAACTCCAAAAGTATGATTTGATATATAAGATTTAAGTATACATACTTATTTCAAATGATTTGACGCAAACTGGGTATTTGGAATTTTTAAGTTTTTCTAATTAACAATCTTCTAATTATTTGAATGAAATGAGAATAACCAGAACTTATAAAATAAGTGGATTAAGAATTCTAAGCTTAATGTTTTGAGAAAACTTTAGAGTTGAAGTGTAACTCTTAAATTGAAAGTAAGAGAAATTTAAGCAAGTTAAAAGAGTGGACAATCAAATTAAGTAAAATAAATCTGAGTAACTTGCATAATAACAAATTGCATTCTAATAACATGTAATAAGACTTACCAAATGTTAAAAGTTAAAGTATGACTTGGATATGTAATGTGATGTTATACAAGTAAACAAACTTAAAAGTAAATAAATTGTATATAAATGGAAATTTGGATAATAAATGTTATACACTTAAGTATACCATTAAATGATTAATGACAAAATGAAATAAGTAAGTGGAATTAAGAAAGTAGATAAATGAATCAAATAGTATCTTCGTAAATTTGTTATAGAATTGGATATAAATTTGCAAAGGAATTGTGAAATTGAATTTATGACTTTGAGATAATTATAAACTTAGATAAAGTCCAACTTCTTATATTTGACTTTTATAGAATGATTATAAACTAAAGTGATGATTAATAAAATGTTCCACAAATATATCCGTTATTAACTGAAATTATGAAATTGAAGTAAATGTAAACAAAGGAATTTGGTATAGCTAAGGATCAATTGAAAAGGAAATTGAATTTAATTAAATTGGATAGATTGTTTAAAAATGAACTTGAGTAAGCGAATTCTATAGGATGATGTTTAAGAAATGATAGTATTGAAGAATATGCTATGTAAAGAAATGGATATACTAAGTAAAAAAGGGATATGAATATTGCATTGTGAATAATTAATTACGAATTGAACGTAGGTATGTAAAATAATTTAATATAGATATATTGGGTAAAAAATCTATTGAAAGATAATATTTAAGTTGTACGTATATTATTTTATTCGCATAACGATTTGATCCCGTTTCCAGCAGTGAATTTCATGATAATTTATATCGATCCGAGTTAGGATTTTTCACTTGGTTTCGATGGCGAACTCTAAATATGGATTTTTGATTTGATTCTAGAATTTTCTATCATAGTATATGGCTATGAAAGGAGAATGACGTTTTCGATCAAGGAACCAAATCTTAGTCCGCACTAGAGAGTCGTGTGAATAATACTAGTTTGGAAGTGAAATTGTATGATCGAATGAGTGATCAGATTTGATACTGCGTACAGATAATATATGTACTTCGTACAGATTTAAGTAAAGCTAATATTGAAAGTGAATATGTGAAGTATAAAACAATTTTAAATTATATGATTGGATATCATTGATAAATAAGATGCAGGTATTTAAAATCAAGGAAATTTGGAGTGTCCGACTAAAGGTACGTGTTTATTTTGTCAGTGGATTTGGTGATTTTTGATTAAGCCACATGGCTTTTCATTTTATTTTGTTGGTTTGGGGACCGTAGAGACGTTTTATAGTTTTGCCGATCAAGCCGTGCAAAGGAGACTCTGTCGAAATTTTTCGTAAATCTGGGTGCTAGAGAAATTTTGAAGTTTTCAAATTCTATAACTAGTTTTGATAACTAAAATTGTTATTTCATAAGTCAATCGGAGTAGCGTAGTTAAAGCATTGTAATGTCTTTATAAATGAAATTTCATTGTTTTATAAGTTGATAACTTTGAATGAAATATATTAAATGTTAAATTCTGTACTGTGTTCCTTTTCGAGGACAAAAGTTTTGGGTAGGGGAGAATCTAATGACCCGTAATTTTTAACTACTTTAAATTATTAAATTTAATATGATTATTAAATAAAATGGTTAAAAATAAAATTTTGATGATTTTGAATGTAATTTATTGGATATGAACTTGAATACAAATTTTGAAATAAACAAATGCTAGAAATTTAGTTAATAACGGGAATTGAAAATATATGCTATATATTAAATGAGCTTATGGTCAATAGTTGGATTAGATAATAATGTTAAATGTATTAGATGTAAATAAAGTAATTGATTGTTAACTAAAATTCATTTAAAATCGAATATTGGAATTTATTGATTTATTGGAAAATTTAACTGTTTAAAATATAATGTTGGAAATTATTTGAATTACTGAATAACAGAAATTGAATAACTGTAAAATGAAAATAGTTGTTCTATAATCTGAATTTGTTTTGAGAGTTAAATCTTATAAGTTCATTAACCAATATTTCAAAAGATCGTGATTTGTTGAATTATCCAGATCGATTACACTTAATATCGTAATTATTTGAATAATTGAATTCTGAGGTTAATATGATAGAAAATATTATTGAAAGTTGTTGTAAATTTTATCTAAACAATAACGAAGATTTTCGACATTTAAAATTTGATTTAAAAGTGAATAATGATAAATTGGAAAATTTATTTTATAAACGAGACGTTAAAATAGCGATCCGGGGCATAGTCTTGGAATTTGACGAAACTAGTTCCATTGCATCTGTAATAGTATGTTATTATCTGATTTCAAATTTTCAGCATTTGGTGTTATCGTTTGGTCATATAGTATATAAACGCGTTGAATTTTATATCGAAAATTTAATATTTTAAATCGATTCAAAACGCTATCTTCCACATATAATCGAATTAGGCCCTGAAACATGTTCTATTGTGTTCGGAATAGTGGTAAAATATTATAAACGCCAGGCGGCATGTCTCATTTGGAGTTCGTTTGAAAAAGCTTGAAATTTTTGAAAAATAATATTATTATAATTGGTTTATACGTATATATATAGGCATGCGATAGAAACCCTCGCTTTTATCTTCTAGCCCCAGAGACAATTTAATGGCCGAAAACTTCCCTCCTTTCCCCCTCGTTTTCTATCCATCCATCGACAATCGTCGAAAATTTTCAACTGGGATATCGTAGAGCTCTCCGAGCTCGCCATATCCAACAGTCATGATTGAAATCAGGGCGATGGATCGACGGCGATTTGGGTTTAAACGATGCGCATTCATTTGCATTTTTCTATGCTAAGGGGCGGCCGAGCTTCATGGGGTTCTGATCGAAGGTGGAGGTTGTGGAGGGCTTCGAGATGGCATTTCCCGATCGTTGTTTCGGCAGTCGTGGTGGGTGCGGTCATCATGGAACGAACGACAATGATGGGTTTAGGCGAGCTCGAGCATGTGGGAAAAGAAGCTTGGGGGAAAGGCTGAGATCTGACAGAAATTTTGTTCGGCCATGATTTTTTTTTTGGTAATAAAAATAAAATTAAAAAGGGAAATTTATTTATATTAATATATATTCAAACTTATAAATCTCATATCTCATGCGTACGAGGTCGGAATTAGACAAACTGGCGACGCCGGAATCGTGACGGTGAGATCTACGCAGCAGAGTAGATCCAGGAGTGTTTGGAGCTCGCTAAATTTTAGGTTAAATCGAATGTCGTTCAATTTGATTTAAAAGTTAAAAATCAAGGTGAGTGCTTTATAATGCTCACACGTACTAAAATGTTCTTATGCTAGTTTAACTCGAATTAATTAATGGTTTGAATTTATGTATCGTTGTGTTGATAAATTGGATGGTCACTGGAAGTTAATCGTTATAACTAGAAATTGGCAGTTGAAATTGAAAATTAGAATAGAATTGCCAGTATATACCCGATAGTAGTAACTGCGAAATTATTATGAATTTTATTGACTGTTTAAATGGTTGATTGCGATGGATGTTATTGATTGATATTTGGATGATTTGAATGTTTGTTTATTTTGGAATATCCCATTATTACCCTATAAAGTGTTTATAGTATATTAAACTATAAATTGAACTATTTCGAATAAACTAAGAAATATGTTGAAATGATATATACCTATAACATTGTGATTTGGATTGAAATAATATATATTCATCCCTGAAATTAAGTTGAAATAACTGATCACTTGGCCATAGGGTAGAAAATTATATACGAGCACTGGATTGGTTAAATGAATTGGTTTTAAACTTGATTTGAAATTATTTTATTGGACTTGGTTTAAAAGGAATAAATGTCAAATTTATGGAAATCAAACTATTTTCGAACTTGAGCTCGGAATTGAATGATATTTGAAAATTGGATTTTCGCATTGAATGTTGAAGGTAAAATTCGATTAAGTGTTTTGAATCGATATTTGAAAATCAAGCTCGAAATTGACATAAATTGGATTTGAAATTGAATTGGTTGATTTGATAATGGAATTGAATTAATTTGAAATCGAAGTTGAAACCGATTCGAATTAATATCGAAATTGAATCGACTGAATGAAAATCGAAGTTCATTTTAATTGGAAAGTTGGAATTGGACCGGTTTGACTTTGAAACCATTTTTAAAATAAATTATTTTGGTATAATTTGTTGAAAATCTATATTCTTTAAATTATTTTAATTATTTTACATTAAACTATTTTTATTACCTAAACCATTTTAAAAGTATTCAAACTATTTTTTGAAAATTCAAACTGGTCAAGAGTGAAATGTTTATATTTACATCTTGGATTTAAATACAAATCGGATTTAATTGAAGTTATAAACCAAATCGGAACTTGAAACAATATTGGAATCGAAGTTGAGATATTGAGGTGAGCACGATTATGAATTGAAATTGTATATTTTGAGCGAATATGATGATTTTGGAATGGATTTGATTTTGAAGCGAATATGATATTTTGATACCAATTATGAACTGTTTACGAAATGTAAAGGAACCGACCAGTGTGTAGAACGACGTTTGCTGCTAAAGAGACCAGAGTCGGATATGTGCATACTCTCTATTGATACCGGAACCACTTTGACAACTGTGTACGTGGAGTGATGATCTAGAACAAAGTGGTTGGATTTGGCTTCGTTTGCTGGATTTGAAGAAAGAGAAGATGATGGGTAGACCTTGGCACTTGTGCCAATTTGAAATGACTAAAACAGGATGGCTTGATAGGGCCAAGTGGGCTAATAACTCCGAGCGGACATCCGTTCTTCGATTTTCTTGGACTCGGTCCATATTATTGCCCTTGATGTTGGTTTCGATTAGTGCACCTTGATTGGGATAGCCTCCCTTTGACCCGATATGGGATGGATGGACGCAGTGAGCGGTCATGACTGTGATGCGTTAGCACCAGCCCTATGACCCAAACTGGTAGTATCCTACCTTGGGCATTGCCTCATGTGTCTTTTCATACTTTTATCTCTAAACGAGACCCATACAATTTTGATTTAGTGTTGTCCTATCACGGCGCATTCCTATCCACCGACCGTGTAACTGGTGTTTATATGCAAACTGTATGACAATGCTTAAAAACGCGTTAAGGGAGATTAATGTAAAAGCCTTAACGTTATTTTAATATTTATTTTACTGATTGGACATTATATATATAGCGTATGCTACTACATATAAATATTTTGATGGATCCTTAAGAGATGAAAAACCCCGTAAGATCTCTTGAGTTATTGCGAGCATGTTATCAACTGGATAAGAGATGTGAAACCCGTAAACATCTCTAATGCCGTTACACTCATGTTTATGCGATATCGATTTGATTTACATAAGGATATTTTAGTCCTGACTCGAGTGTTTTGTCTTTTCATTACGCTCGGGTCAGTCATGAGTTTTTTGGCTTATTGAAGATTTATTCTGGAGGGTGAAGACGAAGATTTGGTATACTACTACTATTATTATTCCTGCATCATGCCGTCTGCTACATTATTTTATTTTTTATGTTGTATATGTATAAATCTGATAAATGTTGTATCAATGATAATCAAAAGTATATTAAATATCTTCATGAAATATTCATTTGATCATTATATTTTATCGTTTCGTTGCAAGATTTTATGTTTGTTTTTTCTTCTTTTCTCTTATTTTCTTATTTACCCCATTAACGATCCAACCTTTTGAAGAGTTTGAGTTGACATGTGTGGTTTATCATCGGTTTAAACTGTCCAAAAAGCTGGGCTGTTACAATCACATTCTTGGATCTCAAGTTGTGGACCTGAAATTGCTTCATAAACCTCTCAATCAACTCCGTCCTAGTGCCAATAGAGTTGTTCCAGTTGTCTGAACCATAGTGCTGCTTTGAACGTTAATTACAAAGGGATGCACCGTGCCATACTTCCTTCGATGCATCCAATACTTCCATGTGTCTCACATACCTTGTCAAGTGAACATCAGGATTTGTTCTCCCATCATACATTTCCAACGTTCGTAGTTTGAAATCCGATGGATTCCTAACTTTCCTAATCGTAGAAGCAAAGGGGCTTCTATTCACATTCTCCAAATCTCTATTCACCAATCCTCCCCTCATAGCCTGTCCAATCATGTCTGCTAACCTGTCATTGTCATAAAGTGGTAGCCTTTGTATGCTATCTCCAACCTATGACCCAAGTCTGCGAAAGAATCCAAAATCCTATCCTTTTGGATGAGCATTCATATCCCGATCAACGCTAAACTACACAGCGCCGCCTGGTATCCTTCCTGGAATTGAGACAACATGACTCGAGGGCATGCCCCATTGTTCAGGGGTCATTCTCGATGGTCCCACTCAATCCTGCATTTTGGTCGCTCCGTTTCCTTTGTTCTGATTCTGGACTGCCTCTGTTCCTGCTGTTCCAGCTTCATGATCCTTATTTCCAACATTCCCTGCAACACCATTCCCTTAACTTTGCACTCCCACTTGTCCGACCTACCGGTGTAGAATCTGTATCATATCCTCTTGCTTTTTCAGCATCGTTTCCATCTTGTCTCTAGTAATATAGATTGAAGCCTGATTAACTTCTAAGTAAGCCTCTCGACTTCCTTCATGTTGACTCCTCTCCGTTCTCTGTCTCCTTGTCGATTGCTTAGCCATTGCTTCCTAGAATTTAAGTTCCTAAGCTTTCAGATCCAAAATCCAAGCTTCCAAACCCTCGAGTGTTAGCTTTCTTAGTGAATACAACAAAGTGTTTACACCTAAATTGGTCACAAACCTAAAAAGTAGTGAAAGAACCAGTGTTAAAAATCATCAATATCCAAACACAGATATCAGATCCAAATGATGTAAGAGTAAAAATGAATAAATAACAAAACTAAAATGAAAGAAAGTAAGAGAAGACACAAGACTTACAGTGGTTCGGCGTTGTAGCCTACGACCACTTTGAATAGTTTGTTATTTATTGATGATTCTCAACTAATTTACAACATCACAATCAATAACACTCAAGTTACAATGGAGTTTTAATAGAGTAACGACATTAGAGCTTTCAAAAGTCGTTTTTTAGTAGACGTAGGGGCGCTATTTATAGGAGTAGATCTGGAAATATCTTACCAAAACTCGGAATACCCTTTACACGCATAGGTGGGCCCACCAGATAAATCTGGGGCTATTTAGGATCGATCCTTGATCGGTCCAAGTGGATTTCCTGTCGATTAAGAATCACTCCAAATGAGCGACGATCGATTATGGTGAAAGATGATGGTGCAAAGTCCTTATTCTCAAATTTCATGAAATTCCATTGTGTAGTTTTTGAGATATGATCGATCCAAGTTCAATTTCCTAGTGTTGGCCGATGATTTCTTATCCATGATTCGTATCCATCACTTTTGCATCGATTTGAGTCTTTGTATCCATCATCCCGTGCATATAGCTTTCACATCGATCTGAATCTAATGTTATGATCCATGTTTTATGCTACATATTTTGACCAGTACCTTCGTGTCGATCGATAGGAATGCAATCGATACGAAATGGCTCCGGATTCTCTTCCTATCCATCCAGCATAGCTATCCCTGAGTATGTCCTTCATATCGATCAATATTTGATCGATACGAAATGCTTTTCCAAACCACTGTAACAGTTTCCCCGTATCCATTCTTTGGTCCTTCCTTTGTATCGATCTGCAGCCCTTCTCTTTGTATCGATCCGTTGCCATAGATCGATACGAAATCTGTCGATACGAATTGATATCAATCTAAAGCACATACACAAAAGAAAGTGTGATTTATCCATATTCTTACCCACCTTGATCGATATGAAAGCATCGATATAGATTTATCAATTTGGAGTATATAGCCACATCTACCTTGATCGAAAGTATCGAACCAGCCTTCCATGAACATTGATCCATCCATATTTCAAGCATATGAACTCCGATTGACATGAATTTGAAGTGTAGCCTCACCAAACCTTGTTTATCATTCCCTATCGATCCCAGCTTGATTGGAGCTTGGTCCAATTATAACTGTATCGATCATAGCCTTGTTTCCAATCGATCTTTAATCCTAATATCATCCTTTTTAGCCAATTTGTTGATATCCCAGCTTTGTCCAAAAGGCGAGGTAATATTTGCCTCCTAAAACATGCCTTGCGGTAGGAAGGTGTGTTTTGAATAACTTTAAATCCAACATTCAAAGTCCATATTCCACCTATAGCCATATCATCCGACCCATAATCCAATCCATTACTAGGCCATTCTATCCAAGTACCATATTCATAGCCATATCCCTATCCATACCCACGACTGCTCAGAGTCGATATCCAATTCCGAATCTAATAACCAAATCCTTAGCCAATTCGATATCCATCCGAACCCAACAACCTAGTTCTAATCCGTCCATCTCCAGTAGCCAATAACTAAATCCATGACCTCTCTGAGTCAATGTCCAAATTCAAGACCGCTCCGGGCCCTTATCCAAGCCCGAGACCTCTCCGTGTCCAAATCCAAATCCATACACCCCGCCAGGTCATTTTATCCTACTTTCATCTCGACTTTCCAGTTAAGGGCTTGTTTATGGTTTTTCTTCAGCCTCGACTCTCCGGTCAAGGACTTAATCCATGGGTATCTTTCTCCTATCTCAACTCTTCGGTGGAGGACTTATATTCTTTGGCCTCGACTCTTCGATCAGGGACTTATATTCTCCGGCCTCGACTCTCTGGTCGAGACTTATATTTTATGTTCAAGTCCACTCCGTCGCTCTCCAACGAAGGGACTCGTAACTCGCAGTTATTGCCCCATCTCTTCGGTCAGGACCGTAACCGAGTGACCTATAATATTTATTACATTAATCCAAATTCAACCGCCATAGAGTTTAAATGATAAAATAAATGCCCGTACAACCAAGAAAAACAAATCCCTAAAGTAAAAGAAAGAAACCAGAGTTTGCAGAAAACAGAGAAAACAAGATTTCATAAACCCGAGCGTCATGGTTTATCATCATCTCAGAGCATGCATAGTGACCATCCTCGATCCCGTACATGTGTAAGTGACTTAGTCGCATTACTTCAGGGTTTATTACTTATTCCATGCCATAAATCCAATCAGCTGATAATAAGATGATGACGATGCCTAAATCCAGCGCCATCTTCGTTTAAGGTGGGAGGTGGCCGCTCCTATTCCACTGCCATAGCTCGATTCCTTATGTATTGTTGCAAATGACCATTCCTCACATGTTCCTCAATAATATCCTTTAGATGCCTGCAATCATTCGTGTTGTTCCCATCCAGTTCATGGAATAGGCAATGCTTTCCCGATTCCTACTAGTATTCAGAGAGTTTCCTTTTTTTGGCTTTCGATACTAGAGGCGCCCTCGAGTATCCAAGTAAACCCTTTCCATAGATTCAGTCAAATCCATGTAGTAAGAGAATTTTGATTCCCTCCATTGCCTTTTCGATGTGTTACTGCTGTCATTCATTTTCCTTTTGCCTCTATCGTCCTTGTCTGAATCGTCCCTTGGTGGACCTCCACCTTTTGCTGCATAAACTTCAGCCTCACACCCCTCTCTTTCAGCCTTCATATCTTGTTGTCGTAGAAACCTCTCTACTTCATGGTAAAACTCCTCGACATCCATCGATGGATCCCACTCCAATGATATTTTAAAATCCAAATTATCCGCAATCCTTGAGATAACTATTATCAAAACCGTCGACGGATCGGGTCGATCCACCGAAGCCACTACCACATTGAATCTGGTTAAGAAATTCCTAAGTCACTCTCCCTTTCATTTTTTGATCGATGTTAATGTCATCACATTCTTGGGTCTCACGAAGTGGACCCGAAATTGCTTCATAAACCTCTCGATCAACTCCGTCCATGTGCCAATAGAGATGCTTTTTAGTCATCTGAACCATAGTGCTGCTATAACCATCAAGTACAAAGGGAAGCACCATGCCATACTTCCTTCGATGCTCCTAGTACTTCCATGTGTCTCATGTACCTTGTCAAGTGAACACCGAGATCCGTTCTCCCATCATACATTTCAAGCGTTTGTAGTTTGAAATCTGGTGGATTCCTAACTTGAAAGGGGCTCCTATTCATATCCTCCCCTCACAGCCCATCTAATCATGTCCGCTAACCTGCCATTGTCATCAAGTGGTAGCCTCTGTCTGCTATCTCCAACTCGTACCCTAAGTCCATGAAAGAATCCTCAAACCTGCCCTTCTAGACGAGCATCCAAATCCCGATCAATGCCAAACTTCAAAGCGTCGCCTGGTATCCATCCTGGAATTGATCCAACATGATTTGGGGGCTTGCCCTTTTGTTTAGGGGCCGCTCTCGTTGGTTGCACTCTAACCTGTATTCCGCTCGCTCTGTTTCCTTGGTTCTAATCCTGGACTGCCTCTATTCATGCTGTTCTAACTTCGTGATCCTTATTTCCAACGTTCCCTTCAACTCCTTTCCCTAGACTTTGCACTCCAACTTGTCCAACCTGTCAAAGTAGATTCTGTATCATGTCCTCTTGCCTTTTCAGCATCGTTTCCATCTCGTCTCTAGTAATATAGATTAAGGCCTGATTAGCTTCTAAGGTAGCATCCCGACTTCCTTCATGTTGAATCCTCTCCGTTCTCTGTCTCCTTGTCGATTGCTTAGCCATTGCTTCCAAGAATCGGAGTTCCTAATTTTTCAGATCCAAAATCCAAGCTTCCAAATCCCTGAGTGTTAACTTTCTCAGTGAATGCACCAAAGTATTTGCGCCAAAATTGGTCACAAATCCAAAAAGTAGTGAAAGCATAAGTGTTTACACACAAATCCTCAATATCCAAACACAGATCTCAGATTCAAATGATGCCAAGAGCAAAAATAAAGAAATAACAAAACTAAAATGAAAGAAAGTAAGAGAAAACACAAGATTTATAGTGGTTCGGCGTTGTAGCCACGTCCACTTTGAATAGTTTGTTGTTTATTGATGATTCTCAATTGATTTACAACAACACAATCAGTAGAGTAAGGGTGTAAGAGCTTCCAAAAGTCCTTTTATAGTAGGCATAAGTGTGCTATTTATAGGTATATATCTGGAAATATCTTACCAAAACTTGAAATACCATTTCACGTGCATAAATGGGCCCACCAGATCAATCTGGGGCTATTTGCGATTGATCCTTGATTGATCCAAGTGGATTTCATGTCGATCAAGAATCACTCCAGATGAGCTGCAATCGATCATGGTGAATGATGATGGTGCATAGTCCTTGCTTTCTAAATTTCATGAAATTCCATTGTGTAGATTTTGGGATATGATCGATCCAAGTTTCAATTTCCTAGCGTTCATTGATGATTTTGTATCCATATTTCATATCCATCACTTTTGCATCGATTTGAGTCTTCTTATCCATCATCCCGTGCCTATAGATTTCACATCGATCCCATTCTAACGTTGTGATCCATGTTTTGTGCTACATATTTTGATCGGTACCTTCGTATTGATCGATATGAATGCGATCGATACTAAATGGCTCTAGAATCTCTTCATATCCTTCCAGCATAGCTATCCCTGAGTATGTCCTTCATATCGATACGAAATGCTTTTCTAAACCAGTGTAACCAATGCCTCGTATCCATTCTTTGCTCCTTCCTTCGCATCGACCCCAGCCCTTCTCTTTGTATCGATCCAATGCCATAAATCGATACGAACTGCTATCGATTCAAAGCAAATGCACAAAATAAAGTGTATGTTATCCATATTCTTGCCCACTTTGATCGATATGAAAGTATCGATATGAACCAGCCTTCCATGAACATTGATCCATCCATAACTCGAGCATATGAACTCCAATTGACCTGAAATTCGAAGATTAGCCTCACCAAACATTTTCTATCATTCCCTATCGATCCCACCTTCATTGGAGCTTGGTCCAATTTTAACGGTATCGATCATAGCCTTGTTTCCAATCAATCTCCAATCATGATATCCATCATTTTTAGCTAATTTTTTGATATCCCAGCCTTTTCCAAAAGGCGGGGTAACAAAATTGAAAACGACAATCTTAATGAAGTTGTTGAAAGTGTGGTAATTGATTAAATTTCTATTCTTTTGAGAGTGTGGAACTAAATTTTAAATTCGATCTATATTTTTTCAATTTTGAAAAATTGAATGCAAGAAATTGAGATTTTTAAATTGATACAAACGATGAAGTTGTGAATAATTCAACAAAGTTAGATGAATTTAGCGAACTCAATTTTTTTTGACTTTTCAAAGATGTGTTGTTGAATTCTGAATGAGAAGAATAAATCACCATTTTGATCTTGAAATCGATAATTCTGAAGAAATTTTCAATGATAAATTTGAATTTCAATTTAGTGAAAAAAACTTGAACTTCAACAAATTGTCTTATCTACCCTAAAAATCGTTGAAAATAAAACAAGGCGTACGATTTTTATTAAATCGACATTTGGTTTTCCCAATCAACATGCAACTTTGAAATCTTTTATGGTTTGGTTTTATGGGCTTAAAATATGTCTTCCATACTTGACAAGACAAATGAATTAGTCTTTGAAAGACCATTTCAGTTACTCTTTGACGGTATGTTTTCAAATATCACGTAAATAACAATCGTTTCATTTTCATGTCATATTTTTATTTTATTTTTCTCCTTTCACTTGGGTTGACTGTAGGGCCACAGTCAAAATCAAGTGTGGATGGGGGGGGGGGGTTCTCATCTTCATTTTTGATTTTTCATGGTTTATTTTTTGCATTTTGTTTCCAAAACCCAAAACTAAAAAATATCCCTAAGCAGATTTTCTTTTTGTTTACTTTTGAAGAAACACTGGTGGATAAATGTATGGTTTTGGTTATTAAATTAATTTTTTTTAAATTTATTTGTTTAAAAAAATTAAGAAATAAAGTTTGATTACAAGTAATTATGGTTTATCTAGTATATAGGAAGGTTCATAGATGATAATTATGAAGTATATCCTAATTGAAATCTTTGTTTAAAAGAGTGGTTGATTTTATGTAAAGGCATAACATTTTTAATCTTTTAAGTTAAATAGTGTTAAGATGATTTTGAAAACTCTTTCTTTTTTTAAAAAAAGAAAAGAAAAACATATACATACATACATACATATATATATAAATGGTTTTTGTGAAAATAAGAAACACCTAGAGTCACATGTTCATATGCAAGTGTGTGCACTCGCCATGCTCTGTACCCTTCTCATGTAAGCCCAAAAGGCATTGCATGGTCGGTATATCTGGCCTTATTTTATCTAAGTTAGGTGTATGTATATAAAAATTTCTTCAATTAATGATACCTATAGTCGATAAGTATACATACTTGTGTGTACACTCACCATGCTCGGTATTCCCCTCACGTAAGCCCGTAAGGCAGTGCATGGGTGGTATTTCTGGCCTCAGTCTTCTGAGTTAGGCATATCTAAATATTGTTAATATTAATAAAATTTTCAAATAAAGAGAGAGTAGGAAATTGAAATCCAAGCACTATTTTCACTTATTTGATTTGACTTGTTATTCAAAAGAAATAAAAGTACCACTTTGAAAAACTTTGATAATCAACTAAGGATCCATTTCATAGCTGCACAATGTTATCAACCGAAACAACTAGGCAAACTAGAGTCTAATTGTGATGATAATTTAATTTTGCTTGGAAGTTTTAATAAGTAAAAGGACTTAAATTCCATGATAACGATCGGAACTTATATTTAACTTATTCGTGCCAATTTGAAAGTAAATTCTTCATTTGTAAATATTTTCAAAAATTTCCATTCATCTCTTTGTTAATAAATCTTGTATTTAGGGAATCTTTTACTTAGCATTTGGAGTTTGTGGGTAGTATCCTCTTAAAACCTTCATGAGACTACACTCGTCCTACTAGGGACACCTAGAGGTTTAATGGCTTGTTGCATATGTTCAATGCAATAGTGCTTCCTATGAAAACAGATTTATCTTTGTTTTAGTTTATTCGAGGATGAATTAAAAGATAAGTATGAGGGTATTATGTGCATATTTTTACTTCCATATTTAATCTAATTTAATTAAATAAACGAGCATATAGGGTATTTTAACATGTTTAAACCAAAATTTAAATTATTTTCATATCATCATTTGTTCATCTCCATATAGGGGAAAAATGGTCATTTTTCTGTGTGAATTAATTTGAGAATATTTATTTGCATTTTTTCTATTTGTAGGAAATTGAATGGAAAAATATGAAGAGGCTTCATGAAAATATGCATGCACAAGAGAAGGAACCAAGTGAATAAAGAAATAAATCAACTCATGCAACATGGAGGACCCCACCTTCCCACTTACCATGTTCTACAATTAGGAGTTAATGCACACCTCGGCAAAGATTAAAGTTACATGCACATGTAATGGTGGATTATGCTCATACTAATGACAACTTGGAGGTCACATTTATTAGGGGGTATTTTGGATAGTCCCCTAAAATATGCATAAGGGTTTTAGGCATGTATAAATGCCCCTTATGTTTAATGTAATAAGCTCTTAACCTCCTCTTTTAGTTAGCTTATTCGTAGGCACAAATTGTGAATATAAACTCTTTTCTCCCTTTCATTGCTTCTTAGCCTTTTTCTTTTATGCAATTTTATTTATGCAAGTTGATTTCATGCTCTTTTAATTGTTGTTCTTTACTTTACGAAATTAGTGTAGTTTTGTTTCTTGTTAGTAGCTTAAATTTAATTTATGCAAGTAGTTCGTTTTTCTCTTGTTTTTTTCATGTTGCAATCTACATTTGCCGAAATGATAACAAATATGAAAAGCTAAACACCTTCAATTTTGGGGTAATGAAAGTTCTCTCAATCATGTGGATTCAACATATTTGTTAATTTTTGATCTTCTTTTGTGCTTAATGGAATTTTTTGAATGGGTAAACTTTTTGTTGTTTTAGCTAAGAATTTGATAGCATATGTTGTTAAAACCAAATAGACTATGCTTAAACATACATAAACACAAATTACCTCTGCAACTACATATGATGTTTGAAATGAAGTGGATTTTAGAATCAAAATTTGATGGTCTATGTTACTAATTAATAATAAATAGATCATGCTTAGAATGGTTTTTATTTTCAATTTCATTGACGTTTTTATGAGAGTTAACAAGTGGTTTGTAGGGTGTGTTAAAGTTTGATGGTTTATATTAGGCTAATTAATAGCATAAATAGGCCATACTTATGATAAACACTTCAACTGAATTCGCTAATGAGCAAAAAAGAGAGATCTTAATTTCATTTTGTTGATTTATGTGATTGTGAGAGAGGATTTGCCTCTACATTGCCTTCCACTCTCATATTTTTATCCACTTACTTTTGCTAGTTTATTTACATTTTTTTAGCTTAAAAAACTTCAAACTTTTGGTTAATTTGATGAGTAGAATTTTTAAATGACTTCAATTCGTTACGGACCGACACGTGCTCGCCACGTACTACAATAGCACGTCGCGCGCTTGCGTTTATTTTTATTACAATTTTTCGGCTAATTTCTAATCCTATAGAAAGTTAGTCATTTCAACAAGACCGTTAATTTTAGATTTTAAATTATATAATTTTTCCAAATGTTATTTCTATACATAGATACATATATACGTACATACATATACATACATACAAATATACATACACATATATGCAAACTATTGTATATCTTTATTGATGATATTTTTAATTCAAAAACTTGGACTATGAAAGCATATGTAAAGGGGAAATATGTCTATCGTGTGTAAATTCCAACACCTACATATGGTCACATTAACATTGTATCTTCTTATCTATTGTACTTTCATAATATACACTTAATTTTATTTGGATATACTCATGATTTATGCAATGCATACATGGCTGATTAATGACATTTAATAAATCAGTCAATTCTATTAAAGAGAGAAATGAAAGGTTTCTCACTCCAATTAAAGCCAAATCTTCCCTCAATTAGTTGCATAAGTTTTAGAGAGAGAAACGAAACATTTCATTCTTTAAATTAATTTTAACATGTAAATGTTACGAATGAGGCTGCACTTGATACACTCATATATTTTAAGAAAAAATTCCCTAACAAAATAAAATAAAATAGTGATTTATTTAAAATGTTTAGATTGGATCAAAATCCTTTTAGGGTTCTTGGCCTGGTTCCAAAATCGGTATTATAGCCTAATAGTTTATACATCTAAATTAGCAATGTTAGGGCTAACTGATGAAAGCCTACACATTAAGTGGGATGTCTACAAAGGTAATTTGAAAGGATTTTGTTTGGGCTAACTAATTAAAGATTACTCATTTAGTTAGGTGTCTAGAAAGGTGCTATCAAAGGATTTTATTTGGGTAATCAATTACTCTGACCTACGTAGCCAATGGCCTGGTCAAAAGTATGAAGTAATCCTAAGGATATTCCCTAATATAAAGGCTTAAATTAATTTTAGACCATTGACTAATTTTTCAAAATATGTTGTGAAAATATAATAATTATATTTTACATTTAAAAGTTAAGTTTAAAATTTGACATGTTACAAATGTTATAAACTTTTAAAATTTGTCTTGAAAAATTAATATATTAATTCCAAAATTTTTATCCTGATTGTGGAATTAGTTTGATTAAATAAATAAATATTTGATTAATTAATTAAAATTTAATCAACTAAATTAAAATATATATAATGATACATACATTTGTCTTAAAATATTTAAGAATAATGAAGGTAAAATTATGAATTTAATTAATTTTATAAGTAAAAATTATGCTTACTCAATTAAATTAGATTAAATTTTAATTAGTAAAGATGCATGTATAATGATATGCATATGTAAAAATTGTAAATGTTATAGTCCATATTTATTTAAATTGTTAAGGATGAATGAAGTAAAATTCAACAGTCAAAATTTGAATTCAATTAATTTAAATGTTAATTAAATAATTATTAATATTAACTAAATATGATTTAGTTAATGAAATTAAAATTAAAATTAAGTTAAATATGGTTTATTTAAATAGAATAGAACTGTAAGAAACCTAAATTAGATTTAAAGAATAAATACATATGTATTGAATGCATACTGTGATTTCTGATGTGTTTGACACTTGAGGAATCACGAGGATGTTTCTTAAGAAATACATTATTTCAAAAATCGATACACTCTTGAATATAAATATATTAAAATTTAAGAGTTTCTATTATGTATAAGTTGTCACCTATCGTTTATATATTAATGAATTACTTGCATACTCTTTAGTTGTTGATCTTTCTCAAGATGGGGATGTTATGTGTAGTACTAGGACTATAAGACGCAAGATACATGCACGTATTTATTGATCTTCCTTAAGTTACTTGCATTATATGTAAGCATTCATAAATGGTTGGTACAAGTGAATAATCTCTCTTGGTTTGTTGATCTTCCTCAAGGTTGATGTGACAACCCACCTCCTCAACCCTCAGAAAGTGACACTAAAAGATCGTCAGTATTCATGTGCCATAAATCAAGTGTCGGAGGGAAGATTATCATGGGGTAAAGAAAATAAAAATAGAAGATAAGACAATAATACAATCTCACATCGTATTCAAAACATAATTATACATATGAGTAGTACATGTAATTACTCCAAATTGTTCCATCATAGTTCTAGTATGTACTAATCCAACAAGGATAGTTATAACCGCCTATCCTTACAAGTGCTGGTAGATACATCATACAAAGTACAAAAATAGAAGAAAGTGATAGATAACTTCTACACAGAACCCAACATGCTCCATACTTCATGCTCCATCCAAAATGCTCCAGAATTGCCTAACTACTTGGCTGCCCGGAAAAATAGGGTACTCAGAGTTTAAAGCGAAAGAAAATAAGCTCCGGTCAGTCATGGAACTGGTGTGAGAAACTCGAAATTCGGATATTTAAAAACAAATGGTATCTCATATGACCGCGCTGCACAAAAACAAAGAACAAGTTTTGACCTTATGATTACCAAAACATTTGCTATGGAAAATATTGGGATATTATTTTTAATAACGATCCTTTGAAAATATTTTTCAAATAACCTTATGAAACTTGGCCAAAATTTTTACATTCACTAAATTCCAGCATACTGGCTATGAAGAAGGTTCCACAGTCAAATCCAAAAGCACTTATTGGAGAATGGATTTTCATACAATGGCAAGGCAAGGGACTACCTCTCGTAAATAAATCTCTAGAGGAATGTACCGAGGATTTACGTCTTTGAAACCTCTACGAATCAGAACCGGCCTACCCCAGACCCATCTTGTGGCGGATAGAATGGAATATGACATCACCTAGTCATAATCAATATCCATGATCCCATACCATAAACCACATACTCAACGTACAGAGAGTAATCAAGAAAGGTGATGACCATACCCTAATGGTTGCAAACCACATAGCCTTGAAGCAACCTTATTTTAGCCATTGTCGGTTATGAGGCTTGAGATAAATTATCTTTAACATAGCACACATTCTATATTGAATGCCACACTGCCATTCCATGATCACACGATTGATTTCTACAAATGCATAACTCCTGAGTTCGTATGTCTCAGGAAAGGGTGTTAAGCTAACAAAAGTTGCCTTCTCTGCTACCAACATATGATATGTTTATAGAGATCGATCAATGTGATTAAAAATGCAACATCAAACATTTGCACATTTATAGAATTTATTCCATATTTTTAAGAATTAAAAATATCTTTTATAGAGAATTTATCGCTTTGGTTTCCGGGCTGCCAAACCGCGACTATTTTGAAAACTTATTTTGCTCATATTTTAAAATTTATTAAACAAAATCTCAATTTTCTTTCATCGTTTGAAAACTATAGCTATAAGAGTTCAAAAAATTCTTATTGCAAAGAATTCCGTCTTCGAATCCATCGTATAAACGGATAAAACTTTCTACAACGTGAAGTCGTGAGCTACCATTACGGGACATGTCCATTTTATCCAATTTTCCATTTTAATTTTAAACTTCATCAAAACACTTAAAAACATTTAAAAAACATTATTAAATCATTTTAAACCATTTTCAAAGTGGTTTAACAACTCATATATATATATATATATAAATATATATATATATATATATATATATAAATATATATATATATATATATATATATAAAACATTTCATTTACAAAAAGGAAAGTGATTTCCTTCGTGCTATTTCGACGTGTATTTATATGTGACTTGATTTACACATGCAAACAACAATATTTCTCACCCAAACATGATGATCAAATCATAACAACCAAACAATATACCATGCCATCACCCAAAGTGTATATATATAAATATAAGTGGAGTTTTCTCACCTCGGATTAAACGATTAACTTAAAATTGGCTATAGCTCCGCTAACTTGTATTTTAAGCACAAGAGTTCTTGCACCTTGCCTCCTAGCTAACTCGACCCTCGCTTGTGATGCTGGGAGAGGCTCATGGGCTTGGCTGGGGGAGGTAAAGGGTATGGCCATAGGTATTTAGGTGGAGAGGAGGAGTTTTCTTTGAGTTTTGAATTGTTTTGATATACATAATTTAATTTATATTTGAACTATATTTTGCCATTATTTTGCTAAGGTTAGAAGACATGAAAATAGAGAGGAAGCTTAGGAAAACGAAGAAGAAGAAGTGAATGGAAGTGAAAATGGATGGTGGGTACTTATTGGCAAATTGAAGGAGTAAAATATTTATTTAAGTGTAAATACATCATAACCACATCACCACCATCACCTCCCCCCTACATCATTATAGTCAGCTGTAACCCTCTTCCCCTCCCATATGCTTAGCCTTGTGCATGTACTTGGATATATAAGTGGTTGACTTTAGGATGCTTAGGGTTAAGAAAATGAGAAAAATCTTGAAATTTTTGGTTATTTTATATTAAAATGTATATGTATATATGTATGTATTCATGTGCATGTGAATGTTTTCATGTATGTGTACATGTATAGTATGTCACATATAACACAAAACGTTACACAACTTCTGCACATTGAATCGTTACGAATTCCGATTTCGATTTTCGGTCCTATTTTCTCTTCTTAGTTAATATATACATATACATACATACATACTATATGTATATGTATATATATAAACAAAGTTTAATAACAATATTTCTGTCATTATATAATAATTAAAATGCTTATTTGATAATTAAAATAATTATTAAATCATTTAAACTCCAATTAAATTCGAAAAATATAAATTATTCCAAAATAGTGACATTATTAATGATGTTTGAAATGCTTTTAATTTTCCAAAATAAAATAATTATTCTATTACATATTCTCACTTACATAGATAAATGAGTGTATGTAACCAGCTCCTTGTGCGATGTCGGATGGTCGAAGTGCTATTTATCGATAAAACGATTTTCGGTTATTTTATCGATATATCTTCCAATGCATATATTTTTATAAATATTTATTCAAAATAATATTACAAATATTGTTTATTGTTCAAAACATTATCTTTTATGTTAAAATGTATTTATTTAAATATTTAAAAAAAATTCCGAAGTAATGAATTTTCGAGTCGTAATATACTTCCTCCTCAAAAGAATTTCGTCTTCGAAATTAAGGATAAGAAGAAGATAACTCAAAATGAATTAATATATTCAATCAAATATATACAAGATATGATAAGTGACTACACCACAGACGACACTTCATCCATGCACATCCAACTATACATCAATCCTAAACTCATGGTAAGTCTATCTTCTGTTTCCCAGGTGCAGTCTTATGCATCACTACTCCATTAGACTTTCACCAATCTTACATTATTCCTTCTCAATTGTTTCTCATCATGATCCATGTTTTTAACTAGCCGTCTATTAACTACCAAATTCGATTTAACTTCTAAATCTTCTAGGGTAGCCATTTCTATAATCTACTTTAGATCATACACATATTTCCTTAGATAAGATGTGTGAAAGACATTGTGCACGCCAGATAACCTCTCGTCCATACGATAAGCTAATGGGCCAATTCGCTCTAGAATGGGAAAAGATCTAAAAATCTAGGTGCTAACTTCCCTGCCCGTCCAAATCTTACCACTGCTCTGATCGGAGAGACTTTCAAGAATAACAAATCACTAACTGAGAATTTCAAATTTCTACGCCTTCGATCAACGCAACTTCTCTACCTACTCTAGACTTCTTTCATGTTCTTTCTGATCATGTCAATTTTCTTTTGAAGCTTCTTTAATCATGTCAGGACCTAGAACCAACCGATCTCCATTCTCGATCCAAAATGCTATGGATCTACATGGACAACCATACAAAGCCTTATACGGGGCTATGCCAATACTAGCTTGATAGCTGTTGTTGTAGGAGAACTCAACAAGATGAAGATAATTTTCTTATTATCCTCTAAAATCTAAGATACAAGCTGTTAAAAGATCTTTAATATTCGATTTACCATTTTAGTTTTCCCATCGATTTGGGAATGATATGCGGTGCTTGTACTCAGCTTTGTTCCTAAAGCTATTTGTAATTCCTTCCAGAACTTATTGGTAAAGATTGGGTCTCGATCATTGTCTATACTTCTTGGGATACCATGCAATCAAACTATTTCCCTCATGTATACTTCTCCAAGACTTGCAGCTGTTCTCTTTGGCTTTATTTGGATAAAGTGTGCTATTTTGGTTAATTGATCTATGATAACCCAAATGCCTTTATTTCCCTTTCTTGATCAAGGTAAGCCATCGATTAAATCCATCGACATTTGGTCCTATTTCCAAGTCGTAATTTCAAGGGGTTGATGAAATCTAGCATTCTTTCGCTGTTCGCTTTTGATTTGTTGAAATGCGTACATCTTCTAACGTGAATGGAGATGTCCCTTTTCATACTTCATCACCAAAATGTTCATTTTATGTTTTTGTACATTTTTTAACTCTCGAGTGAATGTTTAGCTTGCATTGATGGCATTTAGTTCACACTCCTTGTCTTAAGTTGTCAATGTTGAGAACATAAAATCTTCCTTTTAACCATAATATCACATGGTTACCAACTTTAAAGGTTGAACTCTGTCCTTTTCTTATATCTTTAATAATCTCCTTTAGAAATCAATCTTCTTTTTGCTTGCTAGCTGTTCTTTCTAGAACAGTCGGGGTTGCTACCAAATAAGCTAAACGACATGCTTCCTGCTTAATGCATCTCTACCATGTTGGATTTTCCAAGCGTCTATAGAATATCAAGATCATATGACGCAAGAAATTCTAGCCAATGCTACAGTATCGTATTTAAATCCTTCTTAGTGAAATGATACTTCAAATGTTTGTGATCTGTGAAGAGTTTGAACTTCTCACTTATTTAAAGAAGGAATATGATTTACTCAAAAAAAAGTTTATCAAAATAAACTATGAGAAATTTTTACCTAGTAAATAATGTCTCCAAATATTTAGTACAGACACAACGACTAACTGTTCTAAGTTGTGTGTTGCATAATTTATCTTATGTGCCTTTAATTACCTAGTAGCATATGCGACAACCTTTCCATGTTGCATTAGTATCGTGCCCACTCCTTATCCACAAGCATCAGTATAAATGATTTAATCGCCGCTTTCATCAATGATAGTTGGGACTAGGGCGGTAGTTAACCTTTATCTTTAGTTCCTGGAGTGCTTCTTCACATTTCGATGTCCATTCAAATTTAACACCCTTTATAGTCAACTTCGTTAATTGATGAGAAATCTTGGAGAAGTCTTGAATAAATCTCCAGTAATATCCTACCAATCCTAAGAAGCTGCAAATGCCCTTCAAAGTTTGGGGCAGCTTCCAATCCATTATGGCTGTAGTTTTCCCTGGATGAACTGAGATTCCTTTCTTCGACATAACGTGCCCATGGAATCCTACCTTCTCATCCCAAAAGTGGAATTTTGAAAATTTAGCTTTGAGCACATTTCTCCTTGATATTTCTAGGACAATCTTTAAATGCCTTTCATATTCTTCTTCGGTCTTTGAATATATAAGAATATCATCGATAAAACTAACACAAACTTGTGGAGCACTTCCCTGAGTACTCTATTCATAAGGTCCACAAAATAGGGGAGTGCATTGGTTAGCCCAAAAAGCATAACCAACCACTTGTGGAAATCATTTACTCCTCTAAATGCAGTTAAAAGAATGCATTCTTTTGCTATCCTTAACTGATGGAATCCTGCAGGTCCATTTTTGAAAATACTCGACACCACTAAGTCAATCAAATAAGTCATCAATATGGGTAAAGGATACTTGTTCTTAATCATTTGTTTATTTAGGTCTCCATAGTCTACATAAAGCCTTAGGGAGCCTTTGGGCTTTGCAACAAAAACTACCATTGAGCTCCAACTTAAGCGACTAAGTCTAATGAGTCCTTTCTTTGACAATTCATCCATTTGAATCTTTAGTTCATTTACTTCCTTAGGGGCCATTCTTCAAGAAGAATGAAAAACATACCTCACACTGGAATTTAAGTCTATTTGAAACCTAATTCCCAATGTGGGAGTAAACTTTTAGCTTCCTCAAAAACATCTGAAAATTCCTAAACAATTGGTATTAACTCTAAATTAATTTGAGATGAACATACACGAAGCTCTCTCTCACTGGACTAGATTTGTTGCACATTATTCTATCCAACACCTTTCTAATTACCATTTTTAACACTACCATCCACTTAGTGCAATCCAGAATAGCTCTATACTCAGATAAGCAGAATTTGTGGGTTTAGTAGGTAACTCATATTTCCTTACAAATCATACAAAGATTGGTTGTACCTCCTATGGGATTAGATATGCAAATAGAGATATATACTATTTCTGGGGTAAGTTCTAACTCATCGACCAATTTCATAGTAATAAAACTATGGAAGCCCATCCTTCTGGCTTGCCTTTCCCTGGTTTCTTTCCTAGATAATTGAACTTCCTCATTTTCCAATAACCATGTCTATCAAACTAGGCCCAAAGCAAGATAGTTCGTTAAACTTGTCGGCATAGTCCTTAAATGAAATTTCCTTCTGCTTCAAATCAACAAAACTCCAACGAAGCGGGATTTTCCCAAAGTTGGCATATACTGTTCATCTAGAACTTCTTTGAATCACTCCCATGAGAAGTTATCTTCAGACTCATTTTGGGTGATGGATTCCCACCATTATGTAATTGCTAAGAAGCTAGGAATCTTGTCTACTTATTCCCGATATTCAGTTCCTTAAAATTTCTTTCGCAAGAGCGGGTCCATGCCTGAACTTCAATAATAGACCTCGTTCCTTTAAATGGTTTGCCTCCCAAACTGGTGTAGCCCTTATATAGAGCATCAAAGTTAATTTGAGGCTGCATAAGGATTACCACTTCCGAAATTGCTATAGCATTTGATCGACTATTGGTGGTCGATCATGGTATTGTTTCCATCCCTTCTTCCTTGTTCTCTTCTGTTACTCACCTCCTACTATCTACATACAGTAACGAAATATCTTCAAAATTTTAGATGAGATTATCTTAGGGAATGGGTATGAACTCAAATATACTTTTTTGGACAATTAAAATATGCGATGTCTTTGTCTAAAATCATTTCAAGGCATTATTAACCCTATCTCTAATGAGTTGACCCCAACTAGGATTAGGTATTCGCTCAACCAAAAGCTTTGATACCAAATTTGATGGCCCACGTCCTCGACCCTTAGAAATCAACAATAATACATCCTCGATAATCAAGTACCGTAAATCCAAGTGCCGGAGAGACATATTAGCATGGTGTAAAGAAAATAAAAACAGAAGATAAGATAACAATAAAATCTCACATCGTATTCAACATATAATTATACATATGCGTAGTACATTCAATTACTCCAAATTGTTCCGTTAGAGTACTAGTAATTACTAATCCTGCGAGGATAGTTATAACTAACTATCCTCATAAGTGGTGGTAGATACATCATACAAAACGCTAACACAGTGAAAAGTGATAGATAACATGTACAAAGAAACCTAAATGCTCCATGCTCCATCCAAAATGCTCCAAGATTACCTAACTACTTGGTTGCCTAAAAAAATAGGGCATCCAAAGTTTAAAGGGAAAGAAAATAAACTCTGGATCAGTCATGGGATTGATGTGAGAAAATCATAATACAGATATTTGAAAACAAATGGTCTCTCATAAGACCATGCCGCACATAAAAATGCTGACAAGAGACGAATGATCTTCACAAATCTATGACTATGGCAAATCCGAGCTCATCATCTCTAATACAGTTCATTCTGATTGAGTCTATATGTAGAGAGTCAGGTACAAAATTTTGTTAAAATATATCCTCAAAGCACATCACTCACATATTCTTTTTATCATATGTTTTATAAGATTCTTTTTGTATGCACTGAATGCATTAAAAAACAGTACCCAGTCGACTGAATTCTATATATCATTCAATTGACACTGTGTTAAATTTTTCTACATATGCAGCATTAAGTCGACTTACTTGCTTAGGTCAGTCGACTAACACTGCACATGTTTTTGTGCACGTTTGAAATTCAGTCGAATTCACAAGCAAGTTCAGTCGATTGAATATGCAACTGTCACTTTTCTCTAATAGACACTTCTTTTAATCAAAGTGTTCCTTCTTCCTGGAAGGTCACAACTCTTATACTTCAATAGATGTCAATTTCTAGAAGTCATATCTCATCACACACTATATACACACTCAATATTCATAGACCCAATAACTTAATTCTCTATTCTGTTTTGATCTATAGGAATTAGTATTCTTGAGTTCAATATATACAAGCTCTCGTAAAATCATTGCTTACATACTCGTTTCCATACTTTTCAAGCAATATTATACTTCCTATTCTTCATACACACAAAAATATATACATCTACTCTGATGATGAGATTATCCGACGGGTGTACTACAGGTGACAAATCTATGTTATTTAGAAAAGACAAAATCAAGTTAAAATCCAGTTTGTAAGAAAGTCCTGTTCGGTTGCTCAGGCAGTCAAAGTCCTGTTTTGTTTCTCATGCGGTCAAAGTCCTATTCGGTTGCTTAGGAGGTAAAAGTCCTGTTCGGTTGTTTAGGCAGTGTAATACTAGTTCCTCCAGGTTAAGTGAGGGTTGCTAGCTATAATTCCAGAAGGAGTCTGGAACTTGACGTAGAACGTTAGAGTATAGAAATCTCTGGTGTCATTTTTTTACTGTTATTTTCGCACTAGCTATTATTATCTTCCATATTACACGATCTTTTAATACAGTAACTTTCATTTCGTATCAGAGCAAGGCTATCATATAACCGTAACATAGTTATTTGATATTTTTTTAATATGGAAAAAAGCACCAGTACTATTTCTAACCCTACCTTTTTAGAAGGTCAATCTACTGCCCGACCATCTCTATTTAATGGAATGAAATATAATTATTGGGCTATTAGGATGAGAATCTATATACAAGCAAGTAGTTATGAAACCTGGAACATTATGCAATCTGAATATGTTATCCTTGCTACTGAATATTCAACATGGTCTAACACACAAAAATTAGATGCTATTGCAAATGATAAAGCTATGAAAATGTTGTATTAAGCATTAGAAAAAAAAGTTTAATAGAATAAGCATGTGTAAAACTGCTCATGAAATTTGGCGTATACTTAAAGTTACACATGAAGGAACTAAGTAAGTCAAATAAAGTAAAATTTCTATGCTAAAAAATCAGTTCTAGAATTTTAAAATGAAAAATGATGAGACCATAAATGACACGCACTCTAGATTTCAAGATATATATCATTCTTTAATAACCCTACGAGAAACTTACACAGATTTTGATATTGTTTCAAAAATCCTCAACTCACTTACGAATGAGTGGGAACGAAAAGTCTTCGCATTCGAAGAAGCTAACGGCATTTCGAACATAAAATCAGAAGAGTTGATTGGAAATCTAATGTCTTATGAAGATAATCTCCAGGCAAAGTGAGTACAGGCTCAAGATAAGAAGAACATAGCATTCCAGGCTGAAAAAGATGAATCAAATTCAGATGAAGAAGATATGGCATTTATTGAAAAAATTTAAAAAAGTTTCTGAAATTTAGAAAGAGCAATAAATTTAGAATAACAAGAACAACTCCAATAATAATAACAACACCAACAAACCATCATCATCTGCTATGGAATGTTATGAATTTCACAAGAAAGGTCACCTCAAGAAAGACTATCCTGAAAAGAAGGATAAATATAGGCATAAGAAAGACAAATTCACGAAGAAAGCTTTCTCTGTCACATGGGACGAAATAGAATCATCTTCATCATCAAAAAGTGACTCGGACAGTGATTCGGAACAATCCAACATTTGCATTATGGCTACAAAAGACAAGGTAAGTTATCTAACTTTTAATGACCTTTTAGAAATCAATTCAGAATTACTTGAAAAATTAAAAGGCAAAAATAGGATGTACAAAGAAGCTCTTGAAAAATTTAATAGAACTGAAATCGAAGTAGGAATGCTAAGAGATGAAAAGAAAATTTTAGAAGAAGAACTCCAAGTTACTCAAGAATCATGTTCTAATATGACATCTCAACTTTCTTTGCTAAGTCAAGAGATAGAAACTCAGAAAGAAAGAAATAATGCTTTAGTAATTGAAAATCATGACCTTAAAGCAAATATCAAAATTTTAGAATTAGGTAACTCTAGCTTTAAAACAAAGTTAGAAGACATTACTAAAAATGTTTCTACTTTTAATAAAGGTAGAGAAAATCTTTCCAAAATTATAGAAAATTCTCAAACTGTTTCTAATTAAAGAGGACTATGATATAAACAACCCTCTAAAACTATTCCAAAGAAAAAGAATTCTTCAAATAAAAGGAATAATAAAGTTGAAAAGCCTAGTTCTAAAATTTCCAATTTTACTGCATCAATTAAAATTTGGGTTCCTAAGTCAAATAATTCTTTAATTAGAAAGAAGTATATAGAATCTTTTATAAAAACTATTCATAAAAACCAAAAAAATTATTTTCAAAAGGAATACTGAACCCTCTTGGGTTTGGCTTCCTAAGACCTAACTTTTAGGACCAAAAATAAAAAGGTGGGTACCGATGTTATCTCTATATTTTGCAGGTACGATCCAAAAAGAAAGGAAAATGGACAATAAATAGTGGTTACTCAAAACATATGGTAGGAAACAAAAGGATGCTAATAAACATTAATTACTCAGATGGAGGTTCTGTCACATTTGGAGATAATTCCAAAGGATATGTCATCGACAAAGGCGATGTGAGAAATAATGGTATATCTAATTTACCTCTCATTACAGATGTTTTATTAGTTAAAAATTTGAAGCATAATCTACATAGTATCAGCCAATTGTGTGACAAAGGATTCAATATTTCCTTCTCTAAATATAAGTATAGCATTTTTGATCAAAATAAAAATCTTATTTTTGAAGGTTTTAGAGATAAAATTATTTATGTTTTAAATATGAATATAAATCATAATACAAATATGTGTTTAATAGCTAAGGAGAATGATCCTTGGTTATGGCATATTAATTTCAAAAGTATAAATAAACTATCTAAAAATAATTTAGTAAAAGGGATACCAAAAATGAACCTTAAAGTAAACAATATTTGTGACTCTTGTCAATTAGGGAAATTATCAAAATCATCCTTTAAATCAAAGAAAAATAATTCTACTATGCAACCACTAGAGCTATTACATTTAGATCTTTTTGGTCCAACTCAAATTCAATACTTTTGAAAATTTCAAAAATTTTGCAAAGAAAATTCGAAAATTCAAAATTTTAAAAATTAAAAATATGAGAAGTGATCATGGAATTGAATTTGAAAATGAAGCATTTGAACATTTTTGTAATAAAAAGGGAATTTACCATAATTTTTCTTTTCCTAAAAAACCATAACAAAATAGTGTTGTAGAAAGGAAAAATGGAACATTACAAGAATTTGCAAGAACTTTGTTAAATGAAAACACATTACCAAAACATTTCTGGATAGAAACTGTAGCAACTGCTTGCTATGTTCTAAATCGTGTTTCCATCCGACCTTTAACAAAAACACACTCCATATGAACTTCTTCATCAAAGAAAACCAAACATTTCATATTTTAAAACTTTTGGTTTAAAATGTTTTATCTTAAACACAAAAGACCAGCTTGGAAAATTCGATCCAAATTCCGATGAAGGAATCTTCGTAGGATATTCAGAACGAAGCAAAGCTTATCGAATTTTCAATAAAAGAACAAAAACAATTGAAGAAACTCTTCATATTTCATTCGATGAAAATTTCAAATTTAATAATAATTATAAGGATGATAAGGATATGCCTAAGATGGTCACAAATACCATTACTCAAAATAATTTTGAAGAAGATGATAACGTTGTTTATAACTTTGAAGGAAACGAAAACATTGTTCAAAATGAAAATGAATTATGATCTCCTCCTAGGATTTTACGAGATCACCTAGTATAAAATGTTATAGGAGAAATTGATTCACATGTTAGAACTAGAAATCAACTTAATCAAATGGGCCATGTAGCTTTTCTTTCTTAAATCAAATGGGCTAAGAAGAGCTAAACCAATTTGAACGAAACGAAGTTTGGAAACTAGTTCCTAGACCAAGTGATCAAACAGTCATTGGTACCAAATGCGCGTGTTTAAAAATAAAGCAGATGAACAAGGTATTATAACTAGAAATAAAGTTAGATTAGTTGCACAAGGATATAATCAAGAAGAAGGAATTGACTACTAAGAAACATGTGCTCTAGTTGCACGACTTAAAGCAATACATATCTTATTGGTCTTTACATATTTTCATAATTTCAAACTTTATCAAATGGATGTTAGAAGTGCTTTCTTAAATGGTTATATAAAAGAAAATGTTTTTGTTGAACAACCCCCATTATTCACTCGTGAAAAATTTCCAAACCATGTCTATAAACTTAAGAAAGCCTTATATGGTCTAAAACAAGCACCTCATGCTTGGTATGAACATCATAAGAACTATCTAATAGATTTTGGTTTTGAAATTGGGAAGCTTGATCAAACTCTTTTTATTAAAAGAACTAAAAAGGATATTTTAATAATTCAAATTTATGTACATAATACTATATTTCGTTCTACAAATGAAAAATTATGTCAGGAATTTTCAATAATTATGACTAAAGAATTTGAAATGTCACACATGGAAGAATTATCTTATTTTCTTGGTTTACAAATCAAACAACTAGAAAATGGAATTTTTATTAATCAAGATAAATATTGTAATAATCTAATTAAATGCTTTATTATGGAAAATACTATTGCTAATTCAACTCCAATGAGTATAACAGTTCATCGATAGAGACGAAGAAGGTAAAAGTGTTTACCAAAAATTATATCGAAGTATAATTGGATCATTACTTTATCCTACTGCAAGTAGGCCTGAATAATGATGAGTGTTTTTTTCTCTGCTAGATTTCAAGAAAATCCTAAGGAATCACATATGCGAGCAGTAAAACGCATATTGCGTATCAAAGAAAAACCAAAGATTTTGGACTTTTCTATTCAAAAGAATATCCTTTCGAGTTAGTTTCTTATAGTGATGCTGACTTTGGAGGATGTCAGATGGATCGGAAAAGTACTAGCGGGACTTGTCACTTTATCGGACAACCCTTGGTCTCTTGGTTTAGCAAGAAACAAAATTGTGTTTCACTTTCAACTTGTGAGGCAGAATATATTTTTGCTGCCTTAGCTTGTGCTCAAGTCATCTATATGCAATAAAACACTACAAGATTTTGATGTTAATTTATCTAAATCAACAAGTTTTTGCAATAATACTAGTGCTATAAACTTATCTAAAATCCTGTCAATCACTCACGAACTAAACATATTGACATTCGTCATCATTTGCTTCGTGACAATATTGAAAAGAATTTAGTCAGGCTAGATTTTGTTTCCTTCGAAAATCAATTGGCAGATATATTTACAAAACCTTTAAATGAAAATATTTTCATAAAATTAAGAAGAGAATTAGGAATTATGTCCCTAAAAGATTTATAATTTTTTTTCAAATGCTCGAACTCGGGATCTCTTCTTGGAAATCAGATGCTCTACCACCTCATTACTATGTTCTTTGCATCTATTTTTAGATTACATTCTATTTTTGGTTGTTTATTTTCTGCCTTACAATTTTTTCACCAAGTTTTATTTCTCTGGTTCTTATCATCTTAACCACCAATGTTCTTTCTATTTATATGAAAGTTTTCATATAAATTGTCTTTACTCCTTATTTTTCTTTTGCATTCTATCAAAAATAAAAACAGTTTCCACTCTGTTACTTTACAAAAATATATCTTCCTGGCTAAATTTTGAATCCTCTTCCCTATCATATTCCTATTCTAGTTCAGGATAGGAAAATTTACCTACTCCAACACCGATTTATGAACCAGTTCCTATTATTCCACCATCTAATATCCACATGGGTTATACTCCTCCTACAAAAAGAGCTAAACTTTCTCTATTTTTGGGTCGCCGTCTACAAAAGAAAAAATAGACGACATTCATCACTATCAATGAGAGACTCTCGAGTTACAACGAAAATTATACTACGGACAAATGGTGAATTCAAAGCGGCTAAGCTTCCTTGAATAAGTGGCTCTTAAATTCTATGGTTCATCTTTGCATAACACGGTCCATCAGCCAACAACTCCTTCAAGTCGTAATCCATGGGAACCATCACCTAAACGTCCACCGTTATCTTCGAATTCTTGGGAATGTGGACAAGGTCGGTCACCATTATGATCTCTGCATGAGAATACAAAAGTGGAACCAGAAGACTACCACACTCCTTCCTCTTCATCCCAATCATCTTGATTTTTTTAATTATATATATATATATATTGTGCTGTTATATAAATTATATACAATGATATATGAAACTTTTTTTTATATTTTTGCTCAAAACAATTTTTTTTCAACAAGAGATTCACTACAAAAATTCAACAGCGCCAGTCGACTAAATAATCAGTCGACTGAAACTGTCTTCCATATACTAGTTTTCCTATATAGTCAATCGACTGACGATCCAATCCAGTCGACTGAATTCAGCATTTTCCAGTTAAAATTTTTCAGGATAAAAGCAATTGATTGACCTTTGTTTTTCAGTCGACTGAATTCAAAAAAATATTTTTTCAAATATAGTACCAGTCAACTGCCTATGAATATTCAGTCGACTGATACTGGCTAGCCGAACTTTAACCCTCTTTCAGCCTTTACTTTTTTACCTTGTACCTTTACTAAAATCATCCTACCTTTAATCTTTTCTACTCACCGCCATTAAACTCTTTTCATCTTCAAAGTTCAATTAGAATTTCATCAAAATTTGACCATTTCTTATCATTTCACACTCCCACTTCATCACTAAAACCCTAGTTATTCAAATGGCTCCTAAAAGACCTAGACATTCTCAATCTTTAGCAACTTCTTCGGATTCACAAACTAGAGCATGTCTTCATAATGGCAAGGCTGTACAACGTTTTGAAAAGATGCAAAACTCCATATTTTTTTGAAGGTTCATTTATTAAATTCCTTGATTTTTCTTCTTATGCTATTCAAGATTTAGCTCACCGTAGCGCTTTGGAACATCTCATTGATTTTTCAGCAAATAATAACAAGATTAGTCACCTTCTTGTTAAACATTTCTACGCCAACTTAAATCTAGATCACCATACAATTACAAATCTGGATGACTGCATTTGGACCGTAGTATATGGTAAAGAGATTTTTCTTCCTCTACAGCGACTTGCATGGATTTTGCAATGTCCCGATGAGGGGACGAGCTCTCTGAGATTGCCATAAACATGGATAACCATGATTGAGCTAGTCATTTGTTCCTCTCAGATGATTTAACAGAGTTAAAAGCGGTAGCACCTAAGACTAATAGCTCATATTATGCCTAGTATGCTTATCCATACCACCAATCCCTGCATTGGAAGCTATAAGAAAGTGTATCGACGTGATTTCCAATCTTTATATGCCATTTAGGGAAATAGACGAGTAAACTAGGCAAAGATCATTCTATATGAGTTTCAAACTTTTAATTAAGGACGAATGAGGATGATCTACTATGGCGCTTACATCATGCGCATTCTCAAACTTGTTGATATTCCTTTTGTTGATTTCGAATGTTTGAACATAGGTTCCTTGAATTCTAAAACCCTTAGTCTCATGAACCTACCAAAGTAATATCTTGATCAAACCATAATTACATATGAACATTGGCTTGAAAACCAAGCCGTGGGTCAACCTCAACCTTTCTCCCATCTAGCTTGTCAGCAAACTTTACGTATGCAAGGCTCTTCTTCATCCCAACTTTTCGATCTACTCGAGAAATTTACCAGATTCAAGAAATAGACCATCAAGCACAACCTCACAAAGCCGTGTCTACAATTGCTCGTAATCAAAGACTTCTCGATGATCGTCTATGTCGAGTAGAATCAACTGTCTCTAGAGTTGATAAAAATGTTTCAAAGTCATTAAAAAGCTAAATTATTTCAAGAACTTCCTCAATAATATCTGGGATGCTATCTCATACTCCCAACAATCTTCTACTTCCTCCCACATCCCAACATCTCAAGGAAAACGACCGGTAGAACATTATACTTGGTCTACATCAAATGAGGAACTAGAGGAAGCGGTTGAAGAAGGTAATGATTCAGATGATGAAGAAACTGAAGGTGACGAACAAACTTCAAACGACAATAGTCAAGATAATGAATAAGTTTTTTTATCTCTCTATATTATTGTTAGTCTTTATTTTTTAATTCTAATCAAATCATGTACTTGTCTAAAAACTCTATGTGTTTTTATCTGTATGTCATGTTATTTTTCTCAGGAGGTATGACTGTTATATTTCTAAGTATTGTGCTAAGCTTCATATGTTTGTGTGTTCCTGTACAACATTACTCGTACTTTTACTATCCTATACCTTGAGTACTCTCCTTTTGTTGATAGCAAAGGGGGAAAACATAAATTGTTGTTTACAGGAAATATAGCATAGATTCAGGGGGAGAATACAATATAAGTTGCAAGCATATTCTCATGGGAAGAAATATTTTAACAAAATCATGTCCAAGATTCACTCGTAGAAAATGGAGTTGTCATCATCAAAAAGGGGGATAAGTTGGATCATAAGGTTTTGAATGCTGACAAGAGGCGAATGATCTTCAGAAATTTATGACTATGGCAAATCCGAGCTCATCATCTCAAATATGGTTCATTTTGATTGAGTCCATATGTAGACAGTGAAGTATAGAATTTTGTTAAAATCTATCCTCAAAGCACATCACTCATAGATTCTTTTTATCATATGTTTTATAAGATTCTTTATGTATGCACTGAATGAGCTGAAAAGCAGTACTCAGTCGACTGAATTCTATATATCGGTCGATTAACACTGTGTTGATTTTTTTGTATATACAGCAGTCGAATGACTTGCTTAGGTCAATCGAATGTCACTGTACATGTTTTTGTGCATGTTTGAAATTCAGTCGAATGCTTAAGCAAGGTTAGTAAACTGAATATGCAACTATCACTTTTCTCCAACAGACACTTCTTTTGATCAAAGGGTTCCTTCTTCCTAGAAGGTCACAGCTCTTAAATTCTAATAGATGTCGATTTTCAGAAGTCATTTCTCATCACACACTATATGCACACTCAAGATTCATAGATCCAATAATTTAATTCTCTATTCTCTTTTGATCTATAGCACTTAGCATTCTTGAGTTCAATATATACAAGCTCTCGTACAATCATTGCTTACATATTTGTTTCCATACTTTTCAAGCAATATTATACTTCCTATTCTTCATACACACATAAATATATACATCTACTCTGAGGATAAGATTTTAGGAAGGGTGTACTACAAGTGACAAATTTGTGTTATTAGAACACACAAAGTCAAGTTAAAATCCAGTTTGTAAGAAACTCCTGTTCAGTTGCTCAGGCGGTCAAAGTCCTGTTTAGTTGCTCTGTCGGTCAAAGTCCTATTCAGTTGCTTAGGCGGTAAAAGTCCTGTTTGGTTGCTCAGGCAGTGTAATACCTATTCCTCCGAGTTAAGTAAGGGTTGCTAGCTATAATTCCAAAAGGAGTCTGGGACTAGACGTAGAACAGGAGTTCGAACCAGTATAAAAATCTCTAGCATCATTTCTTTTATTGTTATTTTCGCACTAGCTATTTATTATCTTCCATATTACACGATCCTTTAATATAGTAACTTTCAAAATCTGGGGATATTATTTTCAATGATGTTCTTTTGAAAATACTTTTTAAATAATATAAATCTGAGCCAAATTTTTTACATTGATTAAATTCCAACATACTAGATACAAAGTAGGTTCTATAATCAAATACATAGGCACGTATTGGAGAATGGGTTTCCATATAATGGCAAGGCAAGAGACTACCTTCCATATAGTACATCTCTAAAGGAATGTATTGAGGATCAACATCTTTGAAACCTCTGAAAATCATAACCGGCCCACCCGCAGACCCATCTATTGGCGGATAGAACCGAATATGACATCACCCAGGTCATAATTGATCAATCTGGGATCCCATAGCATGCTCCACTTACTCGAAAAATAGAGAGTAATCTAAAAAGGTAATGACCATACCTTAATGGTTGCAGCCCTAAAGCATCCTTGTTTTAGCTATTACCGGTTGATGGGGCCTAAGGTAAAGATTACCTTTCACATCTCCTATAATCCACTTTGAATGCCACATTTCCATTCCATGATCACACAACTGATTTCTACAAATGTATAATTCCTTAAGCTAAGAGAAATTGCCTTCTCCAACACTAACAGATGATACCTTTATAAGGATCAATTAATGTGTTCATAAATGCATCGTCAAACACTCACCCATACATGTTGTCCGGAGACATGACAAACCGAAGGAAATCTCCCACCACATCTTGTGGGGAATCATCCCGAGGAATTATACTAATTCTACTCAATATCAATTTGTGTATTCACCAAGTATTATCCATCAAATAATGATGAAATCACCATTTAAATTCATATAGTTAGAACGAGTTTCCACCTTGGAATTTAACACCAATCATAAGAAGATTATCTCCATACAATCAAAGTAGTATCAAATTAAATCAACAAATTTTGAACCTTTTATACTTGTTCCATTTTCGACATTTCGACCTTATCTATCCTTCGCCCCGGAAAGAAACCAGGTGGGCTAGTGGACTGGTTGCTCCTGAATATCTCCTTAGTTTAAGCATATAATATCTAAATCTTGGGAGTAGAAAAATTAGCTCTACTCACTTGCTTTTAGAGCCACGATTAAATCACTTGATTTTAATAACTTTTCTTCAAATCATTTATTTAAACTCTTTAAAATAAGATTTAAAGCCTCCATTATCCATTTCAAACTTATATGAAAGATTTGGAAAAGAATTTTAAATTCATATATCAAAAGTTATTAAAAGTGCTGCAAAAAGTGCTGCGAATAGTGCTGTAAATAGTGTTTTTAAGGCTTATTTGATCAAATAACTTTTCAATCATTTAGAAATTCATTTTTACAACAAGTCAAATTTAAAACATTTATAGAATTTATTCCATATTTTTTTAAGAATTAAAAATATCATTTATAAAAAAAATTGTCGCGTTGGTTTCGAAACTGCCAAACCGCGACTATTTTTAAAACTTATTTTGCTCATATTTCAAAATCAACTAAATGAAATCTTGATTTTCTTTATTCATTTAAAAACTAAAGTTATAAGAGTTTGGAAAATTCTTAATACAAATAATTCTGACTCAAATCCATCGTACAAATGGACTTAGCTTTCTACGGCGCGAATTCGCGAACTACCGTTGCACGATGCGTCTATCTTAACCAATTTTTCATTCTACTTTAAAACTTCATCAAAATACTTCTAATTGTTTATAAAACATTATTAAATCATTTTAAACCATTTTCAAAGAGATTTAACGACTCGTATATGTACCATTTCATTTAGAAAAACGAAAGTGATGTCCTTTGTGATATTTCGACCTGTATTTAAATATGACCCGTTTTACACAACCAAACCAAAATATCTCACACCCAAACATGATGACCATACCATAACAACCAAACAATCATCATTCGAAATATATACATATACATATATGTATATGTATATGTGTGTGTGTGTGTCTATATATATATATATATATATATATATATATAAGTGGAGTATTCTCACCTCGGATTAAACAATTAACGTAAAATGGCTATAGCTCCGCTAACTTGTGTTTAAACCTCACGAGCTCTTATACCTTGGCTCCTAGATGGCTCTGCCCTTGCTTAGGACGAAGGGAGGTGCTCACGGGCCTTGGTTATGGGAGGACGAAGGGTGTGGCTGTGGGGTATTTATGTGGAGAGGAGGAGTTTTGTGACGCCCCACCTCTATACCCACGCTAGCCAAGGACACTACGAGGCAATGCCGTCAACTAGCGCGGAGAATAAGGCTGTTAAGGAGCGACCATCCATGCAATGGCTTGGGCGAGCACCGCTATGTCGGATAGTATAACGCGTTTGATTTCAAGTGGAAATCCGACACACCGACACAAACTCAAAGCTACTACAAAGTGGCTATAATAATCTTCGGAAACAAACATAGAAATAAGCATAACACAAATCAGACACAGACATCCATATCACAAAGGCGGAAGAAGATATGAATATATAACTAACACATGAAAGTGTACATCAGAGTAGTGGTCAAAAAGATCCACAATAATACAAAAGAACAGCAACACGTGCTATACAAAAGAATACAACTATGAGTCTATATCTCAAGTGTATACAACAAAAACTGCTAATCTAAATAGTTAGCCAAAAGTCAGAGTAATGAATCCCTGGGGAGAAGTCAAGCAGAAGCACCTGTAACATCTCGGTCTGACTCGAGTATTATTTATAAGAAAATAATAAACGGACCAGTTTAGCTATAAATATCAGACGACATGATATAAAGTAAAAGATATTTCATAAACATAAAATATCCATAATGGCATACTACTATAAGCATGCAAATGATGATCAACAAAAGATCGATCAATACCACAAGAATCTTCACAAAGATCCAAAAAGGGTATCATACCCAAAACTTGTACTCACAACAAGTCAATGACACACGAATTCACCAATGCACAAAAATTGATAAAGCTTATCAATAGAAATCACGAAAATAGACGAAGCATAAAAATTCCAGAAATCAACACACGAAATCCAGAAATCATAAAAAGGGAAAGAGGCCTATCACATGACGGTCCGAACACCATGGGGAGCTACCCCATATGTGTGAGTCGAAATCACACAGATGAGGTCTAGACTAACCTTGCAGACAAAGAGATATGTGTGAGTCGAAATCACACAAATGGTGTCTAGTCTAACCTCGTAGATAGAAAAGATATGTGTGAGTCGAAATCACACAAACGGTGTCTAGACTAACCTCGCAGATAAAGAGATAGGTGTGAGTTGAAATCACACGGATGAGGTCTAGTCTAACCTTGCAATCAAAGAGACATCGCACAATTGCTAGTCTAAATCATAAAAATGACCATCATGATCACCGAGGAGTGTCAATTACACTAAGTTAGTAAATATAAAAGTTTAGCTTCATGTCCCATAATCACTTGCTTAACTTAAATATTTACGAACAAACTGTAAATCTTCACTAGAAAATTATCACAAAAGATTCAATCGAACAAGTCCAAGAATTAACCGACGAAGCAAACACAAGCATTTCATACCACTTGTTTTACTAAGTCGTTTAATTAGATTTCTCATCCGAGTGAGGTAAAGGTTTGTATATACTAATAGATTGGAAAACGGTTTTATAAACAAGTTTGGTAATAAAATAGTGTTGAAGATTGCCTTGACGAAAGAGTTTTGATATTTACTACTAGTATTGAAACCATTATATTTTTAAAGTGACAAATCATAAAAATGATTATAGAAACAATCAATCATCAAAATTCACGTTCAAAGACGTGAATAAAATACAAAGAAATCGATACCGAATCCATCAAAATGGATATTCCCAAAAATCACGAAGAAAATGTCATCAAAATCAATAATAAATGATAACAACAAAAGGGAATCAACACAAATCGATTAAATTTGGAAATTCAAACAAAATAGGCAATATAGGTAAAAAGTGCAGATTCAGACGTTTGAAATCAAGGATTCAGACGTCTGAATCTGGAAAACCAAAAGTTTTCCAGAGTTTATTTCAGACGTCTGAGCCCTATATTTCAGACGTCTGAAATAGGCAATTTTTAGCCTATTTCCTTTCTGGTCCAAAACAAACTAATTCAGACGTCTGAAATATAGATTCAGACGTCTGAATCTGGGAATACAAATCTTCCCAGCATAATATTCAGACGTCTGAATCTAACGTTTCAGACGTCTGAAACTGGGGTTCAGGGCATTCCCTGAACCTAGACCAAAAATGGCCGAAATAAATACCGGAAGCGATCGGACGAGCAACGAGGACTAAGGATTTATGTCGAGCGACAACCCAGCCTTAACGGCTCTTCGACACACCTCAAATATCAATCTCCAAATATCTATAAAAGGATTTTCATAGATTTTGATTTCAAAACATCAAAAATTGGAATATACACCAAATCAATCCAAACCAAAATCAATTGCACAAGAATAAGTGTTAGGAATTCATACCTAACAATCGAAGATAATTATAGACAAAGATGTGAGATAAAAATATCACCTTTGAACCTAAACAAATGAAGAAGAAGCTTGAAAGCAAAGGGAGAATCAACCACTCTTCAACACAACCCAAACGAGCTTGAATCTATGCTCAAAAAGAAGAACATTCCTAAAGTTAGGTTTAGGATTTTCTGAAATTCAAGAGAGAAGGAGTTGGAGAAGATGAAGAGAAGGCTTACCAATGGGTTCTTCAATTAGTTTGGAGCTAGAGCTTGATTTGCAAAAGAATACTAGGGCTTGAGTTTCAATTTCCCATTACACTCTCCATTGTTATAAAAGCTTGGGTATTAGGAAAATAGAAAGGAAGTAAATGAAGAGGAGAGGGTTGGGACTGAATACATAAGTGGAGTTATTGGGCTCGGCCCAAACCAAAGCCCTAAGTAAAAAGTGGAAAAATTCCTCTAACTCCAAACATATCAAAGTTTATACTCAAAAAATCGCAAACGGCGCTTTGAACTCAATGGAAGTGGTCCCGAGTCTTAATTCGACCGTATGCAAAAAGTAGCTTTTCGGACAAAATTTCGAGTATCGATAAAATATTTAGATAAAATATTTAAATATAAAATCGATAAATATGCGGGTTGTTACAGACTCCCCTACTTAAAGAAATTGCGTCCTTGCAATATTTAAGAAGAAGACATATATAGTAACAACTATGAGAGCATATTCAACACAAAAGAAATCTGAAATAAAAGGTTCACCTTAAAGAGCGCGGGAAAGTAAGTCCGGATGTGTTCGCTCGATGAACTCTCTAGATTCCCAAGAACAATCCTTAGGATTTGAAGACCATTGAACTTTCACAAGCGGGACATCTTTATTTCGAAGGCGTTTGACCTCCGAAGCAATGATTCGAGTAGGATGCTGCTCATAAGTTAAATTAGGCGAAACTTCAATCTCTTCCACAACACCGGGCTCAAGAATAGAATCGGAATCTCGAAGACATTTCCGTAATTGAGAAACGTGAAACACGTCATGCATGGCAGAAAACTGAGCCGGTAATGAAAGGCGATAAGCCATGGAACCAATACGTTCAGTGATAGGAAATGGCCCCATATATCGAGGCGCTAACTTTCCCGATCGACTGAAATGTACAACACCTTTCATAGGTGAAACACGAATAAAAACAAGATCTCCAACAGAAAATTCTAATCTCCTTCTTCGATTATCGGCATAGGATTTTTGTCTACTCTGGGCTTCTTTCATCCTATGTCGAATAAGTTCAATCTTTTCTGTGGAATCACGAATAAAGTCTGGACCTAAAACCAGCTTCTCACCGGCCTCAAGCCAACCAAAAGGAGAACGGCGTGGCCTTCCATAGAGTGCCTCGAAAGGTGCCATACCAATACTAGATTGGAAGCTATTATTATAGGAAAATTCAACAAGAGGAATATGATCTTCCCAGCTTCCACTGAAATCAAACACACAAGCACAAAGAAGATCTTCAAGAGTTTGATTCACACGCTCGGTTTGTCCATCGGACTGGGGGTGATAAGCGGTGCTAAAATTAAGCTTCGTTCCTAAAGCTTTTTGAAGACTCTTCCAGAATCCACTAGTAAACAATGGATCACGATCGCTGACAATAGAACTAGGAACTCCATGCAATTTAACAATTTCTTTGACAAAAAGTTTGGCCAAAAGAGGAACAATTCGGTTAGACTGAACGGAAATAAAATGGACAGATTTAGTAAGTCTATCAACAGTCACCCATAAGCTATCATGACCCGAACGAGAACGGGGAAGGCCATCAATAAAATCCATGGAAATTTGGTCCCACTTCCAAATTGGAATTTCTAAAGGTTGCAATAACCCACCGGGCCATTGATGTTCGGCCTTAACGAGTTGGCAAGTCCTCCAACACTTAACGAAGTTAGCGATGTCAAGTTTCATTCCCTCCCAATAATAAAGTCGCTTCATACCCGCGTACATTTTACTACTACCGGGATGAATGGTAAATTTAGAACGATGGGAATCTTCTAAAATATCTTTTCGAAGATCACTAATATTTGGCACGATAAGTCTACCGAATTTCCGAATTCCGCCACGAGAATCAATATCAAAGTCTTTCAAACCTTCAATATCAATTCTATCCTTAAAATTTTGGCGAAGAAGAGCCAAGTCGGGATCTAGCCTTTGAGCTTCAAGAATGCGGTCTAAAAGAGAAGGATGAGCCTCAGGGCTACATAAAACAAATGATGAGCATAAATCGGATACGCGGTCTCGAATCTCACAAGTGGATAAGATCTCGAGATTGTTCCATTCAGATATCATCATAGAAACAACTGCTTGTTGCTTACGGCTAAGAGCATCGGCGACACGATTACCCTTACCGGGGGTATAAAGAATATCAAGATCATAAGGAGCAAGGAACTCGAGCCAACGTTGTTGACGCAAATTAAGTTCCTTTTGAGAAAATAAATACCTCAATGACTTATGATCGGTATAAAGAACAAATTTCTCTCCTAAAAGATAATGACGCCAAATCCGAAGAGCGAAAACAATAGCCGCGAGTTCTAAATCATGTGTGGCATATCTAGTCTCGGCCGGCTTCAATTGCCGAGAAGCATAAGCCATAACACGTTCTTTTTGCATAAGAACGGCACCCAAACCAATGCGACAAGCATCAGTATAAACAACAAAATCTTGGTTTCCATTGGGAATCACAAGAATAGGAGCATCGGAAAGGAGTTCTTTTAATTTTTGGAAAGAAGCTTCACATTTGTCCGACCAAATGTATTTAACTCCCTTCTTAGTCAAACCAGTGAGAGGCACGACAATCTTAGAAAAGTTTTTAATAAAACGACGGTAATATCCCGCCAATTCGAGAAAGCTACGGATTTCAGTCACACTCTCAGGTCTTTTCCAATCTTGAATCGCTTCAATCTTTGAAGGATCCACGGAAATTCCGGATTCGGAAATAATATGACAGAGAAACTTCACACGAGATTGCCAAAAATGGCATTTAGAAAATTTTGCTTTTAAATGATTACTCCTAAGAGTTTCCAACACAATCCGAAGATGCTTTTCATGTTCCTCCTCGGTCTTTGAATACACAAGAATATCATCAATGAAGATGAGAACAAATCGATCGAGAAAATCTTTGAAAACTCGATTCATAAGGTCAACGAAATAAGCCGGAGCATTCGTTAAACCAAATGGCATAACAAGCCATTCATAAGATCCATAACGGGTACGGAACGATGTCAAAGGAATGCTATCCTCAGCAATACGAAGCTGATGAAAACCGGTAGCCAAGTCCAACTGTGAAAAGACTCTAGCACCGCTAAGTTGGTCAAATAGATCATCAATCCGAGGTAAAGGATAATTATTTTTGATAGTAAGATCGTTAAGCTTGCGGTATTCAACGCAAAGTCTAAGTGTACCATCTGATTTCTTCACGAAAATAGCCGAAGCTCCCCAAGGCGAGGAACTAGAGCGAATAAATTGCTTCGTCACCAATTCAGATAATTGTTTGCGCATCTCCTCATTCTCCTTATTAGACATGCGATAAGGAGGACGAGTAATAGGTTGAGCTCTAGGGATAAGATTAATTTTGAACTCAATTGCTCGCTTAGGTGGCAATCCTAAAACGGGCTCAAATATGTCGGAAAATTCACGAACAACGTGAATAAGAGCAATGACATCTTCCTCATCATCATTATCGTCATCACGAGGATTTAAAGAATATAAAGATGCAGTCAAAGAAGAATCTGAATCTTTAAGAATAATAGAAATCTGCTTTACAGATTGCGGGTGTCGGAGATAAATAGTCCGCTCGGGACATAGGATGTGAGCTTCATAACGGTTAAGCCAATCCATTCCCAAAATAATTCCAAAGCCTAAATAACGCATGATATGCAAATCGGCTAGGAAGGAAAAATCGCATAAAATAATCTCCACATCTTTACAAAGCAAACTAAGATTTGTGGATCCACCAACCGGATTCACAATTCTTAAAGAAGTCATTAAAGCAACAACACTTAAAGAAAAGGTATCGACAAGTTCCTTTAATATAAAAGAGTGGGATGCACCCGTATCAAAGAGAACTCGAATAGGTTGATCACGAAATATAATAATACCATCAAGGATAGAATGAGATATACCTTGACCACGAGATGTGTTGCCAGGGGCTTGAGCAACATTTAACTTTCCCTCCTTCTTGCCTTCAAGTTTGAGGCATTGATGTATATAATGATCCGGGCTCTTACAATAGCGACAACAACGAGGCTTTGAACACTTGTTCGCAAAATGGTCCCTAGACCCATAGTTGAAGCATTTCCCACTACTAGGAGAAGGAGCCTTTGCAGCAGGAGTTGCTTGCTTACTCTTTTTGTTGGGATAAGGACCTTTGAATTTGATTGGCCTCTTCTTGTTGTTGAAGTTTGGTTTGGAACCCACCACTTCAACATCACTTTCCCTATCCGCCTCTTCAAGACAAAGAGCGATATCAATGAGTTGGTCGAAGGGAACTTCTAATTTTAGAAGTAATGGCTTCTTGAGATTTTTGTTTAAGCCATAGACAAATCTTTGGTTCTTCTTCAATGGGGTGTTGATGTATTCAACCCCATATTTGGAAAGTGACTCGAAGGATGCAACATAATCAATCACGGAGGCTTCACCCTGAACAAGGTCTATGAAACGTCGAGCCAATGTCACTTTCTCTGCTTCTGGCACGAATTTTAATTCGAAGCGTTCCCGAAATTGCTCCCAGGTGAGATCCACTTCATTAATCTCAGAAATAAGAAGTCCGTACCAGTCCAATGCTCTCTCTTGGAGCATACTGGAAGCCACCTGAACACGGTGAAGATCGACGAGATTCATGTGAATGAAGATTCGATCGCAGGTCCTCAACTAAGCCTGGACCTCGATGATAGTTTCAGAACCTTTAAATGGCTTCCCACCTAGGTTGGTGTAATCATTGCACAAACGTGCAAACCTAGATTTAGAGTGAGTAGGTTCCGGATTAGAACCAGCTGCTTGAGCATTCGTCACAAGGTCAAGAAGTTGCTGGGTAGTCATAAAAACTCCATCTTGGGGTGGAGCACTAGATGGTCCAGCTCTGAGACGACCAGGTCTAACCATTTCTCTTCCTTAAGAAAGAAAGAAGAGAAAGAAGAAGATTATTCACTAATGAATATCAAGCAATCTTGCTAGATAAAACAAGGAATCATAAAGAATATAGGACGAATCGGTACGACGACTCAAATTAATCCAAAGACATAACTCCTAAGGTGGACTTAGGACGATGATCCTTGTTAAATTATTCTACATTGTTCCGAAGTTTGGCTCTAATACCAAGCTGTGACGCCCCACCTCTATACCCACGCTAGCCAAGGACACTACGGGGCAATGCCGTCAACTAGCGCGGAGAATAATGCTGTTGAGGAGCGACCATCCATGCAATGGCTTTGGGCGAGCACCGCTATGTCGGATAGTATAACGCGTTTGATTTCAAGAGGAAATCCGACACACCGACACAAACTCAAAGCTACTACACAGTGGCTATAATAATCTTCGGAAACAAACATAGAAATAAGCATAACACAAATCAGACACAGACATCCATATCACAAAGGCGGAAGAAGATATGAATATATAACTAACAAATGAAAGTGTACATCAAGAGTAGTGGTCAAAAAGATCCACAACAATACAAAAGAATAGAAACACGTGCTATACAAAAGAATACAACTATGAGTCTATATCTCAAGTGTATACAACAAAAACTGCTAATCTAAATAGTTAGCCAAAAGTCAGAGTAATGAATCCCTAGGGAGAAGTCAAGCAGAAGCACCTGTAACATCTCGGTCTGACTCGAGTATTATTTATAAGAAAATAATAAACGGACCAGTTTAGCTATAAATATCAGACGACATGATATAAAGTAAAAGATATTTCATAAACATAAAATATCCATAATGGCATACTACTATAAGCATGCAAATGATGATCAACAAAAGATCGATCAATACCACAAGAATCTTCACAAAGATCCAAAAAGGGTATCATACCCAAAACTTGTACTCACAACAAGTCAATGACACACGAATTCACCAATGCACAAAAATTGATAAAGCTTATCAATAGAAATCACGAAAATAGGTAAAGCATAAAATTTCCAGAAATCAACACACGAAATCCAGAAATCATAAAAAGGGAAAGAGGCCTATGACATGACGGTCCGTAGACCATGGGGAGCTTACCCATATGTGTGAGTCGAAATCACACAGATGAGGTCTAGACTAACCTTGCAGACAAAGAGATATGTGTGAGTCGAAATCACACAAATGGTGTCTAGTCTAACCTCGCAGACAGAAAAGATATGTGTGAGTCGAAATCACACAAATGAGTGTCTAGACTAACCTCGCAGATAAAGAGATAGGTATGAGTCGAAATCACACAGATGAGTTCTAGTCTAACCTTGCAGTCAAAGAGACATCGCACAATTGCTAGTCTAAATCATAAAAATGATCGTCGTGATCACCGAGAAGTGTCAATTGCACTAATTTAGTAAATATAAAAGTTTAGCTTCATGTCCCATAATCACTTGCTTAACTTAAAAATTTACGAACAAACTGTAAATCTTCGCTAGAAAATTGTCACAAAAGATTCAATCGAACAAGTCCAAGAATTAACCGACGAAGCAAACGCAAACGTTTCATACCACTTGTTTTACTAAGTCGTTTAATTAGATTTCTCATCCGAGTGAGGTAAAGGTTTGTATATACTAATAGATCGAAAAACGGTTTTATAAACAAGTTTGGTAATAAAATAGTGTTGAAGATTGCCTTGACGAAAGAGTTTTGATATTTACTACTAGTACTGAAACCTTTATATTTTTAAAGTGACAAATCATAGAAATGATTGTAGAAACAATCAATCATCAAAATTCACGTTCAAAGACGTGAATAAAATCCAAAGAAATCGATACCGAATCCATCAAAATGGATATTCCCAAAAATCACGAAGAAAATGTCATCAAAATCGATAATAAATGATAACAACTAAAGGGAATCAACACGAATAGATTAAAGTTGGAAATTCAAACAAAATAGGCAATATAGGCAAAAAGTGCAGATTCAGACGTCTGAAATTAAGGATTCAGACGTCTGAATCTGGAAAACCAAAAGTTTTCCAGAGTATATTTCAGACGTCTGAACCCTATATTTCAGACGTCTGAAATAGGCAATTTTTAGCCTATTTCCTTTCTGGTCCAAAACAAACTAATTCAAACGTCTGAAATATAGATTCAGACGTCTGAATCTGGGAATACAAATCTTCCCAGTATAATATTCAGACGTCTGAATCTAACGTTTCAGACGTCTGAAACTGGGGTTCAGGGCATTCCCTGAACCTAGACCAAAAATGGCCGAAATAAATACCGGAAGCGATCGGACGAGCAACGACGACTAAGGATTTACGTCGAGCGACAACCCAGCCTTAACGGCTCTTCGATATGCCTCAAATATCAATCTCCAAATATCTATAAAAGGATTTTCATAGATTTTGATTTCAAAACATCAAAAATTGGAATATACACCAAATCAATCCAAACCAAAATCAACTGCACAAGAATAAGTGTTAGGAATTCATACCTAACAATTGAAGATAATTATAGACAAAGATGTGAGATGAAAATCTCACCTTTGAACCCAAACAAATGAAGAAGAATCTTGGAAGCAAAGGGAGAATCAACCACTCTTCAACACAACCCAAACGAGCTTGAATCTATGCTCAAAAAGAAGAACATTCCCAAAGTTAGGTTTAGGAATTCCTGAAATTCAAGAGAGAAGGAGTTGGAGAAGATGAAGAGAAGGCTTACCAATGGGTTTTTCAATTAGTTTGGAGCTAGAGCTTGATTTGCAAAACAATACTAGGGCTAGAGTTTCAATTTCACATTCCACTCTCCATTGTTATAAAAGCTTGGGTATTAGGAAAATAGAAAGGAAGTAAATAAAGAGGAGAGGGTTGGGACTGAATACATAAGTGGAGTTATTGGGCTCAGCCCAAACCAAAGCCCTAAGTAAAAAGTGGCAAAATTCCTCTATCTCCAAACATATCAAAGTTTATACTCAAAAAGATCACAAACATCGCTTTGAACTCAATGGATGTGGTCCCGAGTCCTAATTCGACCGTATGCAAAAAGTAGCTTTTCGGACAAAATTCCGAGTATCGATAAAATATTTAGATAAAATATTTAAATATAAAATCGATAAATATGCGGGTTGTTACAAGTTTGCTTTGAGTTTTGATATATATATATATTATAATTTATATTCGAACTATGATTTGCTAAGGCTAGAAGTGATGAAAATAGAGTGGAAGTTCAGGAAAACGAAGAAGAAGAAGTGAATGGAAGTGAAGAAGGATGGTGGGTATTTATAGGCAAATCAAAGGAGCTAAATATCACGATATTTAAGTGGAAATACGTCATCACCTCATCACCACCATCACCTCCTTCTCCATCATTATGGTTGGCCGAAATCCCCTTCCTTCCCATGTGCTTAGCCATGTGCATGTACTTGGATGTGTAAGTGGTTGACTTTAGGATGCTTAAGGGTTAAGGAAATGAGAAAGTATTTTTGATTATTTTATATAAAAATATATGTGTGTATATGTGTGCATTCATGTGAATATGAATTTCTTCATGTATGTTTATATGTATATTTGCATATATATGTCACATATAATCCATAAAGTTGCACAACTTCTACAAGTTGAATCATTGCGAATTCCGATTTTGATTTGAGGTCATATTTCTCTTCTTAGTTAATATACATATATCTGTAAACAAAGTTTAATAATAATATTTGTACCATTATATAATAATTAAAATGGCTTATTTAGTAATCAAACTAATTATTAAATCATTTAAACTCCATTTAAATTAAAAAAAATCAATTATTCCAAAATAGTGCCATTATTAATGATGCCATATATACTTTTAATTTTCCAAAATGAAATGAATTAATCTATTACATATTCTCACCTATATCGAAAAATGAGTGTATGTATCCAACTCCGTGTGCGACATCGGATAGTCAAAAAGATGTTTATCGATAAAATGATTTTCGGTTATTTTATCGATATATCTTCCAAATATATATTTTATAAATATTTATTCAAAATAAGCATACCTATATTATTTTTATTCAAAATGTTATCATAATTTTAAAATACCTTATATTTGAATATTTCAAAAAAAATTCTAAAGTGATGAATTTTCGGGTCGTTATAGCTGAGATGAGATTATGACAAAGGCCATAGGATAGGTGCTATATACGATGCAATCAATAAATTGTTACACATCGGTTTTGGGCTTATAATTTGTTGATCTTCCTACAACGACCCAGAATTTCAAATACTTCGTATTCAAATATCTGAATTATTTAAATATTTGAATCCAAAATTTAATGTGATTAAGTATGATTTAAAACCTTATTAAACACTTTTTAATTTTATTTAGTGTTAGAAAAATTATAGAAAATTTGTTTTTGAAATGTGTTTACATATACATACTCTGGATAAATATTGAAAATGTGATCCGAAAATGTTTTGTCAAAACTTTTCATACAATATAAGTAGTGTAAATATTTTTCAATTTGAATAGTTATCATATGAACATATAAACAAGTAATAAAACCTCCCTTTCTAAATCAAAATAACTATGTAAGCATATAATGTTAAAGAGACATTTAGTACATAAGAACCCTTAAATCAAGACTTGATTTAAGGACTATGTTTCATGTAGAGGTATGGTTATGTAAGAGCATGGCTTGGATGTACCTTAACTTCATGGTTAAGGAGGGGTTTTTACTAACTTTTCCACTCAAATCCTAGCTTATAAATACACATGCATATGCACTTCATTTCCATACAAATTCATTCCTAAACACATGTCGTTACTCTCTCTTCTCCTCTTCTTTTTGGCTTTAGGCTGTGTACTTTTTGGGGGAGGAAAATGGCTTAGGGCCATGGGTATTAACGGAAAGGAAGGGGGCTCAGGCCGTGGGTATTGAAGGAGGAAGGGGTGGTTTAAGCCGTGAGAAAAAGTGATGGTGGTGGGAATGGCCGTGAGCCAAGAAGGAGGGAATGGCCTTGGATATGTGGTTTAGGAAGGTAGCGGATGGGTTTTAGTAATGTTTTGATGAAGTAAGATATGCTAGTTTAAGTGTGGTTATGATTTAATGTTGGTAGAAAGAGATTTGGTTCGATAAAAGCAAGTTATTCTCACTTTGAATGAGGTTAATTACTTGATATAAATACTTATTGAAATTGCTTGCTATTATATATAATAATAGATACTAACTATTTAAAGTTATAACCTTTATTATATGCTTCCAAAAGCATATGATTTGTTAAAGTAGTTGCCTTAAAGAGAATCGAATTATGTTGTTTTAATTAAGCATATTTAAACATCTAAAATGGACATGATTATTAGTACATATGTTAATACATGTTTAGTAGTGATATGGTTTGAGACTGAAATCATATATGTATATAAGTAACATGACACCAAATATTGGATTGAATACGGAATTGTCCGTATAGCGATAATCGTTATAAATGCACTTTGAATCCCTTAAACTATAACTTGTGAAAATGGATTTAATAACATGTTTTAATAATAAGTTATTTGGTTTTTATCTACGCTTACATAAGTGTCTTGAAAAGCAAAGAATATGTTCTAAAAAGTTATAGAAGAAGTAAATCAAAGTAACAAAAGATTGAAGTAAAAAGGTCGCTATAGTGACACTTTTAAATATAGTTCGTCTTTGAAATAACACACAGTTTCGCGAAGACTTTCTTAGGGGTTTCTTTAGAAATTAATCAATCAATAAAATATTATTAAAATTAGGAAAGTTTTCAAGCCTAATTGATTTGATTGCTATTGAACGAATTGCAAAAAGTTATAGCGAAATAGTCGATATAAGTGCAGTTCGGTAAAATGCCATGCATTCGAGAAAATCTCTAAAAATAATTGAAAGTCAATCTTTGGGATTCTTATCATGGTTTTCAAGTACCTAAAGTATACTAAATAATGAAAAAATAATGAATCAAAAATCATTTGTTTAAATGTTGACATCCAGGCTCAAAGTTTTAGCAAAACAATGTTGAAAATGGTAACAAAACTTTTGAAGCACTTTGCAAATGCGACCTTTGTTAATACTATAAATTGTTTAAAATGATATTTAAATTATTTATTTTCTCTAATATTTTTAGGGTGGTTTTCTAACTTATAAAAGAGCATTTTTAAGTTGGTGTCAAGTTTATATATAATTTTAACAATTAATTATGAACTTTTAAACTAAAGCTAAAATTAAAACCCATCTTTCTATTTATTTCGATATTCCTTATTTTACATAATATTCCTTATAAATAGTTATCATATATTTTAAGTAGTTCTAAAAGTATTTTAACATATTAATAAGTAATTTAAAGATATGTTAAAAATATATTTTTAAGTTTTAAATATTAAATTAAGTATTTTATAAATATAATAAAGGGAGTTTGGTTTTAACACTTAACTAAAATAAATTATTTTATGGAATTGACTAAAAGAGTATTACCTCAATTATTAAATGTGGATATGACCTGATCTTTATAAATGTTCAAAGTTAATTAATAGATAAGTAAACAATTTTGGGTTGCTATAAACAGTATTCTTACCAAAACTTGTTTTTAACCCTTATTATTAACTATACTTGGGAATACGATTAGATATTTACTAATGGATATTTAGTAGAAAAATACTAGTTTGTGGTTTTGGGTTTGTTGTGATAATTTTTTTTAGCAACACTTGTCTTTAATCCTTAAACGTAATTAAACCTTTGAAGGAGAGTTTTAAAGATAATGATTAAATGGAATGGTTTTAGGTTTGTAGTAAACAATATTTTAGCAACATTTATTTTTAAACCCTTGATATCTTTAACAATGGAATTTTAATGAAAATAACATGTATTGAAATCTTTTATAAAGAGATAGAAAATGTTATATGTTTAATTTATGAAGGAAAAGGAGTTTATTCTATTATTGTTTTGGTAGTAATTGTGTTAATCTCTTTGATTATATTTCAAGTCATTAAAACTTGTCAAATGATTTGTGAATACACTTATACCATTGGAATAAGTATATCAACACTTTTTAAGTATTGGAAAGGGTATAATTGAAAAAAAATTAAACAATATATTCAACTATATAAAGGGAGCTTTATTAATAATAAAACATTAATAAATAAATAAAGTCTTGATTTATAAAAGAGAAGTTTTATTAGATAAAAAATGTTTTCCTAATAAGAAAGGTTTTAATAAATAAAAAATAAATTAATTAATAAGGGCTTTAAAAGTCGTTTATGTGACCTGACCATGCCTTGCATGAAATGGTATTGCACGTATGTTTACTTGCTTATAAGAAAGTATTCGGGACTTATTTCCCTTATGCGATCATTCTCATTATTCTTGAATAAGACCAAATTTATCAACTCGATCTTGGAGAGACCAGGATCGGTAAGTGTTCTACCTATCAAAAACTAGTCCAATGTTAAGATACAGGTTCTTTGTTTTGGAAGCGAATAATAGGAACCATGTGTGGTTCTGGAATCTGTTGAGATGATGGAATTCATATGGGATTCATTATGTGATCGAGTTTTGTTGAAAACTCATGTGAAGATGTCGAATGTAGCCTCAACATCTAGAAATGACTAAAGATAAAGTAGGGTGCATGATCTTGGGATTTAGCTGACCCATTAGGAGTACATCAACTTCATATCTAGAGTATGCTTATGATATGTTGCATATGGTGAGTTGATGATACTTGGTACACATTGTTCACGAGAGTGTTTGGATAATGGCCAAGTTGTGTTGACCTTATGGTATATTTTATCTTAAGATATATGGTGCTCGGAAGGTATTTTCTGATCCTTTCATAGGAGATCGGTCTCATTGAGGAGATGTCCGTGGAAAATCCATTTAAAACATACCTTAGCAGTTTTGTTTGTATACTTAAATATGCTGTCTAATGTAACCAATATAACTATTTTAGCTATGATTTATATACATATTGAACACCCTAAACTTTATTATAATATCACTAAATTTTCTGCAAAGTGGTTCGGTTATCGTAAGGTAAAAATATGTCCGTGTTTATTTGCGACGTGGTCTTATGGGATACCTTCGTTTTTTAAAGGGTTTTACAAATATTATAACTCAAATTACTTGAGTTTTCTCATGCTTATTTACTAGATTGATACGGGAGTTATTTTTCTTATAATGCTTGGGTCAGCCCCTTGAATATTTTTAGATTACATTGATGATCATTGGAGCTCTTGGAGAGAGGAGCTGGATTGTAGCGACCCTGACTCGGCCTACGAAAATCGGCACCGAATACGACACTCGTATTCAAATGCCGCAGATCCAAACGTCGAATCGCCGGAGCTTATAACACCATTAAGTAAAACAACACAGCGGAAGAGAAAGAATAGCATATATCAATATACAACATTGATACAATATCAGATACAATATGATACAACAGATGATACAATGAATATCAATATACATCAGAGATATAATACAAGGTAATAGCAGCGGAAAGGAAAAGATAACACTAGCAGCGGAACAAAAACTCCAATATGGTCTTCACGAAAGATCTCCATCTTCAAAACACAAATCCAGAAATAGCTCGAACTCCCAATCACGATGCATAAAGATAAGCAAGAACAGTCGCGATCCAAAGACTGAACTGGCTCCAGATAATCTACTAGACCTGACTATCTGAAAAACCCAACTCTAGACTGCCCGTGTGGGAAAATAGTGGGCACCCAGAGTTTAGGAAAGGAACAATAAACTCCAGGTCAGTCGTGGGACTGGTATGAGCAAACAAAAACATTTGGTCTTTTTAAAACAAACAACAGAATTTAAATTTTGAAATCCGCAATGCTTCTTAGAAAATGAAACTACTATAAGGCCTCCCGCCACACACACAATGCAAACGCAGAATTGGAGGAGATTTCTCCTTATGATAGTCAAATATGCTTAATACGAAAAATTCTTTGATATTATTATTATAAGTGAAAAGTGTGGAAAACCATTTCGAAAGTATAATATAAATCCTAGCCAACATACGACCAGTATCGTATGCCTACTATAGCTACCATCTAAACAGTGGGGCGCCACCATAAGTAAATGGCAGGTTCTATAACTAAAACCGTACAAGGAACGTATTGGATGAATTGATTTCCAACAAATGGTCAGGCTAAGGAACTTCCTACTGCCTATGGGATCGCCTCTGGCGGGACGTCCCGAGAACCTAACCGGATCTCTGCCAACACAAGGCCGGGTTACCTCTGTAACTAGGTAACTACTACTCGAGCATGCCATCCCCCGGTCCTTTGGGACCTTTATCCGAGGCGCCTCAAAACCACAAAGCAATCACAAAGTTATAGATCTGCAGTATCCACATGAGTAAGTATCTGGGCTCCATACCATGATACCACCCTTTACCAGAAGGGAATGACACACCCTAAAGGGCGCGACCCTCATAACCTTGCCGCATCTTTCCTGTTTCGACCATTTCCGGGGTGTGAGGTCCTGATGCAGTCTCGTCCACAAAGCTACGCTTTATACAAAAGCCATTCTTTGATCACAAATGATCAACAAATGATCATCAACACACAGCAGCACTTAGCATGCCACACTACCAAATTGGGAATATATCACTGGTAAATATCAACTACATAACCTCTGAGCTCGTACGTCTCAGAGAAGGGTGTTAAGCTAAGAGAATAAATTCTCTGCCACCAAGCAGAAATGTATTTGATAGAAATCAGTTTAATATCTCAAAGTGTAATGTCGGACATACAACCATACAAGTCTGTTCCGAGTTCGAACAGAACCGAAGGACTTTGGAAGAAGCCCTTGCAAATCCGGGTATCCACAATTACGATCGGACTCCCCATCACATGTGGAGAAATCTATACCGGAGCAACTCAGTGCAGAGTCAATCGACAGCTTATCCTATCGTTCTCGAAGACACCCGGTCTTCAATTGCAATCCATAACGTCGTATCACTATTCGTAATGAGCTATATGACACAAGGTCCTCTCCCAGCTAAACCGAATAGTGCACATAATATTTAAAAACATATGGATATGGGATTTCGGTTAAGTCACAACTCGAAAATTCAAAGATTTTTTTTTAAATGGTTAAACAAATTACCATTTTAAATCTTTAAACAAAAAGATTTATTTCACAAAGTTTCACCTAGTTTCACAAAGATCATCCATAGATTTCAAAACAATTTCCATTTCAATTGGATTTATTCCTTAAATCTTTAACTAAAGATTTAATTTATAGCTTTCAAAACACGTTTCCAAAGATTTATCTATAACTTGGGAAACTATTTCCCTTTTAGACTTGAAATCCTTTTAACACGAATTGGAGATTCATTTCTTATGCGAAAGCTCTTATTATTTGAAAACATGTAGTTTCCGTTTCAGAAAAATTCAATTATATTTATACAAGTTAAAATCTTTGGGTTTAGAATATAAATTCCCAATCAATGCTTTTAAAATGGTTTAAAAACCCATTTATAAGTTGAATAACCCTTTTTAACCATAGTTTCCGAGCCATAGAATTCAATCCCAAATATTGAATTTAAATCAAATTATTTAAATTTCAAACTCAATCATGTTATTCAAAATAACTTTTATTTTTGAAAATTCATTTTCAAAGTTCCAATTCTAATTCCAAAACTATTTTGGATCCAAAAATACAATTTTAAATATATTTCAAAAATCTGTGACTTAACCCATCTCCTCGTGCAATCCATATTTGTGTGTGTATAGTGTGGTCCAGGGTTCAACACAATAGTGCACAACATCATAATCATATCGATAAGTGGTATAACCCATAACGCTTATCTTTATTCACAGATTCATAGATAAGGTAAATTTATCAATCACAAAGATTCACTAATATGATTCGATGTGGGTTTCGGATAACCAACTGGAATCCGACTCCCTGCCGCATCGAAATTTCAAATGTCATTCCACGGGTCAACGGGTTTTCATATTCATATAACGGTATATTAATCACAAATATATCATCTCAGCACAAAGCATCACATAGCATCACATCACATATCAAATATATCAATCCATCATAAAGAATTCAATTGGCAATCAAACATCTACAATTAAGATGAATAAATCTGTGTGGTTTTAAATCTATTCCTCACATAATCACTTTCATTAGTCATTTTTAATCAATGATTCATTATCATCAATTTCAATTGATGAAGTCTTAATCCCCTTCATTAGTTTATCATATCTTTAATTAATTATCCTGATTAATTAAACCTTAATTGTAATTAATTGAATCTTAATTACTTCTATTAATTAATTATTCCTCAATTAACTACTTTAAATTAATAAACCCTTAATTATCGATTAGATCTTAATTATAGTTAATTGTCCTTAATTGATTAATTAATAGATTATTATCCTTTAATTATAATAATTAATTACTCCTTAATTAATAATGGTTTCTTAATCACTTTCAATTAATTAACCTTAATTAATTATTCTTGATTTAATTACCTTAATTAATTAACCACATTTCTTAATTATTCTTTAAAGTAATTAACTCTTAATATTGATAAAACAATCTTTAAGCTTTAATTATCTTCCCTTAATTACTTTGACTAAGTAATTATTATTTCTTATTAATGATCAAATTATTATCAAAAGTATTTAAAAATAATTTACTTTAAACTTTTCTTTCAAATTCTATTTTAAATTTAAAATTTTAAAAATGAATACAAATAGACTTTAAACAAAGCTTAAAGACAATTCAAAAATCTTTAATTCACATGTTAAAGAAATATTCGTTTTATAAAGAAGTCAAAAAGAAGTTTAAAACCAAATTTATGTTTAAATTCAAGCCATAGTTAAAAAAAATACACTTTAACATTCAATTTGTTTAAAACATTTTAAATTTGAAAACTTCTTTTTATTTAAAAATTGAGATGTATATTAAATTTTTGATTCCAGATAAATCTTAAGATCTAAAAACCTATTTTCAATTCAAAACTTCATTTCATTTCATTTTTTTTTTAAAATACAAACTTCTTAACCCCTCTTAAAATAGTTGAATCAATTCGAATTTAACTTATTTGAAAACTGAGATTTAAACTTAACTCCAGCTTGAAAGGTCTAGTTTTAAAACTTATCTTAAACTTTATTTTCCATTTTAAACTCAGGTTTTAAATTTATTAATTTTTTTTATAAACAGAACAGCAGGTTTCTGTTTTAAACCTGCTACCATATTTAAACTCGAGCCATTGCAGTGCCTCCCCGAGTGTTGCTTCAGGATTTTCAAAAGTTTACCCGAGTGCTTTCCCCAAAACTTCAACCTTAAAAATTTCCAAATGTTTTCATTTTTCATCCAATTCCTACTTCGGGTTATAACTCGAGCTATCCATGTTTCGTCCCGAGCCTCACTTCGAATCGCCTTCTTCCTCCCCAAACGCAAACTCGCTGATACACATTGATGCACATATACGTGCACAATCCCACGCTGGAGCTCCGGCCACTGCCATTAGCGTCGACAAGTCAACAACCATCCTAGCTGCCCATTCCGGCCAACTAATCATCGATTCAATCGTGAAATCGAAATCGAGCTTTTAAGCTCAATCTGTAGTTCGTAACCCAACTTGGAACAACCTCGCCCAAACGCCTCCGACCACAGGAGCATCAACAACTCCGGCCACACCTTCGACAACCTCTCAGCTAACGTCTACCTAAATTCCATCGAGCTCGATCAACTACGGACCCCACACGAGCACGAGAACCCTGCCGACCAAATGCTTCACATTAAACCCTATTTTACTGTCGCACTGTCACGACGATCATCAAAATAAAATCCTTTTCCATTTTTCCTAAAATCTACAATACAAGCTCCACCTCCACCATAAATCTTGACTGCTAACTCCATGCTGATCATCAGATTTTTATAAAAATGTCAGATTTGTTCAACTTGAGATTTCTCTTCAAATAACAGCTTTAAAATCCTGATTTTATCATTAAAAATCATTTTTTCCTATCACAAATCATATTATGAAATCCAAATTCGAAAACTCGAACATTAATTTTTCAACTTGCATATGATTTCCACTGTAGTCACCTGTTCTCTGAATAATTTCTAAATATTTTCATTTGACACTTTTTAAAAAAAAAAAATAACATTGTTTTGTTGTAGTCAATTTCTTTCAAGGATTCAAGCTAAACAAGGTTTGGGAAAAGGGATTTTTATGATTTGAATTGAAGACAGAGAAGAAGCAATTTGGTTTTGGACAGGTTTTGAAAACCTGGAACTAGAAAACAGAACCATATGTCTGTATTCTGGCATGCACAAACATATTCATATCAACATTCAAACACATATCAAAGCATATGCAAACTCATTCACAGACAAACATCAATTCTACTTGCATGAAAACTAGGATGTATGTAAGGTTAAGAATTTGCTCACCTGTTAATGAAGGCAGAGACAAAGAAGAAGCAGGAAATAGGGAATAAATTTTTGAGCCTGTATATTTGAAATTAAGAATCTTTGCTTATTTACTCTTGCATTTGTTTATTTAATTCATCAAACACAATAATTTAAATTTTTTACTTACTGTCTGAATTTTTTTTCTGTTATACACAGGGAAGCTCTCCTGCATTTAAAAACAGATATCAATCCTTTGCCTTGAACTTGACTTGTTCCTGCAACTTAGATTGATATTATTACTTAGATCCTTGCTTTGTTATTAATCAATCAACATTAAATTTAAACCTTTTAAAATAATTTTACTTAACTTAATTCATTCCAGAGATCCTTGCTCACTGTCAAAACTACAGTTCTGTAATTTTGTAAATCTGCAAATTGTTGAATTTGTTTAAAACTTGATCTCGAGATCATAATTTATCAAACTATGAGTTCAAAATTTACCTAAGAGATGATTAATTTTGAAAAAAAACTGAAACTGCATTTGATCTTGTCGAAAGCTTGATCTCAGGATTTCCCAGGTTTTGAATGATGAACATGCTACAGATTTGACGAATGCAGGTTTGCTTTTGTTTTAAGAAGGTACAAATTAGCTTCAGATTTGCATGCATACTGGAAAATGTTACAGGATTTTTTCTATGCATTTTTGAAGATGATTACTGATTTATTTGTGGAGTGTTCTCAAATTTTTTAAAAAATGAAGATGAGATTTTCAACTTGTTCTTGTTTTTCTGATTTTCTAGCAAATGAAGATAAAATATCTTCAGCCTGGTTTTTTTTTTTTTTTTTGATATTAACATTTTACATTTGAAAGAAATGTTTATGCCACTTGTTCCTTAAAACCATACACTTGTGATTTAGTGATGTTCCTTATCACACATTTGTCATTTTAGCATGCTCATAAATTCACACATGTCTTTTAAGATTAATTAGTTATAACTAAATGTAAATTATATTTAGTTAATATGTTAGATGTTAATGAAAGATGATGTTTAAGTCCTTAAGTTCAATTAATTTTTAAAATTTAGTTTTAAACCCTTACTTTAAATAAATTCATGCATTTGCATTTAAACCTTATTTTATTTTTATTTTAAATATTTTTGTATCAATTCATCTCTTATATTTTTATAACTTAACATATGTTCATATGTTCCAATGTTTTTATTATTTCCAAATGTATCATTTAAAACATTTATTTTTAGATATCAACTCAAAAATTATTATAAAATCAATTTATAAATGAGTAAACAAATATATAAATTTTATCCCAATTATAATTTTTTTCCAAACTTTATTTTCAATATATTTATCTTAAACTTAAGATATTAAACTTATTAATAAATGCATGTTCTAAAATTCTCATTCAAAATATTTATTTTGAAAAACTCTATTAAATTCACAAATTAATTTCAAAAATTAATTTAATTATCAAATTATCTTAACTAAAATTCCAGGGATGTTACATGGATGGTTCCCTATCATAGATTTTATTTACACCGCATTATTTGTTTATCTTTATATTGGCAATTGTTAGGACAGGCATTTATAATTGTCTAGGATGATAATATGTTAGTTTGCTCTGATTATTATATACAAATAATTTTCTTTCTAAAAGATCATTTTGATATTATATGTTATCGTTTCACTGTGAGATTCTGATATTGTGTTGGCTTCTTTCTTATTCCTTTTTTCTTTTCTTCTTTTATTTTACCCTAACGTTCTGCCATTTTGGCACTTGGTTACTCGGCATGTGAATACCATGGATGTATTAGTGTTGGCATTTGGGGGTCAAAAAGGCAATCGTTACATTTTGGTATCAAAGCTAAAGGTTAAGTGAGAACCTTGGCTTTGGTTGGGTCTAACTCATTAAGAGATAGGGTAATGGAATGCCTTATTATGAGTTTGAGTGTATAATACATATGAGAGCATATTTGTTAGTGCTATAATAGTATTTTGTATTATGTTGATTGGTCTGCAGAGTCCTTATAGATTTTGGTCGATGCGTTTGATCAGTGTTATCGATAGAAATTCCTAAACACTTAGACAGAACAAACTAACACAGTAATATTTTCAAAATTAGTAAATGAAATAATTTTACCTAGGATTATATTTTACATATAAGAATAATTTTCAAATAATTAACATAGTATTTGTTTATTAGGAAATAATAAAATTAAATTATTATCATTTATTTCTTGATTAGTCATGCTTGGCCAGTATATGGGCATTGGCTAATGTTTATTGAATTTACCTTTTCACAACAGGGGTTAGGTGGATAGTAATTTATGGAAACATTGAAACAAACTCCTTGTGAATTAAGTTTCATAATTTGACTATAAGGCATTTGATGTTAATGCTGGGTTAATAAGAGTTAACTTAAATAAAAAGTTGTTAATATAGCTTAAGAGCAAAGGTAGGATATTAAAAACATAAATAATTATGAAATGATTTCATACGAGAAATTAAATTTACATAAATATGGTTAGTATAAATATGAATTATAAAGGATTTAAATTAAGAATTTGTGAACTTAAATCCTGGCATTTTTGGAAATGATTTCCAAGGGTTTTTGAGAAAACAATTATAGTATGATTTGAAACTATTCTAAAGACTAATGTTATTAAAAGAACCTTAAGATTTGTTTAAGTTTGAGGTTACTCTTGGAATCAACAATTCGATTTAGGAAACAAAGTATTTTTATGTTAGTTAGTTTGAGTGACTCAAAAGTGACTAAAAATGGGCAGGAGATGTGTTCTGTTAGAAAGCACTTCACTTGAGTATTACCCTTCTTAGTAAAGGGAATATATGATACTATTTGGTAGAACCCAGTTTCTTGTATCATATTATTGTTAGTTGATCCATATAAATATTTTCCATGAATTTTTATAAGAAAATATTTTGGAAATTGGTTTTAGAAAATGATTTTGTTTTAATCCTAAAAAGTATGATTTGATATCAGAAAGATATATATATATATATATATATATATATATATATATATATATATCTGTGTGTGTGTGTGTGTGTGTCTGTGTTTGTGTGTGTGTGTGTGTGTGTGTTTGAAGTAAAACCCAAAGTTTAAATTCTTAAGTTTTCATATATAGGGTTGCATATATCCTTTACATTAGGGTTGTTTGGTTGTGCATCTTATTATAATACATCGTTTGTTAATTTCCAATTATTAAAGTAAGATGGAATTTTCAACGATTTTGGACAATCGAGAACGTTCAAATTGGCATAATTAAAACTAAGTATTTTTGTGAAAATATAAAAGTTAAATTTTTCTAACTCCCAATTTGAAAACATAGTAAATTAAAACAAGTTTAAAAATTTGTTTAGCATCTTTGTTAAATAGGGCACTCGATGTTGTTGGTCCAACTAATAAACATCTTTACTTTAAGGTCTTCTAAGGAAAGTAGACTCGAATCTTGAGTTTGAATACCAGAGTCCTACTCTACCTTGCTACTTGTCCAACCCGATCGATAAAGAAATTTAAATGGTTGACTCAATTATAAGACCAAATTTATTTTGAGACTTCGTCGAAATTTTAGGAAGTAAAATGTAAAAGAATGTTTTGTACATACACTGAGGGAGTAGCAGAGTATTATACTAGTAATAGACTTAAGTCTTGAAAATTTTCAAATGAAGTTATGTTTAAGGAAATGTTTTTAAATAAAGTTGGGTTACTATAAAAAAAATTGTAAAACATAAGAAATGTTTTAAGAAAATTTTGCATAAATTATTTTAGTATTACATAAGAAATGATTTTGTGTAAATAAATTAGAATTGAAAAGAAATTTGCGTGGTAAAGTAACCAATTAAGCTAAGTGCATGAGTTGCACATATATTATTTTATCCGTATAATAGTCTTTTGATCTAGGACCCGAGTACATGATTTCAATATGGTGTACAACAGTCCGGAAAAGAATTTTTTTTACGAAACTTTTTGATGGCGAACACTTGATATAGGTTCTTGATATGATCCCTAAATTCTCTACCATAGTTTATTACTATGTAAGGAGAATGGAGGTGTCCAATCAAGGAATCAGATTGGAGTCCGTGCTAAAGAAGTCAAGCGAGATATAGTAGTTCAGAAGTGAAATCTATTTGATTGAGCAAGTGATCAAGATTAATATTGCATAGAGATGACAAATATACATCAAATGAGTTTAAGTATAGTTACATATTATGTTGTTTGGCTTGTGGAGAGTTCTGGAAATGAATCTTCGGACTTTTTAATGTAATATGAATAATCGACTAAGCAATAACCAAAGGCAATTGAGCGAATAGTTCACTTAGTAGTTTATTTATCATCCTTGAGCGATGAGAAGATTTTTGGCCTGGGCAAACCGTTGTTCTAGTTTGTTAATAAATGTAATATTGTTAAGCATTATATTATGGTTTTTTTCTTGGATTGTTTGTGTTGGAATTTCGAGGGAAAAATATTCTAGAGGGAGATTGTAACTACCCGGAATTTCGAACACTTCGTATTTATATATCTGAATTATTTAAATTTCTGAAAGATTTAATGTGATTAAATATGTTTTTATGACCTTATTAAACACTTTTTAATTAATAACTAATGCTAGAATATTATTTTTTAAATGTGTCTATAAAAATTTACACTTTGGATAAGTACTAAAAATGTGACGGAAAAACATTTTGTTAGAAATCAAGGTTTCATACAATATAAGTTGTGTAAATATTTTGCAATTTGAATAGTTATCATATGAACAAATAAACAAGCCATAAAATCGCTCTTATAATAATCAAATAACTAATGTAAGCATAACGTATGAGGATTTTCGACCCTCAAAAATCGACATTAATATGTCCACTGTATAAAATGCAAAGCAGTCGAGTGCCGAAAATACCATTTCATTAGGAGTGAAGAAATAAAAGATAGAACAAAATAGAACAACAACAACAACAGAATCTCACAATCGCAGCAGAAAAAATATAATATATAACACAAATTTTAATACAAGAACTGTGTTGTTAATATACATACCATTATCAGAGTATAATACACAATAATCAATCTGGAAAGTTTAATAATTTGTCCCCATATAGCGGAAATACAAATCTATGGATTTACGCCTTATTACCCATCTCGTCTCCTGAGCTCCGTAGCGTCATATCCTGAATCTGTAATACTAGGTCTGACCCGAGCATTACATTAAATAACACTCGAGTCAGTCTAGCAATTAGCGCGAGGAAAACACACTCAATTTGAATTATTAACTTTTCAAAATTCTTTCAAAACAAAGGTATCTCATAAGACTACATCACAAATAAACACGATGGGTTTTTACCTTACGATAACCAAAGCCATTTTTATCAAAACGTCTGATATTATAATAGCGTCTATAGAAAGTAAATCGAAAATAGCTGAAATGCTTACATCTAACGTTTCTGTATAGTTGGGCACAATCAAAACCGTACGGTGCTTATTGGAGAATGGATCCCATCGAATGACTGGCCACTGAGGTACTGCCCACCACAGTACACCTCTAGAACAATGTACCGAGGTTCACGCTGGGATCCCCTACTACACAAGACCGGCCTACCCCTAACCTGGATAGACCGAATATTTTATCACCCCAGGTGTTCCCACTCTTACCATCGAGCGCACCTTCCATGTACAACCATATCCATAAATAATAGGTTTTCGAGGACATCTAGAAAGGCGATAACATAACATATTTGGATGCGACCCGCTAAGCCTTGCTGGATCTCCCCTGTTTGGTCATTCCCGGTTGGTGAGACTCGAGGCTAAGCGTTATCTTTCAAGAACAGTTTTACTTAGAATGTTCATCATCCTCCAATGACGATGTTCTGATAGCATTCATCCATACAAGTTGTCCTGGGTCTGGACAAATTGAATCCTTGTCTTCATCATCTTCACGGTATTCATTCGTAACGTTTAAACTGGATCGAAGTGGTTTTTAGATAATTAAATCCATTCTCGGTTTCTTTGAAACGGTTAACGAAATTGGCCAAAATTGATATTCGGCTATTTAACTATCAATATACATCCATAAACAATTATCGTGCCTTTTAAAAATTTTCCAAAATTTATTTCAAAATATCTTTATAAGATATTACTTCCCATACTTCATCATTTTGAAAATAGTTTTCAAATCCCTTTTATTTTCATAGAACATTCCCAACCCTTTCCAATACATAGAATATTTTGCCCACTTCATTTGATATTCAACACTTGGAAAATATTCCTTTTATTTCCTTTTTCTTTTCTCAAAATCATTTACAATTTTATTTGTAAACTCTTTGACTAGTTTACAACAAATTACATAAATTTCGGAATTCCTTAATTAATTCCCTTAATATTTTCAAAACCAATCATACTGCTTATAATCCCAATTTTTCTTCTACTTCTTTTAGTGAATTCTGTTTCATTTTTCAAAGCCTACTTTTATTTAATTACTTCGGAATTTTTTAACTTTTTCCCAAACTTCGCTTTGAGAATTCTCTTATATGTCCCATCTATTAAATAACCCTTTCCAACTCGCGAGAAGATCTATAAACAAGTTTTAAAACCTTTTCAAACTCCATATATATACATATGTAAATAAAAATAAGTATTTAAAAGAAAACAATAATAATTTATTTATAAGACATATTCAAATAATTATTTAAAATATTGAAAACACCTTTTTGCAACATCATTTTCAAAGCAGGTTTTAAATTTAGGATTTTATTAAAACAAATATTAAGTATTTAAAAATTCACTTTTGAAATATTTCAATACTAACTAACTTTAAAATTACATAGTTTAATAAACAAAAATTCACTTTTCAAAATTTAAAACTTAACCATTATTAAAAATATATTTTTAGAATCTAGATAACCAAATTTTTAATTTATAACCCTCTCGATTTCAACACATTTCTCCCATTCCGGACTCCCTAACCATCTTAATTTTAAAAATAGTATCTACTATTTTTCTCATCCTATTTCCCTATTCTAATATAAATTCCTCCCGTAAATTTATATTTCCAATTTATCACCAGTTATCAGTTTTTCTTTATTTATAAACATCGTTTATAATTTTTTATAACTCCTTTGAGTTTCACTAAAATAATCTCATTTATAAAATTCCATTTTGTAAATTTAATTCCTTTAAAAATCCATTTATTTTGACAATCTATTTTCAGTATTGATCTCGACACTTTTTTCCATTTGTTTTCGAATATCATTTTAAAATCCATTCCTTTAGATAATTTGTTTTAAATTATCCATTTAAAATATTTTCCCACATTTTTTAACACGATAAACGTCCATTGTCTCTTATTTAATTTAATCACTTCTAAATAATCCGAATTTCGATATACAAATTTTTATACTAAAAATCTCTTTTTAATTCTTGAAAATTTAAAATAATATTTATGGTGTTTAATATAACCACTATTTATTTTCATGCCATTGTAAACTTTAAAGTTTACGACGCACAATAATTTAGCAAATTATAAATATGAAAAATACTAATATTTTGAGGAATCCAGTTGGATCTCTCCAACTTGCTTTCCCTGCATCCACAGATGTTATACAACAAAAAAATACAAATCCCACTTCGAGGGGGATATCGCGGTATAGAGGGTTATCCGCTATTATGCGGGAAGCGTAGGGTATCATCCGCTATAATTTGTGGGAATATCGCTCCAATACTACTATATACGCATATAGTCATCCAACAGATACATACAAACTTATCAATTAAGCCAAGCATCAATTAATTTAATTTTAAACATTTAAATATAAATAAGGAAATCCAAAGAGTGATAAATTCTCACCTTGATTTTATAATTTGCAGATTCGTTCCAATCCCAACTTGTTTCACTATTTCAGACCTCGTATAAATAAATGTCGAATAACATAAATTAACTATTACGAATTTTTAATTATGATAAATCAACTAATTATTTAAATTTAATCTAATTACCTATTTATGAATTTGTACGCAACTTGTATTCCATAAATGCACTTAGTAGTTTAACTAAAAATTAATTACCAACCTAATATACAATTACCTCTTCGCATCCCTCACCTCAAATTTGAATCCGAGCAAAAACACGCCAAAACCCAAACAACCGCACCTCCCACCGCCACGCATCCGCAACCCGGCTTCCACGAACTACTCCCCTTCATGAAACTAGAGCTCGAAATCCTTACCGCCGCTTCCATAGAGCAACCACAGCATGGCCTCGACATTCCAATGTCGCCCACGCTCCTACCAGTGAATACATCTTCACAATTGCAAGCCCCCCTCCTCCCATCGTTGCTTTCGCCCTCGACATCCATAAGTTTTGCTGATTTAAGACCATCGCGACTCGATCGCATACTTCTTTTTTTTTCATTTTTGAATTTCGATTATGCGACAGTCGAATGCCGGTTTCCCAGTTTCTTCAAGGACGTGGTAACATCCTCATCGAGCGAAGACGAATCTATGATGGAGGAGGAGGAAACGATGGATGAAAAAGAGCAGCGAGGCGATGAACAGAGATTTAATCGTTGAGATCCTTTATCGTTCGCCTCAGAAAATTTTTTTGTTTCTGAATTGGTTTTTTTGATCTGCTTGATTTTGACATGTTAGTTGAGTGAGTTTAAAAAGGAGGAGAAGATGCTTTACGTGTTAGAATAGGCCATCTACAGTGCACTGTAGTGAAGGGAAAAAGATGATGTAAACCTACAGGTCAATCAATATAAACATATATATTTATTTTAAATTTAAATCGCCTCGATTTCGCAACTTCAAATTTTAACCTCCTATTGAGGCATGCCGCTAAGCATTTATAATGTTATACCTCTATTCCGAATGCAGTGGAAAAGGTTTCGAGTCCAAATTTGATCGTATGGAGAAGATATCTTTTCGGACCCAATTATTAATTTAAATCTTCGATATAAATTATAGTGCATTTCTATACCGTACGATCAAACGTTAACTGCAAACACCACGAAATTTGAAATCTGGTAATAATATAATATTATGGATTCAATGGAACTAGTTTCGTCGAATTCTGAGACAGTGCCTTGGAAGGCTATTTTTAAATGTCAACTTAAATGATATATTTTTAAAACTGAACAAATCAATTTTAAATTCAATTTTAAAAGTTGCACTATCTTCAGTATTATTAATATAAATTTTACAAGCCTTTAAATAATTTTTGTAGGGCTTAAAACACAAGATACAATTATTTAACCAATATTCAATTATAAACTTCAATAATTAAATTATCCAATAAATTTCTATATTTTAAATTATGAATTTATTTTATAAATAACCTAATTTCTCCATATTCTAAATCAATCTATAAATGAAATTCAATATTTAAAACCATTTAAATATTCAAAATCGAACAACGAAAAAATCCAGGTCGTTACATTCCTCCGCCTTAAAATAATTTAGTCCCCAAAATTACTAAGGCAGGAAAATACTCCAAACTCATTAGTCTATCAAAACCCACTTAGCAAACTTGACATTCCACTTCCCTAACCTCTTAGTTTTCAATCAAACGATTAGTTTTCCATTCTAAACCCAAAATCCTTTATTTCGATCATAAATTCTAAATCAAATTTTCGTTAACAAAATCCTTTTTTATCCCCAAAAATTTCCAAATTTTTTCTAACACCCTAAATTTCCGAAATTATTTGGCAGAGTCTCCCTTGTACGGAAATTCTTTTGCAATATGACAAGAGCGATAAATATATACACATCGACCCATACGGTCGGAAAAAATATATATTAATATTTATATACTTGTCGTATTTAATCAGAAATCGTACCTTACTTTAGCATTTTGAAGCAATATTAAGCAAGTAATTACTTCACATGCAAACAAGCAACCCAAATCTAGCCAAATAATCCCTTTGGGTACCTGTACTTACTCAATTTAAACCCGTAAGTACCAAAACATGAAATTCAATAACCTTTCATTTACTCAAATGGTTAAAACACATAGATTTATGACAATGCATGCTAGCATATATTTATAAGGAATTTTGAGGTTCCAACACCCGTTAAATTACTTTTAATCCATAGAATTTTATTTACCTCCGTTTACGCCAATGCCAATTTTTCTATGTGACTTCGACGCTATTCATTTAAATGAATAACCACTTAAGATTTTAACTATTTTTAATTGACTTCGAATCAATTTATATTAAATTTTATTCTATTTCAAAGATTCTCAATCAATTTAGTTGCACTCCATTCATATCTACTTTCTTTATGTTCGAATCCATTTTATTTAAATTGATTTCTATTCAATCGAATTCAAATTCAATTACTAACTAATTAATTAGTTCATTCATCCAATCCACTTCAATTTCAATTCCATACTCAAATCCATTTATAAAATATCCCAAGCCATATTAATTTATTTACGTTTCAATTGAATTTGTTTATAACTTGAAATATCACCATTTCAAACTATTTCCATTTTACCCGACACATTTCAAATTTTTATTTAATTAGTTCACCATCTAATTTGAATTTTTTTATAACTCAAGTTTCATTTCTAAATCATATTTTTAAATCAAATCCAATTTTATTCAACCCAGTTAATGTCCATTTCATATCCAATTAACTAACTAATTATCTAATTAGTTCATTCCCACTTTATAATTTAATATCTGATTTTCTTTTTCAAAATCATTTCACCCAATTTACTTGAGTTCAAGTTTATTTTATAATTCAAGTTTAGGTTTTTGTTCCATTTCCAAAATATCGAACTCCTTTTATTTTGGCTTATCCACTCCAATTCCAACTGTATAAGTCACACAACTATTATTTTTCATATTTTCATCAATTCCATACTCGAGTATATTCACATTTATTTCTTTTTATTAACTTGGGACTATACACTTATTTACAGCCTAAATATATTTTTATTCGACTTATTTCAGTTTTTATAAGCTATTCCTATTTATTTATTTATTCACAATTTCAGGTTTTTCAGTCAATTTTTATTACATTCAAGATTTATGCCATATGGTTATAATATTCCACAATTCTAATTTTTATACTTACTTCAATTCGATATTATTACTAATCCAATTCAAATTTTATAACTGATAGTTATATAGTCACTATATAATTCACATTTACATATTTTAATTCAATTCCATATAACTCAAATCTGATTCACTTTTTATTTAAATTTCAACTCCTTCTAACCAACATTTCAAACCATACTTAATTTAAATTCTACCCCAAACAAATTTACTTTAAATTCTTTCAATTTAATCAAGTAATAATTTAATTCAAAAATTCAAATTCCATACTTTTATCTTTTCTTTTAAAATTATTCTCATTTCTGAGTCCTTACTTATTTCCTGACGTTTTCTAAAACATTTTAAATAAGGATTCTAGAATTTAAACACCCGGTGCTTATTTCAAATCATTTTGAAATCACAAATATCCCAAAATCACAATTTTTACATTCTAAACCAAACCTAGTTTTTATCTAAAACAAATTCCCTTTAGAATTTCCAAAACAAAACTGGTTTGCCCAAAAAATCTAAACAAGTCAATTACGGCAGCAATCCATCACCTATAAACTCGAAAATGAATACTAGTGATACAACAGTCATCACGAGTATTATTTCCCAGCGACTGAAGTGAGTTCAGTGCTATATTTCTTCCAAAATCCATTTTTAAATAATTTCCTTTCAAAAATATTCAAGAATAATACTCTAATTATTATTTTCCACACCACTTTAAAAAATATTTTTCCAAACTTCTCGAGGTTCCAATTTTTAGATTTGATTTGAATTCCATTTTTAATTATAATCCGTTTGTATAACTTGTACTAATACAAATTTTCATTTGGTTATATAAACCATTTCTAATTTTATATTTTTGTTTGATTATAATATTATTATCCAAACGCTCTAATTATATATAATAATTTCAAAAAATTATTTTTTATATCAAAATATATTTTTGGGTAAAATTGTTTCATTGACCGCCTTTTTAAAATAATGCTGTGTCGGCGTGCCTAGTTTTAGAGTTTTGAAATCTCTATCGATACAATTGTCCAGACTGTACCGACCAGAATTTAAAAACATCCAACCGATAGGTCAACATAACATAAAAATGATTTATATTCATTAACAAATACGCGCTTATATCTACTAATACACTCAAACTCATTCTAGAGTACTACTGACTCTATCTCTAACGAGTAATCTCCACCATAGCCAAGGTTCTAGCTAAACCTTCAGTTCTGATACCAAGTGTAACGGTGGGGATTTTCGACCCTCGAAAATCGACATTAATACGTCCACTATATAAAATACCGAGTAGTCGAGTGTCGGAAATATCCGTTCATTTGGTGTGAAGAAATAAAAGTTAGAAGAAAATAGAACAACAACAAAATCTCACAATCGCAGCGGAACAAATATAATATATAACACAGATTTCTATACAAGAGCCGTGCTATTAATATATATACCATTATCAGAGTATAGTACTCCATAATTAATCTGGACAGTTTAATAACTTGTCCTCACACAGCGGAAATACAAATCTACGGATATATGCTTTGTCATCCAGCTCGTCTCCTATGCTCCATAACATCATATCCTGAATCTATAGTACTCGGTCTGACCCGAACATTATAATAAAATAACACTCGAGTCAGTCTGGAAAACCAACGTTGGAAAAAACACTCAATTTGAATTATTAACTTTTCAAAATCCTTTAAAAACAAAGGTATCTCGTAAGACCACGTCACAAATAAGCACGACGAGTTTTTACCTTATGATAACCAAAACCATTTTTATAAAAACGTCGGATATTATAATAGTGTCTACAGAAAGTAAATAGAAAATAATTGAAATGCTTGAATCTCATGTTTCAGCATAGTTTGGTATAATCAAAACCGTACGGCGCTTATTGGAGAATGGATCCCATCGAATGACTGGCCATTGGGGCACCGTCCACCACAGTACACCTTTAGAACAATGTACCGAGGACCATGCCGAGATCCCTTGGTACACAAGACCGACCTACCCCTAACCTGGATGGGCTGAATATGCTATCACCTCGGGTGTTCCCACCTTCAGCACCGAATGCTCCTTTCATGCACAACCATATCCATAATGAATAGGTTTTCCGAGGACATCTAGAAAAGTGATAACATAACCCACTTGATTGCAACCCATTGAGCCTTGCTACATCCCCCTGTTTTATTCATTCCCGATTGATGAGGCTTGAGGCTAAGCATCACCTTTCAAGAACAGTTTTAGGTAGAATGCTCATCGTCCTCCATTGATGATGTTCTGATAGCATTCATCCATACAAGTTGTCCTAGTTCTGGACAAACCGAATCACTGTCTTCATCATCTTCACAGTATTCCTTTGTAACGTTTAAACCAGATCGAAGTTGTTTTCGGATAATTAAATCCAATCCTGGTCTTTTCGAAATGATTAACGAAATTGACCAAAATTGATAGTCGGTTATTTAACTATCAATACGCATTTAAAAAAAAACATTAGGCCTCATTATAAATTTTCCAGAATTTATTTCAAAATACCTTTATAAGATATTACTTCCCATACTTTAACATTTTGAAAAGGGTTTTCAAATCCCTTTTATTTTCACGGAACATTTCCAACCTTTCCCAATACTTAGAATATTTTCTCCACTTCATTTGATATTCAACACTTGGAAAATATTCCTTTTGTTTCCTTCTTCTTTTCTCAAAATCATTTACAATTTTATTTGTAAATTCCTTGAGTAGTTTGCAACAAATGCTCTAAATTCTGAAAAACCTCAATTAATTCCCTTAATATTTTCAAAACCAATTATACTTGCTTATAATCCCAATTTCTCTTCTGCTACTTTTAATGAATTCTTATTCATTTTTTGAAGCCTATTTTTATTTAACTACTTCGGAATTTTCAAACTTTTTCCCAAACTTCGCTTTGAGAATTTCTCTTATAAGTCCCGTCTATTAAATAACCCTTTCCAACTCTCGAGAAGATTTATAAATAAATTTTAAAACCCTTTCAAACTCTATATATATACATATATACTTAAAAATAAGTATTTAAAAGAAAATAATAATAATTTCTTTTTAAGAATATTCAAATAATTATTTAAAATATTAAAAACATCTTTTTTGTAACATCATTTTCAAAGTAGGTTTTAAATTTTGGATTTTATTAAAATAAATATTAAGTATTTTAAAATTCACTTATGAAATATTTCAAAACTAACTAACTTTAAAATTACATAGTTTACTAAATAAAAATTTCCTTTCTAAAATTTAAAACCTAACCCATTGTTAAAAATATATTTTTAAAATCTGGACAACCAAATTTTCAATTTATAACCCTCTCGATTTCATCACATTTCTTCCATTCTGGTCTCCTTAACCATTTTCATTTCAAAAATAGTATCTACTATTTTTCTCACCCTATTTCCATGTTCCAATATAAATTCCTTCTGTAAATTTATATTTCCAATTTATCTCCAGATATTAATTTTTATTTATTTATTAACATATTTTATAAATTTTTATAACCTCTTTGAGTTTCACTAAAATAATCGCATTTACAAAATTCCATTCTATAAATTCAATTTCTTTAAAAATCCATTTATTTTTCCAATCTATTTTTTATATCGATCTCAACCATTTTTTCCTTTTTTTCGAATATCATTTTAAAATCCAGCCTTTGAAAATTCCTTTAGATAATTTATTTTAAATTCTCCATTTAAAATATTTTTCCTATATTATTTAAATGATAAAAATCAATTATCGCTTATTTAAATCAATCTCTTCTAAATAATCCGAACTTCGATATACAAATTTTTATGCTAAAAATCTCTTTTTAATTCCTATAAATTTAAAATAATATTTATGGTGTTTAATATAATCAAAATTTATTTTCATGCCATTATAACATTTAAAAGTTTACAATGCACAATAATCCAGTATATCATAAATATGAAAAATTCTAATATTTTTGAGGAATCCAGTTGGATCTCTCTAATCTACTTTCCCCGCATCCACAGATGTTAGACAACCATAAAAATACGATTCCCACTTCGAGGGGGATCTCGTAGTATATAGGATTATCCGCTATTATGCGGAGTGCATAGGGTCTCATCAGTACAATGTGCGGGAACATCGCTCCAATACTAAGATATATACTATATATATATAGCCATCCAATAGATACATATAAACTTATCAATTTAGTCAATCATAAATTCTCACCTTGATTTTATAATTTGCAGATCTGTTCCAATACCAACTTGTTTCATGATTTCAGACCTCAGATAAATAAATGTCAAATCATATAAATTAATGATTACAAATTTTTAATAATGATAAATCAACTAATTATTTAAATTTAAACTAATTACGTATTTATGAATTTATACGCAACTTGTATTCCATAAATTCACTTAGTAGCTTAACTAAAAATTAATTACCACCCTAATATACAATTACCTCTTGAGCATCCCTGACCTCAGGTTTGAACCCGAGCACAAACATGTCAAAACCCAAACAACCGCACCTCCCACCGCCACACCTCTTCAACTCGGCTTCCACGAATTACTCCCCTTCATGAAACTCGAGCTCGAAATCCTCAGGGCAACAGCACAGCCTCAACACTCCAATGCCGCCCACGCTCCCACCATTGAATACATCTTCGAAAATCAAGATCCCCCTCCTCCTATCGTTGCTTTCGCCCTCGACATCCAGAAGCTTTTCCAATTCGAGACCATCACGACTCAATCTCATACCTTTTTTTCGTTTTGAATTTCGATTACGCAACAGTCGAATGCGGGCTTCCTAGTTTCTTCGAGGACGAGATAACATTCTCATCGAGCGAAGGTGAATCTATGGTGGAAGAGGAGGAAACGACGGATGGAAAAGAGCGGCAAGGCGATGAGCGGAGATTTAATCGTTGAGATCCCTTACCGTTTGCCTCAGACAATTTTTTTTGTTTTGAATTGGTTTTTTTGATCTGCTTGATTTTTAAATGTTGGCTAAGTGAGTTTAAAATGGAGGATAAGATGCTTTCGTGTTAGAATAGGCCATCTACAGTGACGCTGAAGTGAAGGGAAAAAGCTGATGTAAACCTATAGGTCAATCAATATAAACATATATATATTTATTTTAAATTTAAATCACCTCGATTTCGCAACTTAAAATCTTGACCTCCTATCAAGACGTGCCGCTACACATTTATAATGTTGTACCTCTATTCCAAACGCAATGAAAAAGGTTTCGAGTCCAAATTCGATCGTATGGAGAAGATAGCTTTTTTGACCCAATTATTAATTTAGATCTTCGATATAAATTCTAGCGCATTTCTATACCTTAGGATCAAATGAAAACTCCAAACACCATGAAATTTGATATCCGATAATACTACAGTATTATGGATCCAATGGAACTATTTTCGTCGAATTTCGAGCCTCGGAAGGCTATTTTTAAATGTTAATTTAAACGATATGGTTAAATAGACATTTAGTATATAAAGACCCCTAAACCAAGGCCTGATTTAAGGACCATCTTTCATGGCTTATTTTAGGGGTATGGTTGTGTATGAGCATGGCTTGGATGTACTTAACTTCATCGTTAAGAAGGGATTTTTACTAAATTTTCCACTCAAATCCTAAGCTTATAAATACGCATGCATTATGCACATCATTTCTACAAAAATTCATTTCTAAACACATGTCTTCACTCTCTATTTTCCTCTTCATTTTGACCTTAGGCCATTTTCTTTTGAGGGGAGGAAAATGGTATATGGCTATGGGTATTAAGGGAAAGGATGGAGGATAAGGGAAAGGATGGAGGCTAAGGCTGTGGATGTTGAATGAGGAGGTGGTGATTTGGGCCATGAGAAATGGTGATGATGGAGGGCTTGGCCATGAGCCAAGAAGGAGGGAATGGTCTTGGACGTGTGGTTTAGGAAGGTAGAGAATGGGTTTTGGTAATGTTTTGATGCAGTATGATATGTTAGTTGAAGTGTGGGTATGACTGAATGTTGGTAGGAATAGATTAGGTTTGATAAATGTGAGTTATTCTCACTTTGAATAAGGTTAATTACTTGATATTAATGCTTGTTGAATTGTTTGCTATTATACATAATAAAAGATACTAATTACTTAAACTTACCACCTTTTATTATATGCTTCCAAAATCATATGATTTGTTAGGGTAGTTGCCTTAAAGAGAATAGGATTATGTTGTTTAAATTAAGCATAAACATTTAAAATGGACATGATTATTAGTACATATGTTAATACATGTTTAGTAGTGATATGGTTTAAGTTTAGAATCATATATGTGTATAAAATAACATGACACCAAATATAGGGTTGAATTCCGAATTGTTCGTATAGCGGTAGTCCGCTATAAACGCACTATGAATCCCTAAAGCTATAACTTATGAAAATAATGATTTAATTACATATCTTAATAATAACTTATTTGGTTATTATCTACAGTTTTATAAGTGCTTTGAAAATCAAATAATGTGTTTTTAAAAATTATAGAAGAAGTAAATCAAAGTAACAAAGGATTGAAGCAAAAAGGTTGTTATAGTGACACACTTTTAAAAATAATTCGTCTTTGAAAATAACGTGCGTTTTTGTGGGAACTTTCTTAAGGGTTTCTTTAACAATTAATTAAGAAAATAATATTTTATTCTTATTAGGAAAGTATTAAAGCCTAATTCATTTGATAGATAATCGAACAAAGTGCGAAACGTTATAGCAAAATAGTGACTATAAGTGCAGTTGGGTAAAATATCATATTTTCGAGAAATAATCTAAAATAATTAAAAGATATAGTTTAGGATTTTTCTCCATGGCTTACAAGTACCCAAAATATACTAAATAACGAAAAAAAAGAATATATCAAAAATCATTTATTTAAATATTAAAATCAGGGCTCGAAGTTGGAGCAAAACAATGTTGACAATGGTAACAAAACTTTAGACGATACTTTTGCAAATGCTACCTTTGCTACTTAATACTATAAATTGTTTAAAAATGATAATTAAATTATTTATTTTTCTTCTTTATTTTTAGGGTGGGTTTATAAATTATAAAAGAGTGTTTTAAAATTGGTTTCAAGTTTAAATATATTTTTAACAATTAATTATAAACTTTTAAACTAAGTAGCTTTTAAAATTAAAACTCGTCTTTCTATTTGTTTCAAAATTACTTATTCTGACATAACATTATTTTTAATCAATTATCATATACATTAAGTAGTTTTAAAAGTATTTCAAAATATCATTAAGTATTTTAAAAATATTTCTATATATATAAATTTTAAATATTTAACTAATTATTTTACAAATATAAGAAAGGGAGTTTGATTTTAACACTTAAGTTAAAATAAATTGTTTTATGGAATAACCTGAAAGTGTATTTCTTTAATTTATATGTCCAGATGTGCTTTGATCTTTAAATAAATGTTTAAAATTAATTAGTGAATAAGTAAATTGTTTTGGGTTGTTGTAAACAGTGTTTTTAGTAGCGCTTGTTTTTAATCCTTATTATTAATTATACTTAGGAATATAATTAGATATTTCCTAATGGATATTTAGTATAAAACTATAAGTAAATGGTTTTTGAATTTGTTGTGACAATTTTTTTAGCTACACTCGTCTTTAATCCTTAAATGTAATTATACCTTTAGAAGGAGAGTTTTCAAGACAATGATTAAATGGAATGATTTTGGGTTTGTAGTAAACAATGTTTTAGCAACATTCGTTGTTAAACCCATGAATTATATTTTGGAAGAAATATTATAATCTTTAAAAATGGAATTATAAAGATAATAACAAGTGTTTAGAACTTATATAAAGAGATAGAAAATGTTACATTTTTAATTTATAAAAGAAAAGGAGTTTATCATAACAGTGTTTTGGTAGTAATTGTTTTAATATCTTTGATTATATTTCAGGCAAGTAAAACTTGTTAAAAGATTTGTGGATACACTTATACCATTGTAATAAGTATAGTAATACTTTTTAAGTATTGAAAAGTGTATAAGTGAAAAAAATTAATAATATATACAAGTATATGAAGGGAATTTTATTAATCATAAAATATTAATAAATAAAGGAAGACTTGATTCATAGAAGAGTAACTTTTATTAGATAAAAAGATGTTTTCTTGTTAACAAGGGTTTTTAATTAATAAAAGATAAATTAATTAAAAAAGGGTTTACAAGTCATTTATGTGACTTGACCATGCCATGCATGTAATGATAGTGCAGGTATGTTTACTTGCTTATGAGAAAATATTTAGGACTTAGTTCCGTTATGTGATCATTCTCATTATTGTTGAATAAGACCAAATTTATTGACTCGATCTTGGAGAGACTGGGATCAATAAGTGTTCTACTTATCAAAAACCACTCAAAGGCTGAAAAATTGGTCCTTTATTTTCGAAGATAGTGAAGGAATCTATGTCTGGTTCTGGAATCTGTTAAGATGATGGAATCCATATGTGATTCATTGTGTGATAGGATTTTGTTGAAAACTCATGTGAAGATGTCGAACGTAGCCTCAACATCAAGAAATGACTAAAGATAGAGTAGATGCATGATCCTAGGGCTTAGTTGTCCTATGAGGAGTACATCAACTTCATATCTAGAGTATGCTTATCGATATGTTGCACACAAGGGGTTAATAATACTTGGGCATATTTGTTCACGATAATGTTTGCATGATGGCCTAGTTGTCTTTACCTTATGGTATATTTGATTTAAAGATAATGGTGCTCGGAAGGTATTTTTCGATCCTTGTCATAGGAAATCTATCTCACTGAGGAGGTCTCCATGGAAAATGCACTTATATGAACGTACCTTAGGGTTTTGTTTGTATACCTAAATATGCTATCAAATGTAACCATTTCAGCTATGATTTATATTTATGTTGAACACCCTAGACATCGTTATAATATCAAAAAATTTCCTATAAAGTGGTTCAATTATCGTAACGTAAAAACTCATCCATGTTTATTTGCGGTGTGGTCTTATGTGATACCTTTATTCTTAAAGGGTTTTACAATATAGTAATTCAAATTACTTGAGTTTTCTCACGCTGGTTTACTAGACTAATCCGAGTGTAATTCTTTTTATAATGCTTGGGTCAGCCCCGTGAATATTTCCAGATTTCATTGATGATCATTGGAGCTCTTGGAGAGAAGAGATGGATGGTTCCCTATCATTGATTTTATTTCCACTACATAACTTTTTTTATTTGTACATCAACAATTATATGGATAGGCAGTTACAACTAGCTAGGCTGATAATAGGTTAGTTTGCTCTGATTATTATATGCATATAGTTTTCTTTATAAACGATCATTTTGATATTATATATTATCGTTCCATCATGAGATTATGATATTTTGTTCTCTTATTTCTTATTCCTTTTTGCTTTTCTTCTTTTATTTTACCCTGATGTTCTGCATTTTTGGCATTTAGGTGCCCGACACGTGAATACCATGGATGTACTAGTGTCGGCATTTGGGGATCATAAAGTCGATCATTACACTTCCTCAAGGGCATAATCTAAAGGAAAGCGAGTTCTAACACCCATTGATGAAATCAAAAGGTTTCTATGTTTTTCTTAGGATTTTGATAAACGTAAAAATCTAGTGCGAACGTTATTATAAAAATGAAATGTTTATATATAAAATTTCTTATAATGTAAGAACATATGCTATATAGAGTTAAAATAATCAACATCAATTAATTTGTACAACCAATAAAATTGATTTATTATTTATCAGTTAAAATATATAAATGAACTGAATTAAGATCAAAATTGAAATTGCTAATAAATCTTTTGCCATGTTGTCACTTCAAAACCCATGAAACAGCCAGTTTACACAACCACTAAAACATTCATGGCTCAAATTGCTTAAGTGTTTATTTGTTTGAGGTTGTGTATTGCCTTCTATGTGTATCGTACTCTAATAGAAATACAAAAACATGGATTTTCAGTCACATATAAATGTTGTATGGTGAATGGTCTTGGTTTGTAATGTACAAAACTTTAATGAAATTAGTTCATTGGAAATAAGCAAATAAAGTAAAAAGTGGAATCCTTTATTCAATATGATTGATTACAATAGGATTTATTTTGAATGGTTCAACCATTTTGGAAAGAAAATTGAATGTATGAGAGTGGATGAAACTTAAGCATGGTTGGATTGAAGTGAGAGGATGGCCACTTCTTCTTCATGAATAGACATCGACGAAAGTGAGAATTGTGTAAAATAGTAATAGATATTTTATATGCAACAAGAACTATGATTTCTATTCCAATTGTGATGTAATATAGAATTTTTTTTCAATAAAGGTTATTTCAATGAGTTTAAGATATTTGATTAAAAAATCACGACTGTAAAATAGTTACAGAAAAAAAATAGATAACCCACAATAAATAGTCGAATGGAACTTTATATTGCATAACCTATTATAGTAATGGCGAAAGTAGTAGGAGCATATTATATGAAACTTGTAAATGGATGCATCAAGACATAAAAAATTGAGTTTGCATTTGTACCAAGTATTATTTACAGAATAATAATGGCTTCAGTATTAACTAAAAATATAAAAAGATTTATTTTGTCATGCATATTATGTGTAACAACCCGCATATTTATCGATTATATATTTAAATATTTTGTTTAAATATTTTATCGTTATTCGGATATTGGTCCAAAAAATTACTTTTTGCAAACGGTCGAATTAGGACTCGAGACCACTTCCATTGAGTTCGAAATGCCATTTACAATTTTTTCAAGTATAAACACTGATAGGTTTGGAGTTAGTGAAATTTCACTAACTTTTCCCGCTTTGGACTTTGGGTTAGTCTAGCCATTATAACTCAAGCCCACTTCTCTCCTTCTCCTCACTCTTCATAAATTCCTACCAAACTCTAGCTCAAGCATTAATGGTGAGTGGAAAGGGAAACTAAAACTCCAAACCTAGGCTTCTACTTCAAATCCATCTTTCAACTCCAAATTCAAAGAGATGATATTGGATTCAAGCTTCTTGTGTTGAGATTAAAGTGGATTGATTCTTGCTTTGCTTCAAAGCTTCATTTTCATTCATTTTTGGCCCAAAGGTGAGATTTTTATCTCACAATTCTAGTCTATAACTATATTGGACTGTTGGTAATGATACCCCATCACTTTAGCATGTACATTTGCATTTGGTTTGGATTGGATTGGCGAAAAACTCCAACTTTTAGTGATTTTAGTGAAAACCTGCATTTAGGTCGCACTGCCTCGGAATTAGGCCGTTCTGGTGGAAAATTCGCCATGGAGTTAGGCCGCAAGGTCGTAAGTCGTAGGTCGCCCGCCTTTAGGTCGTGCCCCTTTAGGTCGCTCGGCCTTACCTACCTCGTTAGGTCGCGTGACCTTAGGCCGTTCCCCTTTAGGTCGTATGACCTTAAGTTGTTCACATGGGTTAGGCCTTTAAACCATTAGGTCCCTCGAATGAGTTAGGTCGTTGGACCTTAGGTTGTTTACCCTTTAGATCGCGTGTTCCACTAGGTCGCGTGAACCCTTAAGTCGTTGGACCTTATTCCCTCTTAGGTCGGCAACCACTAGGTCGTTTGCCTTGCTTAACTTGCGAACACCGTTAGGTCGCAAGCCTTTAGGTCGCATGGCCCCTATCTTCCTTAGGTCATTGGACCTTGTTTCCTTGGGTCGTTAGACCGTTAACCTGTTAGGTCATAGAGCTCCCTAACTCGCTCGGCCTTGCCTTCGTTAAGCTGCGAGACACGTTAGGTCGCGCATCACCTTAACTCGCTCGGCCTTGTTTAGGTCGTTAGGTCGCGAACACCTCTAGGTCGCTCGACCCCTTATACTCGTAGGTCGCTCGATCCTATCCTCCCTTCGGTCTTCACTAGGTCGTACCGTTTTGGACGGGCCGCTGCCCCCTGGACCCCCGTGACCTGACCGGGCAGGTCGAACCCCGTAGTGGGGGCGTTGACCCCGCACCCCCACCTTGGGGGGTTGCCACCCCCTGGACCTCCCTCCGTAGGGGATCTTATCTGAAAAACATTCAACAGAACTTGCTTTGTCGAGATGTTGAGTTGACCATTCTTTGAGACAAACTATCTTTGGCTTCTCGGTCGATTTTATGGTATCACGGCCTTGCTAAAAAGGTGGGACAACAACTTTAGAAATATGAAGGTTTCAATACTAGTAGTAAATATCAAAACTCTTTCAACAAAATGATTTCAACTCTATTTTCAACAACAAAGCTCTTTTCTTAAACCGTTTTCCAATCTACTAGTATATACAAACCTTTACCTCACTCGGATGAGAAATCTAATTAAACGGCTTAGTAAAACAAGTGGTATGAAACGCTTGCGTTCACTTCGTCGGTTAATTCTTGGACTTGTTCGATTGAACCTCTTGTGACAATTTTCTACTGAAGATTTACAGTTTGTTCGTAAATATTTAAGTTAAGCAAGTGGTTACGGGACACGAAGATAAACTTTTATATTTACTAGCTTAGTGTAATTGACACTTCTCGTTGATCATGACAATCATTTTATGATTTAGACTAGCAATTGTGCGATGTCTCTTTGTTTGCAAGGTTAGACTAGACCTCATGGGTGTGATTCCGACTCACACATATCTCTTTGTCCGCAAGGTTAGTCTAGACACCATTTGTGTGATTCCACTCACACATACCTTTTTGTTGCGAGGTTAGGCTAGACACCATTTGTGTGATTCCACTCACACATACCTTTTTTCTTTTTGGTTAGCCTAGACCTCATCTGGGTGATTCTGACTCACCCATATGGGGTAGCTCCCCATGGTCTTCGGACCGTCATGTGATAGGTCTCTTTCCCTTTTTCTGTGATTTCTGGATTTCTTGTGTTGATTTCTGGAATTTATGTCATTGGCTTGTTATGAGTACAAGTTTAGGGTATGATGCCCTCTTTGGATCTTTGAGAAGATTCTTGTGATATTGATTTATCTCTTATTGATTGATCTTCTGTTGATCATCATTTGCATACTTATAGTAGCATGTCAGTATGGATATTTTATGTTTATGCCATATCTTTTATTTATACCATGTCATCTGATATTTATAGCTAGACCGATCCGTTTATTATTTTCTTAAATAATACTCGGGTCAGACCGAGATGTTACAGGTGCTTCTGCTTGACTTCTTCCCGGGATTTGCTACTCTGACTTTTGGCTAACTATTTAGATTAGCAGTTTTTGTTGTATACACTTGAGATATAGACTCATAGTTGTATTCTTTTGTATAGCACGTGTTGCTATTCTTTTGTATTATTGTGGATCTTTTTGACCACTACTCTGATGTACACTTTCATGTGTTAGTTATATATTCATATCTTCTTCCGCCTTTGTGATATGGATGTCTATGACTGATTTGTGTTATGCTTATTTCTATGTTTGTTTCCGAAGATTATTTATAGCTACCATGTGATAAGCAATCACATGGATGGTCGCTCCTCAACAGCCTTATTCTCCGTGCTAGTTAACAGCACTACACCGTAGTGTTCTTGGCTAGCGTGGGTATAGAGGTGGGGCGTCACAGCTTGGTATCAGAGCCAAACTTCGAAACAATGTAGAATAACTTAACAAGGATCATCGTCCTAAGTCCACCTTAGGAGTTATGTCTTTAGATTAATTCGAGTCATCGTACCGATTTATCCTATATCCTTTATGATTCCTTGTTTTATCTAGCAAGATTGCTTGATATTCATTAGTGAATAATCTTCTTCTTTCTCTTCTTTCTTTCTTAAGGAAGAGAAATGGTTAGACTTGGTCGTCCCAGAGCTGGATCATCTAGTGCTCCACCGCAAGATGGAGTTTTTATGACTACCCAGCAACTTCTTGACCTTGTCACGAATGCTCAAGCAGCTGGTTCTAATCCGGAACCTACTCACCCTAAATCTGGGTTTGCACGTTTATGCAATGATTACACCAACCTGGGTGGGAAGCCATTTAAAGGTTCTGAAACTATCATCGAGGTCCAGGCTTGGTTGAGGACCTGCGATCGAATCGTTGTTCGCATGAATCTCGTCGATCTTCACCGTGTTCAGGTGGCTTCCAGTATGCTCCAAGAGAGAGCATTGGACTGGTATGAACTTCTTGTTTCTGAAGTCAACGAAGCGGACCTAACCTGGGAGCAATTCTAGACACGCTTCGAGTTAAAATTTGTACCAGAAGCAGAGAAGGTAACTCTGGCTCGACGCTTTATAGACCTTGTTCAAGGTAAGTCCTCTGTGACTGATTACGTCGCAGCCTTTGAGTCGCTTTCCAAATATAGGGTTGAATACATCAACACCCCATTGAAGAAGAACCAGAGGTTCGTTTATGGCTTAAACAAAAGCCTCAAGAAGCCATTATTTCTAAAGTTAGAAGTTCCTTTCGACCAACTTATAGATATCGCTCTTCGTTTGGAAGAGGCTGATAAAGAAAGTGATGTTGAAGTAGTAGCTTCCAAACCCAACTTCAACAACAAAAAGAGGCCCAGTAAATTCAAAGGCCCTTATCCCAACAAAAAAGGTAAGCAAGCAACTCCTGCGGCAAAGTCTCCTTCTCCTAGTGGTGCGAGATGCTTCAACTGTGGATCTGGGGATCATTTTGCGAATAATTGCTCTAAGCCCAAATCTTGTCGCTATTGTAAGAGCCCGGATCATTACATACATCAATACTTCAAACGTGAAGGCAAGAAGGAAGGAATGTTGAATGTGGCTCAAGCCCCTGGCAATACATCTCGTGGCCAAGGTATTTCTCACTAGATTCTTGATGGTATTATTTTATTTCATGATCAACCTATTAGAGTTCTCTTTGATACGGGTGCATCCCATTCTTTTATATCAAAGGAACCGGTAGACACTATTTCCTTAAGTGTTACTGCATTAATGACTTCTTTAAAAATTGCGAATCCTGTTGGTGGATCCGCAACTCTTAGTTTGCTTTGTAAAGATATGGAGATTATTTTATGCGATTTTTCCTTCCTAGCCGATTTGCATGTTATGCGTTACTTAGGCTTTGGAATGATATTGGGTATGGACTGGCTTAACCGTTATGAAGCTCATATCCTATGTCCTGAGCGGACTATTTATCTCCGACATCCGCAATCTGTAAATCAGATTTCTATTATTCTTAAAGATTCGGATTCTGCGTTGACTGCATCTTTATCTTCTTTAAATCCTCATGATGATGAGGAAGATGTCATTTCTCGAATTCACGTCGTTTGTGAATTTTCCGACATATTTGAGCCCGTTTTAAGTTTACCACCTAAACGAGCAATTGAGTTCAGAATTAATCTTACCCCTAAAGCTCAACCTATTACTCGTCCTCCTTATCGCATGTCTAATAAGGAAAATGAGGAGATGTGCAAACAATTATCTGAATTGGAGACGAAGCAATTTATTCGCTCTAGCTCCTCGCCTTGGGGAGCTTCGGCTATTTTCGTGAAGAAATCCGACGGTACGTTTAGGCTTTGCATTGACTATCGCAAGCTTAACGATCTGGCTATTAAAAATAAATATCCTTTACCTCGGATTGATGATCTGTTTGATCAGCTTAGCGGAGCTAGGGTCTTTTCACAGTTGGACTTGGCTACCGGTTTTCATCAGCTTCGTATTGCTGAGGATAGTATTCCTTTGACATCGTTCCATACTCGTTATGGATCTTATGAATGGCTTGTTATGCCATTTGGTTTAACGAATGCTCCGGCTTACTTCGTTGACCTCATGAATCGAGTTTTCAAGGCTTTCCTCGATCGGTTTGTTCTCATCTTCATTGATGATATCCTTGTGTATTCTAAAACCGAGGAGGAGCATGAAAAGCATCTTCGGATTGTATTAGAAACTCTTAGGAGTAATCAATTAAAGGTGAAATTTTCCAAATGCCACTTTTGGCAATCTCGTGTTAAGTTTCTCGGTCATATTATTTCCGAATCCGGAATTTCCGTGGATCCTTCAAAGATTGAAGCGATTCAAGATTGGAAGAGACCGGAGAGTGTGACAGAGATTCGTAGTTTCCTCGGATTGGCGGGTTATTACCGTCGTTTCATTAAAGACTTTCTAAGATTGTCGTGCCTCTTACTGGCTTGACTAAGAAGGGAGTTAAATACATTTGGTCGGACAAATGTGAAGCCTCTTTTCAGAAATTGAAAGAACTCCTTTCCGATGCTCCTATTCTTGTTATTCCCAAAGGGAATCAAGATTGTGTTGTTTATACTGATGCTAGTCACGTTGGTTTGGGTGCCGTTCTTATGCAAAAAGAACGTGTTATTGCTTATGCTTCTAGGCAATTGAAGCCGGCCGAGACTAGATATGCCACACATGATTTAGAACACGCGGCTATTATTTTCGCCCTTTGAATTTGGCGTCATTATCTATTGGGAGAGAAATTTATTCTTTACACGGATCATAAGTCTTTGAAATATTTATTTTCTCAAAATGAACTTAATTTGCGTCAACAACGTTGGCTCGAGTTCGTTGTCCCTTATAATCTTGATATTCTTTATACCCCCGGTAAGGGTAATCGTGTCGCCGATGCTCTTAGCCGTAAGCAACAAGCAGTTGTTTCTATGATGATATCCGAATGGAACGATCTCGAAATCTTATCCACTTGTGAGATTCGAGAGCGCGTATCCGATTTATGCTCATCATTTGTTTTATGTAGCCTTGAGGCTCATCCTTCTCTCTTAGACCGCATTCTTGAAGCTCAAAGGCTAGATCTTGAACTGGTTCTTCTTGGCCAAAATATTAAGGATAGGATTGATATTGAAGTTTTGAAAGACTTTGATATTGATTCTCGTGGCGGCATTCGGAAATTTGTTAGACTTATCGTACCAAATATTGGAAATCTTCATAAAGATATTTTAGAAGATTCTCATCGTTCTAAATTTACCATTCATCCCGGTAACAGTAAAATGTACGCTGATATGAAGCGACTTTATTATTGGGAGGGGATGAAATCTGATATTGCTAACTTTGTTAAGTGTTGCATGACTTGCCGACTTGTCAAGGCCGAACATCAAAGGCCTGGTGGGTTATTGCAACCTTTAGAAATTCCAATTTGGAAGTGGGACCAAATTTCAATGGATTTTATAGATGACCTTCCCCGTTCTCGTTCGGGTCATGATAGCTTATGGGTGATCATTGATAGACTGGCTAAATCCTCCCATTTTATTCCCGTTCGGTCTAACCGAACCGTTCCTTTTTTGGCCAAACTCTTTATCAAAGAAATTGTTAAATTGCATGGAGTTCCTACTTCTATTGTTAGCGATCGAGATCCATTGTTTACTAGTGGATTTTGGAAGAGTCTTCAAAAAGCTTTAGGAACGAAGCTTAATTTTAGCACTGCTTATCACCCCCAGTCCGATGGACAAACCGAGCGTGTGAATCAAACTCTTGAAGATCTTCTTCGAGCTTGTGTGCTTGATTTTGGTGGAAGTTGGGAAGATCATATTTCACTTGTCGAATTTTCCTATAATAATAGCTTCCAATCTAGTATTGGTATGGCACCTTTCGAGGTACTCTACGGAAGGCCATGCCGATCTCCTTCTTGTTGGCTTGAGGCCGGTGAGAGGTTGGTTTTAGGTCCAGACTTTATTCGTGATTCCACAGAAAAGATTGAACTTATTCGACATAGGATGAAAGAAGCCCAGAGTAGACAAAAATCCTATGCCGATAATCGAAGAAGGAAATTAGAATTTTCTGTTGGAGATCTTGTTTTTATTCGTGTTTCACCTATGAAAGGTATTGTACGTTTCAGTCGGTCGGGAAAGTTAGCGCCTCGATATATTGGGCCATTTCCTATCACTGAACGTATTGGTTCCATGGCTTATCGCCTTTCATTACCGGCTCAGTTTTCTGCCATGCATGACGTGTTTCACATTTCTCAATTACGGAAATGCCTTCGAGATTCCGATTCTATTCTGGAGCCTGGTATTGTGGAAGAAATTGAAGTTTCGCCAAATTTAACTTATGAGCAGCAACCTATTCGAATTATTGCTTCGGAGGTCAAACGACTTCGAAATAAAGATGTTCCACTTATGAAGGTTCAATGGTCCTCAAACCCTAAAGATTGCTCTTGTGAATCTAGAGAATTCATCGAGCGAACACATCCGGACTTACTTTCTAGTGCTCAATGAGGTGAACTTCTTATTTCAATTTTCTTTTGTGATAATATGCTTTTATGGTTGTTACTTTTTATTTCCATCTTATATATTGCGAGGACGCAATTTCTTTAAGGAGGGGAGTCTGTAACAACCCGCATATTTATCGATTATATATTTAAATATTTTGTTTAAATATTTTATCGTTATTCGAATATTGGTCCGAAAAGCTACTTTTTGCAAACGGTCGAATTAGGACTCGAGACCACTTCCATTGAGTTCGAAATGCCGTTTATAATTTTTTTAAGTATAAACATCGATAGGTTTGGAGTTAGTGAAATTTCACTAACTTTTCCCGCTTTGGACTTTGGGTTAGTCTAGCCATTATAACTCAAGCCCACTTCTCTCCTTCTCCTCACTCTTCATAAATTCCTACCAAACTCTAGCTCAAGCATTAATGGTGAGTGGAAAGGGAAACTAAAACTCCAAACCTAGGATTCTACTTCAAATCCATCTTTCAACTCCAAATTCAAAGAGAAGATATTGGATTCAAGCTTCTTGTGTTGAGATTAAAGTGGATTGATTCTTGCTTTGCTTCAAAGCTTCATTTTCATTCATTTTTTGCCCAAAGGTGAGATTTTTATCTCACAATTCTAGTCTATAACTATATTGGACTGTTGGGAATGATTCCCCATCACTTTAGAATGTACATTTTCATTTGGTTTGGACTGGATTGGCGAAAAACTCCAACTTTTAGTGATTTTGATGAAAACCTGCATTTAGGTCGCACTGCCTCGGAATTAGGTCGTTCTGGTGGAAAATTCGCCACGGAGTTAGGTCGCAAGGTCGTAAGTCGTAGGTCGTTCGCCTTTAGGTCGTGCCCCTCTAGGTCGCTCGGCCTTTCCTACCTCGTTAGGTCGCGTGACCGTAGGCCGTTCCCCTTTAGGTCGTATGACCTTAAGTTGTTCACATGGTTAGGCCTTTAAACCATTAGGTCGCTCGAATGAGTTAGGTCGTTGGACCTTAGGTCGTTTACCCTTTAGGTCGCGTGTTCCACTAGGTCGCGTGAACCCTTAGGACGTTGGACCTTATTCCCTCTTAGGTCGGCAACCACTAGGTCGTTTGCCTTGCTTAACTCGCGAACACCGTTAGGTCGCAAGCCTTTAGGTCGCATGACCCCTATCTTCCTTAGGTCGTTGGACCTTGTTTCCTTGGGTCGTTAGACCGTTAACCCGTTAGGTCGTAGAACTCTCTAACTCGCTCGGCCTTGCCTTCGTTAAGTCGCGAGACACGTTAGGTCGCGCATCACCCTAACTCGCTCGGCCTTGCCTTCGTTAAGTCGCGAGACACGTTAGGTCGCGCATCACCTTAAATCGCTAGACCTTGTTTAGGTCGTTAGGTCGCGAGACCCCTTATACTCGTTGGTCGCTCGATCCTATCCTCCCTTCGGTCTTCACTAGGTCGTACCGTTTTGGACGGGGCGCTGCCCCCTGGACCCCCGTGACTGACCGGGCAGGTCGAACCCCGTAGCGGGGGCGTTGACCCCGCACCCCCACCTTGGGGGGTTGCCACCCCCTAGACCCCCCTCCGTAGGGGATCTTATCTGAAAAACATTCAACAGAACTTGCTTTGTTGAGATGCTGAATTGACCATTCTTCGAGACAAACTATCTTTGGCTTCTCGGTCGATTTTATGGTATCACGGCCTTGCTAAAAAGGTGGGACAACAACTTTAGAAATATGAAGGTTTCAATACTAGTAGTAAATATCAAAACTTTTTCAACAAAATGATTTCAACTCTATTTTCAACAACAAAGCTCTTTTCTTAAACCGTTTTCCAATCTACTAGTATATACAAACCTTTACCTCACTCGGATGAGAAATCTAATTAAACGGCTTAGTAAAACAAGTGGTATGAAACGCTTGCGTTCACTTCGTCGGTTAATTCTTGGACTTGTTCGATTGAACCTCTTGTGACAATTTTCTAGTGAAGATTTACAGTTTGTTCGTAAATATTTAAGTTAAGCAAGTGGTTACGGGACATGAAGATAAACTTTTATATTTACTAGCTTAGTGTAATTGACACTTCTCGTTGATCATGACGATCATTTTATGATTTAGACTAGCAATTGTGCGATGTCTCTTTGTTTGCAAGGTTAGACTAGACCTCATGGGTGTGATTCCGACTCACACATATCTCTTTGTCCGCAAGGTTAGTCTAGACACCATTTGTGTGATTCCACTCACACATACCTTTTTGTTGCGAGGTTAGGCTAGACACCATTTGTGTGATTCCACTCACACATACCTTTTTTCTTTTTGGTTAGCCTAGACCTCATCTGGGTGATTCTGACTCACCCATATGGGGTAGCTCCCCATGGTCTTCGGACCGTCATGTGATAGGCCTCTTTCCCTTTTTCTGTGATTTTTGGATTTCTTGTGTTGATTTCTGGAATTTATATCATTGGCTTGTTATGAGTACAAGTTTAGGGTATGATGCCCTCTTTGGATCTTTGAGAAGATTCTTGTGATATTGATTTATCTCTTATTGATTGATCTTCTGTTGATCATCATTTGCATACTTATAGTAGCATGTCAGTATGGATATTTTATGTTTATGCCATATCTTTTATTTATACCATGTCATCTGATATTTATAGCTAGACCGATCCGTTTATTATTTTCTTAAATAATACTCGGGTCAGCCCGAGATGTTACAGGTGCTTCTGCTTGACTTCTTCCCGGGATTTTCTACTCTGACTTTTGGCTAACTATTTAGATTAGCAGTTTTTGTTGTATACACTTGAGATATAGACTCATAGTTGTATTCTTTTGTATAGCACGTGTTGCTATTCTTTTGTATTATTGTGGATCTTTTTGACCACTACTCTGATGTACACTTTCATGTGTTAGTTATATATTCATATCTTCTTCCGCCTTTGTGATATGGATGTCTATGACTGGTTTGTGTTATGCTTATTTCTATGTTTGTTTCCGAAGATTATTTATAGCCACCGTGTGATAAGCAATCACATGGATGGTCTCTCCTCAACAGCCTTATTCTCCGTGCTAGTTAACAGCACTACACCGTAGTGTTCTTGACTAGCGTGGGTATAGAGGTGGGGCATCACATTATGATTATTCATTATTCGATAAATCTTAAATAATGGCATTCGTTGCATCTGCTACAAAAGACAAAAGTATCAAAAGTTTTACAATTCTTTTGGAATTATGTACTAATCCACGTTCAAGATATAATTCTTTAATCATATAATTGTGAATCGTAAGGTGCTTGTGAATTGTATCTCAGAATATACAAGCAAAGCAGCCATTCAGTGGGAGCTACACAAGATTTAGTGAACTCTTATGATTGATATATATAAAAATGTAATCATAGGTCTAATGAAACTAAAACAGTTCCAAATACTTCATTAAATTCATCGACAAATTATTTACAAACATAAACATGTGCATTTGACATACGTGGAATGTGTCCATCATAAGTTCATAGAATTTAAATTGGAGGCATATAACATGCAAAAAAATAAATATTCAATTTGATCGAACAACTAAATGTAATGTAATGGGTTCCAAAAATATATAAAACAAATAAGATTCAATCTCGAAAGTCACTCCTTCCTATGACACATAATTATGTATAAATAAGGATAACATACTTTGTTAGACAAAGTATGATGAATGATGAGCGAAGTTGAATTAACTTCTTTCTACAAGGGCATGTACTTACAGATAAGTACATAAAGTTAAAATTAATTTCATTTAAGACAAAGTCAACAAGATAATATAAGATAAAAGTTTGTAATAAAGCCCTACATATCCTAGGTCAAGGAGTTGATAGGTTGTGTGAGTCAAGAGATTATATGTAATACTTATATGAAAGGGATCATCGGTGCAGCACCCTAAATGATTTGGAGACAGATCAATGTTGATTAACCAATTTATTTTATGAACGTAAGTTTTGTAAACTTAAAACTAAATCAGTTTTATACATATACATAGTCAATTCATAAAATTTTTATGAATAAATAGGTATTGCACTGAGAAACAATTGTTATTTTAAGAAACACTAGCTTCGTGATGAAGGAATTTCTAGAAATTGTTGGTAGTAAAATGGATTTGGATATGATCCAAAGATAAAATTGATTACAATAGATGGAATGAAATTAAAAAATTTAAATGGATACAACTAATTAGAATGTCTACTAAGATCTCTCACAAATTAAAGTGAAATTATGATTTCTTATCAATGTTGAGAAGAATTTCCTTAGTTGTCTAAGATTATTGACTCTACCATATGGCATGATATACGAAACTGAATTGGATTCCAAGTATATTATCAAAATATAATTTGGTAGCCATACTTGAAATGATATGATCAATGGCCACAAAAGTATCCCCGAGAAGAAGACCAATGCAGCTAGAATATGTTAAGCTTTGTTGATAGAATAACATCGTAAATTTCAATTTTTGAAATTAACGTAACAGATTCATCATTCAACTTAAGTTAACTCAGATTGTAGTCACAAAATATCGCTCAATATGATTTTGAGTTTTAGTATATGTATGTTGAAAACAGAAATTCTAAATAATGATTTTGAATGTGCTTTTAGCACTTAATAACCAAATTGTCTCGAAGTCAATGGAGTGATTATGAGGTTATTGGTTATGCAATATGGTCCAAGAAATGATACTAAAGTATTATTCAATAAACATCGAAGTTAAGCAAGTATTCTGATAGGAGAAATCAAATAGTTTGAATTTCAATCAAAATATAGAGGAAGCATGTATCTGTAAGATGATAAAATATTTCTAAATCCATAAGTAAACAAAAAATTTATTATTGTTATCGATATATTCGTTTCAAAATCATTTCAGTTTGGTTGTTTAATTCACGGTATAGGATTTGAAAAGACATTTTTTACAATAGTATAAATGAAAGTTAGGAATGTCCCAAAATGATATACATTAAAACGGTATTAATTTATTTAATATGGAGCAAGCAAGATGGATTCCTTATGCATTGGTAATAGGAATTGTAATGACCCGAATTTTTTGATAATTAAAAATATTAATTAAATGAGATTTTAGAATTAATAATGGAAGAAAATCAAAATTTATGATCGTTTAATAAGAATAACTAGAATATGATGTAATGATGTTGTTTGAATGCTTTGGCAATTATTTTAATGTAATTACAATCAACTGAAACAAATTTTAGATTAACTTGGATTATAATTGTAAATAATGAAATACATTAAATGATGTATTTAATGGTGAGATTGTATGTAACTGACTTAAATAGGCGAAAATAGAATATAAAATCATTTTTGGTAAGCAATTTATAATTCTTGGTTGTAAATAATAAAATAATCGGTATGAATAGTTATTATAAACAATTGTTTAATTATCTTCTCATTAATTTATCCGTTTGAATATTGAATGGGTAATTAATAGAACTTAGGCAATTAGATGTTGAAGTCGTATGGTTATAAATTGAGATAGTTTAATATTGAATATGAAATTTGTGTTATGTAAGTAGTTATAACATTTTTTGTAAATAATAAATTTATAAATATTATAAAATAACAACTGCCTATTTATCGTATTATTATTTTAACCATTGAAATTAATTTGGAAATTAATAAATTAAAATGTAATTAAATACTTTATTAATATAAGTTAAGACGAAAGCTATAGAATGTTGATGTAATTAAAATGTAAGCTAATGTTTAATGAACATATATGGTATTGAATGATTGTATAATAAGATATAAATTCAAAATAAAAGAATTTATTTGAAACTAAAATATAATTAATTGGATTTTTATTACAGTTGTAATTGAACGCTGTAATTAGTGAAATGTTTAACATTGGATTGGACATAGAAATTTGTTTTAAATGTTTTATGTTTACTGGTAATCAAAAATGATAAAGTTTGTTAGTTATAAAATTTAAATTTGAAAAGTGATTCTATCAATTTAATAGTAAATTATTTAATTAACGTGCAAATAGCTATTTTAGCCATTATCTTGGATTTCGACGAAACCAGTTTCATCGGATTTGTAACAGTGAATTATTGTAGGATTTCAAGTTTCGTACCGATCGGACTTGTCGTTTGTTCGTGCGGGCTTGAAACGCGTAGAAATGAATTTAACGAAATCAATTTGACATAAGCTAATGTTAAAAGCAAACCTCTTCATACAATGGAAGTAGGACTTGAAACCTATTCTAATGAATTCAAAAATATCAAAAACATCTATTTTGGTATATTGGGTGACCCACTTCCATTTCGAAAGTAGAACTGGCTTTTCGGGTTGTTATTATCGTTTCGAACCAATTCGACATGTTCATTCTTTCTTATCGAGGCTTGTCTATATAAATAGATGTTTCTAAGCCTTAGTAAGCTTTTTATTTCTTATTATTGTACGTATCTGTCTATTCAACCAACAGCTTCTTCCTTCTTCTAATGGCCGCAAATCCTAACCGTAATTCAATTTCAAACCCAATTTCAAAAATCAGACTCTCTAGACCTATGTCATATTATATATCGTTGAAAAGCTCTCGATGAGCGCAATATACTACAGCGATTTGTTTTTCGATCCGAATCGCGATTTGGCTAGAAATTGGTGATCTATTCATGGCCGTTCATATTAGGTTTGAGGTTGGACAGTGGATCTTCGTCCTGGAGATGATTAGGAGGCATAGGCTTGTAGATGCCGTCGAGCTGAGTGCATCCATGACGTTCATTCTAGTCAGAGGTTGAGTGAATCGTCGAAATATGACGTTTAAGGTTAATGGCGGCGGTCGACCAAGGGGAAGCCGGTGGCGTTCGCGCGGGGTGGCCCTAGGGCCGTTTGTTGGGGTGAGGATGATGAGATGCTCCGATCTAGTCGTAGATCATTCGAGTGGCGGCGAAAATTCATGGATGCGACTTTGTTTAAACGAGTGTCGTATAGGGTTTATGATGAATAGACAGGGCGACATGGGATTCTGGATAAGGTAATGACGTGTCTATTCTTGGTTGAATTATTTAATTTAAAATTTTAATTTTTCAATTGTTCTAATATCCATAACATCTGCATATGAGGTCGGATTCAAGCGCGGTTTGTTCCACTATGATCGTATCAAAATTGTGGATATTATGAAACTGGTTTGGTCAAATTCTGAGACTATTAAATTTTGGGCATTTAATTGAGTTTTAAATCGACGAAAAATCAAAAGGTGAGTGTTTTAACTCACTCACAAATACTAAATTATCTTATGTTAGTTAAATTAAATTCATGATGTGATTTGAAATTGATTGGTTGTTGTTTGGTATATTTTAAATTGTTATTCCAGTTAAATCTGACTTTTATTGAATTTAATTGCCATTTAATTTAATATTGAAATTTAAATTGCTAGTTAAATACCTGTTAATGATAACCAGTAAATTATTATTGGTTATTAGTTGATTTGAATGATAATAGTGTTGTATGTTCAATTGTTGGTATTCCAATGATTGGATGGATCTTATTGGTTGACACTTTGGATGATTGGATGTTAATTTATGTCTATATCTCTGTTATCCCTATGGGTTGAAATGATACGTACCCGAATGGTCTAATAGATTAGGAAAAATCGTTATGAGTTGAAATGATAAACCCGAGCGGTTTTCATTGATTTGGAAATTTTGATTCTTAATACTGGTTGAGATGACCCATACCATATAATTTCTTGAATTTGGATTATTCATTGGAATTGAACTATTTGAAAGGCTTAAGTTAACTTAAGTTTCATATTTATTTCAATTAAAATGATCAAGATTGGTATTTCGGATTATTGAAATCTCTTAAATAATTATATCCACATTATATACTTGATAGGAGATGGAAATCCCGTAACATCTTTGAAACATTGCACTAATATTCCTACTTACTTTGATTTGACTAACATAAGATCTTTTAGTTCTAACTCAAGTGTTTTATTTTTTCATTACGCTCGGACGAGTCTGACTTTTTAGTGTATTAAAGACTATATTCTGGAGGGCGAAGATGAAGATTCAGTATATTATTGCTACTTATTATTATTATCCCACTGCATCCCGTGTTCCGTTGCATTATTTGTTTATTTTTGATGTGTGTATAACTCTATTTGGAATTGTAAAGTGTAATCAAAATGTTATTTGTAAAACAGCTTCATGAACTGTTTATTTGATTATTATATTTTGTTATTCCGCTACGAGATTCTATGATTTTTCCTTCCTTTTCTTCTATTTTCTTATTTAACTCATTAACATTCCTTCCTTTTGAATGGTTTGAAGCAGGCATGTTCGGTTTATTATCGATTTAAACCGTCCAAATAGGTGGATCATTACAGTTGGTATCAGAGCCCGGTTTAGACATACTTTAGCCTATTGGGGTTAACTCATTAGATTAGGGTAGTAATATCCTAGAATGAGTTTATCTGAGTATGTGTGTGTGTGTGTGTGTGTGTGTATGAGAGCCAGTATTTTTTAGTGTTATAAAATGTTTTATATAAGTTGTGAAATGAAATAATTTTTCCTAATATTATATGTTATATATAAAGGAATAAAAATTTTATAACTATTTTTTTTTTGTAATGTGTTGTTTTAGGAAATGATAACATTTAATTATTATAATTTAATTGTTGATTTGATTTATTTAGTCAGTTTAGAAAACATTGGCTATTAATATTGATTGAATTTATGAACTAAACACTAATTTAATATGGTATATTAAAGAAAATTAAGTGAATGATTATATGAACGTTATTTCTAAGTTTAGTCTCAATAAAGATAATTTAAACTGAAAATTTGAGATCTAAACTCTGATGGCTTAGAAATTGGTTTCCAACTATTTTGTAAATAATAGTAGTATATTTCAAAAATGAATAATTAGGATATTTGTTTATGAAATTGAAATGCTTGTTGTGTGAATTTTGTTGTTTGTGATTGGTAGTTTCAATTACTGAAATAAAATGGAATATTTGGATATTTTGGATAGTCAAAAACTTCTGAATTAATATATAAGTTGAAATGCGGTAATTGTGGTGAATTATGCAGTTGAATTTGATAACCATAAATTAAAAGTAATAAAACAAGGTTTAATTTGTTATATCTATGTTTAGTAAATAAATAGAATTATTGTATACATTTTGGCATCTAATAATATATAAGTGTGAATTTTATACCTTAGGATGTTTAAATCGAAATTGTAATTAAGGAAATGCTGTCAATGAGAAAAAAATGTTTTATAGACTAAATTAAAAATTATGAAATGTGTCATAAAATTTGAAAAGTAAAAGTGAAAACTAATTGGATAAACAAATATGAACTAAAAGTGAAATGATTATGAATAAAGCCATGACTTGCAAATTGTTTATGAAATAAATGGATGTGTCAATATATGGTTATAATTAAAGTTGTGATAACTTTAAACTCGAGTAATGTCTTATAAAAGGGAGTTAAACCTTTACAAATTGGTTGTAAACTTAAGGAAATTTTTATGAAATGATTCGCAAATAAATGTAGTATTAAGTGAGAAATATTACATGTGAAATCGAATGTAAATTTAAAATGAAGAAAAATATAAGCAATGTTTAAGAATGAATATATTGATGTTTTATATTAAATAGAGAAATTCTATGAAGCAAATATTAAAGTATAAAGTGATATTTGTGTTAATCAATGAGATTAATAATGAATTTAAATTGAAAATATAATTGTGGTGAAACAAGTTGGAATAAACAAGTAAGTTGTACGTGTATTGTTTATTCACATAACTAATTTGATCCAGATTTGAGTACACAAGTTCGAGGTGAATTACAGCATTTCATATTAGGATTTTTCATTCGATTCTTGATGGTGAGTATTTGATACTGATTTTTGGGTTGATTCTAAAATTCTGTATCATAGTATATGGCTATGCAAGGAGATTGATTGTTTTTAATCAAGAAATCTTATCAAAGTCCGCATTAGGGAAGTCGAATGAACAATATTAGTTCGAAAATGAACTTGCATGATCGAGCGAGCGAGCGATTGTGATTTTGCATAATGATGACATATGTACATCTTATGTTCTAATATAATTAATATGCTTTGACGCTGAAATTAAAAGTTATTGGATTGGATATCCTTTTTAATTTAAATTGGAATTTTTTATGAAAAACTACTATTAATTTAAACCATTTTACAAAACTATTTTTCTTTTATTTTCTCTTACTCAAAACTATTTTATTTTATTTTATATACAAAACTATTTTACAAACTATTTTTCTTTTATTTTCTATTACTCAAAACTATTTTATTCTATTTTATGTACAAAATTATTTACAAACTATTTCATATACAAAACTATTTTAACAAACTATTTTATATACAAAACTATTCTAAATTCGGAACCTTTTATAAAGCAAAGTTGTTCAATCCCATATGGCTCTTCATGCAGCGTAATTGATTCTAGAAAATTTTTGATACTTATATAAGATGGACTTTATATAAATATAAGGTGATTTTGAAAACCATTGATTTTGAAAAGTATTCGATCTGAAGAGATAAATCTTATATATAAAGGAATTTATATAAGAATAATTTGATATATTCAAGACTATTGATTTTGAAAAGTATTCTATCTTAAAATGAAATCTTATATATAATGGAATATATGCGAGTGCGATATTTGACGCTATGATTTTGAAAGGGTACTATATATGGTATGGTATATTTTGAAGTAAATGATATGGGAAGTACCTTTCATTGGAAATCGCGATCCTACTCAGTAGGGTCGCGTTGGAACTCCATCCGGGGTATCCTCGAAAATCGAGGTCCTACTCGGTAGGAATACGTATCAGATCCCTTTGGTGGGTCACTTATCGGATCTCTTTGGCGAGTCACTTATTATACTCATTTTATATTGTTGAATAGTATAAATCAAGGGGCATGATGCCTACAGCTACAAGTTATTCCGTCGGTATAACGGCGTAACCATTGCGTAGCTACGATCTATTGATGCATAGCGTAAATGGAGGGGGGATGGGTACAGCTATAAGTGATTCCGTTGGGATAGCGGTGTAATCATTGCATAGCTGTGACCTATGAATCATGGCATAAGTCGAGGGGCGGGAATCCTACATTTACAAGTGATTCCGCTAGCATAGCAGTGTAACCATTGCATAACTTCGATCTATGGGGGAATGTGCTTTCATATCTATTTTTAATGTTTTTAAGTATTTTCACCAGGTGTTGAAACTGGTCTACTGAGTACTTGGAGAATTCTAGCCTTGCGCCTGATCAACGTAAGACTAAAGTCTGCAAGAACGAGGATGAACTTGTTCAAACATCGAGTTATAAAAGTAATTTAGTAAAGTATCATATAAAGGATATTTTGGTCATTTTTTCATTTTTCTTTTACTTTTCTATATACTTTTAAAATGTTCAAAATATTTTTTATTTATGTACAACTTGGTCTAATAGATAACTATTAGTGTTGTAAATATTACGAGAGGATATTAGTTAAATAAAACATATTTAAAGTTAATGATTATTGATTCATAAATAATGTTTGAAAAGTATTTTGAGATTTAAAACTAATAATTTTTTAAAGATTTTTATTAACTCCTTTTAAATATAAGTAATGATGTAAATAATTATTTTCAAATAGTTTACATATATTTATAAAGATGTTATTTAAGATTTTTAAAAATGATATTTATAAATGAAGCATGGAATTTTACGGATGAATTTTTGTAAAGTATTAAAGATGATTAATTTGCAAATGAAGTTTCAAATGAACATTTAAAGTAAAATTTATGTAAGCATTAAAATTTATAAATGATATGGTAATTCTTTTGTAATATGCTTGAAAAATAAATTGAAATTGCTACTTTGAAATATGTTTTGAAATATTTACTTGATTTCGAAGGACTAATCGTTGTATGTGATATATTTGTTTGAGAGAAAGTGAAATTTTATAAATATTTATTGCAAAATAGGACTATAAATAAAATGAATTTAATTGGAAATTTGAGAATTTAAGTTTCGAGTTTGAAATTTACATTAAGGGATTTTCTTAGAATTTAATACTAGTACTATTTGAAAATATTTCGAATAAATATTCTCAAATGTGATTTGAACGATATGTTTTAAAAGAATTTTTAAAAGGAAATAAGTTCTGTACTCCCCTCTTCTGTCGCTAGAAAATAATTTTGGTGATGAGTACACGCATCATCGATGTTCATTTTCGAGTTTCAAAGTGGGAAGGCCGCTGTAGTGGTTTTACTATACATTAGTTTTGATAAACAAATTCTTATTTCGTATTTCTAAATATGATTTGATATATAAAAGCTATGAGTATATATATATTATTTCATATGATTTGAAATGAACCCGACATTTAGTTTTTAAGTTTTTATAAATTAAAGATGTCATTTATTGCAATGAAATGAAATCACGACTATTTTAGTAATTGGGAACTTCTAAAATGAGAAATAAGAAATTAGATGCTAAGCGATTAATGAAATATATAAGAAATTGGAATTTGTAACTTGTAAATAGGAAGATATGTAGTTATTGAACATTTGTTAACTAAAATGAATAAAATTAGCTTGTGTAACATTCAATTTATTCTAAAAGACATATATATATATATATATATAACTTACCAAATTTTTAAAAAGTGATAATGTTAAATATGGATATGTAATAGAATATTATACAAGTAAAACTTAAGTAATGAAAGGGCTCAAATGGAACTATTTCTATAAATAAGAATTTTGATGTGCAAGAAATGTTATAAACATAAGTTAATATTGTGAAATACTTGTAATTAAATTAAATAGTAAAAAGTAAATACTGTTTAGGCAAATGAGTATAAACTCAAAAGAAATAGCTGAAAAGGATTCACTGATGAATATTAATATTAAATGGATATTAAACATTATAAGTAAATAATAAATGTGAAATAAATTGCAATAAAATGTATGTAACACTTAAATAATGAATTCATTAATTATTTCAAATATTGAATGGGAAATAATTTATTAAGTACATGAAAAAAACATTGTATGAATGAATGAATGAAAATAAATAAAAAGTATATAATGATAAAGAAACCAATTGAATAAACTTAAATATTATGTTAAAATTATTAGTTGTTTGGCTTATGGGATGTTTGGAAAGGTTACTTCTGATTATTTAAGGTTATATGGATAATCTACTAAGTAATTATCCAAGGTTGTTGAGCATAGCGTACAGTTGATAATTTGTTTATCATCTTGCATGATTTTAAGTTTCTGAACTAAACAAACCATTGGTTTTGGTTGCTATGGATGCATGATGGATTCTTTAGTTGCATATAACGATTGTATTATTTGTTTGTATATGATTTATATTTATTTGCTTTTGTTGCCAATTGAAAACAATTAAATATTTCTCTTTTTACATAATTCTCACAAGTTTGGATTATATAATTGAAATACAGGTTTATGGAAGCAATAGTTACTGCTTTTGGTTTCATAAACAAGCGTTGGTTGCCCGACAAATAGGTACGTTTTCGGATTACGGTTTTATAGCGATATTATATTACTTTCTCATGGTTTGGGATATTTTATTTTGAAATATAATATATATATATATATATATATATATATATATATTGCAGTTATATATATTACCGTTTTTTCGGACCTCTCGTACAAAGGAAGCTCGGCCGAATTTTTTTGTGAATTTAAGACTTAGATAATTTTGTGAAAGTGAAAATATTTTCAAACTCTTATTAAGTTTTACGTGAAGGATTTACTTGGTTATAAATTAATATATTTTATTTAAAGAAAGAATTAGGGAAAAGGACAAACTTTGAAAAAAATTAGACCGAAGGACATGAGATTTTATTTTTAGGCTAAAGGACAAATGCTAGTCATATTTATCATTATATTCAACTTTTAGACCATAAAAAATGCTAGTTATAACTAGCATTATATTCAGTTATACATTATACAAAATGCTAGTTAGAACTACCATTGTCCTTCAGCCAAAAAAATAAAATTATTGTCCTTCAGCCTAAAATTTTTTCTAAGTTTGCCCTTGTGCCTATTTCCCTGTTATTTAAATTACTTAGTTATGTAAATTAATTGTTTATAAATCGAATAATTTGAATAAAATATATTAATCTCTTTATCCCTTCTTTTTCCTTTTCGAGGACGAAAAGTTTTGTATAGGGGAGAGTGTAACGACCCGTATTTTTCAATAATTAAAAATATTAATTAAATGAGATTTTAGAATTTAATGTTGGAAGAAAATCAATATTTATGATTTATTAATAAGAATAATTAGAATATGATTTAATGATGTTGTTTGAATGCTTTGACAACTATTTTATTATAATTACAACCAATTGAAACAAATTTTAGATTAATTTGCGTTATAATTGTAAATAATGAAATAAATTAAATGATGTATTTAATGCTGAGATTATGTGTAATTGATTTAAATAGGTTAATATAGAATATAAAATCATTTTTGGTAAGCAATTTATAATCCTTGGTTGTAAATAATAAGATAATGGGTATGAATTATTATTATAAAAAATTGTTTAATTATCTTCTCATTAATTTATCCATTTGAATATTGAATGTGTAATTAATGGAATTTAGGCAATTAGATGTTGAAATTATATGGTTATAAATTGAGATAGGTTAATATTGAATATGAAACCTATGTTATGTAAGTAGTTATAACATTTGTTTGTAAATAATAAATTTATAAATATGATTGAATTACTTATAAAGTAATAATTGCCTATTTATCTTCTTATCATTTCAACCATTGAAATTAATTTGGAAATTAATAAATTTAAATGTAATTAAATACTGCATTAATATGAGTTAAGACGAAAGCTGTAGAATATTGATGCAATTAAAATGCAAGCTAGTGTTTAATGACCATATATGGTATTGAATGGATGTATAATAAGATATAAATCCAAAATAAAAGAATTTATTTGAAATTAAAATTTAATTAACTAGATTTTTATTACAGCTGTAATTGAACGCTATAATTAGTGAAATATTTAACATTCGATTGGACATAGAAATTTGTTTTGAAAGATTTTAAGTTTATAGATAATTAAAAATGATAAAGTTTGTTAGTCATAAAATTTAAATTTGAAAAGTGATTTAATAAATTTTGATAATAATTTATTTAATTAACTTAAAAATAACTATTTTGGCCACTGTCTTGGGTTTCGACTAAACCAGTTTCACCGGATCCGTAATAGTGAATTATTGTAGAATTTCAAATTTCGTAGAGATCGGACTTGTTGTTTGATCGTACGGGCTTGAAATGAGAAGAAATCAATTTGAGATAAGCTAATTTTATAATATAACTTCTTCGTATAATGGAATTAGGGATTGAAACCTGTTCCATTGAATTTAAAAATATAAAAAAAACATCTATTTTGATATAAGGGTGACCCATTTTCATTTCTGAAGCAGAATGGGCTTTTCGGGTCATTATTGTCGTTTTGAACCAATTCGATATGTTCAATCTTTCTTATCGGGGCTTGTCTATATAAATAGATTTTTCTAAACCCTAGCAGTCTTTTTATTTCTTATTACTGTATGTATATATCTATTCAACTAACAGCTTCTTCCTTCTTCTAATGGCTGCAAATCCAAACCGTAATTCAAATTCAAATCCAATTTCAAAAATCAAACTCCTTAATACTATATCATATTATATATCATTAGAAAGCTCTCAACGAGCGCAATTGACTGTAGCGACTCGTTTTTGATCCGAATCATCGTTTGGCCAGAAATTGTTGATCTATTCTCGACAGTTCATACTAGGGTTTGAGATTGGATGGTGGATCTTCGTCCTAGCGACGATCAGGAGGCATAAGCTTGTAGATGTCGTCAAGATGAGTGCATCCATGCCATTCGTTCTAGTCAGAGGTTGAGGGAATCGACAGAATTTGGCGTTTTGGGTTAACGGCGGCGGTCAAGCAAGGGGGAGCCGATGGCGTTCGCATGGGGTGGCCCTGGGACGACTTATCATGGCGAGGACGATGAGATGCTCCGATCTGGTGGTAGATCATCCGAGTGGTGGTGAAAATTCATGGAGTGTTGGCGGCTTTGTTCGAATGAGTGTCTCTTATTGTTCCAGATGAACAGACAGGGTGACGTGGGATTTTGGATAAGGAAATGACGTGTTTAATTCTCAGTTTAATTATTTAATTTAAAATTTTAATTTTTCAATTGTTCTAATATCCATAACTTTTGCATACGAGGTCGGATTCACACGTGCTTTATTCCACTACGATCGTATTGAAAGTTCATACATTATGAAAATGGTTTGGTCGAATTCTGAGACTGTTGAATTTTGGACCTTTAATTGGGTTTTATATCGACGACAAATCAAAAGGTTAGTCTTTTAACCCATCACGAATACTAAATTATCTTATGTTCATTAAATTAAATTTATGATGTGATTTGAAATTGATTGATTGTTATTTGGTATATTTTAAATTGTCATTCCAGTTAAATTTGACTTTTGTTGAATTTCATTGCCATTTAATTTAATATTGAAATTTAAATTGCCAGTTAAATACCTATTAATGATAACCAGTAAATTGTTGTTGGTTATTGGTTGATTTGAATGATAATTGTGTTGTATGTTCAATTGTTGATGGTCGGATGATTGGATAAATGTTATTAGTTGACATTATGGATGATTGGATGTTTATTTATGTCTATATCTCTATTATCCCTATGGGTTGAAATGATGCATACCTGAATGATCTAATAGATCAGGGAAAAACTTTATTGGTTGAAATGATAAACCCGAGCGGTTTTCATTGATTTGGAAATTTTGATTCTTGATACTGGTTGAGATAACATATACCCATATAATTTCTTGCATTTGGATTATTCATTGGAATCGAATTATTTGAAAGGTTTAAGTTAATTTTAATTTCGAATTTATTTTAATTAAAGTGATTAAGATTGGTATTTCGAATTATTGAAATCTCTTAAATAATGATATCCACATTGTACACTTGATAGGAGATGGAAATCCTGTAACAGCTCTGAAACCATTACACTAATATTCCTACTTTACTGACTTTGATTTGACTTACATAAGATCTTTTAGTTCTTACTCGAGTGATTTGTCTTTTCATTACGTTCAGGTTAGTCTGAGCTTTTTAGTGTATTGAAGACTATATTCTAGAGGACTAAGACGAAAATTTAGTATATTATTGTTATTTATTATTATCCCACCGCATCCTGTGTTCCGCTACATTATTTGTTTATTTCTGAAGTATGCATAACTCTGATTTGAATTGTAAAGTGTAATCAAAATGTTATTTTTAAATCAGCTTCATGAACACTTTATTTTACTACTATATTTTGTCATTTCGCTATGAGATTTTGTTTTTTTTTCATTCATTTTCTCTACTTTCTTATTTACCCCATTAACAATCCTCCCTTTTGAATGGTTTGAATTAGACATGTATGGTTTATTGTCGATTTATATCGTCCTAATAGGTGGGTCATTATAGGAATTATCATACATACTATACTATCTGCAATATTGCATTTCCCTTATGTATTTGATACATAAAGCAAGTATCAAATCTGAATTAAGATCATTAAATGATAGTTTAGAGTGCTCTCCAGTATTTATGAATTGTTAGAGAATTGTTTATAGAAACAAAGAACTCCGTATGAAAGAGTGCATAGATGCAAACTTCTAAAGTGCTATCGAGTATAGTATGTCAATCCTAAGTTCATGTTCAATCTTAAGTTTAGAACATTACGTTGGAAATGTTCCAAACAATTGGTAGTGGCTGATTCAACCAAAAGCTAAGTATATCACCTTGAATAAGCATTGTAGTAAAAGAAGAATAAATGAATGCACCAATTTATAAGTGATCTAAGGCCGATTCAAAATGTTTAGATTCTAATGTCATTGTTATATGATTATAATGTTGTGATATAGTTTAAAAAAGGACCTAGAGTTCACTAAAAGCCGATAGACATACTTTGAATAGTTTCACAAGACAAAGGCAATTTATTAGTGTCGGAGAGAGAGTTGATTTATAGAGTAGACAATTAAAACAAAATAGCACACCCATACACAAATGGACTGACTTGAATTGTTTTTGAGAAATCTGGTATAAGAATTTGGACTAAGATTCCATAATTGACCTCAAGTGTATGCGAAAAACAGATAGTGTTAGGGTATACCCCAGGGGTAATTATATAATTTGTCACATATATCTAACTCGATAACTGGTCTTGTTCAAAAATAAAAGGTGTTTTCTTTGTATTATTGTAAGGACTCGGGATTTTAGCTATAATATTTTAATAAATATTCAATCCAATTAAATAAAATATAAACTTATCATTTTAAATGAATAAGTCTTTTGAAATATTTGCCATTTATTTATAGACATTTGTATTTTGAAAAGGAAAAATTTGATTTGAAAATTTTAAAAAATAAATCTCTTAATAATATTTCCAATAAAATCTACCATATATAATTGAATTAAAATACTTTACCTTATTAACATTTGGTAAATATATATATAAAATATATATGGATGATAATGTTTAAAATAAAATCAAATTTTATCAATATAAAATATAAGTATAAAATATAAGCAAACCATATGAATATAATTTAAATACTGATAGTTAAAATACAAATAGAAATAAAAATGAAGACAAGAATTAAGTGATTTGGTGTGCATACAACATAAGTTTAAAATTTGTAAGAATAAAGTAGAAAATGAAATCAGACAAAGTATATAATAAAATAAGGCAAAGTGTATGTATATGTATATGGTGAAAGCTAGAAAATAATATAACAAAATATCTTCATATACAAAGACCAAATGTCTACCTGCAAGTGTATATGTTCATATAAAATAAAAAAATAAAAAAATAAAAAGTATGTAAACAACTTAGTAAACCATAGCATTAAATGCCATCATCTAAGCCTAAAATAAGTCTATTCAAAATATTTAGCAATCTTTCCATTTTCAGTAATCAAAATCTAATCAATCAAAAGAAGAAAACACTTGACCAGATAATACCTTCCTTTATACATCTTGTTATCTTCTATATATATAGATACATCTTTCCATTTTAGTTCGTTCATTAACAACTGAAGGAAAACAGAAAAATATATAATAAACATCTTCATTTTTTAAAAACTAAAAACATCACTCAATTAAAACAAAAACAGAAAATACCCAAGGCAGTTTCCAACTATAGGTTTTCAAAAGAAAACAGGAATTGTTCCCTGTTCAGCAACCCTTGCAAGTGAGTAAAAATCAATTTTAAAGATTCAAGTTTAAATTTAATTAAAAATAGTTCAGGAGATTCATTGATCATATGGTATTGCATATGCTTTAGCTTGAATATAATTCTGTATTGCTCTATACATCTCTGTTTATTGTTACAGGGTGAATATTTTTTCCAAACTCAAATTTATTCTCATCAAATCATTTTAAAACTTTCAGTTTTAAATCAAACAAGATGTTTAAACCTCAAAAAAGTTTTTTCAAAGCTGATTAAAACATGTTAGTGAAATACTACTACAGGAAATTTTGTTTACAGGAATCAAGTAATAAATTGATAAATTCGATTGTTATAAAAAGCTAATTCAAGTTTATATCTTGAATTCTTACTGAAATTATGATTTTTAAAACAAAAATGAAGATATTTAGATTAGTATTCCAAGAGCAGTTTGCATTTGAACAAAATTTGCATTTTTTCCATTTTTAGACAATCGAATCAATTTAAAATGTTGAAATTTGGTTTGAAGCTGGTATAAACATCTATGATGTTGAGAAAATTGTTAAATAATTTTTCAAATGCACGAATTTGTCGAACGAATCCAATTTATGGTTTAAGGTTCGTTTGTGACATGATCAGTAAACGAGGCATGTTTGTCTTCTATGCTTGATCGAGTTTCACGAGGCTCGAGGGGATGGAAGAGTAGCAAGTTGTTGTGGTGTGGACGAAGTTTGGGCATCTCCGGTGAACTGAGCGGTGGTGGCGAGGTATTTTAGTCAGTGGGTTATGTTGAAGTTTTTTCGATCGAACTGTTAAATTTCGATTTCAAATTTTTGAAGGCGAATCGAGTTTGGTTTTCGAGTTTTTGGGAGATTTGTGATTTGCCGATGGTCGTAGAGTTCGTCGGAGCTTCGGCGCGTCGCCGTGCACGTGTACGGCGAGGGGATGTGTGTCAGCGTCATTGTTGGAGGGCTACTCGAGTCGTTACGCGAGAAAGGGGATCGTTTGCTTCGGGTTATAGGCGAGTGCATGAATATGGTTTACCGATACAATCTAAGTTTAAACTTAGCTTAAACTTACTGGAAATAAAATAAAATAAAAAAGAGAAGAAGAAGGGATACGAGAGAACGAGAAAGGACTCGGGGACACTAGTGAGAAACTTGAAGTGCTACTCGAGTAAAGCAAGGGAGGTCTCGGGTTGGTTTTCAGAACTGTAATGTTGTAAAAAAACAAAGTTAAGTAAATTGTGTTTCGACAAGATTTAAGCATTGACGACTTAATAAAGGTTTAACAATTTGAATTAAGACTTTAATACAAGTTTTAATTATTTTAGTTAATACCTTAAAATGTTTTAAACTCTTAATTATTGTAAGTATTTAAGTTAAGTATAAAAAAATTTAACATTAAAGTTTTGTAGTTAATAATAAATTGATTTTCATAGTATAAAAAAGACCTTAAAATGTTAATTAAGATGAATAATTAATATCAATTAGTTATTTTAGAAGGCAATTAAAAATGATGACTTTATAATTGTAATTAGAGTTTGGATTAATTAATAATTAAGTGATAAATAAATTTGTAATTAACTATTTAGAGTTAATTAATGTATGATTAGTAGTTAACAAATTAAGTAATTTAATTAAGAATTAATGACTGATTAATTAAGTAATTAAGGTTAAATAAATTGATTAAGAAGTAATTAATCAAATGGTGTGAAATGAAATAATTAATTAATCAAGTGATTAATTCTCAAGTAATTAATTTAAATTGAATTAATTACAACAAGAATTAAAGATGCTTGCTTATGGATAATTGTATAAGTAGGATATCTGATTTATGATATTTATTTGGTGATATTCTGTGATGTTCTATGATATGCTTTGATATATCTACGATGATTGTGTACGATTTATCTGTGATAAATGCTATGTGAATTCAAAGTGTTGAATTTAATTGTTTAAATATGTTAAACGACTTGACCTTTAAAATGGCGTTTGGATTTCGATGAGACCGGGATCGGGTGTCAATTATGATTAACCAAAAACCACATCGATCCAAATTAAACGTTAGGTCATAAATTTCCAAATGAAGATCGAGATGGTGTTTTAGAACGCAAGGGTTATTGTCGTTAACTCTGAGGGTGATTCCAAATTGAGTGTAACGAAATAACGCCTTCGGTTCGAACCCGGAACGAACTTGTATGGATTGAATGCTTTCAGAACATCGTCAGGCGGACGATGAGCATTCTACGAGATATGTTCTGTAAAGGTAATCGCAGTCTCAAGCCTCATCAACCGGGAATGGCTAAAACAGGGGATGTGCAACAAGGTTAGGTGGGTAGCACCCAAGCAGGATGAGATATACCTCTGCCTAGATGTCCCTTTTTATTTCGGCTATGTGGGCGGTTTCTAGCTACAATCGCGGGGTTATCTTGTTCGGGACTGTTCAGTAAGGAATGGTTCCGGCCTTATGTTGTAGGCGGTCGGGAGTGATCCTCGGTACGGTGATCTAGGCCCCGTACTATGATGGGCGGTACCCTGGTAGCCCTGCCATTATATGGAATCCAATTTCCAATAAGAGTCGTACGTTTTGATTGTACCCAACTATGTTGGAATGTGAGATGTAAGCATTTCACCTATTTCTGCATTTTACTTGAAAACCCTAAACACTATTATAATATCACGGTATTTCCTATTAAATTGTTTGGTTAACGTAAGGTAAAAACTTACCCATATTATACATTTTTGTTTCAATTGTCACCAACCAGGTCATACGATCAAGGATTGCCCGCTTCTTTATAAAGCTCAGTAGAATAAGGTATTTGCTCGTCTACTTCATCTAAAGGAAAGGGAGATTTGGAAGGTACATTACATTTAAATGGCAAGTATATTAAAGTTTTGTTTGATTTAGGTGCTTCTTTGAGTTTTATTTCTCTTTAATATGTAGAGAAGTTCTTTCTTAACCCTAGTACTGTTGACTGTCCTATTTTGGTATCTAATCCTATAGGAGGGGTAACCAGATTAGATAAGATCTGTAAGGACTTGAAGATTTCCTATCTGTCCCATAGTTTTTCTTGTGACCCTTATGTGTTGAATTTTAAGGGATTTGATCTTATATTGGGAATGGATTGGCTCGATAAGTATAAGGCAGTTCTGAATTGCGATGAGAGAACAGTTTCGTTGGAAACTGATTTGGGTAGGATTGCCAGAGTCTCGTGTGATAATTCTGGAATGCACTTAAGTAGTCTTTTACATGGAGTTGAGACTTCTCAAGAGAAGATTGAAGATATCGATGTGGTCCAAGATTTCCCTGATGTATTCGAGGAAGTCAAGTGTTTGCCTCCGCATCGAGAGATAGAGTTTCGTATTGATCTGGTTCCAAGATCAGTGCCAGTGATTTAGCTTAGTAGGAGGATGGCTCCTAGGGAGAGAGAAGAGTTAGTTAAGCAGACTCAGGATCTTTTGGAGAAGGGGTTAATTAGGCCCAGTTTTTCTTGTTGGGGTTCTGCTGCGGTGTTTGTCACTAAATCGGATGGATCGCTAAGGTTCTGTTTTGACTGTAGAGAATTGAACAAAGTAACTATCTGTAATGAATATCCTCTTCCTCGTATTGATGATCTCTTTGACCAGTTGCATGGGGCTTCTATCTTTTCTCAACTAGATTTAGCTTCAGGTTTCCATCAGTTGCGGGTAGCTGAGGACAGTATTCCTTTGACTACATTTAGGGGACCGAATTATTTCTATGAATGGTTGGTTATGCCTTTCGGGTTAACCAACGCTCCTGCTTACTTCATTGATCTGATGAATCGAGTCTTTCGGGATGTATTGAATAAGTTCGTTCTGGTGCTCATTGATGATATTCTGGTCTATTCTAAGTCTGAAGAAGAGCACAAGCAGCATTTGAGGATAGTACTGGAGACTCTGAGGAGGCATGTTTTGAATGCGAAGTTCTCTAAGTGCCATTTTTGAAAATCAAAAGTCAAATTTTTGGGGCACATTTTTTCTGGTGAAGGTATCTCTGTTGATCCAGCAAAGTTCGAGACTATTCTGCAATGGAAGCAACCGAAGTCACCGACGGAAGTTCGCAGTTTTCTGGGATTAGCTGGGTACTACAGGAAGTTTATCAAGGACTATTCCAAGATTTCTTCACATCTGACTAAATTGACAAGGAAAGGAGCAAAATTCAGATGGACACCTCAGTGTGAAGAAGCTTTCTGGGAGTTGAAAACAAGGCTAACCAGTGCACCAGTGCTAGCTATTCCGGATGGGAAGAGCAAATTTGAAGTATATAGAGATGCTTGTATAGTTGGTTGGGGAGCAGTGTTGATGCAGAATGGAAGAGTAATTGCGTATGCGAGTCGACAATTAAAACCACATGAAAGAAAATACGCTACGCACGATCTTGAGCTGCTAGCCATTGTTTTTGCTTTGAAGATTTGGAGACATTATCTTTTGGGAGAAAAGTTTGAGTTATTCATGGACCACAAACCATTGAAATATCTTTTCTCTCAAAAAGGTCTTAATCTGAGGCAACAGCGATGGGTCGAGTTTCTGGCATCATATGATTTGGATATTCTGTATACCCCGGGAAAAGCAAATGTTATAGCTGATGCACTTAGCAGGAATGCAGTTTTGTCTCTTTTGGAAGTCGTTCAATCTCTCCAGGACAGAATCATAAGTAAGCAAATGGAGGATAGATCTTTTGAGGAATTGATTCTTAGAACCAAGGACGGGCGATATTCGGATTTCAAGATGGATGATCAAGGTGTTTTGAGGATTAATGGTCGTTTGTATGTGCCTAATATAGATGGATTGAGGCAAGAAGTCTTAGCTGAGTGTCATCGCTCCAGACTAAATATCCACCCAGGAATCTCTAAGATGTATAAAGATATGAGAAAAGTTTTCTGGTGGCCGAGCATGAAGAGGGATGTAGCTGCTTTCGTCAATAGTTGTGCTATCTGTCAGCAGGTTAAAGGAGATCAACAGAAATCAGCCAGTTTGTTGCAGCCTTTGGAAATCCCAGAATGGAAATGGGAGATGATTTCGATGAATTTCATTGACGGTTTGCCAAAAACCAAGAAAGGAAACGATGGAATATGAGTTATTGTGGATCGGTTAACTAAGAGAGCCCATTTTATACCGGTTAAGGCAATTCGTACTGCAGTTTCTCTAGCAGAGATTTTCTTGAGGGAGATAGTTAGATTGCATGGTGTTTCTGCTAGCATAGTAAGTGATCGTGATCCTATCTTCACCAACAAAGTCTAGGAGGCTCTACAATCAGCTTTGGGAACGAGTTTGAGATTAAGTACAGCCTATCATCCTTAGACAGATGGACAGACGGAGAGGCTGAACCGTATTCTAGAGGATATGCTGCGAGCTTGTGCTTTGGATTTTGCTGGATCTTGGGAAGACCATCTTCATTTAGTAGAATTCTCCTATAATAATAGTTACCAATCTAGTATCAAGATGGCACCTTATGAAGCTCTATATGGAAGACCGTGTAGATCTCCATCCTGTTGGATAGAGTCGAAAGATCGTCTTGTGCTTGGACCAGATTTGATTCGAGAGGCTTCTGCTAAAGTTGAGCTTATTACGAAAAGGATGAAAGCTGCTCAGGACCGTTAGAAGAAGTACGCAGATAAGAGAAGGAGACAATTGGAATTCGAGATTGGTGATTTAATTTTTGTCAAAGTTTCCCCAATCAAAAGTGCTATAAGATTCGGAAAGATGGGAAAACTTGCCCCGTGATATATTGGTCCATTTTGGGTATTGGAAAGGATTGGTGTTGTAGCTTACAGAGTTGAATTGCCAGAACGGATGTCTGGAATTCATAATGTATTCCATATATCCCATCTAAGGAAATTTGTTCATGATCCACCATTGTAACATCCCGCCTTTTTGCAAACTTTAAACCGACACACGTGCCAATTCAAAACATAACGGAAGGGCGGATTGTTATGGGGTAAATAAGAAAAACAGAGAAGAAATAAAACAAAATAGAATCTCACAGCGGAAGGATAAAATATAATAATCAATATACAGTTCATGATAACTGTTTACAAAATATTTATTTTACTTATACAATGAATATCAGAGTTACACATACCAATACAAACAATGCAGCGGAACAGAAAGAGTGTGGTGCAATACTATAGATAAAAATAATACGGATTCTTCGTCTTCGTCCTCCAAAGCTAAAGTCTTCGATCCTGAAACGCTCGGACTGACCCGAGCGAATTTGAAAAGACAAAAACACTCGAGTCAGAACTAAAAGATCTTATGTGAGTTAAATTAACAGAAATAAATATGAGTGCAGTAACTCAAGAGATGCTCGGGATTTACATCTCCTAAGGATCCGTTAAACTATTTACTATGTAGTATATTGCGTTATCATAATAGTGCCTAATTGTAAAATAAACTTACTTTTAAATAGCGTTAAGGCTTTACATTTTCCACCTAAACACAAATAATGCCAATAGTCTATACAGTACCGTAATACCTCCTAATCGGGAGGCTACCAGAGGGTACTCCATAGGTACGACACAAATAGAAACTCGTAGTAAAGGCTCGGTATGGTAGGTGACACGGCACAACTAGGCAATGCCAGGGTAGATATACCAATTGCTATCCAGGCTGGTGGAAACGCGTAGCCGCAGTTACCGCCCACCTCAGACTAACTCCCCAAAATCAAAATATAGAAGTGGCCACTGAATCAATCCAAAATCAAAGTATAATATCGAAGAGGAGGGTCCGATCAGAGGAATGACCTCATTGGCCTGAGAATCGCTCCTGTTTTAGCCACCTTATGCCAACTCATGGGAGTCGGGTCCACGTATTTACCTTACAGGAAACGTCGCCACCACCTACTTCATTCTGGAATCTCCACCGCGTACACGGTTAGTCAAAGTGGTTTTCGGTATCGACAGAGAGTATGTCCATATCCGATCCCGGTCTCTTTGCCAACCCATCGTTATTATAACACCGCGGTCATTTAAAAATAGGTTATACTTTAAAAATCAGAATAAACATTCCATTTCATAACCATGAATACGATATCATTTCAAAACCCAAAACCATATTTTATCACTTATCCCAACTATAATTCTTTTCCAAAATCATAATGCTTTAACTTCGTACGTCTGAAAATCAAATATTTTAAAAGCATAATATTTTGAAAATCATAATTTAAAACCATAACATCTAAAAACTTGAATGGTTTGGACATTCAATGGTATATGAATTAAATGGTTTAACTTAAATGTTACTTTGTAAAGAAAATAGTTCTCATGGCTTTACAAATACATTTCTTTATTAAAGTCTAAACCAAAATTTATATTATTTCTCTCAAGTTCCAAAACCACTTCAATTTATTTATATATACGTATATCCATTTTGAGTATCAATATTTCAAACTAAAGTTGGATTTTATTCTTTCAACAAATCAATTGTTCTATTAATTAGTCTTGAATATTCATATAAAATCCATAAATAATAAGACTTCAATTTCTAGTAATAAAATATATATATTTTTCCCAATTCAAATTATACTAGAATATTCATTTCAATTTATTTTGGGAAAAATCTAGTTATAAATATCATATCTTAAAATTTCCAAACTTAACATTTAAACATATGATATAAATTATTAAACTCCATTTTCTTAATTTTCTTCCATTTTTAATAAAGATTTTTATACACCTTTTAATTTCAAAATTTTCAACTTCATATGTATATATATATGGAAGAAAAATATTTATACAATATAAAATTTAAGATTATTATAAACCGTATTCCATCCAAACCATAGAAATCACATTTAAATAGTTATATATATACCGCGGTGCTTGTATATAATTTTCTATCCTATGGTCAAGTGATACGGATATTTATCATTTCAATCCGCAATTTAAAAGATATAAAATTTTGCGGTTATATATCATTTCAAACCACAATCCCGAATGAACTGAAATATGCATGATAATTTGCAATTTAATGATATACAATAAACATCCATTCATCAACATCATCCATCATCCAAATCGCAATCATCAATCAATATCAATCAATAACAATATTATTTTTGGTACTACATAACAGGTAATACTGGCAATTTTATTCAAATTAAATTTAACAGCTATTAATCTACAGTCTATATTCAGTAATAAATTATATAACTGTTAACTAGAAGTTCATATACAAATAAATAAATTTTAAATGTAAATTTATACGCAATAAATTAATTAAATTAACAGTTAAATTAAATAAATGCAATTCAACATATATGAATAAAATAAACATGCCAAATACTCATAAATAAATTTCTATTCATTTCTAAAATTAATTTAAACAAACATAAAAGCTTCTGGTAGTCGTGAGTGGGTTAAAACACTCACCTTTTGAATTTAAATCGAATTTAAATTCGATTTAAACCCAAAAATTTGCCCTTCTCGGAATTCGTCCAAACCAGCGTCATCAGATCCGGAACTAAATTACGATCCTAACAAAAGAAATTTCGCGTGAATCGGAGAACGTATGAAAAAGATATTCATTTTAAATGATTTGAAAACAAAAATAAAAATAAAATAAAATAAAATAAAACAAAACCCACTTAACTTCAATGGCCACGTCAGCTAAAAGCTACAGCACATCGTCGAATTTTTTTCTGGTCAAACGAATATCCAAAACAGAAAACGAACTGTACCAGCAGATTACATGTCTTGAGAACTTTATCATAAAATTTTCTGGAATTTTTGTGGAGAGTTTTAATTTTATTTGAAAATTTGAATTGTAGATAGATTAGGTTTTGTAACCATTGAGGAAGAGAAAGAGATGAAAAAAAATGAACGTACAGCCAATTGACAATAGAAAGGAGGTTAGGGTTTATCACAACATATTTATAGATAGATCGCAAAAGGATAGGTGTGCACGAATTTTAACGTGCAAACAGAAGTGGTCCCAAAAGGATATTAATTATACACGTTACAGATTAAATTATTTCTTTCTCAACATTTACATTGCATTTTAAGCGTATTCACACATGTATAATTAGATGCTTCATTTAAATTTCCATATATATATTCACAATTCCATAAATTTCCAAATACATAGATAAATTTCCAATTTCAACTAAATTTCTAAATTACTGTAATAATTACAGATTAAATTTCTATCCATTCTCAATAGATTTACGTTTACATACTAAAATCCACATTTCTATGTACATTTGAATTCCATATTATACATATTTTATTTATCTTAATTACTTCCAACTTAAATTTCAATCAACATAAAACGTTTTATTCAGTTTCCAATAATTTCAATCATGCTTTAAATCCAAATGAATAAATAACTTAATTCCCATTTAAGCATTTTTCATTTGATTTGCAATCAACCTTTTATGATCAATTAAATCTCGATATATTAAATAAACGTTATGTCATCCATTTTTCACAAGAAACGTTTTATCGTTTCGACAACATTTTATTTCTAATTACCTACATTGATTTGTGTACGTATCTACTATTTAAAGCATTACCATTCTCACCTTCATCTAAATCTTCATTTATGAATATTTAAAAATAAATTTCACTTATTTCCTATTTATACACTTATAAATTCCAATTCCAAATAAATATATAAATCTCCGTTTGCACTACTTAAATCAAAAATCAGCGATTATCCTATCTATACATTTTAAGTGGATGGATCAAATGTTGTATTCAAAAATCTACTTCTTAATATTCTTAGATTCAAACTCAACTCTCTATTAACAGAATATTTAGATGTTTAAACTTCTTTTATTACCATTAACTTATTAAATTCACTTTCTTTCTATTATTCAAGGTTATTGATGTCAATTTAATGAAACTAACATTGGCTCAATATCTATACATTAAAAATCTAAATTCTAAACTTAGATCTCAACTTATGAAATAGTTAAATAATAAATTCCATAAATCTACATCTTCCTACTATCTAAATATTTTGAAAAATTACTTACCACTTTTTATTGTAAATTTCTAAACTAGTAGATTTGTGTCATTTCTAGCCCTCTGGATATTTTATATTAACTAAAAGCAAATTTACATATAATTTCCATCGTCAATTATTTTAGTGAATAAATCTTCAAAGGTTACTGCAATTAATCCCCTAAATTGCAATAAATTCTAATAAATTTGACTCTATTTGATTACAACTCACAAATAAATCAATTATTCCCCAACTACAAAGTTACCGTTTCTTATATATATATATCACTACAGTAATACTTCCAAATGTTCATCTTTTGTTTGCATAAATTACTGTATTCAATTGAATTGTAATATTGTTAACTTACACATGAATAAAACTTAACAACTAATAGAATAAATAACTTACAAAATTTGTTGTCATAAATATATTTTATAAGTCTACACTTAATTATTATCTTACAATACGTTTTTACGTTACTATAAAATTTATACACTCTTCCGTTACCATATTAATAATTACTAAAGTAACGTTCATTCTTAATAACAACGTTATACTATTCAACATATAAAAGGACTCCATTCCCCAAATACATTCATTTATATTTATTCCCTTAAAGTTCTCCTTTATTGACTAGACACATTAATTTAGATTCATTTACATCGAATGCCCTTCTTAGCTATATACTCAATACATGTTAAATCTACATAATTTTTACCCTTTTATTCAAATTCACTTATACCATCAATAACAGAATGTTGCCCTAAATTTAGATTCAATTATATACATTAGATAAATGGGTAAACTTTTGTAATTATCCCATATATGAAAATATTTTTATGCATACATTTCCACTTACTTACTATGCATTCATTTATTAAATTACTAATTGCCTTAGTCAACTTATCCCCTATTTACTACCAAATTTCAAATTTAATTATAGCTTATCAATACATAAAATTTACATAGGCAAAACAAATTTTATTACTATCTTAAGTCCATTTATTATTGACAACATTCATTAAATCTCCTTATCAACACTTATTGCATTGATTTATTCAGCGGTCACCTTTTATTTAGTTACTATCCATTTTACAATCCAATGTTACTCTTCCACTATTTATTTTATATTAAATGAATTCCATTCTACTTAATCTTTTTATTGATATTCACTAATTCAACCCTTATATCAGTTTCTTATATTTAACTTTGAATCAAATTGTGACAATCTACATTATCCAAATCTATTGTCATAAAATTTTATTGTTACACTAAATTACAACTACTATACCAAATTTCTACATTTATTCTAAATTAGATTAGAAATTATATTAATTCAATTCATTTAATATTATTAATTTAACAGGTCGTTACAATCTCCCCCACTCAAAACTTTTCGTCCCCGAAAAGGAAAAAGAAGGGAGAAGGAAGAATAAACAGTACATCTTATTTCAAATATTAACTTATAAACAATAATTTACTGGATTAATTTCCTTTAATGAAATATACCCGTTTATAATCATTACAACCTTTTATACTTAAATCATTAAAGTTTGGAAAATATTCAACAAAATTCTAAGTCCAAAATTTATGAAATTTTTTGGCAGAGTCTCCTTTGTACGGTGAGGCTCGGGAGAAAATATAATATCAAAATATACAAATATATTACATATATTATCAAAATATTATATCCCAACCCGGGAAAAATAGCGCTTTAAACGTAATCCGAAAACGTACCTATTTGTCGGGCAATATACGCTTATTATTTTGGAACCAAAAGCAGTAGCAGTTGCTTCCATCACCTGTATTCACTTATATAATCTAAAAGGTTAAATATTTATTTTAAAGTGAACTATTCAAGTGGATTCAATCATTAATCAACCAAACAATTCAACAACCATCAACCTTACAAACAACATACATACACAAACAAAGCAACCATTTAATCCATCAAACAAATAGTTGTTTGGGTTCAAACTTGAAATTTGTATGAAATGAAATTAACTATCAAGTGCATCCTTTACTCAACAGTCTTAGATGGAACAAAGATAGATACTTATTCATTTAACCCCTTCAAATTTCTTACCCAACAACATAAATCAAACAACACAATTCAAACCAACACCCAAATTTATTTATTATACATTTATCTCATGCTTCAATGGTTTGATTTTCTTTCTTTCATTTATGGAGTGATTTCTTTATTTCTTACAAATTTTCATTTTCCATTTATCACAAAATTCATTATATTTGTATTCCAATTTATTTACTAAAGTTTCTATCATCTATTTATACTACTTACCTTTACTTATAGTAAAATTTCCAATTTAACTTAAGTCTATACAATTAATTCTCATTAATAATAGCAAATTAATAGAATACCTTTATTACCTTACTCTTCACTTGTAAGATTTCCCCTTACATTTTCCTACTAACATTGCAACTTTTTATTATATGGTAAGTTATGTATGTTTTAAGAATGTAAGTGAAAATTTACAAGTTTCTTCTCCATTCCTTTAATTAATATATATTTGTTTTATAAATTACAATTTCAACTTACCTTTAATCTCATTCATTTATTTAATGTTGAAGTTTCCATTATATTTAATTACAGTAACCCTCTACTTACACTTAATTTATCAACCTTATAACTTGCATTCCTATAAGTGAAAGATTTTACTCATTCATTAACTATGCATTGCAGTCATTTATATTTTTCCTACTTTCCATTATATTAGAATAAGGGAAATTAAGGCGTACTTAAGTTAATAACCCTACAATCAAACTTTATAAATTAAGGAATTTCATTTTTACTTTCTTATGGCTAAAATCACCTATTAATAATACAACCTTTAATTTTAGTAAAATTCCAATCATCACTTAAGTTAATACCATTAAATTCTTATTTATAACAGTAATTTATTGAATACTTCATTATTTCCAAAAATTCTACTTGCATAATATTCTATTCCACTCTTAATTTACATTTCAACTTTTTATACTTGGTAAGTTATTTATGTTAAAGAAAAATCAAAAGAACTTATACAAGTTTAATCTCAACCCTTTTAATTCATTGATTACTTAACCTTTATTTTACTAACCTAATTTTTTTTTTACAACTAATTAATGGAAATTCAAGAATTAATACCGGGTCAAATTCCAAAATTACTTTAAAATAATAGATAATTAATTTCCTACAACTTTTATATCTCTAATTACCTTTAAACAATTAAAATTTTAAATAATTTCAAAACAAATCTGCAGTAGAATTTACTACAGTGGCCTTTCCCTTCGAAACTCGAAAATGAAAGTCGATGATGCGGCCGTCATCACCGAAATTATTTTCCAGCGACAGAGAGGAAAGTACAAACTTATTTTCTTCAAAATCCTCTTTAAACCAATTCTTTCGAATTATACTAAATATTTATATAAGAAAATATTTATAAACCAAATCATTATATTTCATAAATCCTTTGAAAAAAGATTTCAAAAATCCCGGACTTAAGTTCTAAAATCTCCAATTTGATTTGTTAAAATTCAACTTAGCTTTAATTCATTACAAATATTTTTATTACCTAACACCCAACTATAGCAACCAAAATATATCTTTATAAAAATATTTTTATATATAGAAAATATAATAGGCAAAATTATTTCATTCACCTATATTAAAAACAAATATTATGTCGGTCTGTCCTATTAAGTGTTTAGAAATCCCTATTGATGACATAGCATCCCATGCATCAACCAGAATTTATAAATACAAAGCGGAACAGATTAACACAATATCAAAATCCTTTATTAATACTAACAAATACGCTCTCTCATATATATATACACTCAGCGACTCCCATACGGTATTACTACCCTATTAACAAAGAGTCGAACCCCACAAAGCCAAGGTTTATCGCTAAACCAAAGCTCTGATACCAACTGTAACATCCCGCCTTTTCGCACACTTTAAACCGACACACGTGCCAATTCAAAACATAACGGAAGGGCGGATTGTTATGGGGTAAATAAGAAAAACAGAGAAGAAATAAAACAAAATAGAATCTCACAGCGGAAGGATAAAATATAATAATCAATATACAGTTCATGATAACTGTTTACAAAATATTTATTTTACTTATACAATAAATATCAGAGTTACACATACCAATACAAACAATGCAGCGGAACAGAAAGAGTGTGGTGCAATACTATAGATAAAAATAATACGGATTCTTCGTCTTCGTCCTCCAAAGCTAAAGTCTTCGATCCTAAAACGCTCGGACTGACCCGAGCGAATTTGAAAAGATAAAAACACTCGAGTCAGAACTAAAAGATCTTATGTGAGTTAAATTAACAGAAATAAATATGAGTGCAGTAACTCAAGAGATGCTCGGGATTTACATCTCCTAAGGATCCGTTAAACTATTGACTATGTAGTATATTGCGTTATTATAATAGTGCCTAATTGTAAAATAAACTTACTTTTAAATAGCGTTAAGGCTTTACATTTTCCACCTTAACACAAATAATGCCAATAGTCTATACAGTACCGTAATACCTCCTGATCGGGAGGCTACCAGAGGGTACTCCATAGGTACGACACAAATAGAAACTCGTAGTAAAGGCTCGGTATGGTAGGTGACACGGCACAACTAGGCAATGCCAGGGTAGATATACCAATTGCTATCCAGGCTGGTGGAAACGCGTAGCCGCAGTTACCGCCCACCTCGGACTAACTCCCCAAAATCAAAATATAGAAGTGGCCACTGAATCAATCCAAAATCAAAGTATAATATCGAAGAGGAGGGTCCGATCAGAGGAATGACCTTATTGGCCTGAAGCGCTCCTGTTTTAGCCACCTTATGCCAACTCACGGGAGTCGGGTCCACGTATTTACCTTACAGGAAACGTCGCCACCACCTACTTCATTCTGGAATCTCCACCGCATGCACGGTTAGTCAAAGTGGTTTTCGGTATCGACAGATAGTATGTCCATATCCGATCCCGGTCTCTTTGCCAACCCAACGTTATTATAACACCGCGGTCATTTAAAAATAGGTTATACTTTAAAAATCAGAATAAACATTCCATTTCATAACCATGAATACGATATCATTTCAAAACCCAAAACCATATTTTATCACTTATCCCAAATATAATTCTTTTCCAAAATCATAATGCTTTAACTTCATACGTCTGAAAATCAAATATTTTCAAAGCAAAATATTTTGAAAATCATAATTTAAAACCATAACTTCTAAAAACTTGAATGGTTTGGACATTCAATGGTATATGAATTAAATGGTTTAACTTAAATGTTACTTTGTAAAGAAAATAGTTCTCATGGCTTTACAAATACATTTCTTTATTAAAGTCTAAACCAAAATTTATATTATCTCTCTCAAGTTCCAAAACCACTTCAATTTATTTATATATACGTATATCCATTTTGAGTATCAATATTTCAAACTAAAGTTGGATTTTATTCTTTCAACAAATCAATTGTTCTATTAATTAGTCTTGAATATTCATATAAAATCCATAAATAATAAGACTTCAATTTCTAGTAATAAAATATATATATTTTTCCCAATTCAAATTATACTAGAATATTCATTTCAATTTATTTTAGGAAAAATCCAGTTATAAATATCATATCTTAAAATTTCCAAACTTAACATTTAAACATATGATATAAATTATTAAACTCCATTTTCTTAATTTTCTTCCATTTTTAATAAAGATTTTTATACACCTTTTAATTTCAAAATTTTCAACTTTATATGTATATATATATGGAAGAAAAATATTTATACAATATAAAATTTAAGATTATTATAAACCGTACCATCCAAACCATAGAAATCACATTTAAATAGTTATATATATACCGCGGTGCCTGTATATAATTTTCTATCCTATGGTCAAGTGATACGGATATTTATCATTTCAATCCACAATTTAAAAGATATAAAATTTTACGGTTATATATCATTTCAAACCACAATCCCGAATGAACTGAAATATGCATGATAATTTGCAATTTAATGATATACAATAAACATCCATTCATCAACATCATCCATCATCCAAATCGCAATCATCAATCAATATCAATCAATAACAATATTATTTTTGGTACTACATAACAGGTAATACCGGCAATTTTATTCAAATTAAATTTAACAGCTATTAATCTACAGTCTATATTCAGTAATAAATTATATAACTGTTAACTAGCAGTTCATATACAAACAAATAAATTTTAACTGTAAATTTATACGCAATAAATTAATTAAATTAACAGTTAAATTAAATAAATGCAATTCAACAGATATGAATAAAATAAACATGCCAAATACTCATAAATAAATTTCTATTCATTTCTAAAATTAATTTAAACAAACATAAAAGCTTCTAGTAGTCGTGAGTGGTTAAAACACTCGCCTTTTGAATTTAAATCGAATTTAAATTCGATTTAAACCCAAAAATTCGCCCTTCTCGGAATTCGTCCAAACCAGCGTCATCAGATCCGGAACTAAATTACGATCCGAACAAAAGAAATTTCGCGTGAATCGGAGAACGTATGAAAAAGATATTCATTTTAAACGATTTGAAAACAAAAATAAAAATAAAATAAAATAAAATAAAACAAAACCCACTTAACTTCAATGGCCACGTCAGCTAAAAGCTATAGCACATCGTCGAATTTTTTTCTGGTCAAACGAATATCCAAAACAGAAAACGAATTGTACGAGAAGATTACGTGTCTCGAGAACTTTATCATAAAATTTTCTGGAATTTTTGTGGAGAGTTTGAATTTTATTAGAAAATTTGAATTGTAGATAGATTAGGTTTTGTAACCATTGAGGAAGAGAAAGAGATGAAGAAAAATGAACGTATAGCCAATTGACAATAGAAAGGAGGCTAGGGTTTATCACAGCATATTTATAGATAGATCGTAAAAGGATAGGTGTGCACGAATTTTAACGTGCAAACAGAAGTGGTCCCAAAAGGATATTAATTATACACGTTACAGATTAAATTATTTCTTTCTCAACATTTACATTGCATTTTAAGCGTATTCACACATGTATAATTAGATGCTTCATTTAAATTTCCATATATATATATTCACAATTCCATAAATTTCCAAATACATAGATAAATTTCCAATTTCAACTAAATTTCTAAATTACTGTAATAATTACAGATTAAATTTCTATCCATTCTCAATAGATTTACGTTTACATACTAAAATCCACATTTCTATGTACATTTGAATTCCATATTATACATATTTTATTTATCTTAATTACTTCCAACTTAAATTTCAATCAACGTAAAACGTTTTATTCAGTTTCCAATAATTTCAATCATGCTTTAAATCCAAATGAATAAATAACTTAATTCCCATTTAAGCATTTTTCATTTGATTTGCAATCAACCTTTTATGATCAATTAAATCTCGATATATTAAATAAACGTTATGTCATCCATTTTTCACAAGAAACGTTTTATTGTTTCGACAACATTTTATTTCTAATTACCTACATTGATTTGTGTACGTCTCTACTATTTAAAGCATTACCATTCTCACCTTCATCTAAATCTTCATTTATGAATATTTAAAAATAAATTTCACTTATTTCCTATTTACACACTTATAAATTCCAATTCCAAATAAATAGATAAATCTCCGTTTGCACTACTTAAATCAAAAATCAGCGATTATCCTATCTATACATTTTAAGTGGATGGATCAAATGTTGTATTCAAAAATCTACTTCTTAATATTCTTAGATTTAAACTCAACTCTCTATTTACAGAATATTTAGATGTTTAAACTTCTTTTATTACCATTAACTTATTAAATTCACTTTCTTTCTATTATTCAAGGTTATTGATGTCAATTTAATGAAACTAACATTGGCTCAATATCTATACATTAAAAATCTAAATTCTAAACTTAGATCTCAACTTATGAAATAGTTAAATAATAAATTCCATCTAAATCTACATCTTCCTACTATCTAAATATTTAGAAAAATTACTTACCACTTTTTATTGTAAATTTCTAAACTAGTAGATTTGTGTCATTTCTAGCCCTCTGGATATTTTATATTAACTAAAAGCAAATTTACATATAATTTCCATCGTCAATTATTTTAGTGAATAAATCTTCAAAGGTTACTGCAATTAATCCCCTAAATTGCAATAAATTCTAATAAATTTGACTCTATTTGATTACAACTCACAAATAAATCAATTATTCCCCAACTACAAAGTTACCGTTTCTTATATATATATCACTACAGTAATACTTCCAAATGTTCATCTTTTGTTTGCATAAATTACTGTATTCAATTGAATTGTAATATTGTTAACTTACACATAAATAAAACTTAACAACTAATAGAATAAATAACTTACAAAATTTGTTGTCATAAATATATTTTATAAGTCTACACTTAATTATTATCTTACAATACGTTTTTACGTTACTATAAAATTTATACACTCTTCCGTTACCATATTAATAATTACTAAAGTAACGTTCATTCTTAATAACACCGTTATACTATTCAACATATAAAAGGACTCCATTCCCCAAATACATTCATTTATATTTATTCCCTTAAAGTTCTCCTTTATTGATTAGACACATTAATTTAGATTCATTTACATCGAATGCCCTTCTTAGCTATATACTCAATACATGTTAAATCTACATAATTTTTACCCTTTTATTCAAATTCACTTATACCATCAATAACAGAATGTTGCCCTAAATTTAGATTCAATTATATACATTAGATAAATGGGTAAACTTTTGTAATTATCCCATATATGAAAATATTTTTATGCATACATTTCCAATTACTTACTATGCATTCATTTATTAAATTACTAGTTGCCTTAGTCAACTTATCCCCTATTTACTACCAAATTTCAAATTTAATTATAGCTTATCAATACATAAAATTTACATAGGAAAAACAAATTTTATTACTATCTTAAGTCCATTTATTATTGACAACATTCATTAAATCTCCTTATCAACACTTATTGCATTGATTTATTCAGCGGCCACCTTTTATTTAGTTACTATCCATTTTACAATCCAATGTAAGTCTTCCACTATTTATTTTATATTAAATGAATTCCATTCTACTTAATCTTTTTATTGATATTCACTAATTCAACCCTTATATCAGTTTCTTATATTTAACTTTGAATCAAATTGTGGCAATCTACATTATCCAAATCTATTGTCATAAAATTTTATTGTTACACTAAATTACAACTACTATACCAAATTTCTACATTTATTCTAAATTAGATTAGAAATTATATTAATTCAATTCATTTAATATTATTAATTTAACGGGTCGTTACAACCATTAGTTGTAGAACCAGTAATCCAGGAAGATTTGGAGGTCGAGCCGAATTTGTCTATGGTCAGGAATCCAGTTCGAATTGTTGATCAAGACGAGAGGCAACTCAGAAGCAAGGTAGTGAAACTTGTCAAAGTGCAGTGGAGCGAGGATCCCAGAGATTGCACCTGGAAACTCTGGATAGTTTTAGGAAAGCTTATCCGGATTTGTGTCCAGATAGCTAGGGATGTTTGTTATAATAGATTGTTTGGTTGTTTGCTAATGTATGAATGATATGTATGTTTGAATGGTTGATATAAAAGCTTTTGAATTATCTTTTGGTTTAAATTTCGGGGACAAAATTCTTTTAAGGAGGGAGGAATGTAACGACCCAGGACTTTAGCCATAATATTTTAATAAATATTTAATCCAATTAAATAAAATGTAAACTTATCATTTTAAAATAAATAAGTCTTTTGAAATATTTGCCATTTATTTATAGACATTTGTATTTTGAAAAGGAAAATTTGATTTGAAAATTTTAAAAAAATAAATCTCTTAATAATATTTACAATAAAATCTACCTTATACAATTGAATTAAAATACTTTACCTTATTAACATTTGGTAAATATATATAATATATATGGATGATAATGTTTAAAATAAAATCAAATTTTATCAATATAAAATATAAGTATAAAATATAAGCAAACTATATGAATATAATTTAAATATTGATAGTTAAAATACAAATAGAAATAAAAATGAAGACAAGAATTAAGTGATTTGGTGTGCATACAGCATAAGTTTAAAATTTGTAAGAACGAAGTAGAAAATGAAATCAGACAAAGTATAGAATAAAATAAGGCAAAGTGTATGAATATGTATATGGTGAAAGCTAGAAAATAATATAACAAAATATCTTCATATACAAAGACCAAATGGCTACCTGCAAGTGTATATGTTCATATAAAATAAAAATAATAAAAATATAATAAGTATGTAAACAACATAGGAAACCATAGCATTAAATGCCATCATCTCAGCCTAAAATAAGTCTATTCAAAATATTTAGCAATCTTTCCATTTTCAGTAATAAAAATCTGATCAATCAAAAGGAGAAAACACTTGACCAGATAATACCTTCCTTTATACATCTTGTTATCTTATATATATATAGATACGTCTTTCCATTTTAGCTCGTTCAGTAATAACTGAAGGAAACCAGAAAAAAATATAATAAACATCTTCATCTTTTCAAAACTAAAAACATCACTCAATTCAAAAAAAACTTGAAAGACTCAAGGCAGTTTCCAACTATAGGTTTTCAAAAGAAAACAGGAATTGTTCCCTGTTCAACGACCCTTGCAAGTGAGTAAACATCAATTTTAAAGCTTCAAGTTTAAATTTAATTAAAAAAAGTTCACGAGATTCATTGATCATATGGTATTGCATATGCTTTAGCTTGAATATAATTCTGTGTTGCTCTATACATCTCAGTTTATTGCAGGGTGAATATTTTTTCCAAACTCAAATTTATTCTCATCAAATCATTGTAAAACTTTTAGTTTTCAATCAAACAAGATGTTTAAACCTCAAACAAGATTTTTCAAAGCTGATTAAAACATGTTAGTGAAATATTACTATAGGAAATTTTGTTTATAGGCAATCAAGTAATAAATTGATAAATTCGATTGTTATAAAAAGCTAATTCAAGTTTATATCTTGAATTCCTACTGCAAATCACGGTTTTTGAAACAAAAATGAAGATTTTTAGATTAGTATTCCAAGAGCAGTTTGCATTTGAACAAAATTTGCATTTTTTCCATTTTCAGACAATCGAATCAATTTAAAATGTTGAAATTTGATTTGAAGCTGGTATAAACATCTTTGATGTTGAGAAAATTGTTGAATAATTTTTCAAATGCACGAATTTGTCGAACGAATCCAATTTAGGGTTTAAGGTTCGTTTGTGATATGATCAGTAAACGAGGTGTGTTTGTCTTCTATGCTTGATTGAGTTTCACGAGACTTGAGGGGATGGAAGAGTAGCGAGTTGTTGTGGTGTGGACAAAGTTTGGGCATCTCCGGTGAACTGAGCGGTGGTGGCGAGGTATTTTAGTCAGTGGGTTGTGTTGCAGTTTTTTCGATCGAACTGTTAAATTTCGATTTGAAATTTTTGAAGGCGAATCGAGTTTGTTTTTGAGTTTTTGGGAGATTTGTGATTTGCCGATGGTCGTGGGGTTCGTCGGAGCTTCAACGCGTCGCCGTGCACGTGTATGGCATGGGGATGGGTGTCAGTGTCGTTGGAGGGCTACTCGAGTCGTTACGCGAGAATGGGGATCGTTTGCTTCGGGTTATAGGCGAGTGCGTGAATATGGTTTCCTGATACAATCTAAGTTTAAACTTAACTTAAACTTACTGGAAATAAAATAAAAAAGAGAAGAAGAAGGGATATGAGAGAACGAGAAAGGACTCGGGGGAAACTGGTAAGAAAATCGAAGTGCTACTCGAGTAAAGCAAGGGAGGTCTTGGGTTGGTTTTCAGAACTGTAATGTTATAAAAAAATAAAGTTAAGTAAATTGTGTTTCGACAAGATTTAAGCATTGACGACTTAATAAAGGTTTAACAATTTGAACTAAGACTTTAATACAAGTTTTAATTATTTTACTTAATACCTTAAAATGTTTTAAACTCTTAATTTTAATTTTAATTTAGTATTTAAGTTAAGTATAAAATTTATTAACATTAAAGTTTTGTGGTTAATAATAAATTGATTTTCAAAGTTTAAAAAAGACCTTAAAATGTTAATTAAGATGAATAATTAATATCAATTAATTATTTTAGAAGGCAATTAAGAATGATGACTTTATAATTGTAATTAGAGTTTGGATTAATTAAGGATTAAGTGATAAATAAATTTGTAATTAACTACTTAAATTAATTAACGTATGATTAGTAGTTAACAAATTAAGTAATTTAATTAAGAATTAATGATTGATTAATTAAATAATTAAGGTTAAATAAATTGATTAAGAAGTAATTAATTAAATGGTGTGAAATGAAATAATTAATTAATTAAGTGATTAATTCTCAAGTAATTAATTTAAATTGAATTAATTACAACATGAATTAAAGATGCTTGCTTATGGATAATTGTATAAGTAGGATATCTGATTTGTGATATTTATTTAGTGATATTCTGTGATGTTCTATGATATGCTTTGATATATCTATGATGATTGTGTATGATTTATCTGTGATAAATGCTATGTGAATTCAAAGTGTTGAATTTAATTGTTTAAATCTGTTAAACAACTTGACCTTTAAAATGGCGTTTGGTTATTTTAAGACCGGGATCTGGTGTCAATTATGGTTACCGGAAATCACATCGGTCCAAATTAAACGTTAGGCCGTAAATTTTCAAATGAAGATCGAGATGGTGTTTCAGAATGCAAGGGTTATTGTCATTGACTCTGAGGGTGATTCCAAAATGAGTGTAACGAAATAATGCCTTCGGTTTCGTTCAAACCCGAAATGAACTTGTATGGATTGAATGCTTTCAGAACATCGTCAAGCGGACGATGAGCATTCTAAGAGATATGTTCTGTAAAGGTAATCGCAGCCTCAAGCCTCATCAACCAGGAATGGCTAAAACAGGGGATGTACAGCAAGGTTTGGTGGGTAGGACCCAAGCAGGATGAGATATACCCCTGTCTAGATGTCCCTTATTTCGGCTGTGTGGGTGGTTGCTAGCTACAACCGCGAGGTTATCTTGTTCGGGACAGTTCGGTAAGGAATGGTTCCGGCTTTGTGTTGTAGGGGGTCAGGAGTGATCCTCGGTATGCTGATCTAGGCATCGTACTGTGACGGGCGATACCTCAGTAGCCCTGCCATTGTATGGAATCCAATTTCCAATAAGAGCCGTACGTTTTGATTGTGCCCAACTATGTTGGAATGTGAGATGTAAGCATTTCAGCTATTTCTGTATTTTACTTGAAAACCCTAGATACTATTATAATATCACGGGATTTCCTATTATATTCTTTGGTTAGCGTAAGGTAAAAACTTACCCGTATTTATGTGTGGGAAGTCTTACGTGATACCTTTATTTTCAAATGTTTTCAAAATTAAACAACTTTAAACCGTTTACGCATACCAGACCCATGTCTGACCCGGAGTTTATTTTTTTTCATAAACTCTTGGGTACTCAAATTTTTACGAGTAGCCAAGTGATAGGTTTTGGATTGTTGAGTTCTGGAGGAGCTGGAGTAGGAGTCCAGACGTATTTATACATCTGTCTAGTTCCGCCGTGTTAGTTAGTGTAAGTTGTATTTTGGGATGTATGTATTGACAGATATGTATATGACTGTCATGTGAATGATATTGTGTTACTCTGATATATGTAAACTATGTAATAGTTATGTGATGTGTTATATTTTGTTCCGTTTCCGCTGTGAGATTCTGATGTTGTTATTCTTTCTTTCTATTCTTTTATATTTCTATCCCTTTCTTTTCTTATTGATGATACGTCTTTCTATGAGTAGAAGGGCGGGTCGTCACAATTATGTACTTGTTAAATTATGATATAATTAATTAATTTAATTAATTTAATGTATATTAAATAGAAATCATTAAATGATAAGTTATGTAATAGTAATTACTAGTATTGGGCATAAATCGCACCACTGTACGAAAATCGCCCGCACTTGACTGCAAAAACGGTGTGGAAACCCGCACCGGATCTTCTAACAAAAGCATATACCACAAATCAGACCGACCTGCATTGATACTGTTCGATTGCGGTTTGGACGATTTTACTGACCATATTAACTTGACCGAACTGAATATTTACACTAGTAATCTAAATGATAAAAATATAAGCAATTATTATCTCATTTTATATTCTAACGATGTATATTCTATTTTCATCTTATATTAATAATAATTGTTGTCATAAAGAAAGTAGTTATAGGTCAAGTATAATATTTTTCATCTCATTTTTTGGATAAATGCTAATTATAATCTTATTCTAGTTATTTTATTTAGCGATTATGCATTAACGAACACTGATGATTAGTTAATCTACTAAAAAATCTCACTTTTATCTACATGTCAAATTAAAATATCCATTCAATTAAGAACTTATCTTTTATTTCAGTATAACATTGTGTGTTTTAACCTTTGAGTGTAAGAGCTTCACATAGTTTCCTTCATATATTGATTGTTGATGGAAGTAATTATCTTATTCCATATCTAATGTGGGTTCAAACTAGACTAGACCGTATTACATTAAACTGAACTATTTAAAAGATCAGTACAATGGTTTATATTTTTTGTTAACCATTTGATGTGGTGCGGAAGCGGTTTAGGCTTTAAACTGCACCAAACCAATAGGTATCTACCCCTAATAATTACAATGTGCTATAATCATGAGAAATTTATCACATTAAGAATAACATATTATTTTAAATATTTATGGTCAAGATGTGTTGAGATGAGATATCGATATATTTGTCGAAACTAAAGTGCATAACACTCTCCAAATGGTGGGTAGTGTATTACTCATGGTTACTGGTGGTACCAAAGGGTTATGTCCTAATAATTATTGGATAACTATAAAATGACTTGCTCGAGAGTATTCTATTAGTCAATATAACTAAGATCAAAATGAGAATATAGAAGCAACGATGTTACACAGCTCCTTTGACTTGAAAATATCATGGAACTTCAATGTGGGCACTTCACTTAGATTAGTTAAATTAGAGCATGATATTCGTTGAATAGTTGTAATTAGATCTGATGTAAAGTATTGGAAGTGAAACATTATTTAATAGAGAATTCGTCTCCTCTGTTGTGTGGGGTTAGTATCAATACCAACTATAGTCAACTAAATGTTAAAATTTATGGCCAGAGTAGTATGATTAATAATAAATGTTATTGTTGTACCATGCATTTTGTTTATTGACTAACCGGTTGAATGTGGATGATATTGGAATTTTGACCTAAACTAAATTCCATAAGTCCTAATGTGATGTTGGCAAAGAGAATTGGCGTGAATAATTTTTACTACCAGGCACTTCTTACAACATATAAATTTATATTTTATTGAAAGATGTATAAGCGAAAAATTCAGCCAAAATGTCACACTAATAGGTAAGGTCGCTTATCAAAATTAATATTTGAATTATTCAATATTAATTGCTGATTAACTTTACACCTTTGAGTCGCACAACCAGTAATGAATACTTTAAATAAACATCACGAGTTAATTAATTTACAATCATTGTTAATTGATTAAATTAATTAATATTGTGAATTATTAATTATCAATTTTTTATTTGATGTTTGAAGGCCATTGGTATTTAATAAATAAGTGTATAAAAGTTATAAACATACATACATACATACCGATATACGATATCGAAAAAATATTTAAATTAGATTCAAATGGAACAAATGTTAAATTGATTTGGAAATTTTCGAGGCCTAATATAACTCATTCTATAGCTGACCGTACATGATTGGGGGGATGATTCGATGAGATTTAATTGGGAATTAAACAGGGAACATTTTAAACTAGGGAATTGAAAGGTTTTAATATATTCTTTAAAATGTATTCTCTCTCTCATTCGTTATTATTCTCTCCTGACATATTTTTTCTCCACTTCGCATCAAGCAATGGCAAAATTTTCATGGTGGTATAGGGATGAAAATTCAAAAATCAAGTACAGTTTTAATTGATTTATCAAGGGTTGTTTATACTTCTTGATCTTAGCAACATCTGTAGGTTGATGCACGAATCTAGGAGCTTTTGGTTCATCATTCAGTGTGATTTTCAAACACATCCCAAGATAATTATGTTATTTAATTTTTTTATGATTTTTCATACTTTTGGATTCCATTTGATTTATTTTACATTTTTATGGTTTATTTTGCAACAACTAATTCAAACCTTTTTATGTTCATCTATGTTGAAAGTATGTCAAATATATTTAATTAATTTAGATCCACTTTTGCACTTCACTTCTTTTCTAAATATGTTCATTATTATTAGTATGATTTAGACCTTCTTTCTCCTTATTAATTCTGTAGTTGTTGTTCTCTATGTTATTTGTTGTGAATAATTTATCATGAATTTACATATTCCCAAGTAGCCCAAAACCTACCGATTTTCCTTTTGTTGTATTGAAAAAAAAACCTACTTTTGTTTGAAAATCTTCTTTGCAATATTATATTATATTTATTAATCATTTATATTAGTATTGAAAACTATTCTGTTTTCTTATATTGACTGATGTTTTAATACAGTTATTTTCAGTATTGTTTTCACGAAGAAATGAGAAAATTTTCTATATTCATATGTAAACTTTTGCATAACGTCTAACATTTTTATTTCCTTTCTAAATTTAAAGTATTTTAAAATTATATACCTATTCTCTTCTAAATTAAATGTTTGTTTCAATAACATTGTCATTAAGTTTTAACAGATATATGTACATACATACATACATACATATATATGCACATACACACACATATATATACATTCATATATATGTGTGTGTATGTCTATGTATATTAAATTATATGTTTACATAAATAAGTTAACTTAAGATCAACATGTATATGGAAACATATTTGTGCTTCCTCAGTTTAAATAATTAAGATGGGTTGTATGCATTAATGTAATTCTTGATTTCAAATCTTCCCCTAATAAAAAGTAAACTCATTAATATTGATTTAAATTTTGAAGCATATGAGTTTACCAAATATAATATCCATACGTACGTACGTACACACAGATATATATAGACACACACTAGCACAACCTATCATACATCTTTTATTGTGGGTCCATTGCTGTATAAATCCCAACACTGCATACAGTTATACTAAATACGTGCACTTCTTATCTGTTGCACTGTCACAATATACGCTTGAGTATATCTTGTTATAGTTATAATTTAAGTGGTGTATAAATTTATCTATTATAATATTTAATAAATCAATTAATTTAATTAAAGAGAGGAAAATGAAATGTCACTGTAACATCCCTAATTTTTAATAACATTGTTCAAGAGATTTAATTAGGTAAGCTGAATAGAATAATGTAGAGTGATTAGGAGATTGAGATTGGTGAATAAATTTAAAGGTCATGCTTTAGTAACATGAGTGGGCTTATTGACGCAGCGGATTAATCGAAACAAACTTAAATCGATGAAATGTAGCAATCGGTGAGTTGAAGATACCAAAATGCCCAAGTTCGTTGATCCAAAGATACCGAACTCTAGCTATCTCAAACACGTTGATAGCGCACTATACCGTGTTCAAAGATCTACGATTCTTCGCACGTTGATCTAGCGCACTAGATTCCGTGAATCGGCTTCTACGATCGTTGAATCGAGCGCACTCGATTAACCGAAAGAGGAGATAGGAGATTACACTCAACTACCAATTGGTATGAAAGCACAAAGCTAACAAAAGAGAATTTTATTCAAAAATCAACTACTCAAAAATTACAACACACACGCTATTTATAGAGTTTTCTGACCCAGCACCTTAAGTCGTTGCCGACTCATAGGCTCCGACTCATCATAAGTCGTTGCCGTCTCATTACAACAGCGACTCAACTCCTTTCACACAGCGCAGTACAAACGACTTAACAAACACACAAGGTACACGACTCAAGGCCAACAACTACATCTGCTCATACGACTCATTACATACCGACTTAACACATGACGGCTTAGAGAGAAAACGACTCAAGACTTCACCGACTCATAGCCTCCCTTAGGCATATCTTCTTCAAGCGAGTTAACTCCTGCCGACTCAATTAAGTCGTGACTCGTTGACTCGGCACAGTCTCCTTCTGATAGTTGGTTATCTCGGAAACGACTCATCTCCTTAGGTCGCTGCCATCTTTCCTTAGCTCGTAACCGACTCATGCCATCATTGACTCGCGACCGACTCAAATCCGATACCTTCTTTATGCGACTTATGTTATCTCCCCCTTGTAACCCCTTAAGTCGGAAACGACTCATCCCTTTGAGTCGTGGACGACTCATCAAGTTACACCATAGACTCGTGTACGACTTAATATGGTTTAACTTTTGAATTTCCATATGCCCTGCTGCATCATCCTCCCCTGGTTGAGAAAAATTCGACCTCGAATTTGCAAATTCTTTCTCATCAAAATGTTCATCCCCATAATATGGCACCAGATGCTTAACATTGAATACGTTAGAAGTGTAAATATCCTCCGGCAGCTTCAACTTATAAGCATTGTCATTAATTCGCTTCACAATTTCGACAGGACCAACTTTTCTGGCTTTCAACTTATTGTAAGCACCCACTGGAAAACGATCTTTGGTTAACACGGCATAAACCAAATCACCTTCTTTAAATTCAACATTTCGACGTTTCAAATCTGCCGACTTCTTATACTTCTCATTCGATTTCTCCAATCGTTCCTGAACGATTTTATGACATTCAGTCAGCTCATCAACAAAATCAACAGCTCGTTTAACTGTTTCCTTTGATTGTGGTACTACTGCCAAATCCAACGGCCCCCTGGGTAAATTTGAATAAACAATCTGAAACGGACTGAATCCCGTGCTACGATTTACTGCATGATTATGTGCAAATTCAGCTTGGCATAACTTCATGTCCCAACTTTTCAAATTATCCTGTACAAGACATCGCAACAAATTTCCCAATGACCTGTTAACAACTTCTGTCTGTCCATCAGTTTGTGGATGATAAGCACTACTAAATTTCAGCTTCGTTCCCACCATCTTCCACAAACTCAACCAAAAATGACTCAGAAAACGAGTATCTCGATCAGAAACAATAGATTCTGGTAAACCATGAATTCGATAAATCTCCTTGAAAAATAACTGCGCCACTCGAACTGCGTCCGCTGTCTTTTTGCAAGCAACAAAATGTGCCATCTTCGAAAACCTGTCCACCACAACAAATATCGAATCATTTCCCCTTTGAGTTCTAGGCAAACCCAAAACGAAATCCATGCTAATATCAACCCATGGCTTAGACGGCACAGGCAACGGCATATACAACCCTGCATTCGTCGCTGTTCCCTTTGACACCTGGCAAATATGGCATCTCTCCACGAATCTTTCAACCTCTTTTCTCATCGATGGCCAAAAGTAAGATTGAGAAATCAACTTCAATGTACGATCTCTACCCACATGGCCTTCTTCATGCAACTCCTTGATAATTTTCATTCTCAAACTGCCCTCTGGAATACATAACTGATTTCCTTTAAACAAGAATCCATCAACCAACATAAATTCATCAGTACTTCCTTCCTTAACTTTCTCAACATATTTCACAAAGTAAGGATCTTCTTCAATCTGTTCTGGCAACAATTCAAACCCCGTCACTTCAACCTTCAATGTTGTTAATAAATGACTCTTCCTACTCAAAGCATCAGCCACACGATTCGTCACCCCTGATTTGTGCTTAACGACAAAAGTAAACTGCTGCAAATAAGCAATCCATGATGCATGTCTCGCAGAGATTTTATCCTGTCCCTGTAAATGTTTCAAAGCTTCGTGATCAGTGTAAAGGACGAATTCCTTCTGAAATAGGTAGTGTCTCCAATGCTTAACAGCTTGCACAACAGCGTAAAATTCAACGTCATATGTACTGTATCTCATCTTTGCCCCTGATAACTTTTCACTGAAATATGCAATAGGTCTCCCCTGTTGACTCAACACTCCTCCAATCCCAACCTTTGATGCATCAGTGTGTAGCTCAAACAACAACTGAAAATTAGGTAAAACAAGAATTGGTGCAGACGTAAACAATTCCTTGATCTTCTCAAAGGCAACCCCCGCTTCTTCTGACCATACAAACTGTTTCCCTTTCATGCAATCAGTCACTGGAGTCATCACGCTACTGAAGTGTGGAATGAACCTTCGGTAGAATGATGCCAATCCATGAAAACTTCTAACTTCAGTGATAGTTCTCGGCTGTGGCCAATTTCTAATAGCTTCAACTTTACTCTGATCAACCTGAATACCTTCTCCTGAAACAACATAACCCAGAAATAAAACACTGTGCGTCATAAACACACATTTCTTCGTAGCAGCATAAAATTGTTCCTCACGAAGAATAATCAACACTTCCCTCAAATGTAGAACATGCTCCTCCATACTTCTGCTGTAAATCAGAATATCATCGAAATAAACCATGACGAACTTCCCAATGAATGGTCTAAAGATTTGATTCATCACCCGCATGAATGTACTAGGTGCATTTGACAAACCAAATGGCATAACCAACCATTCGTATAACCCCTCTCTCGTCTTGAAAGCTGTCTTCCATTCATCTCCAGGTCTGATTCGAATTTGATGATAACCACTCTTCAAATCAATCTTTGAAAATATAGTTGCCCCACTCAACTGATCTAGCAAGTCATCCAACCTTGGCATAGGAAATCTATAACGAACAGTGATCTTATTCAATGCTCTACTGTCTGTGCACATTCTCCATGTTCCATCCTTTTTTGGCACCAACAATGCTGGCACTGCACAAGGACTCAAGCTTTCCTGAACACGCCCATGTTCCAACAACTCTTCCACCTGCCTTCGTAACTCCTCATGTTCCTTCGGACTCATTCGGTAATGTGGTCGATGTGGTAACACTGCTCCTGGAACAAGATCAATTTGATGTTGAATGTCTCTAAGTGGCGGTAATTCCTTAGGCAACTCCTCTGGAAAGACATCTTCGAATTCTTTCAAAATTGGCTTTGCTGCTTCTGGGATTTCAACTTCTTCACGACTCTCTCTCCCAATCAACAAAAATACTTCAGGCTCCTCTTCAACTTCCTTGACAAACTCTTTCAAAGTCAACAGAGTTTTCAATTCCTCAATCTCCTCTAGTTTGCTCTCCTTCTGTTGTTGCTTCTTAGGAACCAAAGTGATTTTAGTACCCTCGAACATGAAACTGTAACTATTGGCACGACCGTCATGCTGAACTGCTCTATCAAACTGCCATGGTCTGCCCAACAATAAGTGACAAACATCCATATCTACGACATCACACCAAATTTCATCCTTGTACTTCTTTCCAATCGAAAAACTCACACAAGCTCTCCGACACACTTTCACTTCACCTCCCTTCCTTAACCATGCTAGCTTGTATGGTTTAGGATGCTTCTCGGTCTTCAAGTTCAACTTTCTCACTGCTTCTGTAGAAATAATATTATCACAACTTCCTGCATCAATAACGAACTTGCAAACTTTCCCCAGAATAGTACATTTCGATTGAAAAATATTGCTTCTCAACCAACTACAATCCTCCTCTTGCTTTGGTGTAAGACATGACCTCCTCATCATAAGATTACAACCTTCATCTCCAAACAATTCTTCTTCCTCCTCAACATAAGGTGTATTAGAACATTCTGCCTCCTCACCATTATCCTCCCCAACTTCTGCAACCATGGTTCTCTTCTTCGGCTTCTGACATTCATTGCTTTTGTGACCCAACTCCTGACAATTATAACACTTGAACCCACTGCTAACCTTCGCCTTCTCAGCCTCCTTCACCACTGGCTTTGAAACAGGTTTAGGAACATTAGAACTCCCACCAACACCCCTTGTTTGATTATTGGAGTTAGTAAACACACCACCTCCACGCCTTCCTTGTTTCTCCCAAGCCAATGCTTTCTGATGTGCCTCTGCAACTGATCTAGGATCGAACATATTAACCATATCCTGGATCTGCATTCTCAATCCCCCAATGAATCTAGCAGTTAGCTGTTCTTCTGTCTCCATAATATCATTTCTCGCAATGAGTTGGTAAAATTCATCAGCATAATCACTAACGGATTTCGTCCCTTGCCTCAGATTCTGCAACCTTTGGTACATAAGTGACTGATAGTTGTATGGTAAGAAAGTAGATCTCATCAATTTCTTCATCTTATCCCATGATTCTATCTTTGACTTTCCCATTCTCTCCCTAGTAAGTTTAGTTTGCTGCCACCACGCCAAAGCTCTCCCCCTCAACCTAGTAGCAACCAACTTCACCCTTCTATGCTCAGGAACTTCCTTGAAATCAAAGATCTCTTCAACATTTGAAACCCAATCTAAGAACTCTTCAGCAACCATCCCGCCTTTAAACTCCGGAATCTCCATCTTCATACCCGATTCCCATCGACGATCATCTTCAACATCCCGATAAGAATTTCGAACTTGGTCTCGATCTCGATAATGAATACTAGTTCTATCACCTTCTTCAACAAAATCAAAAGTACGTCTACATCGATCTCGACCATTATCATCCCTTCGCTCATGCATACTTCTTTGACTATGTCTCTCTTCATCTCTATATGCTTCATTATCAAATTCACGTTGACTTCTTCTCTCTTCATGTGCATAGTCATGATGATCTCTTCGTGACGAAATTGATGTTTCTCTTCTATCTCTACATGAATGTGGTGATACCCTCCTCGCTTCCGTAACCGATGGCGAAACTCGGTTTCCTCCATGGTTCGAGTTTGGTGATCTCCTCCTTTGATTCAAATCATTCATCAATTTCTCCAATTTACCAATGCCTTCATCAAACTTCTCATTAATACGTTGTTCCATAAGCTCGGCTTCTTCTCTACGATACAAAGCTTCAACGTTTTGATGACGATTAGCTCTCCTTGGTGGCATGATTGAAAACTTCACAAACACTTCAACAATTTGAACGCAAAACTTCAAAAGCTTTCACAAACAACAAGGCACGGCTCAACAGTGCACGGCTTCCCTTGTCTCGGTTTGCTTTGCACGACTCAAAGTAACTCGGTCCAACACTTCAAACCTTGGCGCGCAAAACCCAAGACCAAATTCAAACAATGTCCAACACTTCGATCCAAAATGGAATAGATCTAACACTCCAAACTTGATGCAACTTCAATATGAACACAATGAACAACTTCAGCCTCAAAAACTTCAAAATCTTGGCTCCAAGAATCAACTTAGCTATGATTGGCTAAGTATGGCTCTGATACCAATAAATGACGCAGCGGATTAATCGAAACAAACTTAAATCGATGAAATGTAGCAATCGGTGAGTTGAAGATACCAAAATGCCCAAGTTCGTTGATCCAAAGATACCGAACTCTAGCTATCTCAAACACGTTGATAGCGCACTATACCGTGTTCAAAGATCTACGATTCTTCGCACGTTGATCTAGCGCACTAGATTCCGTGAATCGGCTTCTACGATCGTTGAATCGAGCGCACTCGATTAACCGAAAGAGGAGATAGGAGATTACACTCAACTACCAATTGGTATGAAAGCACAAAGCTAACAAAAGAGAATTTTATTCAAAAATCAACTACTCAAAAATTACAACACACACGCTATTTATAGAGTTTTCTGACCCAGCACCTTAAGTCGTTGCCGACTCATAGGCTCCGACTCATCATAAGTCGTTGCCGTCTCATTACAACAGCGACTCAACTCCTTTCACACAGCGCAGTACAAACGACTTAACAAACACACAAGGTACACGACTCAAGGCCAACAACTACATCTGCTCATACGACTCATTACATACCGACTTAACACATGACGGCTTAGAGAGAAAACGACTCAAGACTTCACCGACTCATAGCCTCCCTTCGGCATATCTTCTTCAAGCGAGTTAACTCCTGCCGACTCAATTAAGTCGTGACTCGTTGACTCGGCACAGTCTCCTTCTGATAGTTGGTTATCTCGGAAACGACTCATCTCCTTAGGTCGCTGCCATCTTTCCTTAGCTCGTAACCGACTCATGCCATCATTGACTCGCGACCGACTCAAATCCGATACCTTCTTTATGCGACTTATGTTATCTCCCCCTTGTAACCCCTTAAGTCGGAAACGACTCATCCCTTTGAGTCGTGGACGACTCATCAAGTTACACCATAGACTCGTGTACGACTTAATATGGTTTAACTTTTGAATTTCCATATGCCCTGCTGCATCACTTATAAATGGTTAAATGATAATTAAAGTAACATAAAGGGTTTAGTGTAATTATCGCACCCATAGTTCACTACCCTATACTCACATTAGCTTACCATTCACATTCATTTTATCATAAGCAAAAAATGAACATAAGAATAGAAAAAGGAGAGCCGACCATTAGGGGGTAAATAGAGAAGAGGAAATTCAAATATAAGCTTAGCATTTAAGCTAGAAGAATCAATCTCAAATCAATCTCCAATTTTGTTATCCAATCTAAGGTCAATTATACTCAAAACATCTCTATTTTGGTTTATATATATATATATATATATATTTATTGACTTTCGGATTTAAGATTAAATCTAATATGATAATTTTTGATGATATGCTTGATTTAAATGAATGATAGATTCAAACAAGGTTGTTTGCATTTGATGTACACGGTTTTAAGGGTAAATCCATATGTTATTATCTTAGAATGCGATGGGAAAAATTATAAGTTATAAGGAACATGATTTTGGAGTTGGGTTTCAATTTTTATAATTTTCCAAGCCGTGGAGAATTAATTATTAATTTTTAAAGGAAAACTTGTATTATTAGGTTAAAAAATTATTTTCAATTTTCATATGATGAATTTGGGTCCGAAATTTATATAGATAACATATTAAAAGTTAATTTCTGTGGACTTTTACTAAGAGATTTATTATGGAAATTAAATTATTTTGAAAGGAGGACCTAAATGACTTAATTGATGTTAAATGGGAAGGGCTTATTTGTTAATGTTATTTAGGTTTTAGATCTGAATAAATGCGGCTATTATTTATCGAAATAATTTGAAAGTTTAAGGTAACTAGTCAAGTGTTTACATGTGGGCAAGTTAGTTGCAAAAAGATTACTTTATTTGGTAAAAATAAACTTTTATTCAGAAAAGTAGGTTACGTCACTTTTGGAAGGACCCTTTTGACTCAGACCTTCCGCTACCAATTAGGTCGAAACCTAATAGGAAAAAACCGATGAAACCGAAACCAATACACATGGTATCGCTTAGTTGGTACGAAGTGGATTGTAGAAATACGGAAGGTAGGGTGTCAAAACATAGCTTTCTAAGAGGTCGATACCTTTCTTTTGTTTTCTAAAGGAAAGCGCTTGCTTCTTTACAAAGAGGTTTCGAAGGATTCGAAACTAGTTCTTGCGAAAGGGTATTTTAAAATAAGCTTTCAAAGAAGAGCTGCCAACTTTTTAATGTAGTAACTTCCGAAGAATTTATTGATTTTTTAAATTAATGCTTTCGGATGGGGTAGTTTCGACCAACTCGAAATCCTTCTGCAACCTTGTACCTTTCGAATGTATTGAAGATATCATTCCTTTTAGAAGGTAATCATTATTTTTAAATGTAAGCCACTTCCCATAGCTTTCGAAAGGGGTTTGATGGTTTCGAAAGGGGTTTCAAAGCCAACCTTCAAACATTTTTACTTACATAGTATACGCTTTCGAAAGGATAGTATCGACACCGTCATATTTTCACCAAGTAATTTTATATGATAAAGAAAGGTTTCGAAAGGGTTACTTTCGTTTATGTTCACTTTGTAGGATCTAGATTAACTTTAGAGGGGGGTGAATAGGGTTATAGCAAATTTTCTCGATATAAACACAGAAACAAAACGCAGAAATAAATATGCTGAAAAAGTAAATCACACACAGAATTTACCCAGCTTCGGCAACCCCTGCCTACTGCTACATTCCCAGATTTCTATTAGCATTAAACAGTATCACGCTTACAAACACTCTACTAGACTCGCAGACATTTGCTCCCGCTCACAAACACTCTACTAGACTCGCACACCCTGCTCGCAAACATTTGCTCCCGCTCACAAAAACTCTACTAGACTCGCACACCCTGCTCCGCCTATAGAGTTTCGCTTACTCGCAAACTTTGCTTCCTGCCTATAGAGCTTCGTTTACTCGCAAACTCTGCTCCCGCCTACAATAGAACTTTGCAAACTCGCACACCCTGCTCACTGAACTAATTCTAACTAGACAATCTGACACTACCTAAACCCTAGGTGGTGATTTACAAAGTTTTGATTCGAAAAATAAAAACAATAATTAAAAGACAAATAGTACTTAAACAACCCTAAACCAAAATTAAAAACCCTTAAGTAAATGTGACCGGCCCAAAATACAAAAGGATATTTTTATTCCTTTTCTTTTGACTCTTTAGCTCGTTCCTCTTTCCTGTTGCTTGTGAAAATATGGCCGATCCTCTTTCGTTCCTCTTTGCGAATTAGGGTTTCTGCAAATTGCTTTTGCTCCTTGCGATTCAAACTAGAGTTGTGCAAAGTTGAAGCGCCGCTCGATCTCGTTCGATAGTAGGCTTCGATGCTTTTGATTTGCTTACGGCTCTTCAATTTTGGATCGAATTCGTTCTGCTTTTTCGGTATGTATTTTTCTCCTTTTGCTTTGCTGGTTGATGCTTGAACTCGATAATTATTTTGCCCACGATGATTGGGCTTACATAGGATTCGAAATCCTATTTTTGCGTTCGTATACGTTCATTTGAATTTGTCAATGGTCGTTCGATCTTGTATTGATGCTTGGGATTGATCTGACTTTGTCAATTTCGTATTTTTGGTAGCTTGATTTACACGGTATTGATTTGATTTCGTGGTCAATTTTCTTGGCTATCACGGTGAACACTTGTTTGACTTTGACAATACTGATTTCGTGAATTTTCACTTTGTTGACTTGTTCATCATTGAATTGGCGATTCACTGTCACTTCGGCCTTTGATTTTCTAAACTTCGGTCTTGTATCACTGAATGACTTTTAACTTGTTGCGTGAATTTCATTTCTTTGTCAATGAGGCATTTTGATCGAGCTCTGTCTTCATGTAGCTTGCTATGTTGTTGATTCATTTGAAGTTGTAGCATTCATGTTTGACATATATGCACTGTGTGGTCTTGAGCATTTGCACATTTGTTCACCTGCACTTGTTACTTCTGTTCACCATTGGTCTCTGTTGCATTCATTGTTTGCTGTAGATCAGTTGCACTTTATCTGTTGCATACATGAGCTTGACACTGTAAAAATTATTTATCATTTGCTTTGACAATAATTTACTCTCTGCATTCACTACATTTTGTACACTTTTGGTCATTGTTGTAGTTGTATTATGTGATGTTGCCTCTTGTTGCTGTCATATACATTCATCAATGTTAGCATCTGCATTGCATAATTCATGTTGTAGCCTGGTCATTTGTGCACTGCCTTTGTGGTCTTGACTTTGGTGCTGTGTTGAATTTGTGCAGTGTTGTACTTGTGGTCGAGTCATGTTGCATGCATTGAGTAACTGGTCTTTGTATTTCCAGCTTCACCACTGTTTCACTTGTTGTTTGCATTATTGCTGTTGTGTTACTTTGATTCTTTTGAAACTCGAGTTACACACTACTGCCTTGGTTTTGGGGCTGCTGTTCTTTAATGCATCTGTGTGTGTGTCACTGTGTTTATGACCACAAGTTCATCGTGAAGCATGGTTTACTGTTGTTGCATACTTGTATCACTGCTTCCATCCTTTCTTTCTCTGGCACACTGACCTTCTTTTGACATATAGTCTCTGGCCATGTTTGAACATGATTGAGGTCAATTGCTTTTGCTGGTACACAGTCTTGACTTGATGTGTTTGCACTTGTATCACTGTCTGGTATGCTGTAGCTTGTACTTGCATAGTACCATAGCTTCTCTATTGCACTTGAGTTTGGACTAGCTGTGCATTGTTCATTCCAGTGAGTTTTGTTTTGTGATATCCATGTTGCAACTGTTTTTGACATGTGAACTGCCATGATTGTTGCAGTCAATTTTGCTGTTGGTCTTCGTTTCATTCATGTCATGTTGCCTTGTGTTGAATCCAGTTTTAAAACTCGGGTTTGACCTTGTGCTCGTGTCGTGATTTTCAATGTTATTGCACGTGAGTTGAACCCGGTTTTTCATTTGGGTTTGACCTGTGCTCGCCTGTCCCTGTAAATCAATCAAGTGTATATATCGGTGTGCACGGCCTTGTGGCATACACAGTAATATACTGTGTATGTCACAAGTTGTTCGTGTATGATGAATTCAAATTTAAATTATGACGAACAACCCAAATAACTGAGGCAAATCATATTTTCAAAAATTATCTTTTATTTTTGAATTGCAAAAATATTTCTTCTTCAATTTTACTGCATTAGTTTATATTTTTGCAGATTGCTCAGATGCTGGATTCAAACTGGAATGCAGTTCAAGATAAATACAAGTGTGAGTGATATGTAGTGAGGTGCTGATGTAAATGTGAAATGTGATGTAATTGTAATCAAAGTTGTATAGTTATAGTGAGAGTTTGAAATTGTACTATTCAAAAATGTAATAAATATTTATTTGAATAAAATATCCATTTGAATTCAAATTCTGTGTAATTTATTTTATTCAACAAATATTTATTTAAACTGTGAAAAATAGAATAGTATATTAACAAATACATTTAAACGAATGTATATATGTTTATTATCATCAAACAAAAATCATATAAGCGCAAAGCGCATATTCAGCAATCTCCCCCTTTTGATGATAACAAACATATATTTAAGATTTTGAATGTATTAAATGTATTTGATCGTTCAATTTGCTCCCCCTATTTGAATGCTCTCTCTCTACACAATACTCCCCCTACATATATGCATACAAATAAAAATATGTAAATGAGCCTATATGCAAATTGAAAATTATTTGACCTTTGCTTGATTCTATTTGACAAAATCTTAACTTTTCTATCCCCCTTTTGTTATCAGCAAAAGAATAACAGTGTTGTAAAAATAGGGATGAAGTGATAGACATGAATCAAACATTTAACTCAATTGAATATAAATATTAAATTTCAATAAAACTCAAACAAAAATCATAATTACCCTTGTCAAGCGCAGATTCCACTTTCAGAAGTGATGGGAATAAAATCATCAAAAATCATACAATTCTGTCTATTTGTGGTATATCTATTTCAGGAAATTTGAATATCTACTAACCATGCATAACGTTAGGACTTTTAAATGAGATTAGTAGTATTCACAATTTTTATTTAAAAAATGAAATCAAGTATCTTCTAACCACGCATGACCGTGAGAACTTTTAAATGGGATTAGAATCAACTTGTCTATTTGAATCAATTAATTTTGATATGCGTTCCATACATGCATAACCGTGAGGACTTTTAAATGAGCATGGAAGCACATAATCAAAAATCCAAGTAATTCACCCATGCATAACCGTGAGGACTTTTAAATGAGAGTGAATACTTTGGATATTTATTTTTATTGCTAAATATAATAAGTTGAAGCACAAATAATTTCCTTCACAGATTTAAAGATATTGAAGAACAAATGATTTCCTTTGTAAACTACCACAAATTTACATACTAAATATGATCTTGATGAGTGATGGTCGACAGAAAGATGATAGAAATAGAAATGGTCATGGAATTTTTACCCAACAAAAAGTTTTTATAACTCTTGTTATGAAATTCTAAAGAAATTTTCTAATTATACTTTCTCGAGTTATAATATATGATAAATATCAACACTCATCTCTTTTTCAATCACCATTCATCTTTTCGATAATCAAAGGGAGTCAGATTAGTCAAAATTTGTCATTTAAAATCAAATTAAAAATTATAAAATCAATTTTTCAAAAATGATTAATCTGTAAATATGGTCAAACATGATTTTCTCGAGGGGGTTTTATAAGAAAATTTTCTGCTATTTGAAAATTATTTCAAATGAAAAATATGCAGATATTTTCTTTGAAAAAAACGATGCAGCAAATGAATGTTTCAAAAATTAATCACGTTCCACTAGTAATTTTTCTATCAACTATATTACCAGTGTAATCTGCATCTGAATTTAAATTTCACTCAATATTCACTCGTTGAACCATGAAGTGTGCACCAAAAATTTCAAACTTAACATCATTCTTTTGAATTTGAATTGAAGCCGTGTTAACACTCAAACAAATATCATGATGTTAATTTCAGAAACCATAGGATAAACAATTATATTCATGAGTAATCAACAGTCAATCAACATCATAATTATTTCAAAAAACAATTTCTTGAAATTTCAACAATTTCTTAAAATCCTTTTTCACATGAATTTGAAATCGTGCAAATTTACAAGCAGTGACCAAAATATCAAAACAAATATATCTACGTGTAGCATGAGTAACCATCATTTGCCGAACAAATTTATATGGATTAGTTCAAAGTTGAAAATCTGATTGGTCATCATTTAAGCACAAAACAATGTCATAAATAAGAACAAGTCAAAAAAAATTTAAAACCCTTTTTACAATTTTTTAAATAGAATTCATTAGGATTTTAAGTTGAAGCCATGTAAATAGAAGAAACCATGAATATAGATTTAGCCAAAATTATTATCGTCAATCAATAAGAGCACCACCAACAATCCAAATTAATCGATATAAAGTATTTCAAGGATTGTAGTGTTTTTGGCATAAAAGCATAATTGGCCAACAATTTTGAAAAAATCAGAATCAAAATCATCATCTTTTATTCATCTCAATATTGGCTGATTTAATTCAGATTATGGTGCAGATTATCACATTTGATATATCGTTCAAAAACAAATTTACCTGTTTTACCTTTACGATAATTTTTCGTCGTTATCCAATGTGATTCTGTCACCTTTATACTAGGCAAAGGAACTTTGCTTTGTCGCCCGTTGTGTTTCTGGAACAGCCAAAATCCAGAGAACACTGTTGTTGTTCCTTAGTGTGACGCTCCACCTCTATACCCACGCTAGCCAAGAACACTCCGGAGTAGTGCTGTCAACTAGCACGGAGAATAAGGCTGTTGAGGAGCGACCATCCATGTAATTGCTTATCACACGATGGCTATAAATAATCTTCGGAAACAAACATAGAAATAATCATATCACAAATCAGTCACAGATATCCATATCACAAAGGCGGAAGAAGATATGAATATATAACTAACACATGAAAGTGTACATCAGAGTAGTGGTCAGTAAGATCCACGATAATACAAAAGAATAGCAACACGTGCTATAAAAAAGAATACAACTATGAGTCTATATCTCAAGTGTATACAACAAAAACTGCTAATCTAAACAGTTAGCCAAAAGTCAGAGTGATGAATCCCTGGGAAGAAGTCAAGCAGAAGCACCTGTAACATCTCGGTCTGACCCGAGTATTATTTAAGAAAATAATAAACGGGTCAGTCTAGCTATAAATATCAGATGACATGATATAACATAAAAGATATGGCATAAACATAAACATCCATAATGACATACCACTATAAGTATGTAAATAATGATCAACAGAAGATCAATCAATAAGAGATAATCAATATCACAAGAATCTTCTCAAAGATTCGGAAAGGGCATCATACCCCAAACTTGTACTCATAACAAGTCAATGACATAAATTCTAGAAATCAATGCAAGAAGTCCAGAAATCATAGAAAAGAGAAAGAGGCCTATCACATGACGGTCCGAAGACCAAGGGGAGCTACCCCACATGTGTGAATGGAATCACACAGATTAAGGTCCAGACTAACCAAAAAGCAAAAAGGTATGTGTGAGTGGAATCACACAAGTGGTGTCTAGTCTAACCTCGCAACAAGAGACATCGCACAGTTTCTAGTCTAAATCATCAGAATGATCGTCATGATCAACGAGAAGTGTCAATTACACTAAGCTAGTAAATATAGAAGTTTAGCTTCATGTCCCATAACCACTTGCTTAACTTAAATATTTACGAACAAACTGTAAATCTTCACTAATAAAATTGTCACAAGAGGTTCAATCGAACAAGTCCAAGAATTAACCGACGAAGTGAACGCAAGCGTTTCATACCACTTGTTTTACTAAGTCGTTTAATTAGATTTCTCATCCGAGTGAGGTAAAGGTTTGTATATACTAATAGATTGGAAAACGGTTTAAGAAAAGAGCTTTGTTATTAAAAATAGAGTTGAAATTGTTTGTTAAAAGAGTTTTGATATTTACTACTAGTATTGAAACCTTTATATTATAAAGTGACAAGACACAGAAGCAATTGTAGAAACAATCAGTCACAAAAATCGCATACGGAGATGTGAATAAAATCCAAGGAAATCAGCTCGATGTTTTTCAGATAAGATCCCCTACGGAGGGGGGTCCAGGGGAGGTGGCAACCCCCCAAGGCGGGGGTGCGGGGGCAACGCCACCGCTTACGGGGTTCGACCTGCCCGGTCAGGTCGCGGGGGTCCAGGGGGCAGCGCCCCCGGCGGGGTGTGGGGCAGCGCCCCGTCCAAAACGGTACGACCTAGTGAAGACAAAAAGGGGGTCTAACGACCTAAGAGGGATAGGGTCGAGCGACCTAACGGTTGCGACCTAGGGGTCTAAGGGGTCAAGCGACTTAGTGGTTGCGACCTAGAGGTGTTCGCGACCTAACGATGACTCACGACCCAACATGGCCGACTTAACAGAGGTCGCGACCTAACTGGATAACTCGTGACCGACTTAAGAGTTGCGTGACTGAAGGGTTCCACGACTTAAGGGTTGCACGACTTAAGAGTTGCACGACTTAAGGGTTAGGCCAGGAGCGACCTAACGAGATAAGGTCCAACGACCTACGAGTTAAGGGTCCAACGACCTATCGGGATAACTCGTAACCGACTTAAGGGTTGCGTGACTGAAGGGCTGCACGACTTAAGAGTTGCATGACTGAAGGGTTCCACGACTTAAGGGTTGCACGACTTAAGAGTTGCACGACTTAAGGGTTAGGCCAGGAGCGACCTAACGAGATAAGGTCCAACGACCTACGAGTTAAGGGTCCAACGACCTATCGGGATAACTCGTAACCGACTTAAGGGTTGCGTGACTGAAGGGCTGCACGACTTAAGGGTTAACTCGTAAACGACTCACGACCTATGGATGAACGACTTAACTCCGAATGAGCTAAAAATGGCCAGAACGACCTAGGGTTAACTCATGAACGACTCACGACCTATGGACGAACGACTTAACTCCGAACGAGCTAAAAATGGCCAGAACGACCTAGGGTTAACTCATGAACGACTCACGACCTATGGACGAACGACTTAACTCCGAACGAGCTAAAAATGGCCAGAACGACCTAGGGTTAACTCGTGAACGACTCACGACCTATGGACGAACGACTTAACTCCGAACGACCTAAAAATGGCCAGAACGACCTAAGTGCAGAAAATTCACCAAAACGCTAAAAATTGGACTTTTTCGCCAATCCAATCCAAATCAAATGCTAACATGCATGCAAAAATGATATGGAATCATTCCCAACAGTCCAATATAGTTATAGGCTAGAATTGTGAGATAAAAATCTCACCTTTGCACCAAATATCAATGAAAATGAAGTTTTTAAGCAAGCAAGAATCAACCCTTCTTCTATCTAAGCACAAGAAGCTTGAATTCAATGTCTTCTTCTTGAATTTGGAGTAGAAAGATGGATTGCAATTGAATTTGAGTTTTGGAATTTTAATTTCCCATTCCCTCCACCATTAATGCCAAAGCTTGATTAGTTAGGAAATTTATGAAGAGCGAGGAGAAGAGGGTTGGAACTTGGGCTTAATAGGCTAAACTAACCCAAAGTCCAAAGCGGGAAAAGTTAGTGAAATTTCACTAACTCCAAACCTATCGATGTTTATACTAAAAAAAGTTGTAAACGACATTTCGAACTCAATGGAAGTGGTCTCGAGTCCTAATTTGACCGTTTGCAAAAAGTAGCTTTTCGAACCAAAATCCGATTAACGAGTTAATATTTAAATAAAATATTTAAATACAAACTCGATAAATATGCGGGTTGTTACAGACTCCCCTCCTTAAAGAAATTGCGTCCTCGCAATATATATATAAGATGGAAATAAAAAGTAACAACCATAAAAGCATATTAACACCAGAGGAATTTTGAAATAAGAGGTTCACCTCAAGGAGCAGGAGTAAGCAAGTCCGGATGTGTACACTCGATGAATTCTCTGGATTCCCAAGAACAATCCTTAGGATTTGAGGACCATTGAACCTTCACAAGCGGAACATCTTTATTTCGAAGTCGTTTAACCTCAGAAGCTATAATTCGAATAGGATGCTGCTCATAAGTTAAATTCGGCGAAACTTCAATTTCTTCCACAACAGCAGGCTCAAGAATAGAATCGGAATCCCGAAGGCATTTCCGTAATTGAGAAACGTGAAATACATCATGCATAGTAGAAAACTGAGCCGGCAATGCAAGGCGATAAGCCATGGAACCAATACGTTCAGTGATAGGAAATGGCCCAATATATCGAGGCGCTAACTTCCCCGATCGACTGAAACGTACAACACCCTTCATAGGTGAAACATGAATAAAAACAGGATCCCCAACAGAAAATTCTAATTTCCTTCTTCGATTATCGGCATAGGATTTTTGTTTACTCTGGGCTTCTTTCATCCTATGTCGAATAAGTTCAATCTTTTTCGTGGAATCACGAATAAAGTCTGGACCTAAAACCAGCTTCTCACCGGCCTCAAGCCAACAAGAAGGAGATCGGCATGGCCTTCCGTAGAGTGCCTCGAAAGGTGCCATACCAATACTAGATTGGAAGCTATTATTATAGGAAAATTCAACAAGTGAAATATGATCTTCCCAACTTCCACCAAAATCAAGCACACAAGCACGAAGAAGATCTTCAAGAGTTTGATCCACACGCTCGGTTTGTCCATCGGACTGGGGGTGATAAGCGGTGCTAAAATTAAGCTTCGTTCCTAAAGCTTTTTGAAGACTCTTCCAAAATCCACTAGTAAACAATGGATCACGATCGCTAACAATAGAAGTAGGAACTCCATGCAATTTTACAATTTCCTTGACAAATAGTTTGGCCAAAAGAGGAACGGTTCGGTTAGACCGAACCGGAATAAAATGGGCGGATTTAGTAAGTCTATCAACAATCACCCATAAGCTATCATGACCCGAACGAGAACGGGGAAGGCCATCTATAAAGTCCATGGAAATTTGATCCCACTTCCAAATTGGAATTTCTAAAGGTTGCAATAACCCACCAGGCCTTTGATGTTCGGCCTTGACAAGTTGGCAAGTCATGCAACACTTAACAAAGTTAGCAATATCAGATTTCATTCCCTCCCAATAATAAAGTCGCTTCATATCAGCGTATATTTTACTACTACCGGGATGAATGGTGAATTTAGAACGATGGGAATCTTCTAAAATATCTTTACGAAGATCTCCAATATTTGGTACGATAAGTCTACCAAATTTTCGAATGCCGCCACGAGAATCAAAATCAAAGTCTTTCAAACCTTCAATATCAATTTTATCCTTAACATTTTTGCCAAGAAGAGCCAATTCAGAATCTAGCCCTTGAGCTTCAAGAATGCGGTCTAAAAGAGAAGGATGAGCCTCAAGGCTACATAAAACAAGCGATGAGCATAAATCGGATACGCGCTCTCGAATCTCACAAGTGGATAAGATCTCGAGATCGTTCCATTCGGATATCATCATAGAAACAACTGCTTGTTGCTTACGGCTAAGAGCATCGGCGACACGATTACCCTTACCGGGGGTATAAAGAATATCAAGATCATAAGGTGCAAGGAACTCGAGCCAACGCTGTTGACGTAAATTAAGTTCTTTTTGAGAAAATAAATATTTCAAAGACTTATGATCCGTGTAAAGAATAAATTTCTCTCCCAATAGATAATGACGCCACATTCGAAGGGCGAAAACAATAGCCGCGAGCTTTAGATCATGTGTGGCATTTCTAGTCTCGGCCGGCTTCAATTGCCTAGAAGCATAAGCAACAACACGTTCTTTTTGCATAAGAACGGCACCCAAACCAACGTGACTAGCATCGGTATAAACAAAAAAATCTTGATTCCCCTCGGGAATAACAAGAATAGGAGCATCGGAAAGGAGTTCTTTCAATTTCTGAAAAGAGGCTTCACATTTGTCCGACCAAATGTATTTAACTCCCTTCTTAGTCAAGCCAGTAAGAGGCACGACAATCTTAGAAAAGTCTTTAATAAAACGACGGTAATAGCCCGCCAATCCGAGAAAACTACGAATATCTGTCACACTCTCCGGTCTCTTCCAATCTTGAATCGCTTCAATCTTTGAAGGATCCACGGATATCCCGGATTCGGAAATAATATGACCGAGAAACTTCACACGAGATTGCCAAAAGTGGCATTTAGAAAATTTCGCCTTTAATTGATTACTCCTAAGTGGTACCAATACAATCCGAAGATGTTTCTCATGTTCCTCCTCGGTTTTAGAATACACAAGAATATCATCAATGAATATGAGGACAAACCGATCGAGGAAATCTTTGAAAACTCGATTCATGAGGTCAACGAAATAAGCTGGAGCATTCGTTAACCCAAATGGCATAACAAGCCATTCATAAGATCCATATCGAGTACGGAATGATGTCAAAGGAATGCTATCCTCAGCGATACGAAGCTGATGGAAACCGGTAGCCAAGTCCAATTGTGAAAAGACCCTAGCACCACTAAGCTGATCGAATAGATCATCAATCCGAGGTAAAGGATATTTATTTTTAATAGTAAGATCGTTAAGCTTGCGATAATCAACGCAGAGCCTCAGAGTACCATCGGATTTCTTTACGAAAATAGCCGAAGCTCCCCAAGGCGAGGAACTAGAGCGAATAAATTGCCTCGTCTCCAACTCAGATAATTGTTTACGCATCTCCTCATTTTCCTTATTGGACATGCGATAAGGAGGACGAGTAATAGGTTGAGCTCCAGAAACAAGATTAATTCTGAACTCAATTGCTCGTTTAGGTGGTAAACCTAAAACGGGCTCGAATATGTCGGAAAATTCACGAACAACATGAATACGAGAAATAATATCATCTTCATCATCATCATCGTTATCACGAGGATTTAAAGAATATAAAGATGCCACCAAACAGGATTCTGAATCTTTAAGATTAACAGAAATCTGATTAACAGATAGTGGATGTCGGAGATGAATAGTCCGCTCAGTACATAGGATATGGGCTTGATAACGGTTAAGCCAATCCATTCCCAAAATTATTCCAAAGCCTAAGTAACGCATGACATGCAAATCGGCTAGGAAAGAAAAATCGCAAAAAATAATCTCCACATCTTTACAAAGCAAACTAAGAGTTGCGGATCCACCAACAGGATTCGCAATTTTTAAAGAAGTCCTCAATGCAGTAACACTTAAGGAAAAAGTGTCTACCAGTTCCTTTGATATAAAAGAATGGGATGCACCCGTATCAAAGAGAACTCTAATCGGTTGGTCATGAAATAAAATAATACCATCAAGAATGGAATGAGAAATACCTTGGCCATGAGATGTGTTGCCAGGGGCTTGAGCCACATTCAACTTTCCTTCCTTCTTGCCTTTACGCTTGAGGCATTGATGTATGTAATGATCCGGGCTCTTACAATAGCGACAAGATTTGGGCATAGAGCACTTATTCGCATAATGATCCCCAGACCCACAGTTGAAGCAACTCGCACCACTAGGAGAAGGAGACTTTGCCGCAAGGGTTGCCTGCTTACCCTTTTTGTTGGGATAAGGACCCTTGAATTTGTTTGGCCTCTTCTTGTTGTTGAAGTTTGGTTTAGCGCCTTCCACTTCAACATCACTCTCTCTATCAGCCTCTTCAAGACGAAGAGTGATATCGACGAGTTGATCAAATGCGACTTCTAGTTTCAGGAGCAGTGGCTTCTTAAGATTCTTATTTAAGCCATAAACGAACCTCTGGTTCTTCTTCAATGGGGTGTTGATGTATTCAACCCCATATTTGGAAAGCGACTCGAAGGCTGCGACGTAATCAGTCACAGAGGATTGACCTTGAACAAGGTCTATAAAACGTCGAGCCAAGGTTACTTTCCCAGCTTCTGGTACAAACTCTAACTCGAAGCGTCCCTGAAATTGCTCCCAGGTGAGATCCGCTTCATTAATTTCTGAAATAAGGAGTTCGTACCAGTCCAATGCTCTCTCCTGGAGCATGCTGGAAGCCACCTGAACGCGGTGGAGATCGATAAGGTTCATGCGAGAAAAGATTCGACCGCATGATTTTAACCAAGCCTGGACCTCGATGTTATTTTCCGAACCTTTGAAGGGTTTCCCACCCAAGTTGGTGTAATCGCTGCACAAGCGTGCAAATCCCGACTTTGGGTGAGTAGGTTCCGGGTTAGCTCCAGCTGCTTGAGCATTAGTTACTAAATCAAGAAGCTGTTGAGCAGTCATAAAAACTCCATCCGGAGGAGCAGCACCAGATGATCCAGTTCTGGGACGGCCTGGTCTAGACATTCTCTTCCTTAAAGAAAGAAAGAAGAGAAGGAAGAAGGTTATTTACCAATGAACATCAAGCAATCTTGATAGATAAAACAAGGAATCATAAAGGAAATAGGATGAATCGGTACGAAGACTCGAATTAATCCTATGGTATGACTCCTAAGATAGACCTAGGACGATGATCCTTGTTAAGTTATTCTACATTGTTCCGAAGTTTGGCTCTGATACCAAGCTGTGAAGCCCCACCTCTATACCCACGCTAGCCAAGAACACTCCGGAGTAGTGCTGTCAACTAGCACGGAGAATAAGGCTGTTGAGGAGCGACCATCCATGTAATTGCTTATCACACGGTGGCTATAAATAATCTTCGGAAACAAACATAGAAATAATCATATCACAAATCAGTCACAGATATCCATATCACAAAGGCGGAAGAAGATATGAATATATAACTAACACATGAAAGTGTACATCAGAGTAGTGGTCAGTAAGATCCACGATAATACAAAAGAATAGCAACACGTGCTATACAAAAGAATACAACTATGAGTCTATATCTCAAGTGTATACAACAAAAACTGCTAATCTAAACAGTTAGCCAAAAGTCAGAGTGATGAATCCCTGGGAAGAAGTCAAGCAGAAGCACCTGTAACATCTCGGTCTGACCCGAGTATTATTTAAGAAAATAATAAACGGGTCAGTCTAGCTATAAATATCAGATGACATGATATAACATAAAAGATATGGCATAAACATAAACATCCATAATGACATACCACTATAAGTATGTAAATAATGATCAACAGAAGATCAATCAATAAGAGATAATCAATATCACAAGAATCTTCTCAAAGATTCGGAAAGGGCATCATACCCCAAACTTGTACTCATAACAAGTCAATGACATAAATTCTAGAAATCAATGCAAGAAGTCCAGAAATCATAGAAAAGAGAAAGAGGCCTATCACATGACGGTCCGAAGACCAAGGGGAGCTACCCCACATGTGTGAATGGAATCACACAGATTAAGGTCCAGACTAACCAAAAAGCAAAAAGGTATGTGTGAGTGGAATCACACAAGTGGTGTCTAGTCTAACCTCGCAACAAGAGACATCGCACAGTTTCTAGTCTAAATCATCAGAATGATCGTCATGATCAACGAGAAGTGTCAATTACACTAAGCTAGTAAATATAGAAGTTTAGCTTCATGTCCCATAACCACTTGCTTAACTTAAATATTTACGAACAAACTGTAAATCTTTACTAATAAAATTGTCACAAGAGGTTCAATCGAACAAGTCCAAGAATTAACCGACGAAGTGAACGCAAGCGTTTCATACCACTTGTTTTACTAAGTCGTTTAATTAGATATCTCATCCGAGTGAGGTAAAGGTTTGTATATACTAATAGATTGGAAAACGGTTTAAGAAAAGAGCTTTGTTATTAAAAATAGAGTTGAAATTGTTTGTTAAAAGAGTTTTGATATTTACTACTAGTATTGAAACCTTTATATTATAAAGTGACAAGACACAGAAGCAATTGTAGAAACAATCAGTCACAAAAATCGCATACGGAGATGTGAATAAAATCCAAGGAAATCAGCTCGATGTTTTTCAGATAAGATCCCCTACGAAGGGGGGTCCAGGGGAGGTGGCAACCCCCCAAGGTGGGGGTGCGGGGGCAACGCCACCGCTTACGGGGTTCGACCTGCCCGGTCAGGTCGCGGGGGTCCAGGGGGCAGCGCCCCCGGCGGGGTGCGGGGCAGCGCCCCGTCCAAAATGGTACGACCTAGTAAAGACAAAAAGGGGGTCTAACGACCTAAGAGGGATAGGGTCGAGCGACCTAACGGTTGCGACCTAGGGGTCTAAGGGGTCAAGCGACTTAGTGGTTGCGACCTAGAGGTGTTCGCGACCTAACGATGACTCACGACCCAACATGGCCGACTTAACAGAGGTCGCGACCTAACTGGATAACTCGTGACCGACTTAAGAGTTGCGTGACTGAAGGGTTCCACGACTTAAGGGTTGCACGACTTAAGAGTTGCACGACTTAAGGGTTAGGCCAGGAGCGACCTAACGAGATAAGGTCCAACGACCTACGAGTTAAGGGTCCAACGACCTATCGGGATAACTCGTAACCGACTTAAGGGTTGCGTGACTGAAGGGCTGCACGACTTAAGTGTTGCATGACTGAAGGGTTCCACGACTTAAGGGTTGCACGACTTAAGAGTTGCACGACTTAAGGGTTAGGCCAGGAGCGACCTAACGAGATAAGGTCCAACGACCTACGAGTTAAGGGTCCAACGACCTATCGGGATAACTCGTAACCGACTTAAGGGTTGCGTGACTGAAGGGCTGCACGACTTAAGGGTTAACTCGTAAACGACTCACGACCTATGGATGAACGACTTAACTCCGAATGAGCTAAAAATGGCCAGAACGACCTAGGGTTAACTCATGAACGACTCACGACCTATGGACGAACGACTTAACTCCGAACGAGCTAAAAATGGCCAGAACGACCTAGGGTTAACTCGTGAACGACTCACGACCTATGGACGAACGACTTAACTCCGAACGACCTAAAAATGGCCAGAACGACCTAAGTGCAGAAAATTCACCAAAACGCTAAAAATTGGACTTTTTCGCCAATCCAATCCAAATCAAATGCTAACATGCATGCAAAAATGATATGGAATCATTCCCAACAGTCCAATATAGTTATAGGCTAGAATTGTGAGATAAAAATCTCACCTTTGCACCAAATATCAGTGAAAATGAAGTTTTTAAGCAAGCAAGAATCAACCCTTCTTCTATCTAAGCACAAGAAGCTTGAATCCAATGTCTTCTTCTTGAATTTGGAGTAGAAAGATGGATTGCAATTGAATTTGAGTTTTGGAATTTTAATTTCCCATTCCCTCCACCATTAATGCCAAAGCTTGATTAGTTAGGAAATTTATGAAGAGTGAGGAGAAGAGGGTTGGAACTTGGGCTTAATAGGCTAAACTAACCCAAAGTCCAAAGCGGGAAAAGTTAGTGAAATTTCACTAACTCCAAACCTATCGATGTTTATACTTAAAAAAGTTGTAAACGACATTTCGAACTCAATGGAAGTGGTCTCGAGTCCTAATTTGACCGTTTGCAAAAAGTAGCTTTTCGGACCAAAATCCGATTGACGAGTTAATATTTAAATAAAATATTTAAATACAAACTCGATAAATATGCGGGTTGTTACACTTAGCCTGCCACCACACCTACACGATGAAAGATTTATGTGACCTATTTGTTTTTATAGGTCCATGATTGTTAGTGGCAAAATATGAAAAATATGTTTTTGGAGACCCAAAACTATTTATATATGTTCCTTTTGGCACCCAAATTTGTTTGACTTTCAAAAATTTTATATTTGTGCTTTTAGGAACCCAAATTGGTATAGTTTTCACGTGTTTGGGTCTATACCAACAATTATTTTGATTATGTCCAAATTTTCTACAAATCGAGCACATTAAATTGACTTGATTAAATTTTGTGTTCCTATGACTATGATTTTCAACATGATTTCCAATTATTTCAGATCGAGCAAAAACACTTTTACTTTTTGCATTATCATCATTTTGTGATTTCCCAAAACCTAGTCCTTTTCTATTGTTAGCAAAAAATTGATTTCCCAATAACATTTTGAAAGATTTTTCTCCTTTTGAAAAGTTATTCAGGGATTTCTCAAGATTTTGGACTCCGGTTTTTAATGTTGAGTTTTCAGTGACAAGTGAGGTGCATCGATTTATAAAATCCTTTTTCCTAGTGTCGATGGTTTCCTTAAGATTCAAGTTTTCTTTTTCAAGGCTCTCAAAGTTATTCCTAATTTTTGATAGTTTTGAATCTAAATTTTTACATTGGTTACATTCTAGGTTTTGAATATTTTCAAGTTCAGTTTCTAACCTAGAATTTTCATGGGCGAGTTTCCTCCTTTCAGATTTCAGTTTTTCAATTTTAGATTCAAACGTATCAACTACTTTAGTAAGATCAGAACACATAAAAACAAGTTCTTTATAAGAAAACTCACCTGCATCACTAGATTCCTCGAAGGTTGCTTCTGAATTTGAGCATGCCATAAGACACAAGTTAGCCTCCTCTGAGCTGCTATCCGAAGCTTCCTCTCCTTCTTCATCATCCCAAGTTGCTGCAAAAGCCTTCTTCTTCTTTTTCTTTCCTTCGTTGTCTTTGAGAAGTGGGCATTTTGGTTTGATGTGGCCAGGCTTGTTGCAGTTATAACACGTCAGTTCATTATCGGAATTTTCGGAATCTTTTGACCTATTGCCTTTTGTTTTCTTCTTGCGTGGCTTGAATCTAGACCATCTTCTAAGATTATTGACAGCCATTGCAAGCTCTTCAATTGGATCTTCTTCATCGCTTTCTTCTTTGCTCTTTAAGGCAATCGTCTTCTTCTTTGGTTCGGAGTTGTTGCGTTCTTCCTTTGCTTTTAACTCAAGCTCATATGTCATCAAGTTGCAAATCAACTCCTCCATGCTTAGTTTGCTTAGATCTTTCGATTCTTGGATTGTCGTGACTTTTGCCTCAAAGTTCATTGGTAAAACTCATAGCACCTTCCTCACAAGCTCTACCTCAGTGAAGACCTTCCCAAGCGCTCTAGCATTGTATACCAAGGTTGAAAAACGTCCAAACATGTCTTTTATGCTCTCGCCTTTGTCCATCACAAAGTTTTCGTATTCGTTGCTGAATAGGGCTAGACGAGACTCCTTGACTTGAGAAGTTCCTTCGTGTGTCACCTCCAAAGTATGCCAGATTTCCTGAGTTGTTGTACAATGAGAAATTCTATTAAATTCATTTTTATCAAGAGCACATATCAAAGCATTCATGGCTTTAGCATTTGTCGTTTTCAATCTCTTATCGTTGGCATCCCACCTATCCTTAGGTTTAAGAATCTCAGTACCACCAACGATTATAGTGGGAGGTTTATAGCCAGTTTCAATAATATCCCAAACATCATAATCAACAGAACTAAGATAGATACCCATCCTAACTTTCCAATAAGCATAATCGTTCCCGTTAAACATGGGTGGCCTAGCAATAGATTGCCCCTCAGAAAAAGCATTATTTTGTAGACTCATGACTCTAGAGTTAAATAAAAAATATACCGGGCTCTGATACCACTTGTGGGATCTAGATTAACCCTAGAGGGGGGGGGTGAATAGGGTTATAGCAAATTTTCTCGATATAAACACAGAAACAAAACGCAGAAATAAATATGCTGAAAAAGTAAATCACACACAGAATTTACCCAGCTTCGGCAACCCCTGCCTACTGCTGCATTTCCAGATTTCTATTAGAATTAAACAGTATCACGCTTACAAACACTCTAATAGACTCGCAGACATTTGCTCCCGCTCACAAACACTCTACTAGACTCGCACACCCTGCTCGCAAACATTTGCTCCCGCTCACAAACACTCTACTAGACTCGCACACCCTGCTCCGCCTATAGAGTTTCGCTTACTCGCAAACTTTGCTTCCTGCCTATAGAGCTTCGTTTACTCGCAAACTCTGCTCCCGCCTACAATAGAACTTTGCAAACTCGCACACCCTGCTCACTGAACTAATTCTAACTAGACAATCTGACACTACCTAAACCCTAGGTGGTGATTTACAAAGTTTTGATTCGAAAAATAAAAACAATAATTAAAAGACAAATAGTACTTAAACAACCCTAAACCAAAATTAAAAACCCTTAAGTAAATGTGACCGGCCCAAAATACAAAAGGATATTTTTATTCCTTTTCTTTTGACTCTTTAGCTCGTTCCTCTTTCCTGTTGCTTGTGAAACTATGGCTGATCCTCTTTCGTTCCTCTTTGCGAATTAGGGTTTCTGCAAATTGCTTTTGCTCCTTGCGATTCAAACTAGAGTTGTGCAAAGTTGAAGCGCCGCTCGATCTCGTTCGATAGTAGGCTTCGATGCTTTTGATTTGCTTACGGCTCTTCAATTTTGGATCGAATTCGTTCTGCTTTTTCGGTATGTATTTTTCTCCTTTTGCTTTGCTGGTTGATGCTTGAACTCGATAATTATTTTGCCCATGATGATTGGGCTTATATAGGATTCGAAATCCTATTTTTGCGTTCGTATACGTTCATTTGAATTTGTCAATGGTCGTTCGATCTTGTATTGATGCTTGGGATTGATCTGACTTTGTCAATTTCGTATTTTTGGTAGCTTGATTTACATGGTATTGATTTGATTTCGTGGTCAATTTTCTTGGCTATCACGGTGAACACTTGTTTGACTTTGACAATACTGATTTCGTGAATTTTCACTTTGTTGACTTGTTCATCATTGAATTGGCGATTCACTGTCACTTCGGCCTTTGATTTTCTAAACTTCGGTCTTGTATCACTGAATGACTTTTAACTTGTTGCTTGAATTTCATTTCTTTGTCAATGAGGTATTTTGATCGAGCTCTGTCTTCATGTAGCTTGCTATGTTGTTGATTCATTTGAAGTTGTAGCATTCATGTTTGACATATATGCACTGTGTGGTCTTGAGCATTTGCACATTTGTTCACCTGCACTTGTTACTTCTGTTCACCATTGGTCTCTGTTGCATTCATTGTTTGCTGTAGATCAGTTGCACTTTATCTGTTGCATGCATGAGCTTGACACTGTAAAAATTATTTATCATTTGCTTTGACACTAATTTACTGTCTGCATTCACTACATTTTGTACACTTTTGGTCATTGTTGTAGTTGTATTATGTGATGTTGCCTCTTGTTGCTGTCATATACATTCATCAATGTTAGCATCTGCATTGCATAATTCATGTTGTAGCCTGGTCATTTGTGCACTGCCTTTGTGGTCTTGACTTTGGTGCTGTGTTGAATTTGTGCAATGTTGTACTTGTGGTCGAGTCATGTTGCATGCATTGAGTAACTGGTCTTTGTATTTCCAGCTTCACCACTGTTTCACTTATTGTTTGCATTATTGCTGTTGTGTTACTTTGATTCTTTTGAAACTCGAGTTACACACTACTGTCTTGGTTTTGGGGCTGCTGTTCTTTAATGCATCTGTGTGTGTGTCACTGTGTTTATGACCACAAGTTCATCGTGAAGCATGGTTTACTGTTGTTGCATACTTGTATCACTGCTTCCATCCTTTCTTTCTCTGGAACACTGACCTTCTTTTGACATATAGTCTCTGGCCATGTTTGAACATGATTGAGGTCAATTGCTTTTGCTGGTACACAGTCTTGACTTGATGTGTTTGCACTTGTATCACTGTCTGGTATGCTGCAGCTTGTACTTGCATAGTACCATAGCTTCTCTATTGCACTTGAGTTTGGACTAGCTGTGCATTGTTCATTCCAATGAGTTTTGTTTTGCGATATCCATGTTGCAACTGTTTTTGACATGTTAACTGCCATGATTGTTGCAGTCAATTTTGCTGTTGGTCTTTGTTTCATTCATGTCATGTTGCCTTGTGTTGAATCCAGTTTTAAAACTCGGGTTTGACCTTGTGCTCGTGTCGTGATTTTCAATGTTATTGCACGTGAGTTGAACCCGGTTTTTCATTTGGGTTTGACCTGTGCTCGCCTGTCCCTGTAAATCAATCAAGTGTATATATCGGTGTGCACGGCCTTGTGGAATATACAGTAATATACTGTGTATGTCACAAGTTGTTCGTGTATGATGAATTCAAATTTAAATTATGACGAACAACCCAAATAACTGAGGCAAATCATATTTTCAAAAATTATCTTTTATTTTTGAATTGCAAAAATATTTCTTTTTCAATTTTACTGCGTTAGTTTATATTTTTGCAGATTGCTCAGATGCTGGATTCAAACTGGAATGCAGTTGAAGATAAATACGAGTGTGAGTGATATGTAGTGAGGTGCTGATGTAAATGTGAAATGTGATGTAATTGTAATCAAAGTTGTATAGTTATAGTGAGAGTTTGAAATTGTACTATTTAAAAATGTAATAAATATTTATTTGAATAAAATATCTACTTGAATTCAAATTCTGTGTAATTTATTTTATTCAACAAATATTTATTTAAACTGTGAAAAATAGAATAGTATATTAACAAATACATTTAAACGAATGTATATATGTTTATTATCATCAAACAAAAATCATATAAGCGCAAAGCGCATATTCAACACACTTTGACCCAAATTATGTTTTAAATATAAACCAATAGCTTTGGAAGGAATATTTCCAATGGTTTCGAAAGAGGGTCTTTTTAAAGTTTTTGAAAGGTGTACTTTCCATGTTTTCGAAAGGAGAACTTTTAATTGGTTCTGAAGCTATGCTTCTAAAAATTAAATATTAATACTTTAATACATTCGAAAGGTCTCGAAAGAAATGTTTTAAAGCATTTGAAAGGTAATAACCTAATGTTTTGAAGATTGATTTATATGCTTTCGAAGGAGGTCATCCAATGAGGTCGGCAGCAAGGTTACGAAGTTTTCGAAAGGCTTTTTGACCCAAACTCATTTTTAAAGAGAACCCATGGCTAAATAAAGGAGTTTTGAAAAGATTACAAGTATGTAAATTTGAAGAAGTGTTACCTTGATAATATAATAGATTAAAGGGATAACCATGTTATATATGAAAATGATTTCAAGGATATTAAGCCCACGGGAGTGGTATTGCTAAGTTGTTATTTTTTCTTCTTCAAATGTAATATATTCACATGATAAGAGACCTATTGCATTTTGGGGATAAGTGGTAGAAGAACCATCTAGGTTAACCCAGTAGTGAATATAAATTGATTAAACTCTTGAATGAGTAGAATTGCATCTAGGAAGTCAGGGAGAGCAGAATATAGGATGCCTAAACCTTGAAGTTTTCTGGGAGACAGGTTCATAGTAAACCCATGCAAACCATAATTTGGAAGTTATTGGAGCAACCAATAGGTTCACAGTGATCCCATGAAAACTATGCTTTTAAGAATGATTGGAAGGGGCCAATTGGTTTGTATTGAACCCATAAAAACTATATCCAGATTAAGTTATTGACAGATGTCAAAAGATTCCTAGTCAACCCATGAAAACTAGGGTGAGAAAGAAATTATTGGAGGCACCAATAGGTTCATGGAGAACCCATGAAATTAATCAAGTCATTGGAAGAGGCCTATAGATTCTTGGTAATCCTATGAAAACTATAAAATATGACAGGGAGTCCACGGATTATGAAAAGGTTATCAGTAAGATCATGAAAACTAATAGGTCAATAGTGACCCTATAAACTATAAATATGACAAGTAGTCAATTAAACAGGGGATGGGAAATCTCGAAAGTTTTTATTAATGTGCAAATCATCTTAATATTCTGAAATAGCTATGTTTTAACCATTGTGGATGCAGGAGCATAGTATACGGTTTTAGAAGGTTTCAGGATACTAGTGAGGTGGGAAAACCTGTTACACTAAGTGGCATGGTCTCATTAGATGTCAAAATGAATTGAGATGTTATATTATTATTCATACCAGACTTTATGTCAAACTGAAGTTTTGTTTTTCTCTTAAACTCTTGGGTACTCAATCGAATTTGAGTAGTTTAGATTTAAGGTTTCTAGGTTCTCTTCTTAGATGAATAAAGCTTCAACAGATGTGAATGAGGTATGCTAGCTATTTAGAGTTATTTTTCGTTGTTTATTTTGGATGTAAAGGCCGATTTGTTTTATTGCCTTACTATATACTCCGATCAACCAGGGGGGCATCTTCATATGTCGCTCTTGGCATATGTGTAATAATTATATTTTTTTGAACATGGCTTACCTTATAGGATTATGTAATGAACATGAAATGTTTTGAATGGAATGTGAAAATGCGTTTTGATTTGTTAAAATTTTCCATATCCTTGTGATTTATGTATCAATGTATCTAACATTGCCACATTTGGTCATTGAGGATTGGTACTATGTATGACTGCAGCATCCATAGCTGTTAGTTTTGGGCCTCCAAATAGAGGGATGTTACAAGTTGGTATTAGAGCATAGGTTTATGAAACTTTAAAAGAAAAGATAAACTAAAACTTTTGAAACATAATTCCAATGAATTAGAAATATGACCGGGGTTTGGGTTAATGCTATAATAACTTACTTGTATTTGATATATATATATATATATATATATATATATATATATAAGTATGTGTTTTTCTCTCTCTTAGACTATTCTTCTGTATCTTACTAAGGCTTGTATGCAGATTTACGAGAAAGAGGATATGGAAGTAGGAAACGGAAGAGAAAATCTAGGTGGAGGAAGCACCATAACCAGTGAAAATGCTCAACCTATTACCAGGAGAAACCCAAGTCGACCAACAAATGCTAATCCAAAAGCTAAAGACAATGTGGATACTAGAAATCTTCCAGTAGATGCAAGGATGGTGTATCGATTTTTAACCAATCTTTTGCAGGCTGGAGTTGCTGGTAATGTTGGAGGAGCTAATCCTATAGCTTCAGTTAGGAATAATTATGCTAGACTAAACAGAAACTACACTAGTTTGGGTGGAATGTCTTTTGTTGGAACAAAGGATGCCGTTGAGGTTGAGAATTGGTCGTTGCACTGTGTAAGAATCTTCACTAATCTAGGCTTTGATGATGAGAAAAAGAGGAGGCTGGCCTCTAGGCAGTTACAAGATGCAGCGCTTCACTGGTGAAATAGTGTGACTGCCAGAGTTTGGAGGAAGAGCTGAGATGGGCTGATTTCAAAAGGAGATTTTAGTAGAGGTTTTTATCTACGGTTTCTAGGTTGGCATTGGTGAGGAAGTTCATGGATATTGTTCAAGGAGAGATGTCAGTAATCGAGTATGATGCTAAGTTTGATGAGCTGTCTTGATATGGATATGCCACTACAGATACTGACAGCAGAAAGAGTGAGAGGTTTGTTCAGGGATTGAGGCCCAAGCTCGCTAAAATGACCATGACACATATCCGAGATCCTTGTAATGTGTTGGTGGAGATGACCATTCACCATGAAGATATGCTGCTGTTTATGCCAGACAGAAGCCAGTTAAATCCTAGAGTCCTAAGGAAAAGAAGAGGAAATTCTTTAAAAAGATGGGAGCCCAGAATGGGGATGCTGCGAACAAGGCAAATGCTGATTTAGTGTGCTTCAAGTATGACAAGAAGGGCCATTATGCTCACAAGTTTCGATCAAGCAAAGGAAAGAAACCTGCAAAAAAAAGAATGTGAAATGATTCAATTGCGACTAACTTGTACATTATAAGAATCAATGTCCAGAGATAGTCCGGGCATTTAGATGGAAGGTTTTGGCTATAGGACCACCATCTTCTTCTAGGCCTACTACAGCAGAGGAAGGGAAAACTTTGATCAAAGGTACACTTTTGATTTAGAGTACATCAGTTAGGGTACTATTTGATACCGATGCATCATACTCATTTATACCACAATATTTGTTTGATAGGTTATGCATTGAACCCACATACCTTGTTACTTCCTTAAGGGTTGCAAATACAATATGAAGGTATGTTACTCTAGGGATGAGATGTGACTAGTTAGAACTTGATTTTTTAGGTCATAAGTTTGCATGCATTCTGTATGTTTTTCATTTTGTAGATTTCGGTATCACATTTGGTATGGATTGGTTGGGTAAATATGAGGCTAGGATATTTTGCCAAGATAAGGAAATATCTTTGAGACAACCTGATAGTGATAACCGAATCATCTTCTCAGTGGAGAATTCCAGCAGGAGTGTTTGTGCTTTGTTAAGTGCCATGGAAATAGGAGAAGAGCTAAGTCAAGTTCAAGTAGCAAGAAAATTTGCTGATTTCTTTGAGCTCGTTATGGTATTACCATCGAAACGAGCTGTTGAGTATCAGATAGATCTTATGCCAGAAGCTAAACCTGGCAATAGACTACCTAGCAGGATGACACCAACTGAGATGAAGGAATTGAAGGTGCAGCTAGTGAATCTAGAAGGAAGGAATTTTATTAGACCAAGTAATTCGCCTTAGGGAGCGACCATGGTATTCATAAAGAAACCATACAGCTCATTAAGGATGTGCATCGACTATCCTAAGTTAAACGAAAGGGTGATCAAGAATAGGTACCCTCTGCCGAGAATAGATGATCTGTTTGATCAGTTGAGTTCCCAATTAGATTTGGCGACTGGGTTCCATCAATTGGGAGTGGCAGAGGACATCATTCCTTTAGCAGCATTTCGGACTAGGTATGGTTCTTATGAGTGGTTAGTGATGCCATTCTGGTTAACGAATGCACTATTTTCTTCGTAGATATGATGAATCAAGTTTTCTAGAAGCACTAAGATAGGTTCATATTGGTATTCAAAGATGACATTTTAGTGTACTCGAAAGAAGAAAGAGAGCATGAGATTCATCTTAGAGTAGTGCTCGAAAAGCTGAGACAGAATCAGTTAAAGGTGAAGTTTTTCCATGTGTCGTTTTTGGAAGAAGGAGGTTAAGTTTCTTGGTTATGTGGTTTCAGAGAAGGGCTTGTTAGTCGATCCAGTTAAGATCAGAGCTGTCAATAATTGAAAGAGACCAAAGATGGTAACCGAGATCAAGAATTTTCTTGTACTTTCTAGCTATTATCGAAGATTCATTAAGGATTTCTCGTGGATAGCGGCACCTTTAAATAAGTTGACCAGGAAGGACGTGAAGTTTATTTGATTCGACAATTTTGGGGAAGGATTCCTTAAGTGGAAGTATTTATTGATTAATGCATCATTGTTGGTAGTCCCATATGGAAACCAAGGGTTGGCAGTATACACTGATGCATGTGGAACTGGATTAGGAGCCGTATTGATGCAAAAGGGTAAAGTTATTGCCTACGCATGCAGTCATCTTAGACCGTATTAAGTAAGATATCCTACTCATGAAATAGAGTTGGCTATAGTGATCTTTGTCTTGAAGATTTGAAGGCATTATCTCTTGGGATAGAGATTTGAGTTGTATATCGATCATAAATCTTTAAGATACTTATTCTCTTAGAAGGAGTTGAATATGAGGCAGTAGAGGTGGCTTAAGTTTTTGGATGCTTATGATTTTAGTATGGAGTATACTCGTAGAAAAGGAAATAAGCTAGCACATGCTCTTTGCAGAAAATATCAGAATGTGGTGTTAGCTAGTTGGCAGAATGGAAGTATATAGAAGCTTTGGCTACTTGTAGTGTGCGGTTAAGATCGGCTGTTAGTTCTAGTTGGGGTATTGCCATGTTGTCCTGTTTAGAAGTTCGACCACTATTGATCGAAAGTTTAGTTTCTAAATAGAGGGAAGATCCAGTTTTAGTCGAGTGGATTAGGAGGCTTGATGTAGGATCAGAGATCGATGATCTAAAGGATTTTAGTCTTGACCAAAGAGCATGGTTGAGAAAGAAGGGATGATTATGTGTTTCGAATGTAGAGAACTTAAGGACTGAATTTCTTGAAGAATGTCATCGATCCTAGTTTAAGATTCATCTTGGAGGGACCAAGATGTATCAGGATATGAAGAGGATCTTATATTAGGAAAGCATGAAGATGGATGTTGGCTTGTGGGTTAGGCAGTGTGTGAACTGTCAACAAGTGAAGGCCGAACATCAGAAGACGAGTGGATTGCTTCAGCCTTTAGAGATTCCAATATGAAAATAGGATTCGATATCCATGGATTTTATAGACGAGTTGCCAAGGTGGAATAAGTGAAATGAAAGTATATGGATCATAGTGAATAGGTTGACTAAGAGTGCCCATATCATTCCAGTCAAGTCAACAGGGACGACGCCTGTTTTGGTAAAGTTTTTCATGAATAACATAACTAGACTTCATGGAGTTCCTAGTAGCATAGTCAACGACAGAGATGCATTATTCACTAGCAAATTTGAAAGAGTCTATAAGGGGTATTGGGTACCAAGCTTAAGATGAGTACATCATACACCCACACACGGATGAGCAGACAAAGAGAGTCAATAAGGTATTAGAAGATTTATTGAGAGCTTGTGTATTGGACTTTGGTGTATCTTAGGAAGACAACTTGCATCCGGTGGAGTTTTCCTATAATAATAGTTATATGACTCGTATAGGAATGGCGCCTTTTGAAGTTTTGTGTGGAAGGCCATGCAAATATCCCGCGTGCTAGTTGGAGACTGGAGATAGATTAGTCTTAGGCCCGGTTTTGGTCAGAGAGGCGTCAGAAAAATTGAGTTAATCCAAGAATAAATGAAGGAAGCTCGATCCAAATAGAAGAGTTACGCAGATAAGAGACGTAAAGACCTAGAGTTCTCAGTGGTAGACAGGGATTTCTTAAAATATCATGGATGAAGGGTGTGGTACGGCTTGATAAGTCTGGGAAATTGGCCCTGAGATATATTGGTCCATTCTAGATTTTAGAAAGAATTGGGAAGCTCGCATACATAGTAGAGTTGTCGGCAGTATAGTAGGCGCCCATAACGTATTCCATGTGTCTCATCTTTGCAGGTATGTGCATGATCTAGAAACTAATATTCCTCCAACAGAGTTGGAAGATTTGATAGTGGAGCCTAATTTGACTTTTGTTAGACAACCAGTTCGGGTTGTAGTGAGAGATGAGAAAAGATTGAGGACCAAGACAGTCAAGTTAGTGAAAGTTCAGTGAAGCGACAACGAGAAGGACTGTACTTGGGTGAAAGAGGACAGGATTCGAGATACTTATCCTAATTTTTTTAATGGTATATCTATATTAGATTTACATAAATTATTTGCTAGTCAGGTAGGCTAGTATGGATGTTAGGAGTTGTTACAGACGATTGTTATGTTTGATAGTAAGTCCTTACTGAATTTCGAGGACGAAATTCTTTAAGGAAGGGAGCCTGCAACAACCCAAATCTTTAGTAACATTATTCAAGAGATATAATTAGTTAAATTAAATAGAATAATGTAGAGTGATGATGAGATTGAGATTGGTGAACAAATTTATAGGCCTTGCTTTAGTAACTTGAATGGGCTTATAAATGGTTAAATGACAATTAAAGTAACATAAGGGCATTAGGGTAATTATCGCACCCATAGTTCACTACCCTATACTCACGTTACCTTACCATGTACTTTCATTTTATCATAAGCAAAAAATAAACGTAGGAAAAGAAAACAAAGAGCCGGCTTTTAAGGAGTAAGAAGAGAGGAGGAAATTCAAGTTTAAGCTAAGGATTCAAGCTAGAAGAATCAATCTCAAATTAATCTCTAATTTCCTTATCCAACCTAAGGTCAATAATACTCAAAACATCTCTATTTTTGTTTATATATATTCGTTGATTTTCATATTTAAGATTAAATCTGATATGATGATTTTTGATGATAATGCTCGATTTAAATGAATGACAGAATCAAACAAGGTTGTCTGCGTTTGATAAACTTGGTTTTAAGGGTGATAGAATCAAATAAGGTTGTTTGAATTTGATAAACATGGTTTTAATGGTAAATCCATATGTTATGATCCTAAAATGACATGGAAAAAATTATATGTTATGTGAAACATGATATTGGAGTTGGGTTTCAATTTTTTAAATTTTCCAAGTCGTCGAGAATTGATTATTAATTTTTAAAGGAAAACTTGCATTATTAGGTTCAACAATTATTTTTTATTTTTATATGATGAATTCAGGTCTTAAATTTATACATGTTAGATTACGTATTAGAAGTGAATTTCTGTGGTTTTAAGGATTTTTACTAAGATATTTATTATGGAAATTAAATTACTTTGAAAGGATGGTCTAAACGATTTAATTGATGTTAAATGGGAAGGGCATATTCGTTAATGTTATTCAGGTTTTAGATCTGAGAAAATGAGGCTATTATCTGTAAAATAATTTGAAAGTTTAAGGTAATCAGCCAAGTGTTTACATGTGGGCAAGTTAGTTACAAAATATTACTTTATTTGGGTAAAACATCTTTTTACTCATAAAAGTAGGTTCCGCCACTTTCGGAAGGACCCTTTTGACTCAGACCTTCCGCAACCAATCAGGCCGAAACCTAGCAGGTTGAAACCAATGAAGCCAAAACCAATACACATGGCATCACTTAGTTGGTATGCAGTGGATTGGAGAAAGATGGAAGGTAGGTTGTCGAAACATAGCATTTGAAGGGGTCGATAGATTTGTTTTGTTTTATAAAGGAAAGCACTTTCCTGTTTGCAAAGAGGTTTCGAAGGAGTCGAAACCAGTGCTTATGAAATGGTATTTTAAAACAAGCTTTCAAAGAAGAGCTGCCGCCTTTTAAAGTAGTATCTTCCGAAGGAGTTGCTAAGTTTTCAAATTAATGCATTCGGAAGGGGTTAATGGTTTCGAAGGCAAAGTTTCGAAAAAGGTTTCAATCCAACCTTAAAATATTTTTGCTTATATAGTATATGTAACGACCCGCCTTTCATTCCACAGAAAGACGCATCATTACTAAGAAAGAGGTAGAAATAGAATAGATAGAAGAAAGAACCCAACAATATCAGAATCTCATAGCGGAATGGAACAAAATATAATATATAACGTAACTATTACATAGTTATTTACATATCAGAGTTACACAGATACAACAACACAAAATAGACAGTTATGAAAGCCTATCCATTACACAACTCTAATACAATACATACATCATCACAGAGATATAACACAACGGAAACACTATATATCTACAAACGCTGAAGCCTCCTACTACATTTCTCCTCCAGAATTCGTCAAAGCTAACCTGAATCCCTTGGCTACTCGTAAAAATTTGAGTACCCAAGAGTTTAAGAAAACAGAATAAACTCCGGGTCAGGCATGGGTCTGGTGTGAGTAAACGGGTTAAAGTTTCTTAACTTTGAAAAACCTTTGAAAACAGAAGGTATCACGTAAGACTTCCCGCACATAAACATGGGTAAGTTTTTACCTTACGCTAACCAAAACATTTGATAGGAAATCTGGTGATATTATAATAGGGTCTAGGGTTTTCAAGTAAATAGAAAATAGCCGAAATTGTTTCATTCAGTAAATTCCAGCTATTATCCACAAAAGTGGGTAATACAATCAAAACCATAAGGGCTCGTTGGAAGAATTGGTTTCCATCAATGGCAGGGCTACTGGGGTACTGCCCTTCACGGTACGTGGCCTAGATCAACGTACCGAGGATCCACCCTAAATCCCCTACAACATAAGGCCGGAACCATCCCTCACTGGACAGTCTCGAATAAGAAAACCCCAGCGGTTGTAGCTATTCAACCGCCCACGCAGACGAAATAAAAAGGGACTCTAGACAGGGGTAAATCTTATCCTACTTGGGTGCTACCCACTTAGCCTTGCTGCGCCTCCCCTGTTTTAGCCATTCCCAGTTGATGAGGCTTGAGGCCACGATTATCTTTATAGAACACATCTATCTTAGAATGCTCATCATCCACCTAACGATGTGCTGATAGCATTCAATCAATACAAGTTCGTTCTAGGTTCGAATGAAACCGAAGGCATTATCTTGTTACACTTATTTTGGAATCATCCTCAGAGTTAACGACAATAATCCTTACACTTTGAAACTCCATCTTGAACCCGAAAGCACTAGCTCCGTTATATTCTTATTGGAATCACCCTCAGAGTTTTACGACAGATAGTTCTTACACTTCGAGTCTTCAACTTGATCTTCACTTGAAATCACGACCTAACGCTTAAATTGGATCGATGTGGTTTTCGGATAACCAAATTTGATACCCGATCCCGGTCTCATCGAAATCCAAACGTATCTTAAAGGCCAAGTTGTTTAAAAGTTTAAACAATTCAATTCAATTCAATACTTGAATTCACACAGCATTTACACAGATAAATATCACACATTTATCACTGATATATTCAATATCACATCATAGAATATCACAGCATATCATCTAATAGATATCAACCAATACAGATATTCTACACAAACAATCATCCATAAGCAAGCATTATTAACTCATATCATAATTAATTTAATTAACTTAAATTAAATTAAATTAATTACTTAAGAATTAATCATCTAATCCTGCTTGATCAACCCTTAATTAATTACAACCACTTTATTAATTAATAACTTCTTAATTGCCTTATCAATCAATTAATCTCTAACCACAGATTAATTATTCTTTAATTATTAATTAATGAACCTTAATTATTAATTAATCTCTTCTAATACAAAGTAATCAATCCTTAATTACTTTATAAGCAATTAATTAACCTTTAGTTAACTGATTAATTATCCATTAACTATTGATTAATAACCTTAGTTGTTAATCACTATCTCTTAATACAAATTAATTAATCCATAATTACTCTTTTAATTAATTAATCAATTAATCATTAACTAATTAATTATCTCTTAATTATTAATTAATAAAACTAATTATTAATTAACAACCTTAATTATAAATTAATTAATCCATAATCACTAGTTAATTAATCCTTAATTAACAGTTAACCCATCCTTAATTAACAGTTAACCAATCCTTAATTATCATTTGATTAATCCTTAATCACCATTTGATTAATCAATTAATTATCATTTAACAACTTCCTAATTAATCCTTAATTACTGATTAATTATCCTTTAGTTATTAATTAATAAAACCTAATTATTAATTAATAAACTTAATTACAAATTACGCACTTCTTAATTATTAATTAAATAACCTTTAATTACTTAATTAACTAATCATTAATCACTTAATTAATCAATCTTAATCACTTGATAAATTAAGTCTTAATTACACTTAACTACTTATTTAATTAATCTCTAATCATTAATCGATATTCTTTAATTATGTAATTAATGATCTTTAATTACAAACAAATTAGCCCTTAAATTAATTAACTTTTAATCCTTAATCATTCATTAATCAAGTAAAATAATTACCCTTAATTAATTTCTAAATTAATCCTTTATAATAATTAAACTAATTAATTATACTTAATTTCCTTAAATTAATATAATTAATCTCATCACATTAAAACCTTAATTAAGGTAAAACATTATTTTTTTAATGCCTTTATTACCATTAACAAAATTACGTCATTTATCTTAAAAATTATCTTTACTTAGTTAAATCATTACTTAAGTTTAAATATAAATAATCATTTATCTTGATAAATTAAAGTTATCAAAGCATAACTTTTAAAAATAACTTAAAACATTTATCAATTAATAGTTTCTTTTAGAAACTAGTTTCAATTTGAATTTAAAAACTTGTCTTTTTATATAAACCTTAAAAAAATTCCATACCTAAACTAAATTTAAAATCACTTTAAATTTACTTAATAGAATTTAAATTTAACAAATTTCAACTTCTAGATCAAAATGTTTAACAAAACATTTATTAAATATAAATCAATTTATATAAAAGTTTTAAACTAATTTAAATTTAAAAAATAAAAAAAAAAAGTTAGTTTTAAAACTTTTAAGCTTTTTAAAAACTGTTTAAAACTCTGCTTCGGGTCGAACCCGAAGCTTACTCGGGTCAAACCCGAGATTTCGTTTCCTTTCCTATTTTTTTTTAAACTTCGATTAAATTTAAAGTTTAAAAACTTCAGGCTATTAACACCCTCAATCTAATCGAGAACAAACTCGAGCTACCCATCCCAATTACTCGAACCAGTCTTCGAGACATTCACAACCCCAAACCTCTAACACGACCCTATCTCTGTGCACATGCACCAACGCCATGGCTGCCTCCGACCATCGACATACCCTCTGACACATCACTAAGCATTGTAGCAACCAAAATCGACCACCAAAACACAAGCATGATCCCTCAAACAAGATCGAGCTACCCAGAAGGACTGGAATCCAAACAACCTCCGGCAAAATTCTTCGAACCCTCGATTCCAATCATCGGAGCCACTACCACTCCGACCATGACCTGCCTTGCTTCCACGCCACCATTCACCAAAATTTCACGACACTCGATCAACCAGAGAAGAAGCAATGACCCCAAACTCCAGCTCTAACAAAACTAGTGTTTAAAACCCCTATGACCTACCGCCAACGTCACAGTGATCAGTGACACCTCCTGACATTTTTTCCTGAACCAGTGACACTCCTCCACCTCCAGCAATGTTCCCAACCATCCTAATTGCTCCGGCCACCAAAATTCACCCAAAACCCATTTTCCAGACATTCCAAAAATTCATATTCATTTTAATGTTAAAAATTCTGATATTTGTTTTAAAAATCATAACTTTAAAATGGGTTCAAGATATAGTCTTAAAACAGTAAATTAAGATGATTGATTTTGCATGTTTTAAGAATCTCTACTGTATTTTCCAGATTTTAACATAGTTTAAATCTTATAATACTTGAATCTATTTTTAACTCCTGGGTTAGGCTTAAACTAAACTATATTGTTTAAATTTCACAGTTTAATAGAAAACACATCCAAAGATTTTAAACTTTGATCAAAAGCATAGGCTCTGAACTAAGAACAGAGAAGTTAAAATCAACAGATAAACCTACATCATATATACACAAAGGCTTACTATACATACATACAGAACAGTAATCATCATAGATTTCACATGCAATCAGATAATTATTGTTAACGCTTAAAATCGAACGCTAACACCCCGGTGTAAGTAGAAATTGAGTGAAAGCACCACCCGTCAATACGGGAATTAGAAGCAAGTAGAAAAGTCACAGAAAAAACAGTAAAAAGACAGCAGTTTTATAGTGGTTCGGCTTCAAGTTAAGCCTACGTCCACTTTAATCTTCTTTATTGCTGAATCAATTACAACTTTACAACAATCTTCGATTACAACACTACTAGGACAAATAGCTAGAACTCCGATGTAGAAGAACTCTTCGAATCCATGTCGAATGTGTTAGATTTCTTCTTGAAGTTCGTTGAGATGTCTTTCGTGTTTGAAGTGTCGAGTGAGTCGAGAAACCAGCAGAGTATAGGTGTTCCAGAAATGAGCCAAAAGATCCCCTCTTCGGTGGTGTAGGCACGACATTTATAGGGAAATCTTCGGAGCTAGGTCGTAGGTCGTGAGTGACCTAGAGGTAGGTCGTAGGTCGTGAGCGACCTAATGGGAGCGGCTTACGGCTTAACTAGAGTGTATTTGATTACTTTGAACAAACTAACAAGTCATAGATCATGAACTACCTAGGGAGGAAGCGACATAAGAAGCTTCTTTGGTATGCTTAGGTCGTGAGCGACCTAGGGAGAATAGTTGGCGACTTACGGTTGGGAATGGCATAAGGAGTTGCTTCATTCTATGATAACTCGCTAGGTCGTTGGATCTTTTAAGTCGCTAGGTCGTTTAGCTACTAGGTCGCTTGGTCGCTTATCTCTATAGGTCGTTAGGTCACTTTACTCCGTAGGTCGTTAGGTCGCTGATCTCTTGTACCTTTAGCCCGCCAAGTAGCTAAGCCTTTCTATTATGATATGCTGTTGCCCTGTGTTGATGGTTAGGTCGCTAGGTCGTTAATAAGCTTAGGTCGCTTATTTCCTTGGGTCGCTGAGTCACGGAATACAGAAGTTAACATTTGCCCCTCGAAGTACATGCCTATGCCTTAGGTCGTGTTCTTCGACCTAATTTTGCTAGGTCGTGAGCAACCCAAGAGTTCTCTCATGCCTATTCGACTTTCCCCCTTTACCTTATATAAACCGCTAGCTCGTTCCTTCCTCTTTACTTGTTTCAGCTTTCGAAAATGCCATTGAAGAAACATCAAACCTGAACTTTTAGATCACCGATCATCCTTGTGATTTCATTACGTAAGTGAATCCGTTCTTTGTTCAACTCACAATCACCCTCAAATCATGGATCCGGATTCCCATCTTTAACCTCTGATCCAATTTTATAATCTCGTGTTTCAATGCGAACCATGCTTCGAACGATTTCTGACGGACTTGATGTGGCTCGATTCTGTTTTGGGTGATCTTTGATGATTTGAGGAGGTGATGATGGATTATAGTGCCTTGGGTTAACTAGTTTGGGAGTTTGGAGGACGTGAGAAGGTCCTTAACGGGTTAAGGGGTTGGTGGATTCCAGGTCGAACCGTTGCGCTCCTGGCGATTGTGAGGTGATGGACACATGGCTGCACTCGAGTGGAGGACAGGCCCTAGGCCTATTGGTTTGATCGTGAATCATACAATCTATCTTGCTTACGACCTAATTTCTTGCGACCTATCACACTTGCGACCTAACTTGCTGGAATGACATGAAACTTAAAAAAGCAGAGCGACCGACCTATCATACTTGCGACCTAGCTTGTTTACGACCTAATTTTCCTGAATAACATAAAGCTTAAAGCAGAGTGACTTAACGAACTAATGACCTAACTTTCTGCGGCAGAGGTTTTAGGTCGCGGCCGAGTTAGGACTTGAATAATTTTTGACTGTCTGGCCTTGAACAATGCGACTTAAGAAGTTCAACTTATGTTAAGTCGTTTGACTCGATCTGGACGACCTAAATAATCCCCGAGCTAGCTTAAGTCGTTCTTGCGACCTAAGGACTTGAATACCTTTCATCTTGAATGAACATGACATTATTGAATTGTACTCTCAACTCGAACTGCCGAGATAACATTTCTGAACTTGTTGCACCTATTTACAGATCTCATTAACTTTAAAGCTAATAACCTGTTAAATACAACATTTGCAGAAAAATGGGACGAATATACTGCCATTGATCGCCCACATCGAATGACAGATTAGTCGATAAAAGATAATCAACTTAAAGAAATTATATGAAATGCTGTGAATCGACAAATTCAAGTGAAGTATTAAAGGAAAGCCATATTAATCAATTAAGACTGATTTTTTTGCATCAACACTGCACTTGTATTTGGACTTAAAACAACAAGCCTTAAAACTTTAAAATTGACAAATGCATATTAGTTTAATTTCAGTTATATTTGCTTGTCGTTTTATTAGTTTTGCACAACACTTCACACATTTAGGAAACGTGCACCTTCATATTTGAATATCCAGTTCCTTGTGTAGAATGTCTTCTCAAGAAGAGATAGTAAAGCAAGTTTAAGGGGTCTTCCCGATAGCCAATCCATTGGATAATCCTCCGGAAAGAACTCCAACTACCCTGAGTCAGCGGGCGTTCAACCAACTACGTATTCACTTTGGTATTGCTGAAGCAGATGCTTTACTTCCTGGGCCAAACGATACTGTTGATAGGCCACCTCTCGGTTTTATCGCTGTCAGCCGTCAAATGTGCCTATGTGGTGCCATTCCTCCTTTTAATGACTTTCTTCAACAACTCCTTATTCGATTAACTATCTCTCTTTTCCAACTGCATCCCAATGGCCATGCCATCCTAATAGCACTTTGTGTGCTGTTCAGGAGGACACTTGATCGTCTTCCGAGCTTTGAAGAAATCTGCTACTTGTGCACATTCGCAAAGAACAAAGATCATCCCTCTATCACACTCCTGAGAAGCGCCAGGAACCGTAGATTGATCGTCGATCTTCCGGAAAGCGCCCACGGGTTCTTAAATTAATTCTTCTTCGTTCGTCTCCCTCCAGGATTTTACGCCATCTGGAGAGTAGGAAGTAAGATTGCTCAATCCCACTTTTTCCAATTGAGCTTTTCAAAGTCCGAGTTGCTAGGTGCTAATTTCGTTCTTTTCTTTTACAGCACTTCATCCTCCCTCTAAAGATCCTAGCCACAAGCCAACTTTTGAAAGATTAAGCGCCGTGGTTGTTGAGGAAAGAAGTATTAAATTTTTGCTGAAAGACGAATTTCTTCACTAATATGGACTTCTGCACCCATCCCGTTTTACTCAGCCTCATGAAGTTCTCGATTCTCCAGTAGAGACATCGGATGCCCCAGTTTCTGTCGGAGAACTTACACCGAAAGAACCTACTGTCGAGGCTTCACTGGTGAAGTGTTCTGCTTCTATTGACATTGTGGGGTCATCCGGAAAGCTTGCACTTGCCCCGGTCATTGAGGAAGAGGAACCTCCTTACCAGCCCGAGAAGACTGTTGATGAAGGAGCTGAGGGGAAGGGTCCCGCCGGGCACGATGGTGACGGCATTTTTGAGGGATTGAGCGACTTGATAATCACTTCACAAGAACTCTTTAAAGATGATACCACTACTGCTAAAGTTATTTCTCCAGCAGTTGAAGCAACATCTGTCTTGAAACAAACTCCATCAGCCCAAGAATTAACACTTGCTGTAAAATCCGTCGTCACCCCCAACCAAGGAGTGGTTCGTAGTTTGACGCGCGTAGTTTGCACGTTACACACACTTAGGACTTTTCAGCACTTATATGCATTCAACTTCTCTGCTTTGAAGATTTATGAATTTATCTTTTTTTCATTTTCAGGTTCTCCAATGGGACGAAGTGACTCTTACTACAATGATTTCCAACGTTATGGGAGGCGCGGCTCTTATGACCCCAAGAGGTATCTTCCTGCATCCTGGGAAACCGATGAAGAAAGAGCTGCGAGGAAAGCTCGTGAGAAGCGTGCTTATGAAGAACGCTACGGGAGAAGGGACGAACGACATGATTCTTCCCATAGAGAGGATGATTCCCACAAACGAAAATCTCATGATGATAAAGTGAAAAGTCATGTTGCTGAAGATCCGAGCAAACGGGCCAAACTTGGCGAGAAACTGACATCTGAAATTTCTGAAAAACCCGCTGCTCCCATCTCTTTAGAAATTCCTTCCAGCTCTCCCGCCCTTCAAAGAGCTGATATTCAAACAATCATCAGTAGGCCCCTGTATCAAGTTGGGCAGGGTCCGGCTACTCTTCAAAGTCGGTTTCCACACTGGTTCTTAAAGGGAGTGCGTTTCGATCTTGACTTCGTCCCAATCGATAAGCAAGCCATGCTGCGAAATCTTGATGCCGTCAAACTCGATATTGAGAGAATGTTTGGTTGGTAGAAACTTGTTGGCGAGCTTCAAAGAGTAAACCGCGCAAATCTCGAAGCCATGCTGACTATGGAAAATGATAAATCCGAGTGGCAGAAAGCACTCGTTCAGCATGATGCAGAGATGAAGAGCATTGCCGCTTACAACGAGAAGCTTGAAGCGGATGTTGAAAAACTTAAAGAAGAGCTTGCCACTTCTTCCACTTCCTATTCTCAAAGAGAAGAAGTGCTTCAAAAACAGGTAAGAGATGCTCAAGCTGCACAGAGAGACGCTGAAGCTAGATTTGAAGCATAGCAGCAAGCTGTAGAAAGCTACCAAGCTGACGTTGCTCAGCTACGAGAAAAAACCAGCTCCCAAAACTTGGAAATTGAACTGCTAAAAGCTTGACTTTCTGAAGCTGAAAATGAGCGTTATGAAGCTATTGTCGGCAAAGCAGCAGCCGAGGAATCTCATATGGCAACTAAAGCCGAAGTCATCTCTACTTTATTCGAGTTTTACATTCATATTGTTCTGGGGCGCGGTAGCCTTATATTTTTAGGACCGAAGTACGAAATCAATTTGGCCAAAGTGTGGGAAGCCGCACTTGATATGCTTGGTGGAGTTGGATATGCTGAAGTAGATTTAATGGTGCACTACCTAGATGACGATGCATGTGTTGCTCTTGCCAGGGGAAAGGAGCAACTTGCTAAAGAGAGGGCTGAAATGGCAGAAGGAGAACATTTAGGGAAGGAAACCTCAACCGACCCAGTTCAACTTTCGGTTTCGGCTGACATCGATATTGTTGGCTCCAGTTCCCATTCTCCACCTCCTGCTAAAGCTATTATTGAAAGTGCCACCGCCCGCACTGGAGATGAGACTCAAGAAAGCACTGAAGCACAGGACTTTGAAGTTGACATAGTAAAGCCTACTTCTTCAGGTAACCTCAATGTTGATCTCGCTCAAGTGGACCGCTTGTTTACTTCACATGAGCTTGATGAACTTTTTGATTATTACTTAAACCTTGACGCGCCACTTTCTCCTCTTTTTATGAGAGATACTGACTTTAACTTCTCTTCTCCTGTAGTGAAAGCGCCAAGTGTTGTTCATACTTCCCCTCCTCCAGCTGTCCCCTCTTCGCCTCTTCAGATTACTCCTCCTTTCGTCTCTCAACCGGGGTCACAAGAGGAGCAGATAGAAGCTCTTCAAGGCTTGGATGACCCGGCCGCTTCACAAGAATAGAAGGCCGAGGAACCTGAAGAAGGCGAAAGAACTCCGGAGCAAACTATTTCTGATAACATAAAGTTGTTTGCACTTTTCACTCCGGGCAGCGAGTCTTCTTCAAGGAAGAAGGGGAAGCATGGAGTCTCAAAGAAAAAGAGGGAAGCTTCTGCCGGTGAAGAAAAAGCAGAAGAAAGTCCAATTGCACCCCTTCCTCTTTCTTCCCCTACTCTCACAAGCCGACCCAAAAAGTTAATCATCCGGCCAGGTGAGGGCTCGAAAGGTGGCAGGAAGAAGAAGTGATGGGTTTGGAACCTATGCTTTTTGCTTTTTTGCTTGTATATATAAAGACTTGTGTTGACCGGAGATTGTGTGGGTACCGGTCCCTGCCTTCTTTTATTTTAAAACCTACACATGTATAAAATTTTCATAGTATGGAATAAAATGATTCTTTTACTTGTACAAACTTCTATCTGTATTTGAGAATGCATTTATTCTTCTTTTTCATACAAGTTTCTTTCTTTTCTTTGTGCGATGTTGCAGTAAACCTGTGGTATGTTGCTTGAGCATTGCTTTTATTTGTGTAACTATATTATATTGCCTCCATACCATGTTTTATTGCAATCTCATTCACGTTGGCAAGATTTTGGAGAACAACTCTTCTGTTTCGAGAAGACTTGTACTCTTTTTTTGGAGAACAACTTTCCCATTTTAAGGAGGCTTGCATCCGTATTTTAGAGAATAATTTTTTCCATTTTAAGGGAATATTTCTCTGATTTAGTAGAATGTGCTTCGTATTGGAGAAGTCTTCTCTTTTTTTTTTGAAGAAGTTTTTACACTTCACTTTTGGAGAAAGTTACATTTATTTTTGGTAAGTGAATTTTCCTACGCGGTAAAGTGGGCCTCCGAAAAGGGCTTTGACCTGTTTGTGCCTCCAAAGAGGGCTTTTGTTTGATTTTTCCTCTGGGAAGAGGGCTTTTTTGTGTGTGCCTCTAGGGAGAGGGCTTTTGTTTTTCCCTGTACGCTGGGAAGCGGGCCTCCGAAGAGGGCTTTTTGTTTCTACCTCTGGGGAGAGGCTTTTGTTTTTTCCCTGTTCGCTAGGAAGCGGGCCTCCGAAGAGGGCTTTGGCACTCCAACTCTGGTGAAGTGGGCCTCCGAAGAGGGCTTTTCACATTCCAACACTTGTAAAGTTTTATTTCAGATCTCGGTGGAATGTGTGCCTCCAAAGAGGTCTTTTCACATTTCAACTCGTGTGAAGTTTTATTTCAGATCACGGTGAAATGTGTGCCTCCGAAGAGGTCTTTTCTCATTTCAACTCGTGTGAAGTTTTATTTCAGATAACGGTGAAATATGTGCCTCCGAGTAGGGCTTTTGCCTGGAAGTTTCTTTCTCATGGTTGGATGGATTCACGGGGTGGACACAAGTTACTTGGATGTTTGTTTGCACAAACGTTCTCAACTAGTTAACGAGTGCCCTGAGCCTTCCACTTGGGAAGGTTCCACCGGTCATTCCACCAATCTTTTTTGGTTGAGAAAGAGAACTTTCTTTTTCTGGCAAGCCCCGTTAGAGGTCTTTATCCTCCGAAGAGTTGTGCCTCCGAAGAGGACTTGTGCCTCCGAAGAGGTCTTTTGCTGTTTCCTGCCTGCTTGCCCATGTTTTTTTTTTTTTTGCTATTTGCTCATATCAGCGACTCCTTGTTATCACTTTCAAGCACACATCCCTTTTTTTTCACAAGTAGTTTGTTTTATTCAAAGAAGTGTACTTCATTGTTAAGTGAGTTCGTAGGGGCAGACACAAGCTACTCTATCAGATGTTCGTTTGCACAAACGATCACAATTAGTTAGCAAGGGCCCACCTCCAGCGGAATCACCAACTGTTTGCTTGAAGCACTTCTTATATAGGATTTGAATCTGGAATTTTTGTGGCTTAACATTCATTTGTTGAGTGATGTCAGGGATCGCTTGGTCTTGTAATGAGTAAGCTTTGCTTTAATGACCTGCGATATTAAATCGACATTTTAGCAATACTATTAAAGTACTTTACATATAGAAATAGAACAGGCATTTTATAATAGTAGAGAACACAAGATTTATAGTGGTTCGACTGAGAACTGGGCCTACATCCACTTTATAGTTCTTATTTGTTCATTCATACTGCTTTTATAATGATTTACAATGCAAGAATGAAACATCCATAATCATTTTACAAATTTAAGAAAAGCTTTTAAGTAAAATATGGACGCCAATGATTGTTGTTCCAAGCTCTTGGAATTGGATCTCCTTCGACAATTGTCAGTTTGAAAGTGCCATCAAGAAGTTTTTTGCCTATGACATACGGCCCTTCCCAGTTTGGCGCAAACACTCCTGTTGCTGTCATGATCCTTTTCAAGACTAGATCCCCAATCTCAAAGCTGCGTTGGCGAACATTGGAATTGAAGTGCCTGGCAATTCTTTGCCGATGAGCTGCGATTCTGAGCTGAGCCTCTTCCCTTTTTTCATCAAGGAAGTCAAGTGCTTCAAGTTGCAGCTTTTCATTTTCGGCTTGGTTGAAATGAATTCTTCTATGTAAAGGGACTTCTATTTCCACCGGAATCATTGCTTCTAATCCATATGCCAATGAAAATGGAGTGTGCCCAGTCGCAGTTTTATGGGTAGTTCTGTATGCCCATAGTGCTAGTGGTAGCTTACCGACCCAACCACCTTTCGCTTTTTCTAGCTGTTTTTTGATGGTTGATTTGATAATTTTGTTTACTGCTTCCACTTGCCCGTTTGCCTGCGGATGAGCCACTGCTGAGAAGCTTTTTTGGATCTTGAATCTCTTGCAAAAATCCTGCAACTCTTCACTTTCGAATTGGGTTCCTTTGTCTGTGATTATCTTTTGAGGCACACCATACCTGCAAATGATATTCTTAGTTACGAAGTTTATCATCTTTTTAGAGGTAATAGTAGCTAATGGTTCAGATTCAGCCCATTTAGAAAAGTAATCAACAACAACAATAGCATATCTGATTTCGGACTTGGCGGTTGGCAAAGGCCTCATGAGATCTATTCCCCAAATAGCAAATGGCCACGGATTGACCATCTGTGTTATCTCGGTGGAAGGCGCTCTTGGGATTTTTGCAAATCTCTGGCATCGATCACATTTTCGGGCATAGCTTACAGCATCACGATTAATGTCTGGCCAAAAATACCCATAACAGAGAATTTTCTTTGCTAGAGTTTGACCACCTGAATGATCTCCACACTCACCTCCATGTACTTCAGCTAGAATTGTCTTAGCCTCTTCCTTGGTCACACATCGGAGTAATGGCATTGAGAATCCCCGCTTGTACAATCGGACATCTTGAATTATATATCTAGAGGCTTTTCTTAGCAACTTTTGACGCTCCTTTGAATTTTCTACTAGAGAACCGTTGAGCAGATATTCCAATATCGGAGTCATCCACGATTCTTGCTCTTAAGATATAGTCATGAATATCCAGTCAATATCCATCTCATCAGTGCTTGGAGCTGACAGGACTTCCACTGGAACTAATCCCAATAATTGAGCTTCGCCGGTGCTTGCGTACTTTGCGAGAGAATCTGCCTTCATGTTCTCTTCCCGGGGTATACGATTTATCGTATAATGGTCAAGATCATCGAGAAGTTCCCAGGCTCTTGACAAGTAAGCAGGCAGATTTCCTCCTTTTGTTTGAAACTCTTTCTTGACTTGACATACAATAAGCTATGAATCACTGAAGATCTGCAACACTTCGACATTCAATTCTTTAGAAATCTTCAAGCCCACAATAAGAGCTTCATATTCTGCTTCATTGTTTGTCGAAGGAAATTCCAATCTCAATGCATAGCACAATGACCGCCCTTCACGGGTTTCAAGCACAACCCCAGCTCCGAAATAGTAATCGTTTCTTGCACCATCAACTTATAATTTCCATCGAATTGGGGTATTATCAGTCACCTATTCCTCACTATCACCTTTATCTGTACATTCTGCGATGAAATCTGCCAAACCTTGTCCATTGATTGCTCTCCGGGGATGATAAGTGATGCCGTATTGGCTGAGTTCAATATTCCACTTCAGAAGACGACCCGAAGTCTCAGGACGAAACAGGACTTGCTTCAGAGGTTGATCAGTGAGGACTTTGATAGGATGAGCTTAGAAATATGGCCTCAATTTTCTTGATGCAATCAGTAGATAATAGGCGAGCTTTTCCAATTTTGAATAATTCATCTCTGCCCCAGTGAATCTTTTGCTGATATAATAGACCGGGCGCTGAATTTTTGCGTCTTCCCATACCAACGCTGCACTAAGAGCATGAGATGAGATTGCCAAATATACGAAAAGATCTTCACCATCGTCGGGATTAGAAAGTATTGGAGGCGTTTCCATATGATGAATCAACTCATCGAAAGCTTTCTGGCATTTAGGAGTCCAGTCAAAAAAATTCCTTCCTTTCTTCAGAGCATCAAAGAATGGAATGCATTTATCTATAGCTTTGGAAATGAATCGACTCAAGGCAGCGTCTTTTCCATTAAGGCTTTGCAATTCCTTCTTCGTTCTAAGAGCTTTGACTTCTTTTAAGGCAGCAATCTGAGTAGGATTAGCTTCAATGCCCCTAGCACTCACAATGAAACCCAAGAACTTTCCGGACTCCACCCCAAATGAACATTTCAAAGGATTAAGCTTCATTCCATATTTTCGAAGGACTGCAAACATTTCTGCCAAGTGATTCATATGGTCTATTGCCTTCTTTGATTTCACCAGCATATCGTCAACATAAACTTCCATAGTTTTGCCAATCTGTGGCTTGAACATAGCATTGACAAGTCTTTGATAAGTTGCCCCTGCATTCTTAAGTCCGAAGGGCATAACTCTATAGTAGTAGAGACCAACGTCGGTGATGAAGCTCGTGTCCTCCTGATCTGACTCATGCATCATGATCTGGTTGTATCCGGAGTAAGCATCCATAAAAGATAACAATTCATGCCCTGCTGTTCCATCCACCAACTGATCAATCCTGGGTAACAGGAAGCAGTCTTTGGGGCAGGCTTTGTTTAAATCTGAGAAGTCGATGCATACTCTCCACTTCCCACTAGCTTTCTTAACCAGTACTGGATTGGAAACCCAATTCGGATAAGTAGACTCCCTGATGAAACAAATATCCATGAGTCGGTCCACCACTTCTTTCAACGCTGCTGACCTTTCAGGACCCTGGGTTCTTCTTTTCTGCTTTACCGATGTAAACTTCGGATCAATATTCAGAGTATGTACTGCAATTTATGGGGATATTCCACACATATCAGCATGAGTCCAAGCGAATACGTTCAGATTTTCTTTCAAGAATGATATCAAGGAATTTTGAAACGTCACACCAAGTTGCGAACCCACATTCACCACTTTGTTCGGATCTTTCGGGTCAACAGGTACTGGCACTGTTACGTCCACTGGCACCACTCTATTCTCCCCTGCACTGGTTTTTCTAGGGTCCATTTCTCTTCATGCCCCGCTATGCTCACCAGTGCAGGGTCCACCCTGTAATTGCTACAAGGTTGGTTCTTTGATGCGGACTGGGGTTGCCGCATCTTTTCCCATCTCTCTCTTCCTTGCTTCACGCAACTCTATAAGATAACATTCTCGCCCAGCATTCTAATCCCCTTTAATAACACCAACTCCATTATCCGTGGGGAATTTCATAGTAAGGCACCACGGGGCGAGAATTGCCTTAAAAGCCGTAAGAGTTGGTCGGCCTAGGAAGGCGTTGTAGGCAGAAAATTCATCAATAATTAAAAAAGTCTGTTTTCGAACCACCTTTTTCTGCCCCTCTCCAAACTCCACGAACAAGTCAATAGTTCCAATTGGCTGATTCGGTTCCCAGTAAACGCAACAATTTTTTGCGATGAAGCTTGAACATCAGCCATCGGAATTTTCATTTGGTCGAATGTCTTTTTGAAGAGAATATTGCAAGAAGCGCCACAATCAATAAGCACTCTCCTTACAATAGCCGAACCAATGCCTGCAGAGATGACCAAGGGATCCATGGTTGGAGCTTCAATGCCCATAGAGTCCCTGGCTCTGAACACAATATCATCATTAAAAGTTTTCTGCTGCTTCAAAGGTGCAACATCTTCTAGCACAAAAACACTCTCTTCTGTTGGTGCATACTTCAAGGCACGGGCATATCTTTCCATCTCACCCCAGCTTCTGCCTGCTGGGTGGGGACCTCCCGTAATCACATTAATAACAGGCCTTTCTGATTCATGCGCAGTAGTCCTCTCACCCGAGCCAGATGGATGAGCAGGAAATTGCTGGCCCTTAGTAGATGAAGTTGGTTCATTCCTATTTCTCCTAACATATTGCTGCAGCTTGTTCTCTCTCAGCAGTTCTTCAATCAAATTTTTCAAATGGCGGCATTCGTTAGTTTCATGACCCGGTTGATTATGAAATCTACAAAATCTTCCATTTTGAATAGCCTTTTTCCCAACTCTCAATTCAGTGGTCTAGGATATTCCACCGCATCTTTAGTAGAAAAAAAGATATTTTCCGGGGTGTCGGTTAAAGAAGTGAAATCTGAAGGTTTTAAGAAGAGAGGTTTCTTTACATCCTTCTGCTTCTTCCTACCATTATTCTCCCTTTTCTGACTTCCGGATTCCTTTTTGGTAGGAGCAGCAGTATTATCCTTAACCTCTGTCAATGCCACTTTAGCCGGTGCTTGAAGGCTTTCTAAGCGCATGAATTCATCAGCTTTCTTATAGAATTTCTCAAGCGAATTTGGTTCTTTCATCTCCAGCCACTTCCCAAATTCACTCGATTTGTCGATTGCCCTCATCAAGTATGTCAAGACCATCCGTGGCTCTGCATTATCCACTTCAGCCAAAACTATGTTGAAGCGGTTCAAGAAAAATCTAATAGATTCCCCAAGATTCTGTTCCAGGCTTGACAGTGATATAATATCCTTTGCCTTTGAAGCATACAACCTGAATTGTTCTTCAAACTTCCGAGTCAAATCAGAGAACCGGTCTATGGATCGGACCGGTAGATTTGTGAACCAGAGTAGAGCCACTCCTTCCAAATATACCAGAAAGTACCAGCATTTGATCTCATCAGATGCCCTATCACCAGTCATGTGCCAATCATACTTATACAGGAATTGATTAGGGTCACTTGTTCCCTTATAAGCCGGGATGGTAGGAGGAACAAACTTCCTTGGAAATTTAGCTTTTAGAATCCTTTCAGTGAACGGAGTTTTGCTCGGAGCGAATCCCCATTCTTTTTCATCTTCATCCCTCTCCATGCTCTCTTTCATGATTTGTCGCACCATGCCCGAAAGGTATTCCTCATCATTTAAAGGCTCTACAGGACAGACTTCAGCCATTTTATCGGAAGTTTGTCTAGATAAACGTTCGTGGAGAGTTGGCCGCGGTCTCAATCCTCCAGCTTGGGGAGGTGTTTCTTTGGCGGGGCTAGCTGCTCTTTGAGGAATATTCCTTTCTTCGGGATTATGAGCATCATCAGCAAGGTTTTCTCCATTATTCACCGGTTGACGGTTAGCTCCGAGTAAAGCATTTAACCTATCAAGCATTAAAGCATTCTGGGTTTCCATCTGCTGGTATAACCCAGATACTGCAGCGTCTAACTCCGCTCGTGTAATTCCAGCACTTGGTGCTGCCTGACTTGACGAAGGAGAAGTGGCAGTATTCTCATGGACATTACTGGGTCTTGTAGATTCGCGCTTTCTTCCAGGAGCGATTATCTCTGATAGACTTCTGGTTTTGAGAGAATTTTTTCAACAAACTTTTGCGAAGCAATGACGAAAGTAGCCTGAGTTCAATTCTCAATGAAAGCACCAAAAATGTTAACGCTTAAAATCGAACGCTAACACCCCGGTGTAAGTAGAGATTGAGTGAAAGCACCACCCATCAATACGGGAATTAGAAGCAAGTAGAAAAGTCACAGAAAAACAATAAAAAGACATCAGTTTTATAGTGGTTCGGCTTCAAGTTAAGCCTACGTCCACTTTAATCTTCTTTATTGCTGAATCAATTACAACTTTACACTAATCTTCGATTACAACACTACTAGGACAAATAGCTAGAACTCCGATGTAGAAGAACTCTTTGAATCCATGTCGAATGTGTCAAATTTCTTCTTGAAGTTCGTTGAGATGTCTTTCGTGTTTGAAGTGTCGAGTGAGTCGAGAAACCAGCAGAGTATAGGTGTTCCAGAAATGAGCCAAAAGATCCCATCTTCGGTGGTGTAGGCATGACATTTATAGAGAAATCTTCGAAGCAAGGTCGTAGGTCGTGAGCGATCTAGAGGTAGGTCGTAGGTCGTGAGCGACCTAATGGGAGCGGCTTACTTAACTAGAGTGTATTTGATCACTTTGAACAAACTAACAAGTCATAGGTCGTGAACGACCTAGGGAGGAAGTGGCATAAGAAGCTTCTTTAGTATGCTTAGGTCGTGAGCAACCTAGGGAGAATAGTTGGCGACTTATGGTTGGGAACGACATAAGGAGTTGCTTCATTCTGTGATAACTCGCTAGGTCGCTGGATCTTTTAGGTCGCTAGGTCGTTTAGCTACTAGGTCGCTAGGTCGCTTATCTCTATAGGTCGTTAGGTCACTTTACTCCGCAGGTCGTTAGGTCGCTGATCTCTTGTACCTTTAGCCCGCTAAGTCGCTAAGCCTTTCTATTATGATACGTTGTTGCCCTGTGTTGATGATTAGGTCGCTAGGTCGTTAATAAGCTTAGGTAGCTTATTTCCTGGGGTCGCTGAGTCGCGGAATACGGAAGTTAACAATTATCTACTTAACTTTTAATTCAAAAAATGTTCACTCACCGTTTTAAAAATGCAGCTAGCTTGAATTTTGAAATCTGTGAATGTTTTGAAAGATGGAAACTTGGAATTTGCTAAGATAATTCAAAGCTTTCTAAAAACTGAACTGAAATTGCATCGGAAATCTTGATGACTTGAAACGTTAAGACTGAAATGCTTGATACTTGAACATTTGAAGCTGGAATGCTTTTTGAATATTTGTTGATTTCATATTGCAGTTTTGAAAAAGCTACAGGTTTTTGATAAATGCTTGATAAAAGAGGTTAAGGGTTTTAAATCTGACGTTTGATTTTGTTTTGAAAATGATTTTTTGTTTGAGGAATGAATTTCAGGTTGAAGATAAACATTACATGCTTTGAAAATGCTTTGATAATAGAGGACTACAGATTTGAAAGTCATTTCAGAGGAGATGATAACAAGTTTAATTTGAGAAAGTGATTTCAGTTTTTGAACTGAGCATTGGTTAAAGGTTTAGATTTTGAACTTGAGTTTTATTAAATTCTTTCAGGTTGAGCTTTGAGGAAATGAAAATAGGACTGGCCATTAATTACTTGTTTGAATTGAAAGAATAAGAAAAAGGATGAAGAAAGAAAATGGAAGTTTTATATGTTGTAATTTATGGTTTATTAAAATTTAAAGAAAAGAAAAAAATTAGAGAAAGACACTTGTTCAATCTTCTTACATTTGTCACAAACCATATTTAAATACATAACACATGTTAACCAATAAGTTTTAAAAATGAACACTTATCATAACTATTTTTTAATTATCTTTAAATGACTTTAAAAGCTTTATTATTAATTTTCCTAATTAATAAGTACTTTATTAATTTATAAATTCTTTTTTTCTTATTTTATAAAAATAAGAATTTTAAAAGAAATAAAATTTAAACTAATTATATTCTAAGTAAAATTATATAAAATTATTTAATCCATTTTTAAATGCTAATTTAAATGCTTTTGCATTTATTTACTATTAAATAAATATTTCTTAAATTTATAAAAATCCTTTTGTTTTAAATGTAAAACAAATCATATTTTAAAATAAAAACTCTATTCATATATTCCTTTATATCCAAATAATTTTAAAGATATATATCTTTTTTTTGAAATTTAAATTTAAATTCAAATTTCAAATCCAAATTCAATTTGAAACTTCAATTTAGAATCAACCCAAATATATCTATATTAATTTAAACAACCACCGTATTAAATCTAGAAATATTAAATTCAAATTTTAAAGCTAACTTAAATAAAAATATATACACGAATTTTTAACAACACTTATTAAATTTGAAATTATTAAATCTATTTAAAACCAAATTTATAAAATAAAAAATTAAATAATTATTCTATTTAAAATCAATCTATCTCTAAATTTAAAAACATCACATTAATTTTATTTTGGTTATTTATATTTGAAAATAACAATTTTATCCATTTTAAATAATTTAATTAAGAGATTATCACATTTTAAATTCCTTCAAATTCCGGGATATCCAAAATCTTTTATTTCATTTTAATCATTCAAGCATACCTATCAGCCAAACACTATTAACCAACAACAATCCATCCAAACAAACAGTTTATTCAAACAAACAATTCATTCAAACAATCAACTCTAGCTACCCGGACACAGATCCGGATAAGTCTTCTTAAAACTATCCAGAGTTCCTCAAGGCATACTCTGAAATCCTAACCCCACAACAAAAGATAGATCATTCATGTATTTTCTCAAATGAGTACGTGAAAAACATTGTGAATTCCCACCATCCAAACTGTTAATTCAATCCTGTAGACTACAGCACTAATCTTCCCCTTGATAAGCTCTACCAACGCAGATGCCTCATGGATCAAAACTGGTCTAAGAACAAGACGATCTCCTGACTCTACTCAATAGAATGGAAATCTACAAGGTTTCCTAAACAAAGCTTCACAGGGTGACATCTAGATATTTGCCAGATAACAATACATGAATTCCAATAAATACAGATGGTCCTCCCAACATCCATCAGAATCCAAAACACAAGCCCTCTCAATTCCTCAAAAATTGGGTTCATCCTTTTCGTCTGACCGTCGATCTAGGAATGATAGTCTGAACTCAAACTCAATCTCGAACCCAAAGCTGATCACAAAGCCTCCCAAATCTTGCAGGAGAAGATAGGATCACTATTGCTAACCATGCTAATTGGAACACCAAGCAGTCAGACAAACTCTCAAGAAAAACTCAGCCAAAGATGTTATAGAACGGATTGCCTTAACCAGAGTAGAATGGGAGCTCTTAGTTAACCAGTCTATAATCACTCATATTCCTTTATTTCCCTCCTTTTGGTCCTTGGAAAATCGTCGATGAAATCCAAAGAAATCATTTCCCACTTCTACTTTGGAACTTCCAAAGGCTACAACAATCCGGTGGACTTCTGTAGATCACCAACACCTGCTGACAGATTGCACATCCATAGAATAAAGCAGCTATATCCTTCTTCGTGCTTGGCCACCAGAAGACTCATTCCATCCACATACATCTCTGAAAACCATGGGAGGATCTCATCCTGGAGCTATGACTCTCTGCCTAAACTCCTTGCTTCAAAATCCAGAAATTCGAAGCATAAATACTTCCAATGATCCTTAATGTTCCTCGGACATCAATCACAAAATTGGAACTTTGACCATTATCTATTCAACCCATCCATCTCAGACACACATAAACGTCCGAGCAGATCTCAAACTTATTCCTGTCATCAGAGATAACTAGAACAGGCACACTAGGTTGCCTTGCCTTTAAATCCAAGAAAACCCTTTCACGCTCGAGGTAGACCTAAACTTTGCTCCTTTCCGAGCTACTTGGTTGAGTGCGAAGCAATCTTAAAAATATCCTTGATAATCTTCCTGTACAATCCTACCAAATCCAGAAAAATGCGGTTGCTTCCACCCCTGAATAGTAGCTATCCCGGTTGGATCTACAGAAATGCCTTCACCAAAACAATATGCCTCCCCAAAACCTCTAGTGCTAACTCCAAATGCCGCTTGCTCTCCTCTTTAGACTTGGAGTAGATAAGAAAAATATTGATGAATGCAAGAACAAACTTATATCACACATCCCGAAAAACTTGGTTTATCAAATCCACATAGAATCTCAAAAGACTCATCCGTCCAGGCCACAAAGACAACAGCTGAACCACAACTGGGAAAAAACTAGGCTAAACAACAGGTACTGCTTTCGGAACTAAGACGATCCAAAACTCTATCTCTAGATGAGGACAAACCTTCACTTCCCCGAAAACATCCGGAAAATCCCTGACCACTTCGATGGACTACGCCTTCTGCAGATGCCTCTGCTCCATGCAGAAGATTGCTCAAAAGAACTTTGGCATTATCGCAAGTCACTTTTGCGATTATTCCCAATTCAGTTTTCGTAGATATAATCCTTGCTTCACCATTAAAACAATCCAATGCTATCCAACCAACCCAAATCCAAAACAAGATCAAAACCCTTTAAAATCCAATAAAAAGGGTCTCCAGAAAAACTATGGAGGAGATAAGAAAGCCTTAAGCTTCTACAGATCTTATCTAACTCGATTATCCTACCTATAGGACTAGATACAAAGATAGGACGGTCAATCAAACAAAGAGAGGTGAAACTCCTCTAGAACTCATGTTGGAAATCCGAATAGATACCTAACAAATTTATATAGGTATATAGTTATATAAAAATTACAAATACGTGCTCTCAAGATACACACCACTTTAGAGCCTAGGTATTATCTCAGATTATGCTCTGATACCAAGTGTAATGACCCGCCTTTCATTCCATAGAAAGACGCATCATTATTCAGAAAGAAAGAGGTAGAAATAGAATAGACAGGCGAAAGAACTCGATAATATCAGAATCTCACAGCGAATGGAACAAAATGTAATATATAACATAACTATTACATAATCATTTACATATCAGAGTTACACAGATACAATAACACAAAATAGACAGTTATAAAAGCCTGTCTACTATACAAATCTAATACAATACATACATCATCACAGAGATATAACACAGCGGAACACTATATATCTACAAACGCTGACGCCTCCTGCTCCATTTCTCCTCTAAAATTCATCAAAGCTAACCTGAATCCCTTGGCTACTCGTAAAAATTTGAGTACCCAAGAGTTTAAGAAAACATAATAAACTCCGAGTCAGACATGGGTCTGGTATGAGTAAACGGGTTAAAGTTGTTTAACTTCGAAGAACCATTGAAAACAAAAGGCATCACATAAGACTTCCCACACATACACATGGATAAGTTTTTACCTTACACTAACCCAAACCTTTGATAGGAAATCTGGTTATATTATAGTAGGGTCTAAGGTTTTCAAGTAAATAGAAAATAGCCGAAATTGCTACATTCATTAAATTTCAGCTACTAGCCACAAAAGTGGGTAATACAATCAAAACCATAAGGGCTTGTAGGAAGAATGGGTTTCCATCAATGGCACGACTATTGGGGTACCGCCCATCACAATACATGCCCATAATCAACGTACCGAGGATCCACCCTAAATCCCCTGCAACAAAAGGCCGGAACCATCCTTTACTGGATATTCCCGAATAAGAAAACCCCAGCGGTTGTAGCTATTCAACCGCCCACACAGCCGAAATAAAAAGAGACTCTAGACAGGGGTAAATCTTATCCTACTTGGGTGCTACCCACTTAGCCTTGCTGCACCTCCCCTATTTTAGCCATTTCTGGTTGATGAGGCTTGAGGCTACGATTACCTTTATAGAACACATCTATCTTAGAATGCTCATCGTCCACCGGACGATGTGCTGATTGTATTCAATCCATACAAGTTCGTTTCGAGTTCGAACGAAACTGAAGGTATTATCTCGTTACACTCATTTTGGAATCACCCTTAGAGTTAACGACAATAACCCTTGCACTTTGAAACTCCATCTTGAACCTGAAAGCACTACCTCCGTATTGGAATCACCCTCAGAGTTTTACGACAGATAGTTCTTACACTTCGAGTCTTCAACTTGATCTTCACTTGAAATCACGACCTAACATTTAACTTGGATCGATGTGGTTTTCGGATAATCAAATTTGATACCCGATCCCGGTCTCATCGAAATCCAAACGTATCTTAAAGGCCTAGTTGTTTAAAAATTTAAACAATTCAATTCAATTCAATACTTGAATTCATACAGCATTTACACAGATAAATATCACACTTTTATCACTGATATATCCAATATCACATCACATAATATCACAACATATCATCCATAGATATCAACCAATTTAGATATTCTACATAAACAATCATCCATAAGCAAGCATTATTAACTCATATCATAATTAATTTAATTAACTGAAATTAAATTAAATTAATTACTTAAGAATTAATCATCTAATCATGCTTGATCAACCCTTAATTAATTACAACCACTTAATTAATTAATCACTTCTTAATTGCCTTATCACTCATTAATCTCTAACCACAGATTAATTATTCTTTAATTATCAATTAAAAAACCTTAATTATTAATTAATCTCTTTCAATACAAAGTAATCAATCCTTAATTACTTTATAACCAATTAATTAACCTTTAATTAACTGATTACTTATCCATTAACTATTGATTTATAACCTTAATTAGTAATCAATATCTCTTAATACAAATTAATTAATCCATAATTACTCTTTTAATTAATTAATTAATCATTAGCTAATTAATTATCTCTTAATTATTAATTAATAAAACTAATTATTAATTAACAACCTTAATTACAAATTAATCAATCCATAATCACTAGTTAATTAATTCTTAATTAACAATTAACCCATCCTTAATTAACAGTTAACCAATCCTTAATTATTGATTAATCCATAGTCACCATTTCATTAATCAATTAATTATCATTTAACAACTTCCTAATTAATCCTTAATTACTGATTAATTATCATTTAATTACTAATTAATAAAACCTGATTATTAATTAATAAACTTAATTACAAATTAAGAGCTTCTTAATTATTAATTAAATAACCTTTAATTACTTAATTAACTAATCACTTAATTAATCAATCTTAATCACTTGATTAATTATGTCTTAATTACACTTAATTACTTAATTAATTAATCTCTAATCATTAATCAATAATCTTTAATTATTTAATTAATGATCTTTAATTACAAATTAATTAACCTTTAAATTAATTAATTTTTAATCCTTAATCATTCATTAATCAAGTAAATTAATTACCCTTAATTAATTTCTTAATTAATCCTTTATAATTAATTAAACTAATTAATTATACTTAATTTCCTTAAATTAATTTAGTTAATCTCACCACATTAAAACCTTAATTAGGATAAAACATTATTTTGTTAATGCCTTTATTACCATTAACAAAATTACATCATTTATCTTAAAAATTGTCTTTACTTAATTAAATCATTAATTAAGTTTAAATATAAATAATCATTTATCTTGATAAATTAAAGTTGTCAAAGCATAAATTTTAAAAATAACTTAAAACATTTATCAATTAATAGTTTTTTAAAAAAACTAGTTTCAATTTGAATTTAAAAACTTGTCTTTTTACATAAACCCTTAAAAAATTCCATTCCTAAAATAAATTTAAAATTACTTTAAATTTACTTAATAGAATTTAAATTTAATAAACTTCAACTTCAAAATCAAAATGTTTAAGAAAACATTTATTAAATATAAGGTAATTTATATAAAAGTTTTGAGCTAATTTAAATTTTTAAATTTCAAAAAAAAACTAAGTTTAAAAACTTTTAAGCTTTTTAGAAACGGTTTAAAACTCTGCTTCGGGTCAAACCCGAAGCTTATTTGGGTCAAACCCGAGATTTCCTTTCCCTTTTTTAAACTTAGATTAAATTTCAAGTTTAGAAACTTCAGGCTATTAACACCCTCAATCTACTCGAGAACAAACTCGAGCTACCCATCCCAATTACTCGAACTAGTCTTCGAGACATTCACAGCCCCAAACCTCTGACACGACCCCACCTCTGTGCACATGCACCAACGTCGTAGCTGCCTCCGACCATCGACATACCCTCCAGCACATCTCAGCATTGCCGCAACCAAAATCGACCACCTTAACACAAGCACGATCCCTCAAACAAGATCGAGCTGCCCAAAAGGACTGGAACCCAAAACAACCTCCATCAAAATTCTTCGAATCCTCGATTCCGATCATTGGAGCCACTACCACACTGGCCAAGCCCTGCCTTGCTTCTATGCCACCATTCACCAAAGTTTCGTGACACTCGATTAACCAGAGACGAAGCAACGACCTCAAACTCCAGCTCCAACAAAACAAGAGTTTAAAACCCCTATGACCTACCGCCGACGTCACAGTGATCAGTGACACCTCCTGACATTTTTGCCTGAACCAACAGACACTCCTCCACCTCCAGCAATGTTGCCGACCACCCCAATTGCTCCGACCACCAGAATTCACCCAAAACCCTTTTTCCAGACATTCCAAAAATTCACATTCATTTTAATGTTAAAAATTCTGATATTTGTTTTAAAAATCATAACTTTTAAAATGGATTCAAGAATAGTCTTAAAACAGTAAATTAAGATGATTGATTTTACATGTTTTAAGAATCTCTACCGTATTTTCCAGATTTTAACATAGTTTAAATATTATAATACTTGGATCTATTTTTAACTCTTGGATTAGGCTTAAACTAAACTATATTGTTTAAATTTCACCGTTTAAAAGAAAACACATTCAAATATTTTGAACTTTGATCAAAAGCATAGGCTCTGAACAAAGAACAGAGAAATTAAAATCAATAGATAAGCATACGTCATATATAAAAAAAGGCTTACTTATATACATACATACAGAACAGTTATCATCGCAGATTTCACATGCAATCAGATAATTATCTACTTAACTTTTAATTTAAAAAAATGTTTACTCACCATTTTAAAAACGCAGATAGCTTGAACTTTGAAATCTATGAATGTTTTGAAACCTAGAAACTTGGAATTTGCTGGGATAATTCAAAGCTTTCTAAAAACTGAACTGAAGTTGCACTGGAAACCTTGATGACTTGAAACATTAAGACAGAAATACTTGATACTTGAACATTTGAAGCTGGAATGCTTTTTGAATATTTGTTGATTCCAGATTGCAGTTTTGAAAAAGCTATAGGCTTTCGATAAATGCTTGACAAAAGAGGTTATAGGGTTTTAAATCTGATGTTTGATTTTGTTTCGAAAATGATTTTTTTATTTGAGGAATGAATTTCAAGTTGAAGATTAACATTATAGGCTTTGAAAATGCTTGATAATAGAGGATTACAGATTTGAATGTTGTTTCAGAGGAGATGATAACACGTTTTAGTTTGAGAAAGTGATTTCAGGTTTTGAACTGAGCATTGGTTATAGGTTTAGATTTTGAACTTGAGTTTTATAAAATTCTTTCAAGTTGAGCTTTGAGGAAATGAATATAGGACTGGCCAATGATTACTTGTTTGAATGGAAAGAACAAGAAAAAGGATGAAGAAAGAAAATGGAAGTTTTTATGTTGTAATTTATGGTTTATTAAAATTTAAAGAAAAGAAAAATTAGAGAAAGACACTTGTTCAATTTTCTTACATTTGTCACAACCATATTTAAATTCATAACACATGTTAACCAGTAAGTTTTAAAAATTAACACTTGTCATAACTTATTTTTTTTAAATTATCTTTAAATAATTTTAAAAGCTTTATTATTAATTTTCCTAATTAATAAGTATTTTATTAATTTATAAATGATTTTTTTATTATTTTAAAAAAAATAAAACTTTTAAAAGAAAATAAACTAATTAGATTCTAAAAAAAATCATATAAAATTATTTAATCTATATTTAAATGCTGCATTTATTTACTATTAAATAAATATTTTCTAAATTTATAAAAATCCTTTTGTTTTAAGTATAAAACAAATCTTATTTTAAAATAAAAACTTTATTCATATATTCCATTATGTCCAAAATAATTTTCAAGATATATATCTTTTTTGTTATTTTAGTTTAAATTCAAATTTCAAATCCAAATTCAATTTAAACATCAATTTAAAATCAGCCTAAATATATCTATATTAATTTAAACAACCATCTTATTAAATCTAGAAATATTAAATTCAAATTTTAAAGCTAACTTAAATAAAAATATATACATAAATTTTTAAACAACACTTATTAACTTTGAAAATAATAAATCTATTTAAAACCAAATTTACAAAATAACACAAATTAAATAATTGTTCTATTTAAAATCAATCTACCTTTAAATTAAAAAACATCACATTAATTTTATTTTGGTTATTTATATTTTAAAATAACAATTTTATCCATTTTAAATAATTTAATGAAGAGATTATCACATTTTAAATTCCTTGAAATTCTGGGATATCGCAGTATATGCTTTCGAAAGAATGGTATTGAAACCATCATATTTTCCCCTTTTATATGATAAAGAAAGGTTTCGAAATGGGCATTTTTGTTTATGTTCACTTTAACCTAAATTATATTTTGAATATAACCTCAATGACTTCAGAAGGGATACTTCCAATGGTTTCGAAAGAAGGTCTTTCAATGTTTTCAAAAAGGGTACTTTTCATGTTTTCGAATGGAGAACTTTCAATCAGTTCCGAAGCTATGCATCTAAAAATTAAATGTTAGTACTTTAATACATTCAAAAGGTTTCGAAACCGAGGCGTTAAAGTGTTCGACAGGCAGTAACCTAATGTTTTGAGGATAGATTTATATGCTTTCGAAGGAGATCATCTAATGAGGCCGAATGCAAGATTTTGAAGGTTTCAAAGGCTTTATAGCTCAAACTCGTTTTTAAAGAAAATCCATGGCTAAATAAAGGAGTTTTGAAAAGATTTCGAGTATGTAAATTTGAAGAAGTACTTCCTTGATAAAATAATAGGTTAAAGGGATAACCATGTTATGTATGAAAATGATTTCAAAGATATTAAACTGAAAGGAGTGGTTATGCTAAGTTGTTATATTTTCTTCTTCCAATGTAATATATTCACATGACAATGGACCGATAACTACATTTTGGGGATAAAGTTTAGAAGAACCAGCTAGGTCAACTCAGTAGTGAATATAAATTGATTAAACTCCTGAATGAGTAGAATTGCATCAAGGAAGTCAGGGAGACCAGAATATAGGATGCCTAAACCTTGAAGTTGTCAGGGAGACAGGTTCATAGTAAACCCATGCAAACCATAATTTGGAAGTTATTGGAGCAACCAATAGGTTCGTAGTGATCCCATGAAAACTATGCATTAAGAATGGTTGGTAGTGGCCAATTGATTTGTAATGAACCCATAAAAACTATATCCAGATTAAGTTATTAACAGATGTCAAAATGTTCATAATCAACCTATGAAAAATAGGGTGAGAAAGAAATTATTGGGGGCACCAATAGGTTCAAAGAGAACCCATGAAATTAATCAAGTCATTGGCAGGGGCCTATAGGTTCTTATTAATCCCATGAAAACTATAAAATATGACAAGGAGTCCATGAATTACGAAAAGGCTATTAGTAAGATCATGAAAATTAATAGGTTAATAGTGACCCTAGAAACTATAAATATGACAAGTAATCAATTAATCAGAGGATGAGAAGTATACAAAAATTTTATATGTATGCAAATCATAATAATATTCTGAAATCTCTATGTTTTAACCATTATGGATGAAGGAGCACAGTATATGATTTTAAAAGGTTTTAGGATAATAATGAGGGGGGAAACCTGTTCCGCTAGGTGGCATGGCCTCACTATATATCTGAGCAAATGGAGATGTTAGATTATTATTCATACCAGGCTTTATGTTTGATTCAATGTTTTTGTTTTCCCTTGAACTCTCGGGTACTCTATCGAATTTGAGTAGTTTGGGATTTAAGGTTTCCAGGTTCTCTTCTTAGACGAATAGAGCTTCAGGAAACGTGAATAAGGCATGCTAGTTATTTAGAGTTATTTTCCATTGTGTATTTTGGATGTAAAGGCCGATTTTTTTATTGCCTTACTATATACTTTGGTCAACAGAGGGGTATCTTCATATGTCGCTCTTGGCATATGTGTAATAATTATATTTTTTTAGCCTGGCTAACGTTATGGGATTACGTAATGAACATGAAATGTTTTGAATGGAATATGGAAATGTGTTTTGATTTTTCAAAATTTTCCATATCCTTGTAATCCATATATCAATGTATCTAACAATATCGTATTTGGCCGTCGAGGATTAATACCTATGGATGACTGCAGCATCCATATCCGTTAGTTTTAGGCCTCCAAATAAAGGGATGTTATAGTTACTTACTCTAATTAAAGCAAAATGTTCCCCAATTTTATACATAAGTTTTAAAGAGAGAAACGAAAGGTTTCTTCTCTAAATTAACTTCAACTAGTAAATGTTACACACATGGGTGTATTTGATACATTCATACATTAAAAAAACATTCCAAACAAAACAAAATAATATTTTTTATTTAAAATCTTTAGGTTGGATCTAGAATCCTTTTAGGCTTCACAAACTTTACCAAGGTCAAAATAGAATATTATTTTGAAAATTTTCCATTTAACCTGCTTTCAACTGACCTATTTCACTTGAGATCATACATGATGAGTTGTCATCAATACCGATTGCGAGAGAGCATCTTGGTATTTTCGAGGTGGTAGATTATCACCACATAGAGAGATCGAGTTTTGTATCAATTTAGCTAAGGATGCCTGACTAGTAGTTTTGACTTTGACACGGATGGAACCAAAGAACAATGAGAACTAGAGGTGCAAGTGAATGAGTTATTAAATAAGGGATTTATTAAGAAGAGTACTTCCAAGTGTGAAGCAACCATACTATTTGGCACCAAGGTGGATAGCTCTTTGAGATTTTATGTAGATTATCACGAGGTGGACAAAGTGATAAGAAAGAACAAGTATCTTCTTTTATGTATAGATGGCATGTTCGACAAGCTCCATAGTGCGAAATTGTTTTCTTAGTTGGATTTGGCGATAAATTTTCACCAATTGCGAACGGCAAGGGATAATATGTTGGTTATTACATTCCATACACCATTGGGAGATACCAAGCATTGGTTATGCCATTTAGACTAACCAGTGCACTGGCACACTTTTTTGACCATATAAATCATGTTTTTAACGTCAACGTAATAGGTTCATACTTTTGTTTGTAAGGATGTATTTTTTATTAACGGATAGAAAAGGTACACAAGACACACTTGAGAATGGTGCTTCAGACACGTGAAAAGCATTAGCTGAAGGCTAAGTTTTCAAAGTTTCACTTATGAAGAAGGTAAGTGAAGTTCCTAGGTCAAGTTGTTTTATAGTAGGGCATTGCGGTTGACCTTGCTAAAGAAGAAGCGGCCCAAGGTTTGGAAACACCTAATAATGCAATGAATATAAGGAGTTTCCAAAATAAAATGTTATATAAAAGTTCATTAATGACTTCACTAAGATAGCAACACCGTTGACGCATTGATGGAGAAGAATCAGACTTTTTCTTCAGATATGAGGTGTGAGCACGTGGTTGTTATTTTAAAGAGAGGTTGATTAGTACATCAGTGTTATTCATTATAGACAAGGATGTGGAGTTGACAATATACATGAATATAAGTGGTATTGACTTGGGCGGTATTAATGCAAGGAGTTAAGGTTGTGTCTTATGCATGCATGTAACTGAACCATAGGAGAAGAAATATCCTACCCATGATTTGGAGCTTGAAATGATAGTGTTTACATTAAAGGCATGGTGTCATTACTTCTAAAAGAAAGGTTCGATAAATTTACTTGACATAAGTTTTTGAAATACCTTTTCTCGTAGAGAAACCTTAAACTAGGACAATATAGATTGTTAGAGTTCTTAGCCTCCCATGAGTTTGAAATTTCCTATATGCTTAGTAAGGGAAATGCAGTCACAGATGCATTGAGTATGAGAAATGTCATCTTGGGATCTATGTTCCTAGATTAGACACAGTTAGAGTGTATAGGTGGATATAATTTTCGACTTAAGTGTGAGCATGGGATAAGGATGTTTGCAATTCTGATGATTAGATCTACTCTTACGGTGTAAATTGGCACTAATCTGAAGCCCGATGCAAGACCAGCCTAGATTATTGATATGTTTGAGGCGGGAGTAAAATCATATGTTTTGAAGTTGGATATGGTTGGTTATGTAAAGATAGAAGACTATATGTACCCGATATAGATAAACTTAGAGATGATATGCAATGAGAGTTCCATAATTAGAGTTTGACTATCCACCTTGGAGGCAATAAAATGTACAGAGATATGTTGAAATTGTTTCATAAAGGTATGAAGAAAGACATTGGGAGATTCTTCTAAAGTATATGAATTATCATTTAGTCAAAGCCGAACAAAGAAACCAAGTGTGTTGCTGCAATTGTTTGAATTTACATAGTGGAAGTGGGAGAAAATATCGATGGACTTCATCGATGGGTTACCTTGGACTAGTGAATGGTACAATAACATTTGGGTTATTGTCGATAGATTGAAGAAGAGAATTCATTTCATACCATTAAACTCCAATAGAACAACAACAAAACCAGTTGAATCATATACGTGTTGGATTTTTACAGTTCTATGGAGTACCAAAGTGCATTATGAGCGATAAAGACCTATTATTCACAAGTGGATGTTTAATGAGTTTGCAAGAGGCATTGATGACAAAGATGATTTTGGCATAGTTTACCACTAATAGACGGGCGACTAGACTGAGAGAGTAAATTATATACCAGAGGATCTTTTACGGGCTTGCATACTTGACTTTGGAAGCTCATGGAAGGATTATACGCACTTAGTAGAGTTTACATACAACAAAGGCTATTGGTTTGGCAATGGTGTGCCACTGTTTGAAGCATTATATGCCTAACCATGTAATATCCTTTCAAGTTAGTAGAAAACATAGGAGAAGCTGATGCTGGGACTAGATATGATTAGAGCGACTTTGGAAAAAATAGAGATCATTCGAAAACAAATGAAAGTTACACAAGACAGACAAAGGAGTTACACTGACAAGAGATGTTGTGATATTAAGTTGTATTTTGGCATGACGATATTTGTCAAAATTTCTCTATTAAGAAATGCAGTTTGATTATGTAATAGGGGGAAGTTGGAACCAAGATGTAACTACCCCCTCCCCCTTTCGATCCCAGATCTGACGTTCGAACCGATGTGGACAACCCAAAAACCGAAATCAACGGGGTTGAGATATAACATAGAAAAATATGGACCAATGAGGATGGATATTAGATATTAAATATAATTCTAACTAATACTATTTACTTTCAGAATCTCACAGCAGAAAAATTAAATATAATACATCGCAAATACCATAGTCACATCACCATAACATGTGTGAAATGTCAATACATAAGTTAGAATGAATACAAGTACAATGTAAGCTCACACGGATAAAGTCAAATCCAGCTACAATACTTATTTCCATCACATATACAATACGCTAATAAATCTCCACCTATGATATCATCTCATCTCTAAACTCCATCAACTGGATATGTACATATACATATACATATTGTAACAACCCGCATATTTAACGATTATATATTTTAATGTTTTATTTAAATATAGCGTCGTTAGTCGGATTTTTGGATCCGAAATGTTACTTTTTGCAAATGGCCGAATTAAGATTCGAAACCACCTCCATTGAGTCCAAAATGGCGTTTGCGATCTTTTTGATTATAAGCTTTGATATCTTTGGAGTAAGTTGAATTTTGCTACTTTTTCTAGTTGGGTTTTGGGTTTGGGTTCAGCCCACTAGTTAACTAAATACCCTAGCTCAGCACATCTCTTTCCATTCACTCATTTTCCATTCTAAAGCTCAAGCTAAAACTGAAAATGGGGGAAAGGAAGAGGAATTAGAAATTCCAAGCCCTAGTTTCTTCTTGCAACTTGAATTCTTGCTCCAAAATCAAAGAGAAGATATTGGTAAGTCTCTTCTTCATCTTCTCCAAATCTTCTCCTCTTCAATTTCAGAAAATTTCCTAAACCTAATTTGGGAAATATGTGTTTTATTCTTAGATTGAAGCTTGTAGAGTGAAATGAAGAGTAGTTAGTCTCCTTCTTGTGTTTGTGCTTCTCATCTTTGTTTGTGTGTAAAAAGGTGAGTTTTGAACTCACATCTACTTCTCTTGATTTCATTGATGTTGGGTATGAATTCCTAACAAGTATTCATGTGCTATTGCTTTTGATTTGGAAAGGATTGGCATTCATTAGATAGGGTAGGAAGTGCAGGAATTTAGGCTCCGGCCGACCAAACACAAGGTCCGGTCGACCGACCTGCTACCTGAGCACTTCCCTGCCTTTGTTTTGGAAGTGCAGGAATTTAGGCTCCGGCCGACCGACCCAGGAAGTTCGGTCGACTGACCTGCTACCCCGAGCACTTCTCTGCCTCTAGTCCAGCCGACCGACTTAGGAAGTCCGGTCGACCGAGCTGCTCCTGTTTCCCTGTTTTGCCTAGTTTGCCTATTTGTTTGTGATTCCAACTTTTATCGATCTAAGTTGATTCCAGTTAGTTGGTTATGCATATTTGACCTTGGTGATTCCTTTTTGACTTCATTCATGGGTTTTTATAAAATAATCTTTTAAATTGTATTAAAAGTTTGCTTCTCTAATTTAGAAAGTCTATTTAAACGCACACACAAAATTTCGCACTTCGAGCGGAGTGGAAAGGAGATTAAATGGTTAAGTAAAACATAGACCATGAATCCGTGCGTTTATCTTTCCGATTAATCCCCGACCTATTCGATTGATTGTTTTGACCTTTTGGTCTAGTTTACCAATGAGATGAGGTAGACTTTGTACTGCTTTGAGTGTGAAATTAACAAACGGATAGTAAACCGTTTAGTGCGAACGGGTGGTTATGGGACTCACGTTACCACTTTTCGGATTCCTTTTTGAGAGTTATGACACATTCTTCCAGTTAGTGGTGTCCAGTACTGGGCTATCAGACCTTCACCACTACGGTTTGTTGCCTTTGGGATAGTGTCTTCGGACTCTCCTTTAGGTTTGTTGCCTTCGGGTATGTTGCCTTCGGGTTTGTACTTTCGGGTTTGTGCTTACGGGTTTGTTGCCCTAATAGTGTCGCTTTCGGAGTTGGTCTTCATGAGCCGCTCTGGTGATATTTGGGTTTGGAGCCATCGGGCTTATGGATCCTTGTTTATACAGTACTGAGATCGAGAAATCTTTTGTTTTCTTTGATATGTATATTGCCTAGGTATCGCCCTTCGGTGTTGGTCTTTTTGAGTCGTTGCCTTTTTGGCTTGTTTTGGGATATTCATATCCTTTGTTCGTTGTGTTGCCGATGATATGAGGCTTGTTATGTTATGGTTCATCTTTTGTTAGATGATTGTGTTATCTCTTTTAGAGATATTTGTTATACATTGTGACCTTGCAAGTTATTGTTGTTCAGTTTATCTAACTGATTTGTTTAGCTAGACTGACCCGTGTATTTTATACTCGGTTCAGACCGAGATGTTTCAGGTTAGGTGCTTTTCGACTTAGCCTATTTTGCTTCCGCATGGACTACCCAGCTTGTTCCTTTTTGTTAAAGCTTTTTGTGTAGTCCTTTTTATTATAACTCTGATATATGTATTATTTTGAATTCGTCTGTATATTGTGGTTTGCTATACCACTTGACGTGTATCAGTTTGTAAACTCTGTTATGTATCAATATATGTGTATATGATGATCTACTGTTCTGTGATGTATATTACATTTGAGTTGTTATATTCTGTTCTGATAGATCCTCCAACCACCTATGGTTTTGTTTTAAGTATTCATTGGATATGTCGACCTGCTTGGTATGACTATTGTCAATGTATTCGATAGATAGTTAGAGCAAGGCTATAGATGGTCGCTCCTAACCAGCCTTTTTCTCCGTGTTAGTTGACGGCATTACCCTGTGGTGTCCTTGGCTAGCGTGGGTATAGAGGTGGGGTGTCACAGCTTGGTATCAGAGCGAGGTTCAGAACAAAATATGATAAACACAGAATAGATGCACATATTCCGGTACATCAAAGTGTATAAGTGATACAAATCTTTGAACCATCGTGCCCTTATTCCTTTTATGCCTTTGGTGGTAGATAGAATGTGGTAATACGTCTAGGAATGCATTTTGTTCCGTAGTATTCCACATTTGAATTAATGACATCTACCATGTGAATAATCTTGTTCTTATCTTAACTTTCAGCGTATGGCTGGAAGAGGCAGGGGACGATGTTCGGATGCCGGGCAATTCAGTGGCTCACATCCGGATGGCGTTTATATGTCTTCCGATCAGTTTTTGGAGTTGTTTAGGAGTACTCAGCCTCCAGTTCCTCCTCGAGTTTCTCCACCTCGCAAGTCTGCCTTTGCATGTCTGTGCAGTGATTTTTCTCATCTTGGAGGAAAGCCGTTTAAGGGCTCTGAGTCTGTTCTTGAAGTCCAAGCTTGGTTTCGCACGTGCGAACGTATTTTCTCTCGCATGGATCTTTCTGATCATGATAGAGTTCTTGTAACTTCTAGCTTATTACAAGGGCGTGCTCTTGATTGGTATGAGCTTCTTGTAGCCGAAATTGATGAGTCTACTCTTTCTTGGACTCAGTTTCGGGAGCGATTTGAACTCAAGTTCGTTCCTGAATCTGAAAAAGTTTTATTGACCCGTCGCTTCCTTGAGTTGAAGCAAGGGAAATCTTCTATTTCTGAGTATGTTGCATCATTCGAGGCTTTATCTAAGTATGGTCTTGAATTCATTAGCACTTCTTATAAGAAGAATCTGAAGTTTGTCTCTGGTCTTAAGAAATATCTTAAGAAGTCTTTGTTGCTCCAGCTTAAGCTTTCTTTTGAGGAGTTGGTGGATTCCGCGCTCCATCTTGAAGTCGTCGAGAAGGAGTGTGATAGTGGTGATGATGTTGAGGTTTCCAAGAACCCCAACAAGAAGCAGTTTCCATTCCAGAAGTCTAGGTCTTTTCCTTCTAAGAAGAAGAAGACTGGTGGCTCTAGTTCTCAGCCTCAGTCTTCTGGAACACCTTTCATTCGGAAGTGTTTCAATTGTGGTTCTCCTGATCATATGATTCGAGCTTGTTCCAAGCCTCTCTTCTGCCGTTATAGAAAGAAGGAAGGACATCATGTTTCCACTTGCCCTACTGTTTCGGCTGGTGCCAAGTCTAGCAAGCTTTATGCTGCCAAGGCTTCTGAAGGCCTTTCTCAACCCAAAGGTATATTTCCATCTATTTTGCAAGGTTCTATTTTATTTCATGATCATAGTATTCGAGTTCTTTTCGATACGGGTGCATCACATTCTTTCGTGTCTAAAAAGCTCATCGATGATTTATCCTTGGATGTTTCTTATTTGGTTACTTCTTTAAGGATTGCGAATCCTATTGGGGGATCTGCGACCCTTAGTATGCTTTTTGATGATGTTGAGATTGTGTTATGTGGCTTTTCTTTTCGTGCGAATCTACACGTTATTTCTTGTTTGGGATTTGGTATGATTTTGGGAATGGACTGGCTAGTGAGATATGATGCCAGGATTATTTGTTCGGAGAGAATTTTGTATCTTTGACATCCGGATTCTCCTACTCAGCTATCACTTGTTCTTCGGGATGTGGATAATTCTGAAAAGGCTTTATGTTCTCTTAACTCGCGAGATGATGATGATATATCTCGTATTTCTGTTGTTTGTGACTTTTCTGATGTTTTTGAGCCTGTTTCGGGTTTGCCACCAAAGCGGGAAATTGAGTTCCGCATTGATCTCATTCCAGGCGTGCAGCCAGTTAGTCGTCCTCCCACGAGGATGTCTACAAAGGAAAATGAGGAACTCAAGAAGCAGCTTTTAGAGCTTGAGTCCAAGCAGTTGATTCAGTCCAGTTTTTCTCCGTGGGGATCCGCGGTCGTCTTCTTGAAGAAGTCCGATGGAACTCTTAGGCTTTGCATTGACTATCGCAAGCTTAATGAGTTAACCATTAGGAATAGGTATCCATTACCTAGGATCGATGATATATTCGATCTATTGAGTGGTGCAAAGGTCTTTTCTCAGCTTGACCTTGCCACGGGTTTTCATCAGTTACGAGTCACGGAAGATAACATACCTCTTACCGCTTTCCGCACTCGTTATGGTTCTTTTGAGTGGCTCGTTATGCTGTTCGATTTGACGAACTCTCCTGCTTTCTTTGTTGAACTCATGAATCGAGTATTCTGAGAATATCTCGATAAGTTCGTCCTTGTCTTCATTGATGATATCCTTATTTATTCTAAGTCTGAAGCTGAGCATGCTAATCACTTGAGAATTGTCTTGAGTACTCTCCGTCATCATCAGCTTAGAGCCAAATTCTCCAAGTGCCCTTTTTGGGAGAATAGGGTTAAGTTCTTAGGCCATGTTGTATCTTCCGATGACATTTCTGTCGATCCTTCAAATATCGAAGCCATCCAGAATTGGAAGAGGCCTGAGAATGTTCATGAGATTCGTAGTTTCCTTGGATTGGCGGGTTATTACCGTCGATTCATTAAGGATTTTTCCCGTTTTGTGCTTCCTCTCACCAGCCTTACTCGGAAACGCATTCATTTTATTTGGTCCGACAAGTGTGAAGCTTCCTTTCAGACATTGAAGGAACTTCTCACTAATGCTCCTATTTTGGTGGTTCCCGAGGGGAATCAGGATCTTGTTGTCTACACCAATGCTTGTGGTAGTGGTCTCGGTGCTTTTCTTATGCAGAAGGATCGGGTAGTTGCTTATGCGTCTAGGCAACTGCGTCCGAATGAAGTTCGCTATTCCACTCATGGTCTTGAGTTAGCCGCCATTGTCTTTGCCTTGAAGATTTGGCGACACTATTTATTGGGCGAGCGCTTCATTCTCTATACCGATAGTAAATCTTTGAAGTATTTGTTCACTCAGAAGGAACTCAAATATGAGACAACAACGTTGGCTCAAGTTTCTTGCCTCCTATGACTTTGATATCCAGTATACCCCTAGTAAGGGTAATCGTGTAGCTGATGCGCTTAGTCGCAAACATTCGGCTGTTGTTTCTATGATGCTTGCCGAATGGGATATTCTAGAGACTCTATCTTTTTGTGAAATTCGTGATCGAGGTTCATCTTCTGATTCTCCTATTCTATTATTTAGTTTGGGAGCTCGATCCCTTTTGTTGGATCGTATTGCCGAGGCCCAACGGCGTGATCTTGATTTTTTGCATCTTATTCAGCTTTGTGAGTCTGGATCCTGTGATGAAGCGTTGTGGGATTTCAGCATTGATTCTCATTGGTATCTTCACAAGAAGAACCGTCTTTTTGCGCCTTCTGATTTTGTACTTAGGCATGACATTCTTGATGACTGTCACCGTTCTAAGTATACCATTCATCCTGGTAGTAGTAAGATGTATGCCGATATGCGTCGTCTTTATTATTGGGAAGGCATGAAGCGCGATGTGGCGAGTTATGTGAGTAATTGCATAACTTGTCAGCGTATTAAGGCCGAACATCAGCGTCCTTCAGATCTTCTTCAGCCTCTAGAGATTCCATTGTGGAAATGGGATTAGATTTCTATGGATTTCATTGACGGCCTACCTCGTTCGAGATCAGGCCATTCTAGCATTTGGGTTATTGTTGATCGCCTCACTAATTCTGCTCATTTTATCCCTATTAAGTCTAATAGGACTGCTTCGCATTTGGCTAAGTTATATGTCAAGGAAATCGTGAGACTTCACGGTGTTCCTAGTTCTATTGTGAGTGACCGTGATCCTTATTCACGAGTCATTTTTGGCAGAGTCTTCAGCAAGCTTTGGGAACAAAGCTTAATTTTAGTACAGCTTATCATCCGTAGTCTGACGTACAGACTGAACGGATGAATCGTATCTTGGAAGATCTTCTCCGTATTTGTAATTTTGATTTTGGTGGTAGTTGGGAGGATCATCTACCTCTTGTAGAGTTCCCCTACAATAATAGTTTTCAGTCTAGTATCGGTATGGCTCCTTTCGAAGCTTTATATGGAAGGCCATGTCGATCACCTTCTTGTTGGTTGGAATCTGGGGAGAAGATTATTCTTGGTCCAGATTTTGTTTGTGATTCTTCCGAGAAGATTGATCTTATTCGGTTGAGAATGAAAGAGGCACATAGCCGCCAGAAATCCTACGCTGATAACCGTAGGAAGCCTCTCGAGTTCTTGATTGGTGATCTTGTCTTTGTTCGTGTTTCTCCTTTGAAGGGGGTTATGCATTTCAGTACGACTGGGAAATTGGCTCCTCGCTTTATAGGACCATTTTCTATTACTGAATGTATTGGCCCTGTGACTTATAGAGTTTCACTTCCTACTCATTTATCTGGCATTCATGACGTGTTTCACGTCTCTCAACTTCGAAAGTGTCTTCGGGAGTCGGATTCTGTTATTGATTCTCCTGATTTGCAAGAGCTTGAGGTCTCACCGGACTTATCTATTGTACAGCAGCCTATTCGCGTACTTGACACGGAGGTGCGACACCTTCGAAAAAAGGACGTGCCGCTCGTTAAAGTTCAATGGTCCGCTAATCCCAATGACTGTACTTGGAAAACCAGAGAGTATATCGAGCGATCTTATCCGGGTTTTCTGTCTTTGCATGGGAATGGTGAGAATATCTTTTCGTCTCAAGCTTATTTCCTTTTCTTTTGAATGTTGTATGTATGTAGTTGTTACAAGTATCTTCTCTAGGAATTGCGGGGACGCAATTTTGTAAGGAGGGAAGATCTGTAACAACCCGCATATTTAACGATTATATATTTTAATGTTTTATTTAAATATAGCGTCGTTAGTCGGGTTTTTGGATCCGAAACGTTACTTTTTGCAAATGGACGAATTAGGACTCGAAACCACCTCCATTGAGTCCAAAATGGCGTTTGCGATCTTTTTGAGTATAAGCTTTGATATGTTTGGAGTAAGATGAATTTTGCTACCTTTTCTAGTTGGGTTTTGGGTTTGGGTTCAGCCCACTAGCTAACTAAATACCCTAGCTCAGCCCATCTCTTTCCATTCACTCATTTTCCACTCTAAAGCTCAAGCTAAAACTGAAAATGGGGGAAAGGAAGAGGAATTAGAAATTCCAAGCCCTAGTTTCTTCTTGCAACTTGAATTCTTGCTCTAAAATCAAAGAGAAGATATTGGTAAGTCTCTTCTTCATCTTCTCCAACTCTTCTCCTCTTCAATTTCGGAAAGTTTCCTAAACCTAATTTGGGGAATATGTGTTTTATTCTTAGATTGAAGCTTGTAGAGTGAAGTGAAGAGTAGTTAGTCTCCTTCTTGTGTTTGTTCTTCTCATCTTTGTTTGTGTGTAAAAAGGTGAGTTTTGAACTCACATCTACTTCTCTTGATTTCATTGATGTTTGGTATGAATTCCTAACAAGTATTCATGTGCTATTGCTTTTGATTTAGAATGAATTGGCATTCATTAGATAGGGCAGGAAGTGCAGGAATTTAGGCTCCGGCCGACCAAACACAGGGTCCGGTCGACCGACCTGCTACCTGAGCACTTCCCTGCCTCTGTTTTGGAAGTGCAGGAATTTAGGCTCCGGCCGACCGACCCAGGAAGTCCGGTTGACCGACCTGCTACCCCGAGCACTACTCTGCCTCTAGTCAAGCCGACCGACTCAGGAAGTTCGGTTGACCGACCTGCTTCTGTTTCCTTGTTTTGCCTAGTTTGCCTATTTGTTTGTGATTCCAACTTTTATCGATCTAAGTTGATTCCAATTAGTTGGTTATGCATATTTGACCTTGGTGATTCCTTTTTGACTTCATTCACGGATTTTTATAAAATAATCTTTTAAATTGTATTAAAAGTTTGCTTCTCTAATTTATAAATTCTATTTAAACGCACACACACAATTTCGCACTTCGAGTGGAGTGGAAAGGAGATTAAATGGTTAAGTAAAACACGGACCATGAATCCGTGCGTTTATCTTTCCGATTAATCCCTGACCTATTCGATTGATTGTTTTGACCTTTTGGTCTGGTTTACCAATGAGATGAGGTAGACTTTGTACTGCTTTGAGTGTGAAATTAACTAACAGATAGTAAACCGTTTAGTGCGAACGGGTGGTTATTGGACTCACGTTACCACTTTTCGGATTCCTTTTTGAGAGTTATGACACATTCTGCCAGTTAGCGGTGTCCAGTACTGGGCCTTCGGACCTTCACCACTACGGTTTGTTGCCTTTGGGATAGTGTCTTCGGACTCTCCTTCAGGTTTGTTGCCTTCGGGTATGTTGCCTTCGGGTATGTTGCCTTCGGGTTTGTACCTTCGGGTTTGTGCCTTCGGGTTTGTGCCTTCGGGTTTGTGCCTTCGGGTTTGTGCCTTCGGGTTTGTTGCCCTAATAGTGTCGCTTTCGGAGTTGGTCTTTATGAGCCGCTCGGGTGATATTTGGGTTTGGAGCCTTCGGGCTTATGGATCCTTGTTTATACAGTACTGAGCTCGAGCAATCTTTTGTTTTCATTGATATGTATATTCCCTAGGTATAGCCCTTTGGTGTTGGTCTTTTTGAGCCGCACGATATATAGCGATTACCTTGTGGAACTTGTGTTACCTTCATTGGTATTTGTTATTGTCTTTTTGGCTTGTTTTGGGATATTCATATCCTTTGTTTGTTGTGTTGCCGATGATATAAGGCTTGTTATGATATGATTCATCTTTTGTTAGATGATTGTATTATCTCTTTTAGAGATATTTGTTATACATTGTGGCCTTGCAGGTTATTGTTGTTCAGTTTATCTAACTGATTTGTTTAGCTAGACTGACCCGTGTATTTTATACTCGGGTCAGACCGAGATGTTTCAGGTTAGGTGCTTTTGGACTTAGCCTATTTTGCTTCCGCATGGACTAACCAGCTTGTTCCTTTTTGTTAAAGCTTTTTGTGTAGTCCTTTTTATTGTAACTCTGATGTATGTATTATTTTGAATTCGTCTGTATATTGTGGTTTGCTATACCACTTGATGTGTATCAGTTTGTAAACTCTGTTATGTATCAATATATGTGTATATGATGATCTACTATTCTGTGATGTATATTACATTTGAGTTGTTATATTCTGTTCTGATACGTCCTCTAACCACCTATGGTTTTGTTTTAAGTATTCATTGGATATGTCGACCTATTTGGTATGACTATTGTCGATGTATTCAATAGATAGTTTGAGCAAGGCTATAGATGGTCGCTCCTAACCAGCCTTATTCTCCATGTTAGTTGACGGCATTACTCCGTAGTGTCCTTGGCTAGCGTGGGTATAGAGGTGGGGCGTCACACATATACATATATATACTTCAGAAATAATTCTATAAAATGGTATAAGTCTATCATAGGGAAACCATGTATATAGTCACCATGCTATAACTAACTGTCATATATGTCTAATCATATTGCATCACATCTCTATGAAATCACTCCTTTGATTCACCTCATGCACTTTAAAGTCATGTATTGTCCACAGTCAAGTTATTAGCATATAGGACTCATGCCTTAGTGTAGCCTCATGCCATATAGCGTTGTCTGTTGTCCTTTTGCTACCTGATTAGATTCATGCCCTAGACTATCCTCATGACCTAAAGGGTTGCTTAACATCCACTCCCTCATACAGTCCACCGTAGCACTACAAAGGAGCAAATCATCATTCCTAGACCACCTACAAAGTGTCATGGGACTGCATTCATATTTGCGTACACACTTTGGGCCGTTTACCTGTGCTCCAAACTCATTTACATTTACCTCCATCGTCATATCACATTTCCATGTCACAACACATATATATATATATCACTTCAAATAAAAAATTAACTCATTACAAACATTAGTTCATTCTGTTGACCATCAATTATCTCGTCATGCCTTAGATTGCCTTTAAGAACTCACGAGAAAACAACAATCGTGTCATGCACTAATTATTTATACATGCCTTTAGAGCCTACATTCTGAATGACAGTTGAATACTTCACTGGTGGACTGGGAGGGCATAAACAGGTACATCGGTGTATGTTATTCCTGCAGTTTTCAAACTTTTGGATATTCAAGTTTTCGTCATTGTTTTTGCCTCCGACCACCACTGCTTTGCCTCCAACTGTCTGAAAACATGCCTATACCCTAACCCTAGGTTTCAAAGTTGAATTTGTCATTTATTTTGCAAATTTTGAAATATAATAATTAGGCAACCATGTTATTATTATAATACCTAGTTTCCAAGTGTTATTATTAGACAAGTCTGTCCTAAGTGTCCTTACATTCCTAAGTTAACTTTTAAAAACTGTTTGTATACTCTGCTACAACCTACACATCAATATTATAATGTTATAATTGCGTTATACGGGAGGAAAGAACAAATCACTTACTAAACTATTTATCCCTGTCTAGATCCTTGCTACTCTACTAACTTGGGTATTATGAGCTCACTATATTATTTATTTTTGTCCAAATCACTTAACCATCTAACAATATTGAATATATTATAATTACTATATATGTTACAAAATATTTTCACCACTTCTTTATGAGATATCATGTATTAGCCTTAAAATGACCATTTTCCCCTACTTATATCTTATTTTTTTAAATTAGTTCACAACTTCCAATTATTTTTGTACTATTATATTATTAACATTTAATTAAAATATGCATCAAATTTTTAAGTATTACTTAAGATTTGTGTGATATTTTTCGATACCCGAGAGAATTGAGAACCTTATATACAGAGTTTTCTTATCCCAAAAATGGAGGACATGCACACTATCTTCCAATTTTGCATCTTCGAGAGTTTGCTCATGGCTCAAGCATGATACATAACTGAATCCACTCGATGACGTAGAAAATGAACCTTAAGCGACAAGATCTTGTAGGACTATGTGTGTAACCGAACATACTACTAAGAAGCTTAGGAGAAAGACCATAAATCAAGTTAAGTGTAGTACATTTTAATGGATTTATGCTATTGATGTTGTGTTACTGTTGATGGGGTTTAGTGCACAGATGATGATATTCAGTGTTGTTGTTTCATTTGATGTTTGGGGGCACCGAGCATTGTTAAACTAGTGGAAATACGTTTTGATGGCTATGTGTTGCTATTGTTATTTTTACCCTATATTTACGATGGTTGATTTGGGTGAAATAATGGAATATGATCTTTTATGATAGTGTCAATTCCTTGGTTTATTGTGTTTTACAACATTACATGTTAATAGGTATTTGATGTAAGAGAAGAGAAAGAAATATAACTACATAGGCTTGATCCTATAAGGATATGCAAAGCTATCTTTCTCTAAGTAATAACCACTAGCACTCTTAAGTTGCATAGCGTTATAGCACAACCCAAACTAGTTGATCACCTATTCCCTTTTTATCTTTGTATACTCATATATTTTTAAAGATTGCATGTGAAAACAAAGGAAGAAAAGAGATGTCTCGATGCTGGCTATATCTACTGGTTGCTTATTTAAAGTGTGTTCATTGCATTATAGTTGTATTGCCATAAATTCAATACTGACCAATGTAATTAGAAGACATAGATGTTTTGGTTTCTGTATTGGGCCTTGTTAGTCAAACATTTGTTGTCATTGTTTCTATATTATTGTTTAATTTTGTTGTGAGCTTTTCCCTATTTATTTATATTTCTAGCTTTTAAATTATATACCCAATGATCTATGGTTTTTAACATCTAGGATGACTACGCTTTCTTATTTTGACAGTGTTTGTAATGACTCGTAATTTTCGATGATTTAAATTAGCTAGTTTATTAAGGTTTTGGTAAATAAATTAAGACGAAACAAAAATTTTGCAATTTAATAATGAAATGAATGGTAAAATGAAATGCAACCATGAAAATTGAAGCTAATTATTAACAATTGAAATGAAATTACGATTAATTTAAGTAATGTAAATTATTATACTAGGCTATAAATTGAATATAAGAAAACAAACGTAAATATTGAATTAATTAATGAATTAATAATAATAAATAGTAATTGAATAAAATCAATATCCTGTAAGTAATTATAATATTGTTTGGAAATGATAACTTATAAAAGTATGATTAACAGTTTGTGGAAACAATTATTATAAGTTACCGATATGTTTTAATCCATTAAATTGAATAGAAATCAATTGCAATAAATCTAATAAATTATTACGCTAATGTTAATTAAGGTAATATTTGAAAATAATGTTAATATTATCCATAATAGGACAATTTGTTGAATTTAAAAGAATGGAAATGAAGACTTATCAATTTAATGGGATTTGAACTATAATGATTGGATTTAATTGCAAATAAATGAAATTAAATATTTAAATATTTCGTTAATTGAAATTAAGATGGAATGTGAGAATATTAATGTATTAGATTATGAATCCAATGTTAATTTCATCCGTTTGATAATAGTGAATTGAATAATAGAATGAAAAGTAAATTAAATAGAATTATTGAAAATTAAATTTATAATTTTTGAATTAACGAAATCGAGGTTAACACTGAAATTGATAAATTTATCAACTCTAAATTGACATTTAAATTTTTTTAACTCATTGTAAATGAATAAGGAATAAAAAATGATGAAATTTGTCAATTATCGAATTGAAATTGAAAATTTGACTTAATTAATTAATTATTAATTTATTTAATTTATGTAAAAATTTCCATTTTGGCCATTGACTCGGATTTCGACGAAATCAGTTTCATCGGATCCATAACGGCGAATTATTGTGGGATTTCAAGTTTCGTAGCGATCAGACTTATTGTTTGATCGTACGAACGCGAAACGCGTAGAAATCAATTTAATTGAAATCAGTTGAAATCAATTTGAAATAATTTGATTTTAGCATAACTTCTTCATACGATAGAATTTGGATTGAAAACCTATTCCATTGATTTCAAAATATTTAAAAACATCTATTTTGATATATCGGCTGACCCAATTTCGTTCCAGAGTCGAAATGGGCTTTTCGGGCCATTTATCGCTCAACGGTCCAAACCGATCGTGTCCATTCATCTCTATTTCTAAACTACCTATATATACCTTGTTATAAACCCTAGTCTATTCCTTATTCCTCATTTTCGTACGTACAATTCAGCCGTCTCTCCTCTTTCCCAATGGCAGACAGAACCCTAAATCCGAAAATGCAATTTCAAATAAAATTCAAAGCCAAAAATTAAATCTCTTTAAACTATATCGAATTATATATGGATTTGAAGCTCTCGATGAGCACAAGTCAAATATATGATTCATTTTTCAATTTGGGTTTCGCTGTCCCCAGAAATCGATGAACTATCCATGGTCGTTCATCACGCCGCGACCAAAATCGTTCGATCTTCGAATCTATTTTTAGGTACTGTAGAGTGGACCTAGATGACTTCATCTACGTAGTTTATTTGGCAAATCAACGTTACGATTGTCGGAAAAAGTTCAACCTAGGGTTTTAATTAGTGGTGGCTGTTGACCGTGCCTCGACTTGGGCACAGCGATGTTCGTCACGGGGTAGTGGGCATGGCGGCTAGTAGAGGCAGTCGCGAGTATCGCTGGTGGTTGCGCCAAATGTCGGCAGAAAGCGGTGGCTTTGTGTGGAGAGGGGGCGTGCGGGAATGTCGATTGCAGTTTAATTCGAGCACATACTGTAGCACGTGGGTTTGAGAACAGGGTGACGTGGCTGGATGTTAAGTAATGTTGTTTATTCTATTTGTATTTAATTTTGATTTCCAAATCGTCTAATTATCATAACTTTTACATACGAGGTCCGTTCCACGCGCGGTTCTCTCCACTGCGGTCGTATCAAAATTCTATACATTTTGGCATTGGTTTGGATGGATTCTAAGGCTGTTCAATTTTTGGGCTTAAATTGGATTTAAATTCAAATTAAATTCAAAAGGTGAGTGTTTTAACCCACTCACAACTTCTAAAATTTCTTATGTGTGTTAAATTAATTTTGATGTGATTAGAAATTTATTTATGACTGTTTGGAATATTTTTAATCATCATCTCAGTTAAATTGAATTTATTGAATAAAATTGTTATTTAATTTATTATTGAATATAAACTGCCAGTAAATACCTGTTATTGATTATCTGTTTTATATTGATGTTATTGTTTGAATTGGATGATGATTGATATTGGACGAATGGATGTTGTAATTTATATTGTTATAAACTGCAAGTTGTTATGTATTTTTATTTCATTTGGGATTACGGCTTGAAATGATATATAACCGCTTTTTTATTTTAAATTATGGATTGAAATGATAAATATTTGTATCGCTTGACCATAGGGTAGAAAACTATATACAGACACCATGGTCTATATATATATAAATATTTTGGAATAATTTCTATGTTTTGGTAAAGAAATATATGGTTTTATGAGATATTGATTTTGATATTTTGTAAATGTTATTTTATATATAGTTAAATTCTTGGTTTTAAGTATGTATAAATTTGGTTTAAAGAAAAAAATAAATTTAATAATAAAGTTTGATTTTATTAAGATATAATATGGTTAAGTATTTATAAAAATTATATTTCTGGGGTTTATAACGACTTAAATGAGAATAAGATAGGAAGATAAATATGAAATTGATTTGAAATTTAATAAAATTGAGATTTTAAAGGTATGATTTTTATAACTGGATTTTGGTTTAAGATGAATTTAACGAATATTTCAGGTGTAATAAATTGAAGGAAATATTTAGTTATTTGTATTTTGAGTTTTATTTAAATGAAAATGGATTTATTATGCAAATATTTCAAAACTAAAAATAGAACATTGAATTGTTGAATCGTAATTACCAACCTTAGTTTTGAAATTGTTTAATACTCAAAGTTTGAAATATATTGAATTGAAATGGTTCATTGAAACTGAAAGTGAGTTGAAAGTTATGAATCGAGATTTAATTTAAAGTGAATAAAATTGTGAAGTCGAGGAAATTATTTTACTTTGTAAAGAAAATTTAAATTCAAACTATTTTATTTTATATACGATTTGAATATCCAAACCATTTAGGTTTGGAAGTTATGGTTTAGAAGATATGAAATTTGAAGTATTATGTTTTGAAAGGTTATATTTCAAGCGTTTGGTTTCGAAATATTATAATTTTGAAAGTGCTATGATTATGGAAATGACATATTCGAAATAAAAATGATATTACATTGATTTGGGTTTTAATAAAAACGATATTATATTGATTTGGTTTTTAAACAGAAATGATTCGTATTTATATGGTTTTGAAATGGATATTATATTTCGGCTTTGAAGTATAAATTTATTTTGAAATGAACGCGGTGTTATAATATCATTTGGTTGTTAAAGAGACTGGGATCGGAAGTTGTCATACTCTCTGCCAACTCCGAAAACCACTTTAACCACCGTGTATGTGGTGGAGATTCCAGAATGAAGTAGGATGGTGGTGGCGTTCCTTTGAGTTATGAATGTGGACCCTGTGCAGTTAATGCGCTCAGTAGAATCGAAGCAGTGGAGGTGCAAAAAGTCATAGCGGTGATACAGCAAGGATATAGCAGGATATAGAGGATGGCTCTAAAATAGCATATAAAAATCATACTTAATGTTTTTACAAATATATAAGTGCTAATTAAATGAAAAATTATCATTCAATTGAATTAAAATAATACATAAATAATTTTAAATAAAAACATATGCGAATATACTTTAAATAAACGAAAAACTGTTATATAACATAATTGAATTTGATAGAATATTAGATTATTTTCATTTCTGAAAATATATTAAAAATTAAATCAAATAAATTAGTTTCATAATTTTATAATGTATAAACGCAATTTTTCAATTCATTTTATTAAAAAAGATATAGCGGGAATAGCGGAAATAACGAGATATAGCGGAAATAGCGGGGATTAAAGCGGAAAGGCTATATTCTGGGGCTATATCAAAAAATCGTAGCGGCAGAAATCCGCTATGAGATATAGCGGTGTAGTAATGGGGTAATAGCGGGGCATTAACTACACAGCGTGGACCTGACTCCGGTGAGTTGGCTTAAGGTGGCAAAAACAGGAGCGATCTCGGGGCCAGTGAGGTAGCCCCTCTTATCGGACACACTCCTCGATACCATTCTATTACTCTGTGATTGATTGGGGCCCTTTGATTTTTGGAGGTGTGGCTCGAGGTGGGCGGTAGCTGCGCGCTATGCATCACCACCAGCCCATGTGCGTAATTGGTATATCTATACTGGCATTGCCTTGTGTGTCGTGTCACCTACCCTAGCGAACCTTGTACGAGTTTGATTTGTGTCGTACCTATGGAGTATCTTTTCATAGTCTCCCGATCAGGAGATATGCAGGTAATGTATAGACTACTGGCACTATTACCTATTAAGGGCTATATGGGTAACCCCTTAACGCTATTTTAAAGTAAGTTTATCTTACTATTAGACATTATTATAATAGCGAAATATTATTACATAGTAAATAGTTTAACGGATCCTTAGGAGATGTGAATCCCGAGCATCTCTTAAGTTACTACACTCACGTTGACACTAGATAGGAGATGTCAAATCCCGTAAACATCTCTGACGCTGTTCCACTCATATTAGTTACTGTTGATTTAACTTACAGAAGATCTTTTAGTTCTGACTCGAGTGTTTTGTCTTTTCAATTAGCTCGGGTCGGTTTGAGCATTTCAGGATTTGAAGACCTTATTTCTGGAGGATGAAGACGAAGATTTGTATTACTATTATTTACAATATTATTCCACTGCATTAATTTTTATTCTCTGGTATGTGTAACTCTGATATGTATTGTATAAGTATAATCGAATATTTTGTAAACAGCTTCATGAACTGTTTATTTTATTATTATATTTTATCGTTCCGCTGCGAGATTCGGTTTTGTTTTATTTCTTTCTCTGCTTTTCTTATTTCACTACAAGAAAAACCATTTATAGTTGCAAAAATCGGTGGTGTTTTATTGTAAATTCAATAAAAAATAGATTACCAAATAATATAAACGTGGCAAAAAATAATTCACGTTTCCCGCTTCTAAGAAAATGAGTCCGCGCGAACTAAATAAACGTAACCTATCATTTTACTCTCGTACCTAACAAAATTCTCGTCCCTAATTTGATTTCTTCTTCAAAAAAATTCCCCTTTTAATCGTGTTAAATTTTCATTGCACTCAAGTATCATCGTCAACTCCGTCGTTTCCCCCTTACTCAACATCGATTCGCGGCTGCCAGCAGATCTAGGTATATTTAGGTATGAATCTTTTAAATCGATTAGGTATATTTAGGTATGAATCTTTTAAATCGACTTTGTGATTCTATTTGGATTTTATATGAATTTGAATGCATCTTATTTTCGTATTTTTTCCTAAACTATTACTGAAATGGTTGATTTAACCCTAATTGCAATGATCTTTTAGGATATCTGCTTTGATTTCTTTGAGTATATGAATGTTCTGTTGAAGTGGTTCAGTGAATCAATGGTTGCTTGCTGAGAGGAGGTTGAGGTTGCGTGTTTCGGAAATTTGGTGGGTTCAAGTAGCATTGATGGAGGTCGCGGGTTTGTTTGCGATTGGGTATTGGCTGGCTCGATGGTTGAGAGTGGTAAATGTTGGAGCATAAATAGTCTTTTGTGGAGTGGCAGGCACTGGAAATATGTCAGTTGTGTGGATGTGAGGTGGTGAAGAGGAGGCGGTGAAGTTGACTGTTGGTTTGGTAAGAGGAAACTGTTGGTTTGTACATTCTGAGGCTTTGAATTTATATGCAGTAATTCTATAATTTGCTAGACTTAGGCTTTGAAATCATGCATGGATTAATTATAAATACATGTAAATCTATGGTTAAATGCAAAATATAAGTGTAAAATTTATATTTTTGGAAAAGTATTCTTTGCCTTTGTCTACTAAACCACCATGGTTATATGCAGTAGTGCTACAAGTATTTGTACTTCAACGTCTAGTTATTTTTTTGATTACAACAGATAACCAATTTATAAGTCAAAGATTGAAAACTTATTTGCCTTCAAATGTCGATAATGGAAAAATGCTGGGTTTTTTTAAACAGGTGATAAAACCATGATTAACTTAATATGTATTTTGAGAATTAGAACATATAATCTAATACTAAAGCTCACTTTTTTTTTTTACTTTTTTCATAGAACTAGTATAGAATACCGACAAGGAGCAATGAATTTCGTGCATGCTGCAAAGAGAATGTAAGAAGCGTATAAAATTTTTTTTATGCCTTTGCAAGGATTGTCGAAATCTTAGTCGTCGTGATGACAAAATCATCGTTGAACATTTAATTATAAAAGGAATGGATCCTAAATACAATGACAGTGTAAGGTTTAACCATGGTGAAGAGATAAATGTAGAGAATAAAACAAATACGTTTGACGTATATGAACTATTCAAGATGATTCACTATGAAGATGAAGATTTTTTGAATCAAGATTTTTTTGATGATGATAAAGACGATGTTGATTCTCGAAGAAAAGAGGATGAGTTAGTCAAGAACTTGGAAGATGCAGAAACTCCATTATATCCTGGTTGCACAGATCACACAAAATTATCTGCCATCACCGTCTTGTATAATCTTAAATGTGAGACTGGCTTGTCCGGTAGTGGTTTTGATAAGCTTTTAGCTGTGCAACATCTATTTCTGCCGAAGGATAACGTGCTTCCCAAAACCTTATATGAAGTCAAGAAATTTCTTAAAGCATTCGACATGGGTTTTGAAAAGATACATGCTTGTGAGAATGATTGTTGCCTTTTCAGAAAAGAACACAAAAATTTAGAAAGTTGTCCAAAATGTGGTTCCTCGAAATGGAAGAAAAATCAAGATATTGAAGAGGTTATACAAGGTGTTCCAGTTAAAGTATTGAGATATTTCCCGATCATTCCGAGGTTTAGACGAATGTATAGATCTCAAAAGATGGCTGAAGAATTAAGATGGCATTTTAATAATAAAAGTAACGATGGAAAAATGCGTCATCCCGTGGATTCTATGACATGGAAAATGGTGGATGAAAAGTATAAATCTTTTTCATCTGATCCACGCAATCTTAGGCTTGGTCTTGCTACAGATGGATTCAATCCATTTTCCATGTTGAGTTCGAAATATAGTTGTTGGCTGGTAATGCTTGTGACATACAATCTCTCGCCTATGTTGTGTATGAAGAAAGAAAATATTATGTTAACTTTACTTATTCCAGGCCCGAAGCAACCCGGGAATGATATTGATGTATATTTGGCACCTTTGGTGGAAGACTTGCATCACTTGTGGTCTAATGGAGTTACTGCTTATGATGCATTTAGTAAAACTTTATTTAAACTGAATGCAATTTTGTTATGGACGATTAATGATTTTCCGGCTTATGGAAATCTTGCTGGATGTCGTGTGAAAGGGCAAAAAGCTTGCCCATTATGTAGTGTCAATACCCATTCTCGTTGGTTGAAACATAGTCGAAAGTTCGCCTACATGGGTCATAGAAGATTTCTACCTCCTTCAGATTCACGGAGGAAACAAAAGGCATTGTTTGATAATACCATAGAGACAGTTGGTGCTCCTAGAATGCTTTCTGGGAGAAACATCTATGCATTATTGAAGGATTATCTAAATGATTTTGGAAAAGGAATAGAGGAGAAAAGTAAGAAGAGAAAGCATGTCTATGATAAAGAAGATGAATATGATGATACTAACAGTTCTACAGAAGTAGAGCTATCAAGGTGGAAAAAACGATCAATTTTCTTCGATTTGCCTTATTGGAAGGTTAGTGGTTAATTTATTTATTTTTCATTGTTTTAATACAAGAAAAACCCAATAATGCATTATTGTTTTGGTTTTCATAGGAACTTCCATTACGTCACAATTTAGATGTGATGCATGTGGAGAAGAACATTGGTGAAAGCCTATTGGGTACAATGTTGCATGGAAATAAATCCAAAGATGGAACCAACTGTAGAAAGGATTTAGAGGATTGGGGAATTCGAAGTGAGCTTCATACACAACCTCGTGGGAATAAAACATATCTTCCACCGGCTCCATATATGTTGTCAAAATCTAAGAGAAAAATATTTTGCAAAAGACTGTATGATTTCAAAGGACCGGATGGCTATTGTTCAAATTTAAAAAATCAGATTTCGTTGTCGGATTGCAAAATTAGTGGATTGAAGTCACATGATTACCATGTATTAATGCAACATTTATTGCCAGTAGCGTCGAGAGGGTTCATGGCAAAGAAGGCAAGAAAAGCGATAATTCGCTTATGTTCTTTTTTTAACAAATTATGTCAACGTGTTCTTGATAGAGAGAAGGTAGAACAAATCAATGTTGAAATTATTGACGTTTTATGTGAGCTTGAAATTTTTTTCCACCATCTTTCTTTGATATAATGATACATTTATCCATTCATCTTGGAAAAGAAGCACAAATGTGTGGACCTATTCATTTTCGATGGATGTACCATTCGAAAGATATATGAAGACACTTAAAGATTATGTCAGAAACTATGCACGACCAGAGGGATGTATTACAGAATCGTATCTTGCAACAGAATGCATGTTGTTTTTCAATGAATTTTTGAAGAAATCAGGACATATAGAGGAGAAAGGAGCTCGAAATGAAGATTATGAAAGTAGTAGAATATTAGAGGGACGTCCAATTTCAGTATCGAAGACAATTAAATTTCCAGTTAATGAGAAAGAAAGTGCTCATTTAGCTGTGTTAATGAATATGGTCGTGGTGGAACCGTTTATAGAGTAAGTTTATGTTATATTGTTTTAAATATTTTGATGTGTTCGCAATGATATATATAACTTATAATCAATTGTTCAATACTAGTTTGCATTTGGAGGAATTAGAAAATTCAGACCAACGCATGACAAAAAATGCGACCTTACTTTGGGAAACACATACAAAAAGTTTTGTCGATTGGATTAAAAGGAAGGTTAGTTAGATTTCAAATATATTCTCATTCAACTATCTTACTATATAAATTTACATGCTAAATGAAATTTGTTGTAGATACCTATTACCTCCAAGGATCATAATGACATGTTAAAATGGATTGCTTATGGTCCGAAGGATGATGCCATGTCTTTCAAAGGATATATCATCAACGAGCAACGTTTTCATGTAAAAGATTTAGGGAGAGAAACTCAGAATTGTGGGGTGACTTTTGATGCAACTACTATGTGTAGAGCAAGTGCTTAAGATATGTCCCAAGTGGTTGATGTGGTCACTTATTATGGAATATTGACAGGTATAATTTTATTAGATTATCATTTGTTTTATATTCCTGTTTTCAAGTGTCGTTGGACGTATAAAGGAAATGGAGTAAAAGTTGATGATGATGGGTTCACTTTTGTTAATTTACATCAAGCATCATTTTCACGAGACCCATACGTACTTGCATCTCAAGCAAAACAAGTATTTTATTCAAGAGAGAACGATGTTTCTAATTGGTACGTTGTAATGAAAGCACCATCAAGAAGTTTTAATGATATAGAGGAGCACGATTGCATCGAGGAAGATATTCAAGTGGTGGAAGATGAAATAACTGAAGCGGATGATGAAGATGTTTGCTATGTTAGAGAGGATTGCGAGGGCATAATTGAGTAGATTATATGTTCTACTTGAGCATAGTTGTTCATTTGCTTTAGTGATGGTTGAACTTATATATTAAATCCGGGCTATTTGGAAATTTCATTGAACTTGTATTGATTTTCTTTAGTGATTGTTGTTCATTTGCCGCACTAATGCTTTGTTTTTTTTAATGTTGTGAATGGCTGTTAGTTTGCACCATTTAATTTTCTAATCCATTGCAAATGCATGTACCATTCAATTTTTGTTCTTTGTGTTTTGATCTTTGTATACTTCCATAGACAAAGCATTATATGTTCTTATCAATTCCGTTTGCATATATTGCTTGATAATGAGTAGTGTTCTTATAAATTCTGTTTTCATTACATGTACATTTTCTCATAAAATTACAAATTTGTTCATCATCTCAAGGCTTTTAGGCCTGCTTGTTTGGTTTGCAAACTGCCACATCTCTTTTTAGCCGCATGTTGATGATATTTAAGTGTTGTTTGTTAATATTTATCACTGCTTATTGTTTGCATGTGCTTTTTGGTTTATACTGTGTTTTCTGTCACTTGTAGAAAAATATGTCTACAACATCTATACGTACCCGCTTGCAGAGAAAGGCTGAAGAACAAACAGTCAAAGCTAAGAACAAACAGTCAAAGCGAAAACGTAAAGTTCCAGCTAGTATAAACGAAATAGGAGAACAACCAGACAATGCTAAGAAGCAAGCCATTGTTCACAATGAAGAAGACGAACAACCACTAGATGATATCCCCTCTGACCCAAATGAAGGACTCCGCTCAGAAAATGAAACCCGTCCTAAACAAACTGCTGATGCCGAGCTGGAAATTGGGAAACAAAGTGAAGATGTAATCGGAAGTACATCTCAGAAAAGAGGCGGTAGAGGTCCAGCAAAAGCAAAAAGACTCCCGTCATGCAGTCAGGATCGAATTGAAGTTGAGTTCAATGATCTAGGCATACCAGTAGGGCAAGGGTCGGTATATTTATCCTCTTTTCTTGGACCGCTTGTGTCGGAGCAGGTTCCGTACACCATTGATGATTGGAGGAATATTAGTGATGACTTAAAAGAATTTTTTGGCAGTCGGTTCTGGTATGAAGCAGGCATCTATTATTTAACATTCTGACTCTAATATGTTTTGAAAATGACTTCTAATATTGCATGGTCTTGCCAATTATAAATTGAAATTGCCATCTAATAACTTCTGGATAAATTGAAAAATAGTTCTTGCCAATTATAAATTGAAATTGCCCTCTAATAACTTCAGAAAACCTTTCAGATTTAATTAAATCTGCCGTATTTAAATTAAATAAATTTTACTAATATCATGTTTTGATGCATTGTTGCATATTAGATTTAAATTGGAAGAGGAATGGCAAAGAAAAGCTATATTTCAACAAATGGGAGTACTTTGGAGATCGTCAAAAAGCAAATTGGTTCGAAATTTGCAAAAAGCGGAGAACGATGAGGAAAGACTTAAACTGAAACCTACGAACATAAAAAGCATAACCGATTGGAGGAAATTTGTGAAGGCGAAAACAAGTCCGGAGTTTAAGGTAAATCATTCCTACTGAACTCGTCTGGCATGTTTCTGTAAATCCATCTACATAGTTAGCAACCGGTAAATTTCTTTACAAGTGAAGTCCAAGTGTTGGTGGATGCTGAGGGTTCCTGTTTAGGTATTAGCTGCAGGAACCTATGACAGTACAAAATACAAATGCATTATGACAAGCACAGGAACATTTTAAATGAAGTAAAAAAACACTTTGCAAGTTAGTTCAATCTATAAATATTATTAGTAGATATGGAATGCTGTATATGTCACTGAGTTATCCAGCATTAATAATACCAAATAAGTATATGACCATGATGAATTGATTTTCAAATAAATTGCAATCCTCACCATACATATTTACCCTGAATTATAAATATTAGATAGTTTTTCTTTTTATAATTTTGGCTGTTAAATTCTAGCATCTTTCAATATTTTCAGCAAAAAAGTGAGAAATATTCAGCCCTTAGTTACACACAAATTCCGCATACAACCGGTCGTAGGGGAATGGCTAGAAAGACCGAAGACATGGTAAGTTAATTAACTATAGCATTATTTAACATTATTTTATACCTGTCAGTTTATTAATTTAATGTTATTCTATTTTTAGAAAAAATAAAGTGTAGATCCATCGTCCATAAGTAGAGTTGATGTGTGGATTAGATCTCACATTAAAAAAAATGGTGAACCAGTGAACATGGAAGCTAGGAATACTATTGTAAAATTGTTTTTAATTTTATTGGTATATATTTTTGAAACTATGATATTTTTACCATTGTACATTATCTATGTGTATTTATTTATATAGGAGGAGATCAAAAAATATGGTAGCCTATCCCAATCCGGCTCGACACAGACTGATATTGGAAAAGATGCTCTTGTACATGTACTGGGACTAGATAAACCGGGACGGTTAAGGGCATTGGGTAGGGGTTGCACCTTAACCAAGCTAACTTTGGCCCAGTCTAAAGATAAACAAGTGTCTCGGTGTCGAGAGGAAATAGCAGAATTGAAGGGAATGATACAGACTCTGATGGACCAGAAGGTAAATTTTTGGAAATTAATTTATATTCGTAAAATATTAATTTATATTCGTGCTTCGCTGCAGGGTAAAGAAAGTTCGAGAAGGAACTCACCTGATTCGGTAAAAATAATATTTATATTACTCAATAAATGAAATTTATATTTTAATTTTTTAATCCAGTAATTGATTTAATTTTCGGTTGATTAATTGTAGAGCGACAACGAAGTATGTTTGCTGTTGAATTGGGATGGAACCTCTGGAGTTGTAGCCCATGGGAGGCTGTTGTCCATGGACCCAGATGACGTTGTCAATGGCATTCATCTTGGACCAAATGCTGGGAGCGTTGTTATAGATTCAGTGGATAAAGCAGATACTTATTTATGGAGGCCTACACCTGAAATGGCAGTCTTAGCAGACGCTAAGAATAAGGTAGTTGCTTGGCCATCAGTTTGCATCAAGGTCCCGCTGCGAACACGGTTGAACTGTAGTGCAGCCAGTACGGTAATTTTATTCACGTTAAGTATATTAGTGTAATATGCTACGAGCTTATTGATGTCTAAAATGCAGCGAGCACACCCCCCATCTGAATAAAAATTTAACACATATTCGTTGTTTTTGTATAGCATACTATAGTCTTGAATTTCACTTCTCATTTTTAGAGTACCAGCATCATCGAAGACACTTGCAAGATTTACGGTTGCACTGAGGGTGAAGGTGTAGTTATCGAAGGAAGAATCCACGCCACTGATCCAAAATATACTGTTAATGGTATTCCACTCGGTCCGTCTGCTGTTGTGATTTGGGTGGACAAAGTAGTAAATAAAGATGCTTATTTGTGGCGACCCACATCTGATATGTCGTGCATTGGAGATGCAGTTGGTAGGAAAGTAGCATGGCCAAGATCAAAAGTAGAAGCTGATCAAGAAAAACTAGATGAGAGTCGTGATGATACTGAAAATGTTGTGAATTCTCCCATGAAGTCCGCACATATGGTCATGAATAAATCGCAAAATGTAAGTATTAATTTTCAAATTTGAAGAAGTTAATTGTGTATGAAAGTTTATTTAATGTGCATGTATACATTGTGCATAATAATCTCTTTTCTTTCAGCCGATTGCAACCATGCAAAAGGATGCCAAATGCCAGTTGGTCGATTTGGGTGGAGCAGACGTAGTGGCTGAAGGAAGTATTGCATCAACTGATCCGATAACGATGGTCCATTGTCGTCCATTGGGACGTAATGCTGTAAAAGTTTGGATTGAACTGGTGATAGTTCCAGATGCAGAGATATGGAAACCAACATCGGGTCTGACGTGCATGGATGATTGCTTTGGCGTTCCCATAGCTTGGCCAATGGAAAAAATCATTATTAAGTCAAAATGAAAGGTGTATTTTTTTTTATATATACATTAGGAATGCCAGCTAAAGTGCAGATAGATTTTTGGTAAAATAATAAAAGTACATAAGTAGGGGTGTTATATTCGAATTATGATTGAATGATTGTGATTAGTGGTTCAGGTTAAGGGGAGGGAAAATAATTGATGGTGAGGAGTTACGTATGGATTGTGGTGGAATGTTAGTGATGCAGTTTTAAGTTCAGGTTTTGTTTTCTCACTCTTTTGTTCTGTTCTTTGTTGACAGGTAGTTCAGGTTTTGAAGACATCAGCAATGACAGGTAGTTCAGGTTTTTATGGTGGTTCTGGTTTTGCTCGGTACTTCAGTTATTTCAGACGTTTATTTCAGATGTATATGTACGGTTATGACACTTATGGTAGTTTGGTTATAATACTTATGGTAGTTTGGTTGTGTATGTGTACGGGTAGCTTTTTGTCGATACCTATGTATGTGGATGTATGAATGTCTATGTATCTTGTGGATCTTCAATGCGTATACGTATTTTGTAGTTGTTTAATATATTGTGTTCAAAAGTGTATGTGCTTGCGTATTCTGTTATTATATAATTGGATGCTAGATCAGGGGTAAATCTGGAGTAGCAAGTGGAGGGAAACAAACGCTACTGGATATTATTTATTTTGGTAGCGTTAAAATGTCGCTACAAAAGAGTGATTAAAAACTCAAGTACACTTATGCTGGCATTTATTAAGCGCTACAAAAAATGTATATAATGCCATGAAAAGGTAAAGTGGAGGAGAAAACCCTTTCGGTGGCGTTAAACAGGCGCTACAAAAAATTTAGATAACGCCATAAAAAAGTATCATGGAGGAGAAAACCTTTTCGGTGGCGGTAAACAGGCGCTACAAAAAAGGAATTCTATGGCGTTATAAAAACGCTATCAAAAAAACAAATTTGGTGGCGTTTGAAAAAGTGCAACTAATACTCGAGGATTTTTAGTGGCATGTTTTTTGGTAACGATTATCGGAACGCCACTAAAAATACGTAGTGGTGGTTTTTGGGCGCTACAAAAAATCAGTTTTCTTGTAGGGTTTACCCCATAACAATCAGCCCTTTTGTATGGTTTGGGTCTGATGTGTGTGGTTTATCGTCGATTTAAAATGTACAAAAGGCGGGATGTTACATCTGGTATCAGAGCTTTGGTTTAGCGATAAACCTTAGCTTTATAAGGTCTGACTCTTTATTTATAGGGTAGTAATACCCTATGATGAGTCATTGAGTGTATATATGAGAGAGCGTATTTGTTAGTGTTATAAAAAGGTTTTAGTTGAGTTGATTTGTTTCGTTTTGTATTTATAAATCCTGGTTGGTGCATAGGACGCTATGACATCAATAGGGATTTCTAAACACTCAATAGGACAGACCGATACAATATTTGTTTTGAATATAGGTGAATGAAATAATTTTGCCTATTATATTTTCTATATATAAAATAAATTTTTTATTTAATGATATATATTTGGTTGTAATATATTGGTTGTGGGGTAGTGAAATTTATAAATATTAGTTTAAGGTAGGATTTGAAAAGTAAAATAAAATAAATGAAATTGGAAATTTTAGAACTTAAATTCCGGAGTTTTTGAAAATTTCTTTCGAATAATTCGGAGATATAATAATAATAATAATATTAGAAGTATTTTTTGATATAAATACTTCAAATTTTTTTGAAAGAGTTGTTTTAAAGAAATTTTGGAAAGAAATAACTTATGTACTCCCCTCTCTGTCGCTGGAAAATAATTTCGGTGATGAGTGCATGCATCATTGACATTCATTTTCGAGTTTCTATGTGGGAAGGCCACTGTAGTAGTTTTACTGCAGATTTATTTTGACAAACAAATACAAATTTTAAATTGTTTTAAATATAATTGGGTATATAAATTATAAGTGTATACATCTATCTATTATTTTAAAATGATGTGAAATTAAACCCGGTATTTAATTCTTAAGTTTCCGTTAATTAATAGTTTCAATTGCTTTTGTGAAATGGAATTTAACTAATAATTGAAACCTCTAGATGAAATAATAGATTTAATGCTAGGTTATAAATGAAATTCCAAGAAAGTTGAAATTGTAACCTATAAAACAAAAGATGTGATTATTGAACATTAAGTTATTTAAAAGAAATAATATAAACTTGTGTAACTTTCAATTACATCCTTAAAAGCACATATATAACTTACCAAATATTAAACGTTCTAATGCTTATAAGAAATGTAATAGGATATTATACTAGTAAACTTGTAGTAATGAAAAGTATTCAATGAAATTCCTTAATAAATAAGAAATTGATGTTGTAGTTGCTATAAACTTATGTTATGATTGAAATATTACTGTAATAAATTTTTATGGAAAGTACGTAATATAAGAAAGTTATTAAAAACTTAAGTAGATGAATTGATATGCTAAGAAATTGAATGGAACATGAATACCATGGATAGATGAATGTAAGTAAATGAAGTCAAGTAATAATGAATGAATGAATATAATGTCATAAAAGGAAACTAACATGACATGAATAAATGGAAATGAATATTTGTAAGTAATAAATGAAATGAAGATAAGTATTAATTGAATGAAAAGGAAAGCAAACAACAAATATTATGAAATGAAATTATTAAGAATGAGCTTGATCTATTGTTTGAAATTGTTGTTTGTTTTGGTTTATGAGTTGTTTGGGTAAAAGATACTTTAAATTTTCTTGGATGTATGAATAATCTATGGGGTTTATCTAAGACTGTTGAGTAAATGGAATACTTCGCAGTTATTTGTCATTCTATGTGATTTAAAGTACCTTAACCCGAACAAACCAATTGTTTGTCTTGCTTGGATGGTTGATTTGTGTTTGATGTGTATGCTGTGGTTGCAGATGATTGTTGTCGTTTGACATTGATTATTTGTTAGTAGTTGAAACAAAATTAATATTTCATTTTATATAATTATTAACCCTTTTTGGATTATATTAATGAAATACAGGTTATGGAAGCAATTGCTACTGCTTTTGGTTTCGTAATTAAGCATTACTTGCCCGATAAATAGGTACGTTCTCGGATTATTGTTTTATAGCGTTATTATATTGTTTTTTCTGTTGTTGGGATATATTATTTTAAGACGTTGTGATATATATTATTATATTGATATTATATTTTCTTCTGAGCCTCCCCGTACAAAGGAGACTCTGCCAAAAATAATCGTAAATTTTGGACTTAGAAAATTTTTGGAAAATATTTTCCAAACGTTATTAATTTGAGTATAAAATGACTTAATGGTTATAAATTGGCATATTTTATTTAAATTGATTAAATTTGTAAATTTATTTGTTTATAAAGTTAATATTTTTGAATAAGATGTATTGTTTACTCGATTCCTTCTTTTCCTTTATTTTTCCTTTTCGGGGACGAAAAGTTTTGAGTGGGGGAGAGTGTAACGACCCGTAATTTTCGATGATTTAAATTAGCTGGTTTATTGAGGCTTTGGTAAATAAATTAAGACGAAGCAAAAATTTTGCAATTTAATGATGAAATGAATGCTAAAATGAAATGCAACCATGGAAATTAAAGCTAAGTATTAACAATTGAAATGAAATTATGATTAATTGAAGCAATGTAAATTGTTATATTAGGCTATAAATTGAATATAAGAAAACAAACGTGAATACTGAATTAATTAATGAATTAATAATAATAAATAGTAACTGAATAAAATCAATGTCCTGTAAGTAATTATAATATTGTTTGAAAATGATAACTTATAAAAGTATGATTAAGAGTTAGTGACAACAATTATTATAAGTTACCGATATGTTTTAATCCATTAAATTGAGTTAGAATCAATTGCAATAAATCTAAATAAATTATTACGTTAATGTAAATTAAGGTAATATTTGGAAATAATATTAATATTATCCATAATAGGACAATTTGTTGAATTTAAAAGAATGGAAATGAAGACTTATCAATTTTATGGTATTTGAACTATAATGATTGGATTTAATCGCTATCTAAATATTACGTTAATTGAAATTAAGATGGAATGTGAGAATATTAATGTAATAGATTATGAATTCAATGTTAGTTTCATCCGTTTGATAATAATGAATTGAATAATAGAATGAAAAGTAAATTAAATAGAATTATTGGAAATCAAATTTATAATTTTTGAATTAATGAAATTGAGGTTAACACTGAAATTGATAATTTTATCAACTCTAAATTGACATTTTTTTTTTTTTAAATCATCGTAAATGAGTAAGGAATCAAAAATGATGAAGTTTGTCAATTATCGAAATGAAATTGAAAATTTGATTTAATTAATTATTAGTTTATCTAAGGGGCATTTCACTAGAAGGACAAACTTTGCAGTCCAAGTAGTTTCTAGGACACACATCTATAGAAATTAATTTCAAGGCCATACTCAGCAGAATAATTAATTTTGAGGACAAAGTCAGCAGTCCATTTACTTTCAAGGACATAATTGAATAGGTTTTTGGGCCTTAGGAACTAATTATTTTGCATTTTGTCCTTAAAAGTAATTATTTCAGTTGTGTGTCCTACAAACTAATTGCACTTGCTAAAGAGGCCCTTGTGGCTAATTTCCACTTTATTTAATTTATGTAAAAATAGCCATTTTGACCACTGACTCGGATTTCGACGAAACTAGTTTCATCGGATCCGTAACGGTGAATTATTATAGAATTTCAAGTTTTGTAGCGATTGGACCTGTCGTTTGATCGTACGAACGCGAAAAGCCTAGAAATCAATTTAATTGAATCAATTGAAATCAATTTGAAATAATTTTATTTTAGCATAACTTCTTCATACTATAGAATTTGGACCTGAAACCTATTCCATTGATTTTAAAATATTTAAAAACATCTATTTTGATATATGGGTTGACCCAATTTCGTTCCGGAGTTGAAACGTGCTTTTCGGGCCATTTATCGTTCAACGGTCAAAACCGATCGTGTCCATTCATCTCTATTTTTGACCTACCTATATATAACTTGTTATAAACCCTAGCCTATTCCTTATTCCTCACTTCTGTACGTACAATTCAGCTGTCTCTCCTCTTTCCCAATGGCAGATAGAACCCTAAATCCCAAAATGCAATTTCAAATAAAATTCAAAGCCAAAAATTAAATCTCTTCAAACTATATCGAATTATATATGGATTTGAAGCTCTCAACTAGCGCAAGTCAAATATAAGATTCGTTTTTCAATCTGGGTTTTGGTGTGGTCGAAAATCGATGAACTATCTACGGCCGTTCATCACGCCGCGACCAAAATCGTCCGGTCTTCGAATCTATTTCTGGGTATTGGTGAGTGGACCGAGTGGACTTCATCTATGCAGTTTATTTGGAGAATCGACGGTCCGACAAAAATTTAACCTAGGGTTTTAATTGGTGGTGGCTGCTGACTGTGCCTCAGCTTGGGTACAACGACGTTCGTCGTGAGGTAGGGGGCACGGCGGTTCGTAGAGGCAGTCGCGAGTATCGCTGTTGGTTGCGCCAAACGGTGGCAGGAAGCGGTGGCTTTGCGTGGAGAGGGAGTGCGTGCGTACGTCGATTGTTGGGAGTATTTCGACCGGCTCAACATCGCCGAACCAACACCCTTCCTATGCATAACCGAACCAACCCACACTCCATCTCCCTGCCAAACCAACTTCATCTCCATGTACTACCGGACCACTTACTACCGAACCAACTACCGGACCACCTACTACCGAACCAACTACCTCTCCAACATACTACCGAACCAAACACCTACCGGTCCAACACCAGCCGAACCAACCAACTTCCCCTACATAGCCGAATCAACCTCCTTTCCATGTCCAACCGAATCAACCCACCTCCACACGTTGCCGAGCCAGAAGCAAGGGAAGACGCGACCGGACCAACTCTGTCAGGCCAGATTGCTTCAGCCCAGGCCCACCAGAAGCTATATACATCCAAGACCCCTGCCCCCAACCTCACTCTATAAACAGAGGGGCAGGAGTACAACAATGGCAGACAAGTTTGAGAGCTCAAGCACGGATAGAACTTTCAAACAACTTTCAATTACTTGTAATCAAAGCTTTGTACTTGTAATTTGAAAGGAAAAGGAGAATAACATATAAAGTGGATGTAGGCACGTTCTTGCCGAACCACTATAAATCTGTGTGTCTTTTACAGTTTAGTCCCTGCTTTTTATATATTTGCGTAAATCACCCAAATCACTAGAAACAACATAAAATTAACTAATTCATACGACTTGGAGGTGTTTGTCCATTTTTTGTGTAAAGATTTTTGGTGCTTTCACTGAGAACCAGGAGCTCGAAGCTTCAGCTTCTCCCACTTAACCCTTTTTCCATCAGCATCGTTCATCGCTTGGAAAATATGGCTCCCGGACGGAAGAAAGATGCTAACAAAGGAAAGGACATCGCAATTGGCAGTATTCCAGATCCAGTGACCAGAGACCAAGACAATCGTCCAGTTCCAATAGCAACTTTAAATCAGGCAAATCCGACAGCCCCTGCTACGGAACAACCAATTACAAGGGCGGATCTGGACAAGGTTGTGGCTGAAGTAACTAACAGCTTCGCATCTCAACAAGAAGCCTTGGTGGACCAACTCATGTCACGCTTAAGGGATGCTGAAGAATCCAACCGCAACACTGAATCATGGGGTGAGTCCCGGTCTGGAGGATCTGGGAGGCGACAAAGGTCTTTATTCTTCGAAGAGGCTAACAACAGAAACAGCCATGGTAGGAGCCGTGCACGGACTCAGCCCGAATTCCGACCCGAGGAAACACTTGGAACCGAACCCAATGGGGGAGGTGCCAGGCAGGGGTTGGATGTAGCTGAGCCTGTCATGCTACCTAACCATGAAAACACCGGTAGACGGGGCCGAGCTGGAGTCTGACCCAAAGTTGAACCCGAGGAAGTGCTGAGAACTGAACCCAGCAGGGGAAGATCAAGGCAAGGGCCAACTGTGGCTGACCCCAGCATGCCCCCAGGAGACCAGAGGAAGCCATTGGGGAATGTTAGGAGTGACAGACGATATCATCCCTACAAGTCGTCTGGACGGAATCAGTCCCGCAGGGAAGAATCAAACTCATTTCTATCCGCTCCAAGTTCTGATGAAAGGATGGCGCGATTGTTTAGAGAGTGCGTCCAACGGGAGCAAAGGGATCGGGGGATAGGTGCTAGGGTAACCAGCCCCTTCACCCGCAATATCGAAACCGCCATCACCCCCCGGGAGTGGAAAATGCCAACAATGGAACCTTACAAGCGAACCTCTGACCCCATAGTACACTTACAGAGATACACCCAGCATATGCTCATGAGCGGAGCAACGGAGGGAGTATTGTGTAAATGCTTCCCACTTTTCCTGACAGATCTAGCTACTTCTTGGTTCTGCCACCTACCCCAAGGGTCCATCAGCTCATGGGAAATGTTGAAAGAAAAGTTCATCAGCCAGTTCCGCATTCATGTGGAACAACCCAAGGACGCTTATTCCTTATCTAATATCAAACAGAAACCCGGAGAGAGAGTGCAACAATACCTAACCCGATTCAACGCCGCCGCGGCCGCAGTCCAAGATTCCGATGAGAAACTTATCCTAATGGCTCTCTGCAGTGGTGTAGATCCAGATACTAAACTTGCTAGAAGACTAACCAAGGAAAAGACAGCTACTTTACTGGATTTCTTCCATGAAGCTGGAAAGTATATGAGACTTGAAGACGATGCCACTGAGAGGCAGTCAGGGCAACAGGTTAAGACAGCTACAGACAGGGTTCCTGCTGCAGCAAAGGATGTTCGGAGAAATGACTCTAGAGACAATGCTAGGGGCAAGAAGGGAGAAAAGCGCTTATATCGACCTAGACCAAGATTTGACTCTTACACTCCTTTGAATGAAACGATCGAAAACATCTTCCTAGCCACTCAAGACGAAGTTAGATACAAGCGCCCCCCGCACAAGAAAGAGTCAGATAACGCACTCAAGTCTGGGAAGTTCTGCCGGTTCCATGAATCCCATGGACATGACACCAATGAATGCCACCATCTCCGGGACATGATTGAAGAACACATCAGAAGGAAGAGACTGGAACACTATGTAAAAAGCCAGAACAGGACTTCGACTCCTGCCAATGAGAATCCTGGGCTACCCCTCCCAGAAGTAGGCGGAGGAAATCGCAACACCAGCGGCTCTAGTCAAGAGAAGATAGTGGTCCATACCATATCAGGAGGACCACACATCGCCGACAGAAGCTGGGCAGAGATGGAAAGATACGGTAAGTCACTTAGAGACGATGAAGGCTACGTTAACTATGTTATGGAAGAACGCCACCCGAAACGGAAAGAGAATGACGACATCACATTCAGTAGGCGTGATCTAGAGGGAAGACAGTACCCACACATGGATCCTATGGTCATCTCTGCCTGGTTCGGTCCAGCCAAAGTTTTCCGAATTTTAATAGACACTGGAAGCTCAGTAAATATCCTATTCAAGCATGCTTTCAACAAAATGAAGCTTTCAATGAAGGATGTGTCTCCCTGCAACAAACCACTACATGGTTTCACTGGAGATGCGAAGATGCCCCTCGGGCAACTGGACCTTTTTGTTGAAATAGAAAGTCATCCCCACTCCGTTGTGCGAAAGAAAACATTTGTGCTAATAGAAAGCCACTCGGCCTACAACGCCTTTTTGGGAAGACCAGCCTTGTCTGACTTCCAAATTGTCCTAGCCCCATGGTGCCTGAAAATGAAATTCCCAACAGGTAACGGAGTAGGAGAAATAGAGGGAGATCAAGACGCCGCTCGAGATTGCTATGTAACTGAGCTTCGCAATAACCGCAGGAAGGATAAACGGAAGGATGCAGAGACTTCTCTCTGCAAGAAAAATCCTGGAAGCATAGCAATTAAAGAAAGCCCCTCCTCTTCGATATACCAGCGATTCTTTCAACGAATTAGACCCCAGGGACAAAGAGGAGGGGGCCACCACCGAGCCTGTAGAGGCTATGGAATTTGTATCTGTAGACAAACACGACCCAAGTAGACTGCTGAGAGTTGGGTCTCAGTTAAGAGCGGAGTTGAAAGATCAACTCCTCAATTTTCTTCGCCACAACATGGATGTATTTGCATGGACGCACGCCGACATGACAGGAATCTCTCCAGACATAGCATGCCACATACTAAACATCGATCCCACCAAGGTGCTAGTGAAGCAGAAAAAGAGGAGCATGGGGGCAGAACGATCAGCAGCCCTTGAGGAAGAAGTAAAGAACTTACTTGCCAATGACTTCATACGAGAAGCCATCTATCCAAAATGGATCGCCAACCCGGTACTAGTAAAGAAAGCTAATGGGAAGTGGCGAACATGCATCGATTTCTCCAACTTAAATGACGCTTGCCCGAAAGACTGCTTCCCACTCCCCCGAATCGACCAACTCGTGGACAGCACAGCCAGACACGAACTCTTATCCTTTATGGGCGCATGCTCAGGATATAACCAGATCCCTATGCACGTCCCCGATCAAGACCACACTAGTTTCATCACTGACCGGGGATTGTACTGCTACAGGGTAATGCCTTTTGGACTTAAAAAGCCGGAGCTACTTATCAGCGCCTCGTCAACAAGATGTTTGCGGAACTAATAGGACGAACTATGGAGGTTTATGCGGATGACATGCTGGTAAAATCGAGGAAAGCCAACGATCATATAAACCACCTAGATGAGATGTTTCAAGTACTTCGCCAATATGGAATGAAGCTGAACCCTCTAAAGTGCTCCTTCGGTGTATCGTCGGGAAAGTTCTTGGGATTCATTGTCCATGCCAGGAGGATTGAAGCAAACCCCGAACAAGTTCGGGCTTTGCAAGATATCAAGATACCATCCACTCGAAGAGAGATGCAAAGCCTAAACGGGAAAGTGGCTGCCCTAAGTAGGTTCATCTCTAAAGAAACCGACAAATGCATCCCTTTCTTCGAAGCTCTAAAGAAAGACAAAGGAAAGTTCGAATGGACTGACGAATGCTCGACAGCCTTCCTTAACTTAATCGGACACCTCCAGAGACCACCAGTACTCTCAACTCCAAATGAAGGCGAGGAACTATACCTATACCTTGCTGTGTCGTCCCATGCTTTAAGCGCCGCTTTGGTGAGAGAAGACAACCGCGCGTAGCGGCCCGTGTACTTTGTAAGCAAGAGATTTACAGGGGCAGAAGCCAGATACCCTAAACTTGAAAAGCTAGCATACTGTTTGCTAATCACGTCACGGAAACTGCGACACTATTTCCAATCTCATTCCATCAAAGTTTTAACCGATCAACCGCTAAGGCAGGTGCTCCACCGCCCCGATACTTCTGGGCGACTACTTAAGTGGTGCATTGAACTGAGTCAATATGATATCACCTACCGACCTCGCACCGCTATCAAGGGGCAAGCCATAGCTGATTTCATTGCCGAATTCACTACTAACGAAGGTAAGGAGCAATCTGAAATAGCAGAAGATATCAAGTGGAATCTCTTCGTAGATGGAGCATCAAATGAACAAGGCTCGGGGGCAGGTGTTGTGATAATCACCCCCAGGGGAAGAAAGCTGTACTACGCCCTAAGGCTGGAATTCGCTGCCACCAACAATGACGCAGAATACGAAGCAGTGATAGCCGGATTAGAACTTGCCCTGGAAATTGGAGTCGGTTCTTTATGTCTCCATAGTGATTCTCAACTTATTGTAAATCAAATACTGGGAGAATTCCAGGCTCGAGGAGAACGACTCACAGCATATCTAAAGAAGACAAAGCTGCTGCTCAATCAATTGGATCACTATTTAATCAAATACATTCCTCGAGAAGAGAATCAGGAGGCCGACGAACTGGCAAAGCAAGCTAGCATGAAGGACAGCACCGCCTCCCGAACAATAACCATCTCAAAGCAACTGGCCCCGAGCTACGAGCCAATGAATATGATAGCTGCAATTGAAGAAGAAACTTGGATGACCCCCATCCGGAGTACTTACAAAGTGGCACACTGCCTGATGGACGTAACGAAGCTAAGAAAATCTTAAGGAAAGCTTCCCGCTACACATTACAAGAAGGCATCCTCTATCGGTGCGGCTTCTCTAATCCCTTATTAAGGTGCATCGCTGGAAGGAAGCCAGGGAAGTCTTGTCCAACATCCATCAAGGAAGTTGCGAAGATCACACCGGAGGACAAACTCTAGCAAAGAAAATACTCCGATACGGGTATTACTGGCCCAATTTAAACAAAGACGCCTTAGACTTCGTCAAAAGATGCAACAGATGTCAGAAATTTGCTAAGATTCCTCGACTGCCCACAAATGAGATTACTCAAATGACCATTCCTTAGCCCTTTGCGATATGGGGAATTGACTTAATTGGCGAACTGCCAACGGGCCGAGGCGGAGCCAAATATGCCATAGTGGCAGTAGACTATTTCACCAAATGGGTGGAAGCGGAACCCCTAAATAAAATATCTTCGGCAAAAGTTATTAACTTCTTGATCAAAAGTGTTTTATGCAGGTACGGGGTTCCACTCAAAATCATATCGGACAATGGGCTTCAATTTGACAGCGAGGAATTCACCGACTGGTGCCAAGAGCACGGAATTCACAAAAGCTTCTCATCTGTGGCTTACCCCCAGGCAAACGGACAAGTCGAAGCTGTCAACAAAATCCTCAAAACCCTAATCAAGAAGAAACTTGAAAAGTCAAAAGGCGCTTGGGTGGATGAACTTCCTACGGCACTTTGGGCCTACCGCACATCTTACAGAACATCAACAGGGCATACTCCTTTCTCTTTGGCATACGGATCGGGGGCCATGCTCCCAGTTGAAACTGTAGTGCCTTCCCACCGTAGGATCCACTACAACCCAGAAGAGAACGAAGAACTCCTCCACATGTCTTTGGATCTAATTGAGGAAAGAAGAAATAATGCAGCACTCAAAGCAGCATCTCACAAGCAAAAAGTAGCAGCACAATACAACTCCAAAGTCAAACACCGCAGCTTACAAGAAGGAGATCTTGTCCTCAAACAGATCTTCCCGCGCCCCGGAGCGCTAGATCCAATCTGGGACGGACCCTATGTAATTCATAAAGATCTCCACAATGGATCTTATATTTTGTCAACAGTGGACGGAGAGGTGTTCCAGAGGGCATGGAACATCCAACACCTCCGTCGATACTTTTCTTAACTTGTACTGCCCATATGAAGTGAATTAACAAAGAGTATCAGTGGACGTAGGCATTTTCGTGCCGAACCACTTTAAAAAAATCTTGTCTCTTTTTAACTTGTTCCTTTATATCTTGGTTGCTTGTTAAGCTTTATCCTTTTCTGTTGAACAAAATCATGTATAACGACATTTCCATTCTGGACACTTCACGGCACAACCTCACCTGGACAGGACCTAACAGGTACTATACAATTCTATGCACTCGCCAATGAGACACTTTTGCTCCAGCATCCTTCTGCTGCGGGTTAACTCATTGCTCGCGACTGCCCTCAAAGCCAACTGTAATGAGCCGATTATAAGCCATCAAGAAGGCCGACTATAGCCGATAGCAGCTCATTACGGCGTTCGGCTCGCCGGAAACTGTGAACCTACTTTAATCCCCAACATAAGGTGTGGCCAGCCAGGGGTAATCCACGGTTGACGATCGGCACCCACGCTAGCCGGCCATAGTAAATCGAATAATACCCACGATTACGGGCCATAATGGCTCGGGTAGTTACTGTGCACGATCTCGGCTCCGATATGTCTTAAGTGCGGCTGTGGTAAAAAAGATAAACTCCCCGCAGAGGCGTAAGATGGGTGACAAATGTCTCCAAGACCCACAGCTAGGGAAAGTGACTACAAAACCCGTTTTCCACGAACTTAAGCATATCGACGGCCTTCCGTGATTGGAAGTTTTACTGTTTCTCATATTTCCATTTCATTTAAAAACTTTTCTCCGATCCTGTATAACAGTCCCTAAAGTACAGGTCACAAAATAGGGGAACTCTCGCTTGTGGAAATATGAGCTCACATCCGAATGACGAAACACTCAGCTACATTCCTTACTCAGTCACGCAAGACATTCAAAGCAACCCTCTACAACTAAAACACGAAGGGCGGTACTTTCTTCTCTTGTATACAAATATGTAGCTTTAATTTATTCACACGTCATATTTGCATTACAAGACATGAAATAATATTTTAAGCAGAAACTCAGCATCAAATACGATTGAATCACATGCATAAACTCGCAGCTGTATTTCTTATGCAACATATCAAAATGACAACGGCATTCAAACATGACAGAATCAGCTTATGTTATAAAATTACATAAAGTCATTCTTTACATTAATGTTTCGGACTAACATAGACAGCAACCAAAATATGTACAAGTCAAGTCAAAGAATCGGGGCTTCGCCTCCATCCCGCTAGCCCTCCGGATCTACTTAACTGCAGGATCGGAACTCCCATCATGTACTCCAGAGGTCCCGCCTGTCCAATTCAGAAGAGAATCCATCAATTATCAAGAAAGATAAGCAATCAAATCAGGAAAAGGTTAAAAGGAAAGACTTACCAACGTCTGCTCCCTGATCATCATCATCTAGCTGCACGCCTATCTCATCCGCAGCAAGCAGCCGCATGCCCTCCTTAACCGCCACCCTCTCTTCCTTAGTGAATTAGGCCGTAACCACATCCATCCTGAAAGCCGCTCCACCTTCCTTATCCGCATCGGCCTTAGCCTCCTCCAAAGCCCGAAGATATATCCTAGCCATGACCCGGGGATAGTCGTCCATCCAGGACAGGTTGCTCTGCCTCCAAGTTCGGAAATACATGTCCTGGAGCATCTCATCCATCATCCCCTCGTTCTCCTCAAACTCTTTCGTCCGGGCCTCAGAAGCTGATAGCCATGCGACGGCAGCATCTCTCTCCAATCGGTATCTCGAGCAGTCAGCCTGAAGGGATTTCCGCATCACCTCCATCTCCTCCTTCAGCTTGGCCTGAGCAAGCTCTGCGGCCTCAAGCCTCCCAGATAACTCCTCTACCTGCTCGAGATCTGCTCTCCGAACCTCATCCACCGTTGCGATAGCCATGTCAATTCGTTCTTTGCAAACAGCCTCCATTTTTCGCAACTCAGCCTTGCTAGCCTCTTCCATGGTTTTCTTCAGTCGTCTAGAGGCCGCCTCATACTGGGATATCTGGATAGCCTGATCGGCAAGCTGTTTGGCCTGATCAGAAACCATTAGCCGCAACCGAATGTTAGCACTTCCGATTTCCTCTCCAGCCTTAGCCAGTCGAGCATTATGCTCCATTAGCCTCTTGGTCTCTTCAGCCACCCGATCGATGTTTGCCTTGGCCTCATCTCCCATGGTCACAATCCGAGTAGTAAGCAAGTCGAGGTCTAAGGATTTAGCCTCATCAAGCACCCGTACCATGGGATTGCGAGGAAGAAGATGCTCACCCGTGGCCCCGTCAAAAGAAATGTTCTGAAAGCTCGGGTCCAGATCCGGGTGGCCGACAAATGGGTTGCGAACTAAACAAGGGTGGTCTATCGGGGTGATGGTTGGATTTTCGGACGGATGTGGGGAAGGCATAAGCTCGGTATCTTCCTCAGTAATATCATGGATAGGATGGACTGGAGGCTGAGGGCCAGGTGAAGGTTCAAACGAAGATCGCCCCCTCTTCCTCTTTCGCATATCTTCTTCAATAACTCCGAGAAGAGGGCGATAGCTAACCACATCTCCGGGACGGCTATTTGACGGCTTTGGTTTGGCAGAAGCTTTGAGCAACTTGTACTGTTCAAGGCGGTGCCAATATCTGATGTCTTGGCCACCTTACCCGTTCCCGGAATAAAAACCAAGTGTTACAAGCTTGCATGAAACTACGATCCGAGAAATATGTTAAGTTAAAAGGAGTAGGAAAACGCGCTTATTTTACAAACCCCGAGGGGGAGTGGGATACTGCAATAAGTCCTGAATCTCATTCCAGGACGGGAGCTGGCCATAAAATATTACTAAGTCCTTATCATAAGGGGAGTCTGCGAAAGTTAAGAATTCACCTTGAACCGCCAGAGACGCCTTAGCTGAAGGACCCTTAAAAGATGGATCGGCACCAGTCCCAGCCTTGTCAGCCTTCTTCGCAATCTCCACCGAGGCTGATCCTTCCTCCAACCCCTCAAAAGCCTGGCGGAAGGCATCATCCGTCCACTCCTGGATCTCCCTGGCCTGCTCAGAGGACAAAGCCCCGGCACCACTACCACCCTGTCCTTCACCTTCTCCATCTCCTCCACTCTCCTCCTCGCCTCTTTCCTCCTCTCCACCTTCCTCCTCCGGAATATCTGGGCATGTGCTAGGGGAGGGTCCATCAGACTTCTTGAGCTTCTTACCTCCGACAACTGGAGGTTTTGTGAAAGGCTTCCTCTTGCCACTCTTCGCCGCGGCTCCTCCTTTAGCTTGAGCAGCCCTCTCTTCCGCCGTGTCCCTCTGCTTGACCATGGACTGATGTGGCAGGATCAGGTTGAGCCCCAAAAGTGTAGCGTTCCTGATCAAGTAAGCAGCCAACCTATCCCTTCCCGAAATAGCTTCTATTTCTGCTTCCGTCTGAACCAGGCGATCATTCTACACGACCGCAAAACCACCTGTCGCTAGCAAATAAAAACACATAAGAAGAAGCATTGTAGTCAGGACAAAGAAATTACGAATGGAATTCAACTTACAGCCAGAAGTGAAAAGGCGAAAAGAAACGGAGTCGTCCTTGATGAAGAACCATTCCTTCTTAAACATGGAAAACTTCGAGTATAAGTCCAAGACCGGCTTGAAGGACACGGCCGACTCTAAACTAATGTACTGAGACCCCTTCTTGTAGCCCCTCAGATTATATAGATATCGGATTTCCCGGTTAGAAGGGGGCGCTCATATCTCCTCTGGAAGATAACGAATAGACACACTAAGATGGCATAGGAGTTGGGCTGAAGCTGAAAAGGAGCCACTTTCAGGTAAGTAATGAAGCTGACTATCCACGCATTGATCGGAGGAGTGGCCCCGCACATGCAAATGTATCGGCTATACGCGAAGTATCCTTCAGGGGGATTATATGGCATGACCCCCTCCCCTGGCAACAGCATGCATGCTCTATCAATCCCAAAGGAGAGGGAGATAACGTCAAGTTGCTCCTCTCTGAGAGAGCTCAGAAAGCAATCAAGAGGAGAGTTCAGAAGCTCTTGGGGACCATACCCGTCTACTAGCGACCTCGGGGTGGGTCCACGACGTTCCGGTCCTGGCTGGGCAGGGGCACAACAGGGGACTTTCGTCTATCCGTAGATTTTCTTTTTTCTGATCGAGTTTCCACTTTGCGAGACATTTTGCTACAAACACAAAAGAAAAACATATTGTTAAGACAGAGGATATAATTAAGCAAGTATATATAGTCTGAAATTTCACTCATAAATCAGAACGCTCAAACTCCCAGTGTCATTCGGTAAAGCAAATGTAAAATTTCATTCGGTATTCGGAGTCTCAGGGTTCATCCAGTGATTCAAGAATGAGTTCATTCGGCGTTTCCCATTCTCATTCGGTGGTTCGAGCACGAGTCTCATTCGGCATTCCCAATACCAGGGTTCGTTCGGCATTTTCAGTGTACGGTCCATCCGGTATCAAATCTTTAAGTTCATTCGGTAAAACGAAGTAAAACGAAGAAGCCATTCGGCAGTCACCTGATTCGGCAGCTAAGGGTTGATTCGGCAAAGTGATTGATTCGGCAGGAAATTCTGGTCCGGCTATCTCGTTCGGTAGGGAATAACGGAAGCCCTAGGCCCATACTTATAGGGGAAGGTTGAATGACCGGACCAGCCGGTTCGGCTCTCGGGCCGAACATGGTTGTCCAATGAAAACAAAGCACGACATATGTTAAACATAATCCCTACTTTGGGGGGCAAGTGTTGGGAGTATTTCGACCGGCTCAACATCGCCGAACCAACACCCTTCCTATGCATAACCGAACCAACCCACACTCCATCTCCCTGCCAAACCAACTTCATCTCCATATACTATCTGACCACCTACTACCGAACCAACTACCGGACCACCTACTACCGAACCAACTACCTCTCCAACATACTACCGAACCAAACACCTACCGGTCCAACACCAGCCGAACCAACCAACTTCCCCTACATAGCCGAATCAACCTCCTTTCCATGTCCAACCGAATCAACCCACCTCCACACGTTGCCGAGCTAGAAGCAAGGGAAGACGCGACCGAACCAACTCTGTCAGGCCAGATTACTTCAGCCCAGGCCCACCAGCAGCTATATACATCCAAGACCCCTGCCTCCAACCTCACTCTATAAATAGAGGGGCAAGGGTACAACAATGGCACACAAGTTTGAGAGCTCAAGCACAGATAGAACTTTCAAACAACTTTCAATTACTTGTAATCAAAGCTTTGTACTTGTAATTTGAAAGGAAAAGGAGAATAACATATAAAGTGGATGTAGGCACGTTCTGGCCGAACCACTATAAATCTGTGTGTCTTTTACAGTTTAGTCCCTGCTTTTTATATATTTGCGTAAATCACCCAAATCACTAGAAACAACATAAAATCAACTAATTCATACGACTTGGAGGTGTTTGTCCATTTTTTTGTGCAAACATCGACTGAAGTTTGGTTCGAGCGCGTACTGTAGCGTGTGGGTTTGAGAACAAGGTGACTTGGCTGGATGTTGAGTAATGTTATTTATTCTATTTCTATTTAATTTTGATTTCCAAATCGTCTAATTATCATAACATTTGCATACGAGGTCCGTTCCACATGTGGTTTTCTCTACTGCGATCGTATCAAAATTCCGAATATTTTTACGTTGGTTTGGACAGATTCTAAGACTGTTTAATTTTTAGGTTTAAATTGAATTTAAATTCAATTTAAATTCAAAAGGTGAGTGTTTTAACCCACTCACAACTTCTAAAATTTCTTATGTGTGCTAAATTAATTTTGATGTGATTATAAATTTATTTATGACTGTTTGGTATATTTTTAATCATCGTCTCGGTTAAATTGAATTTATTGAATAAAATTGTTATTTAATTTATTATTGAATTTAAACTGCCAGTAATTACCTGTTATTGATTATCTGTTCTATATTGATGTTATTGTTTGAACTGGATGATGATTGTGATAAATGGTTGATGATTGATATTGGATGAATGGATGTTGTAATTTATATTGTCATAAACTGCAAGTTGTTATGTATTTTTATTTCATGCGGCATTGCGGTTTGAAATGATATATAACCGCATTTTTATTTTAAATAACGGATTGAAATGATAAATATTCGTATCACTTGACCATATGGTAGAAAATTATATACAGACACCGTGGTCTATATATATATATAATGATTTCTATGGTTTGGTAAAGAAATATATGGTTTTATGAGATATTCATTTTGATATTTTATAAATGTTATTTTATATATAGTTAAATTCTTGGTTTTAAGCTATGCATAAATTTGGTTTAAAGAATAAAATAAGTTTAATAATAAAGTTTGATTTTATTAAGATATAATACGGTGAAATATTTATAAAAATTATATTTCTAGGGTTTATAATGACTTAAATGAGAATAAGGTGGGAAGAAAATCTGAAATTGATTTGAAATTTAACAAAATTGAGATTTTAAAGGTATGATTTTTATAACTGGATTTTAGTTTAAGATAAATTTAACGAATATTTCAAGTATAATAAATCAAAGGAAATATTTAGTTATTTGTAATTTGAGTTTTATTTAAATGAAAATGGATTTATTATGCAAATATTTCAAAACTAAAAATAGAACATTGAATTGTTGAATCGTAATTACCAACCTTAGTTTTGAAATTGTTTAATACTCAAAGTTTGAAATATATTTAATTGCAATGGTTTATTGAAACTGAAAGTGAGTTGAAAGTTATGAATCAAGATTTAATTTACAGTGAATAAAATTATGAAGTCGAGGAAATTATCTTACTTTATAAAGAAATTTTAAATTCAAACTATTTTACTTTATATACTGTTTGAATATCAAACCATTTAGGTTTGGAAGTTATGGTTTAGAAGCTATGAAATTCAAAGTATTATGTTTTAAAAGGTTATATTTCAAGCGTTTGGTTTCAAAATATTATAATTTTGAAAGTGCTATGATTTTGGAAAGGGCAAATTCGAAATAAAAATGATATTATATTGATTTGGGTTTTAATAAAAACGATATCATATTGATTTGGTTTTTAAATGGAAATGATATCTTATTTATATGGTTTTGAAATGAATATTATATTTTGGTTTTGAAGTATAAATTTATTTTGAAATGACCGCGGTGTTATAATTACGTTTAGTTGTTAAAGAGACCAGGATCAGAAGTTGTCATACTCTCTGCCAACTCTTAAAACCACTTTAACAACCATGTACACGGTGGAGGTTCCAAAATGAAGTAGGATGGTGGCGGCATTCCTTTGAGGTATGAATGTGGACCCGACTCCCATGAGTTGGCTTAAGGTGGCTAAAATTTGAGCGATCTCGGGCGAGTGAGGTAGCCCCTCTTATCGGACACACTTCCTCGACACCATTCTATTACTTTGTAATTGATTGGGTCCCTTTGATTTTTAGGGGTGTGGCTCGAGGTGGGCGGTAGCTGCGCGCTATGCGTCACCACCAGCTCATGTGCGTAATTGGTATATCTACCCTAGCATTGCCTTGTGTGTCGTGTCACCTACCCTAGCGAGCCTTATACGAGTTTGATTTGTGTCGTACCTATGGAGTATCCTCTCGTAGTCTCCCGATCAGGAGATATGCAGGTACTGTATAGGCTACTGGCACTATTACGTGTTAAGGGCTATATGGGTAACCCATTAACGCTATTTTATTGTAAGTTTATTTTACTATTAGGCATTATTATAATATCGAAATATTACTACATAGTAAATAGTTTAACAGATCCTTAGGAGATGTGAATCCCGAGCATCTCTTAAGTTACTGCACTCACGTTGACACTGGATAGGAGATGTCAAATCCCGTAAACATCTCTGACGCCGTTCCACTCGTATTATTTACCGTTGATTTAACTTACATAAGATCTTTTAGTTCTGACTCGAGTGTTTTGTCTTTTCAATTCGTTCGGGTCGATCTGAGCATTCAGGATTTGAAGACCTTATTTCTGGAGGACAAAGACGAAGATTTGTATTGCTATTATTTATTATATTATTACACTGCATTCATACTGTTCCGCTGCATTAATTTTTATTCTTTGGTATTTGTAACTCTGATATGTATTATATAAGTATAATCGAATATTTTGTAAATAGCTTCATGAACTGTTTATTTGATTATTATATTTTATCATTCCGCTGTGAGATTCTATTTTGTTTAATTTCTTTCCCTGCTTTTCTTATTAAACCCATAACAATCTGCCCTTTTGTATGGTTTGGGACAGACGTGTGTGGTTTATCGTCGATTTAAAATGTAAAAAAGGCGTGATGTTACAGTGTTTGATACTAATTTTGATGATGTTTGACACTAATTTTAGAAGCTAAGGATAGTGTGGCATCACAATTTATATTTTTTTCTATTAAGTTCTACTTCTTTTGGTTTCTTTTTGCATGTATATTTGAAACATGGATGTTTTGAAATAATGATAATGAATTTAATTTCCTACATTAATTTTTAATGTCATTATTTCTTTATTAATAACTGAATATTAAATAATTCTTAGTTGTATTGTATAATTAATAAATGCTAAAGTAATTTCTTTGCATTCGCAAACATAATTATATAAAAATGTTAAATAAAAATGTTAAGTTTAGTGAATAACATTATATCTAAATTAAAAGAGTATCCAAATGAAAATTCCCATACCATAATTTGTGAAAAAGCTATTGATAAAAGAGTTGTATTTTGTTCTCGTTCAATATGCAAATTTAATTTTTTATTAAAGGTTAAGTTTTTAATATTCATGTGTGAACTAAATCAATGTTAAATATTTTTGTATAATTGTGATGACCCGGTATTTCGTACCATTCAAATCGACAATAATCCACACATGTCGGACTTGAATGATGAAAAATAACAGATTGTAAATAAATTTGGAGCAAATTAAATCAAATACACAGAATCACAGACACATGACAATCGGAATAACTCGCAGCGGAATATAAAATACCATAGTAGTTCATGAGGCTACTATAAAAAAGTCTCAAAACAAATACATAATATCAGTCTGAAACAACATAATAGAAATCCCAAATACATAGAAGTTCACTAATACATGATATAAACTAGAATAGCTAAAAATGAAATAGATATATAAATATAGATAGGCAGAATCTCCAGCAAAGACCAGCTCCAAAAAGAGAATCCAAAGCTGTGAATACTCAGGCTGACCCGAGCGTAAAGCAAAACACAAAACACTCGAGTCAGGACATATACACTTATATAATGTAAACCAACTTAAGTGAACTGTAGTAAAGATATAAGTAACTTAAAGGATACTTGGGACCGCCCATCCTCTAAGGATCCATTAAACTATTTACTATGTAGCAATATTGCGCTATTATAATAATGTCTACAGTAAAATAAACTTACTTTAAAATAGCGTTAAGGAGTGCCCCAACATTCCCCTTAACGCATAATAGTCCCAGTAGTCCATCCAGTATCAGCGTATTTCCAGATCGGGAGACTACCCTAAATACTTCATGGGATACGGGAGAAAAACAAACTCATAGTAAAGGCTCGGTATGGTAGGTGACACGGCACACAAGGCAATGCCAAGGTAGATATACCAATTACGCATACGGGCTGACGGTAACGTAGCAGCCACTACACCCACCCCGAACAATACTCCAAAATCAAGGGGTGCACCCAATCATTCACAACAGTAATAGAATTGTATCGAAGAAGTGTGTCCGACTAGAAGAGCTACCCTTTTTGGCCTGAGATTGCCCATGTTTTAGCCACCTTAAGCCAACTTACGGGAGTCGGGTCCATGTAATGTACCTCAAGATTGTCGTCACCATCATACTCCATTCTGGAATCTCCACCGCGTACACAGTTGTTAAAGTGGCTTTCGGTATCGACAGAGAGTATGTCCATATCCGATCCTGGTCTCTTTAACAACCAATCGTTATTATAACCCGTAGTTATAATTTTAAAATGGTATATATATTTCAAAAATCAAATACCATTTCAAAAATCAATATCATTTCAAGTCCATTTCAAAATATCGAAATATCATATCTTTTCAAAACCATATTCATTTTATGTAATATACCATTTTGATTCACACATCAAAATAGTTTATATTTCAAATCGAATTACTTCATTTAAATCATTAAAATGAAGTTATTATTTTTAATAATTAAAGATTAAATTTCCAAAATTTACATCTTTCAAATTTCATCTATTCGCTTAAATTTATTAAAACAATGAAAATTCAACTTTTGCAGCATTTAGAAACTGCTACGGAAAGTTATGTTTCAAAACAGTTCAATTTAACAAAAGACAGCATTAAAAATGCTGTAATAAAGTTACTTTAGTTCAAATAAAACCTTAGTAAAATTTAGCAACTATAGCACTTACAAAGTTCTATAATAGCCCTTAATTAAATTTAGCCATTTAGTTCATTTCTATCAACACAGCATTTACAAAATGCTGTAATATCCTTTACATTAGAAATAATAGATTTTCAAATATGCTGTTAATTAAATTCCAAATATTCAATATAATTTCATATACAATTAAATTTTTATTTAAACCATTTTAAACTTATAAAATCATAGATTTTCACTTTTAAAACAACCAATTAAATACCCTTATATTTATGATTTTATAAAGTTAAATTTTCATACAAAAATCAAAATTTAATAATAATTTACTTATTAAATTCAAACATTAAATTTACAATTCTTTATAATTAACTTTTAAACTTAACATTTAATTTAAATTTTCAAATATAACTTATTTTTCATTATATTTACTCAACTTAAAATTCATTTTTAAACAAAATTCATAAATTTCCAGTTTAAGTTATATTTCGAAATTCAACATAAATATTCATTTATTTCACATTTTAACTTATTCAAAAACCATTAACACTTTATAAAATCCATTTTAAATCAAATTTTAAATCTATTTATCATATTTTCCTTCTTAATTTAAATTCCATTTATAACTAAATCATAATTTCCAAAATAACTTATACTTCAAATTTCTAACTTTACCATTAATTTATTTCACTTACAAATTTTTAAAAAATCAATAATACTTTACAAAATCATTTTTAATTAAGTTTAAATCAAAATATTATAATATTTACATTTCTAAAATACTTTAAAAAATTTAGAAAAATATATATTAACCATAGGTCTGTATAAAATTTTCTGCCCTAGGTAAAGTGATACGGATAATATATCATTTCAATACGTAGTTTACAAAGAAAACCCGGGTTTTATCATTTCAAACCTGCAGTCCCAAGTAGAATGAAATAATTAAAAATCGTTCAGTAGTCTATCATTACAGCCCATGACAATTTTTCCCTATTCTAAAATCCGTTCGGGTATGTATCATTTCAACCCATGGTGATTCTAATCTACAGGGAACTTGCAGTGTGATAAGCTGATATAAATAACAGAATAGCATTATATAACATTAACAGATGGTATAACAGGTGTACAAGCATGGGTGAACATCATATGATCATAGCATAGCAGATATAACATAATGATATGGGTTTACGAATTCAATTGCGATCAGTTTACTAGTCATATAAGTATAAATTTGTCTGGTGAGAATTACTCACTTGTACAAGCTGGAGATGACAACCAAATACACAAAACAAAGATCTTCAAAGGCACGAAAGCACGACTATGATTTGAGTGTGGGAGAGGTAATGCAAATTTCCTTGTCACATAACAAACAAACAATATATACAACATAAATTTTCAAACCAAAATATTATTAAACTAGCTAGAATATATGCACAACACATAGCCAAACTTTTTGCACTTGCGTTCAACAATCATATGCTCTAACATAGGTTGAAAATGTACCGCTATGGTGTGGGTTTGGATCAGGTTTAGGGTACAAATGGGTTGGCCATACATAAATATAAAGGAGTAGAGAGATGTGTGCATGTACACACAAATACAAGGCAACACAAATGAGTTTCTATGCCATCAATGGTTCGGCCAAGGCATAAACATGCACGGCCAGGTCTGGTGAGTCAATACAGGCGTGGCAGAGGTGGATGAGTCAACAAGTGACTGTGGTGGTGGTGCACAAGGAGGCCGAAATTAGGTGTGAGGTGGTGGAACAAAATGTGAGCTCGGCTATGATATAAAGATGGAGTTTGCTTCATTTTTTTGGTGGATCTTCAACATAGATGACCTCAGCCATGGAAGTACAGTGGGCTAGAGGGGACGGCGGCTGGTTATGGTGGTGGTGGAGGCAGCCATTGTGCTGGAGAAGGAAGGGTCGAACTACAAGAAGTTAATGCAAGTGCAAAATCCAAAACAAAACAAGGAAAAGAGTGAAAAAGAATGAAAAATTTTACCAAACTTTTTCTTCAGCTGGTGGCCGAAATATTTTAGGGTTTGATAATTTTTTTTGTGCATGAGAAAGTGGAAGGAGTCAGCTGAAAGAATGGGTATATGGTCAGCAAATTGAAGGGATATGATGATTGGTGTGAAAAGGCAAAAGTGAATATGAAAAGGCAATGCACATTAAAGGTCAAAAACCTTTCAAATTTCTTAATTCACTTTGTAATTTTAAATACATATAAACATGGATATAAATAGAACAAAAACACAAAAAAATAATGATTGAATTTTTTTAAATAAATATAATTAAATTAAGAAAATAGCTAAAAAATGGAAACTAGGCTTTAAAAATTGAAAATAAATTCAATAAACTTTGGAAATTTTTTATCACACTTTAAAAATATTTAAAAATGAAATCTTGCAATAAAAATAAATTTAAAATAAAATAAAGTCAAATTTAAAATTATATTCAAAATCTAGGGTTGTTACACTCTCCCCCACTCAAATCTTTTCGTCCCCGAAAAGAACGGGCAAGGAAAATAAAGAGAAAAAAGATAGAAAAAATAGTACCTAAAACTAACAATTCCAGATTCGAAGCATGAATGGTCTGCTCCATCTCTCAAGTACAATCTCGATCGTCAGTACTCCGCTATACTTTGACCAAATTAACAGATTTCCTTCTAAACTGCTTCGCACCTCTGTCGACAATACGAAGTGGGTTCCTCTCGACAGTCAAATTAGGCTCAATATCCAAACTGTCAAGAGAAGAAGGTTGGACAATAAGAGATGTATCATGAAGATATCGGCGAAGATGCAAGACATGGAATACATCATACACTCTAGAAAGCTTCTCGGGCAAATCCAGACGATAAGCCAAAGAACCAACTCTTTCCACAATGCGGAAAGGACCAATGAACCTAGGAGAAAGCTTCCCTCTACGACCAAAGCGAATTACATTCCTTAAGGGAGAAACCTTAAGGAACACATGATCACCAATAGCAAATTCCAAATTTCTTCTATGCCTATTAGCATACTTCTTCTGCCTACCTGAGCAGCTCTCAACCTCTTCTTAATCTCCTCAACTCTCTCAGAAGCTTCCAAAATCACATCAGGAGCAAGAATCAAACGATTACCGGATTCAATCCAGCAAGATGGGGATCTACAAGGTCGTTCGTATAGAGCAGCAAACAGAGACATTTTGAGACTGGCCTAAATGTAAAGACGGAATGAGATAGATAAAAAGATTAAGAATAGACTGAAAAACAGAAGATAAGACTATACCTGATAGCTATTATTGTAGGTGAATTCGACAAGATGGAGATGATCTTCCCAAGATCCTCCATAATCAAGCACACAAGCACGAAGAAGATCCTCGAGAATCTGATTCACTCTTTCCGTTTGACCGTCGGTCTGTGGATGGTAAGCATTGCTCAGATTCAGACGAGTATCTAGAGATTCCTGAAAAGCTATCTAGAACTGACTGGTAAAGATAGGGTCACGATCACAAATAATACTGAGAGGAACACCATGGAGACGAACGGTCTCTCTCATGTAGATCTCAGATAAGCTAGAAGCAGAACGAGTAGACCTAACTGGAATAAAATGAGCGGACTTGGTCAGTCTATCCACAATAACCCAGATACTCTCATTACCCCTCCGAGTCCTCGGTAAACCATCGATGAAATCCATGGAAACGTGTTCCCACTTCCAATTGGGAATCTCAAGGGGATGCAACAAACCAGGGGTCTTCTCGTGATCAGCTTTGACTTGCTGACAAGTCGCACACCGACTAACGAAGATAAAGATATCCCTCTTCATCCCCCTTCACCAATAAAGCCTCTTCATGTCCTGATACATCTTCGACAAACCAGGATGAATAGAAAGCCTAGATCGGTGATTCTCCCGAAGCAACTCCTGCCTCAAACCATCAACATTCGGGACACAGATCCTACCATTAATCCTCAATATCCCTCTATCATCGATCTGAGCTCCACTACCACTACTACTACGACCAACCCTGCTACGAACACTCTCCTTCATCAATCTAAGCATCTCATCCTCATCCTGCTTAGCCATGATATGATCCAGAAGAGGAGAAGAAGAAACAACAAGCTGACACAACAAAGCCTTCTTTCGACTCAAAGCATCGGCCACAACATTAGCTTTACCGGGAGTATAGCTAATATCGAAGTTGTAAGAAGCCCGAAACTCAAGCCAATAAACTTGCCTCTGATTCAAATCTTCTGGGTGAAGATATACCTTAGAGACTGATGATCGGTGAAAAGCTCAAACTTGGTTCCAAAAAGATGATGCCTCTAAAGCTTCAAAGCAAAGACAACAGCAAGCAACTCTAAATCATGAGCAGCATAATTTGCTCATGGGTTTTCAACTGATGGCTGGCATAGGCAATGACCTTACCATGCTGCATGAGAACAACACCCAAACCGTCATGACTAGCATCAGTGTATACCATCAATCCCTCACTTCCGTTCAGAACGATAAGAACTGGTACATAAGTTAGCTTGCTCTTTAACTCATTGAATGCAGCCTTACACTGATCACTCCAGACAAACTTGGCATTCTTACTAGTCAAAGCAGTGAGAGGTGCAGCAATCCAAGAAAAATTCTCAACGAATCTCCGGTAGTAACCGGCAAGGCCCAGAAAACTACAAATATCGGATGGTGTCTTTGGACTTTCCCAATCCTGAAATAGAATAGGGAGAAAATAAGGACAACCGAAAAGATAGAATTATTAAATGATAAAGAAAAAGAAGAAAGAAAGACTTACATTGATCGCAACGATCTTGACTAGATCAACAGAAACTCCATTACTAGAAACAATATTCCCGAGATATCGGACTTCATCCTTCCAGAAATGGCATTTAGAAAATTTAGCCTTCAACGGATGATTTCTAAGAGTCTCCAGAATAGATTTCAAATGCAACCCATGTTCTTCCTTGGTCTTAGAGAAGACAAGGATATCATCAACAAAGACTAGAACAAATTTATTAAGCACATCACGAAAAACACGATTCATCAAATCAACAAAGAAAGCAGGGGAATTAGTCAAACCGAAAGGCATGACTAACCATTCATAAAACCCATTCTCAGTGTGGAAAGCAGTCTTGGGAATGCTATCATCAGCAATCCTGAGCTGATGAAAACCTGTGGCAAGTTCAAGTTGAGAGAAAACAGTGGCACCATAAAGCTGATCAAACATATCATTGATATGAGGCATTGGAAATTTTCATAATGAGCTTGTTCAGCTCCCTATAATCAACACACATCCGCAGAGAACCATCGGACTTGGTGACAAACACTACCGTGGCTCCCCATTCAGAAAACTAGGCCTAATCAGACCTTTGGAAGACAGGTCCTCAATTTCCTTTCCCATCTCAACCTTCTCGTGGGGTTCCATTCTTCTAGGAGGAAGAACAATTGGTCGAGCACCAGGAATAAGATTAATCCGAAAATTAATTTCCCACTTTGGAGGTAAAGAAGTGACTTCACCAAATACATCGGGATACAGTCTAACCACAGGAGTCGAATCAAGGTCACTAGGAGAAGAATCTAGAGAATTAATAAAGTTGCCAGCAAAATCCTGAGGCATGCGACACTGAATAATCAAGGAATTTCCTTGATCATCAACAAGGTGAACAAACCGGGCTTTATAAGAGACATGAGCATCATGATTCCCTAACTAATCCTGACCAAGCAATAAATCAAAAGCATCAAAGCCCAGAACATAAAAATCACCACTAAAGCGATGATTGGAATAGAGAAGCTCCACTTGCTTACAAATCTGATTAAGGTTAGCAGGGTCCCCAATAGGATTTTAAACACATAATGGAACAGAAACATACTCAGGAGAAAGGAGATGCTCAAACTTATCACACATATCAACAGAAATATAACCGTGGGAAGCTCCGGTATCAAATAAAATACGAACAGGATGATGAAATAAAGTAAACGTATCCTGGAGAGTACCTTGGTCATTGCTAGGAGTAGGAGCAGGTGGAGGAACTGGAGATGATGTAGAAGGGACATCAGATATACCAGAAGGCGTACCCTTCTGCTGGGATGGGCAATCCTTCCTAAAATGACCAGACTGGAGACAGATATTGCAGAGATCACGCCTAGCCAACTGAGCAGGTGGAGGAACAACAGCACCAGCTAAGGTAGGACAGGTAATGGCATAGTGTCCCTTCTGATCACACCTAAAGCAAGTGATAGAGGAGAGATCAACTGGTTGCCTCTGAGCATGAGCAGATGATGAAGATCCCAAACCAGGATGCTTTTGCCAATTCTTCTTCTGTTGATGATAATTAGGCTTATGCTTCTTGGAATTAGCAGAAGAAGACTGAGCAAGAGAAGCAGTAGGACCTTTAGATGTAGGGTTCTCATAGCGAATAGCCATATCCATAAGTTGGGTGAAAGTACCATGAACATGAGAAATGAGGCGACTATAGTACTCTGGACGAGCACCAACAACGAATTTCTCATTCTTCTTGAGAGGAGTGTCAATCAGGCTAGGACCAAACTTGGAAAGTTCATTGAACTTCCTCTCATACTCAGCAAAAAACATGCTAGCCTGCTTAAGATCCATAAATTCATGATAAAGCTGAGATTTCCCGGCTTCAGGCATCCATTTTACCACAAAAGCCTCCCTGGAAAAGAGGCACGGAACAAGCTTAAGATGGATTCAAAAGAAAAGGAAAAATATAGGAACAAAATTCAAGATAACACAAAGAATACCTAAACTACTCCCAAGTAATATCAGCTTCGATGGTATTAGCTGTAACGGACGCCCACCAATCTAGAGCAGACTCATGCAACTGCCAAGCGGCTTACTGACGCTTCTGGGCATCAGTAATCTCGAGACCAGTAAATATCCTCTCTAGACTCTGCAACAACTGTTGAGCCTCAATGATGCTCTCTGAACCGGTGAATGGGGTTCCACCAAGTTGAGTGAATTCCTTACAGAGAACAGTGAATCTAACAGAAGCAACAGGTAGAGGAGTTGGGGCAATACCACGTCCCCTACCTCTGGCATTTCCTCGATTCATCCTGAAAATATCAAGAACGAATTTAGGACAAGATAAAGAGATGCCAAAGATAAAATAAGGTAAGACAAGATAAATTCACTTGGACGAATATCCTAATGAAAGAAAAATCTAACAAGGTAGATACGAAAGAAAGGAAGTTAGAAAACATTTGAAAATCCTTTAAAACAAGAAAAAACATTTATATCAAAATAATCTTTGAAAAACTTTTGGAAAACTTTGTGAAAACATTTTGAAAAAAATCATTTTATACTTTGAAAATACATCTCTCACAAAGATATGATTCTGAGATTGATTTCACTCATTCTAGGGTATTCCTACCTTATCCCTAATGAATTTTTGCTCCGCAGGCAATGGTTTGCCAAAAACCAAAGCTCTGATACCAAATGTGACGACCGCGCTAGTGGGGTAACACCCACCGTAGCATACATTGGTACCTATCATGTTGCACCCTCCAAGTGCAATGGCAGACACACATGTCGGACTTGAATGATGCAAAATAACAGATTGTATATAATTTGGAGCAAATGAAATCAAATATAGAAACACAGACATAGAACAATCAGAATAATTCGCAGCTGAATATAAAATAGCATAGTAGTTCATGAAGCCACTATAAAAAAGTCTTAAAACAAATACATAATATCAGTCTGAAAACAACATAATAGAAATCCCAAATACATAGAAGTTTACTAATACATGAGATAAACTAGAATAGCTGAAACTAAAATAGATATATAAATATAGATAGGCGGAATCTCCAGCAAAGACCAGCTCCAGAAAGAGAATCCAAAGCTGTTAATACTCAGGCTGACCCGAGCGTAAAGCAAAACACAAAACACTCGATTCGGGACATATATACTTATATAATGTAAACCAATTCAAGTGAACTATAATAAAGATACAAGTAACTTAAAGGATGCCTGGGACCGCCCATCCTCTAAGGATCCGTTAAACTATTTACTATGTAGTAATATTGCGCTATTATAATAATGTCTACAGTAAAATAAACTTACTTTAAAATAGCATTAAGGAGTGACCCATTATTCCCTTTAACACATAATAGTCCCAGTAGTCCATCCAGTATCAGCATATCTCCAGATCAGAAGACTACCCTAAACACTCCATGGGCTACGGGAGAAAAACAAACTCATAGTAAAGGCTTGGTATGGTAGGTGACACGGCACACAAGACAATGCCATGGTAGGTATACCAATTACGCACAAGGGCTGGCGGTAACATAGCAACCACTACGCCCACCCCGAACAACACTCCAAAAATCAAGGGGTGCACCCAATCAATCACAACAGTAATAGAATGGTATCGAAGAAGTGTGTCCGACCAGAGGAGCTACCCCTTTTGGCTCGAGATCGCTCCTGTTTTATCCACCTTAAGCCAACTCACAGGAGCCGGGTCCACGTAATGTACCTCAAGAACGTCGTCACCGTGCTACTTCATTCTAAATCTCCACTGCATACATGGTTGTTAAAGTGGTTTTCAGTATCGACAGAGAGTATGTCTATATCTGATCCCGGTCTCTTTAACCACCAATCATTATTATAACCCGTAGTTATAATTTTAAAATGGTATTTATATTTCAAAAATCAAATATCATTTCAAAAATTCAATATCATTTAAAATCCATTTCAAAATATCAAAATATCGTATCTTTTCAAAACCATATTCATTTTATATAAGATACCATTTCGATTCACACTTCAATATAGTTTATATTTCAAATTGAATTACTTCATTTAAATCATTCAAATGAAGTTATTATATTTAATAATTAAATATTAAATTTCCAAAATTTACAACTTTCAAAGTTCATTTATTCACTTAAATTTATCAAAACAGTGAAAATTCAACTTTCGCAGCATTTAGAAAATGCTATGGAAAGTTATGTTTCAAAACAGTTCAATTTAACAAAAGACAGCATTAAAAATGCTGTAATAGGGTTACTTTAGTTCAAATAAAACCTTAGTTAAATTTAGCAACTACATCACTTACAAAGTGCTATAATAGCCCTTAATTAAATTTAGCCATTTAGTTCATTTCTATCAACTACAGCATTTACAAAATGTTGTAATATCCTTTACATTAGAAATAATAGCATTTCAAAAATGCTCTAAATTAAATTCCGAATATTCAATATAATTTGATAAACAGTTAAATTTTTATTTAAACCATTTTAAACTTATAAAATCATACATTTTCACTCTTAAAACAATCATTTAAATACACTTATATTTATGATTTTACAAAGATAAATTTTCATACAAAATTCAAATTTAAATTTACTTGTTAAATTCAAACATGGAATTTTCAATTCTTTATAATTAAATTTTTAACTTAACACTTAAGTTTAAATTTCCTAATAAAACTTATTTTTCATTTTATTACTCAACTTTAAATTCATTTTTAAACAAAATTCATAAATTTCCAATTTAAGTTATATTTCAAAATTCAACCTAAATATTCATTTATTTCACATTATAACTTATTCAAAAACCATTAACACTTTATAAAAATCATTTTAAATTCATTTTAAATCTATTTATCATATTTTCCTTCTTAATTTAAATTCCATTTATAGCCAAATCATGATTTTCAAAATAACTTATACTTCAAATGTCTAACTATACCATTAATTTATTTCACTTATAAATTTTTAGAAAATCAATAATACTTTACAAAATCATTTTTAATTAAGTTTAAATCAAAATATTATAATACTTACATTTCTAAAATATTTTAAAAGTTTTAGAAAAATATATATTAACCACAGGTTTGTATAAAATTTTCTACCCTAGGTAAAGTGATACAGATAATATATCATTTCAATCCGTAATTTACAAAGAAAACCCGGGTTTTATCATTTCAAACCCACAGTCCCAAGTAAAATGAAATAATTAAAAATCTTTCAGGCCTACCGTTTCAGCCCATAATGATTTTTCCCTATTATAAAGTCCGTTCGGGTATGTATCATTTCAACCCATAGTGATTCTAATCGACAAGGAACTTGCAGTTTGATAAACTGATATAAATAGCAGAATAGCATTATATAACAGTAACAGATGGTATAACAGGTGTATAAGCATGGGTGAACATCATATGATCATAGCATAGCAGATATAACATAATGATATTGGTTTACAGATTCAATTATGATTAGTTTACTAGTTATATAAGTATAAATTTGTCTGGTGAGAATTACTCACTTGTACAAGCTGGAGATGAAAACCAAATACACAAAACAAAGATGTTCAAAGACACGACAGCATGATTGTGGGAGAGCCTAAGCTAATTGCCTTGTCACATAGCAAACAAACAATATATACAACATAAATTTTCAAACCAAAATATTATTAAACTAGCTAGAATATACGCACAACACATAGCCAAACTTTTTGCACTCGCATTCAATAATCATACGCTCAGCCATAGGTTGGAAATGTACTACTATGGTGTGGGTTTGGATTAGGTTTAGGGTACAAAGGGTCAGCCATACATAAATATAAAGGAGTAGAGAGATGTGTGCATGTACACACAAATACAAGGCAACACAAATGAGTTTCTTTGCCATCAATGGTTCAGCCAAGGCATAATCATGCACAACCAGGTCTGGTGAGTCAAGTACAGGTGTGGCAGAGGTGGTTGAGTCAGCAAGTGACTGGTAGTGGTGTTGCCCAAGGTGGCCGAAATGAGGTGTGAGGTGGTGGAACAAAATGTGAGCTCGGCTATGATATAAAGGTGGAGTTTGCTTCATTTTTTGGTAGATCTTCAACATAGATGACCTCGGCCATGGAAGTACAGTGGGCTGGAGGGAATGGTGGCTGGTTGTGGCGGTGGTGGAGGCACCCATGGTGCTGGAAGAGGAAGGACCGAACTATAAGAAGTTAATGCAAGTGAAAAATCCAAAAGAAAACAAGGAAAAGAGTGAAAAAGAATGCAAAATTTTACCAAACTTTTTCTTCAGGTGATGTCCGAAATATTTTAGGGTTTGAGAATTTTTTTAGTGCATGAGAAAGTGGAAGGATTCGGCTGAAATAATGGGTATATGGTCAGTAAATTGAAGGGATATGATGATTGGTGTGAAAAGGCAAAAGTGAATATGAAAAGGCAATGCCCATTAAAGGTCAAAAACCTTTCAAATTTCTTAATTCACTTTGCAATTTGAAATACATGTAAAAGTGGATATAAATAGAATAAAAACATAAAAAAATAATGGACAAAAATAAATAAATAAATAAATTTTAAATAAATATAATTAAATTAAGAAAATAGCTAAGAAATGGAACCTAGGCTTTAAAAATTAAAAATAAATTCAATAAACTTTGGAAAATTTTTAACATCACTTTAAAAATATTTAAAAATGAAATATTGTAAGAAAAATAATTTTAAAAATAAAATAAAGTCAAATTTAAAATTATATTCAAAATCTAGGGTTGTTACAATAATGTTAGGTTAACTAAACTTGCTTTCTATGAAATATGATACAATCTGCCTTAATCAACATAGCCTTTAATACCACTTTCAATGGTGTTATTAGTAGAACCTAGAATGTTTATAATAACACAAAATGCTAAGGAACCTTATAAAATGGAAAGGTAATTATCTAAGATTTTGTTCAAATGATGTTTCCTACTACGCTGTACTAATATTTTGTTGTAGTTTGATGATGTTTACAGATAACTATGGATTCAAAATGATGTTGTTCATGTTTATAAATAAATACAAATATGAAGGATCATATGGAATAATGTTACCATTCAACCAAGAATTTATTATAATTAATTATTTTAATTGGAGTTAATAGAATGGGATAGTTAATTACACAGTAATTCTATTTAATGCTAATTAATTATAGAATTAATATATAACCAATATTTCAGATGCATTGTATGTTCCATTGACTATAAATATAGAATTAATTGTATGTAAAAGAAATGTTTTCTGAAATAGTAGCTGTATGTAATTTTGTTAAATTATTTCACCACAATCTTATTGGTGTAATCATTGTTTGTGCTTTTAAAATAATACTGAATGTAATATTATAATGATTAAAAAAAATTCATGCATACAGAATATTAGTATTTGATGATCAATATTTCAATAAGCTAGTGTAAGATATATAAATTAAAATTATAAATATTTGTACTAATGTTGGATTTCTACCCTTGATAAAATTCGTGGCCTGCGTCTTTTGTACTCTAGAGAAAATTCATAGTCAGTGATTGAGACAACGATGCTAAAGTACTGAATATCGATTACATCAAAAAGACATGAAAGTCATAAATTATGGACTAAAGTGTCATATTTAAGTTTAAAATGTGTTATCTGCGGGTGCAGCGCAGTGGAAAGGAGGCTTGGTTCTGGTAAAAAGACCCAAGTTTGATTCCTACCATAGGCTTCCCTATCCTATATAAATTTACCCGGGGGTATGGGGGCTTGGATCAGCGGATGGCTTTACTATACCCTCCTTAGAAGTTTACCGGTCTACCGGGTTCTCCTGGGTTTTCAGAAAAAAAATAAACAAATTACGTTTGAATATAGAGTTGGATATAAATAAAGTAGGAAATGTAGTTATATATATTTGTTGAAATATGATTGATGTGAAAGATATTTGCATTAAGTTAATTACATCAAACAAATTACAAGAACATAATGAATATTTTATTGAACGTATCTAATAGATAAGTTTTGATCTTTGCTTTTTGTGCAAAAATGTGTAACTTATCACATTGAAAACTATGGTTTCTACAAATTTTAGTTCATAATAAAATAAAATAAATTTTCTACAAATTTTAGTCTACTCTTCTCATATTAAAGTACATAATTTATAACATCTTTGTTATCCTATTGAATATAGCTAATTTAACTTATTAACTTACATATGTATAAAAATGGCTAAATATGCTTTTATTTACTATGATAATTTTATTCTAATAATAATAATATTTTATAATTTGCTTCATTGACTTTGTTTTCTTATTCCATGCGGTCTTATTATCATTATTAATAAAATGCCATCTAAAGCATTTTTTGACCATGGTTCTTTATCGCCAACAAGTGTTGATCTCGATGGTCGAACTGGTGAATTTTAGTCCTATAGTATGAACTACTAACCAATTGAGCCAATGGTGTTGGCATATCATCAAAACTATTTATATGTGTGTCCACCAGTATTTTTAGTAATGGTGATTGATTAATTCATTTTAAATTATGTTAATTATTGTATTATTTCAGTAATTATTTTCATGTGAATATTTGAAGTAATGTGAAAAAACTATTTGGTTGTTTAGAAAATTAGATTACACAAAGTTTATATTTATGTAGTTTTACCAATCCTATAATGATAGTTGTAAATATAATGCTTCAAAGCTATTATAATATTTTTATATTCAATTAGTATTGGATAATATAAAAAATGTAATAATGCAAATTTTGAAATGTTGTTTAATTGAACCAAATTAAAACAATATTTCATATTGAGCGTAGTTATATATGAACTTTGAAATAAATTATTGTACAAACTATACATATTTAAATGTATAGGTCAAATATAGGATAAAAGCTACATTAAACTTACGCGTTCCTTATAACTCAAATTATTATATATGCTCAATGATATAATGATTATCAAGTAAGAAATAATTGGTATTCAATGGTAGCATTTGTTGTATAAAGTTGCCATGATTTAGAAAATTTGTTTTCCCTAAGGCTTCATACCTTGTGCACTTCAAAATTACTGACGCAAAATAATCAACAAACTTTTTACACTAATGTTTGGAAAATTGACTAATCCAAATCAATTTTAATCCATAACAGGGGTTTTGTCTTCATATAGCCAAAGAAAATTAAAACGTACTTATATTAAACTATGAGGATAATCCTGTATGTATAGCACAAGTTCGCACTTATATATATACACACATACATACATACATATATATAAACACACACGGATACATACATACGTACGTATATATATGGGTGTATGTAAATCTATATGAAGGTTCGACGATACCCCTATTTTGGGGCACTCCTATCGTACCTTGAGATACAAATTTTCAAATGCTACAAACTTTGGTAATAATCTTCGTCTTATACTCAAGATCATTCTACAAAAATTTGGGCTCATATGAATACATTTAGCATAATATATTTGATGTTTAAATTTAACCATTAAAATAAATGTTTCAGCTATGACTACTTGACTTATGATTTTAAAATGGCTACAAATATAGAAATAGCCTTATTTTTGTATATATGCCCCCACTATATATATATATATATCTATGTATGTATGTATGTATATATGTATATGTACGTATGTATGCATCTATGTGTGCATGTATATGTATATGTATGTGTGTGTATCTATATACATATGTATGTATGTATATATATATATTGAATATGTATAAAATTTTGTAGCACTAGAATGGTATAACTCAAGATATGATATGGGTGTTGTTGAACCTTCCTTATGTATACATAGACATAAACACATATAAATATATATATATATATATGAGCAAATTCTAGCGTTTGGAATTTATTTGGTTTTTGGTCGCCATAGTTTAATTCAAGTAGTGCATGAATGAGAAGAGAAAGAATAAAAATGGAGTGTAAAGGTAGTGCTAAAAGTAGGAATAATTCAGATGAATTACTACTTAAAAATTTCTAATTTTTCGAGATGGGTTGGGTTTTGTAATCTTATATCATTTTGTGCCCGCATGTGGATTATAGACTGATATTATGTGGGTTTTAGGCTGATTTGGACCTGCAAGTTTCAACAACAAAAATTAACCAATTTTTAAAAAAAAATACGTGACAAGCCTTTCAGTATAATTTTAAATCATGGTTTTAAAATTAAAACATGTGATATATTACTATTGAAAATCATCAAAATCAATGATATAAGTTAATTAAAATATCTAATTTTAATTAATAAGAAATCAACTTTATCAAATCAAAATAATATTAAATTATATTAAACGTGGAAACAAAATATATCAATAATAACAAAAAATAAGATCCTATGCAAAATCTAATAAGTAAATTTGCATGAAATTTTCAACAATTACTCATTAGTAACTCACTGCGTGACCCACCTTAAATTAGAGAATCGTTTATATCGGTGGGTTTCGTATGGTAGTTATCTAGGATATTTACTTTACAAAACAACCCGAGCCAATCATATATTAAAGAAAATCATAGAGAAATATCATATTTTAATGTATGTGACTATGCTATTAAGATTAGATTCAAATTGTTACATATCAATATGATGAAAGATCTACAACAAGCACACCACTACTTCGTTATATTTATAAAGTTACCAATTTTATTCTAATAATCGTGACCATTTGATCCAGCTCTTGGATCAGGTGCATGGGTAGCGGGATAAATGATGTGAATTTCAAATCTTTTTCATTTTATTAAATTATACAAGATTTTTTTTGTGCTTGTGTAAATAAATATTTTTTGTCACTACCAAATCAAATTTAGCATTTTGATTACAAAAAGAATGTTTTTAAAAAATTAATTTTATTTAATTTTATTAATTAATTTATTTGTTTTTAATTAATATTTAAATAACTTTACTTATAATAAATTTTTAATTAATTATTTAGTCGGTTTAAAATTATTATGATATCCATTTCATAATATAGACATTACTACATTAAACATTTATATAAACATAAAAGTCGTTATTAACATTTAAGGGAAAGATGACCTCTTTCACCTACTATTCACAATGTGTCTAATGCGATATATATATATACACATAAATATATATATGTATGTATGTATGTATAATATGTATAATATTTATAATAATTACGAGGCATATATATGTATATATGCAAAAGAGAAAAACAATATTTTTGGCCAATTCATGTATGTGTGTTTAAAATATAAACATAACTAATATATATATATATATATATATATATATATATATATTCAGAACCAATTTGAAAATATAAGAGTATATGTATAACATATAGCTAATAAAATATAATTTTGTTTGTTCTAAAAATATTAAATAAGTGTTAAAAATAATTTTATATCACTACACACACACACTTATGTACACATTCGATGTACCTTTACTATATGCACTAAATAAATAGATAAGAAATTCAATTTTAAAAATCTTTGAATTAGTAAAAATGATTTTAATTTTTTGATAATTATTAAAAAAAACATAACCAATTAAATAATGTCGTTTTAAAGATTTGGCTAAGATTGAAAAAAGGCAAAGTTGAATAATTCGAAATACTAATTTTGAATAATAATTGAATTAGTGAAATATATATACACACACGCACATACATACATACACACAAATACACACACACACACATGTGCATGTATCATATCCAAAAAAATTATAAATAAAACCAAAATAATATCTAACATAATATATATATTATATTTGACACAACATATACATACATACATAAATATATTTATGTAGATATAAAAGTGTTATATATATATATATAAATGAATGTGTGTATGTGTATAAATTTGTAAATTTCTACAGTAAACAAATTTTTTACTATGTGTGTATATATGCATATATACATAAAATTATATATATATTAATGAAAATTTAGATGTATATGAATTTTAAAAATAAGTGTTTCTTTTGTCGAAATTAAATATGTACAAAATGTATACACCTTTGTATATGTTTATATGTTACATACATACACACACACAGAGATATATATATATATAAACACAAGTCTTAAAATTAATTAGTAAATGAAAAAAATTATTTTTTCAAACATAGTTCAAACATACGTATGTTTAAATGGGAGAGGAGATCCTGATTATGTAAGTACACGAAATTAGATTAGTAGACATACCTTATTAGATCACGTCGAGAACCGTTACGTTGTCTATCTGTTATTCCTTATGGATCTTCATGGTCTCCTACTTCCGTGTCGATTTTCATGTTCAAGAGATGGTAGCACCAAGGGGGTGATTTTTTCCATGAGATAATAAGAGAGGAAGAAAAAATTTCTTCTGAAATTTTTTTTTTGCAAAGGTTATAACAATTATAGTTATCTCAACACACAATATCTCCAAATATCTCTCTAGATCTAGAGACCAAATCTTTAGCCTCTCCATAATCAAATATACTCGATGCTAATGGGGAATCTTTTCCTAGTCAATTATTCCATTGAACCTTAGTTGAATCCTTTTTTAATTAATCGATTCAAGCTCATTTATCGATGAACCGACATAAAACTATTACACATTGTTCTGTTTGATTTTAGATCTATATAAATATTCATAAAACAATAATACAACTTTCATATTAATTTCAGTTTTAATTTATTAGAATTATAAATTAATTTTACCCTTGGTTGAATTCAAAAAAGAAAACAATGTCGTTGTATTGACTCTATGGTGTGAACTTGATATACAGTCAATATTTGAACGAATTTGTAATGGCCCGGGATTTCACTCTTTAATTTGCGAATATTTAATTAATTTTAAATATTCAAATAATTGGTTTATAATGAAAATAAAACTCCTTTTAATAATAAATAATAATGGTGGAATATTTTTTAAAATTTGTTCACAAAAATATACAGTTCGATGAAAACCACAAAATGTGACCGGAAAACTGTTTCCCGAATTTTCAACGTTTCATCATATAAAGTTGTTTGTAATGTCGCTTTTTTGTATATATGTACACATGTACTAAGTATATAATGTGGGATTAATAATATATATTAATCTTAACAAACTTAATTAAGTTAAGATAATCATCGATGTGACACATTGGCAACTAAAATATTTAAAGTCATGTCATTAGAGACATGAAATGACATAATGACAACCTCAGGTACTTATATTCATAAATGAATGTAGTGTTAGGAGGAGACATAGATGCATGCATGGGTGAGGTGGCATGTAATTAGAGGAGGGTAAAGTACAAGGATTTTTGGGTAATCTTGCTTGTTTACATATTATAAAAACTATTTTTCCAAATTCTTTTTCCATTTTCTTATTTTATCTCTTTCATTTTCTAATTACATAGTTCTAAGATGGTTTTAGTGGCTTCTATTACATGTTCTAAGTTATAAAAATCTTTCTTTTCCATTTGAAATCTTAGTCGAAACTTGTTTGAACTCCTCTTTTCAATTTCAAAATTCCTTCATTTTTACCCTATTTCATTTGGCCATAACATGCTCCATGCTTCACCAAATTAAGATTTTCTTTTCCATATAGCATATTAAATTCCATAGCTAAAATTATCTTTATATCACTTCTTCAAATTTTGAGCATAGATAGGTCAAAATTCAATTTTTTGCAGAGTGTTTTCAAACTCAGAAATTCAAGTCCGAAAATGCCTCTTATTGTTTCGACTATAATTTCCTCAAAAAATTTTCAAATTGTGTGCTTCTTTTTGTGAAATGATAGAGGAAAAAATTATCTAAAACTTTCATATTTACTACTTTACCAAAATTTTAGAAAAGAATATCCAAAAGTAGACTAGAAGTTAACTATTTTTTAGTAAGTTTGTGGTTTTCCAAGCTTCCCAAATTTCAAAATGTGTCAAGTTTTCAAAGGATTTCCGGTGAGTAAACTATGAATTTTTGGGAAGTGTTTTTTACTTTTATGTTAGTTAATATATTGTGTGATGCGATGGTTAGTATTGGTTAATTTATCATGTGATGGTTATATATATATATATATATATATATATATATATATATATATCTGTGTGTGTGTGTGTGTGTGTGTGTGTGTGTATACTTGTTGCTTGGATATGTAAGGACATTAGATTTGAATGGGAAGTCTGAATGGTTAAAGATTAGATCTTGCTTATGTTTGTGGTATGATGTTATCCTGGATGTTATGGTGTGCATGGATTTGGTTATGTAATGTATGAGCTAAGAAGAAGTTGGTACCTTCGTAGGGCATTAGAGAACTTAGAATCTTGTGTAAGAAAGTTATGGTTTTAGTTTTTAAAAATCGAATATTTGGTTAGATTTAAACCTGTTTTGGTTTTTAATACTTATTTTTGTTCTTAGAAAGTTAGTGCACTTTAATGTAAGGTTTTCAAAAGAAGGATAGAAACTAGTTAAAGCTTACGGATATCCATAGCGATAGTCGCTATGGTGTAGTTCGCTTAAAATTTCAATTTTTACAAAGTTTGGTTTTTATACTTCAAATTGTTTTGTGAATATTTTATAAAAAAATAATAATGTTTTAAAAAGTTAGTTAAGGATTAATAATTAATTGCTAATTAATTAGGTTTTAGTAATTGATAATTAATTAAATGTTAATAAGGTTTATTAACTTTACTTAAATAAAGATTAGTTCTTAATTAACTATCTTTTAAAGTTAAGATTTATTTTAATTAATTATTAATAAGTTAATTAAGTATAGGTTAAGTAAACTATTTATATTTAATTTCTCATTAATTAAATATAGGATCAATTATTAATCAAGGGCTTAATTATTTTGTTATAGATTTAATTTATACTACGTTTTTATTAAAGGTTTACTTTATTGTTTAAGTTTAATTAAATATTATTTAATTAATTAATTGAGATTAATTAACATTTAATTATTAGTGAAGGATAATTAATTATTTAATAATTAATAAAGGATTAATTTGGGTTTACTTAATAGTTAATGGTTTAACTATTTAATTAAATTAAGATTTAATTAAAATTAATTATGATTTAAATAAAGATTTAACTTTTAATTAATTATTTTTAAAAGGGTTTAAAATTTTTAAATCCTTTGGTTCACAAAAGTAAAATGGTTCAAAGGTGCTTCTTTTTCAGATATGGTATTGAATACAAGTGGTTCAAGTGTTGATACCATTAAGAAATCATATAACTATGAATGAGTTATAATGTAGATTGTTGGGTTGTTTGGACATGTGTTAGCAGAATAAATCCTCATTGTACTATAAATTGATCGTTTTCTTGTTGGGTTGTTTGGACATGTATTAGCAGAATAAATTCCCATTCTTCTATAAATTGTTTGTTTGTTTGCTTGTGTGGACACGTGTTAGCAGAATAAATCACCGTTCTGCTATGAATTGGTTTAATTGTCTGGACATCTATTTAGTAGGACAAATTACCATCTTGTTATTGTGTTATTTGGATATGTATATGCTAGTTAGTTCATATTGACATGTTATTCTTTGATTTGGATATGAGTATATTTACATTTATGTTGATCTATATAAATAACTGTTAAGTAAATTGAAATGGAAACTGAACGGTAACTTAAAATAGCACCATTGGCATTGCAAAGCCTCTTTTCGAATCACTAAAATATTTTTTGAATTAACTTTTTTTCTTTAATCCATTTAGGTTTTAAAGGTTATAATGATTTTTAAATTTTATTATTAATTTATAAAGTAATATTTAAATAATATCTTGTTTTTAAAAGGGATTTATTAAACAAAAGGTTTTACCTAAAGTGATATACAAATGATTTCTTGGACATGATATTTTATAAAGAAGATTCTATAGAGGGATTATGAAGAAACATTTTTTAAATATTTTTAAGAATAGAAAGAGATTTTATAAGTCAATTAAGATATTTTGAAAGAAGTTTTAAATCTACTTTGAAAACTTTTAAGTGGTTTGAAATGTGAAGGGAACTTATAAAAAGAATTTTTGTAAGGCAGATTTTATTAATTAATGATTAATTAATAAAGGCTTAGCGGATTTTATATGGAATCGAATCAATGTTGAATGATTGTTATTTGATGGTTAAATAACCGACTATCAAATCTGGACCAAAACGTAACATTGGAAGTATCTAAGAGAAACATGAGAATTATATGGTACAGTTACCGTCGAAGGTGCTATACTGTATTATAAACTCATTTCATTCTTATAGGATGAATGATAAGGAAATCCATCCATAAACGGTTAGGAGGTGAACTCCGCTCTTATCTTTTAATCTGCTTATTTTCTAAAGAACCAGGGTTTAGTTTACTGGAAATTATCGAAGCTTTTTCCAAAGATACCGGGGTCGGATAGGTTATCTAAAAGCCACTTCGGTCCAACTCAAGCATTTCGAAATAAAGACATCTTGAAGTTTGGGATCGAAGATGGAGCTATTAAAGTGAAAGAGCTCCTTACTACTAATCTTGAAGGTGAATTCAAAATGGATGTAGTAGAAGTAGTGCCTTTGGTTTATCCTTATCCTGGACAACTTGTATGAATGAAGCTAGCATTGCATTGATGATTGGATGGTAGTGTTAGCATTCCAAGTGAGATTGCTATTCAAAAAGGTAAAACGTAGCCTCAAGCCCCATCAACCGGGAATGACTGAAAATCAGGGGAGATGCAGTAAGGCTAAGTGGCTTACACTAATTAGGGATGTTGTCACCCTTCTAGATACATCTACATATTTATGGATGTTGTGCATTAGATCTTGACAAAAAGGTTGCGAAGCAACTGGGATGATGACATATTCAGTACTATCCAGTAGGGGTAGGCCGATCTTGTGTTGGCAGAGGATCCATGTGAGGTCCTCGGTACAGTTTCTAGACGTGTACAGTGATAGGTGGTACCTCAATACTTAGTCATTGTATGGAATCCATTCTCCAATAAGCGCCATACAGTTTTGATTGTACCCAACTATATTGAAATGTGAGATGCAAGCATTTCAGCTGTTTTCATATTTTACTCTGGCCTTTAGACATTATTATAATATCATTTCAAATTCTATAAAAAGTGTTTTGGTTGCTGTGAGGTAAAAACCCATCCATGTTTATATGCGGCGTAGTCTTACGAGATACCTTTGATTATAAAAAGGACTTTATAAACGTAATAATTTAGTTGTTTGAGTTTACTCACACCAGGCCCATGTCTGACTTGGATTTTTATTTTCTTTCCCTAAAACTCTTGGGTGCTCAAATTTTTATGGGCAGCCAAGTAGTTCAGGTTTTCCCAGTGATGCATTTTGGAGGAGCTTCGAGCAGGAGGCTTCATCGATAGCTAGTTATTATCTTATTTCCACTGTATTATATGTATCTTGTATCAATTAGATAGGGATAGGCTGTTATAACTGTCCAAGGGTAGAATTGGTATTAATATGACTCTGATGTATCATTTTTGAAATGGCTCTATAAGTATTATGTTGGTTAATATATGTTATTCTGTTGCGTTGTGAGATTCTGTGATTGTTTAGTTTCTTCTATCCTCATCTTTTTTCTTTCCCATAATAATTATCCGACACTTCGTTGTTTGGCATGTGAATAACGTGGGTCGACTTCTGGGTTTCAAAAATGTGGGTCGTTATAGATTTAAATGTTGAAGCATATACAGACTTTGCTAAAGTACAATGCAGGGTTAAGTTCGATACTTACGGATCAATTAGGAGAAAATGTATTTTCGATCTAGTATAAGCTCGCCTAGCAATGAAAATTTGTACAAGTATTCTTTTGATCATCGCTATATTATCTAGATATCTAGAGTCTGGTTTACGGTCTTAAAATCTGTTAATATCCTTATTTATTATGTACGTCGATTTTAAAGTCCTCGGTTTAATCTAGTCCAGTAACATTTGTCAATTGACTATTCTTGTTCTAGTTAAGGACTTTGACTTTAATTTGATTTAACAATTACTATGATACCGACCTTCTATAATATTATCCGGCCTTTTGACTTGGCTACATTTAGACTGATTGGACAAGTTAGACTTGACGATTATCGAGGCAAGTAGCCTAGAGAGATGATCCTAGTGTCCAGAACTCAAATACAAACAAGACATATAGCGCTCTACCGAGGCGAGCATAACTCGACTGCTCATCAACTAACTTTTGCCATTAACTTGGGACAAGACCATTATCAATAAGTGGATGTGACTTGACCATCTACTCCTAAGATCGTACCTGGCGTTTTCCGAAATACTTACGCCATGCTTGGAGCTCGAAAGTCTTAGAACCTAGTCTAATGTGGATGTGATATGACCATCCATGCACCAACTCATGCCCTCGGCATGAGGCCCAACAAATAAATGAAAATGGATGTGACCGACCTTCAGTCAACTTAACTCTATCCCTAGACCCAATAGGGGGAGTTCAAACGAAAATGGATGTGAGTGATCATTCATCAACTTAACTCTATCTCTTGACTCAATAAGGGGAATTCGAACCAAAATGGATGTGATTGACTATCCATCAACTTAACTCTATCCCATAACCCGACAGGGGAAGTTGAAACCAAAATGGATGTGACTGACCATCCATCAACTTAATTCTATCTCGTGACCCGACAGGAGGAGTTCAAACCAAAATGGATGTAAATGACCATCCAGCAACTTAACTCTTTTCCTTACCCGACAAGGGGAGCTTAAACAATAAACCTACAGATGTGATTGGGCATCCATCTCCTAACTCATTCCCTTGATCCGATAAGGTGATTTTATACACAAATGGACATGATCCGACCATCCATCGTCGAACTTAGAGCAGATGTGACCGATCCATCATGCTCCTAGCTCTTTTCTATGACTCGATGGGAAGAGCGCTAATCATAAGGCGGGAGTAACTCGACCATCCAATCCCAGATGGACGTGATCCAACCATCCATTCGCCTACTTTCTCCCTTAATCCAATAGGAAGAGTATGAAATTCCAATGGATGTGACATGACCGTCCATTTACCAACTTTGACCATCCAAATGAAGGTGGACGTGACTTGACAGTTCATGCACCAGCTTTTGCCCTAGACAGGAGAGCAGAAATGCAACCTAAAGATGGATGTGATCCGACCATCCATCAACTGGCAGTATCTACGATCTGGACATTTGTCAACTTCTACCTTTGATCCGATAGGGGGAGTGCAAGTTTAAGAAACATTTGACCTGACCACCCATTCACTACCTCAAGCCTTTGACCCACCGAGAAAAATATACCTTCAAAATGTCGAGACTCGATCGTCTGTGCGCTAACTCTGCTAACCCAAGATTGGGGGTAAGAGTACAGTCAAGTAAATGATGAATACGATTGCTTAACACTATGCTTGCACCTAATGTTTGGTACAACATAAGGCGACAATTAGAAGGATGCCTTAAGATGGAACAAATGGAATCGCTCGATCATTGGCTCATAACTTGAATCCATGTCGTCATGGCTAGCCTCATCGCCACCATCTACTATTTCATCTTCCTTAACATCATCCTTAGCTTCCTCGACCTCTTAATTAGGAACTAGGGGCACGGTAGGGCTGGCGTAACCTACTTCTAGCTATACATAGCCACTAACAGCTTCTTCATGAGCATCCCCTACTTGACCAATACAATGACATCTCTATAGGGGCTCATACCGAGTCCTACTCTGAAAAATCAAACAAAACAACTTGTGATTAGAATTCCATCAAACTTGGCAATGACCTATAGACACATGAACATGCTTAGGAGCCAATGGCAAAAGTATATGCATGGATGTAAGAGTGCGTATGCATACTCAACATGCAATTTCTTGAATCGACAGAAATTGAATTCATACTTAGGACTTTCAGAAAGAAACTAATTCAGATACCGAGGCCTACTAGTTCAACGTACTAGCTCAATGAAATTGAGCACAGACAATTACCAAGAGAATATATTCTAATTTTAAAATGTCAAATACCAACCAAGCATCCAGTTGATAATTAGAGATATGACTCTTCCTGAAAGCCACTTGATGGAGGATAACGACAATCGAGGTACTAAGCAAAATCCATCCCACAATCCAAACTTGTGTCGATTCAAAGCACATCATGTTTGCAAGAAATTGAGTAGAAAATGTTATCTGACCTTTTGACTCGTTATTTAGACTGACTAGACAAGTTAGACTCGATGATTATCAAGGCAAGCAGCTTAGAGAGATGATCTTAGGGTCCAAAACCCAAATATAGACAAGACCACAAGACGATGGTCAAACGAAAAAAGGGAATACACTAAGTGCTTCATCCTACATAAGGGATCGGTCTGATCCCTATGGGTACAACCAAAGTGGCCCCCACTCCTATGACACTCTTCTCTAGTTACATAGAGCCTGATTCAAGTGCTGTTCTAAAGTTTCTATGCATTGTACTGGCAATCTCCATATACATCCTAAAACAACAATTCAACCTTATGTAGATCCATCTCTTGGACCAAAAACCACCTAGGCGACTATACAAAAAAACCTTGAAAACATAAAGCCAACATTAAGACAAGCCAACACTAGAAGTCGCAAGACCCTCTGATGCATGGATAAGGGTCAGTACCGGTCACCTCTTAAAGGGATCGGTATCAACCCCTAACCCTAAAGGATCCTGGGCCGAGATTTTTATAGGACTTCGTATTAATCGTGAGGATCTATAGGCAAAATATCAAAGAGATATTTGGTCGTTTACGTATAAATACATGGGCAATGCTTTATTATACGGATCTTTATGCTACTGCTTCGCACAAACTCCATTGTACTCTGGGATCTCTACCGATCCCTTCTATTTGTAATCACAAAATCTAGTGCAAAAGCAATATAATCATTCAAGTTGATATAGGCCAAGATTATTGAACCACTAATAAATTGGTTTGTGCTTGTTTTTTGTTTGATTTCTTTTGTTTTCTTCATTTAATCTCTATTACTTACTTGATGTTTGTGCCATTTCTGGTTCAAATGTATAACGAAGGAGATGAAACCTCTTGAGCAGTGTTTCTCTTTATGTAGTTCAATGTCTACCCAACTATAGTCATAATATGGCCACAATGCCATGTAATTTCCTATAATCAAAGTATAACCTACGTACTCTAGATCGATAATACTCTGAAATTAGAAGTCTACTGGATGTCTTCATTTTGAGATATTCTATTTTTACTACATTAAAATAGAAGATTCTTGTTGAATCGTTCTATAGTTGTTCCAAACAACCACAAGTGCATAATCCTTTGGTGCCTCCAATAGTCATAAGTAAATCACCATCCATAGTATGGTGAGTGGTAATGACACTAGTCTTAGCAGATTTACTGATATCTTTTTCCCGATACATCTCAACTAGGAACATTTATTAAGTAAGTATTTATTTATATGTCTTTATATATATATTATCGATTCAATAATCATGGCTACAAGCATTTTTTAACTACAATCGATAAGTTACTTATCCTAAGGATTTTCTACTAATATTTAATGTATTTAATTCATTATTTATATCTATATATAACAACATATGTAAAAGAAAAGTAAACCAGACGCATACATCATTTCGAACAAGATTCTTTTATGAGAGATAAGTTACGTAACAAATTACATTATTGACTCTAGAGCACACCCTTACCCCGATAACCGATTACATGGAAAGAATCCATGGATGCTTAACAAATATTTTTCTAGCCATGTCATCAATCAAACTCATCCTTATACTATTATAAATAGGCATAGAATCACCATGGGAAAGGGAATTTTGTCTCATAATTCATTCAATGTTTTTCATAAGTTTGTTAGAGTTATAAGCCATTCTAATGGTGTTCATGAAATTTCACACTATGAAAGTCAACAAAAATATGCTACTCATGAATATAGTATAAAGTAGTCATGAGAGTTTTCCGTGAATCACTAGAAACTCTACATGACTTTATATTCCGACAATTTACTTAATCGTTTTAACCTAAATAATTATGATGGCCGATGTACTCCTAAAAATGATCATTTAATATCTTAAGATTTAACCATCATTTACAGCTTAAAATTATTAATTATCTCTTTTAGGAGCCAGTCGCATCATGTCTACTACATGTGAGTAATAATGCAGGGGAAATTGCACTAGTAACTAACTTACCCTTTTCACTTCTACATCCCCCAACAAATAGGCGTTGAGAACCACCCCAACCATCACCATCACTCAACTTCTTCTTTTCATCATGAAAATCCTAACTAGTGAAACCTTGCTTAGAATCACTAAGAAATATAGTATCTCTATTATAGGTTAGACTGTCGACAAATACATTATATAAGTAGAGCGATGAAGACAACAATATCATCATGTTTGCTATTCCTCAACCTACAAATATACTGTTATAATCTTTATTAAAAAACCATTAAACGGATTCAAGTGGACCCTTAATGAATTTCTTTCTTCATCTTACTGGTGAAGAATGCCTGTAACTATATCAAACAATTCGTAAGTAATGTTTATACGTATAGCTCTTCCAACTTATCCTCGCATTATTTAGTAGTAATTATGGAGATAACTTTATTTTTCACAACAAGCTGAAGAGTTGCAAAATATCACTCATCTATCCTTTCCTTCTCAATACATGACATATCTACAGGAAATAAAAGTGTATTAAAGAATGCTTAAAATTTCGATTCTTCTTCAAAATTGCCTTCATCTTCCATTACCACTTCTCAAATTCATTATCACATTTTAGTTATCTCTTACAAGTTGTGTCATAGATGCAATATATGCATCTTTGATATATAAAGCAATAATAAAATCCTAATTAAAAAGTAATGTAAAAGAAACCAGACTCTCTTTTGGACTACATGACTTGGAAGTTTCATGATTTCTCATGTTTATTTTGTTTTCTATTGATGTTGTAGTGAAATAATAATCTTTTAATATAAAATATTTCTAATTTTTTTTCTTCCCGTTTATTCATATGCTTTTAAATCATAAACTACAAGTATTTTTAAAGCAAACAACATTTGAAAGTATGAGTTTTAAAGAAGTAATCATTTGACGTCAATGTTGTAACGTATGTCCTTACAAGGTTTAAACCTCTGACCTTCGGTCCATATGTCTAATGTTTTACTATCGAGACACACAATTATGATATATAATACTTGAGCGATAGTACATAATGGTGTGACAAGTTTTAGATATTATATAGCACGGTACATGTCAAGATATGTCTAGATTTTTGAATCATGTTTTAGAAGTTTTGAACCACTAACTTTTCAAACAAAGTCTGAGCGTCTAACCATTAGGTTAGTGACGCTAAACAATTTTCTAATATCTTATGTTTAAGTTTTAAGAGCAAAAAGAATTTACATGGATGTAGAATCTATAATAGCTCAACCAATATTGGAGAAGTTCCCATAATATTATAGAAAGATGATGTGATCAATGCAAAAGAATCTTCTTACATTTGGTGGCGCTATTATTCCTTAAAGTCTTTATATTGATATATTTTTGAATGGCATGAATAAAGTACGGTGGGAGTAGTTTCTTGACATTGAGTATAACGATGAAATGATAGAGCAATGTAAGAAGAATCTAGAAAAAAACAAAGACTATAACCACTCATACTCCAAAAAGAAAACCTTTCTGTAAATTGCATGAAGTAATGTTACAAATGTATATTTCATATATAGTCATTGTTATGGGCAATTTTGCCTACGGGATTGAAGTTTGGTTGAAGCCAGGAGAAGGCAGGGCAGTAAGCAAGGTAGAAGGAAAAGCAGAAAATTGAAACCATGCCTCCCCATGCATGTTCGGCAGGCTAAGTATTAAACATAATCTCCTTTTCAGTACTCAAGGTACTGAAAAGGAAATCTCGTTCGGTACCCTTAACACTGAATATGATATTATGTTCGGTAGGCCAAGTACCGAATAGAATCTCATTTTCAATACCCGGTGTATCGGATATGAGATCCTATTCGGTACCCTAAACACCGAACAAGATCTTCTATTCTGTGTGTAAGAAACCATCGAACAAAGCACAAAGGGTACCTACCGAGCCAAGCACAAAGAGAACCCATCGAACCAAGGGAGGAAGGACACAAATTTAGCTATCAAAGCGGCCACGTGCGTACCACTAGATCAATCTATCCTCGGCAGAACTCCCAACCGAACTAAGAAGGTCATATGCGGAATAAAATATGCATATATCGGGAAAGTATTAATTTTGTTTGGCATATTCAAGAATATTCACTCTGGGTAGGTTATACATGGAAATATCCTAATTTTTCAGATTAATGACACAATTTCTTCACCCTTATAAATATCCAAGCATTTGTCATTCAAACAACACGTCTTTGGGATCTACAAGCCTTTGAGCAGTAGAGCTAATTAAACGGAGCATCCAGATTCTCTTTTTTCTATTATAAATCATTATACTTCGCATCAAATTCTCGTAGCCGCTAAATTATAAGTAAAAGGAATGAGCATGAACAGTGGACGTATACTCTTTATGGTTGAACCACTATAAACCCTTGTGCACTTTACTTTTCCTATATTGTATCTTCATTGAATATATTGTTTAAAAATCGATTGGAGTTGTTCGCTCATTTTTTTCATGCAAACATTTTTGGTGCTTTCATTGAGAACTATACATTTTCAATGTGCCTCCTAAATCTAAGAGAAGGATCATTAGTTCCAATAAGGTTGTCAAACGCGATATTACAGAGTAGGTTAACCATTCTGTTAGTACTCTAGCTCCATACACCATCATTAGAGGTGACTTAGATAGAGTTGTGATAGGTCTTGATACTTGCTTTGTTGCCTAGCAGCAAGCCATTGTGGATCAAATCATGACACGCTTAAGGAAGATGCAGCCGACCGTGCACAATACTTGAACTAAGCAAAGGACTCGGTCCCGAGGGCCTAGGATACAAAGAGGTTGCACTCTAGCTGTGAATCAGATCAACAAAATCTAAAAGCTGGACGAGTCAATGCCGAGAAAATAGGTCAAACATGAATTCAACCTCACACCACACTTGAGCACCGGTTTAGAACCAAACTGAACATGTGAGGAAATGAGCCAGGGGCAAACATGGCTGAACGTCCTCTACCTAGGGAATGCTCTTCAATCTTGACAAAAGTAAACATTGATGGAAGGCAAACTCATTGTTTTGAATGAGCCCAAAGTAGGGAATGAAGCTAGGATTGCAGATCAAGTTATCATAGAAGGCATAAGAGAAGCCTTTCGACTTGACATGAGAGGTCGATCCAACTCCGCTTAACCCCCAAGCCAGAAATTGCATGGCGCGACTTATAAAGGAATATGTTCGTCAAGAGTGGATAGAGTGTGGATCGGCCCAAGAGTTAGCAGCTCATTTTCTATAGAGATAGAGACTGCTTGAAATCTATTCAGCTTTCAGATGCCTATTATGGATCCTACCGAGGGTTGACTAATCCTATAGCACATCTACAACTATATATGTTGCATATGTTAATAAATGGAGCAACAGAGGAAGTTATGTGTAAGTGTTTTCCCTTCTTCTTGTCAGATATGGTGACTATGTGGTTCTGCCTTCTTCCCCTGGCACAATCCACTTATACGAAATGTTGAAGGAAAAATTTATCAGCCAATTTTAGGTCCATATAGAAAAACCTAACGACCCATATTCTTTGCCTGATGTAAAACAACGAGAGGATGAGACTCTATAGCAATATTTGACTTGCTTCAACGCTGCAGCTACCAGTATTCAAAACGCTGATGAACGATTGACTCTAATGGCAGTATGTGGAGATATACATCCCGATATGAAGATGGCTCATAGATTGACTAAGGAGCGACCGACTAGACTTTAGGATTTCTTCTTTGAAGCGACAAAGTACATGAAGTTGGAGGAAACTACATCGGGGTAGCAAACTGATACCATAGTCAAACCATAGGGAGATTCTAGTAGTGTAAATGCTATGATCAAGAATGGTGAAGGTGGTAGTGTAGAGAAAAAGAAAACAATAATGCAAGAAATTTTCGTAGGAAGAAAACAGAGCGAAGGAGGTTTAAGCTGGAATAGATTTAACAGCTACATGGACTTGAACAATGCCATAAAAAACATCTATTTGAAAATAAAAGTGGAGCTACAACAGGCCCATTCAACTGAATTTGAAATGGATACTGGGAAGTATTGAAAATTCAATGAATCTCATACGCATAACACTAATGAATGTCGCCATCTATAGGACCCAATTGAAGAACATATTAGGAGGAGGAAGCTGAAGCAGTATATTTAGATCTTGAAGGTTCATCCTACTCTTGAGAAGCAAGCTACATGATAGCACCCACCGTAGAATAGAGGTGAAAGGTCTAGCGCTAACCATGGGAAAGACAAGAGACTAGAGATTAATACCATAATAGAGGGATCACATGTGGCAGATAAGAGTTGGGCCAAAATAAAGAGGTATGCAAAGTCCGTGAACAATGGAGAGGCCTATATATGTACTATAGTGAGGAACAGAGAGCTAAGTACATACGTCGGGAACAAGAGGCGATAGCCTTTGATGATAATGAATTGCGAGGAAGGCAACACCCATATACGAATCTAATGGCGATTATAGTCATGTGTCCGACAGAGGTATATTGAACTTTGGTAGACAATGGAAGTTCAATGAACATTTTTTTCAAGGATGCGTTTGACAAGATGCGATTGTCCATGGCAGATGTCATACATTGCAACTAGTAGAGACATGGTTTCACGGGAGAAAGCATTATGCCCTTAGGAAGGTTGGATTTGTTTGTTGAGATAGGAATGCATCCCCGATCAGCTATACGGTAGCAAACTTTGTGCTGGTGAATGGATTCTTGGCCTACAACGCCTTCCTAGGATAACCAAACTTATCCGACGTTAACATACTAATAGCCCCATGATGCATAACCATGAAGTTCCCAATAGCCAATAGGATAGGAGTTGTTGAAGGAAACCAAGACACATCCAGGGAATGCTACGTTATAAAGCTTTGAGAAAACAAATAGAGAGAAAACAAGAAAGAGCACAGAAATCGCATTATGTGCCAAGAACTCCCTCGCATAACAATTAAAGGCAGCACCCTTACCGGGTTCGCAAGTGATCCTCATAACGAGCTAGAGCCGAGAGATGGAGGAGAGGGGCCACAGTTGAGCCTAGAAAAGTGATGGAGTTTAGTCAATGATAGCGATCCTACAAAACTTATGAAAATTGGACCCGGTTTGGAATGTGATCCTAAGATACAATTGACCGGCTTTCTACAGGATAGTCAAGAAGCGTTCGCATAGTCATACGCAAACATGTGCAGAATCACTCCCTTGATTGCTTGTCAAGGTTTGAATATTGACCCAAGGAAGCCTCTAGTGAAATTGAAGAAAACGAGCATGGGTCCATAGCCTTCTGTAGCACTAAATGAAGAAGTGAAAACCTTGCTAGAAAATGGCTTCATCCAAGAATCGTTGTACCTAGAGTGGGTTGTAAACCCGGTTATCGTTATGAAGTTAAATGGAAAATGGTGAACTTGTATCAACTTTTCTAACTTGAATTATGCGCATCCTAAAGACCATTTCCCGCTCCTTAGAATTGATCAGTTAGTAGATGAAAGTGCTGAACACGAGCTTTAATCCTTTATGGATGCTTATTCTAGGTATAACCAAATCGTGATGCACATCCCTGATCAGAAGCACACCAGTTTCATCATTGAGATGGGGCTCTACTGCTATAAGGTCATGCGATTTGAACTCAGAAATGCAGGAGTAATATACCAATGTCTAGTAAATAAGATATTCATCAAATAGACTGGGAAAACCATAGAGGTATACGTCATTGGGGTGCTAGTGAAGTCAAAAAAGGCTAAAGACCACATCTCGCACTTTAGGGAAATGTTTCAAAATTTGCAGAGGTACTGGATGACTTCAAACCTATTGAAATGTACTTTTGGGGTAGCTTCTAGAAAATTCTTACGATTTATCGTGCGTGCTATGGGAATTGAGGCTAATCTGGAGTGGGTCCGGGCTTTAAGAGACACCAACATCCTCAAAACATAGTAGGAGATGCAATTTTGAATGAGCAGGTAGCAGCTTTGAGCAAGATCATATTCAAAGCCACAGACAAGTGTGTCCCGTTCTTCAAGGCATTCAGAAAGAAGAAAGCGAAATTTGTATGGAAAGATGAATGCCTGGTCACGTTCTTAAAACTATTGAGCACCTGCCAAAACCCCATATTCCCTCTACATTAGTCGTGGGTGAAGATCCATAACATTACTTAACAGTGCCACACCATACACATTGGTTAGGGAGGAATATTGAGTGCAACGTCCAATGTATTGCATAAACAGATGCTTTATCTGGATAGAGTCCAAAGATCCTAATTTGGAGAAGTTGGCGTAATATCTATTGATTTCATCTCAAACACTAAGTTCCAGTCACATCTTATTTGAGTACACATAAATCAACACCTGGGGTAAGTTCTACACCTACCAGACATTTCGGGGAGACTTACCAAATGGAGCATTGAGTTAAGACAATATAATATAACCCACCACCCGCAAACTATGATTAAAGGGGAAAGTGATAGCAGACTTTCTTACTGAGTTTACTGTTAGGATGATGAATTAGAGCCCTAGGAGGAAGTAGCCCTTAAGTAAGAAGTGTATGTTGATGGAGCACCTAATGACCATGACTTTATGCAAGGGTAGTATTGCTGACTCCTGAAGGAAAGAAGGTAAGTTATGCAATTCAACTTGGGTTAAAAGCAATAAACAATGAGGCGGAATATGAGGCTTTTATGGCAGGGTTGGAGATAGTAAAGACGCTAGGAATCAGATAGTTATGCTTGTATAGTGATCGATAGTTGGTTATGAACCAGGTACTTAGAGAATTATAGGATATTGGATAACAGTTGAAATCTTACCTAGAGAAGATAAGGGTCCTAAGTAATGGAATGGAGCACTATGTGATCAAACATGTTCCTCGAAAGGAGAAACATGATGCAGGTGAGCTGGCGAACTTAGCAAGTTCATGAGATGAGCCTTTGCTGGGATTGGTACCTTTTGCGACCATGCATATTTCTAGCTTCGGGGTGGTGAATACGATTACACCTAGGAAGATGAGGAAAATTGGATAGGACCTAAGGTATCTAATTGAAGGAATGTTACCTAGCAGTAGGAATGAAGCTCGAAAGGTTCTACAAAGGTGCCCATTTTATCATCTGAGACGGGATACTATAAAGAAGAGGGTTTTCTAACCCACTGCTAATATGTGTCGTCGGAAGGGAAGTTGATAAGGTGTTAGAGGATGTACATCATGGAAGACGTGAAGACCATATAAAGGGGCAAAATTAGGGAAAAAAGGTGTTATGGTATGGATACTTCTGGCCGACATTGAACCATGATGTAATGAGTACGTAGAGAGATGTGACAAGTGTCAATGATTCATCAAGATTCCTAGATTGCCCCTGACAGAATTAACTCACATGGTCAGTCCTTTGCCATTTGTAGTCTGGGTGATAGATTTGATCAGAGAGCTTCCAATGGCACGAGGCAGAGCTAAGTATGCCATAGTGGTAGTTGACTATTTTACTAAGAGGATGGAAGTTGAGCCCCTTACTAAAGTGTCAACGACCATGGTTATAAACTTTTTAATCAGGAATGTGATATGTAGGTATAGATTTCCCCATCGGATCATCTCAAATAATGGCTTGTAGTTCGACAGTAAGGAGTTTGTTGACTTTTTCCAACAGCATGGAATAAAGATCAGTTTTTCAATAGTAGCGTACCCGTAGGCTAACGGACAGTTGGAGGTAATCAATAAGGTTCTTAAAACTCTCACGAAGAAGCGATAGGAAAAGGCTAAGGGAGAATAGGTGGACGAGCTTCCTCTCGCATTGTGGAACTATCACACTTTCTTCAAGACAGCAACATGACATACTCCTTTATCGTTGCCTTACAATCGGAGTGGTGTTGCTAATAGACACAACTATACCATCACACCAGAGGGTTTACTATGACCCAAATGAAAATGTGAAGCCACTGAACATGTCACTGGACTTGATTAACGAAAGTCACAAAGAGGCCGCTTTGAAAGCTGAAGTACACAAGCAGAGGATGGCTGCTTAGTACAACCCTAAAGTCTAACACCACCCGCTAAAGGAAGGTGACCTGGTGTTGAAGTAGATATTCCTCACCTAGAGGCGCTCAATCCAGTTTGGGAAAGGCCATATGTCATTCACAAAGACATAGAAAATGAAGACTTCACCCTAAGCCCAGGCTATATTTAGGAAGGCTTGGAATACACACAATCTGGACTTCACTGTATTGCTAGTATTGCAACTTTGTAATCGAAATAATTATAAAATAGATTCTAATAAAGTGTGCTTTCCTTAATATTTTGTCGTATCAGGTAACTAATAAAAAATGCAACCAAGTATCAACACTTGATTGCGTTAAATAAAAATAGTGTCATAAGGGAGCATCGCTCAAGTCATAAAAATCGACTCGAGGGCAAGGCCGCAATGACATGGCATCAATCCTCAAACTTCTCACCGGTAGTGGTAGACCAAAGTGACCCCTATTCGAAGTGTCCATAGTTAATGATCAGCCAAAACTTCTCATCGGTAGTGGTGGACCAATGTGATACCATTCAAGTGTCCACAATTGACGATTTACTTAAACTTCTCGCAAGCAATGGTGAACCGAAGTGATCCCTATTTGGATGTCCTCAATTAATGATCAGCCCAAACTTCTCATCGCAAGGGTGGACCGGAGTGATCCCTATTTAGGTGTCAACATTTGATGATATGCTCAAACTTCTAGCCAGTAGTGGTGGACTAGAGTGATCGTTACTCAGGTGTCCATAGTCGATGATCGGCCCAAACTTCTAGCAGGCTAACGTATACTAGAGTGATCCTTATTTGGGTGTCCACGGTCGATGATTGGCTCAAAATTTTCGCCAACAGTGGTGTTTCGGAGCGTTATTTATTCGGATGTCCATAGCTGATGATCGGCTTGTAATTTCCCTATCAACCACAGTAAACTAGAGGAACCATACCCAAGCATTCACTTTGGTCGATAGCTTCAAACATATGGATGGTCTAGGAGAACCCGACTTACCGACATCTAGGACGTGACTGCTGCTTAGCTGGATCTCCCTAGGAAAACTAGCGAATCCTACGATGACGACAAATAGCAACTAAAAGTCCAAATTTGCCAAAGATGTGCGTGAATCGCATTATAACCAACAAACAAAAAGAAAACAAGGAGAGTCCACAAAAAGAGTGGAAAATACGAATCATGCATACAAGTTATGAATTTCAGACATCCAGAAGTTTACAAGTCTAAAATCACAAGTATAAAGGAACAACATATGCTCAACCTTACTAGTACATCAAAAAATTTCAAGTTAAAATAGCAAAGTCGAATATAGACAAAGAACAAACAAACATATACACAACAAATTCATCTCCAATAAGGAATAATGTAGGTGGAACATGAGCGCAATCATCACTTGCGGCCGGACTTGGATACAACCTTCTTATTGTAATGCCTCTAACCATTGTGCTCACCCTTTTGCTCTTCGTCTTTCTTATCTGGAGTGGCAACATTAATTTCTTCTTGCTTCTTATGCATAAACTTCAAATCCTCTATCTCTTCAATCTTAACTCTCGCCATATCATGGGGAAGTTTTCCAAAACTTGCCGCTTCACGGCTTCATCCTAATCTAAGTCCTCTATAGGATCAAAAGCACCTATAATCTTGACGTCAACAACCTTTTGGAGATCAACAAACATCTAATGGTGGGCTTCTTCGGTTGGAGGGCAGATGTGCTTGGAGGCACAACGCCTATAGAGGAACATAAGAGGAAGTCACAGCCCCAACATGATTTGTCGAAGATTTTCCACATGTATGGAAATGAGGAGAACCTTCAGATATTGGCTGGCTCAAATGAGCTCGATTATACTAAACGGTGGCTCATAGGCTATAAAGATAAATCCTACCTCCTTTGGGGGAAATCAGAGCATCATCGGAGGGTCGGATATGAATTAAAGAAGAAGATGCTTTTGAAGTTTGGCTTTTAATGGAAGGATTTGAAGAAACATTGAAAATAGTTAGTGGTACATCGTGCATGAGGACATAAATAATCGATTTCGGAGCCTGACCTTACAAAGCTATGTCGGAGGTCAAGCCACCATTCTTCCCTTTCTCCATTTCTTCCTTCTAGGACTTTTTCGGCTTCAGAAAGCTTAATATAACCCCGTTGGGCAGCTTCCATCTTGTCCATTGTTCAACGAGAATCGACGAGTCCAAGGCTGAAGGGAAGACCTCCTTGTTCGCCAATATTTTTTGCTTCCTTAATTAGGCGCTTATGGATGGAAACCATAACCCCCTAGTAACCATCCATCCAAACCAAGTTCTTTTATATAAATTTTTTGTAATAGACCTCATCTAGGGGACCCTCTACTTGATCCAGCCAAATATTCAATTCGTTACACTCGGTCTATAGCTTTACAGCCATGGAGGTTTTAGCAGCTTTGCCTGAAGTGAAGGCTTTGATCTCTGCCTAGAGAGAAACTCTTTTATCTCTCCACTCCACCACTTTCCTTTTTAAGTCAGCAATGTCGGGCTCCACCCTATCTTCTACCACTCGGATCTAAACCAAATTCTTATTTTATTTGGCCTTAACGTTCTTGTCATCGTTGAAGAATCGACCGACCTTATCATTATACTCCTTCTTGGCAACCTTGATGTTGTCAGCATAATCTTGCTTAGCTGCTCCAGTTCCTCAATATGAGCAGCCATAAGCCTCTCAATCTTAGTGGCCTGCTTTTTCATCTCCTCATTATGGGTTCTTTCTAGTGCAACCACCACTTTCTTACGGTCTAAATCTTTCATATGCAATTTCTTCTTCAAGTCAAAGATCTTTAAGTTTTTCTCAACACTCTTTTACTAATCTCCTCAACTGCTATAGCGACTTTGTTGTGATAATTTGATAAGGCCTTCACAGCACCCAACCCATCCGTGAGAAGATCAACCGAGCATTGAAGGAAAACGGAGGTGCCAGGAGAATGGGGTCCTTCCATGAACCATCTTTGTTGTCCTATTCGCCTTTATCTCCAATAGGATGGTAATGGACAATCTCTTTAGTCAGAAGCTTCGTGGCTAGTTATCCAACATTTTTGCTTTGGCCAAATGAAAATACAGCCTATGTGACATCCTCGAGATGTGCCTTTGGCTTCAGCTGCTTTATCTTGGATAGCAATTTTTCCATTTTTGAGCTAATGCTTTTAGAACCTCCATTCTTACTTATGATGAAAACAACTATACAATCACACATATGCAATATAAACATCATCAATATGCAGGTACACGCAACAAGATCATGAAGATAACCAAGGAGAGACTACTGGTAGGAAGGTCATATTTAGTCTTAAGATAAAATATGTAAATTCTCCTTGAGTGATTCAAAAAACACAAATTCACATTTTAAAATTAAAATAGACCTATCTTAACAAAATTGAATTCAAAGACGTGTATGAAAAAGCACAGACATCTGTGACATTGCACGAGAAAATTAATCCCTATAATGACAGACGTTTGTGGTTTTCCACGGATGTCTATGACATTGTTTCTAAAACAAAACGATTATTTTTATGAAAGGCTGTTTCCTTCTGAATTTTCAGTTCACTGAATTTACTCAAACATCGTAACTCTTTGAAAGGTAATGGTTTCTTCTCTTTGAGAAACAATTTTTGAATCTTATAAATAACACTAAATTATTGAGGCTAACACGAACCTTGATTTACATACTCTTATTTACTTATGTGCTTTCACTGATTCAATTTTCTCTATCATCCAAATAACTAGAATTTATATTTTGGTTATATTGCTTCGTAAAAATCAAAATGCACAGAAACTGCATCACTCAAAGGAGATTATTGGAAAAATTGTAATGTACAATCAATATCCATGTTATTCAGAACACACAATGCCAACATAATACTTTTGTGTTACGCTTGTTCCTCCGGGTGAAGTGAGGGTTTCTCAATTGCTAAATACCGAAGGAGAGCTTTAGGACTGGATGTAGGATTGGAGGTCCGAACTATGGTTTGTCCGCTTTTTATACTTTATTATTTATTGTCTACTATAACATTAGCTCATACGCTTGCATATTATACACAAGTTAGATAATATATGATCCACCAGACTCTCATTTGATATCAGAGCAAGGATTTTTCATTTTTACCATAACACGTAATTGAATTTTGGTTAATATGGAAAACAGATTTCAAGAAGGATAATCAACTTCACGTCCTCTACCATTCATTGGATCAAACAATGCTTACTAGCCAACATGAGAATTTTTGTGGAAGCTTATTGTTTTAGAAATTTGGCAAACTATACAAACTAGATATGAGGCACTTACTACTGATATAGATACTTCGACTGACGCACAAAAGAATTTAGTAACCAATAATGCAAAAGCTATGAATGTTCTATATTTTCTCACTTGATAAAATGAATTTTCACTAGCCATGCTTTGTACAGCTGCTTATGATATATGGCATACATTACAAGTTATCCATGGATGCATAAACAAAGCTAAGGAAACAAAAAAAAATTCATTCTACAAAATCAATTTTTATCTTTTAAAATGAAAATAAAAGAAATTTTTTTTGACATGTATGCTAAATTTCGAACTATACAACATAATCTTATGGCATTAGGTGTTAACTTCACTGATTTTGATTCAGTCACGCAAATTTTGAAGTCTTCGACAATTGATGGAAAAGAAAAGTTTTAGCCATCAAAGAAGCTAACGATCTTTCCTAACTCAAAGTCGAAGAGTTAATAGGAAATCCGATGTTGTATGAAGCTAATTTATAGGCAAGAAAAGAACAAAATCAAGAAAAAAAACATAGCGTTTCAGGCGAATAATGACAACTCCAACTTGGAAGTAGATGAAATTTTTTTCATCTCCAAAAATTACAACAAGTTCAAGAAGTTCAAAAAGATGACAAAATTTTGAAATAGCATCAACACAAACTCCTCAAATCAAACATTAATGAAATGTTTCGGGTGTGGTAAATTTGGCCATATGAAGAAGGAATGTCGATGACTCAACAATGATAAAAAAGACAAACAAGTTCAAAAATTTTAAGAAAAGGAGAAGAGCATTTCGAGTAACTTGGGATGACTCTTACTCTTTCTTTTCATCCAATAGCGATAGTGATTCAGAACAAGCAAATGTTTACTTCATGGCTAGCACAAATGAGGTATGTCCTGAATTAACATATGATGAAATTTTTGTAATTAGTATAGAATTAGATGACAAGTGTAGAGAGCTAAAAAAACATAAATAAAGAAAATGTAGGAAAATTAAATAGAGCTAAATTGGAAATTGAATTGTTAAAAGCTGAGAAAACTACTTTAGAAGAAGAATTAGAATTAGCACATAAAGAATGTAAAAAATTATCATCTCAAATTGCTACGATAACAAATGATATAGAGAATAACATAATAGAGAATAATAGATTTGAAAAAGAAAAGTGTGGATTGAAACATAATTTAGAATTAGAAAAAATAGAAATTATTGATCTTAAAACTAAATCATATAAAATTACTAACAATGTTTCAAAATTTAATAGAGGAAAGTGAAGTATAGAAAAATTGATAAAAAATTCAAAATCATCAGGAAATAGGAAGGGATTAGGATTTAACAGAAAATATCATAAACTATCAATAAATTTGTTTTCCAATAATAATCAAGGATCTGAGAAGTATAGTACATTATGTTCTAATTTTGGAAAATAAAATCTAAATGTGAAAATAAGGGATCAAAATTGATTAAAATATGGATATTTAAAACAAATAACAAGTTTATTAGACAAAAACACATAGATGTATATTTAAATGATATAGTTCATATTGAAAAAGACATCTCTAAAGGTCCCAAACCCTCAAGGGTATGGCAAGCTTCTCTTACTAACACATACGACCCTAACGGAGGAAGTGGGTACCAATTAAGACTTTTATTATTTTGCAGGTATCCCAAAACAAAGTTAAAAATAAGAAGAAATGGATGCTCGATAGCGGATGCACCGAACATATGACTGGAAATGCATATATGCTATCAAACATCACTGTGATTTTTGGAGATAATTTCAAAGGATATGTTATTTGGATTGAAAACATCATCAATGTCGGTATATCTACTTCTCCTATTATTTCGGATGTATTGCTAGTTAAAAACTTTAAACTTAATTTACTAAGTATAAGTCAATTATGTGATAAGGGATTTAGAATCGATTTCGAAAAAGATAAATGCAATATCTTTAATCAAAATAAAACTTTAATTTCTGAAGGAACAAGAAATTTAAATATTTATGTTCTACCCGAGCTACAAAAATTATTCCCGAGAATGAGTATTCCCTAAGATATCATGTCCGTATGCCTCAGTAAATTCTCTTACTATTCGCTGATAGTGAGTACGAGTGCAAGAAGAGGACGAGATAGGGGACATGGGAGTATCACTACAAATGGTCAATACCTGCAACAACAAGGAAACAACTCTTCTCAGTCTCCTCTGATCTAGTTTCAATTCTTTGTTTGCTTCATGGCAGCTCCAGAAGAAGCTTTGGTATGGTGGTGGCCCTACGAATCGTTATAGGTAAGCTCCAAATTCATATTCTCTTCATCGGTTTTCTATCAGTTTTCCGTTTTTAAACTTTAATGAATCTAAAATTCTATTTAAAATAAATTGATGAATAAAATATGAAGATTTGTAACAATAAAACAATTTCGATTAAAATCAAATTTGAGAAATTTTGTTGTGATTTCTTATGTGGATCGAAGACCGAAGAGGGACAAGCTTGTGTAAACTTTGGGGTATTCCGACCTGAGTTTGGAATCCATGTCTAGTGTTTGAGAATTATGGAATATTGAATCCATTTATCTATTCTTTGGGGTCCAAATATATTCTACGAACGGTTAGTTATCCCTTCGAACTAACCAATCCCCTGCACATTTCACAGACCGAATGACCCGAGAATACTTCATAAAATATTGTATGAGTTCATTCTCATATTTATTATTGATATTCTGATTTGGTAAGCCAAATGCAGAATAAATATTTAGCGTAATTTGATGATTCGATTCTCTATCTTTGTGTATCCGTCTTTGGTTGGTCTCCCTGTCTAGCAAATTTCGGTGATGAAATTTTCTTAAAAGGGGAAGAAATTGATAATTAAAATAAATATTTAGATTTGAAAAGCTCTAAAATTAATAGAAATTTGTTTTCTAATTTATAATATACATTTGTAATATATATTTTGAAAGTTGTATTGGAATTCAATATGGTAAGTTTTTTAAAAGATATTTGAAAGTTAAATTTTAATTTGATATAAATAATTTTAAAAAGTTGTTTAAAGTTAAATTTATATTTTAAAGACTTATATATAATCTATATATGTGTTTATTTATTTGGTATAATTAGATTTCAAACTCATTTTCTTATAAAGTTGTAAATATATAAAATGTAAGAAAACAAAATAGATAAACATGTTTTATAAATTAAAATAAAGTAAGGTTTAAAACAAAGTTATGAATTAATTAAACTAAAGAGCTTAAACATAATTTGAATTATTTTAACAAGTGTAAACAAATTATACTATGTATTAACAAGTGTAGGAATTTTAAATCATGCAAAAACAAGCATTAACCCAAATTAAACAAGTGGCATCTCATAAGTATCTTTTAATTTGAAAATCTCATAAACATGTATAAGAGAAAAGTAACTAAACTATTCTCAGATTTCAAACCTGAAAACAAAGCAAGAAAAAAGAAAAAGAAAGAAAGCCAAAATCTATTTTTCAAAAACAAACCTAGAAACAAATAAAAAATCAAAACAGCTTCAACAAGTAGCAATTTCAGATGAAAAACAAAGCAATTCAAAGCTTTAAGCAAACTCAGCTGTAAAGAACAAGTATTAGACCAAATTAAAACAGGATTTCAGAGTTCTAAAGACCGGATTCAACTCAAAATTTTCAACCTGAAAATCAGAAGTACAAAAGCAAGTTTAAACCAAAATCAAAAAACAACAGCAAGCCTCAGATAAAAAGCTTTTCCAGTTTTCAAACCTGATTTACAGGCCTTTGCTTCTCTATTCTTCTCTACTTTCGAAATAAGGTGAGCAAACTGACCCCTTTTAACTTAAAAGCTGTGATATATTTTGATGTTTCTATTGGTTGTTGTTGAGGAAAATATTGTAATGGATGAAGTATGTCCGGTCTGCATACATAAATATATGTGAATTAATATGTGCATATCAATATACAGAGAAAAATATATGTCTCCGTTCATTATATACATGTTTTAAAACCTGTTTATAAATCCCTATCTCCACATTCAATAAGATTTATCCTATGATATTTAAATGAAAAGTGATGATAATTAAGAAATAAAAATTTTAAAAATAAGAACAAGTAAGAACATTTATCAAAAAAATGAGATTACAGAGGAAATCGTTCAAACTGGAAAAATTTAATGATCAGGTTTTCAAGATTGATTATAGGAATAAATTCGTAGTTCAAAATCATGATTTTTAATAATCAATTTGGAATTTTTAAATTATATTGATCGAGAAATTTTAAGTTGAACGGAATGCACATTTTCGTCAAATTCCAATGATCGACGTTGATGCATGGGTCGAGATTGATGCTGAAGGTAGTGTAGAGGTTTGCAAGGCTGGGAAAAATACTAGATGAATTTTTACATTGTTGTGGCGGCAACATCACGTCTATCTAGGGTTCGATAATCACTTTTGGCTGGTGGAGTTCTTAAGGTGATTGCGGCTTCGTCAAGGTGTTTGGGTCGATCGCACCCAGGGGAATGTGAAGGGGGGAGTCTGACGTTGCTTTGGTCAGAGTGGCAGTGCTTCAGGTGGTCTGATCGTCGACGTCGAGGCGGTTTTTTTCGATCGAGTCTGGTTACAAAGAAATGTCAACTTGCTCAAATTCAATTTCGACGTTGTTTTGTCAATCTGGGCGCTCGAATTGACCGTAGTGGTCGTAGTCGATGTTCTGGTAGTGGCAACGGTGATTGGAGCGGCTCTGATCACATGTGCACGTGCACGTGCTAAGATTCGTGTATTTGGAAATGATGTGGGTTAGGAAAACGAGGAACACTCGGGTTCGTCTCGAAGTCACGCCCGGGGAATTCGAAAAATAGCTTGGGTAAGATTGCATCTGGCTTGGGTTGTTTTGTTATTAACAAGTTTTAAAACGCGAAAGTGAGTGTATTACCAGGTTTAATTTTTTAAATATGAACAAGTTTAAAGTTATTTGAAATGATTTTGTTTTCTAGCAATCTATTTAAAACAAGGTTTTAAAATATATTTAAAATAACTAAGGTTTCAAAGGAATATAAACTAAGTTTACAAATTTAATATATAAAACAAGTTTTAAATAAATTTCAAAGTTTAAAATGTTTACAGTCAAATAGCTTTAAATTGTTTTAGAAATTCAGATTAAGTAAGTGATTAAAGGCAAAGGTATTAATTTTAATTAATAAAAGATCTCTATTAATTCTGTAATAAATCAATTTCAAGCTTCTAAAATTTGATAAGATGTAAATGTTAATTGAGTAAAATAAATGACTTATTCTATGGTTAATTAAGATTTAAAGTTAATTAATGCATAATTAAGGTTAATTAATTAATGATTAAGAAATGAATCAAGGCTAATTAATTACATAATTAAGGTTAATTAAATATTGATTAAAAGTCAATTAATAAATAATTAAGGATGTTTTAGGTAATAAAATTCAATCCAAGAGAGGTTTAAGGCAAGGGGATCCTTTATCGCCCCTTTTGTTTAATCTAGCGGCTGATGTCTTTTCTAAGATTATTAAGAATGCTGTTAGCAATAATCTTTTGGGTTTTATTGGTAATGATATTTCTAGTTTTGGTTTGTCTGTCCTTCAATTTGCTGATAATACTTTGCTTTTTTCCTCACATCTTCCTAGTCATATTATTGCTCTCAAGTTCATTCTTTATAGTTTTGAACTTTTATCAGGTTTAAAAATAAACTTTGATAAAAGTTCTGTTTTAGTTTTAAATGATTTTGATAATGTAGAAAATTTATTTGCTAATACTTTAAATTGTAAAACTATGAGTTTTCCTTTCGACTATCTTGGTTTTGTTATCAGACCTTCAAAACTTAAGCATAATGATTGGTTAATAATCATTGATAAAATTAAAAATAAGATTACTAATTGGAATGGGAGATTCTTATCTAGAGCTGGTAGATTGATTTTGATTAATTCTGTTTTATCAGCTCTCCCAATCTATTGGATGTCTATGCACCTTTTTCCAGACTAGGTGATAGATAAAATTGATAAAATTAGAAGGGATTTCCTTTGGAGTGGTGATAATCCTAATAATAGCATTAAATGTTTAGTTAATTGGAATACTGTCTGTAAGTCTAAAAAAAGGGTGGTTTAGGAGTCATTAATTTACATAATATGAACCTGTCTCTTCTTGGTAAATGGTTATGGAAATTCAGAGATACTAGTGATAATGCCATTTGGAAGGAGACTATTTCTAAATTTTACTATAATGGTAGTTATAATCTCTATCATATTAGTCCTTCGATTATAGTAAATTATCTTATTTTTGGAAATCCATCTTAAAATGTAGTGATATTTTCAACTTAGGTATAAATATTATTGTTCATTCTGGTAATAATACATCTTTTTGGCACGATAGTTGGATTTCCTCTACTCCTCTTAAGTATGAGTTCAAAGATTTATATGATATTTGTAACTTTAAATTTGCGTTTATTTCTGATATTTTTAACTCTGAAAGTGACCCTCCTTGTATTTTCAATTTTAATAGTATTTTAGTAGGCCTTACCCTTAGACATCTTTATTTGCTTTATGCTAAACTAAATCTGTATAACATTGACAATGATAATGACCAAATTAGTTGGGAGTGGGACAAGAGTAAGAAATATTCTTCTAATTCCTTTTACAAATTTATTAACTTTTCGGGGGTTTCTGCCAATAGTTTTAAATTTATTTGGAAGTCAAATGCTCCTCCAAAATCAAAGATTCATATGTGGCTCATCATTCATGGTAAATTAAACACTATTGAATTTTTAAAAAAGAAAAATATTAATATTGATAATAAATGTTATTTTTGCAACACATACTCTGAAGATATTAATCATATTTATTATGAATGTTTGGATACTCATTTTATTCTTTTAAAGACCCTTAATATTTTTTTAGTTTAATATTAGCTCTAGAGTTTCTGATTGTTTTTTCTGTTGGAACGCTTTTAGATTTAGGTTCAATAAGAATTATAGATACTTGCTTCATTCTTTATTCACCATTTCTTGTTGGTACATTTGTTTTGAAAGAAATCAAAGGATTTTTAATAATAAAAATCAATATTACAATAATTTGATTATTTTAATTTCAAATTTCTATTTAAATTGGATTTCTAATCCCAAATATAAATTAGCCAAAAATAATTGCTTTAAGGATTACCTTAACAAGGTTAGAAATAATATTAACCTATTTAAACTTAATATCAATAATTTTGCTTCTAATAATACTTATATTAATCCCTTTTCCAGATTTAAATAATGTTCATATGTTCCATCATAATTCTCTTACTATTTTTGGCCCATAAATTAGTTTCTTGTTTTGTTTTTTTCTTTTTTTCTTATATTTTCTCATTCTTAGAATTGTTTGTTTTTGGTTCTAGATTTTACTTGCTTTAATTTACTCTTTCGTTTTTATTCTCACATATATGTATATAAATTCTATTTATATACATATATGTGATTCATTCTAACTTGATTTCCTAGTTTTGTTACAGGTTTGGTTTAGATACGTTGCTGGTTTTTCTCTTGACTGGTTTGCAGGTTTGCTTGCATCTTTATTCAAGTTGGCAGGGTAGCTTTTCTCTGGATTTCGGATTGCGTCTGGCATTTCTTTTGTTTACTCCAGGTCTTCAGTGTGGAGTTTTTCTTTTTTGTCCACCTTTTGGAGTCCTTCTCTATGGATCATCTGAGGCATTTTCGTTGAGTTTTGTGCTTTAGTATTTCGGATTTTAGATACCGCTAACACCCTATTATTGGGCGGTGGCCTTGCCGGAGCTCGATATTAGGGTGTAATGGGTGGTGGCTTTGCCGGAGCTCATTTGAGGGGTATCTTTTTCTTTATTTATTTTTTTAGTTTTTTTTAGTTTTATAGTTGTGCCACCTGCCAGGCATGTTGGCAGCTCCTTCTTTTTTGTTATATATATAGCGCTCCATGTGTGCTCTCCTCTTTTATTAGAGGATCACACATTTTTCTCAAAAAAAAATTAAGGATTAATTAATTTATAGTTAAGGATAATTAATTACATGGTAACTAAATAAAGGTTAATTAATTAAGATACTTTGTAATTAATTAATATTTACTAACCAGGATTAGTAATTTATTCATAAGTGATTAATCTGATTTAAATTAATCAGGTAATTAATTGATCTTACTTATGAATGTTTGAATTTTATTGAATGCTAAATTGTTTGATATCCCTGATGTGTGATGCTATATTTTGATTTGAGCTGTGATGAATGTAATTTATTTATCTGTGATGAATTTATATTATTTATCTATGATTCTGTGAACGAAGATAAGCGTTATAGGAATATACCGCTTATCGATATTGATGTGCTTGAATCTGTAATGATTGATGATGTTGCACTATTGTGTAAAACCACTGGACTACACTATACACACAAATATGGATTTCACAGGGAAATCGATTAAGTCACAGATATTTGAATTTAATTCTATTTTATTCAAAATGGTTTTGAAAGTTGAATTTTGAATCCAAATAATTTGAAAATGGAATTGGGTATAGTAAGAAAAGCTTTTGAAAAAGGAGTTTTGAAGATAAATGTTATTTTGAATAACTTGTCAAATTGGTGAAATTAAAACAATTGATTTGAATTTGAACTCAAGATTTTGAAATTGATTTATATATATATATATATATATATGTATATATCTATGTATGTATGTATGTTTATATATGTATGTATGTATGTATAGGATTTGAAATTATTTTGAAAAATATGGTTGAAAGGTGGTGATACAAGTTATATAATATGTACATGGATTTCTAAACCATCTTTAAAGTATTTTAAAAATAATATTTTGGGAATTTGAATTTGACCCAAGTTTATACTTTAAAGATATAACTTGTGCGTATTTGATCGGATTTTTCCAAAACGAAAAGGATTGTTTTTCAAATAATAATAGCTTTCATATAAAGAAAGAATTTCCAATTTGTGTTGAAAAGATTTCAAGTTTGAAATGGGATTGTTTTGAAAGATATGAATGAATCTTTGATTAAGATTAGTGAACTTTGTTTTCAAATCAAAGAAAATCTTAAAGGGGTATCTTTTGCATAAAAGCATTGAAATGGAATTGTGTTTGAAAGTTATGAATGAATCTTCGTGAAAGATTGGTGAACTTTTGAACCTTTTGATTTAAAAGATTAAAGTGAAAATTTGGTTAAACCATTTATAAGGAAAAGGTTTGGGGATTTAAAAGTTGTGACTTAACTAAGATCCCAATATCCATATGCTTTTTAAATTAAGCGCTCATTATTCGGTTTAGCCAGGAGAGGACCTTGTGTCATATATTGTAACATCCCGGAATTTTTAACAATATCAATTTAATAATCTGTACTTAAAATTAAATTGATATTGATATTCTGTAAATAATTATTCAGATAAATTTAATAATCTTCTTCAGTAAATATTTGAATTGGTTATTTTATCTTTTAAAAATAACAAATAGATTTGTGTTGTCTAAAATTTAATAAATAAAGTATATTTTCTAGTTTTTATAATTTGAGAAATTTGTTTAATTTAATATTTGTAGCAAATTGGAAAATAAGCTTTTCAAAATTAAATAAATGATTTTGATTTAAAATTAATAATTGAATCATGTTCTAAAATTCTAATATGTATACAGTATAAATTGGGAAATTTTGTTTTAACTAGTATTGAGTTTTCAAAGACTATTTCATAAATAAAAATATGATTTATAAATTGATAAGAAAATATTGAAATGATTTAAATTAAATTAGATTAAGTTTTAAAATTTAGAGTGATCAAATAAAATGGATATTTTATTGGTAAAAATATAATTTCTTTTAAAAATGATTTTTTATTTAACAATGTATATAGTATATTGTTTTTTATAAGTAAGTTTGAATAGAATTTGTAATTTTTGTTTCAAATTTAATTTATGTATATAACTTGATTTGAGATTTATTGATTTTGAGTTTGGTTTGAATATAAATTTAAAAGATTGAAATCTTAATTATTTTAATTTCTATATGTATAAGTTTTATTTTATAAGCATGATTTGCTTTCTTTTATAAATTTAGATACATATTTAAATTCTAATTAATTTATCAATTAAGCTTAATACATGTTTATTAACATGTTAATATACAAATTACTTTTAAAAGACAAGTGTATGAAGATTTAGCATTATTTAACAAGTGTTGTACAATTTGACAAGTGTTAAAATTTTGTTTAATTTTTCTTTACTTTTATTAAAACTGAAAATACCTTAGTTTAATTTACATCTTCATTCATATTGCATTCCATTTTTTTTATCAAAGAATATTCAAACTTCTAAAATCTGTATCATCTTCATCTCATAATGTAAAACCAAGATCAAATCCCTGTAACCCTCCTCATTATCAATCTGTAGCTTGCATTTCCTCTTCAAATCAAAGTAGAAACCTGCATACCTCAAATGCATTAACAAGCCACAAAATCTGCAAAATTTAAATCAAAGATCAGATCTGCATGTCCTCATATCAAAAGCATCTGCATGTTACTCAAACATCAAATATGCAACTCCTCAAATCAGAAGATATGCATTTCCTCAAACCAAAATAAAGCCTGCATTTTTTTTTTCTACACTTTGTTTTGGACCTGGGTTGAAGTTCATCTGCATGCTAGCATGGGGTTAGGAAATATAGGCAAAACTGCATCTACATCTACATGCAAGTGACTAGGGAGGAATCATGAACATTTCATCAAGATTTCAACAGAGGAAATCAGGCCAGCATTTGTTTTCTGGAAAATTCAAAACAGGGGTCTGCATATCATTTCAAACATGGAGTGAATCAGGATCAAAACAGCTCTGCATTTGTTAAAAAGGTGAGTAACTTAAAATTTAAATTTTTAAAACAGGTTGCATGCTAATATACTAATATGGAATAGTTTTATTTTGTTATAATTATTGCTGATATGAAAATAGGTGATGTGTATGCTGTTTTTTTTCTCCTTTCTTCTTTCAATTGTCTGTTCTGTTTTGTCTTGATTTTACAGGCACCAAATTGATATTGGATACTTATCACATAATCTATTTTCTGATATTATGTAAGATATAAAGTAAAGATTGTTTTATTTTCTTAAATTAATACTTAGAATTTTCAAGAAAGTTAAAATATCAGTTTCACTCTGGAAACACAAGAAACATCAAAGCATGTTGATTCTTGGCAAAATTTAAAACATACAAGTGTTGTATTTCAGTATCATAATTCAATAGTACTAACTGGAACTTGATTTCTAAATCAAAAATTGGAATTTTTAGAATCAAGATAAGGGTGCAGTTAGAAGTTGAACTAAATATGAATTTTGGGGTTTCCCTGGGAGTTCATGAATTCGGAGGAGATGAGTTTCGGCATGGTGATGGAGAATGCATCAGAGATGATAGGAAAAATAGGTGAAGGTGATGAAAATCACCATGGTTGCAGAAATGTTGATTTGCTTTCTGTAGCCCTAGTTTTACAGTGAAATAAGGATTTGATCACGGCAGCCATTATAGTTGATCGAGTGTCGAGATCTTTTGGGAATTGATAGTATGGCCCTAGTTGAAGGTGAGGCCGGAGTGGTTGACCCGCTGATGGTCGGTGGCCTGTGTTATCGGCGTTGACAGGTTTAGAGAATTCTGGGATGATTGTTGCCAGGTTTGGGTTTAAGATACCCAAATTCGTATTAGGGGTTTGAAGCTTGAATTGGTGGTCGTAGTGGGTTGCTGGTTTGATTTCTGGTGAGATGTGATGGTCGTTGGCGATCATAAATGGACGGCGACGCCGTGCATATGCACGGTGAGGTAGTGAACATGAGATGTTGGATAGTGTGGGGTGACTCGGGTGAACTCCTTTTTGACTCGAAGTGTTGTGGTATGTGACTCGGGGAAATTGGGTTACAAACTCGAAGTAATTTAGTGGGGAGGTTCTGGTTTTTGTTTTACAGGTTTGTAAAACCTGTAATCTCTGGGTTTAAAAAGAATTGAAAAGCCCTGAATCTTTTGATGATTAGGAAAACTTAAATCAAATTTGAATTCAAGTCTGAGAATTGTTTGAATTCAATTTAAGTTAATATTCCAGTTAAATTAATAAAGTTAAAAAGAAAACTTATTTATTTTTACAGATTTTAATAACCTGGAAACTGTTTTACAAAACCTGAAATATTTGTGTTTTTTAAAATTTTAAACTGAATTTAAAAAGTGTAGAGCAAGATTTTAAACAAAATTTTGAAACAAGTTTGAATCTTAATTCAAAATGAGTTTGAATTATAGATTTAGAAATATTTAAGTCTCATGAAAATAAAGGTTTTGTTAACTTTGAAATAGTGAAAGTGTTTTATAAAATGATTTAAAATCTGAAGTTTAAAGTTTTAAAACAGAGTTTGAAATTTAAATTTTAAATCTGGATTCAAAACTAATTTGAATCTTAGTTTGAAATAAATTGTTTAAGTAGCTGATTTTTTTTTTAGAATGTAAAGAAAGTTTTAAATTTAAATTTAAACCTGGAATCAAAGTAGAATGTGTATTCAGTTTTGAAATTGAAAGAAAATTTGAAGTTGCAAGATTTAAAACTAAGTATAAATTGAGTTAAGTTATAAATTGTTTGAACTTTGATTTCAACTTATATTTGAAATGGATATTGGAAACAAGTTCAAAAGCACTTTGTTTTAAAATAAAATTTGTTTTAAAACATAATTTAGAAATGTTTTATTTTAAAGTTAAGTCAAGAAATAATGTTTAGAAATTAAATTATTAAAAAGGTAATTAAGTAATAATTAATTAACTTATTTAATTAATTATTAAGGTTAATGCATATTGATTTATGGATTAATCAAATTGAAAATTTAGATCATTAATTAGATTTTTAATTAATGATTAATAAATTATTAATTAAGTAATTAAGTTTTTAATCAAGATTTATTTAAATAATTAGACTTTAAATTATAGATAATTAAAGATAATTAAATTTATAATTAATCTAAGTTAATTATTTAATTAAATAATTAGAGAAGGGTTAATGAGGTCTTTAACCAGGATTATTTAAATAATTAATTAATGTGATTAGTTTTTATAATTAATTAGATTAATTAATTTAGTTATAATCAATTGTAGATGGTTTTAGTATAATTACTTGATAAAGAAATTAAGAATTAATTACTTAATGTAATTAATTTAGTTAATGGGGTTGTTTAATTTAATTAATTAAGTTTAATTAATTTTAAACATTTGGGTTTTAAATAATTACTTTATGTAATTAATGATTTGGGAATTTACTTAGTTAAGTAATTAATTAATAATTACATGATTGTAATTAAGTGGAGGTGTTTAAGTATGAGTAAAATTGGATTAATTATTTAGTAATTAATCAAATAATTAATTAAGAAATTAATTATTAAGGATCATTAATTATTTTAATTAATGATGTAATTAAAGTTGATTAATTATGATTAATTAATCAGTAATAAGTAATTAAAGGTAATTAATTAATATAATTAATTAAGGATTAAGGTAATTAATTATGATTAATTAATTAATTGAAGTAATTAAGGTTAATTACTGTTAGTTGAGGATAATTAATTTGTGAAATTAATTAAGGATAATTACATGAATGTAATTAAGAGTAATTAATCAAGAGTGATTAATTAGGAAGATTTATTTTGAATGATTAATTGATTGTAATGAATTAAATAGATGGTAAGCAAGTTATAATTGGGTGAAGTAATTAATTTAATTTATTTTAATTAATTATAGATTAAGTAATTAATTTAATTCATTTTAAATTAATTAGAGATGGAGATAGTTAATTTAATTCATTTAAATTAATTATATTGTGATGAGTAAATCTTTGCTTATGTATGAATGGATGTCATTGTTTGACTTAGATGCCGTGTGATCTCAGTAATGAGATAAATGATATTGTGTGGTATGGATGCTTGATTGTGTTGTGATGATAACATAGGTTATCTATTGTGATGATATATGGAATATCTATTTGATATTGATTATGTGGGTTCCCTATTATGTGATAATGTTGATTATCAGTTATGATTTATGAGTTATCTATCTATGTGTATATAGATACTATATTGAAATGTTTTAAAAACTTTTAAACAACTTGGACCTAAAAGACACGCTTTGGATTTCGATGAGACCGGGATCGGGTTTCCATATTTGGATATCCGAAAACCACATCGATTCCAAATAACGTTAGGTCGTGAACCAAAGTGGAGCGAGTGAAGACTCGAGGTGTAAGGGCTATACGTCAGTATAACTCTGTGGGTGATTCCGTAATGAGTTTGACGGAATAGTACTTATAGATTCGAGATGGTGGTTTAGAGTGCAAGGGTTATTGTCGTTAACTCTGAGGGTGATTCCAATACGAGTGTAACGAGATAATGCCTTCGGTTTCGTTCGAACCCGGAACGAACTTGTATGGATTGAATGCTTTCAGAACATCGTCAGGTGGACGATGAGCATTCTAAGATAGATGTGTTCTTTAAAGGTAATCGCAGCCTCAAGCCTCATCAACCGGGAATGGCTAAAACAGGGGAGGTGCAACAAGGCTTCGTGGGTCGCGCCCACTGGAGGGCAAGATACATCCCTGTCTAGAGGTCCCTTTATATTTCGGCTGTGTGGACGGTTTTTGAGCTCCAACCGTCGGGGTGGTCTTGTTCGGGACTGTTCAGTAAGGAACGGTTCCGGCCTTGTGTTGCAGGGGATGAAGGGAGTAATCCTCGGTACTGTGATCTAGGCCACGTACTGTGACGGGCGGTACCCCAGTAGCCCTGCCATTGTTGGAAACCCATTTTCCCTACGAGACTCTACGGTTTTGTTTGTATTACCCACTTTTGTGGCTAGTAGCTGGAATTTAATGAATGTAACAATTTCGGCTATTTCTTATTTACTTGAAAACCCTAGACACTATTATAATATCACTGGATTTCCTATCAAATGTTTTGGTTAGCGTAAGGTAAAAACTTTTCCATGTTTATGTGTGGGAAGTCTTACGTGATACCTTTTGTTTTCAAAGGATTTTCTAAAGTTAAGCAACTTTTAAACTATTTACTCACACCAGACCCCTGTCTGACCCGAGTGTTTATTTTCTGTTTTATTAAACTCTTGGGTACTCATATTATGTATGAGTAGTCAAGTGATTCAGGATTGCTTTGACGAGTTATGGAGGAGCAAATGGAGCAGGAGGCTTCTGCGTTGTAGTTATCTATTTTCCGCTGTGTTGGTATCTCTGAGTCATCTCTCTGAGTTGTATCTTGTACTGTTTAGAGATGTATAACTAGACAGGTGTTTATAACTGTCTAGTATGTGTTGTACTGGCTGTAAAACTCTGATGTATATGATACTATGTAAAGTATTATGTGATATATTATATTTTATTCGTTCCGCTGTGAGATTCTGATGTTGTTTGTGTTCTTCTTTCTCTTTCTTTTCTTCTTCTATCCCTTTCTTTCTTCTTAGCGATGCAATTTCCTGGAGTTTGGAAGTTGGGTCGTTACAACGTGGTATCAGAGCAGTAGGTTGAGTGAATACCTAGGCTCTGTCGTGGTGTCTTTCTTGAGAGAGCGTACTTGTAATTTTAAATATAAATATATTTAATTCTACCTATCTGTTGGGTTACCTGTTCAGGTTTTCCAACATAAGTAAATAAAGGTAGATGGGGTAGTAGTGTGTGTAACACGACTACCATTGGTTGGAGTTTGAATGTTTGAGGTTGGAAGTATTGGACGAGACTGTAGACCTAATACCGTCTCGAGTAAGTCTTGTAGTGATGAAGAACTTCATTGATCTCTGAAGGAAACCTGTTAAGGTTCGGAGTTCATTTTTGAAGTTGATGAGTAGAATTTGGATCTGTCGGTTGGACAGAAGTGAGTGATGGTATCTTAATACCACAAGAAGTAGTAGCTGCATGATGAGATGCGGTGACTATGGATGTTCCCGAAGATGTTTTCTTTGGAACAAGTTAAGGAAGTGAGTCTGCTTTGGTGTTGTGGCTGTGTTCAGTAGGAGTTTCTGTTTGCTTTGAAGTCCGAGTTTCTCGGAGAGCTTTGATTCGGAATTCTTTAGCATCTGTAGCAGTGGTGCAGCTTGGGTGTTCTCGGTGTTGGCAAGAGATTTTATGGATTAGCAGTTTTTCTGAAGTGGAGTTCAAGAAGCAGTTAAGTGAACCCGTTCTTCGATGGGTTGGCTAGTTAAGTGTAAGCTGTTCCGTTTGGTTAAGCGAGAATAGTTTTCCTTGGATTTGGTTTGGATTGATCGCAAAAGTGACTTGCGATAGTTGAGTTTCCTTATTGACTAGGATTCCAAGATTTCTACTGGTGGTTCACTGTAGTTGAAGGATGGTTCCTAGAGTTAGAGGTTGATGAAGTAACTCCGTTTTGAAGGAATTTCTGAGTTTTCTTTATGGATCTGTAGAACCATATTTCTGGAAGGTGGTGTCTAGTTGGTGCTTGTGTTCCTCATTAGTATTATCTTATCTGTTACGGATCAGAGTTGTGCAGCGGAAGCAGTTTGGGAATGTTTCTTTTCCGGATAAGGAGAAGTTTGTTTTGTCTTCTGTTGTTGAGAAGCAGGGTTTGTGTTCTTGGTTTTTGAGTGATCTTGAGGAGATCATTGGATTATTTTTGATTCAGTCTGTTTCTTATGGAATCAGCAAGAGTTAAGCTGATCAGGATGGATGTTGGTAACCCAGGATCTTCTGAAGAGTTTTATGGATAAGGGATTGAGAAATTTGGACTCTGAAGTCGGAGATTTAATTTTGGATAAGTTTTCTCCAATCGTAAGTGAGCTATAAGATTGGGTGGGTCTGTGAAGCTAGCTCTGAAGTGTTTTGGATCTTTTCTGTGATCTAGGAGATGAGTAATTGATCTATAGGATTGGATTGCCAGTTTGAATAACTGAAATTCGATGAGTTTCACGTATCTCTGAGGGAGTACGTGTTTTATCTATCTCTGGTTGTGGAACCAGTAGCTTGAGAATTTTGGGTTGTTGAGTTAGACTCGTCTGTAGTCTGATATCTTGTCTAGTGTTGTAGATATAGTTGTATAGGAGCTTTGTAGCTTCATAGTATTGTTTGTTTGGATTCTATAGGGCGAGTTGCCCGATATATATATACTTGGGGAAACTCGAAGAAATTCTATCTAAAACTTATCTGGATAAATAGATTTGTTTGTTTGGTTGAATTGATTGCTATGGTTGTTAGCATATGTTAGATATATGCTTGTGTTTTAAAATTAAAATTTAATAAGATTATTAAATTACCTTTGTTTTAAATTTCGGGGACGAAATTCTTTTAAGGGGGAAGGATTGTAACATCCCGGAATTTTTAACAATATCAATTTAATAATCTGTACTTAAAATTAAATTGATATTGATATTCTGTAAATAATTATTCAGATAAATTTAATAATCTTCTTCAGTAAATATTTGAATTGGTTATTTTATCTTTTAAAAATAACAAATAGATTTGTGTTGTCTAAAATTTAATAAATAAAGTATATTTTCTAGTTTTTATAATTTGAGAAATTTGTTTAATTTAATATTTGTAGCAAATTGGAAAATAAGCTTTTCAAAATTAAATAAATGATTTTGATTTAAAATTAATAATTGAATCATGTTCTAAAATTCTAATATGTATACAGTATAAATTGGGAAATTTTGTTTTAACTAGTATTGAGTTTTCAAAGACTATTTCATAAATAAAAATATGATTTATAAATTGATAAGAAAATATTGAAATGATTTAAATTAAATTAGATTAAGTTTTAAAATTTAGAGTGATCAAATAAAATGGATATTTTATTGGTAAAAATATAATTTCTTTTAAAAATGATTTTTTATTTAACAATGTATATAGTATATTGTTTTTATAAGTAAGTTTGAATAGAATTTGTAATTTTTGTTTCAAATTTAATTTATGTATATAACTTGATTTGAGATTTATTGATTTTGAGTTTGGTTTGAATATAAATTTAAAAGATTGAAATCTTAATTATTTTAATTTCTATATGTATAAGTTTTATTTTATAAGCATGATTTGCTTTCTTTTATAAATTTAGATACATATTTAAATTCTAATTAATTTATCAATTAAGCTTAATACATGTTTATTAACATGTTAATATACAAATTACTTTTAAAAGACAAGTGTATGAAGATTTAGCATTATTTAACAAGTGTTGTACAATTTGACAAGTGTTAAAATTTTGTTTAATTTTTCTTTACTTTTATTAAAACTGAAAATACCTTAGTTTAATTTACATCTTCATTCATATTGCATTCCATTTTTTTTATCAAAGAATATTCAAACTTCTAAAATCTGTATCATCTTCATCTCATAATGTAAAACCAAGATCAAATCCCTGTAACCCTCCTCATTATCAATCTGTAGCTTGCATTTCCTCTTCAAATCAAAGTAGAAACCTGCATACCTCAAATGCATTAACAAGCCACAAAATCTGCAAAATTTAAATCAAAGATCAGATCTGCATGTCCTCATATCAAAAGCATCTGCATGTTACTCAAACATCAAATATGCAACTCCTCAAATCAGAAGATATGCATTTCCTCAAACCAAAATAAAGCCTGCATTTTTTTTTTCTACACTTTGTTTTGGACCTGGGTTGAAGTTCATCTGCATGCTAGCATGGGGTTAGGAAATATAGGCAAAACTGCATCTACATCTACATGCAAGTGACTAGGGAGGAATCATGAACATTTCATCAAGATTTCAACAGAGGAAATCAGGCCAGCATTTGTTTTCTGGAAAATTCAAAACAGGGGTCTGCATATCATTTCAAACATGGAGTGAATCAGGATCAAAACAGCTCTGCATTTGTTAAAAAGGTGAGTAACTTAAAATTTAAATTTTTAAAACAGGTTGCATGCTAGTATACTAATATGGAATAGTTTTATTTTGTTATAATTATTGCTGATATGAAAATAGGTGATGTGTATGCTGTTTTTTTTCTCCTTTCTTCTTTCAATTGTCTGTTCTGTTTTGTCTTGATTTTACAGGCACCAAATTGATATTGGATACTTATCACATAATCTATTTTCTGATATTATGTAAGATATAAAGTAAAGATTGTTTTATTTTCTTAAATTAATACTTAGAATTTTCAAGAAAGTTAAAATATCAGTTTCACTCTGGAAACACAAGAAACATCAAAGCATGTTGATTCTTGGCAAAATTTAAAACATACAAGTGTTGTATTTCAGTATCATAATTCAATAGTACTAACTGGAACTTGATTTCTAAATCAAAAATTGGAATTTTTAGAATCAAGATAAGGGTGCAGTTAGAAGTTGAACTAAATATGAATTTTGGGGTTTCCCTGGGAGTTCATGAATTCGGAGGAGATGAGTTTCGGCATGGTGATGGAGAATGCATCAGAGATGATAGGAAAAATAGGTGAAGGTGATGAAAATCACCATGGTTGCAGAAATGTTGATTTGCTTTCTGTAGCCCTAGTTTTACAGTGAAATAAGGATTTGATCACGGCAGCCATTATAGTTGATCGAGTGTCGAGATCTTTTGGGAATTGATAGTATGGCCCTAGTTGAAGGTGAGGCCGGAGTGGTTGACCCGCTGATGGTCGGTGGCCTGTGTTATCGGCGTTGACAGGTTTAGAGAATTCTGGGATGATTGTTGCCAGGTTTGGGTTTAAGATACCCAAATTCGTATTAGGGGTTTGAAGCTTGAATTGGTGGTCGTAGTGGGTTGCTGGTTTGATTTCTGGTGAGATGTGATGGTCGTTGGCGATCATAAATGGACGGCGACGCCGTGCATATGCACGGTGAGGTAGTGAACATGAGATGTTGGATAGTGTGGGGTGACTCGGGTGAACTCCTTTTTGACTCGAAGTGTTGTGGTATGTGACTCGGGGAAATTGGGTTACAAACTCGAAGTAATTTAGTGGGGAGGTTCTGGTTTTTGTTTTACAGGTTTGTAAAACCTGTAATCTCTGGGTTTAAAAAGAATTGAAAAGCCCTGAATCTTTTGATGATTAGGAAAACTTAAATCAAATTTGAATTCAAGTCTGAGAATTGTTTGAATTCAATTTAAGTTAATATTCCAGTTAAATTAATAAAGTTAAAAAGAAAACTTATTTATTTTTACAGATTTTAATAACCTGGAAACTGTTTTACAAAACCTGAAATATTTGTGTTTTTTAAAATTTTAAACTGAATTTAAAAAGTGTAGAGCAAGATTTTAAACAAAATTTTGAAACAAGTTTGAATCTTAATTCAAAATGAGTTTGAATTATAGATTTAGAAATATTTAAGTCTCATGAAAATAAAGGTTTTGTTAACTTTGAAATAGTGAAAGTGTTTTATAAAATGATTTAAAATCTGAAGTTTAAAGTTTTAAAACAGAGTTTGAAATTTAAATTTTAAATCTGGATTCAAAACTAATTTGAATCTTAGTTTGAAATAAATTGTTTAAGTAGCTGATTTTTTTTTTAGAATGTAAAGAAAGTTTTAAATTTAAATTTAAACCTGGAATCAAAGTAGAATGTGTATTCAGTTTTGAAATTGAAAGAAAATTTGAAGTTGCAAGATTTAAAACTAAGTATAAATTGAGTTAAGTTATAAATTGTTTGAACTTTGATTTCAACTTATATTTGAAATGGATATTGGAAACAAGTTCAAAAGCACTTTGTTTTAAAATAAAATTTGTTTTAAAACATAATTTAGAAATGTTTTATTTTAAAGTTAAGTCAAGAAATAATGTTTAGAAATTAAATTATTAAAAAGGTAATTAAGTAATAATTAATTAACTTATTTAATTAATTATTAAGGTTAATGCATATTGATTTATGGATTAATCAAATTGAAAATTTAGATCATTAATTAGATTTTTAATTAATGATTAATAAATTATTAATTAAGTAATTAAGTTTTTAATCAAGATTTATTTAAATAATTAGACTTTAAATTATAGATAATTAAAGATAATTAAATTTATAATTAATCTAAGTTAATTATTTAATTAAATAATTAGAGAAGGGTTAATGAGGTCTTTAACCAGGATTATTTAAATAATTAATTAATGTGATTAGTTTTTATAATTAATTAGATTAATTAATTTAGTTATAATCAATTGTAGATGGTTTTAGTATAATTACTTGATAAAGAAATTAAGAATTAATTACTTAATGTAATTAATTTAGTTAATGGGGTTGTTTAATTTAATTAATTAAGTTTAATTAATTTTAAACATTTGGGTTTTAAATAATTACTTTATGTAATTAATGATTTGGGAATTTACTTAGTTAAGTAATTAATTAATAATTACATGATTGTAATTAAGTGGAGGTGTTTAAGTATGAGTAAAATTGGATTAATTATTTAGTAATTAATCAAATAATTAATTAAGAAATTAATTATTAAGGATCATTAATTATTTTAATTAATGATGTAATTAAAGTTGATTAATTATGATTAATTAATCAGTAATAGGTAATTAAAGGTAATTAATTAATATAATTAATTAAGGATTAAGGTAATTAATTATGATTAATTAATTAATTGAAGTAATTAAGGTTAATTACTGTTAGTTGAGGATAATTAATTTGTGAAATTAATTAAGGATAATTACATGAATGTAATTAAGAGTAATTAATCAAGAGTGATTAATTAGGAAGATTTATTTTGAATGATTAATTGATTGTAATGAATTAAATAGATGGTAAGCAAGTTATAATTGGGTGAAGTAATTAATTTAATTTATTTTAATTAATTATAGATTAAGTAATTAATTTAATTCATTTTAAATTAATTAGAGATGGAGATAGTTAATTTAATTCATTTAAATTAATTATATTGTGATGAGTAAATCTTTGCTTATGTATGAATGGATGTCATTGTTTGACTTAGATGCCGTGTGATCTCAGTAATGAGATAAATGATATTGTGTGGTATGGATGCTTGATTGTGTTGTGATGATAACATAGGTTATCTATTGTGATGATATATGGAATATCTATTTGATATTGATTATGTGGGTTCCCTATTATGTGATAATGTTGATTATCAGTTATGATTTATGAGTTATCTATCTATGTGTATATAGATACTATATTGAAATGTTTTAAAAACTTTTAAACAACTTGGACCTAAAAGACACGCTTTGGATTTCGATGAGACCGGGATCGGGTTTCCATATTTGGATATCCGAAAACCACATCGATTCCAAATAACGTTAGGTCGTGAACCAAAGTGGAGCGAGTGAAGACTCGAGGTGTAAGGGCTATACGTCAGTATAACTCTGTGGGTGATTCCGTAATGAGTTTGACGGAATAGTACTTATAGATTCGAGATGGTGGTTTAGAGTGCAAGGGTTATTGTCGTTAACTCTGAGGGTGATTCCAATACGAGTGTAACGAGATAATGCCTTCGGTTTCGTTCGAACCCGGAACGAACTTGTATGGATTGAATGCTTTCAGAACATCGTCAGGTGGACGATGAGCATTCTAAGATAGATGTGTTCTTTAAAGGTAATCGCAGCCTCAAGCCTCATCAACCGGGAATGGCTAAAACAGGGGAGGTGCAACAAGGCTTCGTGGGTCGCGCCCACTGGAGGGCAAGATACATCCCTGTCTAGAGGTCCCTTTATATTTCGGCTGTGTGGACGGTTTTTGAGCTCCAACCGTCGGGGTGGTCTTGTTCGGGACTGTTCAGTAAGGAACGGTTCCGGCCTTGTGTTGCAGGGGATGAAGGGAGTAATCCTCGGTACTGTGATCTAGGCCACGTACTGTGACGGGCGGTACCCCAGTAGCCCTGCCATTGTTGGAAACCCATTTTCCCTACGAGACTCTACGGTTTTGTTTGTATTACCCACTTTTGTGGCTAGTAGCTGGAATTTAATGAATGTAACAATTTCGGCTATTTCTTATTTACTTGAAAACCCTAGACACTATTATAATATCACTGGATTTCCTATCAAATGTTTTGGTTAGCGTAAGGTAAAAACTTTTCCATGTTTATGTGTGGGAAGTCTTACGTGATACCTTTTGTTTTCAAAGGATTTTCTAAAGTTAAGCAACTTTTAAACTATTTACTCACACCAGACCCCTGTCTGACCCGAGTGTTTATTTTCTGTTTTATTAAACTCTTGGGTACTCATATTATGTATGAGTAGTCAAGTGATTCAGGATTGCTTTGACGAGTTATGGAGGAGCAAATGGAGCAGGAGGCTTCTGCGTTGTAGTTATCTATTTTCCGCTGTGTTGGTATCTCTGAGTCATCTCTCTGAGTTGTATCTTGTACTGTTTAGAGATGTATAACTAGACAGGTGTTTATAACTGTCTAGTATGTGTTGTACTGGCTGTAAAACTCTGATGTATATGATACTATGTAAAGTATTATGTGATATATTATATTTTATTCGTTCCGCTGTGAGATTCTGATGTTGTTTGTGTTCTTCTTTCTCTTTCTTTTCTTCTTCTATCCCTTTCTTTCTTCTTAGCGATGCAATTTCCTGGAGTTTGGAAGTTGGGTCGTTACATATATCCCATTCTGAATAATGATACGACGAAATGGATAGCATTTGAACACCGACGGTGAAGACCAGATATTTTCGAAAGCGAAAGGATTACATGTCAAATGTCTCTGCACCGACTGGTCCCCGGCATAGAGATATGATCACCCTTTGTGATAGGGAGTCCGAACGTGACTAGGGATTATCCGAATTTGCAAGGGCTTCTTTTGAAGTGCCTTTGGTTCTGTTCGAACCCGGAACAGACTTGTATGGATGTGTGTCTAACATTACACTTTGAGATGTAAAGTTGGTTTCTATCAAATACATTTCTATTTTGTGGCGAAGAATTTATTCTCTTAGCTTAACACCCTTCTCTGAGACGTACGAGCTCAGAGGTTATGTAGTTGATGGTTACTAGTGATACATTCCCAATTTGGTAATGTGGCATACGAAGTGCTGTTGATCATGTGTTGATCGAAGCATGGCTTTGGACGAGACTTCGTCGAGCCTCATAACCCGAAAATGTCGAAATAAGAATGTTGCGGAAAGGTTATTAGGGGTCGTGCCCCTAGGGTATGTCCATTTCCTTCTGGATAAGAAGTGATACCATGGTATGGAGCCCAGATATTTAACTGTGTGTTGTTGCTATTTGTTGGTGAATCCCGGGATAAAGGTCGGTAACGACCGTGGATGGCTTACTTGTAGGTGTTACCTAGTTACAGAGGTAGCCCGGCCCTGTGTTGGTAAAGATCCGGTTTGGTTCTTGGGGGCGTCCCTCTAGAGGCGTTCCATTTGGTAAGGAAGTTCCTTAGCCTGGCCATTTGTTGGAAATCCAAAGAAACAATATGCGCCCTGTACTGTTTTAGTTGTATAACCTGCCATGCAGCATGTCGGTAACCTACCATAAAACATGGTAGCTATAGTAGGCCTACCATAATCATGGTATGCTGGCTAAGATTAATATTATACTTTCAAAATGTTTTCTGCGCTATGCACTAATAATAATATCAAAAGGTTTTCGCGTATCAAGCATGTTTAACTATCATAAGGAGAAATCTCCTCCAATTGTGCATTTGCATTGTGTGTGGCGGGAGACCTTATGGTAGTTTCATTTTCCAAAAAAGCATTTCGGGTTTCCTTTTTATTTCTTGTTGTTTGTTTTTTTCAAGATAAACTGTTTTTGTTTGCTCTCACACCAGTCCCATGACTGGCCTGGAGTTTATTGCTCCCTTTTTAAACTCTGAATGCCCACAAATTTCGACACGGGCAGTCTGAAATTATATTTTTCAGATAGTCTGATAGTAAGTGTAGATTCGATATCTTTGGAGCCTTTGGATTTGTAAATATCATTTGGTTCATCAGTTTCCTAGCTTGCTTCATTCAACGATGATGATGGTTCGAGCTGGTTTGGAGTTTTGGCAATGGAGTCGCAATATGTTGGATTCTCGTTTACTCACTTGGAAATTCTATTGGAGTTATCTTTCCGCTGTCGATGGTTGCAAAGTCTAAACCATCTAGTTGTTTTTGTCTCTTTTGCTGTAGTCTTGTATCCCTGGTTGTATTGATATCATTTGTATCAATCTGTTGTATCGAATGTTGTATATCAATGATATTATTCATTTTCTTCCGCTGTATTGTTGTACTTAATGTGTTATAAGCTCCGGCGAATTGGATTTTTACGGTTGAATCTACGGCATTCGAATACGAGTGAAGTATGGATGTCGATTTTCGAATGTGTAAATCCACATCGTTAGAAAAGCTAACGCAGCGCCATCAGTCCTCGTTCTAATCACTTGCGCTCAACACCGCCATCGTGAGCAACTCGCTCTCGAGCCTCACCTCCAAGCGTTTGCGCCGTCCTCGCCATCAAATCATTAAACTCCAAACAATGAATGCGGCGACCTCCCTGACTGTGTCTCCTTGCACGCCTGCCCGCTTCCCTCCCTAGATTGAGCATGAGTCGCGATTTAATTTTTCCCTCTTTTTTACAAGCGGCCCTTTTTTTAAAAAGAAAATCTTTGATCTGCTTATTTAAAACTGGGGTGGGTGAAAAGAAGGGGTAGCATGATGCACGGGTCGGATTTTATAGTTATATATCATTATTAAACTAGAAAATATCATGCCTATAACCGCTCGAAATACCGAACTCCGAATGAAATATGCCGCCAGGCGTTCATAATGTTTTGCCCATATTTCGAATGCAATGGAACTAGTTTCAAGACATAATTCAATTGTATATGGAAGTTAACTTTTCAAATTCGATTATCATAATTAAATTCCAAAATTAAGTTTCTACGCGTTTCAAGCTCGCATGGCCAAACGATAAGTCCGATTGATACGAAACTTGAAATCCTACAATAATTCACTATTACAATCTGATAAAACTGGTTTCATCGAAATCCAAGATGATGGCCAAAATGGCTAATTTTACTCGTCAATTAATATATAGAATTTTCAAATTTTAATTGTTCATATTGATATCAAATTTTGAAAGTAAATGATCTTCATTCATATTTATATAAAATTTGAATCAATTTTCGATGCCATTTTCATTCACATAAATTAAAGATTCCACTATTTAATAAATTTAAATAATTTAATTACCCAATACATCAATACTAATAATTCATTAAATTTTATTTTTAACCATTTTTATTCAATAATTATGTCAAGTCCTATCACTTAAAACAATTAAAAATATAGGTCGTTACAAGATGCCTCTACTATGGCTACTCATATAAGTGCCACTAAAAAACTAATAAAAAATATACTCATCGAGAATTGTCATTTCTAGTGTAGTGGTAAATTATGTTTGAGGTTCTCTATAAGTAGAACATTTATAATAAAAGGCGTGGACATATCGAAGTTTCCAACTTTCCCCTTTCCAACTATATATCCTTTCGGGTAGTCCCCACTAGTAACGATATCTCCATTTATGTACGTAAATTTATCGACCACATTTGTATTTCCTATCGTAAGTTTGAACATCCGCTATCCAATATACTTATCTACTTCATTATATTAGGCGCGTGCACAAGAGACACACACGCACTTACATATATTGGTATTCATGGTTCTACTGCTAGGGTAATAGTTATGTAATAGATAGAAATCCCATTTAAGACTGGTTGAACTCTTGAAATATAATTTTGATTTCTATGGATATTATTCAAGAATTTCATAGCATACTAATTTCTATATGATCAATATGTTTTTAGGAATCAAAATTTTGACTATATTGTTTCTATCTGCAACAAAGTTCACTGTAGTACAAGGGTGAGGCTTTGCTCATTTAGGGTGCTTTCTAAATCCTAATCTTTTTTTTACCGTGTGAAGGTTTAAAGAAGTTTATCAAATTTGAAAAATCCTCTTTTACTTATCAAATTTAGATTGATAAAGTGTTAGTGTTTCTAACTTGTTCTAAATTCTTCAACTTCATTGCTCAATGAATTTATAATTGAACTTAAATCACAATTTTTTTCACAATTTGATATTACTGTCTATGTATGCATTGATTTCATCATTAATTACATAAATCTAAGAAGTCGAATTATCATAAGAATTTTCGTATTTTCTTGTTCTTCTTCTTCTACAATAATAATTTCATCTTTTAACATTAATATGTCTAATTTGACGCTGTTTAACTTGCATATAGTACCTTTTTAATTTACTTTAGAATATCATTTACTCCTTTACTAATTGCATATCAATTTGTAATAAATTACTAAAAGAAAATTCTAAAGTTAGCTTATCACTGGCTATTCAAAAAAATATTAGCTAACTTAGGATCCCTATCATTCTATAAAAATTATGCTTCTAAATTATCCTATGTAATATGAAAAATCTGCTTTGTAATATGAAAATTTTGCTTTTTAATTTGAACAATTCTAAAATCTACTTCGTTTTCTTGCTAAATTGTCCCATCTCGTTTCAATGAAAACATTTATATTTCCATTCATCTTATATTACAGGAATTCTTAAATTTTTTAGCAAAATACAAATCCGTCTACATCCATACTTGAGTCCTTCTTGGCTTGATGTGCTATTTCTTTCCAAAACTTGTTCCATAGCTTTTACCAAATTAATTTACTTGATAGGACATCAAATTATATATTAACTCTCCAAGGTGTTATTGAGGAAGATTGTTGACCTCTTATGTTGCAAGTACCTTTCTTTTACATAATTATTTACATGGTTTAATTTTTTTAAACATCGCCTGTGATAACCCGGATTTCTGGACATCTGATAATTGGATAACTAATTGTACAAATGTAACGGTCCGAAATTTTCGACCCTGAAAATTCAACACTTATAAATTTATTATAGAAGTGCCGAGCAATCGAAAATCAAAAATTTTCAAATTGTTAGGGTAAAGAAGAAAAGAGGTAGAAAAGAAACAAGAAACAACAGCACATAATCTCACATTCGCAGAGGAACAAAATATAATATTAAATAACAGCATTTACACAAAGAAAGCTGTAAATGTCAATTTAAAAACAAGTATCAGAGTACAATTCATTCGTAATAATCTGAACAGTTATGACAAACTTGTCCAAGAATACAATCTCAAATACACAACAGAATATACTCCATACATTCCTGCCTTCCAGCACGCCTCCTGAGCTCCAGAACATCCTAAACTGAAAATCTGTAATACTAGGTCTGACCGGAGCATTACATTAAAGTAACACCCGAGTCAGGCTGGAAACCAGCATGAGTAAATCCATATAACTTGAAACACTTAAAGTTGTAAAATTTCTTGAAAACCCAGGCAACTCGTTCGTTACTGCGAGTTTTATCTCGTTATAAACCAAATATTTAGTTCACAAAACAATATCTAAATACCCTTATTTAGTTTAAATTGACAAGTGTACCTAATTCATTTCATCCCAGCCTATTTGATTTTATAATCAAATCTATAATGAATTTTAGATTACTAATCGAAGTGGTTCCAGATATCGCTGATATCCAACCCCTATCTCTTCGAATCCAAATGCCATTTTTTAAGCTAAAATAATTCAATTTAACTTCAGAATTTTATATTCACAGAGAGATTCAACACAGATAACTTATTCAAATAAATGTCTCAAATTTATTAACAGTTCAATTCAAAGTATTTCGTATCATAGAACACCACAGATTAGCATACCATAGATATTAATCAATCCAAACATTATATGTAACTAATCATCCATAAGCAAGCTTAATTGATTACATAATTTATAATTAATTTTATTAATACAAAATAAATTAATTATTCATTATTTGACTACTTACAATTCTCCTTAATTATTATTAATTGATTAATTCATCACAAACCATTAATTATTTTAATTAATTATTGAAATTAATAAATCATCCTTTAATTAGTCACATTAATTAATTATCCTTTAATTACTTACATTAATTAATTTAATATAAACCATTTATCTTAATTAATTACTTAATTACATCATTTTTAAATCTTATTTAATTTAAGTGCTTGAAATTAATTTATACAAAAACACTTGAGACCTTTTTATTAATTAAATTTCAATACATTTATCTTTAATCACTTACTTAATCACATCCTTTTATTTTGAATATAATTAGATATTTAATTAAATAATTTACTTGATATTGAATTATTCAATACCAAAACAATTTATCTTAAAAACATTTAACTTTAAAATTTTAATCTTTGAACTTGCTTGAAAAAATTGATAAATACTTTTTTTGCTACAAACTTTGTTCAATAATTTAATTATAAAACTTTGTTAATTCACTTCTTTTAAACCCCAGCCCAAGCCCATACTCTAGACCCAAATCCTTCTCTCCTTCCTCTTCTTTATTTAAGCCCAAACTTGCTAACTCACTTCGATCTAGATTCGAGCCCAACCCGAAACAAAACTCGAGCCAAAACCCAGCTACCCCGACCTACTCCTATCTTCTTCTCCCTTATTCTAATCTATAATTCCAACAGAAACATCTAATACCCAAAGATAAGCGCGCACGTGCATATTGATTAACGTTGCTCTGACCCATCGCCGATGACGCCACCAAATCGACATCTCCACTCTCTACCTTTCCGACCACCCAGATTTCTCGGTGAAGCTCGAATTCAATATCGAGCAATTAGCAAGCCCATGAAATATAACCCCGTCACCTATTCCACCTTACGCCACCGATGACGACCATTGAAACCCGATCCCTTCATCCAGAAGCTTCATCTCTCTTCCCTCCAGCTTATCCCCCTACATCGCACTTCCCTGTCGCCACCGTGATGCCACGAACGATCGAAAACCCACCTCGACTTAGGACAAGCCTGAAACCCAACACTCGCCTCTTCCAGTCACCATGACCACCGAGAATCCCATTCACCATTTTTTCCAAGACCCTAGACCCTCGAACATGCTCCAGCAATGACCCCGAGACTCCATCATCTATTGATCTAGAATTTACCCAAAGTATGATTCCCATTCAACCCCAAAGATATCTCGATTTACAAACTTAAAAATCTTGATATTTACATTAAAAATCATAACTTCCCAAAAAGAATCAGATTACCAAGATGATTCTTGAAATTAAAGTGATTTGTTTTCCTGGTAATATATATTTTTACTAGAATTTCTAATTTTCCAGTAAAACTCTAACTAATTATACTTATAATTATTTTTAAAAACAAGATTTCATTAATTCAAACATAATTCCTTTGTATATCATAGCCTATAAAAGATTCGAATTTTTTTTGAATTTTTTAACTTGTTTAGCTTGTCGAAAATAAAAACAGAGTCATGTATACTCAAGACACAAAAATCCACACAATTCAATTTTATACATATATAGATACAAGCATATTCATATATTCATGCATACATTTCACAACATCACTTTCATTATCAATCACATGCATCCGAGAATAAGGTAGATCTAGTAAAATACGTTTACTCACAGTATGTAGGCTAGAATAGAGGAGCGTGGAAATTGATTCTTGACTTTGAACTAATATTTGAGTTGATCTTGAATCTACTTGAATCTAAATTTGAATTTGCTCAGGTTGAAAAACTTAGATCTTTGCTTTATTTTGAAATTGAAAAACAAAATCGATTTAGTTTTTTTTTGTTTCTGGTTTAGTTTTTCTCTTTTGAAAGATGATGAAAAACGAGATACATATAAATGTATTGCCTTATTTTATTTTTAAAAATGAAGAAATAAATCAAATGTGACACTTGTATTTTACATGTTGAACTTAGCTTACAAATGTCTTTTTGCATGCATTATATTTTTATATGTTTTTATATTATATTTTATGTTTTTTCATTAATACGTTTCTTTTTATTTATACTTATATAACCTTAAAAAAATGATATAAACCTAATTATTCATAAATTTATAACCATATATACTAATTTTAAAATGTAGAGTTTTTTTAAAAATCCAATTTATTTTTGGATATTTACTTTGAATTTCAAATCATAATTTTATTCAAAATCTACATATATAAACTATAGTAAATAGATAGCGTACTTTACTTTTCATGGCAAATACATATATATAGACACACACACACATACTTAGTACTTGTATATGTATATACTTAAAAAATTTAACATCATAAAGTTTGCATATATCTATTTATATATTTATTAATCTATTATAAAATTTATCATTTTCAGAGATTTAAAATTCAACATTTATTATAGTTTTAAATCTACTTACATGTATATCCAGGTTTTATTATTATCATAATTTACTCGTTCAACTAAATAAAATCAGTATCTCAATAGTGTAAAAAAACAGTTAATTATCCAACTATCAGATGTCCAGAAATCTAGGTTATCACATTGCAAATGTAACAGCCCGAAATTGTCGACCTCGAAAATTCGACACTTATGCATTTATTGTAGAAGTGCCGAGCAATCGAACACGGGAAATTTTCAGATTGTTAGGGTAAAGAAGAAAAGTGGTAGAAAAGAACCAATAAACAATAGCATAGAATCTCACATTCACTACGGAATAAAATATAATAACAAATAAAATCATTTACACAAAAAAAGCTGTAAATGTCAATTTACAAACAAATATCAGAGTACAATTCATTCGTAATAATCCGAACAATTATGACAACTTGTCCCAAAATACAATCTCAAATACACAGCGGAATATACTCCATACGTTCCTACCTTTCAGCTCGCCTCCTGAGCTCCAAAACGTCCTAACCTAAAAATCTGTAGTACGTGCTCTGAACCAATCATTACATCAAAGTAACACCGGAGTCAGACTGGAAACCAACATATGTAAACCCATATAACTTGAAATACTTAAAGTAGTAAAACTTCTTGAAAACCCAGGTAACCCGTTCATTACTGCGAGTTTTATCTCGTTATAAACCAAACATTTATTTCACAAAACAATATCTAAGTACCATTACTTAGTTTAAATGGACAAGTGTACCTAATTCATTCCATCCTAGCCTATTTGATTTTGTAATCAAATCTATAATTAATTTTAGACTACTAATAAAAGTGGTTTCGGATATCGCTGATAACCGACCCCGATCTCTTCGAATCCAAATGCCATCTTGTAAGCCGAAACAATTCAATTTAACTTTAGAATGTTATATTCACCCAGTGTAACGATCCAGAATTTGACCACTTTAAAATATAATATTTAAAACGATTTTAAATATAAAATAGGTAAGGTTATATGATTCATACAATTATAAAGGATTTATAAAGAGAAGTATACACAAAAATAGTAACATTTACTTATATCGATAAAAGTGATAAAATGGTGATTTTAGAAAAGTAAGTTTCAATGGTTAAATAAATTATTGAAATTTATTTATGAGTCTTTATGTTTTTAAATAGCATTATACAAATTTATTTTTAAATTTGGTTTACACAAATAAATAGTTTAACTAAAACGTCAAAATGTGACCGTAAAACATTTTGTCAAAAAACGACGTTTTGTCGATTAAAAGTTGTCACAACGTCATCGCATCTTTATTTTCTTATGTAGGAACATATATTCAAATAGTGTAGGTATTAATTAATTCACTAAACATGTTAATTTTTACTAAATAAGAGTAGAAAACTAAGTAAGAATTAACAGAAGTAAGAAAAGGTAAACATCGAATCACATCAAATCAAAGCCAACATAATTATGATATTATTTACTTAATCTTTAAGCGACTAAGACATAAAGTAAAGATGTGAAAGATGATGTTGAGTATGGAAAAAGTGGAGATTACTTTAGGTTGAAGTAAGGTTATTTTGGAAATTTGGTAAGAGGTTATTTTGGTAAATTTCCACTTCTTTCTTTTTTCTATAAATATCCACCTCCTTCTTCACTTTCATTCACATTTTCTTCTTCTTATTTTCTCAAGCTTCTTCATCTTCTTCCCTTCCTCTTTAATGGCTTCCATTCCATAGAAAATTAGAAATAAATAATGTCAAAATATTTTCAAAATATTCAAAAGCAATCAATGTTCATTCTCTTCAAAACAAACACATTTTTCTCCACATTTTACCTTTTCTTCTCTCGGCCATAACTTATTCAAAACCTAACCAAAATGCAAAATTCACTTTTCAAATAATGTATTTTTCCAATGGCTGCAACTTTTATGATAACCACTTTATCACCTTCGAAAGTTAACTATGTCAAAATTCCACTTTTTTCCAATGCATTTTCTAGCCCAATTTTTAAGCCAGAGAATAGCCCATTTTGTTTTGATCATAACTTGATCATAACTGATCCAAATTAAGAAATTGTTTCTTTTAAACCATATAAAATTCTAGTGGCTACAACTATTATGTTGATCACTTTTTCTAGTTTTGAGGTTTGCTACACCTGAAACACAATTGTTTGAAATGCATTTTCGGGCTTCATTTTTGTCAATCCAACAATACCTCCTCTTCATTCTATCATATCTCCCTCAAAACACTTGGATTCAAATGATTCTTTTTTTTAAATTCAGTAGAAAAGAATTTTAAACAATTCAGTTATCAAGTTTTTCAAGTTATGAGAGTAAGAGAGTCAAAAATAAGAGCGAAAATGACCTATTTTTTTGACCTAAATCTTGGGAATTCACGTTCAAAGCTCTATCACTACTTCTCTATATTTTCAGCCAACCTCCATCTTAATCCTCGGCCAAGCTATTGGAAAGGATAGGGTGTTGTTTGATAGTTTTTAATGGAGTATGAATTAATTAGTGAAGTGCGGATTGATTATAATGTTGGTAGGAAGTTAATCGCTTTGGTTTATGGTGAGAAAACTCTATTTAGCATCTCTATTTATATATATACATGTTTTGTAACAACCCGCATATTTATCGATTGTATATTTAAATATTTTATTTAAATATTTCATCGTTCGTCGGATTTTAGTCCGAAAACCTACTTTTAGCAAACAGTCGAATTGGGACTCGGCACCACTTCCATTGAGTTCAGAACGCCATTTGCGATCTTTTTAAGTATAACTTTGATATGTTTGGAGATAGTAGAATTTTGCTACTTTTTCACTTAGGACTTTGGTTTGGGTTTCAGCCCATTAACCTAACATATGAACCCAACTCCACTTCAACTCTTCATTACTACATTTCTAATTCCTAATACTCAAGCTTTAGCAACAATGGTCGGAGGAATAGGAAATTAAAACTCCAAGCCCCAATCTCTATTGCAAATTCAAGCTTCTACCTCCAAATTCAAGAAGAAGCTTTGGTAAGCCTTCTCTTCATCTTCTCCACCTCTTTCTCCATTCAATTTCAGAAATTTCCTAAACCTAATTTAGGAAATGTTTCTCCTTTAAGCATAGATTCAAGCTTGTTTGGTTGGAATTGAAGAGTGATTGTTCTTGCCATTGCTCTATAGCTTCTTCTTCATTGATTTCGTAAAAAGGTGAGATTTTTATCTCACATCTTTGTCTATAATTATCCTCGATTGTTAGGTATGAATTCCTAACACTTATTCTTGTGCGATTGATTTTGGTTTGGATTGATTTGGTGTATATTCCAATATTTGGTGTTTTGAAATCAAAATCTATGAAAATCCTATTATGGATATTTGGACATTGATATTTGAGGCGTATCGAAGAGCCTTTAAGGTTGGGTTTTCGCTTGGCGTAAATCCTTAGTCGTCGTTGCTCGTCCGATCGCTTCCGGAATTTATTTCGGCCATTTTTGGTCTAGGTTCAGGGAATTCCCTGAACCCCAGTTTCAGATGTCTGAAACGTTAGATTCAGACGTCTGAATATTATACTGGGAAGATTTGTATTCCCATATTCAGACGTCTGAATCTATATTTCAGACGTCTGAATTAGTTTTTTTGGACCAGAAAGGAAATAGGCTAAAAATTGCATATTTCAGACGTCTGAAATATATGGTTCAGACGTCTGAAATATACTCTGGAAAACTTTTGGTTTTCCAGATTCAGACGTCTGAATCCTTGATTTCAGACGTCTGAATCTGCACTTTTTGCCTATATTGCCTATTTTATTTGAATTTCCAACTTTAATCGATTCGTGTTGATTCCCTTTTGTTGTTATCATTTATTATTGATTTTGATGATATTTTCTTCGTGATTTTTGGGAATATCCATTTTGATGGATTCGATATCGATTTCTTTGGATTTTACTCACGTCTTTGAACGTGAATTTTGATGATTGATTGTTTCTACAATCATTTCTACGATTTGTCACTTTAAAAATATAAAGGTTTTCTATACTGGTAGTAAATATCAAAACTCTTTCTTCAAATGATTTCAACACTATTTTATAACAAAGCTCGTTTTCTCAAACCGATTTTCAATCTACTAGTATATACAAACCTTTACCTCACTCGTATGAGAAATCTAATTAAATGACATAGTAAAACAAGTGGTATGAAACGCTTGTGTTTGCTTCGTCGGTTAATTCTTGGACTTGTTCGATTGAATCTCTTGTGACAATTTTCTAGTGGAAATCTACAATTTGTTCGTAAATATTTAAGTTAAGCTAGTGGTTATGGGACATGAAGCTAAGCTCATATATTTACTAGCTTAGTGTAATTTACACTTATCGATCAATGATGATCATTTTGTGATTTAGACTAGCAACGTGCGATGTCTCTTTGTCCACGTCGAGGACGATACTTCATTTTGAGGATCTTCGGCTCGTTTGGAGGAGCTTCGGCTCGTTTGGAGGAGCTTCGGCTCGTTTTGCGATACATGTGTTGGGAGTTTTCATGCTCCCGTTCTTGTGATAGGCCTCTTTCCCCCTTTTGTGATTTCTGGATTTCTAATTGGTGATTTCTGGAATTTATGTTTCACAAACTTTTACAATTGGCATTGTTATGTATGTCATTTATTGTGGCTTGGTGAATTAAATAAAGAATATGACATTCTTTTTGTGCTATGAGATTTGGGAGATAATTGTGTGATTTTCCTTTGTTGATTTCCTAATGTATACTTGTCGCAGAATGGCTTTTTGGTTATCATACGTTTTTATTACGTCTCTTCTTATATCTCATTTTATCTGATAATTATAGCTAGACTGATCCGTTTATTATTTTCTTCTTAAATAATACTCGGGTCAGACTGAGATTTTACAGGTGCTTCTACTTGCCACCTTATCGGACCATCATATGATCTTTTGGCTAACTACTTTAGTTCGGTAGTTTTTGTTGTTTACATCTAAGTTATTGACTCCTTGATGTACACATATTCGTTTGGCTTGCACTTGTATCTATTCTTTTGTGACATTGTGGATCTTGTTGGACCACTACTCTGATATACACTTTTATGTGTAATATTCATATCTATTTCCGCCTTTGTGATATGAATTGTCTGTGACTGATTTATGTTATGTTTATTTCTATATTTGTTTCCAAAGATTATATATAGCCATTGTGTAGTAGCTTTGAGTTTGTTTCGGTATGTCGGATTTCCTCTTGAGATGAAATGCATGTTATATTTTATCTGGCATATCGGTGCTCGCACAAAGCAATTACACGGATGGTCGCTCCTCAACAGCCTTATTCTCCGTGCAAGTTGACGGCATTACCCGTAGTGTCCTTGGCTAGCGTGGGTATAGAGGTAGGGCGTCACATGTTTGATGTTGTGTTATGATTGCTATGGATTCTTATATATTCTTTGATCATTAAGTATTTATTGTTCGATATGATTGTTAAATTATTTTACCAAGTCACGTTAAAACACGTCGATAAGCACAAAGGAAAGCACTTTACTTTTGAGAATGAAATGGTGTATATGGAATGCTTAACCTTTTGGAAATAGTTCTAAAATGAGTTAGAAATGCTTTGCGAACATTTAAATATGTATAAATAAATAAAGAAAATCAAGATTTTATCTTGTATATTTTAAATATGTCCAAAACAATTTCCCAGAAAAATCATGCATTTGCAGTAAAATGACCAAAGTTTAAAATTGATATTTTAAATGTTTTAAAAATATGAAGTAAATTCTAAAAATATTTTAAAATGTATTAAAAGAGATTTAAGTTGAAAATATGGATATCTAAATGATATGAAAGTCGTTTTGAAGAATATATCTTTTAAAACGCTATTTCCAACACTTTTCGCAAGGCTTTTCGCAGCAGTTTGAAATAACTTTTGAAATGCAGTTTTAAACTTAACAATTCTTTCCTATATATTTTTTTAATGATTTTAAAAGAATAATTAAGTCATTTAAAGATGATTAGGAAGTTTTAATGAGAGTTTGAATAAATGGGAAAGAGAAATTGTTTATACCATTTAAACAATAAGTGAAGAAGATTGAATATAATAACAAACTGAGTAATGCGAAAGTGACTAATACATTTGTCCCGCCTGTGAGATCTAAAAAGATAAAACAAGGTATTTAACTAAGGTTAGGAATGGAGCAACCAGTGTCCTGAACTTACCTGGACTATATTTTCTCTTCTTAGGCAAGGGGTGGAACATATCGAACGGAAAGCCCAGATGCTCTAAAAGATCATAAATAAGTTTTTTCTAAGATAAAAGAAAAGAAATAAATCATTTGAATTTATTATAAATGGTCTATATATAATTTTTATAAAATTGATATTTTATAAATAAAAGTAATGGAATTATAAAAGTGTTTTATAAATATTAGAAATGGGATTGTAATCAAATTTATATATGGGTTTACAATTGAAATTTAGAAAAGAATATATAATAGATTTTATAAATAATAAGATTTGAAAGGAATAAATTTGTAAATAAGAGTTTTATAAGTAATTAAATTATAATTGGATTTTGACTTATAAGTAGGATATAATTGGAATTTGTTAGTAAAGAAATTTTGTATATATAAGTTTATAAAATATAAATTAAATTTATAAACACCGTTTTCTTAATCTGGAATCAATTTAAATTGATAAGTTAAATGTGAAAGTTTATTAAAGGAGTTATATTCGTGATTTTGGACAGTGAATAATCCTTTAAATTAAATGGATGTTTTGGAAAGTGATATTATTAAAAGGGAATATTTTCCCTAAGTTAAAAGTTAAGAAAGAAAATCTTTGATTAAGATTTAATGAATGATTAGGAAAGGTTTTACTAGATAAAAGAGAAAATGATTTGGAATTATTCTAGGATTTAAGAAAAGTTTAATAGATCAAATGATTTGATAAATGAGGCTTAATGATTCCATATACATTTGAAAAGAAAATGGAATAAATTGAAAAGAATATAAAGATATTTTATAAAAGATGAAGTAATTGATTGATATTTGATATCCACATATGAACTTAACATCTTATAAATCGATAATTGGCTTCTAAGGAACTGGGTTGGATTTGAATAATTCCTATCTGAAAACCACTTCGAATCAACGTATATGCTCGAACGTGAAGACATGTTGAAGATAATGATTATTGAAGATTGTGGATCTTCATAGCGTGAAGACTTCTTGTTGACATGCACTGGGTAGCTTCCATTATAGAGTTATTTATAGTAGTGGTCTCCTCGTGATGGAGATTTTTCGGATTGCAAGGACTACTCGCTACTAGTGGTAGTAGGAGAGTGCCATTGGTTTGTCCTATTCCTGGACAACTTGTATGGAAGTTTGTCTGACATTGCATTTCTAAAGATTACGTACATTGGTTTTTACAAACGTACATCGGCGGTGGCGGAGAAGACAACTTCTCTTAGCTTAACACCCTGCTTGAGACATATGAGCTCAAGGGTTGTATTTTTATGGAAGGCAATTAGTAGTCAACGGAAATGGAAATGTGGCATTCAAAGATGTGATATATGCTATGTGAAAAGGTAATCGTTACCTCAAGCCTCATCAATCTGGAAATGACCGAAACAGGATTAGATGCAGCAAGGCTAAGTGGGTCATTCCCAATTAGGGTATGGTCATCCCCTTCTAGATATATTTTTTTCCGTTATGACGTTCGAGATGTAAACAAATGTGGTGTATGGAAACGAGCGCTCGGTTAAAGGTCGGTAACGACCGGGTGATGACATATTTGGTACTATCTAGTTACAGAGGTAGACCGGTCTTGTGTTGGTAGAGAAGCTTTGTGATGGTTTCTCGGGACATCCATCAAGAGGTGTGTCCATTTCGGAAGGTAGATCCTTCGCTTGGTCATTTGTATGAAAATCCATTTTCCAATAAGAACCTACGGTTTTGTTTGTACAGCCTAGTATGCTGGAATTTAATAATGGTAACAATTTCAACTAAGATTAATAAGTTTATTTGCAAATGTTTTCAAAGAGATGTCATTAGAAATAATATCAAACTTTTTGATATAAAAGTGTTTTAGTTATTAAAAATTAAAATCTCGTCCGTGTTTATGTATGGGCATGGTCTTATGAGATACTCTTTATTTTCAAAGGATTTATAAAAAGGCTGATATATGACACTGTCATTTACTATTGAGTTTTTCTCATGCTGGTTTATCAAGCATGATCTGGGTATTTTCAATACCGAGTAGTTTCAGGTTAATCGAAGACGATTGGAGTTTTCCAGAGTAGAGCTGGAGATATTCATCATTCGTATGAGCATATTCTATTATCCGCTTTGCTTATTGAGGTTCATATATGATAGGGGGTTCTCGCTTCTTATTAGGTAGCGAATGGATGACTCATACTCCTACATGTCCCTGAGATTGAGTATCGAAGGGTTGGTTTCAGTCGAGAGGCCGGCTGTAAAAGCAAAGCGTGAGGTACCAGTGTAAGCTACGGTGGAAAGTGGCCGTTGTCGATGGTTGAAAAGCCTAGATCGTGACATTTGGTATCAGGGCTTTTGGTTAAGCGAACACCGAAGCCTGATAGGAGTAAGTCTCATCAAAGATGGGTTAGTAATATCTTAGGATGAGTAACTTATTAGAGATAGGGTTAGTAACACCCTAGAATGAGTTATGAGAGTGTTATATTTATATGAGCGCATAATTGTTCATTTTATAAAAATGATTTTGTTTTAAAAAAAAGGTAAATGAAATAATTTTACCTAGGATTATATTTTGAATATAAGTATATATTTGGAAAAGTTGTATAGTTAGAAATCAAGATCAGTGAAATTTAAATATGAACATCTTGTGATTAGAATTTCATGGCTTGACTATAAGATGTTTCATAAAGATAATCGATAAGTAAGAAATCTGATAAGGTAAGTAAGATATTTAATACTTGTTCCAAAATAATAAATTAAGAAATGATAATGTTAAGATACTATAATTAAGCAATTGTTTAATTTAAAAGTTAAAGTACAAATATCTTGTGAATTAAGTTGCACGATTTGACTATAAGTTGGTTGATAATAAGATTGGTTTAAGGAATGAACATATAAGATAAAAATGTACTTATATAATAGAAAATGATTGTATAAAAAGGAAAATATAAAAGGAATGAAGGTTTAAAATTCGAGTAATTTAAAAAAATTAGGGTAATTTAAATAAAGTTAATTAATATAAGATTAATTTATAAAATAGGTTTTATAAAGTAATCTCTAAAGGATTTTGAAAATGTTATTATTTCAAATAAAAAGAGGTATTTTATGATAACTAATTCGATTGGCTCAAAAATAAACAAAAAAATGGGCAAGAGATGTGTTCGGATGGTAAGCACTTCCCTTAAGTATTACTCTTCTTGTTAAGAGGATATATAATACTATTTGTTGTACCCCGTTCCTTGGATTGTTTTAGAGTTACTCGATCTATATAATTTCCTTAAGTTAATGAAATAATATGAATCATTGATTAGTAATTTTGGAATCGCTAAAATTTCCGACGATTTTGGACAGTCGAAAATTTCTGAATCGCATCAATCTTAAAGCTAAGGAATTTATGGAATATTTTGGTAAAAGATAAACCATTGTGAAATACTCTGAGCAAATGAAATAAGATAAGGATAATTTATAAATCTGATTTATAAATAAAAAAAAGATTTAAGAGTTAAGAGTATAAGGGTTTAAGTACGGGTGGTTTTAAAAATTAGTTTTTCAAAGCTAGAAAATTAACAATAGTACTCAATAATAAATAAGTTTTATAACTTATGAAATTGAGATAATAGTAAATTACAACAAAGTCTAAATTTGCTAGATAAACGGATTTAAGTAAAACCAATTTGGAGTTTGGGATTTGTATACACTCTTAGGATGTAAAGTTATATCATACAAATGTAGATTTAAGTCGTGAACTATTAAGTAAAATAATGACCCCTCAAAAAGGTAATTATAACCTGGAAAATGTTTTATTAATGAATTCTAGCATTAATTAAGAATTTGGACTTAAGTCTTTAAAAGTGATTGATTTACATAAGTTATAAGTTTAATAAACTTAAGTAGTAGATTTATAAAATGGTTCATAAACAATATTAGTGTTAAAGGAAATGTACCGAGTTAAAAGATTGTGGGAAGACTTTTTTATAAAGATAAATTATCTTTTGAGTGAAAAATGGTTTCTTTGGAATATATTCCTTTAATAAAAATATTTGGAAATAAATAATTAAAGGGATTATATAAAAAAACACCTTTATAAATTGTTTGAGCTTAAGATAGAAGTTTATGAAAGTTTTGAGGGTTAATAAATACATATGTTATATGTAGATCATCTCATCACACAATACTGATCAAAGATTCGAGTTCGGAACTTGAAGGTTTTACACTGATCCGGAAAAGAATTTATCACTCGATTCTTGATGGTGAACATCGATGAGGATGTTTGGTTAAGTACTTTAGTTTTCTATCATTGTAACGTCCGCTTTTTCGCATGCTTTAAATCGGCACACGTGCCAATTCAAACCATATGGAATGGCGGATTGTTATGGGGTAAATAAGAAAAAAACAGGGAAAGAAAAACAAAATAGAATCTCACAGCGGAAGGATAAAATATAATAATAAATGTACAGTTCAAAAACTGTTTACAAACAATTGAATCTTCTTTATACAATAAATATCAGAGTTCACATACCAATCATAATCAATGCAGCGGAATTAAATAGTGTAGTGGAATATAATTAATAATAATAGTAGAAATCTCCGCCTTCATCCTCCAGATCTAAAGTCTTCGATCCTGAAACGCTCGGACTGACCCGAGCGAATTGAAAAGACAAAACACTTGAGTCAGAACTAAAAGATCTTATGTAAGTTAAATTAACAGAAATGAATATGAGTGCAGTAACTCAAGAGATGCTCGGGATTTACATCTCCTAAGGATCCATTAAACTATTTACTACGTAGTATATTTCGCTATTATAATAGTGTCTAATTGCAAAATAAACTTACTTTTAAGTAGCGTTAAGGCTTTACATTTTCCACCTTAACACATAATATATTCCCATAGTCTATACAGTACCGTAATCTCCCCTGTACTGGGCATCGTCAGAGGGCACTCCATAGGTATGGTACAAAACCAAAATCGTATAAGGCGCGATAGGGTAGGTGACACGTCACAACTAGGCAATGCCAGGGTAGATATACCAATTACGCATACGGGCCGGTGGTAACGCATAGCCGCAGCTACCGCCCACCTCGAACAAACTCCCCCTAAAATCAAAAGTAAAGGTGGCAACCGAATCAATCCAAAGTCAGAGTATAGTATCGAAGAGGAGTGTCTGATAAAGGGCGCTAACCCCCTTGGCCCGAGAATCGCTCCTGTTTTAGCCACCTTATGCCAACTCATGGGAGTCGGGTCCACGTATTTACCTTAAAGGAAATTCCGCCACCAACCTACTTCATTCTGGAATCTCCACCGCGTACACGGTTGTTAAAGTGGTTTTCGGAGTTGCCAGAGAGTATGACAACTTCCGATCTCGGTCTCTTCAACAACCAAACGTTATTATAACACCGCGGTCTTTAAAATAGTTTATACTTTAAAACCTGAATATAATTATCCATTTCAAAACCCATAAATACGATATCATTTCCATTTCCAAACAACTCATTATGATATTATTTTTATAAAACCCAAATCAATAATATCATTTTTATTTCAAATATATTTCTTTTCCAAAATCATACTGCTTAAAATTTATAATATCTGGAAACCAAACATTTGAATTATAATTTTCAGAACATAATACTTCGAAATCCATAGCTTTAAAACCATAACTTTCAAAACTTAAATGGTTTGGATATGAGACGACTCGACTTCCTAACTCCAGGAAATCGCATCATCTTGAAGAAAGAAAGGGATAGAAGAAGAAAAGAAAGAGAAAGGAGAAAACAACAACATTAGAGAACTCACAGCGGAACGAATAAAATATAATATATCACTTAAAGTATTACATAGTTTCACATTACATCAGAGTACACAACTTATACAACACATATTAGACAGTTATAAACATCTGTCTAATCCATACAACTCAAGTATACAAGATACAGACACAACATACACAGCGGAATCATAATATATCTACACGTCGAAGCCTCTTGCTCCATATCTCTTCCAGAATTTGTCAAGCTAAACTGAACCACTTGACTACTCATACATAATATGAGTACCCAAAAGTTTAATAAAACAGAAAATAAACACTCGGGTCAGACAGCGGTCTGGTGTGAGTAAACGGGTTAAAGTTGCTTAACTTTAGAAAAACCTTTGAAAGAAAAGGTATTACGTAAGACTTCCCACACATAAACATGGAAAAGTTTTTACCTTACGCTAACCAAAACATTTGATAGGAAATCCAGTGATATTATAATAGTGTCTACGGTTTTCAAATAAATAAGAAATACCCGAAATTGTTACATCTATTAAATTCCAGCTACTGGCCACAAAAGTGGGTAATACAATCAAAATCGTAGGGTCTCATAGGAAGAATGGGTTTCCATCAATGGCAGGGCTGCTGGGGTACCGCCCATCACAGTACGTGGCCTAGATCAACGTACCGAGGAGTACGCCCACTCCCCTGCAACACAAGGCCGGAACCATCCCTTACTGGACAGTCCCGAAAAAGACCACCCCGTAGTTGGCGCGACCACACTAAGCCGAAATAGAAAGAGACCTCTAGACAGGGGTAAATCTTGCTCTCAAGTGGGGGATACCGACGAAGCCTTGCTGCACCTCCCCTGTTTTAGCCATTCCCGGTTGATGAGGCTTGAGGTTACGATTACCTTTATAGAACACATCTATCTTAGAATGCTCATCATCCAACTGACGATGTGCTGAAAGCGTTCAATCCACACAAGTTCGTTCCAGATTCGAACGAAACCGAAGGCACTATCTCGTTGCACTCATTATTGGAATCACCCTCAGAGTCAACGACCATAGCCTTTGCACTCTGATTCGTCATCTCGAATCTATAAGCACTATTCCGTCAACTCATTATGGAATCACCCACAGAGTTATACTGACGCATAGCCCTTACACCTCGAGTCTTCAATTGCTCCACTTGGATACACGACCTAACGTTTAATTGGAATCGATGTGGTTTTCGAATCCCAAATATGGAAACTCGATCCCGGTCTCACCGAAACCTAGCTCCGTTTTAATGTCCAAGTTGTACTTAAAGGTTTAAACAGTTAAACTTATATTCAGGATGAAATAAAAAGATAGATGAATCATTTATCATAATAGATAATTCATAACAAAATTCATCTTCATAAAACAGCATATCACTTAACAGAGATATCCATCAACCAATATCAAACATCCAATATCAATCTCCAAATATTGATCATCCAATATCAATCAATTAACCAATATTAATCAATCAATCCATATTAATCAAACATACAAAGCAGAATTGATTATCTCTAAATCAATTGAATTACCATAACCCTTCTTCATTAATTATTATTCCAAATAAATTAATCATCTTTAATGATCTTCACTAATTAATCTTCTTTGGTTAGTTATCTTAATTACATTCAAGTAATTGTCCTTAACCATATTCAGTAATTAAATCTTTAATTACTATCATTAATTACAATAATTAATGATCATTCATTTACTTCTATTAATTAACTATAATCAATTGCATTATACCTTAATTAATTACAATAATTAATCACCCTTAAATTAATTACTTATATTAATCAACCTTCATTAATATCATTAATCACATTAATTAATGATCCTTATTAATTAATAATTACTTTAATTAATTAAATAATTAACTTATAATTAATCAACTCATTAATCATAATTAGTAATTAACAATTTGTAATTATTTATCTTAATTAATTAACTTCTTAATTAATTATTTAACCCTTGATTAATTAATTCAACTAATTAATCCTTAATTACTACATTAATCAATTTAGATTAACAATTAATCCTTAATTAATTATTTTATTAATCAATTTAGATTAACAATTAATCCTTAATTAATTATTTTATTAATCAATTTAGATTAACAATTAATCCTTAATTAATTACTTTATTAATTAATTACAAATTTTAATTAATTACCCTTAGTGATTAATCTTAAATTAATCTCATTCATTAATTAATTAATCACATTAATTAATTCACTAAAATAAATTAAGTAATTAATTCTTAATTACTTACATAAGTAATTATATCTAATTACTTTCATTAAGAAATCTTAATTAATCTCTTAATTAATTACTTAACAAGTAATTAATTCCATATATAAATAATTCTTAATTGATTACTCCGTAATTAATTAACTTCAAAACAACTATATTAATTAATCCTTGATTAATAACATTAAGTGATTATCCATTAATCACTTCCACTTTAATTACTTCCATAAGTAATTACCTTCTTAATTACATTCAATTATTAACCATTAATTACTTCATTAAGTAATTTCACTTAATTAATCCATAATTAAGTGATTATTAAAAATTAAATAAATAACTAACTAATTATTTAAAATTAATTAAAAAATTAATTAACTTCTTATATTTAAAATCCTTAATAAATTATGAAAGCATTTATCTTAATTAATTCTTTACTTAATTTCAAATCATATTTAATTAAATATTCTCAAGTTAATAACAAAGATAAATTAACCCTATTTATCTTCATAATTAAATTATTTGAAACTAAATCAAAATTTATTAACCTTAAAGACAAATTCATTCAATTTGGTTTACATAATTATAACTTAAACTTTATTTGAAAATAAGGTATTTAGAAATAAATTTCCAAATTTAAAACACTTTAAATCATCTAATTTCAAACCTATTTATTTTCAATATAAATTGAGCTTGATTTTAAACATTACTTAAAAATTATCTTAAAATTTTGTTTCGCTATTTATACTCAAAACATTCTTCATTTAAATTTAAAATTCAAATTTAGGTAAGTTAAATTACTTTCAAAACATACTCTTAACAATTTTAAATTTAAATTAAATTCAATTATTATTTTAAAAGTTTGATTTACTTTATTTTCAAAACCACAAACTTTAACTTATAATTCATCTCCTTTATAAACTTGAACTTGTTCCATTCATTCAGTCAACAGGTTTAAATCTGTAAACACTTTCATTACAGAACTTAACTACAAATCAACTCCCGAACAACTCGAGACAAACACCCACAAACTCGTGCCTACCTCGAAGCAACCCTGCTCCCCTTCTCCTTCAAGTCGCCCCTGAAGATAACGCGAGAACTCCTCGAGCAAAACCTTCTTCCTCAACTCACAAACATCACCGATTCCCTGCCGTATACACAACACCCATGTGCACGTGTCCAAGCACTTCCGGCCACCAACGTTCGATGTGAACGTAGTCGATGATCCCTCGATCATACGCGAGCAGTAAAATGGACCCAGATCGAACCAAAACATCATCAAACCGAATTTGACACAATCACCAAAAACTGCAGAAACGACGACCATAAAATCCACCGCCACCCACGATTTCCACCACCTGAAACTCTGGCGACCTCTCCAAAACATCACCAGACCTCCATACCACCTTTCCCCAGTACGCGAAACAATCCAGTCACGAATCCAAACCTCAATTTCCTCTACAGACAAGCCGAGCAACAACTAACATAAAACACTAGTTTGCTAAATTCCTAACTCCTCTGCCATTTGAAAAATTTTAGGGTATTTTTCCCATGATCTATGATCCATACATATGCTTCGAACCAAATCCTATCTAGAATCATCAAGTCGTTCTTCGGCAATTTACAAAAACCCAAATTCCATATAAAACCAAATTCACAAGATTTCTCATTTAAAAATTGTGATATATACCTTAAAAATCATAATTTTTGGTCCTTAATACATTCATGAAATCCAAATCGAAAAAACAAAATGGTTGATTTTTGGCATGAAACAAAGTTTTAATGTAAATTTCATTTTAAAAATTGTTTGTGAATTTAAATTTTCAGAAACTATTTTTAATATTACCAACAAACATAAATCTACAACTTTCATTCACATCACAAGTTCAAATAGAGTATAGATTGGAAGATTTGAGATTTTTATTTTGTAAATAACCACTGTAAAGAACAGAGATGAAAGTTTACAGATAATTACCAGACACTCCACACTTTTAATATGCATGCATATAATATTTCATATACACATAAATTCATCATCTTAACACAATTCAACATATGCATCCATATTCAACCATAGATTTATTGAAACTGTTTTTAAAAGGGTTTACTCACCTCAAATTTGCAGAGAACAAAGCAGAGCATGTTCAAATTCTTCTTCCCGGCTTTGCTGTTGAAACTCCCTGCATGCTTGCTACTTAATGTTTTAAAGATGTTGAAACTGTTCTTGATTCCTTTTTAATTGCAGGTTTTAATTTGCAGGTTGATTGCAGATTTGAACTTCATTGCAGGTTGAAGATTTGCAGAGTGGAGTTGATATTGCAGGTTGATGGTTGTAGATTTGCTTTTGATTAAATTCAGATTTTAACTTTGCTTTTGGTTTTGATTTCAGATTTTGAAAGAAATCTCTGGTTGCCATTATTTTTGGTTAAGAAAAGTAAACTAAGAAATGAAATTTTTTGAGAAAATCAGTTTTCTTCTTTAAAACATTTATTAAAAATTTAAAATGAATATGCCACTTGTAAAAATTTGAACAAATGTCATTTAAGTATTTAATTGTTTTACATGTGTCCATGAGATGCCTTAGTATGATTACACATGTACATAAGTATTTTAAATAAATTTTTATTTAGTTTTAAATGTAAATATAACCTTACCTTTTTAATTTACTTTATTACTAAATACTTATATGTGTAAATATAAATTTATTTTAAAGAAAGTATTATAAAACTAATTACAATACAAATAATTCTTATATATGTAATTTAAAATCTAAACATCTATATTTATACAACCATTTTAAATTTAAATCACTTTAAAGAAAACAAAAAGAAAACTTTGAAAACAAATGAACTAAGCTTAAATTAACTTTTGAAAATATAAATTAAAACCAAGCTTTAAATTACCATTCTCATGTATATAAATTATTAATAGATTTAATCAAATTTCAAAACAAATTTCAAATTATAACATATACAAACATATATATTACAATTTGCAAAACTCAATCTTTAATTTGAAACAAAAGATCTCCTATTCACAATATATATCAAATGTATATATTATAAATAGAATAAAATTTGATTAGCTTTGGAAAATAAATCTTATCAATTTAAATTGTCAGAAAGATATTGATCACAATTATCAGATTGAATTAAAATTATAAAGAAAATTATCAAACCGATTAAATTATTTATACAGATTATTAAATTTATATTTCCCAAAATTCCGGGTCGTTACAATCCTCCCCTCTTAAAAGAATTTCGTCCCCGAAATTTAAAAGCAAAGGTAATTTAATAATCCAGCAAAGAATTTAATTTCAAATAGCAAAGCATACTTAACAACCAGTAACTAACGTCCATAGCAATCAAATAAACAAACAAACTTAACTAATTATTCTGACTCAAATCAGAATAAATCTCTAATACTATCTCGAGTTTCCCAAGTATAAATCACCGGGAGACTCGCTCAACAAAAGCCAACAAACTAACTACACAACCAAAATCCAGAGCTCCTCTCATCTCTAGATCCATCAGTCTAAACAGAACATCAGATTACTCTCAAATCCAGCTCAACATTCAACTCCAACTGAACTACAGATTCAACAACCAATCGATGAATCATACACGTACTCCCTCAGAGACACGTGTTACAAAATGAATTTCAGTTATCCAAACTAGCAATTCAATCTTATCCTATCAAAATACAGATAAGAAATCTCAAATGCCTCAGCACTAACCAACCAATCTTATCCAATATCTGTTCTCTTAACCAGAGAATTTGAACCACAATGAAGTCTCTAACTTCGGATTCTAAAACTCCTTATCTCATATCTGTATAACTCTACAGATAATCCTGGGCTGCTCATCTTCTTCCTGATCAGCTCAACCTATGCTGATACTTCTAGAAATGACTTGACTCAAACAGACCAATTTCTGGATTCTATTCAACGGAAAAGTCTTCCAAAATCCGTTGAAATCCAGAACACAAGCTCTACTACCCAAGCAAAAGCAAACAGAACTAGCTTCTTTCCTTGCACAGCAGCTACCTCGTTTCCGCTGCACAACTCTGATTCTAAAATAGATGAGAATACTGTTGATGAACACGAGTACAGCTTATCCAATATATCCGGGAAACTTTGTTCATCAAATCCATAAAAATCTGAGTGACACATCAGACTTGGTCACACATCCTCAAAACAGAATCCTATTCAAAAGCTAGATCAGTCCAATTCCAATTCCAGAAATAATTCTGAGTTGCTATACCAACTCTTTTCTCTCCAAAAACCATCCTACTACCAGGCTAACTACCAAAATTTGCTTCTGGAACCAAAACAATATGGAACTCAACTCCAGATGCAGAAAACCTTCTGAGTACCTCAGTAGCTCCTACCTCTCATGAGTATCCTCAGTCTCAAACAAAAGATAGCCTAAGAAAAATTCCCAAATTAATCGCAAGTCGCTTTTGCGATCCAACCTGATTCAGATTCCAAAGAAACTGTCCTCACTTTACCAATTAGAACAGCCTAAAGCTTTTCCAAACAAGGTTAACCCTTCAAGATAACTTCCACCAACTGCCCAAGCTACTGTTAGAAGAAACATCAAGATTTCGGTACCATCGGAGAAACAAACCACACTGCTACTTCCAAACTCTACCTCGACGATACTGCAAAGCTGAAAGACCTTCTCATCAGCATACCAAACACTTTGAACTGAAACAGCTACCACAGCTAACCAAAAACTCTAATCCAAAAGCTTCTCCAAAACCAAAACCTTCAACAAACCCCACAACGGACCTCCGAGATGGCAGACAACTCTCAAGAAACTCGGACTCCAAACGAAGCATCTACAACTCGCTCTCCTTAAGGAATAACAAGTGAGACCATGCCAAACGAATAACTTATAGACCTTAGTCTCATATTCCAAAACAGCCAACCTCCATGCTAAAGATCCAGACAACTTCTACACACACGAATCTTCCCTGCGGCAGGTAAAGATTGCTCCTCAACTATCTCTAAACTGCTTCAAGAGAAATCACCTTCAGAAAATATCCAAGGATACTGCATCTCATCATGTAGTTATCAAGATATCATTACTTACTTCTGCACTTCCGACAGATCCAAACTCAAGAAAAATTCACTCACCCGAGCGTAATCCAACTTACACTTCAAAGATGAACTCCGAATTTAAAAAAAAAAAATTCCTTCGGATATCAGAGAAATCCTTACTCCAAACTACAAATCTCACTCGAGATGGTATTAGGTCTACAGTCTCGACAAATACTTCCAACCTCAAACATATGGACCTCTTCCATTAGTGGTAGTCGTGTTACACACAAACACCACTACTCCATCCACCTCTAAAACTTACGTTGGAAAATCCGAACAGATAACCCAACCTATTAGGTAGATATATATATATATATATATATATATATATATATATATATATATATAGTTATATATAAAAATTACAAGTACGCTCTCTCAAGAAAGACACCACTACAGAGCTAAGATATTCACTCAACCTAATGCTCTGATAAAAAATGAGACGACTCGACTTCCTAACTCTAGGAAATCGCATCATCTTGAAGAAAGAAAGAGATAGAAGAAGAAAAGAAAGAGAAAGAAGAAAACAACAACATCAGAGAACTCACAGTGGAACGAATAAAATATAATATATCACTTAAAATATTACGTAGTTTCACATTACATCATAGTACACAACTTATACAACACATATTAGACAGTTATAAACATCTGTCTAATCCATACAACTCAAGTATACAAGATACAGACACAACATACACAGAGGAATCATAATATATCTACACGTCGAAGCCCCTTGCTCCATATCTCTTCCAGAATTCGTCAAGCTAACCTGAACCACTTGAGTACTCATACATAATATGAGTACCCAAGAGTTTAATAAAACAGAAAATAAACACTCGGGTCAGACAGGGGTCTGGTGTGAGTAAACGGGTTAAAGTTGCTTAACTTTAGAAAAACCTTTGAAAGAAAAGGTATTACGTAAGACTTCCCACACATAAACATGGAAAAGTTTTTACCTTACGCTAACCAAAACATTTGATAGGAAATCCAGTGATATTATAATAGTGTCTACGGTTTTCAAATAAATAAGAAATACCCGAAATTGTTACATCTATTAAATTCCAGCTACTAGCCACAAAAGTGGGTAATACAATCAAATATCGTAGGGTCTCGTAGGAAGAATGGGTTTCCATCAATGGCAGGGCTACTGGGGTACCGCCCGTCACAGTACGTGGCCTAGATCAACGTACCGAGGAGTACGCCCACTCCCCTGCAACACAAGGCCGGAACCATCCCTTACTGGACAGTCCCGAACAAGACCACCCCGTAGTTGGCGCGACCAACCACACACTAAGCCGAAATAGAAAGGGACCTCTAGACAGGGGTAAATCTCTCTCTCAAGTGGGGGCTACCCACGAAGCTTTGCTGCACCTCCCCTGTTTTAGCCATTCCCGGTTGATGAGGCTTGAGGTTACGATTAACTTTATAGAACACATCTATCTTAGAATGCTCATCGTCCACATGACGATGTGCTGAAAGCATTCAATCCATACAAGTTCGTTCCAGGTTCGAACAAAACCAAAGGCACTATCTCGTTGCACTCATTATTGGAATCACCCTCAGAGTCAACGACCATAGCCCTTGCACTCTGATTCGCCATCTCGAATCTATAAGCACTATTCCGTCAACTCATTACGGAATCACCCACAGAGTTATACTGACGTATAGCCCTTACACCTCGAGTCTTCACTTGCTCCACTTGGATACACGACCTAACGTTTAATTGGAATCGATGTGGTTTTCAGATCCCAAATATGGAAACCCGATCCCGATCTCACCGAAACCAAACGCCATTTTAATGTCCAAGTTGTACTTAAAGTTTTAAACAGTTAAACTTATATTCAGGATGAAATAAACAGATAGATGAATCATTTATCACAATAGATAATTCATAACATCATTCATCTTCAAAAAACAGCATATCACTTAACAGAGATATCCATCAACCAATATCAAACATCCAATATCAACCAATCATACAATATCAATTTCCAAATATTGATCATCCAATATCAATCAATTAACCAATATTAATCAATCAATCCATATTAATCAAACATACAAAACAGAATTGATTATCTCTAAATCAATTGAATTACCATAACCCTTCTTCATTAATTATTATTCCAAATAAATTAATCATCTCTAATGATCTTCACTAATTAATCTTCTTTGGTTAATTATCTTAATTACATTCAAGTAATTGTCCTTAACCATATTCAGTAATTAAATCTTTAATTACTATCATTAATTACAATAATTAATGATCATTCATTTACTTCTATTAATTAACTATAATTAATTGCATTATACCTCAATTAATTACAATAATTAATCACCCTTAAATTAATTGCTTATATTAATCAACCTTGATTAATATCATTAATCAACCTCGATTAATATCATTAATCACATTAATTAATGATCCTTATTAATTAATAATTACTTTATTTAATTAAATAATTAACTTATAATTAATCAACTCATTAATCATAATTAGTAATTAACAATTTGTAATTATTTATCTTAATTAATTAACTTCTTAATTAATTATTTAACCCTTGATTAATTAATTCAACTAATTAATCCTTAATTACTACATTAATCAATTTAGATTAACAATTAATCCTTAATTAATTATCTTATTAATCAATTTAGATTAACAATTAATCCTTAATTAATTACTTTATTAATTAATTACTAATTTTAATTAATTACCCTTACTGATTAATCTTAAATTAATCTCATTCATTAATTAATTAATCACATTAATTAATTCACTAAAATAAATTAAGTAATTAATTCTTAATTACTTACATAAGTAATTATATCTAATTACTTTCATTAAGAAATCTTAATTAATCTCTAATTAATTCCATTATTAAATAATTCTTAATCGATTACTCCATAATTAATTAACTTCAAAACAACTATATTAATTAATCCTTAATTAATAACATTAAGTGATTATCCATTAATCACTTCCACTTTAATTACTTCCATAAGTAATTACCTTCTTAATTACATTCAATTATTAACCATTAATTACTTCATTAAGTAATTTCACTTAATTAATCCATAATTAAGTGATTATTAAAAATTAAATAAATAACTAACTAATTATTTAAAAGTAATTAAACAATTAATTAACTTCTTATATTTAAAATCCTTAATAAATTATGAAAGCATTTATCTTAATTAATTCTTTACTTAATTTCAAATCATATTTAATTAAATATTCTCAAGTTAATAACAAAGATAAATTAACCATATTTATCTTCATAATTAAATTATTTGAAACTAAATCAAAATTTATTAACCTTAAAGACAAATTCATTCAATTTGGTTTACATAATTATAACTTAAACTTTATTTGAAAATAAGGTATTTAGAAACAAATTTCCAAATTTAAAACACTTTAAATCAACTAATTTCAAACCTATTTATTTTCAATATAAATTGAGCTTGATTTTAAACATTACTTAAAAATTATCTTAAAATTTTGATTCACTATTTAAATTCAAAACATTCTTCATTTAAATTTAAAATTCAAATTTAGGTAAGTTAAATTACTTTCAAAACATACTCTTAACAATTTTAAATTTAAATTAAATTCAATTATTATTTTAAAAGTTTGATTTACTTTATTTTCAAAACCACAAACTTTAACTTATAATTCATCTCCTTTATAAACTTGAACTTGTTCCATTCATTCAGTCAACAAGTTTAAATCTGTAAACACTTTCATTACAGAACTTAACTACAAATCAACTCCCGAACAAATCGAGACAAACACCCACAAACTCGTGCCTACCCCGAAGTAACCCTGCTCCCCTTCTCCTTCGAGTCGCCCTTGAAGATAACGCGAGAACTCCTCGAGAAAAACCTTCTTCCTCAACTCACAAACATCACCAGATTCCCTGCCGTGTACACAACACCCATGTGCACGTGTCCAAGCACTTCCAGCCACCAACGTTCGATGCGAACGTCGTCGATGATCCCTCGATCATACGTGAGCAGTAAAATGGACCCAGATCGAACCAAAACATCATCAAACCGAATTTGACCCAATCACCAAAAACTGCAGCAACGACGACCATAAAATCCACCGCCACCCACGATTGCTACCACCTGAAACTCCGGCGACCTCTCCAAAACATCACCAGACCACCACGCCACCTATCCCCAATACGCGAAACAATCCGGTCACGAATCCAAACCTCAATTTCCTCTACAGACAAGCCGAGCAACAACTAACATAAACCCCTAGTTTGCTAAATTCCTAACTCCTCAGCCATTAGAAAAAAATTCGGCAATTTACAAAAACCCAAATTCCACACAAAAACCAAATTCACAAGAATTTCTCAATTAAAAATTGTGATATATACCTTAAAAATCATAATTTTCGATCCTTAATACATTCATGAAATCCAAATCAAAAAAACAAGATGGTTGATTTTTGGCATTGAACAAAGTTTTACTGTAAATTTCATTTTAAAAATTGTTTGTGAGTTTAAATTTTCAGAAACTATTTTTAATATTACCAACAAACATAAGTCTACAACTTTCATTCACATCACAAGTTCAAATAGAGTATAGATTGGAAGATTTGAGATTCTTATTTTGTAAATAACCACTGAACAGAGATGAAAGTTTACAGATAATTACCAGACACTCCACACTTTTAATATGCATGCATATAATATTTCATATGCACATAAATTCATCATCTTAACACAATTCAACATATGCATCCATATTCAACCATAGATTTATTAAAACTGTTTTTAAAAGGGTTTACTCACCTCAAATTTGCAGTGAACAAAGCAGAGCATGCTCAAATTCTTCTTCCCGGCTTTGCTGTTGAAACTCCCTGCATGCTTGCTAATTAATGTTTTAAAGATGTTGAAACTGTTCTTGATTCCTTTTTAATTGCAGGTTTTGATTTACAGGTTGATCGCAGATTTGAACTTCATTGCAGGTTGAAGATTTGCAGAGTGGAGTTGATATTGCAGGTTGATGGTTGTAGATTTGCTTTTGATTAAATTCAGATTTTAACTTTGCTTTTGGTTTTGATTTCAGATTTTGAAAGAAATCTCTGGTTTCCATTATTTTTGGTTAAGAAAAGTAAACTAAGAAATGAAAGTTTTTGAGAAAATCAGTTTTCTTCTTTAAAACATTTATTGAAAATTTAAAATGAATATGCCACTTGTAAAAATTTGAACAAATGTCATTTAAGTATTTAATTGTTTTACATGTGTTCATAAGATGCCTTAGTATGATTCCACATGTACATAAGTATTTTAAATAAATTTTTATTTAGTTTTAAATGTAAATATAACCTTACCTTTTTAATTTACTTTATTACTAAATACTTATATGTGTAAATATAAATTTACTTTAAAGAAAGTATTATAAAACTAATTACAATACAAATAATTCTTATATATGTAATTTAAAATCTAAACATCTATATTTATACAACCATTTTAAATTTAAATCACTTTAAAGAAAACAAATGAAAACAAATGAACTAAGCTTAAATTAACTTTTGAAAATATAAATTAAAACAAAGCTTTAAATTACCTTCTCATGTATATAAATTATTAATAGATTTAATTAAATTTCAAAACAAATTTCAAATTATAACATATACAAACATATATATTACAATTTGCAAAACTCAATCTTTAATTTGAAACAAAAGATCTCCTATTCATAATATATATCAAATGTATATATTATAAATAGAATAAAATTTGATTAGCTTTGGAAAATAAATCTTATCAATTTAAATTGTCAGAAAGATATTAATCACAATTATCAGATTGAATTAAAATTATAAAGAAAATTATCAAACCAATTAAATTATTTATATAGATTATTAAATTTATATTGCCCAAAATTCCGGGTCGTTACAGGATATTCAACAGTATATAAAATAAAACAGTTGAATTTAAAATTTCTTCAAAAGTAAATAATTTCCACGCCTTCACAATTTTATTCATTTTAAATTCAGTCTAAACCCATAACTTTTAGATTCACTTTCAGTTTGAACAAAACACTTCGATTTCAATATTTTCAAACTTTGAGTATTTAATGAATTTCAAAACTTGGGTTGAGAATTTCTATTCAACAATTCATTTTCCTATTATTTAGTTTTGAAAGGTTTACATGATAAATCCCTAACCATTTAAAATAAAACTCAATTTATTAACACTAAATATTTCCTTCCATTTATTTATACTAGAATTATTCATTAAATCCAGTTATAAATATCATTCCTTTAAAATTTCCTATTTTAATAAGTTAACATCAACTTATTGAGTTAAAATTTTAAATAAGCTCAATTCCAATTAATTTCCAATTTATCTTTCAATCTTAATTGATTTGAATCATTTAAAACTCTATATATATATACACACACACACACACACAAGATCTTAAACCTGTACTTAATCATATAATATAAATTATCTAATTCCATTTTTCAACTTATTCATTTTTATTTAACAGATTTACACATAGCTTAAATTCAACAATTTAACTATATATGTATATATAAAATATATTTATATCATATCCAAATTTAATATTTATTAAACCGTATCATATCTAGACCATAAAAATCATTTCAAAAATAATTTTATATATATACCGCGGTGTCTGTATATAATTTTCTATCTTATGGTCAAGTGATACAGATATTTATCATTTCAATCCGCAATTTAAAAATAAAAATGCGGTTGTATATCATTTCAAACCGCAATTCCGAATGAAATGAAAATGCATAATAACTTGCAGTTTATATAAGACAGAACACATCATCCATTCACCCAATATCAATCATCAACCAATTTATTTCAATCATCATCAATTTAAACAAACATCAATATATAGCATATAAAAATAACAAATATCAACGAACAGTTTATATTCAATAGTAAATTAATAACAGTTAAATTGGAAGTTTATATGCAAAATAAATAAATTTAATTGTCTATTTATATGCAATAATAAAATTAAATAACAATTTAATTTTAAATGAATGCAATCTAACTGAGACGATGAATAAAATATGTCAAATAGTCATAAATGAATTTCTACTCATATCATAAATCAATTTAACAAACATAAAAAAATTTAGAAGTTGTGAGTGGGTTAAAACACTCACCTTTTGAATTTAAATTGAATTTAAATCCAATTTAAACCCAAAAATTTGACCATCTCAGAATTCGTCCAAACCAGCGTCATCAAGTCCGGAATTTAAAAACGGACCTTAGTGCCACGTCATCCAATTTCCACTTCGTTCCAGAAATTAAACGTCCAACAGTAAACTATGAAACCTAACCCTACCGCATGCACGCATCTGCAGCCCCCCTAAACCCCTTCGTTCGCCACTGATACCATAGCGCGTCGTGACCTCGCCAAGCTCTCCGCCGACCACGCGTGGCTCCGCCCCCGCCTACTCGCCCCCCCCCCCCCCACGTTGACGATCACGACCAAAAATTTATAGCAGCCGCCACATGATTTCTCAAACATAATAGAATTTTCCCTTCGATCTGACCCTTGATTCGCCAAACGAATTTCACCGATGCACTCCCCATCGTCCACTCTAGAAAACCCAGAAAGGGTTCGACGATCCGACAAGTTTGATTTCGACGTGATGAACGGCCGAAAATTCTTTGATTTTTACTGATCAGGCGATAACTCGAATTGAAAAACGAATTCCACCATTAAATTTCGCCCATTGAGAGCATCAACATATATTTTTTTGGAGTTTTTCTGAGGACTTTAAATTTTTGACTTTTGATTTGATTTTGCAATTGTGTTTGGATCTGAGGTTTGCATCCATTGAGGAAGAGAAAGAGTTGAGAAAATGAACGCACAAAGAAATGAGAATAGATGAAGGCTAGGGTTTATAACTGGGTTTATATAGGTAGGTTAGAAATAGAGTAGATGGATCGGGTTGGATATACGTGCTACCGCTAACGTGGCCCAAAAAGCCCGTTCTGACCCCGGAACGAAATTGGGTAAACCTATATATCGAAATAGGTGTTTTAAAATATTCTGAACTCGATGGAAAAAGTTTCACGTCCAAATTCGATCGTATGAAGAAGTAATGCTAAAATCAATAATTTCAAATTGATTTCAAATTGATTTCAATTAAATCGATTTCAAGTCGTTTCGCGTTCGTACGATCAAACGACAAGTCCGATCACTACGAAACTTGAAACCCTACAATAATTCATTGATACGGATCTGATGAAAATAGTTTCGTTGAAATCCGAGTCCGTGACCAAAATGGCTATTTTTATATTAATTAAATAAACTTAAAATAAATTAATTAAATCAAATTTCGCGTTAAAAATTCTAAAATTTGCAATCTTTTCCACTTTATAATTCTCAAACATTTAAAATGATTTAACAAATTTTTAAATGTCACTTAAATCTTCAATTTCACAAATTTCAAAAATTATAGATAAATTTCCGAAATTTCCATTAAATTGAATTTACCCATAATTATTCTACTCGAAATTTCAAATAGATGGGTTTACCATTGGATATAAAATTATTACATAAATATTTCCCAATTTTCAACTTAATTTTTAATTTAACGTAATAATTAAATATTTGATTTTATTTATTAGCAATAAATCAAACTATTATAAATTAAGTAAATTTACTCACCATTGAAAATTCAAATCCTATAATTCATCAAATTTATCATCTTGATTTACTTATTAATTTATAATTTTTTAAACCAATTCTCATCTCAATTTCAAATGTAAATTATTTTACCAATTATAGTATTTATTTCACTTTCTTAAAATAATCCCTTTATTACACTCTGAATCCAATTTATTTCAATAAGTTTCAAATTAATCGAATTAGATTCAATTTTAACCTTTTACTTACACTTAAGTTTAGGTCATAATCAATTTATAACGTGTTCTTTTCTTAGTTATTACTTTACATACTTCTCGTATTAATTTCACAATTAATCATAATTATTAAAGTAATGCTTATAATAAATACGACCATATAATTGTTCAACATTTAAACGAACGTTATTTCATTTTCCATTAATGTAACATTCATTTATTTTATTATCACTTATTACAAATTCTAATTCCTTTAACAAATAAGCAGGTAATTTATAATATACGTTACAAAATTTTAATTAATCACTATTCATTATTATTGACTTTAATTTAGCATTACTTACCTTGCATTAACATTGTTACCTAAAATCCTTATCCAATTGAAATTAATATTCTAATGAAAACATTTACTCTTTTCCGTTATGTTATTACTTTACATTAAATTCAGTTTCCAAATTATATAGAATTAAATTCTAATTACTTACCATTTAATCCATCAATTATGGATTCTATCCAAACATGTATTTAGATTTTATTTTAATTAATTTATTAAATGTTGACATCCACTTAATAAAATTTACTTTCATTTATATAGTTGCAATTCAATTCAGTTATTATTTCATTAATACTATTTCCAATTTATTTCTTCCAGTATTAATTGCACAAATCAAATTTAATTAACAAATTATAATGGTTTCCACTATTTCTTCAATTGGATTTCATTTCACTTTAATTGTCGAAATTGTGACGCCCCATCTCTATACCCACGCTAGCCAAGAACACTACGGTGTAGTGCTGTCAACTAGCACGGAGAATAAGGCTGTTAAGGAGCGACCATCCATGTAATTGCTTATCACACGGTGGCTATAAATAATCTTCAGAAACAAACATAGAAATAAGCATAACACAAATCAGTCACAGTCATCCATATCACAAAGGCGGAAGAAGATATGAATATATAACTAACACGTGAAAGTGTACATCAGAGTAGTGGTCAAAAAGATCCACAATAATACAAAAGAATAGCATCACGTGCTATACAAAAGAATACAACTATGAGTCTATATCTCAAGTGTATACAACAAAAACTGCTAATCTAAATAGTTAGCCAAAAGTCAGGGTAGCAAATCCAGGGAGGAAGTCAAGCAGAAGCACCTGTAACATCTCGGTCTGACCCGAGTATTATTTAAGAAAAATAATAAACGGATCAGTCTAGCTATAAATATCAGATGACATGATATAAAAATAAAAGATATGGCATAAACATAAAATATCCATACTGACATACTACTATAAGTATGCAAATGATGATCAACAGAAGATCAATCAATATCACAAGAATCTTCTCAAAGATCCAAAGAGGGCATCATACCCTAAACTTGTACTCATAACAAGTCAATGACATAAATTCCAGAAATCAACACAAGAAATCCAGAAATCGCAGAAAAAGGGAAAGAGGCCTATCACATGACGGTCCGAAGACCATGGGGAGCTACCCCATATGGGTGAGTCGGAATCACCCAGATGAGGTCTAGGCTAACCAAAAAGCATAAAGGTATGTGTGAGTGGAATCACACAAATGGTGTCTAGCCTAACCTCGCAACAAAAAGGTATGTGTGAGTGGAATCACACAAATGGTGTCTAGACTAACCTTGCGGACAAAGAGATATGTGTGAGTCGGAATCACACCAATGAGGTCTAGTCTAATCTTGCAAACAAAGAGACATCGCACAATTGCTAGTCTAAATAATAAAATGATCATCATGATCAACGAGAAGTGTCAATTACACTAAGTTAGTAAATATAAAAGTTTAGTTTCATGTCCCATAACCACTAGCTTAACTTAAATATTTACGAACATACTGTAAATCTTCACTAATAAAATTGTCACTAGAGGTTCAATCGAACAAGTCCAAGAATTAACCGACGAAGCAAACGCAAGCGTTTCATACCACTTGTTTTACTAAGCCGTTTAATTAGATTTCTCATCCGAGTGAGGTAAAGGTTTGTATATACTAATAGATTGAAAAACGGGTTAAGAAAAGATCTTTGTTATTAAAAATAGAGTTGAAATCATTTTGTTGAAAGAGTTTTGATATTTACTACTAGTATTGAAACCTTTATATTTTAAAGTGACAAATCACTGAAGCGATTGTAGAAACAATCAATCACAAAGATCACATTCGAAGATGTGATAAAAATCCAAGGAAATTAGCTCAACAAGTTCTGTTGAATGTTTTTCAGATAAGATCCCCTACGGAGGGGGGGTCCGGGGGGTGGTAACCCCCCTGCTACGGGGTTCGACCTGCCCGGCCAGGTCGCGGGGGTCCGGGGGGCAGCGCCCCGTCCAAAATGGTACGACCTAGTGAAGACCAAATGGAGGATAGGATCGAGCGACCTAAGGGAGGCGAGCGACTTAAGGGACTCGCGGGTTAGAAGAGGTGAGCGACTTAAGGGACTCGCGGGTTAGAAGAGGTGAGCGACCTAAGGTCTTAACGGCTCGCGACCTAAGGTCACAAGACCTAACGGCCTAAGGTCACACGACCTAACGACCTAAGGTGTAACGAGCTAACAGGTAGCAACTTAAGGGATGAAGGCCAAGCTGCATCGTTGAACGACCTAACGAATAAAGGCCGAGCGACCTAGCGACCTATGCGCGCCAACGACCTTATAGTTCATGCGACCTAACAGAGACGAGGGACTTAAGGGACTCACGACCTAACAAGGTAATAAGGTCGAGCGACCTACGACTTAACGAGGTAAAGGCCTAACGGCCTAGTGAAACACGCGACCTAAAATAGACGCGACCTAAAAGAGGCGCGACCTAACGTGGGAACGACCCAAAGAGGCACGCGACCTAACGACCTAACTAGGTCGAGCGAGTTAAGTGGGGACGAGTTATCTGCCGAGCGACTTAGTGGGTAAACGACCTAAGGTCCAACGACCTAACCCATGCGAGCGACTTAATGGGTAGACGACCTAAGGTCCAACGACCTAACCCATGCGAGCGACTTAAGGTCATACGACCTAAAAGGGAACGACCTAAGGTCACGCGACCTAACGTGGTAGGCAAGGCCGAGCGACCTAAAGGGGCACGACATAAAGGTCAGCGACCTACGACTTACGACCTTGTGACCTAACTCCGAGGCAGTGCGACCTAAATGCAGAAAATTCACCAAAACGCTAAAAATTGGAGTTTTTTCGCCAATCCAATCCAAACCAAATGCAAACATACATGCAAAAGTGATAGGGAATCATTCCCAAGAGTCCAATATAATTGTAGGCTAGAATTGTGAGATAAAAATCTCACCTTTGCACCAAATATCAATGAAAATGAAGTTTTAAGCAAGCAAGAATCAATCCCTCTTCTATCTAAGCACAAGAAGCTTGAATCCAATGTCTTCTTCTTGAATTTGGAGTAGAAAGATGGATTGCAATTGAATTTGAGTTTTGGAATTTTATTTCCCATTCCCTTCACCATTTTTGAAGAAGCTTGAAGGCTTAGGCAAATAGAAATGAAGTTATGAAGAGGAGGGGTGAAGGCTGGGTCTAATAGGCTAAAAGCCTAACCCAAAGTCTCAAGTGAAAAAGTAGTGCAATTCCACTATCTCCAATCATATCAATGTTTATACTTAAAAATGTTGTAAACAGCATTTCGAACTCAATAGAAGTGGTCTCGAGTCCTAATTTGTCCGTTTGCAAAAAGTAGCTTTTCGGACCAAAATCTGATTAATGATAAAATATTCAAATAAAATATTTAAATATAAAATCGATAAATATGCGGGTTGTTACAGAAATTTACGGGTCATTACACTCTCCCCCACTCAAAACTTTTCGTCCCCGAAAAGGAAAAGAAGGGAAAAGAAGAAATAAGAAATCAATATATCTTTCTTAAATATTAAATTTATAAACAAATAAGTTTACAAAATAAAATAATTTAAAATAAAATATACCAATTTATACCCATTCAAATCTTTTATACATAAATTATTAAAGTTTGTAAAACATTTTCAAATTTTTCTAAGTCCAAAATTTATGGAAAATTTTGGCAGAGTCTCCTTTGTACGGAGAGCTCGGGGGAAAATATAATATCAAAATATAACATATATCACATGAAATACCCAAAATATTATATCCCAACACGGGAAAATAAAAAATAGCGCTATAAACCGTAATCCGAAACGTACCTATTTGTCGAGCAAATTATGCTTAATTTATGGAACCAAAAGCAGTAGCAATTGCTTCCATAACCTGCATTTCACTTGTAAAATCCAAAGGCTAACAATTTATGTAAAGTGAAATATTTAAGTGGTTTCAATCACTAATAACAAATCAATACAACAACCACCAATTTCAACAAACAGCATACACAACAAATACAAAACAACCATTAAATCAAACAAACAAATAGTTGTTCGGGTTCAAAACTTTTAAATTGTACGGAATGAAGAATAAACCATCAAGTGCATCATTTACTCAACAGTCTTAGATAAAACTAAATAGATTATCCATTCACCCCAAATCCAATTTTTAGAGTATCCTTGCCCAAACAACCATCAACTAAACAACGACAAATCCAAATAATAAATCAAGCTCGTTCTTATAAATTTCATTTATTACTTTACATTTACTTCTTACAACTTTTATCTCCATTCATTAATTTAGTGTTTATTACACTTGTTTGCACTTATACTTATATATATAATTCATTTTTCTCTTTTCATTTCATATTGCGTAACTTCATTTGTTTATAGTATTCATGTGCAAATCAATTTCTTAGCACATTAATACATTAATTTAAGTCTACACTTATATATTTACTGCATTCATCTTTTCTTCTTATTTTTTTAATAAATAGCTTCAATCCTTTACTTAAGTTTATTATCTTCCATATATACTACTTAATTTTATTTATTTTCTTCCATTTACAATACCTACCTTTCTATTTCAATTAGTAGTCTTTTCAATTACACTTAAGATTATAATATTATAACATCAAATTCCTATTTATTAAGGAATTTCATTAATACTTTCATGACCTCAAATTTATTACTTGTACAATATTCTATTACAATCTCTTATTAAACATTCAACTTTTAATATTTGGTAAGTTATATATGTTATTTAAGGGTGTAATTTGGAAGTTATACAAGTTTGTTCCATTTCCTTTAATTAATTCATTGTTCAATAAATTTTTACCTTTTTCTTATAAGTTAAAATTCCAACTTCCTTTTTATTTCCTTTATAACTTAGCTTTAAATCTCTTACCTAAATTAGAGGTTTCAATTATTAATTACTTACCTTTCATTTCACTACACTAATTGAAACAATTAATTAATGGAAATTTAAGAATTTAATACCGGGTTAAAATTTCAATTTATTTTAAAACAATAGATAAATATATTCTTCAACTTATATATCACTAATTTATATTTAAAGCAATTCAAAATTTATATATTTTCCAAAATGAATCTGCAGTAAAACTACTATAGTGGTCTTCCCTCTTCGAAACTCGAAAATGAAAGTCGATGATGCGGCCGCCATTACCGAAATTATTTTCCAGCGACAGAGAGGAAATTACAAAACTTATTTTCTACAAAATCTTCTTTAAAACAATTTCTCCGAATTTTATTGAAATATTTATATAAGAAAATACTTATAAACAATATTACTATATTCCAAAATTTATTCGAAAGAAATTTCAAAACCCCCGGAACTTACGTTCTACATTTCCAAATTTCATTTATTTTATTTTTTAAATCTTATTTCTATTATTGTTTACACTTTATTTCCTAACAACCATTCTATTGTAGCCAAATATAAATATCATTTGAGAAATTTTATTTTATATATAGAAAATATAATAGGCAAAATTATTTCATTCACCTATATTAAAAACAAATACTATGTCGGTCTATCCTATTAAATGTTTAGAAATCCTTATTGATGTCATAGCGTCCCATGCATCAACCAGAATTTATAAATACAAAACGGAACAGATTAACACAATATTAAAACTTTTTTTATAACACTAACAAATACGCTCTCTCATATATATACTCTCAGTGACTCCCATAGGGTATTATTACCCTATTAGTAAAGAGTTTAAACCCCACAAAGCTAAGGTTTATCGCTAAACCAAAGCCCTGATACCAGATGTAACGTCCGCCTTTTCGCACGCTTTAAATCGACACACGTGCCAATTCAAACCATACGGAAGGGTGGATTGTTATGGGGTAAATAAGAAAAAAACAGGGAAAGAAAAAAAATAGAATCTCACAGCGGAAGGATAAAATATAATAATAAATGTACAGTTCATAAACTGTTTACAAACAATTGATTCTTCTTTATACAATAAATATCAGAGTTCACATACCAATCATAATCAATGCAGCGGAATTAAATAGTGTAGTGGAATATAATTAATAATAGTAGTAGAAATCTCCGTCTTCGTCCTCTAGATCTAAACTCTTCGATCCTGAAACGCTCGGACTGACCCGAGCGAATTGAAAAGACAAAACACTCGAGTCAGAACTAAAAGATCTTGTGTAAGTTAAATTAATAGAAATGAATATAAGTGCATTAACTCAAGAGATGCTCGAGATTTACATCTCCTAAGGATCCGTTAAACTATTTACTATGTAGTATATTTCGCTAATATAATAGTGTCTAATTGTAAAATAAACTTACTTTTAAATAGCGTTAAGGCTTTACATTTTCCACCTTAACACATAATATATTCCCATAGTCTATACAGTACCGTAATCTCCCCTGTACTGGGCGTCGTCAGAGGGTACTCCATAGGTATGGTACAAAACCAAAATCGTATAAGGCACGATAGAGTAGGTGACACGGCACAACTAGGCAATGCCAGGGTAGATATACCAATTACGCATCCGGGCTGGTGGTAACGCATAGCCGCAGCTACCGCCCACCTCGAACAAACTCCCCCTAAAATCAAAAGTTAAGGTGGCAACCGAATCAATCCAAAGTCAGAGTATAGTATCGAAGAGGAGTGTCCGATAAAGGGCGCTAACCCCCTTGGCCCGAGAATCGCTCTTGTTTTAGCCACCTTATGCCAACTCACGGGAGTCGGGTCCACGTATTTACTTTAAAGGAAACGCCGCCACCAACCAACTTCATTCTGGAATCTCCACCGCGTACACGGTTGTTAAAGTGGTTTTCGGAGTTGGCAGTGAGTATGACAACTTCCGATCCCGGTCTCTTCAACAACCAAATGTTATTATAACAGCGCGATCTTTAAAATAGTTTATACCTTAAATTATCCATTTCAAAACCCATAAATACGATATCATTTCCATTTCCAAACAACTCATTATGATATTATTTTTATAAAACCCAAATCAATAATATCATTTTTATTTCAAATATATTTCTTTTCCAAAATCATACTGCTTAAAATTTATAATATCTGGAAACCAAACATTTGAATTACAATTTTCAGAACATAATACCTCGAAATCCATAGCTTTAAAACCATAACTTTGAAAACTTAAATGGTTTGGATATTTAACAGTATATAAAATAAAACATTTGAATTTAAAATTTCTTTAAAAGTAAATAATTTCCACGCCTTCACAATTTTTATTGATTTTAAATTCAGTCTAAACCCATAACTTTTAGATCCACTTTCAGTTTGAATAAAACACTTCAATTTCAATATTTTCAAACTTTGAGTATTTAATGAATTTCAAAACTAAGGTTGGGAATTTCTATTCAACAATTCATTTTCCTATTATTTAGTTTTGAAAGGTTTACATGATAAATCCCTAACCATTTAAAATAAAACTCAATTTATTAACACTAAATATTTCCTTCCATTTATTTATACTAGAATTATTCATTAAATCCAGTTATAAATATCATTCCTTTAAAATTTCCAATTTTAATAAGTTACATCAACTTATGGAGTTAAATTTTTAAATAAGCTCAATTCCAATTAATTTCCAATTTATCTTTCAACCTTAATTGATTTGAATCATTTAAAACTCTATATATATATACAAGATTTTAAACCTGTACTTAATCATATAATATAAATTATCAAATTCCATTTTTCAACTTATTCATTTTTATTTAACAGATTTACGCATAGCTTAAATTCAACAATTTAACTATATATGTATATATAAAATATATTTATATCATATCCAATTTTAATATTTATTAAACCGTATCATATCCAAACCATAAAAATCATTTCAATAATAATTTTATATATATACCGCGGTGCCTGTATATAATTTTCTATCCTATGGTCAAGTGATACAGATATTTATCATTTCAATCCGCAATTTAAAAATAAAAATGCGGTTGTATATCATTTCAAACCGCAATCTCGAATGAAATGAAAATGCATAATAACTTGCAGTTTATATAAGATAGAACACATCATCCATTCACCCAATACCAATCATCAACCAATTTACTTCAATCATCATCAATTTAAACAAACATCAATATATAGCATATAAAAAAACAGATATCAACGAACAGTTTATATTCAATAGTAAATTAATAACTATTAAATTGGAAGTTTATATGCAAAATAAATAAATTTAATTGTCTATTTATATGCAATAATAAAATTAAATAACAATTTAATTTTAAATGAATGCAATCTAACTGAAATGATGAATAAAATATGTCAAACAGTCATAAATGAATTTCTACTCATATCATAAATCAATTTAACAAACATAAAAAAATTTAGAAGTTTTGAGTGGGTTCAAACACTCACCTTTTGAATTTAAATTGAATTTAAATCCAATTTAAACCCAAAAATTTGACCGTCTCAGAATTCGTCCAAACCAGCGTCATCAAGTCCGGAATTTAAAAACAATCCTTAGTGCCACGTCATCCAATTTCCACTTCGTTCCAGAAATTAAACGCGCAACAGTAAACTATGAAACCTAACCCTACCGCATGCACGCATCTGCAGCCGCCCCAAACCCCTTCGTTCGCCGCCGATACCATAGCGCGCCGCGACCTCGCCAAGCTCTCCGCCGACCGTGCATGGCTCCGCCCCCACCTACTCGGGCCCCCCACGTTGACGATCACGACCAAAAATTTACAGCAACCGCCACATGATTTCTCAAACCTAATCGAACTTTCCCGTCGATCAGACCGTTGATTCGCCAAATGAATTTCACCGATGCACTCCCCATCGTCCACTCTACAAAACCCATAAAGGGTTCGACGATCCGACAAGTTTGATTTCGACGCGATGAACGACCAAAAATTCTTTGATTTTTACTGATCAGACGATAACTCGAATTGAAAAACGAATTCCACCATTGAATTTCTCTAGTTGAGAGCATCAACATATATTTTTTTGGAATTTTTCTGAGGACTTTAAATTTTTGACTTTTGATTTGATTTTGCAATTGTGTTTGGATCTAAGGTTTGCATCCATTGAGGAAGAGAAAGAGTTGAGGAAATGAATGCACAAACAAATGAGAATAGATGAAGGCTCGGGTTTATAACTGGGTTTATATAGGTAGGTTAGAAATAGAGTAGATGGATCGGGTTGGATATACGTGCTACCGCTAACGTGGCCCAAAAAGCCTGTTGTGACCCCGGAACGAAATTAGGTAAACCCACATATTGAAATAGGTGTTTTAAAATATTCTGAACGCGATGGAAAAAGTTTCACGTCCAAATTCGATCATATGAAGAAGTTATGCTGAAATCAATAATTTCAAATTGATTTCAATTAAATCGATTTCAAGTCATTTCGCGTTCGTACGATCAAACAACAAGTCCGATCTCTACGAAACTTGAAACCCTACAATAATTCACTGATACGGATCAGATGAAACTGGTTTCGTCGAAAAATGCGTCCGTGACCAAAATGGCTTTTTTTATATTAATTAAATAAATTTAAAATAAATTAATTAAATCAAATTTCGCGTTAAAAATTCTGAAATTTGCAATCTTTTCCACTTTATAATTCTCCAACATTTAAAATGATTTAGCGAAATTTTAAATGTCACTTTATTAAATATAAATCTTCAATTTCACAAATTTCAAAAATTATAGATAAATTTTCAAAATTTCAATTAAACTGAATTTACCCATAATTATTCTATTCAAAATTTCAAATAGAAGGGTTTACCATTGGATTTACAATTTTCAACTTAATTTTTAATTTAACGTAATAATTATATATTTGATTTCATTTATTGGCAATAAATCCAACTATTATAAATTAAGTAAATTTACTCACCATTGAAAATTCAAGTCCTATAATTCATCAAATTTATCATCTTGATTTACTTATTAATTTATAATTCTTTAAACCAATTCCCATCTCAATTTTAAATGTAAATTATTTTACCAATTATAGTATTTATTTCACTTTCTTAAAATAATCCCTTTATTACACTCTGAATCCAATTTATTTCAATAAGTTTCAAATTAATCGAATTAGATTCAATTTTAACCTTTTACATACACTTAATTTTAGGTCATAATCAATTTATAATGTGTTCCTTTCTTAGTTATTACTTTATATACTTCTCGTATTAATTTCACAATTAATCATAATTATTAAAGTAACGCTTATAATAAATACGACCATATAATTGCTCAACATTTAAACGAACGTTATTTCATTTTCCATTAGTGTAACATTCATTTATATTATTATCACTTATTAGAAATTCTATTTCCATTAACAAATAAGCAGGTAATTTATAATATACGTTACAAATTTTTAGTTAATCATTATTCATTATTATTGACTTTAATTTAGCATTACTTACCTTGCATTAACATTGTTACTTAAAATCCTTATCCAATTGCAATTAATATTCTAATGAATACATTTACTCTTTTCCGTTATGTTATTACTTTACATTACATTCAGTTTCCAAATTTTATAGAATCAAATTCTAATTACTTACCATTTAATCCATCAATTATGGATTCTATCCAAACATGTATTTAGATTTTATTTTAATTAATTTATTAAATGTTGACATCCACTTAATAAAATTTACTTTCATTTATATAGTTGTAATTCAATTCAGTTATTATTTCATTGATACTATTTCCAATTTATTTCTTCCAGTATTAATTTCACAAATCAAATTTAATTAACAAATTATAATGGTTTCCACTATTTCTTCAATTGGATTTCATTTCACTTTAATTATCGAAATTTACGGGTCGTTACAATCATAGTTGAGCACTATGCAAGGAAAGCAAAGGTTTCTGAGAAAAGAGCCTGATTAAAGTCCGCATTAGAGGATCGAGGAATCGTTACTAATTTGGAAATGAAGTTGTGTATTTGAATAGGAGATCGAATAAGATATTTCATATGAATGATCTATGTATATTATTTGAAATTAAGTTTAAAGATAAATGTTTTTGGTAAACTTTTGTTTGGGTAATTTCGAGGACAAAATTCTTTTAAGTATGGGAGAATGTAACGACTCAGAATTTGACCACTTTAAAATATAATATTTAAAGTGATTTTAAATATAAAATAGGTAAGGTTCTATGATTCATACAATATTAGATAGGATTTAGAAAGAGAAATATACACAAAAATAGTAACATTTACTTATATCGACAAAAGTGACCAAATGCTGATTTTAGAAAAGTAAGTTTCAATGGTTAAATAAATTATTTTAATTTATTTATGAGTACTTATATTTTTAAATAGCATTATACAAATTTATTTTTAAATTTGTTTTACATAAATAAATAGTTTAACTAAAACGTCAAAATGTGACCGTAAAACATTTTGTCGAAAAACGATATTTTGTCGATTAAAGGTTGTCGCAACGTCGTCGCACCTTTATTTTCTTATATAGGAACATATATTGAAATAGTGTAAATATTAATTAATTCACTAAACACGCTTATTTTTACTAAATAAGACTAGAAAACTTCTAGAAGTCATTAGTAAAAGTAAGTAAGAATTAACAAAAGTAAGAAAAATTAAACATCAAATCACATCAAATCAAAGCCAACATAATTATGATATTCTTTAATTAATCTTTAAGTGACTAAGACATAAAGTAAGGATGTGAAAGATGATGTTAAGTATTGAAAAAGTGGAGATTACTTTAGGTTGAAGTAAGTTATTTTGGTATTTGGTAAGGGGTTATTTTGGTAAATTTCCACCTCTTTCTTTTTTCTATAAATATCGACCTCCTTATTCACTTTCATTCACATTTTCTTCTTCTTATCTTCTCAAGATTCTTCATCTTCTTACCCTCCTCTTTAATGGCTTCCATGCCATAGAAAAAATTAGAAATAAATAATGTCAAAATATTTTCAAAATATTCAAAAGAAATCAATGTTCATTCTATTCAAATCAAACTAATTTTTTCTCCACATTTTACCTCTTTTCCTCTCGGCCATAACTTCTTCAAAACCTAACCAAAATGTAAAATCCATTTTTTCAAATCATGTATTTTTCCAATGTCTACAACTTTCATGTTGACCACTTTATCCCCTTCTAAAGTTAACTATGTCAAAATTCCACTTCTTTCCAGTGCATTTTCTGGCTCATTTTTTAAACCTGAGAATAGGCCAATTTTTTTGATCATAACTGATCCAAATTAAGAATTTTTTTTAAAACCATATAAAATTCCAATGGCTACAACTTTTATGTTAATTATTTTTTCCAGTTTTGAGGTTTGCTAGACCTGAAACTCAATTGTTTGAAGTGCATTTTCGGGCTACATTTTTGTCAATCCAACAATACATCTTCTTCATTCTGTCATATCTCCCTCAAAATTACTTGGATTCAAATGATTCTTTTTTTTTAATTCAATAGAAAATAATTATAAACAACTTTTCAGTTAACAAGTTTTTCAAATTCTGGGAGTAAGAGAGTCAAAAAGAAGAGAGAAGATGGTCTATTTTTTGATTTAAATCTTGGGAATTCAAGTTCAAAGCTCTACCGCTTCTTCTCTATATTTTCAGCCAACCTCCATCTCAAGCCTCGGTCAAGCTATTGGAAGGGAGAGGGTGTTGTTTGATAGTGTTTAATAGAGTAGGAATTAATTAGTGAAGTGTTGGTTGGTTAGAATGTTGGTAGGAAGTTGATCGCTTTGGTTTATGGTGAGAAAACTCTATTTAGCATCTCTATTTATATATATATATATATATATATATATACATGTTTGATGTTGTGTTATGATTTCTATGGATGCTTATATATGCTTTGATCATTAAGTATTGATTGTTTGATATGATTGTTAAATTGTTTTACCAAGTCATGTTAATACACGTCGATAAGCACAAAGGGAAGCACTTATCTTTTGAAAATGAAATAGTGTATATGGAATGCTTAAACCTTTTGGAAATAGTTCTAAAATGAGTTAGAAATGTTTTTTGAACATTTAAATATGTATAAATAAATAAAGAAAGAAAATCAAGATTTTATCTTGTATATTTTAAATATGTCCAAAACAATTTTCCAGAAAAATCGTGCATTTGCAGTAAAATGACCAAAGTATAAAATTGATATTTTAAATGTTTTAAAAATATGAAATAAATCCTAAAAATCTTTTAAAATGTAGTAAAAGAGATTTAAGTTGAAAATATGGATTTCTAAACGATATAAAAGTCGTTTTGAAGAATATAGCTTTTAAAACGCTATTTACAACACTTTTCGCAAGGCTTTTCGCAGCAGTTTGAAATAACTTTTGAAATGCAGTTTTAAACTTAAAAAATCTTTCCTATATATTTTTTGAATGATTTTAAAAGAATAATTAAGTCATTTAAAGATGATTTGGAAGTTTTAATGAGGGTTTGAATAAATGGGAAAGAGGAATTGTTTATACCACATAAACAATAAGTGAAGAAGATTGAAGATAATAACAAACTGAGTAATGCGGAAACGACTAGTACATTTGTCCCGCCTGTGAGATCTGGAAAGATAAAACAAGGTGTTTAAATAAGGTTATGAATGGAGCACCCAGTGCCCTGAACTTACCTGGCCTATATTTTCTCTTCTTAGGTGAGGGGTGGAACATATCGAAAGGAAAGCCTGGATGCTCCAAAAGATCATAATTTAGTTTTTTCTAAGATAAAAGAAAAGAAATAAATTCTTTTAATTTATTATAAATGGTCTATATAGGTTTTATAAAATTGATATTTTATAAATAAAAGCAATGGTATTATAAAAGTGTTTTATAAATATTAGAAATTGGATTGTAATCAAATTTATATATGGGTGTACAATTGAAATTTAGAAAAGAATTCATGCTAGATTTTATAAATAATAAGATTTGAAAGGAACGAATTTGTAAATAAGAGTTTTATAAGTAATTAAATTATAATTGGATTTTGACTTATAAGTATGATATAAATGAATTTGTTAGTAAAGAAATTTTGTATATGGAAGTTTATAAAATATAAATGGAATTTATAAACACCGTTTTGTAAATCTGGAATCAATTTAAATTGATAAATTAAATGTGAAAATTTATTAAAGGAATTATATTCACAATTTTGGACAGTGAATAATCCTTTAAATTAAATGGATGTTTTGGAAAGTGATATTATAAAAAGGGAATATTTTCCCTAAGTTAAAAGTTAAGAAAGCCAATCTTTGATTAAGATTTAATGAATGATTTGGAAAGGTTTTACTAAGTAAAAGAGAAAATGATTTGGAATTATTCTAGGATTTAAGAAAAGTTTAATAATTCAAATGATTTGTAAATGAGGCTTAATGATTCCATATACATTTGAAAAGAAAATGGAATAAATAAAAAAGAATATATCTAACAAAGATATTTTATAAAAGATGAAGTAATTGATTGATGTTTGATATCCACATAGGAACTTAACATCTTTTAAATCGATAATTGGCTTTGAAGGAACCGGGGTCGGATTTGAATAATTCCTATCCGAAAACCACTTCGAACCAATGTATATGTTCGAACGTGAAGATATGTTGAAGATAATGATTATTGAAGACCATGGATCTTCATAGCGTGAGGACTTCTTGTTGAACATGCTCTAGGTAGCTCCCATTATAGAGTTGTATATATCAGTGGTCTCCTCGTGATGGAGATTTTTTGGATTGCAAGGACTACTCTCTACTAGTGATAGTATGAGAGTGCCTTCGGTTTGTCCTGTTCCTGGACAACTTGTATGGACGTTTGTCTGATATTGCATTTCTATAGATTGCGTACATTGGTTTTTACAAACGTACATCAGCGGTGGCGGAGAAGGAAACTTCTCTTAGCTTAACACCCTCATTGAGACGTACGAGCTCAAGGGTTGTATTTTTGTGGAAGGTAATTAGTAGTCAGCGGAAATGGCAATGTGGCATTCAAAGATGTGATATGTGCTATGTGAAAAGGTAATGGTTACCTCAAGCCTCATCAAACTGAAAATGACCGAAATAGAATTAGATGCAGCAAGGCTAAGTGGGTCATTCCCAATTAGGGTATAATCATCCCCTTCTAGGTATATATTTTCCCGCTATGACGTTCGGGATGTAAATTAATGTGGTGCATGGAAACGAGCGCTCGGTTAAAGGTCGGTAACGACTGAGGGATGGCATATTCGGTACTCTCTAGTTACAGAGGTAGGTCGGTCTTGTGTTGGTAGAGAAACTTTGTGATGGTTTCTTGGGACATCCATCTAGAGGTGTACCCATTTCGGAAGGTAGATCCTTCGCCTGGTCATTTGTATGGAAATCCATTCTCCAATAAGAACCTATGGTTTTGTTTATAGAGCCTAGTATGCTGGAATTTAATAATGGTAACAATTTCAGCTAAGATTAATAAGTTTATTTGCAAATGTTTTCAAAGAGATGTCATTAGAAATAATATCAAACGTTTTGATATAAAACTGTTTTAGTTATCATAAGGTTAAAACCCGTCCGTGTTTATGTATGGGCGTGGTCTTATGATATACTCTTTATTTTCAAAGGATTTATAAAAAGGATGATATATGACACTGTCATTTTTACTGAGTTTTTCTCACGCTGGTTTATCAAGCCTAATCCTCGTATTTTCAATACTCGGGTCAGATCCGAGTAGTTTCAGGTTAATCGAAGATGATTGGAGTTTTCCAGAGGAGAGCTGGAGATATTCATCATTCGTATGAGCATATTTTATTATCCGCTGTACTTAGTATATTTTGTTTGATGTTTGTCAGCAATTGTAAGGACAGATGTTTATAACTGTCCAAGCTGAATTTAGGTTAGACTCTTATATATATGTATTTAAAAGTTTTCCGCTGTAAAAATATTTGTTCAATATTATATGTTATTCCATTCGAGTGAGATACTGTTCTGTCTATTTTTCTTTATTACCCTTCATGTTCCTTATTTTCATGCAATTTGAGTTGGACATGTGAGGTTTATTGTCGATTCAAAGGGTACGGAAAAACGGGCCATGACACCCAGAGATTCAACACAGATAACTTATTCAAATAAATGTCTCACATTTATTAACAGTTCAATCCAAGGTATTTCATATCACACAATACCACAGATTAACATACCAAAGATATTAATCAATCCAAACTTCTATGTAATTAATCATCCATAAGTAAGCTTAATTGATCACACAATATATAATTAATTTAATTAACACAAAATAAATTAATTATTCATTAATTAATTACATACAATCCTGCTTAGTTATTATTAATTGATAAATTAATTACAAACCATTGATTATTTTAATTAATTATCGAAATTAATAAATCATCCTTTAATTATTCATATTAATTAATTATCCTTTAATTACTTAAATTAATTAATTTAAGATAAACCATTTATCTTAATCAATTTCTTAATTACATCATTTATATCTTATTTAATTTAAATGCTTGACATTAATTTATACAAAAACACTTAAGACCATTTTATTAATTAAAGTTCAATACATTTATTTTTAATCACTTACTTAATCACATCCTTTTATTTTGAAAACAATTAGAGATTTAATTAAATAATTAACTTGATATTCAATTATTAGATACCAAACAATTTATCTTAAAAACATTTAACTTTAAAATTTTAATCTTTGAACTTGCTTGAAAATCTTGATAAATACTTTTTTCGCTAGAAACTTTGTTTAATAATTTACTTATAAAATTTTGTTAATTCACTTCCTTTAAAACCCGGCCCAAGCCCATACTCTAGACCCAAATTCTTCTCTCCTTCCTCTTCTTTAATTAAACCCAAACTTGCTAACTCATTTCGATCCAGATTCGAGCACAACCCGAAACAAAACTCGAGCCAAAACCCAACTACCCCGACCTATTCCTATCTTCTTCTCCTTTATTCTAATCTACAATTCCAACAGCAACATCTGACACCCAAGGATACGCGTGCACGTACACTCCGATCGACTTTGATCTAACATATCGCCGATGATGCCACCAAGTCGACATCGCCACCCTCGACCTTGCCGACCACACAGATTCGTCGGTGAAGCTCGAATTCAAAATCGAGCAATTAGCTAACCCACGAAATAAAACCCGATCACCTATTCCACCTTGCGCCACCGACGACGACCATCGGAACCCAATTCCTTCATCCATAAGCTTCGTCCCTCTTCCCTCCAGCTTATCCCCTACGCCGCACTTCCTATTCGCCACCACGATGCCACAAATGATCGAAAACCTACCTCGACTCAGGACAAGCCTAAACCTTATACTCGCCTCTTCCAGTCACCACGACCACCGAGAATCCCAGCCACCATTTTTTCCAAGAACCGAGACCCTCGAACAAGCTCCAGCAGCGATCCCGAGACTCCAACATCTTTTGATCAGCAGAATTTACCCAAAGTAAAATTCCTATTCAACCCTCAAGATCTCTCGATTTAAAAACTTAAAAATCTATATATTTACATTAAAAATCATAACTTTCCACAAAGAATCGGATTAAGATGAATCTTGAAATTTAAATGATTTGTTTTCCTGGTAATACATATTTTTACTATAATTTCTAATTTTCCAATTAAACTCTAACTTGTTATATTTACAATTATTTTTAAAAACAAGATTTCATTAATTCAAACATAATTCCTTTGTACATCATAGCCTATAAAAGATTAGAATTTTTTTTTGAATTTTTGAACTTGTTTTAGCTTGTTTCAAATAAAAACAGAGTCAAGCATACTCAAGATAAAGACCTCCACACAATTCAATTTTATACATATATACATACAAGCATATTCATATGTTCATGCAGACATTTCACAACATCACTTTCATTATCAATCACATGCATCAGAGAATAAGGCGGATCTAGTAAAATACGTTCACTCGCAGTATATAGGATAGAACAGAGAAGCCTGGAAACTGATTCTTGACTTTGAATTGATAGTTGAGTTGATCTTGATTCTACTTGAATCTGAATTTGAATTTGCTCAGGTTGAAAAACTTGGATCTTTGCTTTATTTTGAAATTGAAAAGAGTTTTATTTAGTTTTTTTATTTCTGGTTTAATTATTCTCTTTTGAAAGATGGAGAAAAATGAGATATTTATAAGTGTGTTGCCTTGTTTTATTTTATTTTTAAAAATGAAGAAATAAATTAAATGTGACACTTGTATTTTGCATGTTGAACTTAACTTACAAATGTTTTTTTTGCGTGCATTATATTTTTACATGTTTTTATATTATATTTTACATTTTTTATTAATACATTTCTTTTACTTATACTTATATAACCTTAAAGAAAATGATATAAACCTAATTATTCATTAATTTATAACCATGTATATATATATACTAATTTTAAAATGTAGATTTTTTTAAATCCAATTTATTTTTAGATATTTACTTTGAATTTCGAATCATAATTTTATTCAAAATCTACATATATAAAAAATAGTAAATAGATAGCATACTTTACTTTACATGGCAAATACATATATATGTATACACATAAATATTTATTACTTGTATATGTATATACTTAAAATTTTCAAAATCATAAAGTTTGCATATATCTATTTATATATTTATTAATCTATTATAAAATTTATCATTTCTAGAGATTTAAAATTCAACATTTATTATAGTTTGAAATCTATTTATATGTATATCCAGGTTTTTTTTATTATCAGAATTTATTTGTTCAGCTAAATAAAATCAGTATCTCAATAGTAAAAAACAGTTAATTATCCAATTATCAGATGTCCAGAAATCCAGGTTATCACATTCCTCCCCCTTTAAATCTTTTCGTCCCCGAAAAGGAATGAAGCAAGAATTTTATTACAAATTTATTATTAGTTAAATTATTCTTAAACAATTTTTAACTCTTTAAAACCTTTTTATTTAAATTTTTAAAACATTTTAAAATCTACATGATATTACCAAAATAGTTTTTGTAAAAAAAATACTTTTTATAACTCGATGTCTTTACAAGTCCATCCTTGTTCTCATAGAAATTGGATCATACGTTGATCGGGCGTAGGACTGAAAATCTATAAGTACTTAGCAGACCTGTTTTCAACACCCAGTGAATGCACTTAGAAAATATTTTTGTGAAAAATATAGAAAACATTTTTTGTGAGAATGCTCTATGAATCACCACCACCTCCATGGTCGCAGTTGACCCGATGATTACGTCGCCATCCCGGCAAAACCATAGAAAACTGTAGGCCTCCATGCCCCTCGATTACATAATGGAACCCACCACAGATCGCCGCTACACCAAGGGTTATATCACTATCATCCAAAAACCCATGTAACTGTAGGCATCGGCGCCCTCGAATTTCGCTGCTAAATTAAACTCCTCCACACAGACCACATAGATCGTAGACTACATCATCGAGTCCCAATATAGCCTATAGGCGCTCACTGCTACATGACTTTCTCTATGTCTTCATAGATCGTAGTCTACCAATGTTACGTCGCTCTCCCAGTGAAATCAGACGTAGACTGTAGGGAATCGCTGCTCCTCGACTTCCGCTATGGTGTGTAGTAGATCGCAGTTACATCGAGTTACACTATCGTCACAACATAACCCAATGTCTCTATAGGCATCAATGCCCTCAACTTTCTCTACCCAACCACAATCCTCAGGAACTTCAGTTTGTCCAGACATCCTCCCAGGATCAAATTTAGAACTCCCCTTAGGGCTCAAGGCAAAACCACCCCGTGAATCCCCTACTAGAAGTTTCACTCAAATGGGAGCGCCTATCTCCCCATAGCATTCTCAAAATATTTTATACTATACACATATAGTATCTTTCAAATCATACTCTTTATATGTATCACATATAAATCCCATTTACACAAAATCAATATCCCAAATCGATAGTTCCAAACTTGGCTTTCCAAATTTCCAAAATTGACTTTCTCTAAAAATCAAAAGCCTTTCAAAATCAATGGGTCCAAAAAACCTTTCTCCCAATATCATTCTCATAAAATCATTTTTATATATAGGTATATACATAAGTTTATTCCTTTAACTAGAAAAAAATATATTTAAAGATCTTTTCTTCTGGTTATAGATTCAACAAGTAGAGTTTATTATATATAACAAATATATATACATACTTTATTTATGCCAAATCAAATATTCAAGTTTTATTTTTTTTTAAAGTTATTTACTACCTTACTTACTTTTTATAAAATGAGTTTTAGTTATAGTGATATCCAACTTCCACTTTTACTAATCATATATTCCTCAAATATATTTTTCCGTTTCAAATATGCTTTTCATTTCTTTCTAAAATTTCAATATCTATTTCATTAAAACACGCACGATGTACATATATCATCCGTATGCAATATCAAATTCGATTGCTTACTTGATCACACAATTTCACTTCCGAACTAGTATCATTCACCCGACTTCCTAGTGCTGACTCAGATATGGTTTCTTGATCAGAAACCGTCATTATCCTTGCATAGCCATAACAATGATAGAGAATTTCCAAAATCAATCAAGAGTGTGATAACCCGGATTTATGGACATCTGATAACTGGATAATTAACTATTCTTTTACTATTGAGATATTGATTTTGTTTAGTTGAACAAATAAATTCTTATAAGAAAAATAGTTAATTATCCAATTATCAGATATCTAGAAATCCGGGTTATCACATCGCCAAAAACAGTAAAAAAATTCATAGTAGTATTTGTGCATTATGTATATCTTGAAATCTTGAATACATGGCGAAAATGGTTTGGTTAGGCTTCATTCTAAAATTTGAAATTAATTCTCAAGCATTGATTTCTTGCTTTGTTTCGTTTTGTCCCTCTATGTGTGACTAATAAAATGTGCTCAAATCATAAGTAGTGCTACAGATATAGATCCTATTAATACAGTCTTATTGAGTGCACAAAATGGAGTGATCGCCATATTCGAATTATTACTAGGTGTGGTCTTTTGAGAAGCTGACCACATACTAAAGTCACTTGTGGGAAGTTCATACTAAACTTAAGAAGCTTTCCAAATTTCAAAACCATTAGTGTGCGTATATATTATCATGTGAATGCTATATTATGCATCGTCAAACCCAATAAATAGAAGCGAATGTGCAGGAGATCGACCTTCAAAATAAACCAAAACTTGTAACACCCGAAAAATTTACGAGATAATTTAATAAAAAATTATATTTAAAATTTTGAAAAGGAAAAAATGGAATTTTTACAAACATTCAAATTTGGCTATGAAACTTGCGTCGCTGGTTTTAGCTAGTATAAAGAAGTTATAGACATCTGAATTTTTAAAATCCTAGCGATTTTTTAGATAATTTTCATATATAACACTTTAAAATCGGAGCTAGCATAGAGAAATTATTGAACAAAATGAAATTAAATAAATAAATAAATAAATTTAATTAAACTTAAATACATAGTTCAACCGGTTGACAACTTTATGGGGATCGGTTGACCCTTATCGGTCGACCGCCCCCATATATAGCGGTCGACTTGTTGGTGTATCAGATCTATAAGTCTGAGCGGCCAACGGTCGGGATTTAACATAATATTTTTACTTGGCGACAAAGTAAGTGGTTAGTGCATAGGATTTAATCAAATACTCTCCTAGGTTGATCAATGGTCGATACTAATCCAAAAATTACTAATCCAAAAACTCTATAATACACAAATAACCTAAACCTGCTTCATTAGAAATCTATCTATGTATTGAAAATCTATCAGTTCTTTTCTCCTCAACTTATAAATTTATTTAAAATAAATAAGAATAAATCAAAGGAATCTAAAGAAGATCAAAGCAAGAAAAAACAAATAAATGGGGTAGATTTCTGGATGAAATTCAAAGGAAAGCTTGGATTTTAGGCAAGTGGTTATATTTTTAATAAGATTATTTATATGTGTTTATTTTGATATACTTTGTTTGATTTAGGAAGTTAGAAACTAAATTAGGAATTATATTGTTTAGATCCAATATTGGATAATAATAAAATTAAATACAAATTGATTTGTTTTAAACCCCTTTCTCTAACCCTTTTCTAATCCTGTTAAAATAATTTGTTAATAATGATGTTAATAGCAACTCTATATTTTAACCATTCCTGTAAATCTGAAAAGTTGAATTTTAATAAGAAACTAAGGTTATTAGGTTATTGTAACTGCTCTATGACTCACTATAACAGAAATTTGGAAACAAATGATTAATTATTAATCAGACAACCAAAACGAACTATTTAGAAATTAAAATCCGAAATCAACGACAATTGGTCTACCGCACTTCCTAAAGAGGTCAATATCCCTAATATATAGCGGCTGACCAGTTGGCGTTCCAGGCGTGCAATATGAATCTCGGGCCCTAGGTTATAAATAAACTTAGTTACTAGTATATATGTATATATGTATGCATATTTTTTAAGGTAGGGAGGCTAGTTTCCTATGAGGTGACACTAGGATATTGTAGAGCTGTTTAAATGCTATTTATCCTATATGAGTTATTATTTGAGCAGGGGAAATTCTATCACAAATGGCACTCATAGGAGTTTCTAGGATGGATGCATATCACTAAATGTTGCCTGATAAAGTGTGTGGGACTAACACAATGGGACTTCCTTAGTATTCATGGATTTTAACATGACGTGATGTTGTGTTGTTGTTGGATCTCGGCCCGTGCAATAAGGGGTAAATACGTTACCATTAATAGGTGGACACGGATGCACAAGATGAGATGCTTTATTGAGTTAGCATTGCAAGCTCCCCCTCAATGCTTAATAGGGATACAAGTTGTCATAGTTGTGGGAAAGATAGTCACATGGTAGAAATTGTAGGGAAATCTATGTGGAATATTCCGGTAGCTATTACCCTATCAGTAGTTGTCTAGAGATTCGATCGGTTGTTCAATCCTGAGAATGAGCCTATATAAGTAGTTAGTGTATATGTGTATCTAGCTCATAAGACAAGAAATTTAGTAATACGCGGACACTTGTAGAACACCCTAGATCACATAGAGTATTACTGAAGTCAACTACATAAGATCACCATATATTAATAATGTACTCATTCCAAGGACTTTTGTATGACCCACCTTTTTCCTTTCTTTTCCCCACCATAGGAAAACAGGGTAGCAGGTGAGTGGCCCATGATTAGAACGTGGAAATAAATGCTCATCATTTGAGTTGCTTGTCATTTAATTTTACTGTCCATGTAGCTATATATTTTGTTCAGTTCTTAGTATTTCATTAGACTATGTATTGTATTTCTGTGTACTCTAGATTTGAGTATGTATTATTTTTTGAGACTGTGTTTTGAGATATTTTTTGAGATGGTTATTTTTGAAATTTATATTTTGTTGCCTTCCGATATGATTTTTGAAAGTGTAGTATATCATTGATCATATCTGTACAACTTTAGTCTTTGTAATATTCAAAACTCAGATAGCTTATGCTTCTCGACATTGATGCGAGTTCGAAAGTCACCCTAAGCTTTAGATTAGTGTGTAGGGAAGTGTGGGTTGTCACAGTTAGTATTAAATCCTAGGTTTGAAATTCCTTAAGGATTAGTTGCATATCAAGAGAAGGTGCTTGAAAAAGTTCTTTGAAAATAAAAAAAGGGTTTTCTAAATGTTTTTCAAATAAGTTTGGAAAATGTATATATATATATATATATATATAATACATATATATATAGGATAAATAAAAGCTTTTCAAAAGATTTTATATAAATATAATGCGAATAACCCTTTCCCTGTTCTTGCAATGCTATCTGTGAAAAGTTGCTAATAAACCTCTAAATCGCTGATAGAGAGTGATTCAGGCTCAGCAGATGCGGTTGAGATTCCAAGCATCAACGTCCCGATTTGGTTCCGTCGATATCTTCAAGAAAGGGCCAAATCGAGCATATCCCTAATAGAGGTCCCATGGAGCGAGCGTAGGTGCAGTTCCTGCCTACCCACCTATCGCCAAATTTTCTAGGTTATGTAAGAACTTTGCAATCCTATAAGGAAATCCGTATGTAGGGATCAATTCATATATAGATTCGTGGACATGGATTCATACTCGTGATAAGATTTTTTGGATTGATGGGTCTTGTTGACGAGGTGAGGAGACAGCTTGCTACATGGCATTTACAAGGAGAGGCCCATTGTAACGACCCAGAATTTCAGTCGTTTGAAATTCATATATTTAATTGATCTTAAATATGCACAAGTAAATTTTATAAGCTGAATAAGGTATATTTCGAATATTTGGATTTAATTGGATAATTAAATTGTTAATTTAATATTTGAAATTGAGGAAATAATTAGAATTTGAATTTAATGTGAATGAAAATGATTTATAAAGTTGAATTAAATTCTAGTTGAAGTTAAATGATGTTAGAGAACTTTTAAAATCGAATTACAAGTTAATTTGTAGAAATTGAGTATTTTAATATTTAATTGACGAGTAAAAATAGCCATTTTTCAAACAGTCTTGGATTTTGACAAAACTAGTTTCATTGGATCCGTAATGTTATATTATTATAAGATTTCAAATTTCATGTCAATCGGATTTACGGTTTGTCCGGGGCAAACTAAAATGCATAGAAATCGGTTTAAGTGAATTTTAAATTTAAATTAGTCGATTTGAAAACCTATCTTCCAAATATGATCGAATTGGGTTCCTATACATATTCCATTGTGTTCGGAATAGGGTAAAACATTATAAACGCCAGGCGGCATGCTCCGTTTGGAGTTCGGAAAAATTTCGGGTGAATAGTACGCTAAAATTTTCTATAAAAGGCCACAGAATTTTCTTATTTTCACAAATTAGGGTTTCTAACCCTAGCCGCCGCTTTGAAGACAATGGCCAGAAATGCACGAATCTTCTTCCTCCATTTTCTTCAAATCCGTCAATTAATTCAAAAAGTTTTCAACTACAAAGAGGAAGGGGACGACGAGATCTACATTTTCAACTGTTATGATCGACAAAGACGAGGTGGATCGACGGCAAAAGGGGTACGAACGCATGCATTTCATGCACGAATTTCGAGGCATTGGCTCGACCGAGCTTGCAGCACTCGTGACCGATGGTGGCTCTGTGATGGGCTATTTGATGGTGGTCGTTGATCGTTGCAAAGATGATCGTACGTGTCGCGATAATTAACAGACAAGGGCGGGTCATGGGTTTTGATGTGCACGGCATTCACCTAGAGGAAGAAGAAGCAATTTTGACGGCCCAGATTTTCTTTAGCAAATCGAACGGTCCAGATGCAATTTAGGGTTAGAAAATAAAAAGGAAATTGAAACTATATATATTATAATTCGTATAAATTTTAGACTATCATAACTTTTTCATACGAGGTCCGTTTCGCACGAAACGAATTGCGTTGGGTTCGTATTGTCGAATACTATGCGATGGAGCTGAATTGGAGATGATTGGAGCTAGTGTGAATTTTGGGTGAAACTAAACGGTCGTTTAATTTTACTCGGAGTAAAACACTGCAACTGCTATTGGACGCAATGTGAGTACAACTCAGTCTTTCTGACTCACTGATATGTTTATATAAGTGAGAAAATATTTATTATATGATGATTGATGATTGTTTGGATGATATATGATATATTGATTGGTATTTGGATATATACCTGCCTATTGGAGCAGATGAGACCCTATACGTTCCCGTGTATATGAGTGGATAACCCTTTGTACGCGCATCTGCCTTGAAGCGGACATTGTACACATATTCTAATATGTATATTTGTTGCAGATGACAGGTTGGAGGGATCCAACTGGATTCCTCACCAGTATTGATTTAGTTACAGATATTGTTATATATTCTGTTATCATATGATACATGATGTTTTGGATGCCGTGATTGTTGTATTTGGTGCTGTTGCAGCATTAGGCCTATTTTGAAGTTTTAAATTTGTTAAAGTAACGATTTCGAATTTAAAAGAATTTTAAAAGTGATTTTGAAAATAAACGTTTTATTGAATTTTTGAATCGTTAAGAATTGATTTATTTTGAATAAATAAATGTTATAATTTTTATTGTTATAAAAATTATGATTTTTGTGAAATATAACCGAAATGTGATTTTTGAAATAATTAGTTGATTATTTTATGAAATGGTTTAAATTGAGATTTTTGGCTAATATAAATGGTTTATAAAGAAGATTTATAAAATTGAATTTTTATAAATCGGAATAATTGAATTATAAAGGAGTTTTTATAATTGTTAAAATGATGTTATAAATGGGTTTTATAAGTAAATAAGATTTACAGATTTATAATTGATAATGTTATAAAAAGAATGATTTTTGTAAAAAAAAATGAATTATAAGTAATTAACTTATAATTTGGGTTTTTGGGTATAAAATTAAGTTATAAATGGAATTGGTTAATAAAGGGATTTTATATATAGTAGTTATTATAAAATGAAAATGGAATTTATAGACGTTATTTTATAAATCCGAAATCAGATAAATTTGATAAGTAAGTATAGAAATTATTAAAGGAGATATATCCACGATTCTGGACAGTGGATAATCCTTTAATTAAATATGTAGAAGTGTTGAATTTGGTTAGAGATTTATATCCACGATTTTGGACAGTGGGTAATTCTGAATTAAATGTGTAGAAGCTTTAATTTGGTAAACGAATTATATTCATGATTTTGGACAGTGAATAATATATCAAATAAATGTTTTGGGAAGTGATATTTAAATGGAGTTAAATGGTTTAAAGTTATTTTGAATGTATTAAGGATCGAAACCATAGATTTCAACATTCATTGTTGAAATAAACGTTTTTGAGTAGTAAGGAAATGATTTTAGAAAGGAAATGTTTTTGCATAGTATTGGGGTTTATATATCTATCTTATTTTGAATCCCTATACTAGTGATTTTGGGTTGTCATAACGATGTTTTACGCAACATTCGTTTTGACCCGAATAAAGATGTTTAAGAGAATGTTTTCCTTAAAGAATAAAATGTATACTTAATCGTGTTTTAAGTATATTGAATATTTTCTAAGTGTAGAAAATAAATTGATTTGTGAATTACTTATTGTTAAATAAGTATTGGGAAATGTTTTCCAATATAGAAGTGAAATGGTTTTGAAAATATATCTTTTTAAAGATAAATTGAAGTGAATATTTAGCAAATGGTTTAAATTAATAAAAGATTAATTAAAAGGGCCTAGTGGTTGTTATGGTGTTGAATATTTGGTTGTTTTCTTTGATAGTTAAATAACCGACTATCAAATTGCCCAAAAATTTTAGTTCCTCGACTTGATGTGGGAACTATTTAGTCGTACACTTAGTACATAACCTTCTATGTAGGCTTGATTATCCTTTGTGTTGAGGATGTTGATTCGTATAGTGCGGAGTATTACTCCAATCTATCGAGCTTCCTTCTTGGCCCGAAGGAAAGCAAGTTGAAAGTTGGAGACGTGATAAGTCTATGAGACTTAGTTTCCGTGTGACGTTGAGAAATGCTTTTGCGTTGTTGGTGCGAAGAGACCGGGATCAGATTTATCTGAAAACCACTTCAGACCAACGTATATGCGACGATTGTGCAGGTTGTTTGTGATGATATTGATACTCCGGAGTTTCATAGTGGGGGACTGCTAGTTGATCGTTCGGGGTTAAAATCCCAATATACATCCAGTAACAGTGGTCTCTTCATTATGAAATATCCAATGCGAGGACTATTCGCTACTAATCCTAGGGATTCCTGACAGGATGTGGTAGAAAAGTACCTTCGGTTTGTCCTGTTCCTCGACAACTTTTATGGATGTTTGTCTGACATTGCATTTCTATAGATTACGTACATTGGTTTTTACAAACGTACATCAGTGGTGGCGGAGAAGGTAACTTCTCTTAGCTTAACACCCTCCTCGAGACGTATGAGCTTAAGGGTTGTATTTTTGTAGAAGGCAATTAGTAGTCAATGGAAATGGCCGTGTGGCATTCTAAGTGATGTGATATGTGATGGTGAAAGGTAATCGTTACCTCATCAGGCCTCATCAACCGGAAATGACCAAAACAGGGTTAGATGCGGCAAGGCTAAGTGGGTCATTTCCAATTAGGATATGATCATCCTCTTCTAGTTATATCTTTACACGTTATGACGTCATGTATCTGATTATTGTGGTTTGTATGCTATGAGGGCCCTCGGAAAGGTCGGTAACGACCGGAGGATGACATATTCAGTACCATCTAGTTAAGAGGTGGGCCGGTCTTGTGTTGGTAGAGGGTAGATGTTCTGTGCCTCGGGACATCCATCTAGAGATGTACCCCTTTGGAAGGTAGTCCCTTCACCAGGTCATTTGTATGGAAATCCAAACCCCGCAACGAGCTGCGATTTTGTTTGTAAAGGCGTAATGAATAGCCTCGAAATGCTATATGGGTAACCATTTCGACTATGATTAATATTATTTGTATATACTAGACACTAGTATAATATAAGAGGATTTGATATGAAAGAAATGTTTTAGTTATCGTGAGGTAAAAACATGTCCGTGTTTATGTGTGGACTTGTCTTACGAGATACTTTTATTTTGATAAAGGAAAAGTTTGGTAATTTAATAAATTCAGTCGAGTGTGTTTCTCACGCTGGTTTACCAGACTGATCCGGGCGTTCTTCCCTTTCAATGCTCGGGTCAGACCGAGTATATCTACAGGTTATGCTTTGGTGCTTTTGGAGCTTCAGTAGGAGAGCTAAAGATTTTCATTTTCGTACGTCGGTATTTCCTTGATTATCCGCTGTGCTTTGTTTGTTGTTGTATATTATCAGCATTTGTGAGGACAGGATATTATAACTGTCCAAGCTGATAACTATGGTTGATTGTTGAACTCTGATTGATGTGTATATATATACAATTTCTGTTTTGTAAAGATCATTGATATGATATTATATGTTTTCCACTGCGACGTGAGATTCTGTATTGTTCTATTGGTTCTATCTTCTCTCTTTCTTCTCTTCTCTTTTTCTCTCTTCTTTTCTTTCCCTTGACTTTCCGTCAGTTTGTGCTTTTTGGGTCGGACATGTATGGATTATTGTCGATTCAAAGGGTATGGATTTTCGGGCTGTTACACCCATAATTGGTGAGAAGTAGTAGCCATGAAGACTGATGAGGGAGATATCACTTGAGCGTATTTAGGAGATGATTTGTGATTAAGTTTCTATCTAGATTTGAAAAAAGGAGTGCAGTCATAGAAGTTTATTCATTTAAAGAAAGGAGAATAGTATGGCAATTAGTTCAATGAGCTGGCTAGATTTGGAATGGAGTTAATCAATACCCCTCACAAGAAGGCTTTGAAGTTCACGAAGGGGCTGAACCAACCTCCTTAAGATTTGCCTCTCAGTCATATTCCCATAGATGAGATTTATGAGGGTCTAGTGCAGATGGCTTTGTTGAATACCATCTCCAATGAGGAAGAGAAAGAAGAGCCCAAGAAGTCTTGAGGAAAGGCACCATAGTAAAGTCAGCGTAAGGGAGGAAAGGGACCTAAGGGAAAGATTAAGAAGCAAGAAAAATAGTGCAGGAGACATAGTAAGAAGGGACAAATTGGTAAAGAGTGCAATGCAGACAGTCTAAGGATCAATGTAGTTTATATCAGATAATATCGCTGATATATCTCATATCGCTCATAAGCCGATACTTTTTCAAAATATGACTTAAAATATTGTTACAGATATGTCACCCAATAATTGATGATATATCACTTTGATATTTAGCGTAAATTACCCGATATCCTTTTAAGAATATCATCATTATTATATGTGTTGGGGATAATTTATTTGTACAAAATATCTTCATACTCTTAATATTTTTTTGTGTATGGTGAATGAAAATATCTAAAACTTATAAGAAATCCCAATGCATTAATGTTTTGGTTTTATTTATATAGTTTTAGTCCTCTTTATTTGCTATTCAATAAGGAAAACTCCACTTATTCCATTATTTTATATGTTTTATTTTCCATAAAAAATTTAGCAATAAAAATAAAATCATGAAAGAGCTAATTTTTTTAGTTATTTTTTATCATCATTTCTAGTTGATGAGTTAGCTTATGAAAATATATATTATTAGTTATTATCATGCACCAAGAACTAAATGTTAAAGAGCGGTAAATTTATATATTTGACATATTGATAGATAATGACCTAAAATAGTAATTGACATCTAATCAACATTGCTTATTTGATAAATTAAGTGAAACAAAAACAATGAAACAATAAATATGAAAATTTTAGGACAGTAACATAGATGATTAGATGACTGAAGAAACAATGAATATAGTATAAAAGTAAAGAAAGTAATAAAGATGTACAATATATGAATTTCTCGGTTTTTAACAGCCAATATTAATATTTGAATTTAATAAAACATCTCAATAAATGGATTGTAATATGTAAACTATATGCAATTTGTCTTTGACATTAATTTGCCATTATTTATCCAATTATTTGAATACTAAATATCAATATATCGTTATAACATAGTACAATATCGTTTATAACATGTTCGACACTTGTTTGATATTTTTCCGGTATTATCACGATATTTTAAAATATCTCATATCGGTACTTGACTGATCCGTACCCGATATCGATATTAACTTCTTAGTTGAGGATTAAGTGTCACAATTGCAATCTATTCAGGCACATGAACGAGAGTTTCCAGCGCCTTCGAAGAACTCTGCCCAAGTTGTTCTAGCTTACACACAAGATGTTGTTCGTAGCTCGAGTGCACCTCTAGTAGTAGACAAGAGGAAGAAGGTCATGATTGAAGGTGTGTTAAGTCTATCTAGTTTATCCATTCATACCTTATTTGATATTGTGGCATCATACTCTTTTATTTTTAGTAAACTTGTATAGGAGTTACACTTAGACACTAGCATAGTTACAAACCCTGTGATTGTATCAGACCCTAGTGGAGGATCGTCTTATTTATCCATGGTATATAAGGGTTTGAAATTGTTTATTTTGAGGATTGAGTCCGACTGTGATGCTTTTTTCTTAGGATTTCTAGGTTTGGGTTGAATTTAGGCATGGATTGGATGATAATCTATGGGGTGATTCTAGATTGTGATAGGAAGGTTGCTAGGTTGGGTACATGTAGTGGACGTAGTCTAGATGTTTATTGCGATCTCATTGGTTCAGTTATGTTAAATTACCTATATTCATTAAACCAATCACATGACGACTTAGATTCAGTGCCTATTGTTAGAGGATATCCAAATGCCTTTTCCAAGGTTACCAGTCCCTTACCCCAAAGAGAGATTGAGTCCAAAATTATCATGTGAAGAATGCCAAACCTGTTGCCTTACTGTTAAGGCATGTGGCTCCTAACAAGAGATGTAAGTTGAGAAAACAAGTAAAACGGTCGTCTTTGCCATAGAGGCAAATGGTTCTTTGAGGTTTTTCATCAATTATAGGGTGCTAAAAAACTGATAAAAAAGAATTGTCCCCCATTACCCCGCACGGACGATATCTTTAATTAGTTGGCTAAAGCGAAGGTGTAATTACAGCTTGATATGGTTATCTGATTTCAATAATTGCCTGTAGCTGAGGATAGTTTCAAAAGATCACTTTTCATACACCCAATGGACTTTATGAGTAGTTAGTCATGCCCTTCAGATATACCAATGCACCCGCCTCCTTAGTTGATTCGATGAGCTGAGTTTTTAAACTATTGCGTAATAAATTCCTTGTGGTATTTGTAGATGATATTTTGGTCTACTCGAAAAGTAAGAAGGGGCACGCGGTGCATTTGGAAGAAATGCTCAATACTCTCCATGAGCTTAAGTGAAGGAGAAGTTTTCTGAGTGTAACTTTTGGCACAAAAGGTATGCTTTTTAGGACATATTTTCTCATAAAGTCGGCAAGCAGACGATCCTAGTAAAGTTGTTGGCATTTTTTGAAGAATGTTATGGAATTAAGGAGTTTCTTTGTTTGGTGGGTTAATATAGGAAGTTCATTTAGGACTTCCCGAAGATATCTACCCCTCTTACCCACCTTACGAAGAAGATTGAGTTTTCTCATGGGATGCAAAGTGTGAGGATGCTTTTATTAAGCTAAAGGAGGTATTGACTAGTGCACATGTTCTAGTGCTACCCAATTAAGTAGTCATTCACAGTATATACTAATACTTGTGGTACAAGGTTAGGTGCGGTGTTGATGCAAGAAGGAGGAGTGGTGAGCTATGCTAGTCGACAATTGAAGGTCCACGAGAGAAACTACCATACCCATGATTTTGAGTTGACATCCATTGTTTTTGCACCCAAATCATGGAAACACTATCTTTTAAGAGAGAGGTTTGAACTATATGCGGACTATAAGTCTTCGAGGTACTTATTCTCAAAATAACTTAAATTTAAGGTAGTAGAGGTGGATGGATTTACTAGCATCATACAATTTCGATATCTTATATACTCTGGGCAAGGGCAATGTCGTGCCCGATACCTTCAGTAGCTAATATGCGGTATTGAGCCTTTACTCTTAGAGTTAAAGCAGTTAGATTTTATTTCTACCTATGACTTTCTACCATTATTAAAAATTACTCTGGGATTGTTTGCAGGTTTGGACTTACAGCCTACACTTATGGATGATATTTGATCAGGTAAGAAGCAAGACAGGGAGTTATTGGGTATCTTTGAGAGGATTGGTGAAGGAGAGTGGTTGAGTCATTTGGGGCGTTATGCCATTGACTTGAAGGGATGGTCACAGAAGGATGGTAGATTGTGTCTTCCTCTCGCTATGGAGTTGATTGACATGGTTTTAGTCGAGTCTCATCGTTGAGGATGACCATTCATCCCGACAGAGTCAAAAAGTACCATAACACAAAGAGAGTCTATTATTGGCTAGGTATGAAGAGGCATGTCTCAGAGCATGTGGTCCTATGTATGACTTGCTAGAAGGCAAAGGTGGAGTAAAAATTGTCGGGAGGATTGTTACAATCATTGGTTATTCCGTTGTGGAAGTAGGTGCAACCACCCGTAATTTTCGATAATTAAAAATAGTTAATTTTAATAGGGTTTTGTGATTTAATGTTGGAAGAAATAAAAATTTATGGTTTAATAATAAGAATGTAACTGGAATGAAATGTAATAGTATTAATTTAAAGTAATTGATAACTGCTTTAAATGTAATTCCAAATAATTAAAATGATTGAAGAGTTATAATTGGTATGGGTTGTAAATTAATTATAAAAATGTGTGTATTAATTGATAGTTTAAATGTTGATTAATAAATGTAATAATGTGTAATAAATGGTAATTGGATAGAATTAGTATAGTGTAAGTTGTTATAACAAGTTTTAGTAAATAATAAACATACAACTGTTATTAAATGTAGAAATGGTGAAATTTTTTATTTGTTATCAATTTATTTAATCAATTACAAATAAATGTAAATAATGTTACACTAATATGAGTTAATACAATAATTCCAAATTGTGAATGTAATAAAATGTATAGAAATGTTAATTATATTCACAATGCCATAACTGATTTAATAAAAGAGTGAAACAATAATAAATTAATTTATTAAGATTTTTATTTATAATAAAATTGAAAAAATTCAATATAATTGAAATATAGTAGTTAATACAAATAAAAGATGGAAATTGTAGCATATAAATGTAATAAAACATAAACCAATGTTAAATAGGCCTGTGGAATAATGATTGATTGAATAAAAATGTTGAAACCAAATTTGATCAATTCACTGAAATTTAAAATTATAATTAATTGGATTTAATTTCAGTTGAAATTAAACATTGTAATTAGTAAAATAAGTTGACCTTGAATTGATATGTAAATTAGTTTAAAATTATTGTAAATGTCTAAATAATCAACAATGATAATTGGTTAGTTACTAAAAGTGATTATAAAGTGATTTAATTAATATAATATTAATTTATTTAATTAACATCAAAATAGCCGGTTTGGCAACTGTCTCGGATTTTGACGAAACCAGTTTCATCGGATCCATAATGGTGAATTGTAGTAAGATTTTGAGTTTCGTAGCGATCGGACTTGTCGATTGATCGTACGGGCCCGAAACGCATAGAAATCAATTTAATTAAATTCAGTAGAAATTAATTTTAAATAAGCCGATTTTAAGATAACTTATTCATACGATGGAATTAGAACTTGAAACCTGTTCTATTGAGTTTAGAAATATCAAAAACATCTATTTCGATTTATGGAATGACCCACTTTCGTTTCGGAAGTGAAATGGGCTTTTCAGGTCCTTATTGTTAATTCGAACCAGTTCGATATGTTATTCATTTCTTATTGAGCTTCTTAGTATATATTGTTTTGTTAAAACCCAAGCAGCCATTTATTTTATCATTACTGTACGCATAATTCATCTGCTTCCCTCTTTCCAATGGCCGACAAACCAAAACCTAATTCCCAATTTAATTTCAAATCAAATTTCATTTCAAAATTTAACTCCTCCAAACCATATCATATTATATATCGATTTGAAGTACTCGACGACCGCAAGTCAAATCTACGATTTTTATTTCGATTTAGGTTTCTTGTGGCTAGAATAGGATGATTAATTCTTGGCCATTCATTGTGTCGTGATCAACTTTGTCTAATCGCCGAATCGAAGGTTCCGAGTTGTGGAGATCGTCGCACGTAGTGCATCTGTGTAGCTGGTTGGGCAAATTGATGTGTGGATTATCATTAAAATCCACCTAGGGTTTGAACCCATGAGGCAATGGCTGGAATTTTCGCACGTCGATCGGTGACATGTGGTGAGGTGGGAGGCCGAGGGGAGTAGCGCGGGGGAAGGCGTGCTCGGCCATGGCTTCGGAGCTTGGATCGATCGCCGTAAGCGACATTCATAGGCGGTCAAAGTGGCAACTCTAGTTAGGGGTCTTTCATGCACTGTAGCAACGTTAGGGTTGCTGAGAGGAACGATGATGTGTTCATGTAATTATATTATTTTATTAACTTATATTATAAAATGTATGATGTTCTAGTGTGCATATCTTTTACATACGAGGTCTGATTTGCACGCGGTTTGTTTCATTGGGATTGTATCGAAATTTCAAACATTTTGAAAGTTGTTTGGATGTATTCTTAGATTATTCAAATTTGGGGCTTATTGTGAATTTCAAATCGATTTGAAATCAAATGTAAGTGTTTAACCCACTCATAATTACTAAACTATCTTATGTTAGTTAAATTAAATCCATGATGTAATTAGAAATGTATAGGTTGATGTTTGGTAGGTTTAAATTGTCATTCTAGTTAAATTTGACTTTTATTGCGTTTAATCGTCGTTTAATTTAATATTGAATTTAAGTTGTCAATTTAATACCTATTATTGATTATCAGTTATATATTGATGTTTATTGATTGATTTGGGTGATGATTGTGATGAATGTTTGATTGTTGATATTGGATGAATGGATGTTGTATTTTACATTGTTATAAAGTACAAGTTCCCTATGGGTAGAAATGATACATACCCGAACGATCTATAAATTAGGAAAAAAACGTTTTGGGTTAAAATGATAAACTCGAGCATTTTATGGATTTTATTTAATTTGAGATTGCGATTTGAAATTATATATAACTGTAAAAAATTAAATTGCGGATTGAAATGATAAATATACATATCACTTGACTATAGGGTCGAAAATTATATACGGACACCGGATTGGTTGATTTAATGATTTTAAATTCTTTAAATTTTAAACTCAGTTAACTGGCATTTTAAAATAGAAACGTATTTATATAAACTGAATTATTTTCGATAATCCAAGCGTTAGCTGAAATTGGAATTGGTTTAATGAATTGTTCAAAGGATTTGAATTTGAATTTCAAAGTTGAAGTGACAAATATAAATGAATTTATTGGAATTGAGTTACGGAATATGTTTGGATATAACTTTGAAATCTATTTTAAACATATTTAAACTATTTTAATTAATTTAAACTATTTTAATCTATTTTAACCTATTATAACTTATTTAATCCAATTTAATCTATTTTACCTATTTTAAACTAATTAAATTTAATTAATCTATTTAGTATAATTTAGATCTATTTAATATATTTTAAATTTATTTAATCTATTTAAAATCTACCCAATATAATTTAAATCTATTTAATCTATATTTAATCTATTTAATCATTTTAAATCTAATTAAATCTATTAAATTTATATTTAATCTATTTAAATCATTTTAAATCTAATTAAATCAAATTTAAATCTATTTAAACTATTTTAATCCATTTAAACTATTAAAACTGTTTATGACTATCTAAACTATTTTCTAAAATTTCAAACTGTGTAAAGTCGAAATATTTATATTTAAATCCTTGATGATGATACAACCTAAATTGGAAATTGAAATTGATACATTTTGTGAAATAACATATTTTGAGCAAATATGATGATTTGAAATGAGGGTTTAACCTATTTTGAAATTATGATTTCGAATGTGGGTATGATTTCGAAAGTGATATGGCTTTGATAATATGATATTTTAATATCAATTGTGAATTGACGTTTGAAATGTAAAAGAACCATGCGGTGTGAAATAAGTGTTTGGTTGTTCAAGAGACCGGGACAGGATATTGTCATACTCTCTATACTGAAAACCATTTTAACAACTGTGTACGTAGTGGAGATTCCAGAAATGAAGTATGATGGTTTGGTTAACGGTTTTATATTAGGTATTTATGTGACCCTGAATCCCGTGAGTCAGCTTAGATGTGACTAAAACAGGAGTTATACCTGGGACAAGTGAGGTCATTACTCCGATCAGACATGCTTCTTCGATAACATATTATGACTTTGAGATGATTTGGTGGCCATCCCTCGATTTGATTATGGGAGTGTGTTTCGAGGTGGGTGGTAGTAGCTGCTATGCTTTACCACCAACCCGGTTTTTCAATTGGTATATCTACCCTGGAATTGTCTCGAGTGTCGTGTTCACATGCCCTAGAGCGCCTTCTACAAGTTTGGTTTGTACCATACCTAGGGAGTGCCCTCTAATAGCCCTCTAGTTTATGGAGGAATTACAATACTATATAGACTATGAAAATATATGAAAATGTGTTAAGGGGGATATGAGAAACGCCTTAACGATATTTTAATACTATACTTTAATGTAGACACAATTATAATAGCATATTATACTACATAGTAATAGCTTAATGGATCCTTAGGAGATGGAAATCCCAAACATCTCTTACGTTATTGCACTCACGTTAGATACTGGAGGAGATGTCAAATGCCGTAAACATATTTGACGCCATTACACATATATTTATTTATTATTGATTTATCTTACATAAGATCTTTTAGTTCTGACTCGAGTGTGTCTTTTCAATTTGCTCGGGTCAGTCTGAACTTTTCAGTTTATCAAAGACTACTTTCTGAAGGACGAATACGAAGTCGAAGTACTATTATTATTTGTTTTATTTGTTCCGCTACATCATGTTGTTCCACTGCATTTATTTATTCATTCCTTTTTTATGTAACTCCAATTTTGTGTTGGAAAAGAATAATCAAATGTATTTATAAAATAGCTTCATGAACTGTTATTTAATTATTACATTTTTTTCCATTCCGTTGCGATATTCTGTTTTATTTCTTTTTTTATTTACCCCATAACAATCTGCCCTTTGAATGGTTTGAGTGTGACATGTGTAGTTTATTGTCAATTTAAATTGTCTAAAAAGGCCGGTCATTACAGTTGGTATTAGAGCTTTGGTTTAGCGATAACCATAGCTTTATGGGGTCTGACTCATATAAAATAGAGTAGTGATACCCTAGAATGAGTCGCTGAATGTATATATATGAGAGAGCGTATTTGTTAGTGTGTGTAAAAGGTTTTGTATTGTGCTAATTTGTTCTGTTTAGTATTTATAAATTCCAGTCGGTACATAAGATGTTATGGCATCAATAGGGATTTCTAAACATTAAATAGGGTGGACCAACGTAATATTGTTTTGAAATATAGGTAAATAAAATAATTTTACCTAGTATTACATTTTGTATATAAAAGAATACTCTTATAAATGATATAGTTGGTTGTGATATATTTGTTTGTTAAGAAGTGAAATTTATAAATATTGGTTGCAAATTTATATTATAATTAAAATGAATATAAATTAAAATTTGAGAACTTAAGTTTCGGGATTTTGAAATTGGTTTCGAAAGATTTTTGAATATAATATCAGTAGCATTTAGAAGTATTTTTCGATATAAATATTTTAAGATGATTTGAACGAAATGTTTTAAAAGAAATTTTTTGAAGGAAATAAGTTATATACTCCCCCTCTTAGTCATTGGAAAATAACTTCGGTGATGAGTGCACGCATCATTGACGATCATTTTCGAGTTTCAAAGTGGGGAGGCTGATATAGTAGTTTTACTACACATCTGTTTTGATGAATAATACCTTAATTTTGAATTTCTAAATATGATTAATCTATAAAAGATATATATATATATATATATATATATTATTTTTTAAATGACTAAAATGGAACCCGGTTGTTTAGTTCTTAAGTTTCTATAAATTAGAAATTGAAATTATTGTAATGATTGGAACCTTGACTATATTAATAATTGGAAACTTCTAAAATGAAAATAAGAAATCTGATGTTAAAATGATTAATGAAATATATAAGAAACTAAAACTTTAAAACTGTAAATAAAAAAGGAAATGAAAATAAGAAATGGTAACTATTAAACATTTTGTTAACTAAATAAATAAGAGAAACTTGGGTAATATTCAATTGCATTCTTAAGACATGTATATAACTTACAAAAATATTAAAATTTGAAATGTGAAATAAGAATATGTAATAGAATGTTATGCAAGTAAAACTTGGAAAAAATTAAAATCGAATTATTCTATAAATAAGAATTCTAATGTCATAAATTGTTATAAACTGAAGTTAATAGCTTGAAATGCTACCAATTAAATGTAATAAAAGTTAATAATGTAAAAAAAATGATTATAAACTTAGGTTACCATTTTAAGCTATTTATAATCAGATTGAATAGTAAAAGGCGAATATTGTAAGTAAATAATTACAAACTTGAACTAATATTGAAGCCATTTATAATAAAATAAGTACTATATAAATTGCATGGTTATAACTTCAAAAAATGTGATGATCCGAAATTTTTGACATTTGAAATGTGAATATTTAATTGATTTTAAATATTTAAAAATTAAGTTTAACTTGAATTTCAAATATCTCCATTAATTTAATAATTAAATTAATTGAATTTAATTATTGGGAATTGGGCAAAATATTAAATGTTGAGTTTTAAGCTTATTAAAAATATTTGTAAGGCTTATAAAATTTATATTAATAATACTGAAGGTAATAGAACTTTTAAAATTTGAATTTGAAAGTGATTTGTTCAGTTTTAAATTTATATCGTTTAAATCGATATTTAGAAATAGCTTTCTGAGGCACAGTCTCGGAATTCGACGAAACTAGTTCTATTGAATCCGGAATATTATGTTATTATCGGATTTCAATTTTCATAGTGTTTGGAGCTGTTGTGTAATTGTACGGTAGATAAACGCACTGAAATTTTATATCGAAATTCAATATAATAACTGGGTCAAAAAAGCTATCTTCTCCATACAATTGAATTAGAACTCGGAAACTTTTCCGTCGCATTATGAATAGGGGTATAACCTTATGAATGCCCAGCGGCATGCCTCGATAGGAGATCGAGATTTGTGAGTTGTGATAATCAAAACGATTCAAATTTAAATTTAAAAAAAAAAGATGAATAGTCATTCCAACACCTGTACACTCAAAAATAGCATTTCCTCCATTTGTCAAGTACACAAAATTGTTTGAACATGTGTTTACTTTAAAAGGGAAAAATAAATAAAATTAATAAATAAAGGAAGCCGAAGAAAACAAATTGCATACCCTTCTCTGTGAATCATTATTTTTTTTCTCTAGGTTCTTATTCCCCTATTTCCTCCTATTCGAAATAGCTCTAGATCAGAAAAAAATAATATAGAAGTATAAATAAAATAAAAATAAGTGAGGAGATGGAGCCGCATTCGAATCAATCGCTAATCACGAGTGGAATCGCGATGTTTGAAATCGCGATAGGTGAAAGGCTCGAGCTATCCCCTAGGTTTCACAAAGATGGAGGTCGCGATGCTAGGGTTTGAGTAGCAATGTTGATTCGAAGGCATGGCAACGTAGGCAAAAAACGCGAGGCGAGGCAGTAGGGTTCGTCAGTTTTTGGGTTTGAAGGTGTTCAAGAGTGATGTCGAGCTAGGGATTCAGTCGAAGTAGGGTCGAGGTCAGGTCCGAAGACATTGGTGGCATGGCAGCATTCTTGTTCGTGCGAGGAGTTCACCGAGAACTCGGGTCGGGTTCAACGTTGCTGTCGAGGCGACAGCAAAGTGAGATGTCTTCATATAGAGTAATTATTTTTATTCCAGTAAATGTTAATTTTGGTTTTTAATGAAAAGGAAAAATTATGTATAGTGAAATATGTGTGCATGCAGAGGAAGAATTTTGAAAACCAAATTGTATTTTTACATATATAAATATTTATTAGAAAAGAAAAGTTTTTACAATTAGGAAATTATTGTTTATTTTTATAGAAATAAAATGGGAATTTTTTAAATGTTGAAGGGTATTTATATAAATTAGATTTCGATAATCTATATAGGATATTTTTACAAGTGTGTGTGTGTGTGTATAATTTCAAAGGAAAAGTAAAGTATACATTGGAATTTGAGAAAAATGAAATTTATATAGCTTATCTTTATCAAATATATATATCTGTGTATGTATGTATGTATGTAATTTCAATGTGAACAAGAAATAAAAATACAAATTTTTTTAAGATCTTCTAGTTTATTTTTAAAACTATATTATGGTGATTAATTTGTTTAGTAAACTTATTTAATTTATTTTAGTTACCAAAAGATTTTAATGGGAAATTAGTTTAAAATTTAATTATTTGTTTAAATTAAATTATTAGTTAAAATTAAAATAATTTATTAAACGATAACTAATTATTTTGGTAGTTTAAATATTGATAAAATCATCTAATGTCTGTACAAGGTCTAAATCGTGATGAATCAAGCCGGTGTGGGTCGGTTTGCAAATCAAAAATCAAAGGTGAGTTAATCTCACTCATCTGGATTATTATTTTAATTTAAATAGTTAAATTTAAATTTTTGGTTGAATGATTGAATTGATTGGATGTGGTATATTATATATAGTAGTATATGTAAATTGGAGTGATTGATTTTCTGCACTATATAGCGGATGCGACCCTATGCGCCCCACATAACAGCGGATGACCCTTTATACCGCGATATCTCGCCTTGAAGCGGGATTGGTATTTTTATATTGTGCTAACATCTGTGGAATCATGGAAACAATTTAGAGGGATCCAACTGGATTCCTCTAAATTGTTTAGATTGTTTAATATTCTGTTATATGGTTTATTTGATAATCTATGATAAATTATATTGGTAATTGAAAATATGGGATGCTGTGGTTTGATTGAATATATTTGGGTATACTGAGTTATCAAAAATATATAGATTGGATTTTTGAAGGCAAATAAAAGGGAGAATTCTTAAGTAAATAATTATAGAAGTTTGGATATATAAATTGGAAAAGGATAAAAGTTGATTTTTTAAACTCTAATAAATAAATTCCAAGTACAGAAAAGGAGATTTTGAATAAATAGGAATAAATGAATTTTTAAACTTAAGTGGTATTATTTAAAGGGATAAAGAATCTATTTTCAAATTCAAGGTTTAAATTTGGAAAAGATAAAGAAGAAATTTGTAAAAAGTACGAAATTTGTATTTCAGTTTAAATAAGATTTTAAATCATAGTAAAGAAGTTAAATCTGAAATTTATGGGTTTGAAATAAATTGAGAAGGTAAAGGAATTTATTTTTAAAATGGAGTAAATTTGGAAATCGATTTGAAAATTGATTACATGTTTGAAATTGTGTTTTAAAAGGAGATGAGGTTATGGAATTTATAAACTGGATTCATAAAGTGAAATATTTATAAGAGGATAATTTGGAAAAGTAAATTAAGAATAGGAATTTATAAAGGAATGAGTAATTTGTTTTAAAAATAAATATTGATTTATTTTTAAAGTGTGGAAAGGAAAGTGTATTTCCCCGGAAAGCCAAGTATATTTTCAAAGAAAGATTTCCGAGTATAAGATAAGAGGTTTTAAAGTGGTTTTAAAAGGATGTTTTAGAAAAAATTTATTATTTTAAATCGTTTTAGAATTTTAAAGTAAATATTTATTTAAATTAATTATAGTAGTAAATATTTTAAGGGTTTAGCTAGTATTATGATATAAAAGATAATTATTTAATATTTGTACCTTATAGAATAATATTTATTTTAGCTTTGGCCTTAGTTTTACAAGAGAATAAGTATATACTTTCTAATTACGTGTCTAAAAAGTTTTATTTTAAGTGTTTTAAAGTATATTTTTAAATAAGTGTTTTAAATAGTTTTTATTTTAAGTGTTTTAAATAGTTTTATTTTAAATGTTTAAAGAATATATATATATATATATATATTTGGATTAAGTGATTTAAATTATTTTAAAAGTCTAAAATATTTAGGCTTGGCGATTTTCAGTGGAAATAAAACAATTGGTTGGGAATTTTCTTCCGAGAGAGAAAATTGATTTGAAATATATTTTTCAAAGGGTTGAAGAGTGGAAATATATCTTGCGAAGATATTTTGAGATTAATAAATAATTTGGGAAATTATTTAATTTGATGATTGTTGTAGATTTTATTTCATAGTTAAATAACCGACTATCAATATTGGCCAATGCGTTGATCGTTTCGAAGAGACCGAGATCGGGATTAATTTTTCGAAAACCACTTCGATCAGGTTTGAACGTTTTTGTGTGGAAGACAAGAGATTGGAGTCGAAGATGGAGTAGTGAAGTGCAAGGGCTAATCGCTACTAATCTTGAGGGTGATTCCAAAATGGATGTAGTAGGAGTAGTGCATTCGGTTCCATTCGAACTAGGAATGGACTTGTATGGATGAATGCTATCAGAACATCGTCAGGAGGACGATGAGCATTCTAAGTAAATGTGTGCTAAAAAGGTAACATATAGCCTCAAGCCTCATCAATCGGGAATGGCTAAAATAGGGGAGGTGCACGCAAGGCTAAGTGGCTAGCAACCAATTAGGGTAAGGTCGCCCCTGTTTAGAGGTCCCTTTTATTCGGCTGTGTGGGCGGTTGCTGATCCCAACAACGGGTTGATCTTATTTGGACTATCCAGTAAGGGGTAGCTCTGGTCTTGTGATGCAGGGGATTAGGGTGGATCCTCGGTATGGTGATCTAGTCCACGTACTGTCATGGGCGGTACCCCAGTAGCCCTGCCATTATATGGAATTCAATCTGCAATAAGCACCTGTATGGTTTTGATTGTGCCCAATTATGCTAAAACGTGAGATGCAAGCATTTCAGCTAGATTCTATTTTACTTTCTATAGACACTATTATAATATCAGAGGGATTTGATAAAAGTGTTTTGGTTATCATAAGGTAAAAACCCGGCATGTTTATTTGTGGCGTGGTCTTACGAGAACCCGTGATTTCAAAAATGAATTTGAAAACTTTAATAAATCCAATTGAGTGTGTTTTCTCACTCTGGTTTTTTAGACTGACTTGGGTGTTATTTAACTGTAATGCTCGGATCAGACCAAGTATTAAAGAGTACAGAATGTGGATGGACTGCTGTGGAGCTTAGGAGATGAGCTGGATGACGAGGCGTATTTCCATAGATTTATATTCCGTTGTGCAGTGAAAGTTGTATAGTCAGGTTTTGTGAGGACAAGTTAATAAAACTGTCCGGTAATTGTTTTGATATTGGTGTACTTTGATGATATAATGTACAAATATAGTTTCTTTTATGTAAAAATCAGCTATTATCTATTATATTTTATTCTGCTGCGATGGTAAGATTTTGTTGTTTTTTTATCTTCTTGTACCTCCTTCTTCTTTAACCCTAACGGTCCAATTTTCCGACATTCGATTGTTTGGCATTTAATACAGTGGACGTATTGATGTCGATTTTTTAGCGTCGAAAAATCGGGTCGTTACAAATTGGTATCGGAGTAGAAGGTTAAGCGAGAACCCTGGCTCTGGTGGGGATTACTCATTAAAATAGAGTCCATTGTACTCTTGAATAAGTTTGAGTGTATTAATAGATATGAGACCTTATTTGTTAGTGAATATAAAAATTGTTTTTATATTGTGTTGACTTATCGGTTGAGTGTTTATAGATTCTAGTCTGTGCATTCTGGCCAACTGCATCGATAGGGATTTCTAAACTCTTTAACAAGATAAACCGACATAGTATTGTTTTAAAATAGGGTCAATGAAATAATTTTACCCAAATTATTTTTGTATATAAAAAGAAATAATTTTTCGTAAGTTATTTTAGTTATATGTGGCTGCTTAGTTGTTAGGAAGTGATAATGGTTAAATTATTATCATTGTTGTGTAAAAATTGAATAAGAAATTGAAATCATAACTAAAACTAAGAAATAAATTCAAATACAAATGGGATTTGTAAATGTAAATTGTGAATGCGATTTATAACTAGAAATAAATTTCCTGAGTAATGTTTGAATATGAGTTGAAAGGATTTGGAATTTGAAAATTGAATTCCTTTTGAGTTTGAAAAATGATTTTCAACGGTTTTGGAGAAATAATAGTAATATTATTTGGGAAATATTTTTGAATTGGATATGAGATCTGATGAGATTTGAAATTTAAAAATATTTGAAATGTTTTGAAGGAAGTAAAAGCACTAAACTCTTTTTGTTGCTGGAAAATAAATTCGGTGATGACTACAGCATCATTGGTGTTCATTTTAGAGTTTCCATGAGCGGAATTGTTGCCAAAATGTTTTAGATTGAAGTGTCTGTAAAAGTTGGGTTTGATTTGGAAATGCAAAGGATTTTGGAGGTAATTGATTTCAAAAATAATTTTGAAATGTTGAATAATTGTTTATAAGACTCTGGAACCTTATTTGTAATATTTGCAAAATATAAAATTTATCAAACTTGAAATTTGTTGGAAATAAAAATGTGGATAGACAAATGAATTGAATTTGTAAGTAAATAGGATTGAAACTAAATTTATCGTGGATTAATTTGAATAAAAGTGAATTTGAGAAGTAATTCTAGTAGACTAAATGGATTGGAATAAAAATTATTAAGGTGGAAATAAATTTGTGAATGAATAAATGAATTTACAATTACAAGTAAGTGAAATTGAAACAGAATGTTGATATTCATTTTGAATTTATAAGTAAATGAGTCAAGTGGACTAAACAAAACAAAGGACTGAAAATAAAATTAGCAAGTTTATTAAGATGTAAACAAAAGTATAGTGGAACAAATTAATTTACATTTGTAAGCAAATGAATTAAAATTTAAATATCGGAATCAATTTGAATTATATTAAGTAAAGAGGAATTGAAAATTTAGTTTGGATGGACTTAAAGAACAAAGTTCTAAGAATTAAAAAATCGTTTGGAAATTGAAATAAATTCGCAAATGTAACTAATTTAAAATAATGATATAAATCAGTTATGAATGGAAGATAGTTGATAAAATTCAATATTCAAAGTTTGAAGATAAATTGAATTCAAATAGGATTGAAACTAAATTATTGGAATTCATTTTGAATTGGGAAAAGTAAAGTTGAAGAATTAATTCAAAATGGTTTGAGCTAAGATGAATAGAATTCAACATTTAAAAATGAGAGGTAAACAGAATTCAGAATGGAATTAAAATTTGAGTTAAATGAAATTAGATACAAAAGCTTAAGTGGTAAAGTGAAATTAAATATAATGAGTATATAAATATTTACATTAAACTTAAGTAAGGGTGAAATTTTTAAAAAAAGTTGGTATTGGAAAAAATATTCTAAGTTAGTGATTGAATGATGATTTAACGGGAAGTTGTGAAATGGGAAATTGTAAATAAGTGGATAGAAATCAAAATGAATGTGAATAAGGAGAAAATTGGTTTAGCTAATAATCAATTGGCAAAAATACGCAGGGTGTACATATATTATTTTATTCGCATAGTGATTTGATCCTGATTTGAGCAAAGAATTTCGAGATAGTTATATCGATCCAAGTTGAGATTTTTCATTCAATTTTCGATGGCGAACCCTATATATGGTTTTTTGATTAATTCTAGAATTCTCCATCATAATTTGTGGCTATGCAAGGAGAATGACGGTTTCTGATCAAGAAAACAGATTTGAGTCTGCACTAGGTAGTCGGATGGACGATACTAGTTCGAAAGTGAATTTTGTGATCGAGTGAGCGATCGGATTTGGTATTGTGTACGGATGATATATGTACATTGTACGGGCTTAAGTAAAGAAAATATTGAAAATTTTGTAAAGAAGTGAATAAAATGATGTTGGATTCTGTAATTGGATAGTATTGCTAGTAACATACAGGTAATTAAAGGCAAAAAGGAAATTGATGAATTTGTTTTCAAAAGATAAAATTTTGTGGCCCGTGCAAAGGAGATGCTGACAAATATTTTCGAAAATTTAGGGAGTTAGAAAAAAAAATTGATAATTTAATTTGGTTTTAAATTATCATTTGAATGGTTGAGTAAGTGGAATTGTTTGGAACCTATGGATGAGCTTAAAAAGTTAGTGAGAGTGATAATGTGTCTTAAATAAGGAAAAAGAGATTGTTTTGGAAAATTGTTGAAAACTGTTTGGTTTTGAGGGAAATCGTGAACGGGTATTGGACCATTCCTCTTAACTAGTTATTTCGGGGACGAAATTCTTTTAAGGGGGAGGAATGTGACGACTCGAAATTTTTGATATTTGAAATTGGAATATTTAATTGATTTTAAATATTTAAAAGTTAAGTTTAAATTGAATTACAAATATCTCCATTAATTTAATAATTAAATTAATTGAATTTAATTACTAGGAATCGGGCAAAATATTAAATGTTGTGTTTTAAGCTTATTAAAAATATTTCTAAGGCTTATAAAATTTATATTGATAATACTAATGGTAATACAACTTTTAAAATTTGAATTTGAAAGTGATTTGTTCGGTTTTGAATTTATATCGTTTAAATCGATATTTAAAAACAGCCTTCTGAGGCACAGTCTCGAAATTTGACAAAACCAGTTCCATTTTATCTGTAATGTTGTGTTATTATCGGATTTCAGTTTTAGTAGTTTTTGGAGTTGTCGTGTGATCATATGATGGATAAACGCGCTGAAATTTTATATCGAAATTCAATATAATAACTGGGTACAAAAAGCTATCTTCTCCGTACGATTGACTTAGGACTCGAAACCTTTTCCATCGCTTTCGGAATAGGGGTATAACCTTATGAACGCCTAGCGTCACATCTCGATAGGAGATTGAGATTTGTGAGTTTCGATAATCAAAACGATTCAAATTTGAATTTAAATAAAAGTTGACTAGTCATTCCAACACCTATACACTCAAAAACAGCATTTCCTCCATTCGTAAAGACACAGAATTGTTTGAACAGTGTTTGACACGACCCCTTTTTTCGTACCCTTTGAATCGACAATAAACCACACACGTCCAACTCAAATTGCACGAAAATACAGAACATGAAGGGTAATAAAGAAAAATAGACAGAATAGAATCTCACTCGAATGGAATAACATATAATATTAAACAAATATCTTACAGCGGAAAACTTTCAAATACATATATCAGAGTCTAACCTAAATTCAGCCTGGACAGTTATAAGCATCTCCCCTTACAATTGATGACAAACATCAAACAAAATACACTAAGTACAGCAGATAATAGAATATGCTCATACGTATGATGAATATCTCCGGCTCTCCTCTGGAAACTCCAACCGTCTTCGATTAACCTGAAACTACTCGGATCTGACCCGAGTATTGAAAATACCCAGATCAGGCTTGATAAACCAGCGTGAGAAAAACTCAATAATAAATGACAATGTCATATATCAGCTTTTGAATAAAATCCTTTGAAATAAAGAGTATCTCATAAGACCACGCCTACAAATAAACACGGAAGGGTTTTTACCTTATGATAACTAAAACACTTTTGTATCAAAACTTTTGATATTATTTCTAATGACATCTCTTTGAAAACATTTGCAAATATACTTATTAATCTTATCTGAAATGGTTACCCATATAGCATTTCGAGGCTGCTCATTATGCCAATACAAACTAAACCGTAGGTTCTTATTGGATAATGGATTTTCATACAAATGACCAGGTGAAGGATCTACCTTCCAAAATGGGTACACCTCTATATGGACCCCCCGAGGCACAGAACATCTGCCCTCTACCAACACAAGACCGGCCTACCTCTGTAACTAGATAGTATTGAATATGTCATCCCCAGGTCGTTACCGGCCTTTAACCGAGCACTCGTTTCTATACACCACATTAATTTACATCCCGAACGTCATAGCAGGAAGAAATATATCTAGAAGGGGATGATCATACCCTAATTGGGAATGACCCACTTAGCCTTGCCGCATCCAATCCTGTTTCGGTTGTTTTCGATTTGATGAGGCTTGAGGCAACGATTACCTTTTCACAAAGCACATATCACATCTTTGAACGCCACATTGCCATTTTCGCTGACTACTAATTTCCTTCCACAAAAATACAACCCTTGAGCTTGTACGTCTCAAGAAGAGTGTTAAGCTAAGAGAAGTTGCCTTCTCCACTACCAGTGATGTACGTTTGTAAAAACCAATGTACATAATCTTTAGAAATGCAAAGTCAGACAAACGTCCATACAAGTTGTCTAGGAACAGGACAATCCGAAGGCACTCTCCTACTACCACTAGTAGTGAGTAGTCCTTGCAATCCACAAAATATCCACAAGGAGGAGACTACTGCTATATATAACTCGAGAGCTACCCAGAGCAAGTCAACAAGCTGTCCCCACGCAATAAAGATCCACGGTCTTCAATCATCTTTGACATGTCTTCACGTCCGAACGTATACATTGGTTCGAAGTGGTTTTCAGATAGGAATTACCCAAATCCAACCTTGGTTCCTTCGAGATACAATTATCGATAAAAAGCGAATATGAGTATACAGGATTTATTAAGTCTCTTTTCACATTAATTCTTTTCGGATGATTTCGAAATATCTTTCTTTTGACATAGGATAATTCTAAGTAATTCATTCTTTTGCTTTGGAAAATATCTCAAAATTCCTTACTTAACTTTCAATCAAATTCTTTAACTTTTATGCGAGTCAAAAACAATGTTATTTAAGACATCATTTACGATGAACCCTAAATCAATCTTAGCAAACAATGTTGAGTAAATAGGTTCATAGAAAGCATTCATTTTTGGAGATTTCTTAACTTTTGTATAATACTAATCTTCTTTTATTTTGGAAAACTTAACAGAATCTTTTTATTTGAAAGCTTCTGGGCTTTCCCTTCGATCTGTTCCACCATTCGCCTACTAAAAGAAAACATAGGCCAGGTAAGTTCAGGGCACTGGTTGCTTCATCCCTAACCTTAGTTAAACACCTTATTTTATCTTCCCAGATCTCACAGGCGGGACAAATGTACTAGTCGTTTCCGCATACTCAGATTTTCAATTTTATTTTGGAATTGCTTATACATATTCCAAATCATCTTCAAAAATGCTTAATCATCCTTTTTAAAACGTTCACAATTGATTGTGGGAAACGTCGTTACATTTAAACTCATATTCCAAAACTTATAGAATTCGCAGCAGAAAAGCGCTACGGAAAGTGCCATATAAGCTTAATTGGTTAAACAACATTTAAACTTTCGATAATTCATATTTTCCAATTCAAATCTCTTTTAAAGAATTTAAATAGATTTATCAAATTTATTTCATATTTTTTTGCCATAAATAAAAACGTTCATTTAAACAGATTTCCTATGGTCACTTAACTACACCAGCGCGATTTTTCTAGAATATTGATTTGGACTTATTTCAAAATCTACTCAATGAAACTTTGATTTTCTTTCATTGTTTAGAATATATGGATATAATAAGCCGGAATTTTCTTATCTTGAAGAATTTCGAGCTATATTTCACTCTACACATTCATTTGAACTTTTCGGCGCGAAACCGCAAACTACCGCTGCACGACGCACCTAGTTTTAACTTATTTTTCAATTCTTGAAATAATCTATTCGAATTGAATTCTATTACTTATAAAATCATTACAAATCATTTTAAATCAGTATCTTCAATTATTTAAAGTAATAAAAATATATTTTCACTATTACCATATTATAATATTATTTTTTCCTATTATTTTAATATTAAATTTTAATTTTCAATTTCAATTCAATTTCAAGTCTAATCTTAAACTAAACTTATTTAAAACTTAGATTTCAAATCTAATTTCAATTTAAACTTCAATTCAATCTCAATCTAAACTTCGATTTTCAAAATCGATTTCAATTTCAATTTCACTATTCATCTCAATTTCAATTTCACTATTCATCTCAATTTCAATTTCAAATTAACTACCCTTTCCAAATCCGTTTCACTTCAAATTTCAAATTCTCTTTTATTTTAACTTTAATTTCACTTCTAAATGAAAATTGACTTATTTTTTCAAAATATCTCATATTACAAAAATGTGGTCTTATTAACAAAGTGATTATTCGAATTAAAATCAACATATCCAATATTCATATTTATCAGTAACATAACATCCATTCAACCAATCACATACATATAATTTCAAATCCAACTTTCACTATTAATACCATAACGGAATATATTATCATAATTCAATTATCTAACCAACTATTAAACATCCATATTAACAATCAAATAAACATTCATATGTCATAAGAGTGTAAATGTGATTGTTTTAACATAACCAAAATATAAATTCAAAAGCGACGAGAATTTCTCATCTTTACCCAAAACATTTAACTTCCAACCAACATTCATTTAATTCAACGCTTCACTAAACCACCACCTAAACATTCTTCCACCTTTTCCAAGTGTTCGGCCATTGCTTCTACCTTTGCTTTGATCTCGACCATGCCTCCCCACCTCCATATTTCTCACGGCCAAGCGCCTTTTCTTAAGAAGAGAAGAAGAAAAAGTGAATTAAGTAGAGGTTAGAGTGTAACAAGTGGATTAGTACTTAAGCACTCCACTATTTTTAACCCTCCTACCTCTCTTAAAGAGAGAAGCCATTAAAATAGCTTAAAGGAAGAAAAAGAGAATGATTTGTGTGAAAATGGAAGAGGTATGCATGGCTATTTATAGAAAAAAGTTTGTAATAGAATATTATTATGTAAAATACCAAAATATCCTTTACTTACTTTTTAAGAAACCTTACTTTTTTCAACACTTAACATCACATTTCAAATCATGTTTTATGTCACTTTCACTTAAGGAGCAAGAAAAGTAAAGTAATAATTATGTTTGGTTTGATTTGACATGTTTTATCCTTTTGTGCTTACTTTTGCTAATTGTTTCTAAACTTGTTTAGTAAAAGTAAACTTGATTAGTGGATTAAATAATACTTATACTATTTAAATATATGTTCACATATAATAAAATAAAGGTGCAACAACGTTGCGACAACTTGTTTTGGTTGGAAACAGTCTTTTTGTTGATAAATTTTACAGTCAAAATTTGACTTTTTGTTAAGCTATATATTGAAATAAACCAAAATTTAGAATGATCTATTTATTTCTTTAAATAAGTTAAAACATGTCTCTTTATATTTTAAAATTATCTTAAATTAATATCAAAATCTCTAATTTTACAACATATGTAAAACTGACAAAATGTGACAAATTTTGGTTATTTTTGTAAAACGATTATTAACACATTTTAAATATATAAATATACTTTTATTATCTTTATTAGATGTTTTAAATAATAGTTATCTTTTTAAATAAATATTTAAATCCATTTATTTAAGCCTTTATTTATTATTAACAAAACTTAACTTTTGTCGATTTGTTCTAAAATCCAAATTTATGCTTTTTAATTTATTAACTATAAGAATAAATGATTTATTCATCATTATGCATTATATATAACATTTTTATCTAAGATTTAAATTCCTTTAAATTTAAAATGAATGAAATCTCTTATTTTCGAAGTAGCGAAATTACGGGTCGTTACATTCTCCCCTACTTAAAAGCATTTCGTCCTCGAAATGAAGGTTAGATAAAGGAATCTATCTTATACTCTTATCCTCAAACATTCTAGCTTATTTCTACCGATGATAGAAAAGAAGAAGTTCGATGTCATAACAACGCTAAAACAAATGATGCCAAACATACATACAGAGATTCCCCACATTAACCTAAGTACCAATCACGTACTTATGGTTATATGTACATACATCAAGTCAAACTTCTATCCTACCCATCCTAGTGCATATTTCACATTTAAGATGATATATACAACAACCAAATAAGACTATGCATCCAAAACAACTACACTGATACTACATCAAGATAAACGAATACCACCACATAACTCATTATCTGACCTGAGCATGTACTATACCTGAGGTCTATATATGCATACCAAAACATCAGTCCAACCACTATATCTTAGTGCCTACTATTTGAGATAACTATCCAACTACTAAGTAGACAGACTCAAAACATAATACTATATGTGATATTTGATTTGATCTATTATTCGAATCCACAACTTTACCTCTGAACTAGTACCGATCCTTCGATTTTCTAGTGCGGAATTTGATCAGACTTCTTAATCAAAAACCCTTACTTTCCTTGCATAGCTCTCAACTATGATAGAAAACTTGAGTACATAATCATAAACTCTCATCAATGCTCGCTGTCAAGAACCGAGTGGTAAATCCTTTTACGGACTGGTGTAAACACATTAAAGTTCTGTACTTAAATCTTAGATCAAAATTTATGTGCCGAAATGATCTACGTTTAATTTATGTACTTATTCACATTCATTTTTACCTAACATATTTCTTCAAAATTTCTATTAATCCAAGTTTATTTCACACCCATTTACTTTTTACTAGATCCATTATTACTTAAGCATACAAATATGACTTAAACTTGTATAATATATCTTTACTTCCTAAGAGTATATATACCTATCCATTTTCTTTAAAATCAAATTTCTTAACCTTAAATTCATAAAATACCTTATGATCAAATTGTGAAACTTAATTCACATGGTATTTGTTATTTAAACATTTTCATCCAACAATCAACCTATTAACCATATTATTCAAAACTATCTCCTTCTAATTTTACTTCATTTTGGATTACGAATGTTACCCTAAATGTATCACTAATTCAAAATTTTATATTAGGATGATTTTTTCTTATATCTCTTATTCCTAAATTTCACTTTAATTTTTTAACCTAATCAAAGTGTCTAAATTTCAAATTGCCTTATCTTCTTTATAAGTTAGAGAACTTATCTTTTTATATTATATTTACCCAGAGTTTCAATTTTGGCTTATCTTTTTCTATCTTATTGATAACAATTATTTTTCTAAGTATGCATTTTCTTTTTACTTTCTCTAGTTACAACTTCTAGCTTCAATATTATCATCAAATATCTTATAATCAAATTTTGCAATTCTAATCACAAGGTATTCATATTTTAGTTTTGCTAAGCTAAATTACAAACAATCCTTAATTTCTAACCCAAAAGATAATAATATCCGCTTTAATATTTATAATATAAACCCAAGGTAAAATTATTTCATTTACCATCTTTAAAATAAAATCATTTTTATAAAACTAACATATACACGCTCATATATATAATACTCTCATAACTCATTCTAAGGTGTTACTAACCCTAGCTCAAATGAGTTACTCATCCTAGGATATTACTAATCCTTTCTCTAATGAGACTTACCCCTATCGGGCTTCGGTATCCTCTCAACCAATAGCTCTTATACCAAATGTCACGAACGGGTTTTTTCGAACCCGCCCCGGTAGGCTTTTCAACCATCCTGCTACCCGTTTGCTTTTCAACATGGGGGCACTCCTGCTTTTCAACATGGAGGTGACAACATGTGGTGCCTCGGATCTGCTTTTACGGCAAGCATCTCGACTATAAACCAACCCTTTCACACTAGGGACATGTAGGGGTAAGAGTCTAAGCTTCATCACTGTTCACAAAGCGAGAACCCTCTATCATGCTGAACATAATCAAACAAATCTGATACCGGTTCCTTCAAAATCCAATTATCGATAAAAAGTGAATATGAGTATACAGGAATTGTTAAGTCTCTTTTCACTTTAATTCTTTTCGGATAATTTCGAAATATCTTTCTTTTGACTTAGGATAATTCTATGTAATTCATTCTTTTGCTTTGGAAAATATCTCAAAATTCCTTATTTAACTTTCAATCAAATTCTTTAACTTTTATGCAGGTAAAAAACAATGTTATTTAAGACATCATTTGTGATGAACCCTAGATCAATCTTAGCAAACATTGTTGAGTAAATAGGTTCATAGAAATCATTCATTTTTGGAGACTACTTAACTTTTGGATAATACCAATCTTCTTTTATTTTGAAAAACTTAACAGAATCTTTTTATTTAAGAGAATCCAGGCTTTCCCTTCGATCTATTTCACCCTTCGCCTAAGAAAAGAAAACATAGACCAGGTAAGTTCAAGGCACTGGTTGCTCCATCCCTAACCTTAGTTATCCACCTTATTTTATCTTCCCAGATATCATAGGCGGGACAAATGTACTAGTCATTTATGCATACTCATATTTTCAACTTTATTTTGGAATTGCTTATAAATATTCGAAATCATCTTTCAAAAATTCTTAGTCATCCTTTTTAAAACATTCATAATTGATTCTAGGAAACATCGTTACATTTAAACTCATATTCCAAAAGTTAAAATTTGTAGCAGAAAAGTGTTGCGGAAAGTGCCATATAAGCTTAATTGATTTAATCAACATTTAAACATTCGATAATTCATTTTTTCTAATTCAAATCTACTTTAAACCATTTAAATAGATTTATCAAATTTATTTCATATTTTACCATAATTAAAAACATTCATTTAAACAGATTTCCTGTTATGGTCACTTAACTGCACTAGCGCGATTTTTCTAGAAAATTGATTTAGACTTATTTCAAAATCTACTCAACGAAACTTTGATTTTCTTTCTTTGTTTAGAAGATATGGGTATAATAATCTGGAATAGGATTTCATCTCTTTCTATAGCCATACAAATGTCACTTTTTATTTTATTTTCTTTTATATTTTTAATAAATCCTAATTAAATCTCTATATACATATCGATTCTCTTCTCCACTTTTCATGTTCTTATTTTCAAAAGCAAAGAAAACTCAAAGCCTGTAATCAATTACAAACCAGAAAAAATATATCAAACAATCTACTACCTCAAATCAACCAAGCGAGCAAGATCATCCTAGTTTCAAAGCTTAAATCATCCCATCAGCAAAGTTCCAGTTAAGAAGTTCAAGCATTTTTAAGTTCCAATCAAAAGCATTTCAGTTTTAAAGATCAAGTATTTTCCAGCTTTCAAAGAGATCAAAAGCATTTCAATTTTCAAAATCAAAGAGACAATTCAAGTTTTCAAAGTTTCAAACTGTTTCAACCTTCTTTGTTCATCAATTGGTGAGTAAACATTTTATTTAAAAAGCTTCGGTAAATGAAATTCTGATTGCATGTGAATTCCTGGAATAAAGTATGTTATGCATGTATATATATAAGTATGAATCCCTGTATATATGAATGTGTTCGAAGTATTCACGTCTGATATATCTGTATCTCTGTTTCATGTTACAAAGTTTAAAATAAATCAAAAATTTAAAATCTCCTTAACTGATCACTGTTAGGCTTTGGATTTCAAAAAAAAATGTTTGTTTAAACATAAATTAAGGTTTAAAAATATTCTTATGTAAAGTCAGTTTGTATATCTCTGGAAACTTGTGCATGTTGAAAATTCAAGCATCATAAATCTTCAGTTCACTTAGATAATCTTAATCGCCATCAAGATTTCTGATTTTAAGAGAGGAATCGGAATTTTTAGATTGGAATTGAGGGAATAATTCGAAGATGACTAGGAAGTAATTTTTGGGTTTTTTTGGTGATGGGTGAACTTGGGGTGGTCGGGGTTTTGACTGGAGGTAGGATGAAGTCAGGCAAGCTCGACAAAAATAGCAGGTGGTTTTCTTAGTCACTATAGCGGTGGGAAATGGTCGGAGTAGGGTTCAACATCCAGTTTAGGTCGAGGTTGTAGTCTGGGTTGCTGCGGCGACTATGGGGCATCGGGGATCATCGATCTAGGGGAAAAGGCTGTGTGGATGGCTGGAGAGGGTATGGATAGAGTTGCAGGGGTGCTAGTGGTCGGCGTCGTGGGTTCGAGGAAGATTCAGGCGAAGGATTTGGTTCCAAGTTGCTCGAGTTTGCTCGTTTTCGATTTAGGCTTTGTGGTGATGCTTGGGTGGTCGGAATTGTTTGTAGAGGTGATCGACGATGGGTTGAAGGTGTCGATGTCGTCGCGGTCGACTGTGCAGGTGCTCAAGTGTCGGTTGGTGTCAGTGGTTTGGGAAGAGGTTAGACTCGGGAGAAGCTCGAGTAATGTGGAAGGAGACTCGAGTAAAGACACAGGTTCGTATTCGAGTAGAACGTGAGTGTTAATCTTGCAGGTTTAATTTATTTTTATTTTTAAAAACTAAGTTTTGAAAAGAAAAAAAGGAGGAAGGGTGATTTCTTGGGGTATGACTCGTGTGGGAGTCGGGTTGGACCCGAAGCAAGTTTTAAAAAAGTTTTTAAAAATAAGCAAGTTTATAAATTTAAAATAAAACTAGTTCAAATCTATTTCTTAAATCAAATTCTTTACATAGTAAATGTTTTAAATAATGGATTTAAGGAAGTGATAAAATTTGTTTAACTTAAATTTGTTAAGTTAAGTTTGTAAGTTATTTAAAACTTAATTTATAAAAGTAATTAAGTGTTAATTAAAAAGATAAACGTTTTAAAAATATATGTTAATGATAATTAGGAAATTAATAAAGGATAATGGTTTAACTTAAAAATTAATTAAGGTTTGATAATTAAAGATTAATTAAATTAATTAAGTAATTAATAAAGAATAATTAATTAATTAAATTAATTAATGATAAAGGATTAATTAATTAATAATTAAGAGTAATTTATTAATTTAATTAACTAATGATTAAGGATTTATAAATTTATAATTAATAGTTATAGTTAATTAATTAGAAATTAATAAATTGATAATTACGGATTAATTAATTAAGTAATTAAGATTAGTTAATTTATAATTAAGGTTAATTAATTAAGAATTTAAAGATTAATTAAGTTGTAATTAAGAATTTATTAATTAAGTAATTAGAGATTAATCAATTAGTAATTAAGGATCGGTTAACTGGTAATTAAGGATTAATTAATTTGTTATTAAGAAATATTAATTAATAATCAAGGTTTATTAATTAATAGTTAAAGGATAATTAATCTGTAATTAAAGATTAAGTAATTGGTTTATAAGGTAATTAAGGAGTGATTAATTAATTATTGATTATAATTAATTAATGTTTGTTTAAGCAGGGTTAAGTAACTAATTCTTATGTAATCAATTTAATTTGAAGTTAATTAAATTAATTATAATATGGTTAATAATTCTTGCTTATGGATGATTGATTGTGTAGAATGTCTAGATTGATTGATATCGATTGAACGATAATCTGTGATATTTTATGATGTGATATTGGATATGGTTGTGATAAATGTGTGATATTTATCTGTGATGGATGTTTTATGAATTCAATGTTTTGAATTGAATTAAATTGTTTAATCTTAAACAACTTGACCTTTAAAACGGCGTTTGGATTTCGATGAGACCGAGATCGGATATCAAGTTTGATTATCCCAAAAACATATCGATCCAAGTTAAATGATAGGTCGTGAAATCTCAAAGTGAAGATCGAGATGGAGTTTCAGAGTGGAAGGGTTATCGTCGCTAACTCTGAGGGTGATTCCAAAACGAGTGTAACGAGATAATGCCTTCGGTTTCGTTCGAACCCGTAACGAACTTGTATGGATGAATGCTATCAGACCAACGTCAATGGAGGACGACGAGCATTCCAAGATGTGTTCTTTAAAGGTAATCGTAGCCTCAAGCCTCATCAACCGAGAATGGCTAAAACAGGGGAGGTGCACGTAAGGCTAAGTGGGTAGCACCCAAGTAGGATAAGATTTTCCTCTATCTAGAGGTCTATTTTATTTCGGCCATGTGGGCGGTTGTAGGCCACAACCACAGGGTTGTCTTATTCGGACTATCCAGTAAGGGGTAGCTCTGGCTTTGCGTTGCAGAGGATCCGGGTGAATCCTCGTACGGTGATCTAGGCCACGTACTGTGACGCGCGTTATCCCGGTGGCCCTGCCATTAATGGAAATCCATTATCCCTATGTACCCTTTATGGTTTTGATTGTATAACCCACTTTGCGGCTAGTATGCCGGAATTTAATCACGTAACAATTTCATCTATGTGAATATTTATTTGAAAACTCTAGACACTAATATAATATAATTGGATTTCCTATCAAATGTTTTGGTTATCATAAGGTAAAAACTTGTCCGTGTTTATTTGTGAAGAGTCTTACGAGATACCTTTTATTTTCAAAGGTTTTTCAAGTTAAACAACTTAACCATTTACTCACACCAGACCCATGTCTGACCCGGAGTTTATTCTGTTTTTCTTAATCTCTTGGGTACTCAAATTTTTATGAGTAGCCAAGTGATCAGGTTTGGCTTGACGAATTTTGGAGAAGCTTGGAGCAGGAGTCCATACGCATCTATCTATCTTTTCCGCTGTGTTAGAAGTCGTTTGTCTGTTGGATTTTGGATGTAATGGATAGACAGGTCTTTACGACTGTCTAATGTAATGATGTTGTATACCCGTGTACTCTGATGTAATGAGTATGTAATAGATATGTGAAATATTATATTTTTTCCGTTTCCGCTGTGAGATTCTGATGTTGTAGTTTCTTTCTTTTTATCTATTCTTTTTCTACCTATTTCTTTCTTATTGATGATACGTCTTTCTATGCAATGAAAGGCGGGTCGTCACATCTACTAATATGTATGTTCCTCTATAGCTTCTCATCTCCTTTTATACCGAGGTATATTATATTATTTAAATTACATTATGAAGAGATGGTGTATATTACAGAGCATTTATATATATATATATATATATGGGTTCTGCTTATATATAAAAGTTATATAAGTAGTTTATTATATGTTGTATATATATAAAATGACGCAAGCTTTGTGTATAATCTGTTGTTGGTTATATTAGTTTATATAAGTCGTATATAACAGGTTGCGTCTATGTATATTAGCTTATTTCATGCATATGATCTGTTGAGTTAGTAGATGTAAATTTTAATAAAGCAAGTTATAGGGATTTATAAAAAAATAAGTATTGATTTTTAAATATATTATATGTATATTTATTTATTTATTTCACTCGAATATGTTATACATGTTTACAGTTCATAAGTTTATATTATCTCATGAAAAGTATTATATATTATATTATATAGTTGTTTATATATGTATATCAGTTTATATACATAATATGTAAATTTATATATGTTGTAGTTATAATTTGTTAGCCTGCATAATCTGTTAGTTGTATATAAAGTTTATACTATATCTGTAGCTTGTATTTGGTTCTCAAGTAATCTGTTCATCATTTTTTCTATTTCCCAAAACCTATTTCATGTATTTCTAATATATAAAGCTGATATCTATGCAAGTTTAGTTGTTTATAATACGTAAATTATGTGTAAATCTTGTACATTCTGTAGTCTTTCCAGTTGCATTCTTTAGTTGTATGTATATAGTATATAAGTGGTATATAATGTTGCTTGTATATATAAGAATTTATTTCTTGAAATGTTTTACTTATAACAGTTATATATTAGTATGTTAGTAATATATTAGTTTAGGAAATGATTTCAGGTACTATGCATTAATATATATATATGTATGTGTGTATGTAGGTATGTATATTTAAATATATGTGTTAAAATTAATAACGATCTTAAAATATGTATATGTATATATATTTTGATTTTTGACATATGCATATATGTTTAAATTTAATATTGATTTTCAATATATATATATATATATATATATATATATATATATTGGTTTCATCGATCTCTTGTCCATCTTAGCTTACCATCTCAATATCGATTAGTCGCACAATTGCTAGCTAGCCATGTCCCGTGTCGTGCCTATGTCTGTGTGTGTATCCATATCAGTTGCTTCACATTCTATATTCTCTAGCCTCGAAAGATGAGCAATCATAGACGATTAACATTCTTATAGTTAGTAAATATGTTTTCACTTGAAACGACAATTGAAATAGGCTGTTAAATTTGAATTGCTGGTTATTCAATTGTTAAATATGATATGCCATAGTCTGCAATTGTTCACCTGTGATATATGACATCATATCCTACTTTATATTTTATTTAATTTATCAGTGATGATATATGCATGTTATTGATATGTTATATTTTATCATATTTGTTCTCACTCTACAAGTTCCACGTTAACTTAGAATTCCATATGGGTTGAAATGATACATACCCAAACGATTTTGTAGGATAGAAGAAAATCGTTATGGGTTGAAATGATAAACCCAAGCGATTTTCATTTATTTTAAATTTTTGGGATTGCAGGTTGAAATGGTATATACCCGTAAATATTAAATTTGAGGACTAAAATGATAAATAGCTGTATCACTTGACCATATGATAGAAAATTATATACGGACACCGTTGGTCTACATTTTGAAAAATGATTTCCAAAGTTTGAAAGGAAATATATGGGTTTTAATAAATATTGTTTTATATAATATTTATAAATGTAATTTCTATATATGTATAAAAATTTAGATTTTAAATTTATATGTTTTGGAAATTTTAATTCATAATTTAATTTTGAAAAATTTAAAATTTAAAATTTTCTTATAGTTTTTATTTTAAAATATATATAAAAATAAATTTAATAATAAGATCTAATTTAATAAAATTCAATTTAATTAGTATATAATAAGTTTAATTATTTCTTAAATTTATATTAATATTTTAAAAATAGATTTTATAACTTCAATAATAAGGTTGGGAAGATAAATTAATGTTGACTTGGAATTTAAATTGGTTAATAATTGAATTTAAATAAGAATTTATTTGAACTTATTGATTTTCAAGATTTTGAAAATTATGATTTATAACTTGATTCAATAAAAAGGTGATTAAATTAATATTCTCAACTTTAAATAAAATTGAGACCGAATATTTAATATTGATTTAAATTTATAAATTGAGATTTTATTTAATTGTTATTAAAATGATTAAGTGAATATTTTTCAATTTGAATAAAATTAAAGTTAAATGTTGAAATATAAATTAAATTTATATTGTAAATATTTTAATATTTAAAACTTGATATCTTTGAATTTTAAATTCAAATGGTTAAACTGGAATTGATTTAAATTGAATGGGGGAGTTTAAGATGATTTGAATTGTTTTGCGGAATTGGTTGAAACTAATTTTATGATATAAAGTATTTCATTATATATATAAAAAAATTAATTTATAAAGTATTTTGACATATATACTATTTTCAACATCTAATGTAACGACCCACTATTTCGAACCATTCAAGTCGACAATGTCAAACTTGAATTGTTCCAAATAGCAGATTGTAAATATATTTATTTGGCATAACATAACATATACAGTAAATGAATCAATCACAGAATCGCAAACACAGAGTTTACAATAACAGTGGAATAAAATAAATAGCAGTCCATAATCTACTATATAAATAACATAGTTTGAAACAGAATACATTAGAAATCCCAGTACACAGAAGTCTCTAGTACAAAGCAAATGACACGTCCGAACATACAACTGGAAATGAAAGAAATAAACTGAGAACTGGAATAGATAAATAGATAAGCTAGACTTCCAACGAACTCTAGCTCCAAAGGTTGAATCTCAAACTGTGACACTCAAGCCGACTCGAGTGTAAAGCAAAACAAAACACTCGAATAAGGATTAACATTCTTATGCAGATAAATCAATTTCAAGTGAAATATCAAGTAAATGCAATATAACTTAAAGGGATGCTGGGATTCCATCCTTTAAGGATCCGATAAACTATCTACATACATAGTACAATATGCTGCATAAATAATATCTATAGTAAAGTAAAGTATTAAAATAGCGTTAAGACATTACCCATATCCCCCTTTACACATTTTTATATATTCCCGTAGTCTATATAGATACTATAAACCCCACCAAACTGATGGGACACTTAGGGAGCACTCCATAGGTACGGTACAGAAAAAACTTATAGAAGGCGCGATAGGACATGTGACACGGCACTCGAGGTAATGCTAGGATAGATATACCAATTGCACTCCCAGACTGGTGGTAATGTGTAGCAGCTACTACCGCCCACCTCGTGACACACTCCAAATCAAAGGTATGCACACCAAATCGAATCACAAAAGCAATAGATAAGGTTTCGAAGAAATGTGTCCGATATGGGGAATGGCCCCACTTGGCCCGGTATAGCTCCTATTTTAGCCACATCAAGCTGACTCGCGGGAGTCAGGGCTCCGTAAATACCATACAGGATCGTTCTCCAAACCTATCTACTTTATTCTGGAATCTCTACCATGTACAGAGTTGTTAAAGTGGTTTTGGGTATTGGCAGATAGTATGAAATATCTGATCTCTGTCCCTTTAACAACCAAACGCCTATTTCACACCGTGGTCATTTAAAAATTTACTTTATAAATATTTAAATCAAAAATTCAAATACAAATTTATGTCAAAAAAATATTCAATTTTAATGTTATATAAGTTTTAAAGTATTCCTTTAATCACCTTTTATTAAAACAAGTTATAAATCATTTCCATTTAAGTTCTGAATGATTCGTTATTTAAATTCAATTTATAACAGTTTAAGTGGCAAGTTAAATTCCATTGCACCTGTCCAATCTTTTTATTTATTTAAAGTTAGAAGAATTTATTTTATACATAAATTAAATTGAACCCGTTTTAAAACATTTTATATTAAATAAAACTAGTCTTATACAAATTAAAATAAATTAAACTCTTTATTTATTTATTTAAAACCTTATTTTATATATTTTAGAAAATAAAACTATAAGTAATATTTACAAATTACCTTTTACACTAAACTCATACTTTTATATCAACATTTTAAGGTTACAAAATGTTTCCAAAATAAAATAGAATACTTATTGCATTTCTCAAATATTTGGAAATCATTTTCAAAAATTGACCAACGGTGTCCGTATATAATTTTCTATCCTATGACCATGTGATACGGATATTTGTTGTTTCAATCCGTAATAGTTTAAATTTACGGGCTTATATTATTAAACTTGCAATCCTAAAATTACAATAATAGCTGAAAATTGCATGGGTTTATCATTTCAACCCATAACGAAGTTCTCCTATTCTAAAATCCGTTCGGGTATGTATCATTTCAACCCATAGTGATTTCTAAACTAAGGGAACTTGCAGGGTGAGAACAATAAATAGCGTAGCATAACATAACAACTACTAGCGAAATAAATCAACATATAGCAGTGTAAATTTCAGAGGCAGTCTAAAGTAACTTATCACATTTAACAGTTAATAGTTGGCAGTTCAGTTTGAACAGTACATTTAAATTGCCATTTCCTATGAAATCAATTTAATGAGCATGAGTATTAATCGTGAGTGATTGCTCACCTTTCGAGACTAGAGGACGATGGAAAACAGCTACGGGAAAGAACGATGTAACATACACTGGCATGAATCAGGCACGATAAGTCAGTTTGCTGCGACAAGAAATGATAGATTTTAGCACGATGATGGAGTGAACTAATATATACATACATATATATATATATATATATATATATATATATCATTATTATTATTAAAATCAATATTTAATTTAATACTCTAATAAAAATCCTCAATCTTTGCATATATATATATATATATATATATATATATATATCGTATTTTAAATGTCACTACCAAAATCAAGTAGTTCCTCGGTTGTGGAAACAAACCTATATAATATAAGGATCAAAATATTTATACATTACATTTTAAAAATCTCTATATCTATTTTTAAAATCAAAACATCAATCTATATATAGTTAATGTATAGTTGATCCATATATAAAACCTATGTGATACCTGCAACATATATAAGTAAATATCTACCCACAAAACAAATATAAAAGAAACAGCATAAGTACAAGCTACTATATAAACTATATATATACCATAGATCATAAATACTGAAACCATACTATGCTTACATACAACATTGTGTTACGTATTACTAATATACGCTTATATACACTTTTATATACAACAGATCTACATATTATATACAACATGGCGAGGTGGAAGGCCGGGCGAGTTTGTGCATTGGGAGATGACACGGGATCGAGTATCAGAATAAATCTCGAAGTGGGTTGCCGGCCTTCACGTGGCGTCGGTGGGTCTTCGGCGAAGGTGCGAGCAGAGGGAAAGGGATGGAGGTGGTTCGAGGTGGAGATGTGTGGCGTGTGAAGGTCGAAGGGGAATAGCTTTGAGGAAGAGGAGGGTAGTCGCAACAGGCGCAAGGTGCAAGCGTAACTCCTCCGCAACGCACCGCAACTCCGCAGGACCGCAACCAGCGCAACTCCTCCACGTCGCTGTCGTCTCCTCCACCAATCAGCCTCCTTCACATCAAAGCTTCAAAATGGGTGGTGAGTGATTTTGATTTAATGAATTTTCTTAATTCGACTACTTGGATTCAGGATTAAATCAATTGATTGAATTCGACTACTTAGATTCAGGATTGAATCGATCGAGTGAATTCGACTACTTAGATTCGCATACTAAAACAGAATTTGCTGTAGCCTATAGGAATTGGCATAATGGCATAAGGACTTTATTAATAATAGCATCAGGATTGTATTCATTTTGCAAATAATAAGACAATTTTAGTATTCATTTTGTATTCAAATTTAGTATTCAGTTTGTATTAAATTTACGGTAGACAATTGCAGTTTTTGTATTAATGAAAATAATAAGACAATCGCTATAGATAATGACAATTTTATTATTAATGAAAATATATTTTTAATCTTAGATATGCAGAGATATTTTAAGAGAACCATCGAAGATATTTCCACCAAAGTTGGAGCTTCTGCACCTTTTAATAACACTGTGAATGATGATAATCAAAGCAAAATTATTCCAAACTTGGTAACTCGAAGTTGTATTCAAGTTGATTTATCGAATCTTCTATCTGATCCTAGTCTACGACATCAAATTTTGGACTACGGTCCAAATGACCAAGATATAGTTAGAAGAGCATATTTACAAAATGGTCCATGTCAGCCTTCTTTGCAAATATTTCCACAAACAATAATTGGTGGAAGGGTTAGACGTTTCAGTCAATCATGGTTTAGCGATTATAAGAATTGGTTGGAGTATAGTGTGAAAGAAGATACAGTATATTGTTTACTATGCTACTTATTTTGCCCCCAATCGATAAGTAGAAATACAAGCGATGCATTTATTCGAGGCGGGTATAGAAATTGGAAACATAATCAAAAGCTTCGAGAACATGCTAATTCAAATGTTCATAGAGCAGCATATACAAAGGCTGAGAATTTAATGAACCAAAATTAACATATTGCAATGGTAATTGAGAGACAATCAAATCAAAGAAAAATTAATTACGGACATTGATTAAATTCAAGCCTTGTGTGCATTCGATATCTATTACATCAAGGTTTGCCTTTTCGCGGTCACGATGAATCCGAAGAATCAATGAATAAAGGAAATTTTCTTGAACTTCTGCATTTGCTTGCTCATGAAAAGCCTTCGATTGATGTCGTTGTTCTGAAAAATGCACCACTAAATAATAAGATGACATCGCCTGAAATTCAAAAATATATTGTCAACTGTATTGCGGTGGAAATTATAGATGTTATCCTACAACGTTTACATCTTTCTGGAGGACTATTTGCACTACTAATTGACGAAGCTCGTGATACATCAATTAAAGAGCAAATGGAAATTGTTTTGCGATTTGTGGATGAGACAAGAAGTGTTATCGAAAAGTTTGTAGGCATGGTACATGTTCGTAACGCAACATCAATTTCTCTTAAAACATCACTTGATGCCTTTTTTAGCAAACATAAATTGAGCATGTCAAAGTTACGAGGCCAAGGTTATGATGGTGCAAGTAATGTGCAGGGTGCATTTAATGGTCTTAAAACACTTGTTCTACATGAGAATAAGTCTGCTTTCTATGTTCATTGTTTTGCATATCAACTTCAATTAGCACTTGTTCGTGTCGCCAAAGACATAGACCACATTTCTGAATTTTTTTACTTGGTTAATAATTTGGTAAACCTTGCTGGAGCATCATGCAAGCGTCGAGACATTCTTAGAGAAAAAGAAGCTAATAGAATATTTAGTCAACTCGAAAGTGGTGAACTATCTAGTGGTCGAGGGTTAAATCAAGAGCGTAGTTTGAAACGATCGGGGGACACATGATGTAACGACCTGTAAGATTTTAATAAACTTTATCGTTTTATTAACGTATTTAATTGGATTATGGTGAAATTTTTAAATAAATTAATTTGCAAATAAAAAGTTAATATATGGATTACGTCCAATTAAACATAGCAGATGGCAAAATTTCAATTTATTTTATGAAAATTTATTTATTATGTAATTCTATTAAATTCAAGCTAGCTAATAATTGTTGATAATAAAAAAAAAATTTCTAATGCAGAATATTTTACATAGAAAAATTCTAAATCCTCATCTGAGAAAGGCGTCATCTCTAGTTTTTCAAAATCCGGACTTCTATAGCTTCGTCGTTCTTATTTTCTGCATTCTACTGCATTTTTTTTTCTACTAGTGAAAAATTCGAATTTTTATAACTCAATCATACCACTGGTAACTGTATACCATTGTGAGCGCCTCGTCGTGCTGATCTCAAAAGTATATTTATTTCTGTATTTCGGAACCCGGTGTACAACGGAAGCAATAAATTTGTTCGTTTTAATGACACCATAAATTGTGCCTCCTTAGCTTCTCCTTATTTCGTTTCGATTTAAACCATGCTACCCAATATAAATTTATTACTTTAAATTTACAGCTATAAACATTATTTGACCGTTTCTCTTACATTCATTTCACTTAAGAGATACGTTTCCGGTAGCTCTAAGTTCATTTCTCTTTTGGCTTCTATTCCAATAGCATACGTTACTTTTATAATTTCCTATTTATAATACATTGTTTTATAACTCCCAATTCAATGCTAACGTTATGTGCTTTATTTCAAACAGCTCATTTGAACTTTTGAATTCTCTGTTCATTCAACTCATCGCCGTTTTGCTATTAGTATTTGTTTCCTGATTTCATCATCAAACGTTTCTACTCCTAATTATTAGTAAATTTAGAATCAACGTTTGTTGCTTAATTTATGGCATACGTTCTAATCTTTTGCTTTTATCATTTAGAAATCGAAACGTTTCTTTTGCTTTTGAATTTTGTAACGTTTGATAATAATTAATCTCCATAGTATAATTGCCTACGTATTGGGACCTAGGAAATAAATAAAATTAAGAAAACGTATAACTTGCAAGAAACAATAGATTACTTTATTTGTTTATCTGGTTTCAAACGAGTGACCATTTATTTCGGGAGAAACCGTTTCTTTTGCATGTGTAAAAATCTACCATCATCTTTCTAGATCTGTTCATATATTTTTTCCTTCCGCCTCCTTTTATTTTGCTCTCAAATTTCCACCATCTTCTTTCCAGAACTCTCCCATGCAAACAAATCCATTTATTACTCGACCTATATATATATAACTCTATGGATTCACGCACCTTTCCTTCTCTGTTTTAATATAACTCTTCATTTCTTTTTCTCTCTCTCTTCTTTATTTCTATTTATAACTTTGTCAGAAACGTATGTGTCTATATAATTTATTTATTCCTTTCTCTGTTCATTTTCTTGCTTTCAAAATGTCCTTTCCTTTGTTATTCCCTTAATTTTAGTGCGTTACTTTACACCACTACAGGACATTTATTTATGTACGTTTCACTATGTTTCTTATATAATTTGATAAGCTGCACTTTTCTCTCCTTAATTTCTTTCTTCCATCATGATTCTAAAGACTTCTGCAAAAAAAAAAAAAAAATATATATATATATATATATATATATATATATATCACAGCATCTCTACATTCCTACTTTCTTTCTTCATTCTATAAACATATTTTTCCCTTACCTGAAGCCTCTCAGATCTGTTCTTCTCCTACAAAAAAAAAAACACACACACACATAAGAAACGCATAAAATAACAGGCAGCAGCCGCCTTCCATCCCTCTATCCTCTCTCGTTCATCACCTCCGCACTCTCACCTCCGCCTCGGGTACCACTGCATCTCCCACTTCAACTGGTGAGTAGCCACCTTTATTTGTATGCACAAATTTTTTAAATGCAATTATTTGAACGTATGCGTGCTTAGTTAGGATAACATATGATTAGTTTGGGTTTAGGTCACGTTAGTCTTATATATATGAGTATAGAATGTCTGCATATATTTGTGTAGTAAATTGTTTGCATATTTTACTTAAATAATTTTAAAGTATCAAATTGTTTTTCCTTCAAAGATATATATATATATAGGTTAGTTATAGACAAAAGTATATGTATATGAGCTTTATGAGATGTACGTCTACGTAAGTTTTAAAGTATACATTATACATATACGCACAGCTGTTATATTTTAAAGTGGTATTTTATATAGATTTTTTTTTTTTAGTAAATTTTCGTTCTGATTAAATTTTATACATGTTGATGTTCACGTAATTTATAGGTTTAAGATGTATAAGTTAAGTTATATATATATGACTTTATTTACGCATATAAAATTTTAAAAGTGGTATGGTCTGTTTATACGCATGGTTAGTAAAGGTGATTTATTTATTTATAATATATTGTTTTGCCGTTTATATATGTCACAGTTTTTAAAAATGGAGGAAAGGACAGTACATGTGTTCATTTGAAGAAGTCTGTGTCTATTTTGTTAGTACGCATATAATTTAAGTATGTTCATATAGGTGGAGTACAGACTTGCAGTGCATTATAATAACAAAAAAATTTATGGATTATTTTATAAGTTGTTATATAGTTTTGTTTTATAAATATGTTATTTACGTATGTAAGTATTTTTTTAAAAAAATGTAAGTATTTTTAAAATTGTAAGTATTTTGTATAAATACATATTTTATAAACTAAGTTTACATTAGTTTATATGTGTGAGTATCGGCTGTTAGTTCATATATGGTATAACAATAAGTAATATAATATGGTTGATGTTATAATAAGTTAGGTTACTGTAAGTGTATTTGTGTATATACATTGAGTTACATTTTATAGAATATGTCCTTAAGTTATTAAGTATTTAGGTCGTGTCTGCATATCAGATTTGTTTAGTACATGAATTATAAAAGTTCGCTTATACCATTTATCTTCATCGTTTCAGTTCTGATCTGATCCGTTTCAATTAGCTTTGATCGAATTCGTGCCGATTTTGTTTTGCTTGGATTTGAAATTTAATTTCAGTATCCGTAGCAGTGTGCATATCCGTATCACCTTCTGTATTCTCGTTCATCTCTAGCCTTGAAAGGTGAGCAATCACTCACGATTAACGTTCTTTTATTTATTAAATTTGATTCAATTGAAACGTCAATTGAAATATGCTGCTGTTAGTTGTTTACTGTTACGACTGCTATCATCTGTATCTGTTCACCTATGACACCTGACACCATTATCGGTTAATTATTTATGTGATAATAATACAGATTGGTTGAAAATTTACTGATTGATTGATTGTCGTTTAAATTGGATGTTAATTACTATTGTTAAATGATAACTAGTTTGCTAGTAAGATTTGAGGTGGTATAGTTTACAAAGAAAACGGATTATATACGATGGACCTTGATTGATTAAACCTGACCCCGCCATATGTAAATTTGATTAGTTTAATTTGACCCATTAATTGTCGTAGGAATTGATAAGTTATACTTTAAAGCTTTGAACATAGTTTGGATTAACTGTTGTAATACTAAACTGAAATTGAAATGGAACGACAATTGAAAAACTGAAATGTAATAATCTGTAATCTACATGAAATGATAGTGTAGATTTTAGAAATAATTATAAAAATAACAATGCGAATTAATAGGATCATTTCGGAGTTATTTGATTTAATCTATTGAATTGTTATTGATTGTTGTTATTGCTTGTTTACTTACTTTGACACTATCCCTGTCATCACACTGCAAGTTCCCTTTGTTATGTTTGATTTTTGAATTAAAATGGGTTGAAAAATAGGCCCAAGCGGGTTTCGTTTAATTAAATTTGGGATTACGGGTTGAAATGCTATCCACCCGTATACATTTAGTGTACGTATTGAAATGATAATAGCCATAACACTTTGACCATATGAAAAAAAAATCTATGGTCTTATTAAATGTAAATTCTTAAATACATCTATAAAGGGTAATGATAAATATAGAGTTAATTATATCTAGTTAATCAAGATTTGATTAAATACATAAATTATGATAAATAATTTATGTAAATTTTATTCGGATAAATGTTGCAATAATATTGAAAAATTAAGGTTGAGAAATAAATTTGGGTTATTGTAAAATGATGTTTAGATAAGGATTTATTTATTTAAATCAATTTGAAATTTATCGAATGAGATATTTCACGTTTAATAAAATTTGAGAAATCTTGAGAAAGATGTAATTTAAAGTCACTAAAATGGTATTGAATAAGGGAAGGTTCAAACTAAATAATAATGATGTAAAAACCAAGAATCTATATGAAACTGTTAAATTTAACATCTAAGTATTTAAGCCATGAACTGTATTGAAATTAAATGGTTTAGAAATTTGGTATGTATTTGGGACCAAGATAGTTGAATTTGTTATGTAGATAACTAATTGAATTTAATGGAAATTGAGGTTGAACGAAGTCTGGAAATTTGTATTTAGAGAACTAGATTGGGAAATTTAGGGGAAATATTAAATACTTAAAGTATGGAAACATATTGAAATGGAAAGGGTAATTAGGATATCAAATCCAGATTTGAGATTTATAATTGAGATTGAATTTAATTTAAATGGAAAGGTCAGGTTGATGTGAACGATTTGTTAAGTTAAGGAAATTGCAAGTGCTTTACCATATACAGCATTTAATATATATAAATACTATTTGGGAAATATAATTATTCGAAGTGAATTTGACATTTGGGTTTGAAGTATAAATTAAGTGAATGACCACGATGTAATAGTGTATATTTCTACCCTGTAGATAGTTCTATGGACCCTTAGAGGATGGTCATCCCAAACATCCTTTAAGTTATTTGTATTTCAGTTGATATTTCACTTGAGTTGGATTTATTGATATACGAATGTTAATCCTGACTCGAGTGTTTTGTGTTTTGCTTTACGCTCGGGTCAGACCGAGTAATACAGCTTTAGAGACTCACCTTTGGAGATTGGAGCTTCATTTGGAGATCCAACTATCGTTTCAGCTTTCAGTTTTCTAGATTGACTGGTTCAGAGAAGTCATCGGCTCGTACTGAAGACTTTTCTGTATTCCAGAGATTCTGATGTATTTTATTTTAAACTCTGATGTATATAGTAGCTTCATGAACTACTATTTTTCTATTCCGCTGCATTATATTACTCTGTGTCTGTGATCTGTGATTGGTTTATTTACTGTATATTTTAGGTTTTGCCAAATTAAATTAACAATTCGGTATTTTGAATTATTCAAGTCGTACATGTACGGTTTTAGTGTCGATTTGAATGGTCCAAAATAGCGGGTCGTTACAGTTGGTATCAGAGCTTTGGCTCAAGTCAAAACTTAGCATATATGGTAAATTTATTACAGAATCACTTTCATTCGAGTTGAATCTCTTCCTTTTTGACTCGATTTCCTTTGAATTTTGGAATGTCCCTCAGTTTCGAAATTCATTCTTGTCTCTCCCTATTTATATTCGTTCGATTCTGGAGTATTCCATAACTTCACTGAATGATTTGTAAAAGGGGTGAATCTCCTTTTCAGTTGGCATTGATTCACCGAAGATTCGTGTATCCTCGGTTTACAATGTTGCTATATCTAGTTATGCCGAATTCTATATCGGGCGATCGAATGTCGATTTGCCTTAGAATTCCGCATCAATCATATTCCTGAAATCACGATTGACCCGGTTAAGGTCGCCCGCGATTTATAGAAGTATATCCATCTTCTATTTTGTAATTTAATTATCTCATCTTCGATCGAGTCTATCTTCGAATCAGAATTCTATGGATTGGAGTTCCTCTAATTCAAATCTCTATCTTTGTTTTGAAATCCATTCTTAAAATTATCCTTTGAAAATCGGGTATGTTTGCATTTTGAAATTTGTTTTAAATATCGAAATTATTATTTTGATAACTATGATTTTATTCTATATATAAAAGTGAAAATGTTTTCCATAAGGATTATATACCTATATACAAAACAAATAAGAAATGTTATTCTATATATAAAAAAAAAAAGGTTTTGAAAGGATTTGAAATTTTGAAAAATTATAAGAAATTGATTTATATAAAAATGATTTATAACTGAAGTGTTAAATTTGAAATTCGAGAATTGAATTCCGGTATTTTGAAATTGGTTTTAAGATTTTGGAAAATATATATAAATAATACGATTTAAAATTATTTTTTGAATAAGAAATGTTTCAAATAAGCTCAAATGAATTCCAATAATTTTAAAGAAATTTCAAAGAAGTTTCCAAGAAAATAGAAGTCCAGAACTCACTTATGTCGCTTGAAAATAATTTCGGTGATGAGTGCACGCATCATCGACATTGATTTTCGAGTTTCAGAGTGAGGGAGAGGCCACTTTAATAGCTTCTCTATGCAAGTGTTTTGTAAAACCGATTTTGATTTCAAATTCCGAAGTATAATTTGATATTTTAGAAAGATATAAGTATATATTTGAAACAATTTAAAATGAGACCGGTATTCAGTCCTCGAGTTTCGGATTTAATAATTGGTTTATTGATTTATTGTTGATTTTCAACTCTTGAATTGAAAATTTGATTTCCCTAATTATTTTGAAGGTTCGAACACTTCCAAGTCAAGGTCTAAAGTTTTAAAAACTAAGAAATTTCGAAGAGTATAAAATGTTTGATAAAGAATATAAATTTAGTTTGAAATGTTTTGAAAAAAAAAATAGTTTTGAATAATGGTTTTCAGAAAGGTAAATTGAATATTTCAAATAGAAATAGATAGTTTAAAAGTTTAAAGGGATAAATTATAAATTTGGAAACCATTTTGAGTAATTGATTTTGAGGAAAATATTTGGTTTTGAAATTAAATTGGAATTAAAAACCAGTACTTATATGGTGATTTTGGAAATGTATTTGTTTGACTTTAGATATTTAATTTGGAAGAAAATTGGTGAAATCATATATGATTTTGAAACTGAATTGATAGTGAAATAATTTGAAATTGAGAATCTTAGATTATTAAGTACTTGATTTGGGAGTGGTCGAACTTATATAAAATGGATTTGTATAAGTATGAAGTTGATTTGAAATCTATTGATTTGAAAGTTACTCAATTTGGAAAGAGATTTTATATAATCGAAGTCTATATAAGTATGATTTGATATACTATTGATTTGGAAAGTATTCGTTTGAAAATGGAATCCTATATATATGGACTTTATATAAGTACAATATTTGAAAGTGATTTGAAAAAGGTACTATATGATATATATTTTCCAAATAAAGATATGGAAAGTGCCTTCTGCTTGATATCCGCTTTGTGGCCACAGCGTGGATTCATTCTATCGTTATTATTCTCTCTGATTTTGGTTTTCCGGATGTAATACTCGAGTGTTCCCACCGTGACGTGTCCCACGGTTTCTTTTTCTCTCGTGAATGCACAGCGAAATTGCCTGGCTGAGTCTTGCCTAGGGGTACGGATTGTTTCCTGGGGGAACCAGGCGTAACCATTGTGTATCCTGCAATCTGTGTAGGTCGCGAATAGTAGCGCAAGTGCCTGGCTGAGTCTTGCCTGGGGGTACGGATTGTTTCCTGGGGGATCCAGGCGTAACCATTGTGTATCCTGCACTCTACTAGTCATCATGGCGTAACTCGCAGGGCTGTGAAAGCTTACGGATATGGATTGTTTCCTGGGGGAACCAGGCGTAACCATTGTGTATCTGCGAACCATGATCGGACAAAGGTTTTGGTTTGATTGTTTTGTTTGGATCGTACTTTCCATATCTATTTTAAAAGGTTTTTCAAGTATTTTCACTGGGTGTTGAAACAAGTCTACTAAGTACTTGAAGAATTCTAGCTTTGCGCCTGATCAACGCATGGCCAGAGTCTGCAAGAACGAGGATAAACTTGTTAAAACATTGAGTTATAAAAGTATTTTCGAAAGAAAAATTGGTTTTGATATAAAAGAATTTTATTATAAAGGTATTGCCAACAAAGAAATTTTGTATTAATATTTGAAATTTAAATTCTTATGGTTTGAAATAAATTATTCGGACCCGATTCTTTCTTTTGAATCTACCTTATCTGCTCAGCTTATTTGTTCATCTTGATTTTGTTTTCAAAATCTACCTTCCTTCCTTGTTGGATTTATCCTTTGAAAATTTTGTCTAATTATATACTACATTGTTTAATATAAAATTTTAAGTGTTATGAATAGTTTGAAGTTATTAATTTCGGATTTAATATTTTCAATAAACTTTGTAAAAATAAGGGATAGTGCAGGTAATTGTTTTCATAAGAGTTGAAAGTATTATAGTATTATAGAAAATTTGAATTTCAAATGAAGTTTCAAATAAAGATTTCAAATAAATTTGGGTAGTTTTAAAAATTTGTTGTTTATCTTATCTTTCAATCTATAAATTTCCGGCTGTTTTATTCTCCTACCTCCTTCCTTTTCGGGGACGAAAAGTTTTGAGTGGGGGAGAGTGTAACGACCTGTAAGATTTTAATAAACTTTATCGTTTTATTAACGTATTTAATTGGATTATGGTGAAATTTTTAAATAAATTAATTTGCAAATAAAAAGTTAATATATGGATTACGTCCAATTAAACATAGCAGATGGCAAAATTTCAATTTATTTTATGAAAATTTATTTATTATGTAATTCTATTAAATTCAAGCTAGCTAATAATTGTTGATAATAAAAAAAAAATTTCTAATGCAGAATATTTTACATAGAAAAATTCTAAATCCTCATCTGAGAAAGGCGTCATCTCTAGTTTTTCAAAATCCGGACTTCTATAGCTTCGTCGTTCTTATTTTCTGCATTCTACTGCATTTTTTTTTCTACTAGTGAAAAATTCGAATTTTTATAACTCAATCATACCACTGATAACTGTATACCATTGTGAGCGCCTCGTCGTGCTGATCTCAAAAGTATATTTATTTCTGTATTTCGGAACCCGGTGTACAACGGAAGCAATAAATTTGTTCGTTTTAATGACACCATAAATTGTGCCTCCTTAGCTTCTCCTTATTTCGTTTCGATTTAAACCGTGCTACCCAATATAAATTTATTACTTTAAATTTACAGCTATAAACATTATTTGACCGTTTCTCTTACATTCATTTCACTTAAGAGATACGTTTCCGGTAGCTCTAAGTTCATTTCTCTTTTGGCTTCTATTCCAATAGCATACGTTACTTTTATAATTTCCTATTTATAATACATTGTTTTATAACTCCCAATTCAATGCTAACGTTATGTGCTTTATTTCAAACAGCTCAATTGAACTTTTGAATTCTCTGTTCATTCAACTCATCGCCGTTTTGCTATTAGTATTTGTTTCCTGATTTCATCATCAAACGTTTCTACTCCTAATTATTAGTAAATTTAGAATCAACGTTTGTTGCTTAATTTATGGCATACGTTCTAATCTTTTGCTTTTATCATTTAGAAATCGAAACGTTTCTTTTGCTTTTGAATTTTGTAACGTTTGATAATAATTAATCTCCATAGTATAATTGCCTACGTATTGGGACCTAGGAAATAAATAAAATTAAGAAAACGTATAACTTGCAAGAAACAATAGATTACTTTATTTGTTTATCTGGTTTCAAACGAGTGACCATTTATTTCGGGAGAAACCGTTTCTTTTGCATGTGTAAAAATCTACCATCATCTTTCTAGATCTGTTCATATATTTTTTCCTTCCGCCTCCTTTTATTTTGCTCTCAAATTTCCACCATCTTCTTTCCAGAACTCTCCCATGCAAACAAATCCATTTATTACTCGACCTATATATATATAACTCTATGGATTCACGCACCTTTCCTTCTCTGTTTTAATATAACTCTTCATTTCTTTTTCTCTCTCTCTCTTCTTTATTTCTATTTATAACTTTGTCAGAAACGTATGTGTCTATATAATTTATTTATTCCTTTCTCTGTTCATTTTCTTGCTTTCAAAATGTCCTTTCCTTTGTTATTCCCTTAATTTTAGTGCGTTACTTTACACCACTACAGGACATTTATTTATGTACGTTTCACTATGTTTCTTATATAATTTGATAAGCTGCACTTTTCTCTCCTTAATTTCTTTCTTCCATCATGATTCTAAAGACTTCTGCAAAAAATATATATATATATATATATATATATATATATATATATATATATATATCACAGCATCTCTACATTCCTACTTTCTTTCTTCATTCTATAAACATATTTTTCCCTTACCTGAAGCCTCTCAGATCTGTTCTTCTCCTACAAAAAAAAAACACACACACACATAAGAAACGCATAAAATAACAGGCAGCAGCCGCCTTCCATCCCTCTATCCTCTCTCGTTCATCACCTCCGCACTCTCACCTCCGCCTCGGGTACCACTGCATCTCCCACTTCAACTGGTGAGTAGCCACCTTTATTTGTATGCACAAATTTTTTAAATGCAATTATTTGAACGTATGCGTGCTTAGTTAGGATAACATATGATTAGTTTGGGTTTAGGTCACGTTAGTCTTATATATATGAGTATAGAATGTCTGCATATATTTGTGTAGTAAATTGTTTGCATATTTTACTTAAATAATTTTAAAGTATCAAATTGTTTTTCCTTCAAAGATATATATATATAGGTTAGTTATAGACAAAAGTATATGTATATGAGCTTTATGAGATGTACGTCTACGTAAGTTTTAAAGTATACATTATACATATACGCACAGCTGTTATATTTTAAAGTGGTATTTTATATAGATTTTTTTTTTTAGTAAATTTTCGTTCTGATTAAATTTTATACATGTTGATGTTCACGTAATTTATAGGTTTAAGATGTATAAGTTAAGTTATATATATATGACTTTATTTACGCATATAAAATTTTAAAAGTGGTATGGTCTGTTTATACGCATGGTTAGTAAAGGTGATTTATTTATTTATAATATATTGTTTTGCCGTTTATATATGTCACAGTTTTTAAAAATGGAGGAAAGGACAGTACATGTGTTCATTTGAAGAAGTCTGTGTCTATTTTGTTAGTACGCATATAATTTAAGTATGTTCATATAGGTGGAGTACAGACTTGCAGTGCATTATAATAACAAAAAATTTTATGGATTATTTTATAAGTTGTTATATAGTTTTGTTTTATAAATATGTTATTTACGTATGTAAGTATTTTTTTAAAAAAATGTAAGTATTTTTAAAATTGTAAGTATTTTGTATAAATACATATTTTATAAACTAAGTTTACATTAGTTTATATGTGTGAGTATCGGCTGTTAGTTCATATATGGTATAACAATAAGTAATATAATATGGTTGATGTTATAATAAGTTAGGTTACTGTAAGTGTATTTGTGTATATACATTGAGTTACATTTTATAGAATATGTCCTTAAGTTATTAAGTATTTAGGTCGTGTCTGCATATCAGATTTGTTCAGTACATGAATTATAAAAGTTCGCTTATACCATTTATCTTCATCGTTTCAGTTCTGATCTGATCCGTTTCAATTAGCTTTGATCGAATTCGTGCCGATTTTGTTTTGCTTGGATTTGAAATTTAATTTCAGTATCCGTAGCATTGTGCATATCCGTATCACCTTCTGTATTCTCGTTCATCTCTAGCCTTGAAAGGTGAGCAATCACTCACGATTAACGTTCTTTTATTTATTAAATTTGATTCAATTGAAACGTCAATTGAAATATGCTGCTGTTAGTTGTTTACTGTTACGACTGCTATCATCTGTATCTGTTCACCTATGACACCTGACACCATTATCGGTTAATTATTTATGTGATAATAATACAGATTGGTTGAAAATTTACTGATTGATTGATTGTCGTTTAAATTGGATGTTAATTACTATTGTTAAATGATAACTAGTTTGCTAGTAAGATTTGAGGTGGTATAGTTTACAAAGAAAACGGATTATATACGATGGACCTTGATTGATTAAACCTGACCCCGCCATATGTAAATTTGATTAGTTTAATTTGACCCATTAATTGTCGTAGGAATTGATAAGTTATACTTTAAAGCTTTGAACATAGTTTGGATTAACTGTTGTAATACTAAACTGAAATTGAAATGGAACGACAATTGAAAAACTGAAATGTAATAATCTGTAATCTACATGAAATGATAGTGTAGATTTTAGAAATAATTATAAAAATAACAATGCGAATTAATAGGATCATTTCGGAGTTATTTGATTTAATCTATTGAATTGTTATTGATTGTTGTTATTGCTTGTTTACTTACTTTGACACTATCCCTGTCATCACACTGCAAGTTCCCTTTGTTATGTTTGATTTTTGAATTAAAATGGGTTGAAAAATAGGCCCAAGCGGGTTTCGTTTAATTAAATTTGGGATTACGGGTTGAAATGCTATCCACCCGTATACATTTAGTGTACGTATTGAAATGATAATAGCCATAACACTTTGACCATATGAAAAAAAATCTATGGTCTTATTAAATGTAAATTCTTAAATACATCTATAAAGGGTAATGATAAATATAGAGTTAATTATATCTAGTTAATCAAGATTTGATTAAATACATAAATTATGATAAATAATTTATGTAAATTTTATTCGGATAAATGTTGCAATAATATTGAAAAATTAAGGTTGAGAAATAAATTTGGGTTATTGTAAAATGATGTTTAGATAAGGATTTATTTATTTAAATCAATTTGAAATTTATCGAATGAGATATTTCACGTTTAATAAAATTTGAGAAATCTTGAGAAAGATGTAATTTAAAGTCACTAAAATGGTATTGAATAAGGGAAGGTTCAAACTAAATAATAATGATGTAAAAACCAAGAATCTATATGAAACTGTTAAATTTAACATCTAAGTATTTAAGCCATGAACTGTATTGAAATTAAATGGTTTAGAAATTTGGTATGTATTTGGGACCAAGATAGTTGAATTTGTTATGTAGATAACTAATTGAATTTAATGGAAATTGAGGTTGAACGAAGTCTGGAAATTTGTATTTAGAGAACTAGATTGGGAAATTTAGGGGAAATATTAAATACTTAAAGTATGGAAACATATTGAAATGGAAAGGGTAATTAGGATATCAAATCCAGATTTGAGATTTATAATTGAGATTGAATTTAATTTAAATGGAAAGGTCAGGTTGATGTGAACGATTTGTTAAGTTAAGGAAATTGCAAGTGCTTTACCATATACAGCATTTAATATATATAAATACTATTTGGGAAATATAATTATTCGAAGTGAATTTGACATTTGGGTTTGAAGTATAAATTAAGTGAATGACCACGATGTAATAGTGTATATTTCTACCCTGTAGATAGTTCTATGGACCCTTAGAGGATGGTCATCCCAAACATCCTTTAAGTTATTTGTATTTCAGTTGATATTTCACTTGAGTTGGATTTATTGATATACGAATGTTAATCCTGACTCGAGTGTTTTGTGTTTTGCTTTACGCTCGGGTCAAACCGAGTAATACAGCTTTAGAGACTCACCTTTGGAGATTGGAGCTTCATTTGGAGATCCAACTATCGTTTCAGCTTTCAGTTTTCTAGATTGACTGGTTCAGAGAAGTCATCGGCTCGTACTGAAGACTTTTCTGTATTCCAGAGATTCTGATGTATTTTATTTTAAACTCTGATGTATATAGTAGCTTCATGAACTACTATTTTTCTATTCCGCTGCATTATATTACTCTGTGTCTGTGATCTGTGATTGGTTTATTTACTGTATATTTTAGGTTTTGCCAAATTAAATTAACAATTCGGTATTTTGAATTATTCAAGTCGTACATGTACGGTTTTAGTGTCGATTTGAATGGTCCAAAATAGCGGGTCGTTACACATGATGTCCTTATAGATCTAGTAGAAGATACTTCGGGTGATAAAAAAGGAGAACCTTTAAATTTGATAAAATTATTGCAATCTTATGATTTCATATTTATTTTGCATTTGATGAAAAATGTTCTTGCAATTACTAATGATCTTTCCAAAGCACTACAACGAAAAGATCAAGATATAGTAAATGCTTTGATGTCGGTAAAAGTATCTAAAGAACGGTTAAATAATTGCGAGCAAGTGGATGGGACACTCTTCTAAATGAGGTTGGCTCTTTCTGCATAAAACAACAAATTCCTATTTCAAATATGAATGATAATTATCTTCTTTTAGGTAGATCAAGGAGAGGATCAATGATTACAAATTTACATCATTATCGAGTTGATTTATTTTATCTTTGTCTAGATAAGCAGATTGTTGAGCTTAATAATCGCTTTGATGAGGTAAATTCAGAATTACTTCTTTGTATGTGCTCTCTCAGTCCAATTGATTCATTTGCCTCTTTTGATAAAGTAAAGTTGGTTCGTTTATGTGAATTTTACCCTGATGATTTTTCTGAAGCAGAGTGTATGGATCTTTATAATCAATTGGAGATTTATGAAATTGATATGAAGTCTAATGATATGTTTAAAGATGTGAAATCAATTGGTGATTTGGCTAGGAAGATGGTATTGACGAAAAAAAATATTGTGTATAATTTGGTTTACAAGCTCATAACCTTATCGCTTATCTTACCGGTTTCAACCGCAACTGTGGAGAAAGCATTTTCTGCCATGAATATAGTGAAAAACGACCTACGAAATCGAATGGGAGATGAATGGTTGGGTGATAGTTGTGTTGCATACATCGAGAAAGATATATTCAAGGAGATTAACAATGATGTAATTCTTGACCGCTTTCAAAATATGAGAACTCGACGTGGGCAACTTTAAACTAATAGTAAATATGTATTGTTATTTTAGTTTGAAACATCAATAGTTGATATTTTTGTAATGAATTATTATTATATAATTATATTTTGTTCTTGTTTGATGTTCTAGAATGCTTCTTCATGCACATAATCATGAGAATTGCAGTGAGAAATGATTACCTTTTAGATACAGAGAGGTTTTTGAACCTGGGATTATATTAGTGGCTGGTGGAACTCCACCTCTATTCGGTTTCCTACAGAATATATTAATGCAAAAGGACAGAGGCAATATTCAACAGTGCTTGGAAATGAAAAAGCAGCAAAATGATGATCTTTTTGTGTTATAAACAATGTTCCAGTTTCATTTTGTTTTATGAATTTAACATTTTATAAGATATTAACAGTAAAGAGATTCTTTATTGCCATTAACATAAAATAAAATTTTAATTATGAGTCATAAAATGATTTACATTAATTCTGTAAAACGAATTCACTGTTTTTATTAATAATTTTTAAATCGCAATAAACTAACTGATAGACTTGCATGATTTTAGGAGAAAGTAGCACTCAGGTCTCAGTAGTAATCCAATCCTGCCACCGCCAGCTTCCAATCCTGGCTACGCCATTGGAGGAGGGTACGGTGTAGCCTTGGCAGTTTGTGAAGGAGAACAGGGAAAGAAAGCACAGGGAGCTTGACAAGGGAAAGGAAAAAAGATCAAAAAGGAAGAAAAAGAAAGCCATAGAAAGGAAAAAAAAAAGGAAGAACAAAAATGAATGTACCTGGTTCAAATATAAGTTTGGCAAAGAATAGGTACGCAATATAAAGAAACAATTTTAATATCAACGGTCAAGTCCCTGAATTCCGCTGATGATTTAAAGCAATAAATTTTGTTTGGGTAGCACGTTTCAATTTTGAAACCGAAGGAAAAAGTAAAGTCACCATTTTCGGTACCATTACAACGAACCATTTTATTGCTTCCATCGCGCCCCGTACCTCAAAATACAGAAATAAATATATTATGGTGATTAGCCCGACTAGATGAATAGAATGGTACACAGATATCACCGGTACGATCAAATTATAAAAGCTCGAATTTGCGCTACCGAAAATGCTGTTAAAATATAGGAAATTAGACAACCGGAGCCATAGAAGTCCGAATTTGACAAAAAGAATTACGGGTTTGTCTTAGAAAGTGATTTACATTTTTATTACATAGAGATATTGAGTTTTCGAAAGTATTTAAATTTCATCAAAAAAACTGATTAAATTTAATTTTAAATTTCACAAATGAATTAACTTTAATATTTTCCAATAATAAATTACCAATTACAATAATTAAATAGACGCATTTCAAACATTGAATTTTTATTTCAAAATTTTATTATTTTAAATTTCAAAAAAAATTTAGTAAATCGCGTTATAAAACGGTTAAAATTCTTAGGTCGTTACACTCTCCCCTACTCAAAACTTTTCGTCCCCAAAAAGGAACGAGATAAGAGAACGGAATTAACCGAAAAGATAAAAGAAGGCATGAATAGTACCTGAGTCACACAATTCAGGGTTTGAAGCACGTACAGATTCCTCGGTTTCCAAGGTGCAATCCTGGTCGTCCGTACTCCACTGTACCTTGACAAGACTGATAGATTTCCTTCGAAGCTGCTTCGTACCTCTGTCGACAATACGAAGTGGCTTCCTCTCGATGGTGAGATTTGGCTCAATGTCCAAATTCTCTAATAAAGATGGCTGAACAATGAAGGATGGATCATGGAGATATTTGCGAAGGTGAGATGCGTGAAACACGTTGTGCACACCTGCCAGTTTCTCCAACAAATCTACTCTATAAGCCAAGGGAACAACCCTTTTCAAAATGCGGAAAGGACCAATGAATCTGGAAGCAAGCTTCCCTCTCCGACCAAAACGAACCACATTCTTCAGTGGAGAGATCTTGAGAAAGACCTGATCACCTGCACAAAACTCCAAATCTCTTCTACGCCTGTCAGCATATTTCTTCTGCCTATCCTGAGCAATCCACATCTTCCCCCTAATCTCTTCGACCTTATCGGATGCTTCTAGAATCATATCAGGCCCAAGAACCAAGCGATCACTGGACTCAATCAAACAAGATGGAGATTTATAGAATCGTCTGTAAAGAGCGGCAAATGGAGATATGTCGATACTTGCCTGAATTCAAAGGATTTGGGATTATTGGATGGATTAAGCTGAAAAGATTCAGATTCAAAGATATGGTTATACCTGATAACTGTTATTATAGGTGAATTCAACGAGATGAAAATGATCTTCCCAAGTTCCTCCATAGTCAAGAACACAAGCACAAAGAAGATCTTCTAAAATCTAATTCACCATTTCCGTCTGACCATCAGTCTGGGATTGATAAGCCATACTAAGGTTCAAATGAGTACCCAAAGCTTCCTGAAAAGCTTTATAGAACTTGCTGGTAAAGATAGGATCACGATCACAAACAATACCAGAAGGAACACCATGGAGACGGACAATCTCCCTCGTATAGATCTCAGCGAAGCTCGAAGCGGTTTGATTTGACTTGACCGAAATGAAATAGGCAGACTTGGTTAATCAATCGACAACTACCCAAATACTCTCATTACCCTTTCTAGTCCTCGGTAAACCATCGATAAAATCCGTGAAAACTTCATCCCACTTCTAAATGGGAATTTCAAAGGGTTGCAGCAATTCAGCGGTCTTCCGGTGATCCGCCTTAACCTGTTGACAAGTGGAACATCTACTAACAAAAATAGAAATGTCTCGTTTCATACTGATTTATGCACGTAAATGTGCATTATTTTACCACCATTTTTAATCAATTTAAATTAAATAAATGATCATATTGGGTATTTTAACTTGTTTAAATTAAAATTCAAATTATTTCAAATCGTCACATATTCATCTTCATCCAAGGGCAAAATGATCATTTTGTGCATATATTAATTTTCTAAAATTTAATTGAAAATTTATACTTTTTTGTAGGACTTTAAATTCAGATACAAGTGGCTTCATGAAGATATGCATGCACAAAAGGAAACATAGCAAATGAAGATGAAAATAATTCAAACTCATGAACATGGAGGACCCCACCTACCCACTTATATTGATTTTTAATTAGGAGCTAATGCACATGTAAAAGTTCACTAAAGTTTCATGTGCATTTAAGTGGGCGATTAAGACATGATAACTTGGCCACCACACTTCCTACAAGGGCATTTTGGGCATTCTCCAAAAATATGCATTAGGGTTTCTAACTTGTATAAATACTCCTTATATTTTATATAACCCTCCCTTTCCCTTAGTATCTCTTAGGCCTTCTTCCTCTTAGTTAGTTTTATTTTAGAAAATAAATCAAAGCTCTCTTTCTCTTTTCCATGGCTACTTTGCAATTTTTATTTTCATGTAATTTCATTTTTTTATGCAATGGTAATTATTGCTCTCTTTCTTTTACATGCTTTTTTGTTTATTTATTTTCATGTTAGTAGTGTAGATTTACTTTTCATGCAACAAGAATATTTTTTTCTTTACTTTGCTCTTTTTTTCCTTTTCTTTTTCTTTCATGTTGCAAGCTATATTAGTTGATTTAATAACAAATATGAGAGGCTAAACCCCTTCAATTTAGGGGTAATGAAGCTCTCGAATCATGTAACTTCAACTTAATTTGATGTTTATGCTCTCTTTTTGTGCTTAATGAGAATGATTGAAGTTGTTTAATGATGTTGTTTAGCTTTGAATTTGATAGTCTATGTTATTCATAACAAATAGTCTATACTTAAACAAACAAAATACAAATTGTCTCTTCATCTACATATGATTGTGGCAAAGAAGTGAATGTTGAAACTAAAATTTGATGGTCTATATTTCTAAACAACATTTAATAGGTCATGCTTAAAATAGATTTCATTTTCAACTTATTGTCATTTTTCAAGAGAGTAAATAGTAGTTTAAGGGGATTTTTATAGTTTGGTGGCTTATGTTGAGCTAATTAATAGCACGAATAGGCCATACTTATGATAAACACATCAATTAAACTAACTTATGACCAAAAAAGTGAGATCATAATTTCATGTTGTGTTGAACTATGTGATCTAGATAGTGAATTTATTTCTAAATTACCTCTACATTCTCATATTTTTATCTATTTTCTTTTGCTAATATGTCATTTTTCTCATTTTTTTGGGCTAAGCACTCTCTAAATCTTTGATTAATTTGATTGAATAGAAATTTAAAATCAACAAATTCTTACGGATCGACCCGTACTTGCCACATACTACGACAGTACGCCATGCGCTTACGGTATAAATTTAATTTGAAATTTTCGACTATTTTCTAAACTGATAGAAAACTAGCCGATTAACAAGTTTTTGGCGCCGTTGCCAGGCAATTGCTATTTCAGTTTTCTATTCTTCAAATTATTTTTGCATGATTTTTACGTGTTTGTTTGCATTTAAAAAAGTTTTTTTTGTGTGTTGTGTGTGATTTTTGTTATCATTTTTGTGTGCATCTCTTGTCTATATTTGCATTTGTATATTTCTGTAAAAAAAAACACAACTTCAATTGAAAAAGAAAGAGTTTCATTGCCATTGCTTTTAACATTTACAAATTTCATATACAACGCCAATTTCAGTTTACAAACTTCTGTTACAATTTTTTTTCCACCCAACCTTTCTCTGTTACCATTCCCTGTACACAAGTCAATCCATACTTGCTTTCACCATTTTCGGGCCATCTTCTCCATTACAGATCACTACACTACCCATTGTTAATCACATTTCTACCTCCTTCACCATCCTCACATTTGCCTGCATACAAACCACCTGACTTCAACACACTGACATCAACACTACAATCAATCATCCTCTATCACCTCATAACCCCACAACCCAGTGCTTCATTGCCTCACTGTCATTCACCTTCAACTAACAGTGCCATCACCCATAGTTTTGCACATACAAATACAACCTCACAAACATTTCATTTCCTCCACCCATTACCTCTGTGCCTTCACCCATACAAGCTCCTCTGACCATCAGTCTCAATCAATCACCATACCATTGCATACCAACTCACACCCCACTGCTATATCATTCCATTGCTTACCTTCCATCATTCAACCCTCAATATGAAAAACAAAAAAAACAAAAACTTCTTCTGACTTCTCTGCCTAAACAACATCACTGTAGCGCCGGTTTACTGTCCTCTACCATCACCACACTCCATTCACTAAAACATCTTCAACTGCCCCTGCTAACATTTCCAACATCAATTGACATACTATTCATACCACCAAACATACTAACATTTCAATAAAAAAATCAACTACTGTCACACTTGTCTCTACAACTCCTCCTACATCAGATCGCTACTGCAGCACTTCTGATCCATCATCGTCACTTTCACATTCTTTCAATTCACTACATAGCCACAATTCACTCACAATTCACTTAGATCATCACCAAAAATTCAAGTGCTGGAAAGCATCATCAAACAAACATAAAACTTCCTTAAACCATCATCTCATCAAACAGACACATAAACTGTTGCCTTGCTGCTTTGCTCCACAACCCAGTCATTCACATTCATTGCAAAATCCACAACATTGCCACCTCTGATCATCATACATCCCTTATCAGAACAGTGCCATCCCCTTATCATTTCTGCAAACACCCATTGTGCCTATGCACATTTCAACCAGAAACTATATCTCCTTATATCCACCAGCACATCCACATCATCATCAACAGCCCTCATCAACTACACCTTTTGCCAGTCATTTTTCTGACCTCAAACAACAGAGCTTCACCACCCTCTTCCACCAGATTACCATACTAAACAAGTACATTGCACAGTGCTTTCTAACCCACTGCCTCAACCAGTGGTACCATACTGCTATGTCCATACATTCACAACTCTACCACAAGCTTCGACTACGACTGCAGCAACTGTGCCCTTGACAAAGAACTCGAACTCCTCGTACCCCAATCCGACAAAGAAATCAAAATGGCAACCACATCGCACTTCACTACCGCGATCTCCAACGACGAACTCCACCAATCACCGAGTGCTCCTGAACCCGAATAGTCCGCAACCACATCGCAAATAAGGCAGGAATTTGATTGTAAATTTTGAATTTGTGAATTTGAAGGTTGAGTTTTCTGATTGCGAATTTGAATCTGCAAATTTAAGTTTTCTAATTGAGTTCGCTGAGAGAATTTGATATTTGGTCGAGAAATTTGAAATCTCTCGATAATTTTGTTTATTTTATTTTATTTTATTTTTGGGCCGGGTATTAGGCTTGGTGGTAAAGGCTGTGAACATGGTATTTTTTTCTTTGCTTTGTTTTAATTTGTTTGTTTTACCTTTTTCGGTCAATCCTTATTACACAAAAGAAGAGCTGCTCAATTTGTTTTTTTGTTTTCATTTGTTTTGTTTTAATTTGTTTTAAAAAAAGAATTATATATATATCTTGTTTTTATTTTCAAGTTGTCAAAGCAGATTGGAAAAATTACGTGCTTCATTCAGCTGCTGCTAAAAAGAAAATTGCTTTCTTACAAAAAATTTGCACCCTTATCTATTGTTATATTTTGTTTGCATTGTTGGTAGCTTGCATTTACATCTTCTAAATAAAACTCAAAAACGAAAACGAAAACGAAAATCCATTTGTAGTTGCATTGTTAATACACATTTAATTTTTGCTTTGCATATCATCTTATGATTTTGTTTAATAATAACGATAACACTTAATAGTATGTTGATAAGTTGTCTTTTTTAAACAATTTAATTTCTTGGTTTCTAGACTAAGACAGAATAATAATCAATTATAAATGTTACGGTGATTTGTAAATATTGCACTGAATTGTGTCTCTGAAAGTACTTAAACCTTCAGCTGCATTGCTACGGTGATTCGTGGTACACCAATAAATCATGCATGTTACCTAGCTGAGAATTATCTAGTTGGTTTAAGACAAAGTGTGATTATACAATACTGGGTTAACTTAGGATAAATCAACCCTTGCATTCATTTAGTTGCATTAGTTCATGCATATTTAAAAAAGACAAAAAAACTTCGAAATGCAAAACTAAAAAAATTGTAAATATTCCTTTGAAATTTTTAAAATCTTTTTCTTTGAAATTCCAAAAATCTAAAAAACAAATTAGAAAAACCAAAATCCAAAAAAATTTATAAAATCTTATCAACAACAAAGAAAAAATTTTGATAAACCAAAAAAACGAAACAAAAATCAATTTCCCTTTTGAGAAATAAATTTTATTTGTAAATATTTTTCCTTTATAAAAAAACCAAAAACATTCTTGAAAATGTCTAAATTTCCATATTCACATGATTTTTACGAAAGTTATGAAAATCAATATAATCCATGTAATTTCACTTCAAATTCTTATGGATATTTCAACAACAACTATTGTTTAAACGATTCGAGTTTTGAACCACAAAAATTTTCAAAACGATGACCAACCATCGACTCTTGAAAATAACATTTCATCTTTACTTGAAATCTCTACCCAACAAAATCAAATGATAAATGATTTGTGTAATTCGTATTTATGCGATAACTCGAGTCAAAGTTTTCAAGGATTTCAAAATTTGAATTCAATTCAAAATTCAGACGATTTTGATGATAACCCATGTCAATTCAATTTCGAACTCCAAAATAAATTTCAAACTCAAAATGAAAATAGAAACAATTTTCAAACGAATTTGGCAATGGGAATAATCGTAACCACGTTACGATTGAAATTTTTTGTTCTCAACAAATCCAAATCGAAAATTCTTATGTTAATAACTATAAATTGGATTATGTTGAGCAACTGAAAGAAATTTACGGTGATCACACAGATTCGTTGTTTGAAACATATATGAAACAATGTAAAAAAGAAAACCAAATCCGAACGTGTGACGAGTCAAACAATAAACATCTTTTACCAAATCGGCGATTTTCAAATAACAACTTTTGAAATTGGAAATAATAGTCTTAATGAGGTTGTTGAAAATATGGTAATTGAGTTGGATTTCAATCCTTTTGAGGGTGTGGAACCAAATTTAAAATTCGATCTTCCTTTTCTCGATTCCGAAAATTTGAATACAACAACTTCGGATTTTGAACTTGAGATACCCAATGAAGTTGTTGATAATCCAACAAAGGAAGACGAATTTAATGAACACGAATTTTTTGGACTTTTGGATGACGAGTTGTTAAATTCCAACGAGGAAGATTTAAATCACAATTTTGATTTTGAAATCAATAATTTTAAAGAATTTTTCAATGGCAAACTTGAATTTCAACCAATTGTTATACCTACCCCAAAAATCATCGAAAATAAAACAACTCGTACGATTTTTAATAAAACAACATTCGTTTTTTCCAAATCCACATTCGATTCTAAAATCTTTTACGATTTGGTCTTCTGCACTTAAGCCGTGTCTCGCATACTTAGCGGGACAAACGAATCAGTTTTTGGAAGACCGATTCGTTTACTCTTTAACGACATACTTTCTGATGTCATGTAAATAACCATTTCTTCATTTCATTTAAATAAAGGTTATGTTTTTATTTTTCTCCTTTCACTTGGGTTGATTGTTGGGACATAGTTAAAATCAAGTGTGGGTGGGAAACTCATCTTCATTTTCAATTTTTCATGATTTATATTTTCTTTTTCTTTTTCTTTGGCAAAAAAAATCTCAAAAACATAAAAACGAAAAAAATCAAGCATTTTTCATTTATTTTTAAAGAAACGATATAGGATAAATATATGATTTTGGCTTATTAAATTGAAATTTTTATCTTAACAAAAATAAAAATGAAGTTTGATTACAAATAACAATGGTTTAACTAGCATATAGGAAGATTCATATGTATTAATTATGAAATACATCCTAATTGAAAATCTTTGTTTTAAAAGTGGTGAATTTAAAGTAAACGATATACATTTTTTGTCTTCTAAGTTAAATGGTGCTAAGATGATTTTACAAAACTCCCTTCTCAAAAAAAAATTATATATACATAAATATTTTCTATTAACACCTATGATCAACAGGTGTACACACTTGTGTGTACACTTCCCATGCTCTGTACCTTTCTCACGTAAGCCCGCAAGGCAGTGCATGATCGGTATATCTGGCTTCAGTTTAACTGAGCTAGGTGTATATATGAAAATTATTTTTAGTAATGCTACAGTCACTAGGTGTTCACACTCATGTGTTCACTCGCCACGATCTGTATTCCCCTCACATAAGTCTGCAAGGTAGTGCATGGGTAATATATCTGGCCTCGGTTTACCTGAGTTAGGCATATATAAACATTATTACTATTAATAAAATTTTCAAATAAGAGAGAGTAAGCAATTGAAATCCAAGCACTATTTTAACTTATTTGATTTGACTTATTATTGAAAAGAAATGAAAATACCACCTTGATAAACTTTGTTAATCAACAAAGGTTCCATTTCATAACTATACTGTGTTATCAACCAAAACAATGAGTTAAACTATAATCTATTTGCTATGATAACTTGATTTTTGTTAGAAATTTTGACAAGTAAAAAGTCTTAAATTTCTTGATAATAACCAAAACCTATATTTAACTTATGTGTGTTAATTTAAAAGTAAATCCCTCATTCGTAAATATTTCCAAAAACTCGCATTCAACTCTTTGTAAATAAACTTTCATTTTGTAAATATTTCATCCTGCATTTGGATTTTGTGGGTAGTATCCACTGAAAATCTTCATGAGACGACACTCGTCCTATTGGGGACACGCAGATGTTTAAAGGCTTATTGCATACATTCAATGCAATCGTGCTCCCTACGAAAACAGATTTATCTTAATTTTTTATTCTAGGACGAATAAAAAGATAAGTGTGGGGGTATTTGATGTGCATGTAAATATGCATTATTTTACCCCCATATTTAATCTATTTAAATTAAATAAATGATCATATTGGATATTTTTACTTGTTTAAACCAAAATTCAAATTATTTCAAATTGTCACATATTCATCTTCATCCAAGAGCAATATGGTCATTTTCGTGCATGTGTTAATTTTCTAAAATTTAATTGAAAATTTCTATATTGTTTTGTAGGAATTTAAACTAAAATACAAGTGGCTTCATGACGATATCCATGCACAAAAGGAAACATAGCAAATGAAGATGAAAATAATTCAAACTCATGAACATGGAGGACCCCACCTAACAACTTACCTTGTTTTTCAATTAGGAGCTAATGCACATGCTAAAAGGCTATTAAAGCTTAATGTACATTTAAGTGGTGGATTAATACATGCTAATGATAACTTGACCACCACACTTCCTACAAGCGCATTTTGGGCATTCCCCAAAAATATGCATTAGGGTTTCTAACTTGTATAAATACCCCTTATGTTTTATGTAACCCTCCTTTTCCCTTAGTCTCTCTTAGGCCTTCTTCCTCTTAGTTAGTTTTACTTAGAAAATAAATCAAAAATCTCTTTCTCTTTTTCATGGCTACTTAGCCATTTTTATTTTCATATAACTTTTTTTTATGCAATGTTAATTAGTGCTCTCTTTCTTTTACATGCTTCTTTTGTTTGTTTACTTTCATGTTAGTATTGTAGATTTATTTTTCATGCAACTAGAATAGTTTTTTCCTTTACTTTGCTCTCTTTTTCCTATTCTTTTTCTTTCATATTGCAAGCTATATTTGTTGATTTAATAGCAAATATGAAAGGCTAAACCGCTTCAATTTAGGGGTAGTGAAGTTCTCTAATCATGTAGCTTCAACTTAATCTAATGTTTATTCTCTCTTTTTGTGCTTAATGAGAATGAATGAAGTGGTTTAATGATGTTTAGTCTATGTTGTTCATAAAAAATAGCCTATGCTTAAACAAACAAAACACAAATTGCCTCTTCATCTACATATGATTATGGAAAAGAAGTGAATGTTGAAATTAAATTTGATGGCCTATATTTCTAAACAATAGTTAATAGGTCATGCTTAAAATAGATTTTATTTTCAACTTGTTGTCATTTTTCATGAGAGTAAATAGTGGTTTAAGGGGTGTGTTGTAGTTTGATGGCTTATGTTGAGCTAATTAATAGCACGAACAGGTCATACTTATGATAAACACATCAATTAAACTAACCAATGACCAAAAAAGAGAGATTATAATTTCATGTTGTGTTGAACTATATGATCTAGAGAGTGGATTTATCTATAAATTTCCTCTACACTCTTATATTTTTATCTATTTTCTTTTGCTAGTTTTCATTTTTCTCATTTTTAGCTAGTCACTCTCTAAATCTTTAGTTAATTTGATTGAATATAAATTTAAAATCAACAATTCCCTACGGATCGACCTGTACTCGCCACGTACAATGATAGTATGCCGTACGCTTGCAGTATAAATTTAATTTGAAATTTCTCTACTATTTTATGAATCCATAGAAAACTAGCCGATTACATACCATTCCACCAATACAACTTCTTCATATCCTTAAACATCTTCATAATACCAGGATGGATGGAGAGTCTAGACTAGTGGTTCTCTCTAAGAACTTCTTGCCTTAATCCATCAACATTCGAAACACAAATCCGACCATTAATCCTAAAATCTCCTTTCTGATCAATCTATGCTCCTAATTCCTTCTGATTTTCACCTTCTCTATTTTGAATATTCTCCTTCATAAGCCTAAGCATCGTATCTTCATCCTGTTTCACTGCAACCCGATCCATAAGAGATGTAGTAACCAAAATCTGACACATCATGGCCTTCTTCCGACTCAAAGCATCGGCTACAACATTGGATTTCCCAGGGGTATAGTTGATGTCGAGATCATAAGATGCTAAGAACTCAAGCCATCGAATTTGCCTCTAGTTTAAATCCTTCTGCTTAAAGATATGCTTAAGAGATTGGTGATCTGTGAAAAGCTTAAACTTGGTCCCCAAAAGGCGGTGCCTCCACAACTTCAAAGCAAACACAACAGCAAGTAACTCTAAATCATGGGTGGCATAGTTAGGTTCGTGGGGTTTTAACTAACGACTAGCATAAGCTATGACTTTCCTATCTTGCATTAATATAGCACCTAATCCCTCCTTACAAGAATCGGTATAAATCGATAATCCCTCCTCCCCATTCAAAACGGTGAGAACAGGAGCAGAGGTATGTTTTTGCTTCAATTCATTGAATGCAGCTTTTCTCATTCCACTCAAACTTAGCCTTCTTACGAGTCAAAGCAGTGAGGGGTGTAGCTATGTGGGCAAAGTTCTCTATAAATCTCCGATAATAACTGGCAAGGCCCAGAAATCTATGAATATTAGTCAGAGTCTTAGGTGTCTCCCAATCCTGAAATTGGATAAGGTGGATAAGTCCAAAGATAGTTAAGGAAAATGAATTTAAGAGAGAAAGGGGAATAGACTTATATTAATTTCGACGACCTTAACCGGGTCAACCGATACTCCATTCTCTTAAACAATGTGCCCAAGGAATCAGACTTCATCTCTTCAGAAGTGGCATTTAGAAAATTTGGCTTTCAACTGGTGGCTCCTAAGAGTTTGGAGGACATAGCTCAAACGAGATTCATGCTCCTTCTCAGACTTAAAGAAGACAAGGATATCATCAACGAAAACCAAAACAAACTTGTTAAGGACATCACGGAATACGCGATTCATGAGATCAATAAAGAAAGTAGGGGCATTGGTTAATCCAAAAGGCATGACTAACCATTCATAGAAACCATTTTATGTTTGGAAAGCAGTCTTGGGAATGTCATCCTCAGCAACACGAAGTTGGTGGAAACCGATGGAAAGATCAAGCTGAGAGAATATTTAGCTCCATAGAGCTGATCAAACATATCATTGATGCAAGGCATCAGATATCGGTTCTTGAGAGTAAGCTTGTTCAGTTCTTGATAATTAACACACATCCTTAAAGGACCATCAGATTTGGTGAAAAAGACCACGGCAGCACCCCATTTAGAAAACCTTTGCCTAATCAAACCTTTAGAGAATGAATCCTCAATCTGCTTCTTCAATTCGACTTTTTCCTTGTGTGTCATCCGTTTGGGTGGGAGAACAACTGACCGAGCACTAGTATTAAGATTAATGCAGAATTCAATTTCCCGCTTGGGAGGAAGGGAAGTGACTTCTCCAAAAACATCAAGATAAACCCTAATTATTGAGGTGGAGTCCAGATCACTAGGCTGAGCGCCAGAGAAAAGATAAAGCTTCATGCGACTCCTTGAGGCATTCGACATTCAATTATAAGAGAATTTCCCTAGTCGTCTACTAGAGAAACAGTTCGGGCCTTATAGGAAATGACCGCATTATATTGCCTTAACCAGTCACCTCCAAATAAAATATCAAAGACATCAAAATGCAAAACATAGAAATCTTCGATGAATCGGTGCAAGTTGTAAAGGGGTTTCACTCTTCATACAAAGATTGGCAGGACCGTCGATGGTATATATTACACATAGTGATGAAGTCTCCAATTGAGGTTGCAAAATATGCTCTAATTTATTACAAAGATCGATAGATATAAAACTATAGGATGCACCAGTGTCAAATAGAGCACGAACATGACAATCACGCAAAGAAAAAGAACTCTGAAGAGTACCTTGGTTATCACTGGCAGGCGAGGTGGAGGAGTGGAAGATCTCATGGCAAAGACTCCAGATGTCCTGCCTCTCTACTGGGAGGGATGGTTATTCTTGAAATGACCTGGCCGAAGACACAGGTGGAAAAGGTTAGTTCTGGTGGCCTGAGGTGGAGGGATAGCGGCACTGGCAGCAGATGGACAGCTGTTGGCAAAGTAACCCTTTTGATCGCACTTGAAGTAAGTGATAGAAGAAAGATCAAGAGTTGAGGACCAGATCCAATACCATGATCATTCTGCCAATTCTTCTTCTGCTGCTGGAAGTTGAACTTCCTCTTCTTAGGACCGCTGGAAATACCCTGAGATGTTGAAATAGCCCGCTTACCCTTGGAAGTAGGGTTCTCGAATCTGGTGGCCATATCCATCAGAGAAGTGAAGGTACCATGGACATGACTGATGAAGCGGTCATAATATTCTGGCCGAACACCATAAATAAACTTCTCATTTTTCTTAAGTTGGGTGTTAATTAAATCGGGGACAAACTTGGAAATCTCATTGAACTTTCTTTCATACTCATCAAAAGTCATATCACCTAGCTTAAGATCCATGAATGCTCTATATAATTGGGATTTCCCAGCTTCGGGCATCTATTTTTCCACAAAAGATTCTGTGAAAAGAAGAGGTTCAAGATAAGATAGAGATAAGGTTCAAAGAGATAAATTTCAAAGAAATCGATTCGACAGAGATCTGCTTGGAAAAAAATTAAGGATCTCCCCTGAACTGCTTCCAAGTGATATTAGTCTCGACAGTCTGAGCGGTAATAGATTCCCACCAGTCCTCGTTGGACTCCTATAACTGCCAAGTAGCTAAATGATGTATCTAGGCATCAGTGATCTCAAGTCCAGTGAAAATCCTCTTAAGACTCTTCAGCCATTGCTGGGCCTCGATAATGCTTTTAGCTCCAATGAACTTAGTGCTTCCAAGATGAGAATACTCCTTACAAGCTGAGTGAATCTAATAGGCTGAACAGGTACGACAACAGGAGCAACAACGGGTGGTGTAAGGGCAACTGGTGGTACAGGAGCATTGCCACGACCCCTACCTCGAACATTCCTACGGTTACTCATCTGGGGAAACAAAAATTTTGATTTCAGAAGAGGGACATAGACAAAAATTCAAAAAAAAATCCTAAATAAAGAGAACTTTAATTCAAAATTTTAAGCACGAACGGATATGACTCAATAATCGATTCAACTCATTGTAGGGTATAGCCACTCTATCACTAATGAGTTTTACTCCATATGCTAAGTTTGCCAAAACCAAAGCTTTGATACCAACTGTAACGACCCGCCATTTCGAACCATTCAAATCGATAACGTCAAACTTGAATTGTTCCAAATAACAGATTGTAAATATATTTATTTGGCATAACTTAATATATACAATAAATGAATCAATTACATAATCACAGGCACAGAGTTTACAACAACAGCGGAATAAAATAAATAGTAGTCCATAATCTGCTATAGAAATAACATAGTTTGAAACGGAATACATTAGAAATCCCAGTACACACAAGTCTCTAGTACAAAGCAAATGACACGTCCGAACATACAACTGGAAATGAAAGAATTAAATTGAAAGCTGAAATAGATAAATAGATAAGCTAGATCTTCCAATGAACTCCAGCTCCAAAGGATAAATCTCAAACTGTAATACTCAAGCTGACTTGAGCGTAAAGTAAAACAAAACACTCGAATTAGGATTAACATTCTTATGCAGAAAAATCAATTTCAAGTGAAATATCAAATAAATGCAATATAACTTAAAGGGGTGTTGGATTCCATCCTTTAAGGATCCGATAAACTATCTACATACATAGTAGAATAAGCTACATATATAATGTCTACAGTATACTAAATTATTAAAACAGCGTTAAGGCATTACCTATATCCCCCTTAATACATTTTTATATTTTCCCGAAGTCTATACAGATACTGTAAGCCCCACCAAACTGATGGGATACTCAAGAAGCACTCCATAGGTACATTACAAAACAAACTCGTAGAAGGCATGATAGGGCATGTGACACACTCCATGGACTGGTGGTAACGCATAGCAGCTACTACCGTCCACCTCGTGACACACTCCAAATGAAAGGTGTGCACACCAAACCGAATCACAAAAGCAATAGATAAGGTTTCGAAGAAATGTGTCCGATAAGGGGAATGACTCCACTTGGCCTTGTGTAGCTCTTGTTTTAGCTACATCAAGCTGACTCACGGGAGTCAGGGCTCCGTAAGTACCATACAGGATCGTTCTCCAAACCAACCTACTTCATTCTTGAACCTCTACCACATACGCAGTTGTTAAAGTGATTTTCCGTATTGGTAGAGAGTATGATAATATCAGATCCTGGTCTCGTTAACAACCAAATGATTATTTCACACCGTGGTCATTTAAAAATTTACTTTATAAATATTCAAATAAAAATTTCAATTACAAATTTACGTGAAAACAAATATTCAGTTTTAATTCTATTTAAGTTTTAAAGTATTCCTTTAATTGCCTTTTATTGAAACAAGTTATAATTCATTTCCATTTAAGTTCTGAATGATTCTCTATTTAAATTCGATTTATAACCAGTTTAAGTGGCCAGTCAAATTCTAATGCACCTTTCCAACCTTTCTATTTATTTAAAGTTATAAGAATCTATTTTATATATAAAGTAAATTGAACCCCTTTTAAAATATTTTATATTAAATAAAACTAATCTTATACAAATTAAAATAAATTAAACTCTTTATTTGTTTATTTTAAAACCTTATTTTATATATTTTAGAAAATAAACCTATAAGTAATATTTACAAATTACCATTTACATTAAACTTATACTTTTATATCAACATTTTAAGGTTATAAAATGTTTCCAAAATAAAATAGAATACTTATTGCATTTCGAAATCAAACTCATAAATATCTTTGAAATATTTGGAAATCATTTTCAAAAATAGACCAACAGTCCGTATATAATTTTCTATCCTATGGTCAAGTGATACAGATATTTGTTGTTTTAATCTGTAATAGTTTAAATTTATGGATTTATATTATTAAACCCGCAATCCCAAAATTATAATAATGGTTTAATATCGCTTGGGTTTATCATTTCAACCCATAACGAAGTTCCCCTATTCTAAAGTCCATTCGGATATGTATCATTTCAACCCATAGTGATTTCTAAACTAAGGGAACTTGTAGAGTGAGAACAATAAATTGCATAGCATAACATAGCAACTACTAGCGAAATAAATCAATATACCACAGTGTAAATTTCAGAAGTAACTAAAAATAACTTATCACATTTAACAGTTAATAGCTGGCAGTTTAGTTTGAACGGTACATTTAGATTGTCATTTCCTATGAAATTAACTAAATGAGCATAAGAGTATTAATCGTGAGTAATTGCTCACCTTTTGAGGCTACAGGATGATGGAAAATAGCTACGGGAAAGAATGACGTATTGGACACTGGTAGGAATCAGGCACGATAAGTCAGTTTGTTGCGACAAGCAAGGATAGATTTTAGCACGATGATGGAGTGAGCCAATATATACATATATAATTAAAATCAATATTTAAATTAAAACCCTTGTAAAAATCCAAAATCTTTATACATATCGTATTTTAAAAGTCACTACCAGAATCAAACAGCGCCTCAGCTATGGAAACAAATCTTTATAATATAAGGATCAAAATATGTATACATTACATTTTAAAAATCTCTATATCCATTTTTAAAATCAAAACATCAATTTATATATAGTTAATGTTAGTTGATCCATATATGCAGCCTGCAAAATATATAAGTAAATATCTACCCACAAAACAAATGTAAAAGAAACGACATAAGTACAAGCTACTATATAAACTATATATATATGTGTATACTATAGATCATAAACACAGAAACCAGCTACGCTTACATACAACAGTGTGTTATGTGTTACTAATATACACTTATATACACTTTATATAACAGATCTATATATTATAATATAAAAATAATAAAATCAATAATTAATAAAAATCAAGATATATGTACATATAGATATATAGACTCATAGGCAGACACATCAAAACCATATTTTAATAACAAATATATATTTAACTATAGTACATTATATGTATCTATATTTAAAATCCAAACATATAATATTTCGAAGTAGAATGCGCGAAATACTTTATAATATATATACATAACAGGCAATAGCCGAGAAAGTTAGGGTAATGTACAAAAGTAAGGTGAAAGGCTTTAGACTTCAGACTATATATAAACTATATATACATCAGGCTATATTTATTAATGTATATACTCAAGCTTTCTCATACAAATAACCCGCAAGCTAAAAATATAATAAGGTCGAATTGCTTAGTGACTACACGGGATGGATGGGTTGCGGTGCACGGCTTGGATGGGGAGAAGCGGCAAGGTGGAAGGCCGGGCAAGTTTGGGCAGTGGGAGATGACATGGGATCGGGTATCGAAATGAATCTCGGAGTGGGTTGCCGGCCTTCGCGTGGCATCGGTGGGTCTTCGACGAAAGTGCGGGCAGAGGGAAAAGGATGGAGTTGGTTTGGGGTAGAGATGTGTGGCGTGTGAAGGTCGAAGAGGAATAGCTTTGAGGAAGGGGAGGGTACAGTGTAGCCTTGGGTATCTTGTAAAGGATAAGAGGGAAAGAAAGCACAAGGAGCTCGGCAAAGGAAAAGAAAAAGGAGATCAAAAAGGAAGAAAAAGAAAGCCACAAAAAAGACAAAAAAATTAAAGAACAAAAATGAATGTACCTGGTTCGAATATAAGTTTGGTAAAGAATAGGTACGTAATATAAAGAAACAATTGTAATATCAACGGTCAAATCCCTAAATTCAGTTGATAATTTAAAGCAATAAATTTTGTTTGGGTAGCAAGTTTCAATTTTGAAACCGAAGGAAAAAGTATAGTCACCATTTACGGTACCGTTATAACGAACCATTTTATCGCTTCCATCGTGCCCTGGACCTCAAAATATAGAAATAAATATATTACAGTGATCAGCCTGACGAGATGAATAGAATAGTACACAGATATCGCTGGCACGATCAAATTATAAAAACTCGAATTTCCGCTATCGAAAATGCTGTTAAAACGCAGGAAATAAGGCAACCGAAGCCATAGAAGTCCAAATTTGACAAAACGAATTACGGGATCTCTCTTAGAAAGCGATTTACATTTTTATTAGATAAAAATATTTAGTTTTCAAAAGTATTTAAATTTCACCTAATTAACTGATTAAATTTAATTTTAAATTTCACGAATGAATTAACTTTAATATTTTCCAATAAAAATTTACCGATTACTATAATTAAATAAACGCATTTCAACTATCAAATTTTTATTTCGAAATTTTATTATTTAAATTTCAAGAAAATTTTAGTTAATCATGTTATAAAATGGTTAAAATTCTCAGGTCGTTACATCTAAACTGTTTAGGGCAAAGTGTTATGATTTCAAGGTGTTATAATTTCAAAATTGTTATGATTTCTAAAGTGTTGTGATTTTGAAAATGTTATATTTTTAAAGCGTTACGATTATGGAAATGAATATTGAATATTGTTTAAAGTGAATAATGATATCAAACTGATATGGTTCGAAATGAATATGATATTTTGATATGAAGTATGAACTATTTGAAATGAAATGACCATGGTGTGAAATAAGTGTTTGGTTGTTAATGAGACTGGGATCAGATATTTTCATACTCTCTACTAATACCGAAAACCACTTTAACAACTGTGTACATGGTGGATATTGCAGAATGAAGTAGGATGGTTTGATGACGATTCTGTATGGTATTTACGTAGCCCTGACTCTCGTGAGTCAGCTTGACGTGGCTAAAACAGGAGCCATGTTGGGCCAAGTGAGGTTATTTCTCCTATCAGACACATTTCTTCGATACCATTCTATTGCTTTTTTGATTTGATTGAGTGCACCCTTTGATTTGGGAGTGTGTCACGAGGTATACGGTAGTAGCTGCTATGCGTTACCGTCGGTCTGGATCCGTAAACAGTATATCTACCCTAGCATTACCTCGAGTGCCTTGTCGCATGCCCTGTCACGCATTCGACGAGTTTGGTTTGTACCATACCTATGGAGTGCCTCTGATAGCCCTCCAGTTTACGAAGGAATTACGGTACTGTATAGACCATGGGAATATATAAAAATGTGTTAAGGGGGGTATAGGTAATGCCTTAACGCTATTTTAACAGTTTACTATAGACATATTATAGTAGCGCATATTACTACATAGTAGATAGTTCCACGGATCCTTAGAGGATGGAAATCCTAAATATCCTTTAAGTTACTTGTATTTCAGTTGATATTTCACTTGAGTTGAATTTACCAATAAGAATTTTAATCCTAACTCAAGTGTTTTGTGTTTTTGCTTTACGCTCGGGTCAGACTGAGTGTCACAATATTTAAGACTCTCCTTTGGAGCTTTGGAGCTTTGCTTGAAGATCCATCTATATATATTCAGTTTTCAACTATCGAGTTGTTCGTTTAGACTTGTCATCTGTTTGTATTCGAGACTACATTATATTGGAGATATTCCGTTGTATTTTATTTCAAACTCTGTTGTTTATATAATAGCTTCATGAACTCCTATCTATCTTTTTTGCTACTTACTGTTGTAATAATCTATGTCTGTGATTCTGTGATTTATTTATTTACTATATATGTTGAGTTTTGCCAAATATAAAATTAACAATCTGTTGTTTTGAGAAATTCAAGTCCGACATGTGCAGATGCAAATGGCTCAAAATAGCGGGTCGTTACAGTTGGTATCAGAGCTTTGGTTTAGGAAAAATTTAGCATATAGAGTAAATTTAATTACAGAATCGCCTTCGTTCAAGTTTGAATTTCTCCTCTTTAACTTGGTTTCCTTTGAATTTTTTAGAACCTTCCCCTTTGTTTTGAAATCCATTCTTGTCCTTCTATTCGCGTTCTTCTTGATATAGGAGCATCCCATAATTCCATTTCTGTCCCAACAACCCAAGTATGATTTGTAAAAGGGTGAAAATACTTTGCAACAGGCGTCGATTCACCGAAGATTTTTGCATCCTCAGTTTAGATGCTGTTATTTCTTATAGGTCCCGAACAGTTTTCTAGTAGATGATCCGGGTAATTCTCTCTTGATCAAATGTCAAATGCTTTTGGATTATGCAGGCAGTTTACCTTTTTTCTCGTTTCTCAGCCTGATAATCTTGACTCTACCCCAATAGTCAGAGATTATCCTGATGTATTGAGTGAAGTCACTTCTCCTCCTTTCAAGGGGGAAATTGAACTCCGCTTTGATCTTATCCCTGGAATCTCGGTTGACCCGATTAAGGTCGCCACGATAAAAATAGGTCTATCCATTTCTCCTTTTGTAATTTAATTATCTTATATTCTTTTCGGGTCTATCTTTGTAGTTAGAATTCTCTTTAATTAAAGTCCCTCTAAATTTGAATCTACATCCTTGTTTTGAAATCCATACTTGAATCATCCTGAGAGGGAGTGTATTTGTAATTTATATAAATGTTTTATATTAGGTTGTTTGAACTGTTAAGTTTGATTTGGAGTTTCGATTGATTCGTCTGGCCAATGTTACCGATAGGAATTCCAAAACACTTGAACAGAGCAAACTGACACAATATTAGTTTCAAATTTGGTAAATGAAATAATTTATGACTATATTATATATATATAAGTATAATTTTTCTAAAATTGGATAGTTAATTAAATTGGTTGTTAGGAATGATAATACTAGATTATCATTTATTATTTTTGTCATCATTATTAAATCATTTTTTACTGTTATATGTTATAAGGTGTTGAAATTTTATAAACATGGTTCATTTGATTTGAAAATGAACTAAACTTAAATCAAGGATTTAAGAAACTAATCTTCGGCACTTCTCAAAATTTGGTTTCAAAGGTTTTGGGAAATATATTATTTGAAAGTATTTTCGAGTGGAAATTGTTTCAAAAGAATAATTTAAAAGAATTAAGTCTGTACTCTTTTTTTGTCACTGGAAAATAATTTCGGTGATGACTGCAGCAACATTGATATTTATTTTCGAGCCTCAAAGTGGAGAGGCTTCTTAGCAGCTTTGCTACGCTTTTGTCTTGGAAAAAATGGATTTGATTTAAATTTCTTGTATATGATTTGATTTACAAAATATATATATGTATATAATTATTTTAAAATAGTTTGAAGTGAAACCGAAAATTTGAATCTTAAGTTCCATATGTAGAAATGGTTTCAAATATAGAAATGAAGCAAAATTTTGAATAATGGAAGTACTTAAAATGAGAAATGGGATTGAAATAATTCGAAACAGTTAAACTAGGAAAAATTTATTTGTATAATAAGCAATTGCATTCTAATGTATAACTTACCTAAAATATTCAAAAAGTTAAATGTTAGGGTGAATATTAAATTGAAGGTTATATAAGAGAAATAAAGTAATAAATTGTTCGAACTAAAATTTGGCTAATATAAATGTTGTAAATAAAAGAAAGTTTGCATAGTATTTAATTACACTTAGAACCTTAATATAACTTACCTAGAAAAGGTTAAATGTTAATGAGAATAGGGATTGAATAATATACAATATAAATGTGAACAATAAGATGTCCAAAATGATATTTTGTTAAGGAACCTTATAAATAATAAATGGAATAATGAATTGAACAACAAAAAGAGAACTAATTGGTTAAATAATAAATGATTATAATAAATGTTTATACAATTAACATATGTTGCAAAATATATTAAGTGAATAAAATTAAATAAACAAAGGAGAATAATATTTAAGCAGATAAATATGAACTTAAGAATAGTGAATTTGAATTTTAAGTGGAATCAACTTAGCTGAAGATAAATGGATAAAATAAATGAGTTAATTTAAAAATGAATTTGTTTGAAAAAAATGTTGATAAAATGAAAGAAAACAAATTTTAAATTGAATGACTATTTATTAGTTGAACAAAATGGATTAAACCAAATTGTTGAATATTAATTTATCTAAAATTGAAATCTATATGGTTTTGAATAGTTGAAGTTGAATGTTAAGTTGGATCAACTATGGTTGATCAATAGATTTAATAGATAAGTAAATTGTTCTGAAATTTTTTGAGATAAATGTTAATAAATGGGAAACAAATCAATTGAATAAAAATATATGGAAATGAAACCAATCAAATGTGAACACAATAAATTTGATTGATTAAATAAAATGAATTGACATCAACTAATTGAATATAAACCAATTTTAAAATAAATGTAGTTTATATGGTTTTGGAATTAGTTGTGGTATCTAGTATTTACTATTTCAAATCTATCTTTTCTTCTGGTTGTTTCTATTCTCTTATCTCCTTCCTTTTCGGGGACAAAAAGTTTTGAGTGGGGGAGAGTGTAACGACCCGTAAATTTTAAGGAATTTAATAACGTAATTAACTGAAATTTTGCTCGAAATTTAACAATAAAATTTCAAAATAAAAATTTGATATTGGGAATGCGTCTATTTAAACATAGCGAATGGTAAATTTTCATCTGATAATGTGAAAGTTAATTTTGTTGTGTAATTTTATTTAAAATTTAAATCAATTAATATTTGATTATAATAAAATATTTCTCAAACCTGAATATTTCTATATAATAAATTTGTAAATCATCTTATACGTGAGACGCCATATTTCGTTTCGTCAAATTTAACTTCTATAGCCCTGTTTATCTTATTTTCAACGAAATAGTAGCAATTTGTCAACGAATATCGAATTTTGAAAAATTAATCGTATCGCTTATATCTGTGTACCATTTTGATCATCTCGTCGTGTTGATCTCAGAAGTATATTATTCATGTGTTTCGAAGTCCGGTACGTGGCGGAATCTACGTAAATGGTAACCGAATCAGTACCCGTTTTCATGCCTTTTGGTATTCTTGTCCTTTCAACTGTACAGCCGTTGGAAAAAAAATGGTTGCTTGCTATTAACATTCCCTGACCTTCAACCGTAACCATTTATCTTTCTATTGTTTTAATAGTTGTACTTCTCGTTTAGAATTTGCTTGTCTCTTCTTTTTCAAGCATGTTCATTTTTCTTCCTCTAAACTGCTACTTGATTTTGTTATAACTGTTGCATGCTCTGTAGTATCTTCAACCTGATGCTTAATCACTGTAACTGCTAGTTTGAAGTCCTTTGTCTATTAGCTTTATTCATGTGAATTTTACTGTTGATTTTGACCTGATGCTTGAAGTTATGTGTGATATACTATGGTATTGTAGTCTTATTCACACTGCATATATGTTGTTTCATGTCTGAACTCGTCCGCATTTTTCTTTGTATACGTGTGTGAGTATACAAGAATATATATATATGTTGTTATTTTGTGACTGCACCTGATTGTCTTCATGTGACTACACTTTTACACTGTGCACGTGTGCATGCATATGTATTGGGTTGCAGTGACCTTTGAACCATTGCTAAGGCTTCACATTGACTGCTGCAGTTTCATTACATTATGTTTATATATATGTATACCAATGTGTGTGAATTTTGTTCTTGTTAGTTGCCAAGTCTGGTTCATGATATTTGTGAAGCTGGTTCATTGCGCTAGCTCGAGTTGCTTTGAATCTCCATTGGATAGTTGCTGCTGCACCATGTAGTCTTTGCTTGTATATATGTGTCAATGTTGCATTATGTTGTGCCTATTCTTCCTTTCACTGGTGCAGTGCATACGCTTATGCGTTCTGCATTTTGTCCTGATGTTGTAATTCACTCTATTGAATGTTATTACTGGTGCCATTGATATATGCTGCATCCTTTTGTTTATTTTTACTGGAAATGGTCTTGGCCGAGTCTGGTGTTGTTTTGATTAAGACTGTGTTCTTGTTTGGTTGTATTTGAACTCTTGTGCTCAACAATTTTGTGATGTTTTGTAGTGCACCTGAGTTGTATCCAGCTTAAAGCTCGCGTTTGACCTTGTGCTGATAACGTGACTTTCACTTAAGTTGAACCCGGCTTTTGATTTGGATTTGACCTTGTTCTTACCTATCCCTACAATCTTGTCAAGTGTATATTGGTCACGTCATTGTGGCATGTACAGTGATACACTGTGCATGTCACAAGTTGTTTGTGTATGATGAATTCAAAATTAAATGATGACGAACAATCCAAATAACCGAGGCAAATAGTATTTTCAAAATCACATTTTAATTTACACTGCAAAATATTTTCTTTTCAATTTTAACGCGTTAGTGTTTATTTTTCAGATTTCTCAAATGCTGGATTCAATCTGGAATAAAGTTGAAAATAAATACGAGTGAATGAGTGATATGTCATGAGTTGCATTTGTAAATGAAAATTATGATGTGATTGAAATTGTAATGTAATTGAAATTGTATATATATAGTGAGAGCTCAAATTTTTACTATTCAAAATTGTAATAAACTATTTATTTGAATAAAATATCTCTTTGAATTTAAATTCTGTGTTATTTATTTTATTCAGCAAATATTTATTAATTTTGCGAAGAATAAAATAGTACATTAACAAATACATTTAAATGAATATATATATATATATATATATAGTTTGTGTGTGTGTATTATCATCAAACAAAAATCATATACTAGCATATTCAACAAGCAGCTCCCCGAAGCATTCCACTCAGATCGAGCACGTTCGCCCTTACTTCTAGCCGAGCTATGCAGCTTATATATGTTATATATGCACACGTATATATCTACAAATATGTATATTCCTTTGTAGCTTCTCATCTCCATTTATACAGAGGTATATTATATTATTTATATTGCATTATGAAGAGACAGTGTGTGTGTATAGGTTTTGTTTATATATAAAAGTTATATAAGTAGTTTATTATATGTTGTATATATATAAAGTGATGCAAGCTTTGTGTATAATCCACTGTTGGTTATATTAGTTTATATAAGTCGTATATAACAGGTTGTGTGTATATATTAGTTTATTTCATGCATATAATATATTGAGTTAGTAGATGTATATTTTAAAATGCAAGTTATAGGGATTTAGAAGAAGAAAAATAAGTATTCATTTTTAAATATATTATATATGTACATATATATATATATTTCATTCGAATATGTTATATATGTTTACAGTTCATAAGTTTATATTATCTCACGAAAAGTATTATATATTATATTATAAAGTTATTTATATATGTGTGTTAGTTTATACACATAATATGTAAATTTATATATGTTGAAGTTATAATGTGTTAGTCTGCTTAATATGTTAGCTGTAAATGAAGTTTATACTATATCTGTAGCTTGTATTTGGTTCTCAAGTAATCTGTTCATCATTTTTTCTATTTCCCAAAACTTGTTTCATGTCTTCCTAATATATAAAGCTTATATCTATGCAAGTTTAGTTGTTTATAATGAATATTGTTTTATATAATATTTATAAATGTAATTTCTATATATGTATAAAAAATTAGATTTTAAATTTATATGTTTTGGAAATTTTAATTTATAAGTTAGTTTTGAAAAATATAAATTTTAAGATTTTCTTATAGTTTTTTATTTTAAAATATATATATAAACAGATTTAATATAAAAATAAATTTAATAATAAGATATAATTTAATAAAATTTAATTTAATTAGTATATAATACATTTAAGTATTTACTTAAATTTATATTAACATTTTAAAAATAGATTTTATAACTTCAATAATAAGGTTGGGAAGATAAATTAATGTTGAATAGGAATTTAAATTGGTTAATAATTGAAATTAAATAAGAATTTTTTTGAACTTATTGATTTTGGAGATTTTGAAAATTATGATTTATAACTTGATTCGATAAAAAGGTGATTAAATGAATATTATCAACTTTAAATAAAATTGAGACTGAATATTTAATATTGATTTAAATTTATAAACTGAGATTTTATTTAATTGTTATGAAAATGATTAAGTGAATATTTTCCAATTTGAATAAAATTAAAGTTAAATGTTGAAATACAAATGAAAATTATATTGTAAATGTTTGAATATTTAAAATTTGAAATCTTTGAATTTTAAATTGAAATGGTTAGAGTGGAATCGATTTAAATTGAATGGTGGAATTTAAGATGGTTTGAATTGATTTGCTGAATTAGAGGAAAATAATTTTATTATATAAAGTGTTTTATTATATATATAAACTATCTTAAATTTATAAAGTATTTTAACATATATACTATTTTCAACATCTAAATGTTTAGGGGAAAGTGTTATTATCTCAAAGTGTTATGATTTTAAAAGTGTTACGATTTCTAAAGTGTTACGATTTCAAAAATGTTATAATTTTTAAAGTGCTACGATTCTGAAAATGTATATTGAATATTGTTTAAAGTGAATAATGATATTGAACTGATGTGGCTCGAAATGAATATGACATTTTGATATTAAGTATAAACTATTTTAAATGAAATGACCATGGTGTGAAATAAGCGTTTGGTTGTTAAAGAGACCGAGATCGGATATTGTCATACTCTTTGCCAATACTGTGATGACCGGCCCTTCACGACCCTCGAACATCGACACAAAATACACCACAAATAATATGCCGACGCTTGAGTGCCGGAAAAGACAGATTGTCGAGGGAAAAGAAAGAAGATAGAAGAAAGAAGGAACTAAACAATAACAGAATCTCATAATCGCAGCGGAACAAAATAATACATAATATCAAATCTTTGCATAAAATAAAAACTATATCTGTTTTTATATATTACATCATCATCAGAGTATTACAAACAAACAACAATTACTATCCTGACAATTTCATACAATCACGCAGCGGATATAAACAAATATGGTAATACGTCTCGGACTCCAACTCCCCTCCTGAGCTCCACAGCATCCTTTCCTGTAATCTATAATACTTGATCTGACCTTAGCATTATAATAAAATAACAACCAAGTCGGTCTGGAATACCAGTGTGAGAGAAATACACCCAAATTGATTATTAAAGTTTCAAAGTCCTTTGAAAACAAAAGCATCTCGTAAGACCACGCCATAAATAAACTTGTCGGGTTTTTACCTTACGATAGCTAAAACACGTTTTATCAAAATCTTCTGATATTATAATAGGGTCTATATACAAATACTTATTAAAATAGCCGAAATTGTTAATTCATTAAATTCCAGCTACTAGCCACAAAGTGGGTTATCCAAACAAAACTCGTAAAAGGTGCGTAGGGAGAATGGATTTCCAACTAATGACTAGGCACTGGGGTAACACCAGTCACAGTACATGGCCTAGATCATAGTACCGGGGATTACTCCCAATCCCCTGCAACATAAGACTGGGACTACCTCTTACTGGATAATCCCGAGTAAGATCCCCCCTGCGGTTGGGGTCAGCAACCGCACCACTAAGCCGAATAAAAGGGACATCTAGACAGGGATGTCCTCACCCTAATGGGAGCTACCCACATAGCCGTGCTACATATCCCCTAATTTTCAGTCATTCCTGGTTGATGAGGCTTGAGGCTAAGCGTTACCTTTTAGAACGTTTCACTTAGAATGCCCATCGTCCACCTGACGATGTTCCGAAAGCATTCATCCATACAAGTCCGTCCCAGGTTCGAACGGAACCAAAGGTACTACTCTTACTACATCCATTTTGGAATCACCTCAGGATTAGTAGCGACTAGCCCTTGCACTTCACTGCTCCATCTTCGACTCCGAACTCGTCTTCCTCACGAAAACATACAAACCGAATCGAAGTGGTTTTCGAGAATTTAATCCTGATCTCGGTCTCTTCGAAACGATCAACGCATCAGCCAATATTGATAGTCGGTGATTTAACAATCAATTAACATTCACAAACATCCATCAACAATAAATAATTGCCCAAATTGTTTATTAACCTCAAAATATCTTCATAAGATATATTCCCACTTTCAACCCTTTTGAAAACAGTTTCCAGACCATCTTCCTTTTTACGGAATAAATCTTCCAACATTTTATATTTCCTCTGAAAATAACCAAGTCCAAATACTTTAGATTTTAAAATAATTTAAATCTCTTTATTCTTGAATATACCCTTAAACATTTAAATTTAAACTACCTAAATATTTTATTTAAAATATATACCTTTAAAGTATTTCAAACAAAACAGCTTTATAAAATACAAACTACTTTTCTTTAAAGTAAAAGTTAAGCCATACTAGATTTAAAATATGAGTTATGAAATTCTATACTAGTTTCCAAAAAAATATTATAACTAAACTTTTTTTTTTAAATAAACTATTTTATTAAAATATAAATAATGATCATTATCTTTAAAACATAATACCAATTAACCTTTAAAATAATTTCTATTATAACTAATTTAATAAATATTTACCTTCAAAATTTATACAACTTAGATAAAAAACTTCTTAAAACATTCCTTTAAAATCAACTTCAAAACTTCTAACTTTTACTCAAAACCCGCTTAAAACATACTTGGCTTTCACGGAAATACACTTTATTCCATAATAGTCTAAAGAATTCCTTTTATAAATCCTGATTGATTTATCTCCATTCAAATTTACGTTCCAACCCCGTGAATTCCTTTCCATACTTTAAAAATAAACATTTTTTATTTTTAAACACATTTCCCATTTCCTGGAAAATCACTTTCAAAGTATATGCTTAAACTATTTAAAATAAGGCTGCCAGAAGTTTACTTAAATGAAAATAATACTTAGGAAAAATAGAGGAGTTTCTAAGTAATTTAAACCAAAATTACCTTTTTAAAATAGAGTTATTAAATCAAATATTTATATCAAAATCCCCCTTTTGGAAACTTAATACTAATTTACCTTTAAATACTTTAAATTCCATAATTACTTAAATAAATATTTACTTACTTAAAATATATTTAAAAATAATATATTTTTCTAAAATATTTCTAAAATCACATTTTAAACTTTTAGTTTATATTTTGAAAACTTTTCTTTGAGAACATACTTAATTTTCCAGGGAATACACTTTCCATCTTTAAAAACAATCCCACTGCTCTTTTAAACGATTTGCACTTCTTATAGAATTTCCCACGGTAATCTATACTTTAAATTTGTCCTCCGATAAATATTCCACTTATAAACCCAGTTTATAAATTCTCATTCCTCATTTCCTTTTTAAACACCATTTCAAAAACACTTCAAATTCCAAAACAATTTCTTAAATTTAGTTTCTTTAAATTCATTACTTAAAAATCCCTTTTATTTCCTTTTAAACCCAATTTATTTTATTTATATTTTAAATTCCCAGATTGTATTCATCCAATCATAGCACAGCACAATTTAAAATTTCAAATTAATCTATCACAGTACATAAATAAAATACATCATCAATTATGAAAATAATTTGTATATTGTGAGGAATCCAGTTGGATTCCTCCAACCTGTTTTCCTGCATCCATAGACGTTAGCATAACAGATAAAATATCATATCCAAACTGATAATAATAATCACATTCAACCAATCAATCATTCGTTTAAATTTTAACTATTAAAATTAACTGGAAATTCCAGATGTGAGTGAGCTAACCCACCTTGAGTTTCGACGAGCGTTTTAATTTTAAATTAAATCGAACCATTCGATTTAATTCAAAAATTTTGGTTGCTCCAAACATCTTCGGATCTGCTGCAGTGCGTAGATCGCGTCACTGCGATTTCGTTGCTTCTTGTTTCGTCAGAATCTGATCACGCATGCACAAGTTATGGACTTATATAGTTTTATATAAATTTTTAAACAAAATTCCTTTTTTTTAATAATTACCATTGGCCGTTCACTTTGAACAAAAGAAAGCAGGCCGCATATATCATCTTTTTGTTCGTGCCTCTAGGGTTTCAACACAACCCATTGTCGTCTAAATCGTGAATTATCGCGACCACCCTGGAGCCATTCACCTCGATCGGAGGCCACCACTATGAAGCCCAACGTCAAATCCACCTCCACCCAAAATCCAGTGAAACTCGGCAGCTCCACCATCTCGAAACACGTGCACGAACATCCACCTTCCACCATGATTTTCTGTCCATCCAAAGCTCAATACTTGGTCGTAGCCATTCAACTAGAAGAACTCGATGAGCTCGTCATCTTCCTAGTTAGAAGATTTTGCCATAATTGAGTAGATTTCGAGAAAAAAGGAGGGAGAAAAGAATTGTTTTCAGCCATTGAATAATATAGTGGCAGCTCCAAAAGAAGAATAGGGTTTCAGCCCTAAAACGTGTATATACATGTGTGTGTGTATTAATTTAATAATATTTTCACAAATCACTTGACTTTTCAAACGAGTTCCAAATCGCACATGCCGCCTGGCGTTTATAAGGTTTTACCCGCATTATGAACGTAATCAACGTGTTTCGGAGGCTAATTTGATCATATGTGGAAGATAACTTTTTAAAGCGATGTAAAATATTAAATTATCGATTTTAATTTCAACGCGTTTCTCACCCATACGAGCAAACGGTAAATCCAAACGCTACGAAATTTGAAATCCGATAATAATACACTATAATGGATCCAATGAAACTAGTCTTGTCGAATTCCGAGACTGTGCCCCGGAAGGCTATTTTAACTCGTCGATAAATCCAAGCGATTTCCAAAATCGTCGAAATCACTTAAAATTTCACTTTTAAAATTTTACTATCTTAATTATAAATCATATAGAATTTACATTCATATTAGAAATCATTCCGATTCACTTCGAATCAAAATCTGATTATTTACATTATTTAAATATATATTAAACTTCATTATTAAATTGATATAAAATTCCAAATTCAACTTATCGACTCTTAATTCCATCTAAAAATCCAATAGAAAAATTCAAATCAAACTAAACTTAAAATAAACCTTAGGAACCATTTTCATAACTATTTACCTCCAGATTCACAAATTATCCCAATTTCCAAATATTAAATTATTATTAGTCAATTTCAATTGAATTGCCATATTCGATATTTTAACTAATTATATTAATCTAACCAAAATCTTATTATTAAAAATCAATTTATAATTCACATTCAACATTTAAAATGAATTAAATGTTCAAAATCTAACGATCAAAATTCTGGGTCGTTACAAATACCGAAAACTACTTTAACAACTGTGTACGTGGTGGAGATTTTAGAATGAAGTAAGATGGTGTGGTGATGATTCTGTATGGTATTTACGTAGCCCTGACTCCTGTGAGTCAGCTTGATGCGGCTAAAACAGGAGCTACGCCGGACCAAGTGAGGTAATTCCTCCCATCGGACACATTTTTTCGATACCATTCTATTGCTTTTGTGATTTGATTGGGTACATCCTTTGATTTGGGAATGTGTCACGAGGTGGGCAGTCGTAGCCACTATGCATTACCACCACTCTGGATCCGCAAACGGTATATCTGCCCTGGCATTGCCTCGAGTGCCTTGTCGCATGCCCTACGCGCCTTCCTCGAGTTTGGTTTGTACCATACCTATGGAGCGCCCTCTGATAGCCCTTCGGTTTATAGAGGAATTACAGTACTGTATAGACTATGGGAATATATAAAAATGTGTTAAGGGGATATGGGTAACTCCTTAACGCTATTTTAATAGTTTACTTTACTATAGACATATTATAATAGCGTATGGTACTACATAGTAGATAGTTAAACGGATCTTAGAGGATGGAAATCTAAAACATCCCTTAAGTTACTTGTATTTCACTTGACATTTCACTTAAGTTGAATTTATTAATATAAGAACGTTAATCTTGACTCGAGTGTTTTGTGGTTTTGCTTTACGCTCGGGTCAGACTGAGTGTCACGGCGTTTGAGACTCACCTTTGGAGCTTTGGGGCTTTGCTTGAAGGTCCATCTATATCTATTCAGCTTTCAGCTATCCAGTTGTTCTTTCAGACTTGTCATCTGTTTGTATTCGAGACGACATTGTATTGTCGATGTTCTGTTGTATTTTATTTCAAACTCTGTTATTTATATAGTAGCTTCATGAACTACTATTTATCTTTTCCGCTGGTTACTGTTGTAATACACTATGTCTATGATTAAAATATTTATTTATTTACTGTAGTGCTATAGTAGATGTAAATGGCTCGAAATAGCGGGTCGTTACACTTATATAAAAATAATTTTGTGTTAAATTTCCTATTGAGTGCTTTAAGAATTTTGGTCGATACGCCTCATAAACATTATCGATAGGAATTTTTAAACACTAGGACGAGACATTCGGACAAAATGTTTTGGGCAATAAAATAATTTTTGAAATAATAACTAGTGAGTATATATAACTTCTTGCTAGAAGTTAGCTTTTCCAAGTTTAAAAGTAATAATTGTAATAATAATAATTTAATTAAATTTAAAGAAAAATAATGATTGGATTTTTGACTTTTTTTTGAAAATGATGCTTTGAGAAATGAAGTTGTGTTAAAATGATTTAGAGTGTGACGTAATAGTAATTATTCTTAATTTTTAACATTATTGGATTTGATGAACTGTCAAAATGATTTTTGGTGTATACATTTGCTTTATTTCTACTTTCTATGTTCATTCAGCTAAGTTGGGTAAAACTGACTAGTGGTAATAATATTAAAGATTTTCAGCTGGGGAGTTACAGGTTACAGAGATAAAAGCATGCCTAATTATTCTTCTCATATAAGTACATTAATACAGATAGACACCAGTTACAGAATAGAAAAATAAAACATTTACTTCTATAGGATTATACCATACAAATACAACTTTATTTGTATAATTGTGTGGCTATAGCTATAAGCTTTCTATTAGAGGTTCGTACAATAAAATCTAATATATTAAAAATTCTCACTTATCATAATTCAAATTAATTGTCTCTTTATAAAAATAAAAAAATAAAAAAAATCTGGAAATATCTCTTGATTGATTTACTCTTATTAAATTATTTTATCAGTCATTTCATATGAGCTAAAAAAATTCCAATAAATTAAATTTTGTGAGAATACTGAATTGGATTTGATGTCAATATAGATTCTCTTGCACTAACTATATAATAATTTGCTTATACTATATCCCATTTCACTTGCATTACTTAAAATTACTTGCATTATAGTTTATAAACTTGCATTATATTGTATTTGAAAGCGGGTTTGCACAATAGTAAATTGACCAACATCTCTAATGTTGATTTCACTTTATTTGCATTATATTTGAACCTATTCTGCATTTATTTATATGCGCTACGTCCAGGATTGACTTGGACCATAATAAGTAAACCTACGTTGTATTAATATTGGCTGCGTAATATTGAAATTTTCTCGCATACTGAAATTTTCCTTGCATTATTCTTAACCAATATACATTATAACAACTAACTTGTATTATATTAAAATTCAACATTTGTCTGTTTTATTTAAATCTTGATTTCAAGATTTAACTAAGTATATCTATTTATGTTTATTTGGTTAGCATATATTAAATCATGGAATATAACAAATTGGTATATAACTCAATTAATAAATTAGGAAAATTTAATTATATTTGATTAGTAATCCTCATACTTAAATATTATCATACTTAAGTTGATGCTAACCATGCGTTATCTCTCAATCCTTCAAAAATTATCTCATGCTCAAATGCCTAGTGTAGGAGCCTAGCTTTTCATAGATAAAAATATGTATGTAAACTAGAAATGCCCATGTTCAATAGTACTTTTCTTTCACATACAAAGTCTACTTATCCCAATTTGGTAAATTTTGAAATTTTTTTTATGACTGTAAAATTTATAGTTGAATTGTACTAGCCGTTTTCGAAACTATCATTTTTTTGATTTTTTTGATGGAACTTTATATACAAAAAATCACAAATAATATGTCAGTATATGTTCAAATCACGCTACGCAAGTTCGAACCTGTAACGGACCCGTATTTGAGCCAAATTAAATTCAGCAATTAATATAAATTTTTGGGTTTATTTGTAAAATAATTTGAAATTTTCTAAAAATAAAATAAGTGTTTGTTTTGTATAATAAATTGATTGTAAATTTGATTTTGGAATTGAAATTCAAAAAAATATATTTTGAGAAATAAATTGGATTTGAAAAACACTATATTTTAAATTAATAAAAGTTTTTTTTTCTAATTTTGTATACATAATATATATTTGTATGTATGTATGTATGTATGTATATACATTGTGATTTGGAAGTAATATTTGAATTTAATATAATAATTTTTCAAAAGGCTTTATAATATGAATATTTATTATCATATTTAAATTAATGCATGAATAAAAAGACAAGTGTAAACCAAGTAAACATACTTAAACAAGTATAAGTTAATTTTATCATGAATTTAACATTTGTAAGTTGATTTAGCATGCAAATATACAAGTGTCACATTTTTAATTTTCTTTCATTCAAAATTTATGAATTAAGAAGAAAACAGGCTGCTCATTTTATTCTCAGTTAAAAATTTAAAACCTTCTCTCATCGTCGAACTAAAACAAACCAGAAAAATTAAGATCGGTTCATCTTAGATCAACATCAAAACCAAATTCAAGTTCAAAACAAAATCAAAGCCTAAAAAAGCACGAAAAAAAAAACTAGAAGCAAGCAAATCAGATAGTTTCAACCAGATCAAATTCTAGTTTTCAAATTTCAACCAGAAACAATCTTTTACATCTCAAAAACATCAGAGCAAGCTAAGGATCAGATCAAAGTTCAAGTTATCAAACATTTCCAGTTTTCCAATTTCAGTTCCAGATTTCTGTTCTTCTTCCAAGTAAGCAAACCTCTTGACTCTGTCATTATATCTTGATGTTTGGATAATATTGGGAAGTATGATTGTGAAAATGGTTTGTATGAATATAAAATGTGATTGTATGCCTGAATACAAAGATATTTGAGTATGCATGTATGTGTACAAGCATATTCACCCTGTTAAAAGATATATAGACTTATATTAGGATCAAAATTAAATTCCTCTTCTTCCAATCCTTTTTAGGTGTAACGACCCATAAAATTTTAATAATTTTTAATAAATTGATAGGTAGAGAATAAATAGTATAAATAAATAGGTAGAGAATAAATAAGTAACGTAAAAATTAATGGGTAGGGAATAAATAGTATAAATTAATAGGTAGAGAATAAATAGTATAAATTAATAGGTAGAGAATAAATAAGTAACGTATAAATTTAGATACGTTACTTTTTGTATAAATTTAGCGTATCTTGTACTAACTATATGAAAAAAAATATAAGAACAACGCATATATATATTGCCCATGATAAGCATATCTCTCTTTCTTCTTTTCATTCTCTGGAAAAAATTCTTTCCCTCATTCCTCTTTGCTCCACGCGTTCACCGCATGCTCGATTACCCACAACCGTTTCCTCTCTTCTTTCATTCTTTATATGTAAGTATTTCTTTATATATTATATCTATTTCTTATACTTCCAGCTTTGTATATATTCAAGCATACGAAAGGTTTGTTAACATAGATTTATATGTATATTTTATTTTATACAAGATTTCAAGTATCATGGTGAGTTGGTTTTAGAGCGTATATATATAATCTGCTCGGTAATTTTAAGTTTTTATTTATAAGTTTGAAATAGATTTTCATAACACATATTTATTTTTCCGTATGTATATATGATTTCTGCATATTTGGATAAGTTTATGTTGTACAAATTATTATATATATTAGTTGTTTGTGTTAGGTATATGCAGGCTATATGGTTTTTGCACATAAAATATATAGCTTTTATAGTATTATTATATATTTTGGCAGAGTATATATTTATACAAAATATGTTTTGTTAACATCTTGGTATGTTATTGTGACGACCCGACTTTCTTACCACAGAAAATCGCATCATCTTTAAGAAAGAAAGGGATGGAAAAGAGAATAGAAAGAAGAGAAGAAAGAAACAACATCAGAATCTAACAGCGGAACGAATAAATTATATTAATAACATAAACATTACATAGTTTACAACCACTATCAGAGTACACAGATATACAACACATACTAGACAGTTATAAACACCTGTCTAGTTATACAACTCAATATAGTACAAAGACAACAACTGAGAGAACACACAGCGGAATACTAGATATATATCTACACGCAGAATCCTCCTGCTCCATTTGCTCCTCTACAATTTGTCAAAGCTAACCTGAATCCTAGCCTGAATTCCCTTGGCTACTCGTAAAAATTTGAGTACCCAAGAGTTTATGAAAAACAAAAATAAACTCCGGGTCAGATACGGGTCTGGTGTGAGTAACAGGTTAAAGTTGCTAAACTTTTAAAAACCTTTTGAAAAGAAAGGTATCATGTAAGACTTCCCACACATAAACATGGAAAAGTTTTTACCTTAGGCTAACCAAAACATTTGATAGGAAATCCGATTATATTATTATAGTGTCTAGGGTTTTCAAATAAATAAGAAATAGCCGAAATTGTTACATGATTAAATTCCAGCTACTAGCTACAAAAGTGGGTAATACAATCAAAACCGTTGGAACTTATTAGATTTTGGATTCCATACAATGGCAGGGCTACTGAGGTACCGCCCGTCACAGTACGTGGCCTAGATCAACGTACCGAGGAGTACGCCCGCTCCCCTGCAACACAAAGCCGGACCCATTCCTTACTGAACAGTTCCGAACAAGACAACCCCGTGGTTGTAGCTAGCAACCACCCACACAACCGAATATAAAAGGACTTCTAGACAGGGGTAAATCTCACTCTCAAGTGGGAGCGACCCACGAAGCCTTGCTGCACCTCCCCAGTTTTAGCCATTCCCGGTTAATGAGGCTTGAAGCTACGATTACGTTTATAGGACATATCACTTAGAATGCTCATCGTCCACCTGACGATGTTCTGAAAGCATTCAATCCATACAAGTTCGTTCCGGGTTCAAACGAAACCGAAGGCATTATCACGTTGCACTCATATTGGAATCACCCTCAGAGTCAACGACAATAACCCTTGCACTCTAAACCACCATCTCAAATCTATAAGAACTAATTCCGTCAAACTCATTACGGAATCACCCACGGAGTTATATTGACTTATAGTCCTTACACCTCGAGTCTTCACAAAGCTCCACTTTAATTCACGGCCTAACATTATTTGGAATCGATGTGGTTTTCGGATATCCAAATATGGAAACCCGATCCCTGTCTCATCGAAATCCAAAGCGTGTCTTTTAGGTCCAAGTTGTTTTAAAGGTTTAAAATAATTTAATACAGTATCTATATACACACAGATAGATAACTTATAAATCACAATTGATAATCAACATTATCAAATAACAGGTAACCCACATTATCAATATCAAATAGATATTCCATATACCACCATCACAATAGATAACCTATGTTATCATCACAATACAATCAAGTCATTTATACCACACAATATCATTTATCTCATTATCAAGATCTCAAAGCATCCAAGACAACCAATGTCATCCATTCATACATAAGCAATGATTTACTCATACCATAATATAATTAATTTAAAATGAATTAAATTAATTCTCTACCTCTAATTAATTTAAAATGAATTAAATTAATTCTCTACCTCTAATTAATTTAAAATGAATTAAATTAATTCCTTCATCTTTAATTAATTTAAAATAAATTAAATTAAATACTTCATCAAATATATCTTGCTTCCTTAATCATTTAATTGATTACAATCAATTAATTAATTATAAATTACTTTAATTAATCACTCTTGATTAATTACCCTTAATTACATTCGTGTAATTATCCTTAATTAATTTCGCAATTTAATTATTCTCAATCAAACAGTAATTAACCTTTAATTACTTCAATTAATTAATTAATCATAATTAATTACATTAACTCTTAATTAATTACATTAATTCTTAATTAATTACATTAATTAATTACCTTTAATTACTCATCATTGATTAATTAATCATAATTAATCATCTTTAATTACATCATTAATTAAAATAATTAATGATCCTTAATTATTCCTTAAATTAATTACTCTAAGTAATTAACTAACTTAATTAATATATTAAACCAAATTAATTATCCTTAAATTAATTTCTTAATTAATACCTTGATTAATTTCTAAGTAATCAATCTAGATTACTTCATTCTTAAACATCTCCCCTTAATTACAACTGTAATTATCAATCAATTATTAAATAAGAGATTTTCAATCCATTAATTACATACAGTAATCATTTATAAAAACCAAGTATTTAAAATTAATTAAACTTAATTAATTAAAAATAAACAATCATATTAAACTAAATTAATTACATTAAGTAATTAATTTCTTAATTACTTTTAGTAATTATACTCAAATTATTCACAAATGATTATTATTAAATAAATTAATCTAATTAATCATAAAAATTAACCATATTAATTAATTATTAAATAATCCTGTTAATGACCTTCATTAACCATTCTTTAATTATTTCATTTAGTAATTAACTTAAATTAATTACAAATTAAATTATCTTTAATTATTCTTTAATTAAAGTCTAATTATTTTATTAATTAACCTTGATTTAAAACTTAATTACATAATTAACAATATTCATTCATCATTAATTAATAATCTAATTAATGATCTTAATTATAAATTAATTAATCATTAATCAATTATTAATTCCAAATTCAATTAATGAATTAAATTAATTCATTAATCTTAATTACCTTATTAATTAATTCTAAAACATAAATCTTAATTTAAATTTCAAGATAAAACATAACTTAATTATGCTTAAAACAATTTAATTGAAACAAAGTACTTTTTGAACTACTTTTAAATTTTCATTTTAAATACAAGTTTAAAATAGAACAATTTAAAACTTATCAAAATTTAAATAATTTAAATTTTTTTAAATTGCAAATCAAACAAGTGCTATGAAAATTTTTAAAGTTAATTTACATTTAATTTAAAACTTCAAATTTAAACCTTCTTTAAAATTTAAAACTGAAATTCAAATTTAACTTTTGAATTTCCATATTTTAAATAAACTTAAAATCTACTCATATTTTTTTAAAATCTTATTATTAAAAATGTTTAAGCAATTTTACCAAAACAAATAGTTAATTAAATTAAATTTCTGAAACTTTTATTTTATATAAAAACTGGAATTTGAATTCAATCAGAAATGCAAACTTGAATTTGATTTTAAACTTAAACCTTACCTTAAACACAAAACTACAGATTTTAAATATTTAAAACCCAGATTTACAGATTAAAAAAAAAACAATTTCAAAACCTTAACTACAGGTTTCTGTAACCTGTAACACACAGAGTAAAACCCGAGGATTTCCCAAAACTACTTCGGTTTTATGCTGCTTTACATCGAGTTTTATATCTACTTGCTTCGAGCAAATCACAGACTTACCCTGCAACAACCAAAGCCCAACATATCACCAGAAAACTCATCGCCGTGCATATGCACGGCGATCCTCGCCCTCTCTGATCATCAGAGGTGATCGATCCTCAACCAGAAACTCATCACTACCCTCACATCATCACCAGATCACACAAATAAATCAAGAATCAAATTCGAGTTCAAAGAACCTAAACCTGGAAAACATGCTTCAGGTTTCAGACCCAACCTGTCAACGGCGAACTCTTGTCGCTCCGACCATCTTAGGTCCACCCATTCCAGCCTCGAGCTCCTTCATACACCTACTACACATTCCCCAAATACCAAGACACTCGATCAATCATTCTTCCCGTAAATACTGATTCCTTCATACCTTCTCAAACTAGGGTTTAAAAATTTGAATTCAAACTTCATCTATTCTACCCAATTATATCCACATTTCTGATTTTTCTAAGAATCTATGTTCCTTCCTCTATAACTCAGAAGAATCTTGAGTTTCCTCAAACCACAGATTGCAAGTACTAGCTCAAATTCATTTTTAGTTCAAGAACAGACTGTAACTACATCTTATAACTAAAAATCTTAATACTTGATTTAAAAATCAAGTTACAGTTTAGATATTTGATTTATACTACTAAATTACAATATCCATTTGATTGGGTTTTGATAAAAATAAACATGCATGATGTTTTTCCCTGTTTCCAAAGTCAAACTCATATTTTAACTTACTTGAAATTTTTAAACATGAACTTAAGAAAATAAAACAACTTTACTTTGCATCTTTCATTTTAACAGGAAACAAATTAAAAGGTAAGTATAATCAATAAAATTTTGCCTGAAAAAAATCAAAACAGAACAGAAGATAAAGGACAGTATGAACATAAATCATTCCCACGTCAACAACTACAGATAACACAACAATACTATTTCAATTCAGTAAAACCATGCAACTTATTTCAAAATTTAGGATTTTAAGTTACTAACCTTTTTTTAAATGCAGACCCTCTGTTGATCTTTTGAATTTTGCAGAAGACATAAAAATTGCAGGCTTGACCCTTTGTTGTTTTTTTTTTAAAACTGAGTTTCTCATGATCCATGACTACAATTCTTACATGTAGATAGTAGATGCAGTAGCTAATCCCTCACATGCATGCAGATGCTTTTCATTCCCAGGTTTAAAACAGAGTGCAAGCTTCATCATCTCCAGGTTTTAAGAACAGGATGCAGGCCCAATTTGATTTTGAGGAAGTGCATATTAATGTTTGAATTTAAGGAAGATGGGTTTGATTTTGAAGAGGAGTGGAATATGCAGATGTTGGTGAATCAATGCAGATTTGTTGTAACATCCCAGAATTTTGTTAAATTAGATATACGACTTATTTGAACTTTTAAATTTAAATTGTGAAATTTCAAGAAGAATAAAATATTGTTAATATTAATATTATAAAATTTTATGGAAGTAAATAAAAGTTTGATAGTTTAAACTTTTAAATGAATGATAAATTAAATGTTGATTGTAAAACTTCAAATAGAAAATAAAATGAACAAAGTATGTAAGTATTTAAGTAAGAACTGTACTTATAATAATCAAGTGGAACATAACCATGCTGTAGTATTCAAGACATAAGACATAAGAGTGTAAATTAAGATATAACTTGCATATAAATTGTAAACCAAGAAGTAATAAAATGAAGAGAAGTATTTTAAACAAAACAATTGTATATACAAAGCTTGTGCAAGAAGATTAACATAGATAAATATCTTCAAGAATAAAACAAAACTTGTGTACTTACAGGAAGAAAAAATTCTGCAGCATGTTTATGTAAGTAAGAATGGGAACAAAGGCATTTAATGCCATCTATTCAAACACAAATAAAATCTTACTTTGCACACAAATAAATCATATCAGCCGAAATCCTAGTAACAGGTTTCCATATTTTGGAGTTAGCAGTATTTTGGAGCTTTTGCTTTGGAGATATTCTAGAAGCTTTTTGGATCTCAGGTAGTTAGTGTTTTGGGAGATTGTCATCATTTCATTGAAGACTTCTTTTGGATGTATGATCATTGATGTAATATTATGATGTTATTTGGAGTTGTGGTGTATGTATTAAACACTTTGAGGTAATGTTGGATATTATGATATTGTACCTGTGATGTATGCATGATATTCATTTTGTCCCGCTGTTTTATATTCATCTGATGTTGTTATAAGCTCCGGCGATACGAATTTGATGTCATTTATCGGATATCGAGTTCGGGTCGTCACAAGTGGTATCAGAGCTGAAGGTTGAGTAAGAACTTTAGCTACGGAGTATAACACATCAGATGGTTCATTAGAAATGGGGTGAAGTATACCCTAGAATGAGTATAACCAAGACCGAGACTCTAAATTTATTAGTCTATTTCTTTTTATTGCTGATATTCCTTAAAATATTTCGTCTGTATATCTAAATCAATTTTCTTACTAATTTCAGATAGTAAGAATGAGCGGGCGCAGAGGAAGAGTTAGGGGTCAAGGAAGTGCCGCAGCACCAAATCAAATTCCCCCAACACCAGTAACAGCAGTACCTATTCAGCATCAGCCGGACTTGGCTGATTTATATAAGAAATTTGCAAAGCTTGGTGGTAAGCCGTTTACCGGCAAAGAGTCAATTGTGGAGGCTCAAGCATGGATCAGATCATGCGAGAAAAACTTTAGAGGGCTGAAATTGCAAGATGATCAGAAACGACTTATAGCTTCTTGGCAACTTCAGGATGAAGCCTCAGCTTGGTGGGAGACAATCACGGTAGATAGGTCAGAAGATGAGTTTTCTTGGGAGAAATTCAAAGATGCGTTTGAAAAGCGATATTTGCCATCAGCTGGACTTTCTCGGATGTACCAGGAATTTATGGACCTGAAGCAGGGAAGTTTATCATTCGAGGAATATCTGAATAAATTTAATGAGTTATCTCGTTTTGGCCCCGAATTGGTGAATACGCCTTTGAAGAAGAATGAACGATTCATTCGCGGAATGAATAAGAAGTTCCACGAAAGAATGACGGCTCATGTTAAGGAGTCATTTTCAGATTTAGTTGATATGGGGTATCGATATGCCACACTCGATATGCAAGAAGCCCCGGCAGAAAAGGGAAATTCGGGCAATCCAAATTGGAAGAAACGAAAATGTGGAGGCAAGAAACCATGGCAAAGCAAGGATAAAAAGAAGAGCACTCAAGGTAGTACAGCTGAGAATGTCACTTGTTACAATTGCTTGGAAAAAGGCCACTATTCAAATAGCTGCAAGAAGCCAAAGAGAGACAAATCTGCTCAAGCAAATCCTAGAAAGTGCTATTACTGTCAGAAAGTGGGGCATGAAGTTAAGGATTGTCCAACCATGAAGCAAGCTCAAACAGCAAAAGTGTATGCCGTCAAAGACCAACCCACATCTTCCAAGGCAGAGAAAGGAAAGCGAGTTCTGGAAGGTAATCTTACCATTTATGATAACATTGTTAGAGTCCTATTTGACACGGGTGCTACACATAGTTTTATCTCTCAACAAGCTATTAAGAAATTAAATCTTGAACCCGATTTTGTGGATGAGCCCATATGCGTAAAGAATCCAGTTGGAGGTCCCGCGAACCTTTGTCTTCGTTGTAGGGATGTTCCTATCTCATACTCTTGTTATAAATTTCCTACTGGTCTCTTCGTTCTTGATTTTAACGAATTTGAAGTCCTACTCGGAATGGATTGGCTAGTGAAGTACGAAGCCGTATTGGATTGCACCAATCGATTGATTTCTATTAAAAACGAATTTGGAGATTTCATCGAAATTGCTTGTGAGGACCCTAGTCCGAAAAGAGAAGGATTGATGTATAATTTGGGTTATCTCGAACCCAGTTTGGAGTCCATTCCAATAGTTAAAGATTTTCCGGACGTGTTCGGAGAAGTGAAATCTCTACCTCCACATCGAGAAATAGAATTCAGAATCGACCTTGTACCTAATGCTCGTCCTGTAGTTCATGCAAGTCGCAGGATGGCTCCCAGGGAAAGGGTTGAATTAGTCGACCAGACCAGGGATCTACAAGAAAAAGGATTGATTCGACCCAGTGTTTCTGAATGGGGCTCAGCCGTTGTGTTCGTCGCTAAATCAGATGGATCTTTGAGGTTGTGTGTAGATTACCGCGATCTCAATAAGCAGACTCTCAAGAATAAATTTCCACTACCTAGAATTGATGATCTATTTGATCAATTATGCGGCGCTCGTTTCTTTTCGAAGATGGATCTAGCCCAGGGATTCCATCAACTGCGAATCGCCGAAGATTGTGTGCATTTAACTGCTTTCAGGGGTCCTAATATGTTCTACGAATGGTTAGTCATGCCTTTTGGGCTAACCAATGCTCCATCATACTTCGTAGATCTTATGACTCGGGTGTTTCGGGAAGTTTTGAATAAATTTGTGCTCGTATTTATTGATGATATCTTGATTTATTCCAAAACAGAAGAAGAGCATGCCGAACACCTTAGAATTGTTTTGGAAATATTACGGAGAAATATTCTATATGCAAAATTTTCCAAATGCCACTTTTGGGTCAGAGAAGTCAAATTTCTCGGCCATATTGTTAATGAAGAAGGGATTTCGGTTGATCCTAGCAAAATTTCGGCCATTCTTGATTGGAGAAAGCCCACTACACCAAAGGAAGTTCGAAGCTTTTTGGGTTTAGCAGGCTATTACCGGAAATTCGTTCAAGACTTTTCGAAGATAGCTAGTCCTTTAACGAAGCTAACAATGAAAGATGTAAAATTCAATTGGACTTCGAAATGTGATGAAGCTTTTCAGGAGTTGAAGAAGAGATTAACTACTGCTCCTGTCCTCGCTATTATCGATGGGAACCAAGGTTTATCTGTTTATACTGATGCTTGCGGTGATGGGTTGGGTGTAGTATTAATGCAGAATGGGAAGGTGATTGCCTACGCGAGTAGACAATTACGTCCTCATGAAAGAAATTACCCCACCCATGATTTGGAACTCTTAGCTGTTATCTTCGCTTTAAAGATATGGCGACATTATCTTCTAGGTAAGAATCTTTTCAGCTTTCTTAATAATTTACGAAATTTACTTAACTTAAACAATATACTTAATGAACTTTTTTTTTCTAGGTGAAAAATTTGAATTATTCACCGACCATAAATCCTTGAAATATCTCTTTACCCAGAAGGATCTGAATCTGCGACAACAACGCTGGTTGGAATTTCTGGCATCTTATGACTTGGATATTCAGTATACGCCAGGAAAAGCCAATGTAGTTGCCGATGCTTTAAGTAGGAGACATGCTGTTCTTGCATATCTTGCTATCGCTCCTACTCTCCTTGAAAATATTGCCACAAGCCAAACTGGAGACAAGTTTCTTCGAGAAATGCGGAGAAGAATAGGTCGTGGTAAAGATACTAGTTTTGAGATGGATAATAGAGGAGTTATAAGATTGAAAGGCAGAATTTGTGTTCCAGACCTTCCTGATCTGAAACGTGAAGTTTTAGATGAATGCCACATGTCCAAACTTTGCATCCATCCCGAAGTCAACAAAATGTATAGAGATATCAAAAGAACTTTCTGGTGGAAGACGATGAAGAGAGATATCTCTATTTATGTGAGTCGCTGTGCTACTTGTCAGCAAATCAAAAGCGATCAAAAGAAAGTGGCGGGATTACTTCAGCCTTTAGAGGTACCCAAGTGGAAATGGAACCAAGTATCGATGGATTTCATCGATGGTTTGCCTCGTACTCGAAAGGGCAATGAAGCAATTTGGGTTATTGTAGACCGTTTGACTAAGACTGCCCACTTTTTGCCAGTGAAAGCTACCCGCACGGCTGCAAGTCTAGCTAATTTATATATAAAAGAAATTGTTCGTCTCTATGGTATTCCTAGCAGCATAGTGAGTGATCGTGATCCGATCTTCACTAGTAGATTCTGGGAGGCATTTCAAGCCGCTTTGGGGACCAAATTGAATCTCAGCACTGCTTATCACCCACAATCTGATGGGCAGACAGAAAGGGTTAATCGAATTTTAGAAGACCTATTGCGCGCTTGTATTCTTGACTTTGGTGGATCTTGGGAGGACTATTTGCATTTGGTCGAATTTTCCTATAACAACAGCTATCAGGCTAGTATCGAAATGGCTCCTTTCGAAGCTTTATATGGTCGTCCGTGTCGATCACCTGCATGTTGGATCGAATCGGGTGATAGACTCGTTCTTGGGCCAGACATGGTTAAAGAAGCCACTGAAAAGGTTGATTTTATACGGAAGAAGTTATTAGCTGCTCAGAGCCGTCAGAAAAGTTATTATGACCGCCGAAGGAGAGATTTGGAATTTCAGGTTGGAGATTCTGTATTTTTGAAAGTGTCTCCAATGCGGGGTGTATTGAGATTCGGGAAAACTGGAAAGCTAGCACAGCGTTATATTGGTCCTTTTCCTATTCTGGAAAGGATCGGTCCTCTAGCATATCGAGTGCAGTTGCCCAGCTGGTTGTCTGGTGTGCATAATGTGTTCCATGTTTCTAGTCTTCGGAAGTATGTGCACGACCCAGATGATATTATTGAAGAAGCTGCTCAGCAGGACCTTGAAATCACTCCCAACTTGGCTGTAAGAAGGGAACCAATAAAGATTATTGATCGTGATGAAAAGCGATTGCGAAACAAAGTTGTAAAATTGGTCAAAGTTCAATGGAGTGGCGATCCAAAGGACTGTACTTGGGAAACTGAAGATAACATGAAGAAATCATATCCCAAATGCAGGGTAGACATCTCGGCTTAAACTGTAAGTCATTTCTTTATTTTTATATTTTTTCTTTTCTTTTTCTGAATTCGTATATTCTTTGTTTACTTTTCTCTCTCTTTCAATTTCGAGGACGAAATTTTCTTAAGGAGGGGATATTGTAACATCCCAGAATTTTGTTAAATTAGATATACGACTTATTTGAACTTTTAAATTTAAATTGTGAAATTTCAAGAAGAATAAAATATTGTTAATATTAATATTATAAAATTTTATGGAAGTAAATAAAAGTTTGATAGTTTAAACTTTTAAATGAATGATAAATTAAATGTTGATTGTAAAACTTCAAATAGAAAATAAAATGAACAAAGTATGTAAGTATTTAAGTAAGAACTGTACTTATAATAATCAAGTGGAACATAACCATGCTGTAGTATTCAAGACATAAGACATAAGAGTGTAAATTAAGATATAACTTGCATATAAATTGTAAACCAAGAAGTAATAAAATGAAGAGAAGTATTTTAAACAAAACAATTGTATATACAAAGCTTGTGCAAGAAGATTAACATAGATAAATATCTTCAAGAATAAAACAAAACTTGTGTACTTACAGGAAGAAAAAATTCTGCAGCATGTTTATGTAAGTAAGAATGGGAACAAAGGCATTTAATGCCATCTATTCAAACACAAATAAAATCTTACTTAGCACACAAATAAATCATATCAGCCGAAATCCTAGTAACAGGTTTCCATATTTTGGAGTTAGCAGTATTTTGGAGCTTTTGCTTTGGAGATATTCTAGAAGCTTTTTGGATCTCAGGTAGTTAGTGTTTTGGGAGATTGTCATCATTTCATTGAAGACTTCTTTTGGATGTATGATCATTGATGTAATATTATGATGTTATTTGGAGTTGTGGTGTATGTATTAAACACTCTGAGGTAATGTTGGATATTATGATATTGTACCTGTGATGTGTGCATGATATTCATTTTGTCCCGCTGTTTTATATTCATCTGATGTTGTTATAAGCTCCGGCGATACGAATTTGATGTCATTTATCGGATATCGAGTTCGGGTCGTCACAAGTGGTATCAGAGTTGAAGGTTGAGTAAGAACTTTAGCTACGGAGTATAACACATCAGATGGTTCATTAGAAATGGGGTGAAGTATACCCTAGAATGAGTATAACCAAGACCGAGACTCTAAATTTATTAGTCTATTTCTTTTTATTGCTGATATTCCTTAAAATATTTCGTCCGTATATCTAAATCAATTTTCTTACTAATTTCAGATAGTAAGAATGAGCGGGCGCAGAGGAAGAGTTAGGGGTCAAGGAAGTGCCGCAGCACCAAATCAAATTCCCCCAACACCAGTAACAGCAGTACCTATTCAGCATCAGCCGGACTTGGCTGATTTATATAAGAAATTTGCAAAGCTTGGTGGTAAGCCGTTTACCGGCAAAGAGTCAATTGTGGAGGCTCAAGCATGGATCAGATCATGCGAGAAAAACTTTAGAGGGCTGAAATTGCAAGATGATCAGAAACGACTTATAGCTTCTTGGCAACTTCAGGATGAAGCCTCAGCTTGGTGGGAGACAATCACGGTAGATAGGTCAGAAGATGAGTTTTCTTGGGAGAAATTCAAAGATGCGTTTGAAAAGCGATATTTGCCATCAGCTGGACTTTCTCGGATGTACCAGGAATTTATGGACCTGAAGCAGGGAAGTTTATCATTCGAGGAATATCTGAATAAATTTAATGAGTTATCTCGTTTTGGCCCCGAATTGGTGAATACGCCTTTGAAGAAGAATGAACGATTCATTCGCGGAATGAATAAGAAGTTCCACGAAAGAATGACGGCTCATGTTAAGGAGTCATTTTCAGATTTAGTTGATATGGGGTATCGATATGCCACACTCGATATGCAAGAAGCCCCGGCAGAAAAGGGAAATTCGGGCAATCCAAATTGGAAGAAACGAAAATGTGGAGGCAAGAAACCATGGCAAAGCAAGGATAAAAAGAAGAGCACTCAGGGTAGTACAGCTGAGAATGTCACTTGTTACAATTGCTTGGAAAAAGGCCACTATTCAAATAGCTGCAAGAAGCCAAAGAGAGACAAATCTGCTCAAGCAAATCCTAGAAAGTGCTATTACTGTCAGAAAGTGGGGCATGAAGTTAAGGATTGTCCAACCATGAAGCAAGCTCAAACAGCAAAAGTGTATGCCGTCAAAGACCAACCCACATCTTCCAAGGCAGAGAAAGGAAAGCGAGTTCTGGAAGGTAATCTTACCATTTATGATAACATTGTTAGAGTCCTATTTGACACGGGTGCTACACATAGTTTTATCTCTCAGCAAGCTATTAAGAAATTAAATCTTGAACCCGATTTTGTGGATGAGCCCATATGCGTAAAGAATCCAGTTGGAGGTCCCGCGAACCTTTGTCTTCGTTGTAGGGATGTTCCTATCTCATACTCTTGTTATAAATTTCCTACTGGTCTCTTCGTTCTTGATTTTAACGAATTTGAAGTCCTACTCGGAATGGATTGGCTAGTGAAGTACGAAGCCGTATTGGATTGCACCAATCGATTGATTTCTATTAAAAACGAATTTGGAGATTTCATCAAAATTGCTTGTGAGGACCCTAGTCCGAAAAGAGAAGGATTGATGTATAATTTGGGTTATCTCGAACCCAGTTTGGAGTCCATTCCAATAGTTAAAGATTTTCCGGACGTGTTCGGAGAAGTGAAATCTCTACCTCCACATCGAGAAATAGAATTCAGAATCGACCTTGTACCTAATGCTCGTCCTGTAGTTCATGCAAGTCGCAGGATGGCTCCCAGGGAAAGGGTTGAATTAGTCGACCAGACCAGGGATCTACAAGAAAAAGGATTGATTCGACCCAGTGTTTCTGAATGGGGCTCAGCCATTGTGTTCGTCGCTAAATCAGATGGATCTTTGAGGTTGTGTGTAGATTACCGCGATCTCAATAAGCAGACTCTCAAGAATAAATTTCCACTACCTAGAATTGATGATCTATTTGATCAATTATGCGGCGCTCGTTTCTTTTCGAAGATGGATCTAGCCCAGGGATTCCATCAACTGCGAATCGCCGAAGATTGTGTGCATTTAACTGCTTTCAGGGGTCCTAATATGTTCTACGAATGGTTAGTCATGCCTTTTGGGCTAACCAATGCTCCAGCATACTTCGTAGATCTTATGACTCGGGTGTTTCGGGAAGTTTTGAATAAATTTGTGCTCGTATTTATTGATGATATCTTGATTTATTCCAAAACAGAAGAAGAGCATGCCGAACACCTTAGAATTGTTTTGGAAATATTACGGAGAAATATTCTATATGCAAAATTTTCCAAATGCCACTTTTGGGTCAGAGAAGTCAAATTTCTCGGCCATATTGTTAATGAAGAAGGGATTTCGGTTGATCCTAGCAAAATTTCGGCCATTCTTGATTGGAGAAAGCCCACTACACCAAAGGAAGTTCGAAGCTTTTTGGGTTTAGCAGGCTATTACCGGAAATTCGTTCAAGACTTTTCGAAGATAGCTAGTCCTTTAACGAAGCTAACAATGAAAGATGTAAAATTCAATTGGACTTCGAAATGTGATGAAGCTTTTCAGGAGTTGAAGAAGAGATTAACTACTGCTCCTGTCCTCGCTATTATCGATGGGAACCAAGGTTTATCTGTTTATACTGATGCTTGCGGTGATGGGTTGGGTGTAGTATTAATGCAGAATGGGAAGGTGATTGCCTACGCGAGTAGACAATTACGTCCTCATGAAAGAAATTACCCCACCCATGATTTGGAACTCTTAGCTGTTATCTTCGCTTTAAAGATATGGCGACATTATCTTCTAGGTAAGAATCTTTTCAGCTTTCTTAATAATTTACGAAATTTACTTAACTTAAACAATATACTTAATGAACTTTTTTTTCTAGGTGAAAAATTTGAATTATTCACCGACCATAAATCCTTGAAATATCTCTTTACCCAGAAGGATCTGAATCTGCGACAACAACGCTGGTTGGAATTTCTGGCATCTTATGACTTGGATATTCAGTATACGCCAGGAAAAGCCAATGTAGTTGCCGATGCTTTAAGTAGGAGACATGCTGTTCTTGCATATCTTGCTATCGCTCCTACTCTCCTTGAAAATATTGCCACAAGCCAAATTGGAGACAAGTTTCTTCGAGAAATGCGGAGAAGAATAGGTCGTGGTAAAGATACTAGTTTTGAGATGGATAATAGAGGAGTTATAAGATTGAAAGGCAGAATTTGTGTTCCAGACCTTCCTGATCTGAAACGTGAAGTTTTAGATGAATGCCACATGTCCAAACTTTGCATCCATCCCGAAGTCAACAAAATGTATAGAGATATCAAAAGAACTTTCTGGTGGAAGACGATGAAGAGAGATATCTCCATTTATGTGAGTCGCTGTGCTACTTGTCAGCAAATCAAAAGCGATCAAAAGAAAGTGGCGGGATTACTTCAGCCTTTAGAGGTACCCAAGTGGAAATGGAACCAAGTATCGATGGATTTCATCGATGGTTTGCCTTGTACTCGAAAGGGCAATGAAGCAATTTGGGTTATTGTAGACCGTTTGACTAAGACTGCCCACTTTTTGCCAGTGAAAGCTACCCACACGGCTGCAAGTCTAGCTAATTTATATATAAAAGAAATTGTTCGTCTCTATGGTATTCCTAGCAGCATAGTGAGTGATCGTGATCCGATCTTCACTAGTAGATTCTGGGAGGCATTTCAAGCCGCTTTGGGGACCAAATTGAATCTCAGCACTGCTTATCACCCACAATCTGATGGGCAGACAGAAAGGGTTAATCGAATTTTAGAAGACCTATTGCGCGCTTGTATTCTTGACTTTGGTGGATCTTGGGAGGACTATTTGCATTTGGTCGAATTTTCCTATAACAACAGCTATCAGGCTAGTATCGAAATGGCTCCTTTCGAAGCTTTATATGGTCGTCCGTGTCGATCACCTGCATGTTGGATCGAATCGGGTGATAGACTCGTTCTTGGGCCAGACATGGTTAAAGAAGCCACTGAAAAGGTTGATTTTATACGGAAGAAGTTATTAGCTGCTCAGAGCCGTCAGAAAAGTTATTATGACCGCCGAAGGAGAGATTTGGAATTTCAGGTTGGAGATTCTGTATTTTTGAAAGTGTCTCCAATGCGGGGTGTATTGAGATTCAGGAAAACTGGAAAGCTAGCACCGCGTTATATTGGTCCTTTTCCTATTCTGGAAAGGATCGGTCCTCTAGCATATCGAGTGCAGTTGCCCAGCTGGTTGTCTGGTGTGCATAATGTGTTCCATGTTTCTAGTCTTCGGAAGTATGTGCACGACCCAGATGATATTATTGAAGAAGCTGCTCAGCAGGACCTTGAAATCACTCCCAACTTGGCTGTAAGAAGGGAACCAATAAAGATTATTGATCGTGATGAAAAGCGATTGCGAAACAAAGTTGTAAAATTGGTCAAAGTTCAATGGAGTGGCGATCCAAAGGACTGTACTTGGGAAACTGAAGATAACATGAAGAAATCATATCCCAAATGCAGGGTAGACATCTCGGCTTAAACTGTAAGTCATTTCTTTATTTTTATATTTTTTCTTTTCTTTTTCTGAATTCGTATATTCTTTGTTTACTTTTCTCTCTCTTTCAATTTCGAGGACGAAATTTTCTTAAGGAGGGGATATTGTAACATCCCAGAATTTTGTTAAATTAGATATACGACTTATTTGAACTTTTAAATTTAAATTGTGAAATTTCAAGAAGAATAAAATATTGTTAATATTAATATTATAAAATTTTATGGAAGTAAATAAAAGTTTGATAGTTTAAACTTTTAAATGAATGATAAATTAAATGTTGATTGTAAAACTTCAAATAGAAAATAAAATGAACAAAGTATGTAAGTATTTAAGTAAGAACTGTACTTATAATAATCAAGTGGAACATAACCATGCTGTAGTATTCAAGACATAAGACATAAGAGTGTAAATTAAGATATAACTTGCATATAAATTGTAAACCAAGAAGTAATAAAATGAAGAGAAGTATTTTAAACAAAACAATTGTATATACAAAGCTTGTGCAAGAAGATTAACATAGATAAATATCTTCAAGAATAAAACAAAACTTGTGTACTTACAGGAAGAAAAAATTCTGCAGCATGTTTATGTAAGTAAGAATGGGAACAAAGGCATTTAATGCCATCTATTCAAACACAAATAAAATCTTACTTAGCACACAAATAAATCATATCAGCCAAAATATTTTTCTTGGTCAATAAAGCAAACCAAGATAATTTGATTAAAACAAGACTTTGTCCCAGTTAGTATTTTCCCTACCCTGTACAAACCTTTTATATATATCTTCACACACCCCTATATACATTAAGTTATTCAAAAGCAAAGCACCGCAGAACAAAGGAAAAAAAAAACAGGAAAGAAAAAAATTCAACTGCAGTTCAAACAAAAAATCGATATAGCTTCTGTTTCAAACAATTGTCATGTGAGTAAACAAAGTTTTTGTTTTAAAGTTTAAGTCAATTATAAAGTTATGATTCTTTAACCAATATAGTTAGATATGGTTTCAAGTTAAATATGAATCTGCATATGCTATTGTTGCTCTGGAAAATTTGGATATGCCTGTCTTCAATGTTTTTCCAAGTTTCTGAACATATAAAAGTAAAGAAATTGTAAAGTTTTCTTTATATAAATGTTTGAATCCTGAATATTTAAAGCTAATGTAAGTTGTTACCTAAATCAAGGCCTGCAATTTTTGCTTTGCAGTTTCACAGTATGTTATAATACTGTATCCATGCCTGGGTAAATGTTGAGAATCTTAACCTATGAATAAGCTAATTATGTGCCTGGGATATAAAATTGTTTTAGTTTGCATATGCATAGGTAGTTCTTCTCTGTGCACAGACATTTGGAAATATAAATGCCTGTTCAAGTCAGAAATCACTTCTGTCTTTGTTTTCAGAGTATCACACTTATTCAAAACCCCATCTTTAATTATGTGATCATTTTTAGACTTCAATCTCAAGATAAAACTTGCGTATTTAAGAATGAACTATGAAAGAAAAATAAAAAAATTCATAAGGATATGTTACACAGTTGAAAAACAATGTTTTTACAGTAATATGCCATATTTTGATCAAACTTGAATATCATGAAATGCTAATTCAAGTTTATAACTTGAATCTTCATTGCAAATTATGATTTTTAAGACGAAATTGGCAATTTTAGTTGCCTATGTCGTGCGCAGTTCATTGTTGAACGAAAATAGTGTTTTGATCGATTTCTGATCATCTAACAATTTTTAGATGCTAGAAATTGGTGGGAAGCTGGGTTGAACACTCACGATTCCAGGAAAAATTTTGGAAAAATTTTCTAATGTATGAACGAGGAGAACGAATCGAGACTAGGGTTTAAACCCACATTTGAACGGTGTTGATAAATCAAATAGCTGCCACGTCGACATAGCACCGGAGCTGATCGCACCGGTGGCGATCGAGGCAGTGGAGATAGGCGGAGCTCCGGTCAAGTTGCCATGGCCTATGACGGTCAGAGGAAGAGGGCGTGGGCTCATTTCCTGGCGACGTGTTTTTGGGTTTGTTGGTCGAAACGTCTCGAATTTGCCTTTGAGTTTAATTCGAGACTCTGGGTGCTCGTACGGTTTTGGGAGGTGGAGAGCAACGTGTGGGAGGCCGCAGCACCTTCCCACGTCGATGAAGTTGGCCGTGCACGTATACGTGCAGGGGTTGTGTCAGTGGTGAAGTCTGGGAAAGGGGAGCTGAGTGAGTCGAAGTCATTCTCGGGGATGTGAGGTAAAAACTCGAAGAAGAACTTGAGTTTGTCCCGTGTTGTAGCGTGGTTGTTTTGGGGACTTAAGAAAATTTTGAAAATTTTTGAATGAATATAGTACTCGGGTAAGTTTTTGCTAAAACCCGAAGCCAATGCCCAGTTTTCTCGGGGTTGACCCGAAGAACCCCTCGGGTTGTACCTGCAGGCAGCAACTTTCCAGTTTGCAATTTAGGTGTTAAATGATTTTTTCTGATCTATTCTTCATAAATGATGATAGTTGGTTAAGATAGTGTAAAGTGTTTATTTTACTTAACAATATATTTAAGAAATATATTCAAATTTTGTTAACTTAAAACAAATACATTATGATAGTTAAGTAATGATTAAATAATTAATAATTAATTACTTTGAAATTGAAGGTCGATTATTGTAAAGAAAAATCAGCAAATAAAAGTAATTAATCATTAAGAATAAACAAATTAAGATTGTTAATTAAAGATTAAGTGATTAATAAAGCCAATGTAAAGTTTAACAAATTTTTAATTAAGTGAAATTTTAAACATTGATTTAAACTAATCAATAAAGATGATTATTTGGCTAATCTATTAAATCATATTCACTTTGGTTTGTAAATAATTAACCATTGCTATGCACTATATTGATTTCTGTTGTGATTGTGGTACTGTATGTTGCACTATGACTGTGATTTGTTCTGTAGTGATGTGTAAACCCTGTTTGCCGTAAAACGGAAATTTAAATTTCGATGCGACAGGGAGTCGGATTTCAGTTTGTTATCCGAAACCCACATCGAATTCTGAATGTGAATCTTTGTGATGGATATATTCACGTGTTTTAAAATTAACCGCTCACTATTCGGTTTAGCCGGGAAAGGACATTCGTGTCATATAACCCATTCCGAATAGTGATATGTCGAAATGGATAGCATTTGAAGACCGGTGGTGAAGACCGGGTGTCTTCGAAAACGATAGGATAACCTATCGATTGTCTCTGCACTGAGTTGCTCCGGTATAGAGATTTCCTAAGTGATGGGAAGTCCGATCGGGATTGTGGATACCCGGATTTGCAAGGGCTTCTTCCTTTATTGGACGAAGTGCCTTCGGTTCTGTTCGAGCCCGGAACAGACTTGTATGGTCGTGTGTCTAACACTACACTTTGAGATATAATGCCGATTTCTTTCAAATACATATCTGTTGGTGGCGGAGAATTTATTCTCTTAGCTTAACACCCTTCTCTGAGACGTACGAGCTCAGAGGTTACGTAATTGAAGGTTATCAGCGATATATTCCCAAACTGGTAGTGTGACATGCCAAGTGCTGCTGTGTGTTGATGATCATTAGTTGATCATTTGTGATCAAAGTAAAGATTTCGTGTAAAGCATAGCTTTGTGGACGAGACCTCATCGGACCTCACAACCCGGAAATGGTCAAAACAGGAAAGATGCGGCAAGGTTATGAGGGTCGCGCCCTTTAGGGTATGTCATTTCCTTCTGGAAAAAGGTAATGTCATGGTATGGAGCCCAGATATTTACCTGTGTGGTAGCTCCAATCTCATTTACTGTGTGGTTGTTGCTTTGTGACAGAGGGCCCTCGGATAAAGGTCCCAAAGGACCGGGGAGTGGCATACTCGAGTAGTAGTTACCTAGTTACAGAGGTAACCCGGCCTTGTGTTGGCAGAGAGCCGGGTAGGTTCTCGGGACGTCCCGCCAGAGGCGTACCCATGTGGAAGTAGGAAGTTCCTTAGCCTGACCATATTTTGGAGTTAGCAGTATTTTGGAGCTTTTGCTTTGGAGATATTCTAGAAGCTTTTTGGATCTCAGGTAGTTAGTGTTTTGGGAGATTGTCATCATTTCATTGAAGACTTCTTTTGGATGTATGATCATTGATGTAATATTATGATGTTATTTGGAGTTGTGGTGTATGTATTAAACACTCTGAGGTAATGTTGGATATTATGATATTGTACCTGTGATGTATGCATGATATTCATTTTGTCCCGCTGTTTTATATTCATCTGATGTTGTTATAAGCTCCGGCGATACGAATTTGATGTCATTTATCGGATATCGAGTTCGGGTCGTCACATTTGTGGATTTGAGGATGTTCAGATTTGCTGAATTCCCAGGTTTATAAAAATGCAGGTATACTTGAATTTGAGGTATTGCAGATTTGAACATGGTTTAGAATATGTTGGCTTGATTGTTAATTTGAAGGTGAATTTGATTTTAGAAGTTTGAAGATTTCTTTGATTAAGGAAAATGAAAATGCAATATGAATGAAGATGCAAGCTTATACAAATGAATTTTTTAGATTTAATAAAAGAAAAGAAAAATAAAAACTAAATTTAACACTTGTACAAAGGTTATAACACTTGTCAATTTGTTAATGTTAAATTTGAACACTTGTTAAAAGAATGCAACACTTGTTTTCTTTTAAAGGTAATTAGTATTTAAATTTACAAAGTAATGCATGTGTTAGCTTAATTTCAATTTGTTAGTTTATTTGAATATTTGTATAAATTCATAAATAAAAACAAACCATGTTTACAAAACTTACACAAATAAAAATTAAAGCAATTAAGATTTTATACTTTGGAATTTAAATTCAAACTAAATTCAAAATCAAATATTTTTCAAATCAAGTTATACATATAAATTCAATTTCAAATAACAACTTGCAAATTTTATTCAAAATTTATTTGGAAAGATAATACGCAATTGATATTGTTTTATAAAAATCATTTTAAAAGAAATTATATTTTTATTAATAAAATATCCATTTTATTAAGCCATGAAACCATTTTGTTGAATTTATTCTAAATTTAAAAATCAATCTAATTTAATTTAAACATTTAATATTTTTCTTATCAATTTTAAAATCATATATTTATTTATGAAATAGTTTTAAAAACTCAATACTAATTAAAATCAAAATTTCCAATTTATAATGTATATATTAGAATTTTAAAACATGGTTCATTTATTAAATTTAAACCAAAATCATTTATTTAATTTTGAAAAGCTTAAATATTAAATAAAATAAATTTTCCAAATTACTACAAATATTTAAAACTAGAAAATATGCTTAACTTATTAAAATTAAAACAATACCAATTTAAATATTTATTGAAGAAGATTATTAAATTTATTTGAATAATTATTAACAGAATATCAATATCAATTTAATTTTTAATACAGATTATTAAATTGATATTGTTAAAAATTCGGGGATATTACAATCCTTCCCCCTTGAAAGAATTTCGTCCTCGAAATTTAGAACAAAGGTAATTTAATAATCTCATTAAAGATTTTAATTTTAAACACAAGCATATATCAAACATATGCTAACAATCAGAGCAACCAATCAAACAAATATAATTATCCAGACAAATTCTGGATAGAATTTCTTCGAGTTTCCCCAGGTGTATATATATACCGGGATACTCGCTGCAGAGAATCCAAACAATCTATACTATAAAGCTACAAAGCTCCTATACAACTATATCTATAACACTAGACAAGATATCAGACTACAAACGAGTCTGACTCAACAACCAAAATTCCAGAACTGCTGGTTTCACAACCAGAGATAGATCATGCACGTACTCCCTCAGAGATACGTGAAACTCATCGAATCCCAGTTATCCAAACTGGCAATTCAATCCTGTAGATCAATCACTTATTCTCCAAGATCACAGAAAGGATATAACACTTCAGAGCTAACTTCTTAGACTTACCCAAACTTATAGCTCACTTTAGATCAGAGAAAACTTATCCAAAATTAAATCTCCGACTACAGAGTCCAAATCCCTCCGACTCTTATCCACAAAATCTCTTCGGACAACCCTGGGCTGTCTACAAACTTACTGATCAGCTCAACCTTTGGTGATGCTTCTAGAAACAACTAGAACAATCAACACAACAAAATGATCTCCTCAAGATCAACCCTACTCTTCCTACATTAGAAGACAACGACTCACTTCTCCTGTCCGGGCAAAGAAAAGCAGATACACTTCCAAACTGCTTCCGCTGCTCAACTCTGATTTGGAGCAGATGAAAATGCCATCGAATGAACACAGGAACAGACTAAACATCACATTTCAGAAATAAATTTCAACAGAAATTCCAAGAAATACAGAGCTGCTTCACCAAACAATCAACCTAGGAGACAACCTTCTACCCAGCTGAATCACCGGTATCACTCCTGACATCAAGTCGATTCAGAACTCAAACTCCAATGCGGGCAAATCTCTAACTTTCCTGAAGATATATCCAAAAAAATCTTCAGCAATCCCATAACTCCTACATCCTCTAGAGATGCCACAAATCCAGGCAAAGACTATCTAAGATAATCATCCAACTATCGCAAGTCACTTTTGCGATCAACCAATCCAATATCCAAGATACTGTTTTCTCTCCGCAAAACAGAACAGTTTATCCTCGACCAACTAATCCATCTAAGAAACAGGTTCTCACTGCTGCTTTTGAATTCAACCTCCAGGAAATGCTAAACCAAAAAGATCTTCCTGCCGGAACACAAAACATCCCGAGCTGAACCGCTAACACGGTATGTCAAAGACTTCCTATCCAAACTTCCTTGAGAAACTCGGACCTCCAACTAAACACATACATCCTGCTGAACTCAGCTACAACACTGAAGCAGACACACTTCCTTAAACTTGCTCCGAAAGAAAACATCTTCAGAGACATCCATAGTCACTGCATCTCATCACGCAGCTACTACTTCTTGAGGTATCAAAATACCATTAATCGCTTCTGCCCAACTGACGGATCCAAATTCTCAAAAATCCGCTCACACGAGCGCAATCAAACTCACACTTCAAAGATGAACTCCGAACCTAAACAGATCTTCTTCAGAAATCAATGAAATCTTACACTAAACTGCAAAGATTACTTGAGACGGTATTAGGTCTACAGTCTCGACAGATACACTTCCAACTTCAAACATTCAAACTCCAACAAATGGTAGGTCGTGTTACACACACTACCACCCATCTACCTTTATAACTTATATTGGAAAACCTGAACAGGTAACCCAACAGATAGGTAGAAATAAATAAATATATATATATTAAAAATTACAAATACGCTCTCTCAAGAAAGACACCACCACAGAGCCTAGGTATTCACTTAACCTAATGCACTGATACCAACTGTGACGACCCGACTTTCTTACCACAGAAAATCGCATCATCTTTAAGAAAGAAAGGGATAGAAAAGAGAATAGAAAGAAGAGAAGAGAAGAAAGAAACAACATCATAATCTAACAGCGGAACGAATAAATTAAATTAATAACATAAACATTACATAGTTTACAACCACTATCAGAGTACACAGATATACAACACATACTAGACAGTTATAAACACCTGTCTAGTTATACAACTCAATATAGTACAAAGACAACAACTCAGAGAACACACAGCGGAATACTAGATATATATCTGCACGCAGAAGCTCCTGCTCCATTTGCTCCTCCACAGTTTGTCAAAGCTAACCTGAATCCTAACCTGAATTCTCTTGGCTAATCGTAAAAATTTGAGTACCCAAGAGTTTATGAAAAACAAAAATAAACTCCGGGTCAGACATGGTTCAGGTGTGAGTAACAGGTTAAAGTTGCTTAACTTTTAAAAACCTTTTGAAAAGAAAGGTATCACGTAAGACTTCCCACACATAAACATGGAAAAGTTTTTACCTTATGCTAACCAAAACATTTGATAGGAAATCCGATGATATTATAATAGTGTCTAGGGTTTTCAAATAAATAAGAAATAGCCAAAATTGTTACATGATTAAATTCCAGCTACTAGCCATAAAAGTGGGTAATACAATCAAAACCGTTGGCACTTATTGGATTTTGGATTCCATACAATACAATGGCAGGGCTACTGGGGTACCGCCCGTCACAGTACGTGGCCTAGATCAACGTACCGAGGAGTACGCCCGCTCCCCCGCAACACAAAGCCGGACCCATTCCTTACTGAACAGTTCCGAACAAGACAACCCCGTGGTTGTAGCTAGCAACCACCCACACAGCCGAATATAAAGGGACTTCTAGACAGGGGTAAATCTCGCTCTCCAGTGGGAGCGACCCACGAAGCCTTGCTGCACCTCCCCTGTTTTAGCCATTCCCGGTTGATGAGGCTTGAAGCTACGATTACCTTTATAGGACATATCACTTAGAATGCTAATCGTCCACCTGACGATGTTCTGAAAGCATTCAATCCATACAAGTTCGTTCCGGGTTCGAACGAAACCGAAGGCATTATCTCGTTGCACTCATATTGGAATCACCCTTAGAGTCAACGACAATAACCCTTGCACTCTAAACCACCATCTCGAATCTATAAGAACTAATTCCGTCAAACTCATTACGGAATCACCCACAGAGTTATATTGACTTATAGTCCTTACACCTCGAGTCTTCACAAAGCTCCACTTTGATTCACGACCTAACGTTATTTGGAATCGATGTGGTTTTCGGATATCCAAATATGGAAACCCGATCCCGGTCTCATCGAAATCCAAAGCATGTCTTTTAGGTCCAAGTTGTTTCAAAGGTTTAAAACAATTTAATACAGTATCTACATACACACAGATAGATAACTTATAAATCACAATTGATAATCAACATTATCAAACAACAGGTAACCCACATTATCAATATCAAATAGATATTCCATATACCACCATCACAATAGATAACCTATGTTATCATCACAATACAATCAAGTCATTTATACCATACAATATCATTTATCTCATTATCGAGATCTCAAAGCATCCAAGACAATCAATGTCATCCATTCATACATAAGCAATGATTTACTCATACCATAATATAATTAATTTAAAATGAATTAAATTAATTCTCTACCTCTAATTAATTTAAAATGAATTAAATTAATTCCTTCATCTTTAATTAATTTAAAATAAATTAAATTAAATACTTCATCAAATATATCTTGCTTCCTTAATCATTTAATTGATTACAATCAATTAATTAATTATAAATTACTTTAATTAATCACTCTTGATTAATTACCCTTAATTACATTCATGTAATTATCCTTAATTAATTTCACAATTTAATTATTCTCAATCAAACAGTAATTAACCTTTAATTACTTCAATTAATTAATTAATCATAATTAATTACATTAATTCTTAATTAATTACATTAATTAATTACCTTTAATTACTCATCATTGATTAATTAATCATCTTTAATTACATCATTAATTAAAATAACTAATGATCCTTAATTATTCCTTAAATTAATTACTCTAAGTAATTAACTAACTTAATTACTATATTAAACCAAATTAATTATCCTTAAATTAATTTCTTAATTAATACCTTGATTAATTTCCAAGTAATCAATCCAGATTACTTCATTCTTAAACATCTCCCCTTAATTACAACTGTAATTATCAATCAATTACTTAAATAAGAGATTTTCAATCTATTAATTACATACAGTAATCATTTATAAAAACCAAGTGTTTAAAATTAATTAAACTTAATTAATTAAAAATAAACAATCATATTAAACTAAATTAATTACATTAAGTAATTAATTTCTTAATTACTTTTAGTAATTATACTCAATTTATTCACAAATGATTATTATTAAATAAATTAATTTAATTAATCATAAAAATGAACCATATTAATTAATTATTAAATAATCCTGGTTAATGACCTTCATTAACCATTCTTTAATTATTTCATTTAGTAATTAACTTAAATTAATTACAAATTAAATTATCTTTAAGTATTCTTTAATTAAAGTCTAATTATTTTATTAATTAACCTTGATTTAAAACTTAATTACATAATTAACAATATTCATTCATCATTAATTAATAATCTAATTAATGATCTTAGTTATAAATTGATTAATCATTAATCAATTATTAATTCCAAATTCAATTAATGAATTAAATTAATTCATTAATCTTAATTACTGTAGCGACCCACCCTTCTGACCGCCCCTAATCGGTAATTAAACCAACTTGAAACGTTCAAAATGACGGATTGTTATTCAGTTTATAGAGTTTAAACAGAATCAGCCACAGAAACATAGAATAATTATATTTCACATAAATGAATTTCTTTTACATATATCAGAGTTTATACAATGAATTAAATTTATACAGCGGAATATTTCTTTAAGTACAAAAATAAATCCCCGAAAAGCTAAAGTGAAGCGTTTCCCCCCTCTCTCTCTAACTTCGCTGCCCGAAAATCTTCAAGCTGCAAAATACTGGGTCTGTCCCGAGTATTACATTCAAAAGAAAATAATACACGTGTCAGTCTAATTCAAACTCAGTTATTAGTGCATAGAGGCAATAATAATTAAATAACAATTAAACGACAGTCAAATATAAATTCACCTATCCGATCCTTTAACAAAGAAATCGGATAATGGTAAATATGACACTTAACAGTGTTAAACAATAAATCAGCAAATTCAAATTATCAACGAAGATAGATGAAGAGATTATTAATGAAGATAATTTAGAAAAACATCAAAATTTCCTAAACGGCAAATAACAACAAAATCATCAAATTCAACCAAATCAAAATGCGATTCAAAATATATTGAATTGAATAAACGAAATAGTTCAAACAATTGAAAAATCAATTTAAAACGTCAACTTGAGTAGGGCTGCAGTATACGCACGCGTGTACTGCCTCGCCACTACAGCATATGAAACATGCAAAAGATCAGGAAATGCACAATGAAAGTTCTCACCCGAGCACAAGGTCAAACCCAAGTTTAAAACTAGATTCAACGCAGGTGCAGTAAAAGTGTACAAGCTCCAAACAAAAAACAAGTGAGATAACCAATGCAACAAGACTCAGGTCAGTGACCACTTCAAATGGGTGGACCACAAGGCAAAACCCCTTCATCAAATTCACAAACACAAGCTACCACCCTAATGCTCAAGTAATGCAGGAAAATGAAACAAGTCAGGATGAACAACTTCACACCCAAACTGATCAGACTTCAAACTAGGCAATGGTTCAGAAGAGCAGTGACTTTAGTACAACAATTCCTTGTATTTATATTTGAAACCTGGGTTTAAAATTTTTAAAACAGTTCTTAAATTTTTCAGAGTTGTTAACTAACTGTTTTTAACTTACTATATGTTAAATCTTTAGTTTAGGATATAACAACCAATATTGTCTTACACTAAGCTCAAACAGATCAGCATATCAGTAGATAATGATTTTTTTTTCTTAGTTTAAGTCTTGCTTTAAATTTCAAAATCCATTTTTTAAAATTTAGGATTCGAAAATTTATTTGAATTCAAACTTAAATCTTTGATTTAGATACCTGTTTTCCATACTTGATTTCAACTTTTACATTTTACTTTAGAAATCTGAAACAATTATAGGTTTCATTTAAATTCAATTCAAAAACCACTTCTTTTACTTATCGTTTCTGAGTTATTTGAAACAAATTCAATTTAAAACATGTTTATCCCAAAACCCAGTTTTTCAAAGCTAACTTGAATTCATTTTTAATCTTTGGTTAAACTTAGTTAACATTGACCTGAGACTTACATTTTGCTTTCAGTTTCCAAAAATAACAGTTCAGGTTTGAACTACATAGCATCACATAACTAGCAACAAAAAAAATTCGGGCCAAATACTTCAAATCCCTGAGTAAATTCTCGAGTTACCCGAGGCTATATGCCAAAATCTCAATGAACAAAATATGAAAATAGGCAGTGTAACAGGCACAACATTTAACAAGTTAAATGCCTCAGCATCACAACAGACTCGAAGTCAGTCCCAAAACTAAGTACAGGTAGAGGAAAAAAAATGCTAGCATGAAGTACAACTCGAACTCAAGTCAATGGCAACAACACTACAGGCGCTAGATCAGGGTGACAACAGAGACAAGCTCAAAATGAAGAGAATTGTCGAATGCACAATTGAAACAGTTTGCTACAGGGTAATGAAAAATATTAAATATCAATGCCTGAGCCGAGGAACAAAAATTCAAAACTAAGTTAGATAAATCTCAAGCATCTCCAACAAAAGGATACAACTATATGAACACAGCAGTATGAAGGTGAGGGCACCATAGATATGGCACCACAGCACACAACAATTAAAGGTCAATGCCGGTGCTAACATAAAATGCAACTTAAATCAAACTATCTCAAAATCAAGTCAGAGCTGTGACAACCAAGCCAAAACGAAATCAAACATGCCAATAAAACCAAAACATGATCGCAAAAGCATATCAAAACAGTAGATAATAGAAATCGAACCAAGACAAACAAGCATGCATAGTACTTGAACCAATGATTGAACTCATTAACCAAATACAGAGGTCAAGTCACTGTTACGGGACTCAGCACAATGCAAGGCTACATGAACCACAAACTTTCACAGAGAAATGTAAAGCACTTTGAATCACATGCCAGGAGATAAACAAAGCACGTAAAGGCGTCAGGGAGTATGCAACCTGATCAACTAGGTGCAGACAAAATGAAGTCGAGACCAACAGTAATGGCAACAACTCCATCAAGTCATGATTTAAACCCAAAATGCAAAACAGTGACGAAGATATCACAATATAATTCATAGCTGAGAGACCAAAAGCATAACCAAGTGGAATCGAACAAGGTCGAATGGTGGGCAGTAAGGCCAAATCCACAGAGTACAACTCGATATCAAAGCAATGGTGATGGCCAAAGTCATGAAACCCCATACTCAAAAACAAGACCGAAGTAACAGTTCAAAAATCATCAAACTCAGAAATCAAAACAAAGGGTATCGATCATTCAAACAACGAAAATCACAGTTTTGAACAAGCTAAAAATCGAGTAAATTTTTTTTTACTAATTTGAATTAGATGCGAGTGATAGAATCACTCACCTTTGCCTGACGCGGTCACGAACGAGGCGTAGAATCGAACGAGCAAGCCAGTGCCTTCGAATTCAATCAAGCCCTAATTTGGATCAAAGGACGAAGCCGCCATTAATTTTTTTTTGTTTGATTTTGAAGTGATGAAGGAAGGGGTATCGGGTATTTTATGAGGAAGGGGGAAAAGGACACGAGTTACTTACTAATTTTTCTTCGGCCATACCTGCACGATTGATCTCGTGATTTTAGGCGTGATAATTGGGATGCTGGTGAAAAGATATCATATTATTTTATTATATTTTTTTTTTCATTTTGAATTCAATTTGTTTTTCTCAACAATCAATTTTTATCAATGCGTTTATACGTCGTATGCTTACAAAACAACTCAAATAAATACGAAATTTGAAATCCGGTAATAATTCAACATTACGGACCCAATGGAATTGGTTTCGTCAAATTGCGAGACTGTGCCTCGGAAGGCTATTTTTAAATTCAATTTAAACGATAAAATTTCAAAACTGTACGAATCACTTTCAAATTCAATTCTGAAGCTTCTATTATCTTCAGTATTATCAATGTGAATTTTCTAAGCTTTTAAAATATTTTTAATCAGCTTAAAATTGAAGATTCAAATTTTTATTCAACTTTCAATAGATTAAATTCTAAAATTTAATCGCCAAATTCATAGTTATATTGTGAATTCAAACTAAACCATCATTCAAATATTTAAAGTTAATTAAATATTTTCAATTTAAATTGTTCAAAATTCAGGGTTGTTACAATCTTCCCCCCTAAAAGAATTTCGTCCCGAAATTATAAGTTAGGAAAAACGATTGTTAAAATCTCACCGATATTTATACCCTACACAATTTTACTAAGTTCGAAACTTATTAAAAATAAATAAATATAGGATTCATTCCATTTGTTTTATCTTACTAACTTTGTTCATTATCTTCTTTGTTCATTGATTTCTACAATCAAGACGCAAAAGTCTTTTACCTAAAAAAAATTTCCGACTTACAAAACTCAAATTTAAACTTGAAATTCTTCATGCTAGAGATTTGCATATCATATGTTTTATTTATTATATTTTTTTTTCAAAGCTGTGAACTTTCAAGATATTTCAAAGATCTTCTTCCTTAGTTTATTAAGGTGGAATTATGTAATTTTAATTTCAGACTATTGATTTGCTATCTAAAGTTTTGAAAATACTTGCTAACTCGAAGTTTAACAAGTCTATCGTCATTCTCACAGACATTAGGCATACGCTGGCCAGACGCAGGACTAAAAATCTCCAAGTACTAAATATGCCTGCTTCAACTCCCAGTGAAAATACTTTTAAAGATTCTTTTAAAAATGGATATGGAAAGCACGTTCCCCCATGGATCACAGTTTTACCCGGCGGTTACGCTACTATCCCCGTAGAAACGCTTGTAATCTGTAGATTTCACATCTCTTGAATTTCGCCATGGTTGTTGCCATAGATCGCGGTTCACACGGCGGTTTCGCTACTATCCCAGTAGAAACGCTTGTGACTGTAGGCATCCCGCCCCTCAAATTACGCTTTGGCCTCTAGATCGAAGTTTACGCGGCGGTTGCGCCACTATCCCAGTGGAATCGCTTGTAACTGTAGGCATCACGCCCCTCAAATTACGCTAGCATACATCATCATCAATTCACATGATCCCATCACGATGATCCATCATGAGGGATTCTAATCCAAATGGACATTCCAACTTATGGAAATTCTACGTAGCTAAGAATTTCAAATGGACACTCACACCGAGTTCCAACACCTTCACAAATTTTAAATGGAAGGTACTTGTCCATATCCTCAGTTTAGAAAACATAATGTCATATACATATAGTACATCATTTCACATTTCGTACATATCATACCTATGTAAACTTACATAGGATTTTCATAATAATGACTTTCCAAACTGATGGTTTTCGAATTTACTGCATATCTCATATATAAGTTCCGAAAACCATAATATCCCATACCCATAACAAATAGAGGATTTCTAATGTGACGACCCGGCTTCCTACGCCCAGAAAACCGTTTCGTCTTGAAGAAAGAAAGAGGTGAGAAAATAGAAAAGATAGAGAAGAAAGAACAACAACATTAGAATCTCATAGCGGAACGAATGAATTATAATAATCACAGAAGTATTTACATAGTATACAACATCAATCAGAGTTATACAGATAATACATCACATACTAGACAGTTATAAACACCTGTCTAGTTATACAACTCAATACACAAAACAACACAGTGATATCAACACAGCGGAACTATATATATATCTACCACGCTGAAGCCTCCTGCTCCATTGCTCCTCCAGAATTCGTCAAAGCTAACCTGAATCCCTTGGCTACCCGTAAAAATTTGGGTACCCGAGAGTTTATGAAAAACAAAAATAAACTCCGGGTTAGACATGGGTCTGGTATGAGTAATAGGTTTAAGTTGCCTAATTTTGAAAATCCTTTGGAAAACAAAAAGGTATCACGTAAGACTCCCCACAAATAAACATGGGTATGATTTTACCTTACGCTAACCAAAACATTTGATAGGAAATTCTATGATATTATAATAGGTCTAGGGTTTTCAAGTAAATAGAAAATAGCCGAAATTGTTACATGACTAAATTCCAGCTACTAGCCACAAAAGTGGGTAATACAATCAAAACCGTTGGCACTTATTGGATTGTGGATTTCATACAATGGCAGAGCTACTGGGGTACCGCCCGTCATAGTACGTGGCCTAGATCAACGTACTGAGGATCACTCCCGACCCCTTGCAATACAAGGCCGGAACCATTCCATACTGAACAGTACCGAACAAGATAAACCCCGGAAGTTGTTACAATCAACTGCCCACACAGCCGAAAATAAAGGGACATCTAGGCAGGGGAATATCCTTGTCCTGCTTGGGCACGACCCACCTAACCTTGCTGCATCTCCTCTGTTTTATCCATTCTCGGTTGGTGAGGCTTGAGGCTACGATTACCTTTAGAGAACATATTTTCTTAGAATGCTCATCGCCCACCTGACGATGTGTTGAAAGCATTCAATACATACAAGTTCGTTCCGGGTTCGAACGAAACCGAAGGCATTATCTCGTTACACTTATTTTGGAATCACCCTCAGAGTTAACGACAATAACCCTTGTATTCTGAATCTTCATCTTCACTTCAGATTCACGACCTATCGTTAATTTGGAATCGATGTGGTTTTCGGATGTTCCAAATAAGGAAAACCGGTCCCGGTCTCATCGAAATCCAAAACGTGTCTTTTAAGGCCAAGTTGTCTATTTAGTCTTAACAGTTTAATTCAATATAATCAATACACACAGATAGATAATTCATAATATCACAGTAGATAATCATATCATCATCACATACAGATAATCAATATTATCATCCAAACAGATAATTAAATATTATCATATTTAAACCAAGCATCCATGACACATAGATATTATTCATGTCAGATCTGAATTCACAATCATTAAATGAAATATCAATATCATCCATCCATAAGCAATGATTTATAATCATACAATTTGTACAATTTGTAATTAATTTAAAATGAATTAAATTAACTACTTCAATCTCTAATTAACTTAAAGTAAATTAAATTAATTCTTTATCTATAAATCCTGCTTATACAACCATTAATTATTATAAATCAAATTCATTAATTATTCTCTAGTTGTTCATCTTGATTAAATACCTTTGATTAATCATTTTCTAATTACAGTAAGTAATTAGTCTTTAATTAACATTTAATCTTAATTAATTACATCAATTAACCACCACATTATAAATTATTTCTTAATTAACCAATTCTTAATTTACATCATTAATTATATTAATTAATGATCTAATTTAGATTTAAATTAAATTTCTTAATTAAAATTAATTACATTAAACAATTAATCTTTAATTAACACAATTATTAATCATCCTTGATTAATATCAACCAGTAATTAACTACCCTTAATTACTCATATTAATAATTTAATTATCCCATAATTAATTATCCCCTTTAATTAATCCCTTGATTAATTACCAAAGTAATTATCCAAATTACCCCATTAACACATCATCTTTCAGTAATTAACATTAATTACTTCTTTAAGTAATTATGCTCCATTAATTACACTAAGTAGTTATACTTATCACATCATCAAATGTTTATTTAAATTAATTAAACTCAATTAATTAACTTAAACAATTTATATTAAACTTAATTAATTACACTGAGTAATTAATTTCCTTAAATTACTTTCATTATGTAGTTACTTAAACAATTTACAATTGATTACGTTAAATTAATTAATCTATTTAATTAATTAAAATTAACCACATTAATTAATCATAAAAAATCGTAGTTAATGACCTTCATTAATTATTAACAATTCTTTCAATTACTTTTCTAAAGTAATTAACTAAGATTTATTCATTATTAAATTTAATTTAATAAATTTTAATAACTCATTAATTAATCCATAATTGTTAAATTTAATTAAGCGTCAACTGTTACTTAATTGCTTAATTAATTATCCCTTATTTCTTAAACCTCAATTACTAAATTTAAACCTTCAATTACTTATTTAATTAATCCAAACATTAATTAATTTAAATAGATTGATTATCCATTTTAATTATCTTAAAACTTTACTAAATCCAAATCATTATATTTTTATTTATCCTTAAATCAGAACATTTCTTACTTAATCTGAGTGTTTAAAACAATTTATTTCCAAATTTACTCTAAATTTCATTTTAGATTTAAGATTTAAAATGAATATAAATTAACTTTAACAAGGTTTAAACATAGACATAAAACCCTTTAGATTCTCGTGTTAAAGGAATATTTACTTTATAAAAAAAGTTTTAAAAGAATTTTAAGTCAAATTCACTTTAAAACTTAAATCAATTTTTAAAGATACTTTAACAAATGAATTTTGTTTAATTCATTTTATATTTTAAAACCTCCATTTATTTCAGAATTGGAATACATATCAAATTTAGATTCCATATTAAACTTAGGCTTTCAAAAACTTTACTTATTTTAAAACTTCATTCAAAATAATTCAAAACTATTTAAGCATTTTTAAAGTAGTTAAACAATTTGAAGTTTAAAACTTTATTTATTTAGAACTGAAATTCAGAAATAATTGGAACCAGATTTCAACCTGAAATTTTAAACTCATTTTAAAACTTTGCTTTCCATTAAGCTAGCATTTAAATTTTAAATTTAAAAGTTTGAAACTGGGTAACAGGTTTTCTGCAAAACCTGTTGCAAACAAAACAACCGAGGCAATCACTCTTCCCTTTGAGTTAAAGCCTCGATTACTTCGAGCCTGATACATGAATTACTCGAGAAAACTCGAGACACCTACTCCCCTTCCAAACTAACTCAACAGCGCACAAGAAATCCACCATGCATATGCACGGTGGCGCCGCTCATCGTTGACCATCAACGATAGCCTCCACAAGTCGGAAACTGCCCAAGCACCCTACCTCGATTACTAGATCGACATCTCCCACTCGGAATCAAATCGAGCGTTCAAACAAGGACCAGATCCTGAAAATTAGCACAACCCCTTCTCAAACCTGTCAACGCTTCGCCCCTCCTCCTCCGACCTCCAGAGAACCACCACCTCCGGCAACGGCTTCGCCTTTCACCCCTCTACCAATTTCCAAACCCTTGTTGAACTCGATGCTCCATGTAATTGGAACGAACCCAAAAACTCCACCTAGATCAAACAAGGTTTACAGGAGATAACGCGCCACCGTTGCCTCCTCGCCGAAGTTCAACACCACTCACCATTTTTGCCCTCCACACTGATCACTCCTCCACCATTGCTGAGAATCCCAGACCCCCAGAGCAAGAAGATCACCCGAAATCCCGAAGTTTGCATTTTATATTCATTCCAGAACTGCTCTTAAATGCCCATTCTAAAAATTATAAATTTTGTTTTAAAATTCATATTAAAGTATAAGAATTCAGTATATATCGCTGAATTTGTAAATTAAAAAGTTTAGATTTTAATTTGTCTAAAGTTTGCTCAAGCATTTTGGTTTCCAGTGACATTGATAAGTTGATTTAGCTTAAACAGATTTTTAAAGTTAAATTCATGTACAAACAACCATCATGGTTTGTATTTACAATCCAGGTTGTGATTAGAACAAAGATAAACATTTGTTTGACATTCTGACCTGGGGACAACAATCAGAGGCCTCTCAAAATTTGTGCAGGATGTATACATTCACACTTTCACATATAAATGTATCAGCAATTTACAACATAAACATTTTTTTTCTAGTTATACATAAGCAAATAGTTTAGTTCAATCAAAAGAATGTTGCTCACCAAAGTTTTGAAAATAAACAGAGCAAGTTTACAATGGAAGCAGTTTGAATTTACAGGTTTGAAATATACAAAATTTCCATCACACAAACACCAGAGAAAAGTGATTAAATAAATATTCACACCATATATTTAAGCATCCGAATATCAACATGCATCAGATTGTAAAACTTAAGTAATTTAAAAAAAATGTTAATCACAGTTTGGAAATGAAGACAGAGCACAGCTGAAATCTCCTCTGTTAAATCCTCTAGTTTGTATTGATGTATTGTTGGTTGTACAAAGCTTCAGTTATAAAAAGAAAAGCTTGCTATATAATTTTCCTTTGGTTTGAACGAACTAAGAAAATGGCATGTATATAATAGAGTTTCAGGGGAAGGTGATAACTAGTTTAAGCATATGCAGGTACACTGTATACCCTTGTTTTATCAGGAAAGATATTTTAATTAGGAGGCTGAGTTGATGTTAAACAATTTGAAATGATTTTGTTAGCAACTAAGAAATGAAGCATTTATTGTTTAAGTACCTTATGTCTCCCATAAATCTTATGTTCAGATATTATTACTTAGCTTGTTTGTTTCAGCCTGCACACTTAGCTGCCTGCATATATTATATATATATATATATATATATATATATATATATATATATATATATATATATTTTACTTTATTTTGTTTTATACTTGATGTTTATAATTGTCTGAATCTTAATCTACAAGTTGCTAACATTTTATTTTATGTTTTCATACCTGTCTTCTTTTCTATTCTTGCCTGCATTTTTTTTTTTGTACTTTATGTTCAGATATTTCATTTTGCATTAATCTTATCTGCCTTGATTTCTTTCACTTTGCTTTGTTAACTTCTGCATTTCTATTACAAGCATATATTTTTACTTTTTTTGTCTTAGTTTATTCTAGTTATTAATTATAAATTTTACTTATGTATTAATTTTTATTTCTAATACAAGTGCTTGTTATTATTACACTTATTGTTTAAACTTAAATTATCAATACTAAATTTACTTCTTATTATTTCAAACTTATGTAAATCTTTGTTCAATACTTATTTTATTTATTTATTTTTCTCTTTTAAGTTCAAAGATATTTTATTCAGTCATTTACTTATGTTAAATATAAATAAGATTTATTTTATTATAAACAAATTTTGAAAGATTCAATTTTAACTTCAAACCTTAGTTTCTCCCAAATATAAGTATATATAATAGTTCCTATTTATATAAAAATCTATTTGTAAAAATATTACATTATTAATATTGTTTAAATAAAACTCATTATTAAATAAAAATAAATTTTCAAAAGAAACTATCTCTTTAAAATATAAATTCATATTTATCAAGCTATATTTAAAACAAAACAAAACTTTTTATTTAAATTTAAACTCTAGGCTAAAACCATTTTAAACAAATTAAACTTTATCTTGAGTATTTTTAAAATCATATTATTATTTATTAAATATTAAATTTCCAAATTATCAAAATATTAGAATTAGGAAACATAGCTTTATCTATTAAATCTAAAGACAAAACTTATCTATTTATAATATATACCAATATATACATATATATATTATAAATTGAAACAATTTAAATTAGCTTTTCAAAAGATAAATTATCAGTTAAATATTTATTTAAAAGAGATTATTAAATCAATTCAAATATTATTAACAAATATTATCAAATCAATTTAATTTTTAATGTAGATTATTAAATTGAAATTGCCCCAAATTTCCGGAATGTCACATTCCTCCCCCCTTAAAAGAATTTCGTCCACGAAATTTAAAACAAAGGTAATTTAATAATCTAATTAAATATTTATTTTAAAACACAAGCATATATTAATCATATGCTAACAACCATAGCAACCAATTTATCTAAACAAACAAATTTAACTATTCAGACAAGATTCCGTATAGAATTTTCTCGAGTTTCCCAACTAAAAATACCGGGATACTCGCTCTATAAAATCCAAACAACCGATATACTAAGCTACATAGCTTCCACTCATCTAGATCTACAAACAAGATAGGATATCAGACTACAGGCAAGTCTGAATCAACAACTAAAAACTCCCTGAACTGCTGATTCTACAACCAGAGATAGATCTCACACGTACTCCCTCAGAGATACGTGAAACACAATAAATTCCAGTTATCCAAACTAACAATTCAATCCTGAAGACTACATACTTATCCAAAATCAAATCACCGATTTCAGAATCCAAATTCCTCCGTTTCTTATCCACAAAACTCTACAGACGATCCTGTGCTGCCTACATCCTTCCTGATCAGCTCAACCCTTGCTGATGCCCTTAGAAACAAACCGAACCAAAAACAATCTAACAAAATGATCTTTCCAAGATCGAGCAAAAACTCAGAACACAAACTCTATTCCACAACCAAAAAAAACAGAACTCACTTCTCTCATCCGAAAAAAAAATAAAACAGGTGCACTCCAAACTGGCCTCGGATCTTGAAAAAAAAATTCCTGTAGAACTCTCCAATCTAAACACTGCAACATCCCATAGCTTCCCAACTAAACAGCTGCCACCATGCTTCCACTGCACAATTCTGACTAAACAGATGACAATGCTGATGTCGAACACAGACTGGACAGCACATCTCAAAATTAGGGTTCCACAGATTAAAAGAAAACTCATAAGTTTCTCCAAAATCTGAGTTACTTCACCAAACTCAAAAATCATCCAATTACTAATCTGATCCATCAGTACCACTCCTGGAAATCCAGTCGATACCAAACTCAATCTCCAAATGTTAGCAAATCTTTGACTCCTTGAAGACATCCAGAAAATGTATCTCTGAAACACAAAAGAACACTTAAACTATCGCAAGTCACTTTTGCGATCAATCCAGCCTAATTCCAAAGATACTGCTCTCTCTTTACCAACAGAACAGCTTACGCTTATGTGGCCAATCCATCGAAGAAATGGATCTACTCTACTGCTTCTGTAATTATCTCAAGAAAAACTGCTAAGCCAGAAGACTTCCTAATCCAAAGCTCCTCTAGAAACTCGAACTCCAACCAAATAGAAACTCCCAGCTGAACACAGCCACAACCGAAACAGACACTCTTCCTTAACTTGTTCCAAAGAAACATCTTCGGAGACATCCATAGTCACTGTGTCTCATCACACAGCTGCTACTCCTTGATATATCAAGATATCATGACTTGCTTCTGTCCAACCGATAGATCTAACTCTAGCTCATCCAAACGCTTACACTCAAAAACGAACTTCGAACCTTAACAGGTTTCCTTCAGAGATCAATGAAATCCTTACACCACCCAAAGCTTACTCGAGACGGTATTAGGTCTACAGTCTCGACAAATACACTTCCAACCTTAAACATTCAAACTCCAACCATTGGTAGTCGTGTTACACACACCACCACCCTATCTACCTTTATAACTTATATTGGAAAACCCGAACAGGTAACCCAACAATAGGTAGAAATAAATAAATATATATTATATATCAAAATTACGAATACGCTCTCTCAAGAAAGAAAACACTTAAGAGCCTAGGTATTCACTCAACCTAGCGCTCTGATACCAACTGTGACGACCCGGCTTCCTACGCCCAGAAAACCGTTTCGTCTTGAAGAAAGAAAGAGGTGAGAAAATAGAAAAGATAGAGAAGAAAGAACAACAACATCAGAATCTCACAGCGGAACGAATAAATTATAATACTCACATAAGTATTTACATAGTATACAACATCAATCAGAGTTATACAGATAATACAACACATACTAGACAGTTATAAACACCTGTCTAGTTATACAACTCAATACATAAAACAACACAGAGATATCAACACAGCAGAACTATATATATATCTATCACGCTGAAGTCTCCTACTCCATTGCTCCTCCAGAATTCGTCAAAGCTAACCTGAATCCCTTGGCTACCCGTAAAATTTTGGGTACCCGAGAGTTTATGAAAAACAAAAATAAACTCTGGGTCAGACATGGGTCCGGTATGAGTAACAGGTTTAGGTTGCTTAATTTTGAAAATCCTTTGGAAAACAAAAAGGTATGACGTAAGACTCCCCACAAATAAACATGGGTAAGTTTTTACCTTACGCTAACCAAAACATTTGATAGGAAATTCTGTGATATTATAATAGGTCTAGGGTTTTCAAGTAAATAGAAAATAGCCGAAATTGTTACATGATTAAATTCCAGCTACTAGCCACAAAAGTGGGTAATACAATCAAAACCGTTGGCACTTATTGGATTGTGGATTCCATACAATGGCAGGGCTACTGGGGTACCGCCCGTCACTGTACGTGGTCTAGATCAACGTACCGAGGATCACTCCCGACCCCCTGCAACACAAGGCCGGAACCATTCCTTACTGAACAATCCCGAACAAGATAAACCCGGCAGTTGTTGCAATCAACCGCCCACACAGCCGAAAATAAAGGGACATCTAAACAGGGGAATATCCTTGTCCTGCTTGGGCATGACCCACCTAACCTTGCTGCATCTCCCCTGTTTTAGCCATTTCTGGTTGGTGAGGCTTGAGGCTACGATTACCTTTAGAGAACATATTTTCTTAGAATGCTCATCGCCCACCTGACGATGTGTTGAATGCATTCAATCCATACAAGTTCGTTCCGGGTTCGAACGAAACCGAAGGCATTATCTCGTTACACTCATTTTGGAATCACCCTCAGAGTTATCGACAATAACCCTTATATTCTGAATCTTCATCTTCACTTCAGATTCACGACCTATCGTTAATTTGGAATCGATGTGGTTTTCGGATGTTCCAAATAAGGAAAACCGATCCCGGTCTCATCGAAATCCAAAACGTGTCTTTTAAGGCCAAGTTGTCTATTTAGTCTTAACAGTTTAATTCAATATAATCAATACACACAGATAGATAATTCATAATATCACAGTAGATAATCATATCATCATCACATACAGATAATCAATATTATCATCCAAACAGATAATTAAATATTATCATATTTAAACCAAGCATCCATGACACATAGATATTATTCATGTCAGATCTGAATTCAGAATCATTAAATGAAATATCAATATCATCCATCCATAACAATGATTTATAATCATACCATTTGTATAATTTGTAATTAATTTAAAATGAATTAAATTAACTACTTCAATCTTTAATTAATTTAAAGTAAATTAAATTAATTCTTTATCTATAAATCCTGCTTATACAACCATTAATTAATTATAAATCAAATTCATTAATTATTCTCTAGATGTTCATCTTGATTAAACACCTTTGATTAATCATTTTCTAATTACAGTAAGTAATTAGTCTTCAATTAACATTTAATCTTAATTAATTACATCAATTAACCACCACATTATAAATTATTTCTTAATTAACCAATTCTTAATTTACATCATTAATTATATTAGTTAATGATCTAATTTAGATTTAAATTAAATTTCTTAATTCAAATTAATTACATTAAACAATTAATCTTTAATTAACACAATTATTAATCACCCTTGATTAATATCAACCAGCAATTAACTACCCTTAATTACTCATATTAATAATTTAATTATCCCATAATTAATTATCCCCTTTAATTAATCCCTTGATTAATTACCAAAGTAATTATCCAAATTACCCTATTAACACATCATCTTTCAGTAATTAACACTAATTACTTCTTTAAGTAATTATGCTCCATTAATTACACTAAGTAGTTATACTTATCACATCATCAAATGTTTATTTAAATTAATTAAACTCAATTAATTAACTTAAACAATTTATATTAAACTTAATTAATTACACTGAGTAATTAATTTCCTTAAATTACTTTCATTAAGTAGTTACTTAAACCAATTGATTATGTTAAATTAATTAATCTATTTAATTAATTAAAATTAACCACATTAATTAATCATTAAAAAAATCCTAGTTAATGACCTTCATTAATTATTAACAATTCTTTTAATTACTTTTCTAAAGTAATTAACTAAGATTTATTCATTATTAAATTTAATTTAATAAATTTTAATAACTCATTAATTAATCCATAATTGTTAAATTTAATTAAGCGTCAACTGTTACTTAATTGCTTAATTAATTATCCCTTATTTCTTAAACCTCAATTACTAAATTTAAACCTTCAATTACTTATTTAATTAATCCAAACATTAATTAATTTAAATAAATTGATTATCCATTTTAATTATCTTAGAACTTTACTGAATCCAAATCATTATATTTTTATTTATCCTTAAATCAGAACATTTCTTACTTAATCCGAGTGTTTAAAACAATTTATTTCCAAATTTACTCTAAATTTCATTTTAGATTTAAGATTTAAAATGAATATAAATTAACTTTAACAAGGTTTAAACATAGACCTAATACCCTTTAGATTCTTATGTTAAAGGAATATTTACTTTATAAAAAAAGTTTTAATAGAATTTTAAGTCAAATTTACTTTAAAACTTAAATCAATTTTTAAAGACACTTTAACAAATCAATTTTTTTTAATTCATTTTATATTTTAAAACCTCCATTTATTTCAGAATTGGAATACATATCAAATTTAGATTCCAGATTAAACTTAGGCTTTCAAAAACTTTACTTATTTTAAAACTTCATTCAAAATAATTCAAAACTATTTAAGCATTTTTAAAGTAGTTAAACAATTTGAAGTTTAAAACTTTATTTATTTAGAACTGAAATTCAGAAATAATTGGAACCAGATTTCAACCTGAAATTTTAAACTCATTTTAAAACTTTGCTTTCCATTAAGCTAGCATTTAAATTTTAAATTTAAAAGTTTGAAACTGGGTAACAGGTTTTCTGCAAAACCTGTTGCAAACAAAACAACCGAGGCAATCACTCTTCCCTTCGAGTTAAAGCCTCGATTACTTCGAGCCTGATACATGAATTACTCGAGAAAACTCGAGATAGCTACTCCCCTTCCAAACTAACTCAATAGCGCACAAGAAATCCACCATGCATATGCACGGTGGCGCCGCTCATCGTTGACCATCAACGATAGCCTCCACAAGTCGGAAACTGCCCAAGCACCCTACCTCGATCACTAGATCGACATCTCCCACTCGGAATCAAATTCGAGCGTTCAAACATGGGCCAGAACCTGGAAATTAGCACAACCCCTTCTCAAACCTGTCAACGCTTCGCCCCTCCTCCTCCAACGTCCAGAGAACCACCACCTCCGGCAACGGCTTCGCCTTTCACCCCTCTACCAATTTCCAAACCCTTGTTGAACTCGATGCTCCATGTAATTGGAACGGACCCAAAAACTCCACCTAGATCAAACTAGGTTTACAGGAGATAACGCGCCACCGTTGCCTCCTCGCCGAAGTTCAACACCACTCACCATTTTTTCCCTCCACACTGATCGCTCCTCCACCATTGCTGAGAATCCCAGACCCCCAGAGCAACAAGATCACCCGAAATCCCCAAGTTTACATTTTATATTCATTCCAGAACTGCTCTTAAATGCCCATTTTAAATTATAAATTTTGTTTTAAAATTCATATTAAAGTATAAGAATTCAATATATATCGCTGAATTCGTAAATTAAAAAGTTTAGATTTTAATTTGTCTAAAGTTTGCTCAAGCATTTTGGTTTCCAGTGACATTGATAAGTTGATTTAGCTTAAACAGATTTTAAAGTTAAATTCCTGTACAAACAACCATCATGGTTTGTATTTACAATCCAGGTTGTGATTAGAACAAAGATAAACATTTGTTTGCGCATTCTGACCTGGGGAAAACAATCAAAGGCCTCTCAAAATTTGTACAGGATGTATACATTCACACTTTCACATATAAACGTATCAGCAATTTACAACATAAACATTTTTTTTCTAGTTATACATAAGCAACTAGTTTAGTTCAATCAAAAGAATGTTGCTCACCAAAGTTTTGAAAATAAACAGAGCAAGTTTACAATGTAAGCAGTTTGAATTTGCAGGTTTGAAATACACAAAATTTCCATCACACAAACACCAAAGAAAAATGATTAAATAAATATTCACACCATATATTTAAGCATCCAAATATCAACATGCATCAGATTGTAAAACTTAAGTAATTTAAAAAAAATGTTACTTACAGTTTGGAAATAAAGACAAAGCACAGCTGAAATCTTCTCTGTTAAATCCTTTAGTTTGTATTGATGTATTGTTGGTTGTACAAAGCTTCAGTTACAAAAAGAAAAGCTTGCTATATAATTTTCCTTTGGTTTGAACGAACTAAGAAAATGGCATGTATATAATAGAGTTTCGGGGGAAGGTGATAACTGGTTTAAGCATATGCAGGTGCACTGTATACCCTTGTTTTATCAGGCAAGATATTTTAATTCGGAGGCTGAGTTGATGTTAAACAATTTGAAATGATTTTGTTAGCAACTAAGAAATGAAGCATTTATTGTTTAAGTACCTTATGTCCCCATAAATCTTATGTTCAGATATTTTTACTTAGCTTGTTTGTTTCAGCCTGCACACTTAGCTGCCTGCATATATTATATATATATATATATATATTACTTTATTTTGTTTTATACTTGATGTTTATAATTGTCTGAATCTTAATCTACAAGCTGCTAACATTTTATTTTATGTTTTCATACCTGTCTTCTTTTCTATTCTTGCCTGCATTTTTTTTTACTTTATGTTCAGATATTTCATTTTGCATTAATCTTATCTGCCTTGATTTCTTTCACTTTGCTTTGTTAACTTCTGCATTTCTATTACAAGCATATATTTTTACTTTGTTTTGTCTTAGTTTATTCTAGTTATTAATTATAAATTTTACTTATGTATTAAGTTTTATTTCTAATACAAGTGCTTGTTATTATTACACTTATTGTTTAAACTTAAATTATCAATACTAAATTTACTTCTTATTATTTCAAACTTATGTAAATCTTTGTTACAATACTTATTTTATTTATTTATTTTCTCTTTTAAGTTCAAAGATATTTTATTCAGTCATTTACTTATGTTAAATATAAATAAGATTTATTTTATTATAAACAAATTTTGAAAGATTCAATTTTAACTTCAAACCTTAGTTTCTCCCAAATATAAGTATATATAATAGTTCCTATTTATATAAAAATCTATTTGTAAAAATATTACATTATTGATATTGTTTAAATAAAACTCATTATTAAATAAAAATAAATTTTCAAAAGAAACTATCTCTTTAAATATAAATACATATTTATCAAGCTATATTTAAAACAAAACAAAACTTTTTATTTAAATTTAAACTCTAGGCTGAAACCATTTTAAACAAATTAAACTTTATCTTGAGTATTTTTAAAATCGTATTATTATTTATTAAATATTAAATTTCTAAATTATCAAAAATATTAGAATTAGGAAACATAGCTTTATCTATTAAATCTAAAGACAAAACTTATCTATTTATAATATATTCCAATATATACATATATATTATAAACTGAAACAATTTAAATTAGCTTTTCAAAAGATAAATTATCAGTTAAATATTTATTAAAAAGATATTATTAAATCAATTCAAATATTATTAACAAATATTATCAAATCAATTTAATTTTTAATGTAGATTATTAAATTGATATTGCCCCAAATTTCCGAAATGTCACATCTAAATTTTCCATCTCGTTACCGATTTAAAATTTTCCTCTAAATCGATTTGAAAATTTAAGGTTATCTCAAACCTAATTCACATTCATTATCGACTTCACATTCGATTTGGATTTCACTTTACATCATCAATTCTCAACACATAATTGATGTCTACTGATATATAACCTCTAAGCTCGTACGTCTCAGAGAAAGGTGTACATAGCTAAAAGAATAAATTCTCCGCCCACCAAACAGATATATATTTAATAGAGATCAATTGCCATGTCATCAATTCACAATGTTAGACATACAATCCCAATCGACTATCCGAAATTCAAAGCTCAACTTATATTGTTTTTGGTGTCGAAGTTAAACTCAATTTAACTCAAAATTCAATCTTTTTTTTTTTGAAAAAATTCAAGTGGAACTAATTGTTCAAATTTTCCAAAAATATCTTTACAAGATATGTATAATTTTCCACCCTTAAACATTTGAACCAAATTTCAAATATTCACTTTTCAATTTATCTTTAAAAGATAGAATTTCAAACCTTCCATTTCATACTGGAAAACATTTCCATACTTATTTAATAATAAGTAACTCACAAATCCATTTATTTTCAACACCTGAAAAATATTCAATATACTTAAATCGTAATCAAGTATATATTCCATTCTTTAAGGAAAGCGTTCTTTTAAACATATTTATTTGAGTCAAAACGAATGTTGCATAAAACATTGTTACGACAGCTCAAAATCACTAGTATAGGGATTCGAATTTAAGATAGATATATAAATCCCAATACTATATAAAACATTTCCTTTCGGAAACCATTTACTATAACAACAGTGTTATAGTCCACCATTTCTTTATTTCTCGAAAACGTCTATTTCAACAATGAATGTTGAAATCTATGTATTCGATAGTTAATACATTTTTAAAACATCTTTTAAAACAATTAACTTCATTCTTTTAAATTTCACTTCTCCAAATCATACCCGTTTATTCAATAATATATTCACTGTCCAAAATCGTGAATATACCTTATTTACCAAATTCAACACTTGGACTTATTTCATAGTTTGAATTCTGCATACTTTTCACAATATTGGTTTTAAACCGATTTCAAACTTTTCATTATTAAGTTTTTCACTTAACTTAATTCTCTGATGTTAAAATTCAAATTCATCACTAAATCTATTAAACCTATTATGGATTATCATGTTGACAACTTCAAATTTTAAATCTAAATTCCATTTGAATTTTTGCATTTGCTTTCTATTTCCAAATTAATCAACTAGTTCTTTAGTAAGCCATTCATCGACTTGGTTTCATTAGATTTATATCTCCACATTAACTTATTTTAGGCATTAGTTTAAACTTGAAATATAAGCTTTACATCAAAATTAGTTTGATTCATACATTTAAGTCAACAAATAATTTTTTTTCCTAAGACGCTATTTTATTAAAACACTTCGTTTCGTACAACTATCCATAGCTTAATACTTTTAAAATACGTATATAGAAGATTTTGGATTACAAAATATATTGATTGGTTTAAGATTCAGAATTATTGAGGACTATCGAATTCCTGTCTGGTAGTACGCATTTTTGACAAACTTCCCACCTCGGTTTACACTATTTCAAGTTGTATTAAAGGAGGATTAACACATTCAAAATCTACATGTCCCCAATTCCTACAGTTCCCGTAAAAATATGAGATGTTTCCATACTTATCTATCACCCTTACACTATTCGCTCTTGCTGATCGGGCTATAGCTTACTTTCCATGTTGTCTTTCGGTGCAGTTTCTGGCTATATGTCCAGTCTGGCGACAATAGTAGCAGATTGTCAATCTATCGACGGGTAAATCAAGTACGCGCTTCTTTCTTTTCACTTTAGGGCAATGACTAAGAAAATGCCCTTCCCCCTGACATTTAAAACACACAATCTCTGGACGAGCGAACCGGACATCCACATTCCTTTTCTTTCTCTTCTCTCGGCACATAACGGCATAATGTCCCTTTTAATGACATCGATAACAGATAACATCATCATAGGGACCAGGTGCTTGCCTTTCATTTATTTTCCTTTCGATTTCCGCACATGCCACCGCTGCTCCTCTACGGGCAATTTCTCTTTGTTCACGGCGTGCTGCTTTTTGTGCTTCGGTTTTTGCCATTTTAATTAACAAGATATTTTTGAAGTTTCCAATCAAAATTTACAATCCTTATTAGCAAAGGTTGGATTATTCAATCATTTTCCCAAGACAATTTGCAAATTTACATTATCTTGATATATAGGATTATTATTCAACCAAACTTGAGATTCAACTCCGAATTTTATTTCAAACATTTGAAATATACATATATATACATACTTGCGTATTTAACTTTGCTTGAAACATAAAAACAAAATTTATTGTATTTTATTATTTTCGAAAATATTTTGAAAAATTACTTGAAAAGTTTTCTTCTTCCTGTATATACTACTAGTATTTTTTTTTCTAAACATTTGAAATCAATTTTTCAAAAGAATTCAGAATCAAATTCCCAAGTTATAGTTTAATGATCCTCTTGGCTATAGTAAATTGACATGTCACTTTGTTTCACAATTATTACTTTGGAGATATTCAAAATATTTGATTTAAACCAATTCATTAATTCACTTAACTTATATTTTATTTTTCATAAATCTCAGCAATTCGATAATGGGTTTTTTTCAAATGATCGGGACTCAAATCTAAGGAGACCTTACCGAAGAGAAACTATCGTAAACCTAAATTTAGAGAGGAATTTCCGAAAAGGATTTGAATTTTCAAAATATCTTCTATTTAAAAAAAAACAATTTTATACTTCTCTAGATTTGAAAAACGTTTTCTTTAAAATGATTCTAGTAACTATTCATATTAAACATCATAAACTGAGCTTTGTATAAACCAAAGCTCTGATACCACTTTTGTAACGACCCGCCCTTCTGACCGCCCCTAATCGGTAATTAAACCAACTTGAAACGTTCAAAATGACGGATTGTTATTCAGTTTATAGAGTTTAAACAGAATCAGCCACAGAAACACAGAATAATTATATTTCACCTAAATGACTTTCTTTTACATATATCAGAGTTTATACAATGAATTAAATTTATACAGCGGAATATTTCCTTAAGTACAAAAATAAATCCCCGAAAAGCTAAAGTGAAGCGTTTTCCCCCTCTCTCTCTAACTTCGCTGCCCGAAAATCTTCAAGCTGCAAAATACTGGGTCTGACCCGAGTATTACATTCAAAAAAAATAATACACGGGTCAGTCTAATTCAAACTCAGTTATTAGTGCATAGAGGCAATAATAATCAAATAATAATTAGATGACAGTCAAATATAAATTGACCTATCCGATCCTTTAACAAAGAAATCGGATAACGGTAAATATGACACTTAACAGTGTTAAACAATAAATCAGCAAATTCAAACTATCAACGAAGATAGATGAAGAGATTATTAATGAAGATAATTTAGAAAAACATCAAAATTTCCTAAACGGCAAATAACAACAAAATCATCAAATTTAACCAAATCAAAATGCGATTCAAAATATATTGAATTGAATAAATGAAATAGTTCAAACAATTGAAAAATCAATTTAAAACGTCAACTCGAGTAGGGCTGCAGTATACGCACGCGTGCACTGCCTCGCCACTACAGCATGTGAAACATGCAAAAGATCAGGAAATGCACAATGAAAGTTCTCACCCGAGCACAAGGTCAAACCCAAGTTTAAAAATGGATTCAACACAGGTGCAATAAAAGTGTACAAGCTCCAAACAAAAATCAAGTGAGATAACCAATGCAACAAGACTCAGGTCAGTGACCACTTCAAATGGGTAGACCACAAGGAAACACCCCTTCATCAAATTCACAAACACAAGCTACCACCCTAATGCTCAAGTAATGCAGGAAAATGAAACAAGTCAGGATGAACAGGTTCACACCCAAACTGATCAGACTTCAAACTAGGCAATGGTTCAGAAGAGCAGTGACTTTAGTACAACAATGCCTTGTATTTATATTTGAAACCTGGGTTTGAAAATTTTAAAACAGTTCTTAAATTTTTTAGAGTTGTTAACTAACTGTTTTTAACTTACTATATGTTAAATCTTCAGTTTAGGATATAACAACCAATATTGTCTTACACTAAGCTCAATCAGATCAGCATATTAGTAGATAATGATTTTTTTTCTTAGTTTAAGTCTTGCTTTAAATTTCAAAATCCATTTTTTAAAATTTAGGATTCGAAAATTTATTTGAATTCAAACTTAAATCTTTGATTTAGATACCTGTTTTCCAAACTTGATTTCAATTTTTACATTTTACTTTAGAAATCTGAAACAATTACAGGTTTCATTTAAATTCAATTCAAAAACCACTTCTTTTACTTATCGTTTCTGAGTTATTTAAAACAAATTCAATTTAAAACATGTTTATCCCAAAACCCGGTTTTTCAAAGTTAACTTGAATTCATTTTTAATCTTTGGTTAAACTTAGTTAACATTGACCCGAGACTTACATTTTGCTTTCAGTTTCCAAAAATAGCAGTTCAGGTTTGAACTACATAGCATCACATAACTAGCAACAGAAAAATTTCGGGCCAAATACTTCAAATCCCTGAGTATATTCTCGAGTTACCCGAGGCTATATGCCAACATCTCAATGAACAAAATATGAAAATAGGCAGTGTAACAGGCACAACATTTAACAAGTTAAATGCCTCAGCATCACAACAGACTCGAAGTCAGTCCCAAAAATAAGTACAGGTAGAGGAAAAAAAAATGCTAGCATGAAGTACAACTCGAACTCAAGTCAATGACAACAACACTACAGGCGCTAGATCAGGGTGACAATAGAGACAAGCTCAAAATGAAGAGAATTGTCGAATGCACAATTGAAACAGTTTGCTACAGGGTAATGAAAAATATTAAATATCAATGCCTGAGCTGAGGAACAAAAATTCAAAACTAAGTTAGATAAATCTCAAGCATCGCCAACAAAAGGATACAACTATATGGACACAGCTGTATGAAGGTGAGGGCACCATAATATGGCACCACAGCACACAACAATTAAAGGTCAATGCCGATGCCAACATAAAATGCAACTTAAATCAAACTGTCTCAAAATCAAGTCAGAGCTGTGACAACCAAGGCCAAAACGAAATCAAACATGCCAACAAAACCAAAACATGATCGCAATAGCCTATCAAAACAGTAGATAATAGAAATCGAACAAGACAAACAAGCACGCATAGTACTTAAACCAATGATTGAACTCATTAACCAAATACAGAGGTCAAGTCACTGTTACAGGACTCAACACAATGCAAGGCTACATGAACCACAAACTTTCACAGAGAAATGTAAAGCACTCTGAATCACATGCCAGCAGATAAACAAAGCACGTAAAGGCGTCAGGAAGTATGCAACCTGATCAACTAGGTGCAGACAAAATGAAGTCGAGACCAACAGTAATGGCAACAACTCCATCAAGTCATGATTTAAACCCAAAATGCAAAACAGTGACGAAGATATCACAATATAATTCATAGCTGAGAGACCAAAAGCATAACCAAGTGGAATCGAACAAGGTCGAACAGTGGGCAGCAAGGCCAAATCCACAGAGTACAACTCGATATCAAAGCAATGGTGATGGCCAAAGTCATGAAACCCCATACTCAAAAACAAGACCGAAGTCACCATTCAAAAATCATCAAACTCAGAAATCAAAACCAAGGGTATCAATCATTCAGACAACGAAAATCACAGTTTTGAACAAGCTAAAAATCGAGTAACAAATTTTTTACTAATTTGAATTAGATGTGAGTGATAGAATCACTCACCTTTGCCTGACGCGGTCGCGAACGAGGCGTAGAATCGAACGAGCAAGCCAGCGCCTTCGAATTCAATCAAGCCCTAATTTGGATCGAAGGACGAAGCCGCCGTTAATTTTTTTTGTTTTATTTTGAAGTGATGAAGGAAGGGGTATCGGGTATTTTATGAGGAAGGGGGGAAAGGACGCAAGTTACTTACTAATTTGTCTTCGGCCATACCTGCACGATTGATCTCGTGATTTTAGGCGTGATAATTGGGATGCTGGTGAAAAGATATCATATTATTTTATTATTATTTATTTCATTTTGAATTCAATTTGTTTTTCTCAACAATCAAATTTTATCAACGCGTTTATACGTCGTATGCTTACAAAACAACTCAAATTAATACGAAATTTGAAATCCAGTAAAAATTCAACACTACGGACCCAATGGAACTGGTTTCGTCAAATTCCGAGACTGTGCCTCGGAAGGCTATTTTTAAATTCAATTTAAACGATAAAATTTCAAAACTGTACGAATCACTTTCAAATACAATTCTGAAGCTTATATTATCTTCGGTATTATCAATGTGAATTTTCTAAGCTTTTAAAATATTTTTAATCAACTTAAAATTGGAGATTCAAATTTTTATTCAACTTTCAATAGATTAAATTCTAAAATTTAATCGCCAAATTCATAGTTATATTGGGAATTCAAACTAAACCATCATTCAAATATTTAAAATTAATTAAATATTTTCAATTTAAATTGTTTAAAATTCAGGGTTGTTACAATTACCTTATTAATTAATTCTAAAACATAAATCTTAATTTAAATTTCAAGATAAAACATAACGTATTTATGCTTAAAACAATTTAATTGAAACAAAGTACTTTTTGAACTGCTTTTAAATTTTCATTTTAAATACAAGTTTAAAATAGAACAATTTAAAACTTATCAAAATTTAAATAATTTAAAACTTTTTAAGTTGCAAATCAAACAAGTGCTATGAAAATTTTTAAAGTTAATTTCAAATTTTTGTAACTTAAATTTACATTTAATTTAAAACTTCTTTAAAATTTAAAACTGAAATTCAAATTTAACTTTTGAATTTCCAGATTTTAAATAAACTTCAAATATACTCATATTTTTTTAAAATCTCATTATTAAAAATGTTTAAACTATTTTACCAAAACAAATAGTTAATTAAATTAAATTTCTGAAACTTTTATTTTATTTAAAAACTGGAATTTGAATTCAAATCAGAAACGTAAACTTGAATATGATTTTAAACTTAAACCTTACCTTAAATATAAAACTACAGATTTTAAATATTTAAAACCCAGATTTACAGATTTAAAAAAAAACAATTTCAAAACCTTAACTACAGGTTTCTGTAACCTGTAACACACAGAGTAAAACCCGAGGATTTCCCAAAACTACTTCGGTTTCATGCTGCTTTACTTCGAGTTTTATATCTACTTGCTTCGAGCAAATCACAGACCTACCCTGCAACAACCAAAGCCCAACAGATCACCAGAAAACTCATCGCCGTGCATATGCACGGCGATCCTCGCCGTCTCTGATCATCAGAGGTGATCAATACTCGACCAGAAACTCATCACTACCCTCACATCATCACCAGATCACACAAATAAATAAAGAATCAAATTCGAGTTCAAAGAACCCAAACTTGGAAAACATGCTTCAGGTTTCAGACCCAACCTGTCAACGATGAATTCTTGTCGCTCCGACCATCTAAGGTCCACCCATTCCAGCCTCAAGCTCCTTCATACGCCTACTACACATTCCCCAAATACCAAGACACTCGATCAATCATTCTTCCCGTAACGCCTGATTCCTTCATACCTTCTCAAACTAGGGTTTAAAAATTTAAATTCATACTTCATCTATTCTACCCAATTATATCCGCATTTCTGATTTTTCTAAGAATCTATGTTCCTTCCTCTATAACTCAGAAGAATCTTGAGTTTCCTCAAACCACAGATTGCAAGCACTAGCTTAAATTCATTTTTAGTTCAAGAACAGACTGTAACTACATCTTATATCTAAAAATCTTAATACTTGATTTAACAATCAAGTTACAGTTTAGATATTTGATTTATACTACTAAACTACAATATCCATTTGATTGGGTTTTGATAAAAATAAACATGCATGATGCTTTTCCCTGTTTCTAGAGTCAAACTCATATTTTAACTTACTTGAAATTTTTAAACATGAACTTAAGAAAATAAAGCAACTTTACTTTGCATCCTTCATTTTAACAGGAAACTAATTAAAAGTTAAGTATAATTAATAAAATTTTGCCTGAAAAAAATCAAAACAGAACAGAAGGCCAGTATGAACATAAATCATTCCCACATCAACAACTACAGATAACACAACAATACTATTTCAATTCAGTAAAACCATGCAACTTATTTCAAAATTTAGGATTTTAAGTTACTCACCTTTTTTTAAATGCAGAACCTCTGTTGATCTTCTGAATTTTGCAAAAGACATAAAAATTGCAGGCTTGACCCTTTGTTGTTTTTTTTTAAACTAAGCTGCTTATGATCCATGACTAGAATTCTTACATGCAGATAGTAGATGCACTGGCTAATCCCTCACATGCATGCAGATGCTTTTCATTCCCAGGTTTTACGAATAGGATGCATGCCCAATTTGATTTTGAGGAAGTGCAGATTAATGTTTGAATTTAAGGAAAGGAGTGGAATATGCAGATGTTGGTGAATCAATGCAGATTTGTGGATTTGAGGAGTTCAGATTTGCTGAATTCCCAGGTTTATAAAAATGCAGGTATACTCGAATTTGAGGTATTGCAGATTTAAACATGGTTTAGAATATGTAGGCTTGATTGTTAATATGAAGATGAATTTGATTTTAGAAGTTTGAAGATTTCTTTGATTAAGGAAAATGAAAATGCAATATGAATGAAGATGCAATCTTATACAAATGAAACTTTCAGATTTAATAAAAGAAAAGAAAAATAAAAACTAAATTTAACACTTGTACAAAGGTTATAACACTTGTCAATTTGTTAATGTTAAATTTGAACACTTGTTAAAAGAATGCAACACTTGTTTTCTTTTAAAGGTAATTAGTATTAAAATTTACAAAGTAATGCATGTGTTAGCTTAATTTCAATTTGTTAGTTTATTTGAATATGTGTATAAATTCATAAATAAAAACAAACCATGTTTACAAAACTTACACAAATAAAAGTTAAAACAATTAAGATTTTATACTTTGGAATTTAAATTCAAAATCAAATATTTTTCAAATTAAGTTATACATATAGATTCAATTTGAAATAACAACTTGCAAATTTTATTCAAAATTTATTTGGAAAGATAATACATAATTGATGTTTTATAAAAATCATTTTAAAAGAAATTATATTTTTATTAATAAAATATCCGTTTTATTAAGCCATGAAACCATTTTCTTGAATTTATTCTAAATTTAAAACTCAATCTAATTTAATTTAAACATTTAATATTTTTCTTATCAATTTTAAAATCATATATTTATTTACGAAATAGTTTTAAAAACTCAATGCTAATTAAAATCAAAATTTCCAATTTATAATGTATATATTAGAATTTTAAAACATGGTTCATTTATTAAATTTAAACCAAAATCATTTATTTAATTTTGAAAAGCTTAAATATTAAATAAAACAAAATTTTCAAATTACTACAAATATTTAAAACTAGAAAATATGCTTTACTTATTAAAATTAAAACAATACCAATTTAAATATTTATTGAAGAAGATTATTAATTTATTTGAATATTTATTAACAGGATATCAATATCAATTTAATTTTTAATACAGATTATTAAATTGATATTGTTAAAAATTCTAGGATATTACAATTAGGTTTATAAAATATGTTATGAAAAAAAAGGATTTTTGGTATAAATGATTTATGTCAGTTTTCCAATGTAAATGTTAGTAATATATGAGTTTGACAGTGTATATATGTTAGTAGAAATGACATTTTGTGTATATATAAAGTTTACATAAGTTTGATATGTTATTCTTCAATATGTCTGTTTATATAAATCGGTTTTTGTTTTATATATATATTATTATTATATGATATGTATAGTAAGACTAAGTTAATTTTTAATATGTACTGTGTACATAATTTATTGTTGTTTAAGTATATAATGTATTTTGATTTTTTTTTAAAATGGCTGCAGCCTATATTAGCTTACATATTTTAACTTGCATAGGTTCTATTTAGTATATAAAGTAAGTTATTTATATATTATAAGGTTTATATAAAATTTTATGATATATGTTAATACGAGTTTTATATATGTAAAGTTTATATTATATGAGTTTAAGATAGCTGTATTTTGAACATCTGGTGCGTCACATATGTATATTATATCCAGGCTGCTTTGTTTTGTCATTCTATATTTTACTATTTTAAGATGAGTATATATCATATATTTGTTATACAACTGGTTGTATAGGATGTTGTGAGTCAGTAGTTAGTTTTATTGACGTTTTGAAATTTTTAAGCGCGTATGAATATATATGTATATATATAACTATAATATGTTTCTGGTTATATAAGAGTTAGTTCATTTTATACATGAGCAGTATGTGTTTATGCCCATATTTTAGAAACAATAGTCAACTTTTGTTCTTTTTGGTTGATATAGGTTATGTATAGTATTATATTTATACTATTTTGGATTTAAGATGATTCTATAAATACTCTACTTTATAAATTATTTTAATACACATATATAATTTGGAAATTTATATAGGTTGAATATAATATGTTATTGAATGTAAAAGTATGGATGGATTTAAATTATATATATATAACATTTAATATATATAGAAATAGTTATATATAAAAAAAAATTCTTTTAGGTATTCATATTTAATCATTTATTTTATCCGTTTGAGAATATATATACTAGTTATATGAGTTTGGTATAAAGCTCTTAGTATATATATATTTTTTTAAGTGTATGTTGATTTAAAAAAAATGTAAGCTTGATTTATTTATAGTTTGAAAAACATGTAAATTAAATTTTTGATGTTTGAACTTAGAATATAAATTTCATATGTGCATATATAGTTATAGGTGGTTATAAAAGTTCGCTTATACCATTTATCTTCATCGTTCCATTTCTGATCTGATCCGTTTCATCAATTCGAGCCAATCAGCTTTGATCGTTGAATTCGTGTCGATTTTGCTTTGCTTGGATTTGAAATTTAATTTCAGTGTCTGTATCAGTGTGCGTATCCGTGTCTCCTTCTATATTCTCTAGCCTCGAAAGATGAGAAATCACTCACGATTAACATTTTTTTATTCATTAAATTTGATTTCAATTGAAACGACAACTGAAATATGCTGCTGCAGTTATTTAAATTTGTTATATGTGCTATTATCTGTAGCTGTTCACCTGCGGGATATGACACCATATCCTGTTGTTTATATTATATTGTTATTGATGATATATACCTGTTATTTTATTGTATTTTCTGTTTTCACTCTGCAAGTTCCCTGTAGTTTAGAAATCATTTTGGGTTGAAATGATACATACCCGAACAGACTTTAGAATAGGAGAAAATCGTTATGGGTTGAAATGATAAACCCAAGCGATTTTCATTTAATTGAATTTAGGATTACGGGTTGAAATGATATCCACCCGTATATATCTAGTATACGAATTGAAATGATAAATATCCATAGCACTTGACTATATGATAGGAAATATATATAGACACCGTTGGTCCATATAAATATTTTGAAAATAATTTCTATAATTTTGGAAAGAAATATATGGTTTAATAAATTTGATTCTTAAGATATTATATAAATGAAAATTGTATATATAGATTTAGTAGTAATATTAGATTTAAATTAGATTGATTTAATACATATAATATGGTTAAGTATTTATGTAAATCTATGTTTCAAATAGATTCTCTTGTAATAAATTGAATAATTAAGATTGGGAGATAAATTTGGGTTTATAAAAATGGTATTTAAATAAGGATTTATTTAATTAAATCGATTTGAAATTTTTGAATGGGAAATTTAAAGGGTATGATTTTATAACTGGATTTTTGATTTAATTTATTTAATGAATATTTCACGTTTAAATAAATTAAAGAAAATATTGAGTAAAATGTAATTTAAGGTTACTTAAATGATATTGAATCTAATAAGGGAGTATTTCAAGACTAAATAATAATGAGGTTAAATCGAGATCTATATGAAACTAGTATATAGAACATTTAAATATTAAAGCCTTGAACTATATTGGAATTTAAATGGTTTATGTTGAGATTCAGATCTGTATTTGAAATCAACGTAGTTGAATTTGTTATTTAGCAACTAAATTGAATTAAAATGAAAATTTAGGTTGAACTAAATTTGAATTTATAATTTGGAAAACTAAATTGAATGAAAATTTAGATGAAACGTTGAATACTTAAAGTTTTGAAATATATGGAAATATAAAGGGGTATTTGTGATTATAAATCCGAATTTGAGATCGATAAAATTTAAGTGGTTATTTTAGAAATTGAGTTGAATTTAAATTGATAAATTGAGATTGAATTTAATATGAATGGGAAGGTCGGGTTGATGTTGGAACAATTTGTTAAGTTAAGGAAATTGAAAATACTTTGCTGTATAAATTATTTAATATATATAAATACTATTTTGGGAAATATAGAGATATTTGAAGTGAAAATGAGATTTGGTTTTGAAGTACAAATTAAGCTGAAATGACCATGGTGTTATAGTGTATATTTCTACCTTGTAGAAAGTTCCATGGACCCTTAGAGGATGGTTATCCCAAACATCCTTTAAGTTATTTGTATTTCAATTGATATTGCACTTGAGTTGGATTTATTGATATAAGAATGTTAATCCTGACTCGAGTGTTTTGTGTTTTGCTTTACGCTCGGGTCAGACTGAGTGATACAGCATCTGAGACTCACCTTTGGAGTTCGGAGCTTCATTTGGAAATCTAACTATCGATTCAGATTCGAGCCTTTCCAGTTGATTGGTTCAAAGAAGTCATCTGTTGCATTGGAGACTTCGCTGCATTTGAACTATTCGGTTGTATTTTTATAACTCTGATGTATATAGTAGCTTCATGAACTACTATTCTTTATCTATTCCGCTGGATTATATTACTCTGTGATCTGTGATTGATTTATTTAATGTATATTTTAAGTTTTGCCAAATTTTAGTTAACAATTCGATATTTTGAATTATTCAAGTCGGATATGTATGGTTTTATTGTCGATTTGAATGGTCCAAAATAGCGGGTCGTTACATTAGGATTTGATCTTTGAACGAAAAGTGTTAATATCAACCAAAATTCAATTTTAAAAATAAATTCAAATGAATATATTAAATATTTTGAAAATGAGAATTAACAATATAAATCATTTCAAGTGAAAGAAATCGATTATGTTAATTTCATGTTTTGATTATGGACTCGGATTTGAACTAGAAAATGATGATTTTTAATGGAAACATCAAGATTTTTAAGATGATAAATCGTGTGATATTGGGAGTTGAATGGTAATTGAATTTATGTCGAAGTCTGGTGATCAAGTGGATTGTGGATTTCGAGGTTGCGCTGGGGCACGCTGGTAGGTCAGTAATCATCAGAAAAATGGTCAACGGGTTTTTAATCCACCGTGGTGGCAAGGCAGAGAGGATTTAGGAATTAAACCTAGTTTTAGTCAATGTCGGAAATGGAGTTGCTGCAGTGTCGGGGTGCATCGGACTTAACCGCGTGTGGTGGAATCGAAGCATGGTGGCATGGCGAAGTTTTGGGCCTGATGGCATGGATTCCGGTGGACGGAATTATGGCGCGAAGCGTTTTTGGTTGATTGATTGGGTTCCTGTTACGACTCGTTTTGCTCAATTTAAATTCGAGGGTGAACTCGGGGTTCTTGGTTAACAAACCATTGGGGGAGGTGTTCGGTGAGGTGTCGATGGTCGCGCAATGATCGAAGAAGCTCCAATCATCTATGCACGCCTATGTGCATCTTCGTATCAGGAAGAATAGAAGAAGAAGAAGAAGAAGAATGTGAGAAGCTCGGAGTTGAACATCGGAAGTTTGGACTGTGGCTCGGTATTTGATCGGGGGGTTTTTTCTTGGGCTCGAGTCATATTTTTTAACCAGGTTCTAAAAAAAAATTATGTCAAAGACTTTTTTTTTTGCTCAGGTGTTTACTCGGGGAAAACATGTATTGGCTTGGGTTAATACCCGAAGTCATCTCGGATTCGTGCTGAAACAGCTTTTGATTTTAAAAATAAAACCAGTTTTTGAAATTTTAAATTTAATCAAGTTTTAAACACTTTCTTAATTAATAATAAATGTTTTATACTAGTTTTGGAATTAGTTAAAGTTTTAAATAAATTATTTTAAATAAATTAAGTTAAAGTGTTTTAATTCTTTATTTTTAAAATGAATTGTTAAGTTTATTTAAAATAAATTTAAATGGTATAATTAAGTAGTTAAAAGATAATGGTTTCAATTAACATAAGAATTTTAAGTTAATTCATATGTTAAAAATAAATTTAATTTTCAATGTTATTTAAATAAGATTTTAAAGGTAAACGGTTTATCTTAAATAATGAATTTGATTATTAATTAACTTAAAGGGTTTAAGTTAAATTATATGATTATGTTAATTTGTTTCAAAGGTTATTTAAAATAAGATTTAAATGATGATTATATAATTAATAGAGATAAATGGGTTATCTTAAGATTACGGATCATTAATTTAAAATTTAATAATAATTACTTAAATAAAGGTTAATCAAATATTAACTAAGGATTAATTAATTTGTTAAGATAACCCACAGGTCCCAGGATCGAAACCTGGCTCTGATACCAACTGTAACGCCCGCGGATTTTCGTTCTTCGAAAAACCGACATCGACACTCACTTTATCGACTGCCGAGAAATCAAAGGCCGAAAACCCGGAATGTTATGGGTTTTAAAAAGAAAAGAAAAGAAAGAAGAGAGAAAAAGAAGAAAGAAAAAGAAAAATAGAGAATTTGAAAATAGAAGATAGAAGCATTTTAAAAATAGAAAAAGAGGAATTTTAAGAATGGAACGGACAGAAAGGAAACAACAACAGAACAACAACAGAATCTCACAATTCGCAGCGGAACAACATATAATAATAAATGAATAATCTTTAAACAAAGAACTATATCAGTTATTACATTTTATACATTACATTACATCATATCATCAGAGTGTACAACATCATACAACAACAAACAGTGCAGCGGAAAAAGAAATACTATATAAACTAGTAATACGCCATGCCATCCAGCTTGCCTCCAGCAACTCCAGAATATCCAGAATATCCTGATAAACCTAACTCTTAACTGCCCGTGTGGAAAATTTGTGGGCACCCAGAGTTTAGGAAGGAAAACAATAAACTCCAAGTCAGTCATGTGACTGGTGTGAGAACTCAAAACAGTTTATTTATCTTTAAAATCAATAGAGAGATATTTTTATTTCAATTCGCAATGCTTTTAAAAATGAGACTACCATAAGGCCTCCCGCACACACACACAATGCAAACGCAGAATCGGAGGAGATTTCTCCTTATGATAGTCAAAGATGCTTGATACGCATTTAAAATAACATTTGATATTATTATTAGTGTATAGTGTAGGAAAAATTCATTTCGAAAGTAGAATATAAATCTTAGCCAACATACGACCATTATCGTATGCCTACTATAGCTACTATCCAAACAGTGGTGACCACCATAAGTGAATAGCAGGTTCTACAACTAATACCGTACAAGATCGTATTGTTTCTTTGGATTTCCAACAAATGGTCAGGCTAAGGAACTTCCTACTGCCACATGGGATCGCCTCTGGCTGGACGTCCCGAGAACTTAACCAGCTCTCTGCCAACACAAGGCCGGGTTACCTTTATCACTAGGTAACTACTACACGAATATGGCATCCCCCGGTCCCATCGGACCTTTAACCGAGCGCTCGTCACCAACAACACCACACAGAAATAGATATAGTGTATCAACATGAGTAAGTATCTGGGCTCCATACCATGATACCACCCTTTCCAGAAGGAAATGCACATACCCTAAAGGGAGCTACCCCTCATAACCTTGCCGCATCATTCCTGTTTTGACCATTACCGGGATGTGAGGCTCGATGAATTCTCGTCCACAAAAACATACTTTATACAAAAGCCATGCTTTGGGTCAACAAATGATCAACACAATGATCACTAAGATAGACGATCAAATAAATGATCCTATCACAATAATCAACACAATGATCATTTCAGCATCACTCAGCATGTCACATTACCAAAATGGGATATATCGCTGATAACTTCAACTATATAACCTTTGAGCTCGTACGTCTCAAAGAAGGGTGTTAAGCAAAGAATAAATTCTCCGCCACCAACAGAAATATATTTGAAAGAAATCGGCTTTATATCTCAAATTGTAATGTCAGGCATACAATCCATACAAGTTTGTTCCGGGCTCGAACAAAACCGAAGGCACTTCTTACGAAGCCCTTGCAATACGGGTATTCACAATCCCGATCGAATTTCCCATCACTTAGGAGATCTCTATACCAGGAGCTACCCAGTGCAGAGACAATCGATAGGTCATCCTATCGTTTTCACAAATACTCGGTCTTCAACACCGATCTTCAAATGCAATTCATAACGACGTATCACATATTCGGAATGGGTTATACGACCCCATGGTCCTTTCCCGGTTAACCCGAATAGTGAGCGCTTATTTAAAAATAAGTGTGGCATTCACATTCAAACAAATCACATCAATTACCCATTCAAAGGGAAATATTGATAGTCGGCTATTGAACTATCAATTGATATGCATACATCACCAGATTCCAAATAATTTTCCAAATTATTTATTTTCCAAAATATCTTTACAAGATATAAAGTTTCAACACTTCAAAAATAAATCAATATTTATTTTCATACAAATTCCACTTTTCATTCATAAATTCCATAATGAATTTATATTTCAAAATATCCATGCATATATGATTTCAATCATTCATTTCAATTTATCTTCAAAAAGATAAATTCTAAATATTCACTTTATACTGGAAAACAATTCCATACTTACTAAATAAGTAATTCACAATCTTTTATTTTCAACACTTAGAAAATATTCAATATACTTAAACCGAATTAAGTATATATTTTATTCTTTAAGGAAATCATTCACTTAACATATTTATTTGGGCCAAAATGAATGTTACGTAAAACATCGTTACGACAACCCAAAATCACTAGTATAGGGATTTGAAATTAAAATAGATATATATAAATCCCAATACTATTCAAAAATATTTCCATTCGGAAATCATTTACTATAACAACAGTGTTATAGTCCACTATTTCCTTTTATCTCTCGAAACATCTATTTCAACAATAAATGTTGAAATCTAGGGTTTCAATCTCAATACCTTTTAAAACATCGTTGGATCGTTTTAATTCTATTTAAAAAATTCACATTCTAAACAATTTCTTTAACGTGTTATTCACTGTTCAAAAACGTGAATATACTTCTTTAACAAATCCCATCCTTTTATTCATTTTAATTCAAAGGATTATTCACTGTCTAAAAACGTGAATATAACTCTATTTCTAAGTTATAACAATTAACTTATCAAAATAAATCATTTGTGAATTTATAAAACAACGTTTAAAAATTCCATTTCCATTTATTTCATAACAACTTCCTTTATAAATCTTCTTTATTTACCTATTCGATTTATAATCTTAATTATAGACCAAAAGTCCAAATTATAAGTCAAACACTTATAATTTATTTATCTGGAAAAAAATCGTTCCTTTGAACTTTACAAACTTTAAAACCTATTGTTTATAAAATTCCATTTATAACTTCACCGTTATATAATTCTATAAATTTCATTCATTAATGAAATTCATTTACAAATCATTCAAACACTTATAAAAACTCGTTTTATAATGTCTATATTTCAATTTATAAATATTCATTTATAAATCTCTTAATATAATCAGTTTATATTATTCTTTAAAAACATCTTTAAATTCTTTTATAATTTCACCATTTTGATTTATAAAATAGTCAAATTTTATAAACCCCATATTTAAACTTTTATCATATATTCAAAAATCCAATCTAAATTATTTTATAAAATCATTAGTTCATATTTCTCAAAAATCGACTTTTAATCGTATTTCTAAAAATCAGCTTTTTAACTATATTTCACAAAAACCATAATTTTTATAACTTTAAAAATTATAACGTTTATTTATTTATAATGGATCAATTCCAAAAATATAGTATATTTTCAAAAATCACTTTAAAATCATTTTAAAATCCCAAAATTTGGGTCCAATGATGCTACACACCAAATAGTCAATCACGACAACAACGATATCATATATCAATATGAAAATCCATCAAATATCAAAATATCTGAAATTAAATAAAAACTGTTGAGGAATCCAGTTGGATCCCTCCAACCTGTTTCCTGCATCCACAAACATTAGCACAATACCAATTTCGCTCCAGTACGAAATTATCGCGGTATATGTTCTTAATAAATATTATCCGCTTAATAACGGCGTAATAGGGTCTCATCCGCTAAACAAAAAATGCGGGAAATCAATCAACTGCAATATATACATATGCCAATATATATATATTGATATTATATATATAATACCAATTTCACTGTTTATGAAATATTCGCGGTATATGTTTTTAATAAATAACATCCGCTTACTAACGGCGCATAATGTCTATTTTAACAATCAATAATTTACAGTCATCATTCAAACATGCATTCAAATATTTTAAATCTAACTATTTAAAATAAAATCGAAATCTATTCGATTGAGTGAGAAGTTCTCACCTTTGTTTTAATTTCCGTTTAAGCTTTAATTTCGAATAAAATTAAACGCGCGTTTAATTTTACCCGAAATTCTCACTAACTCCAATCGACTCCAAACCAACTCCATCGCGTAGTGCTCGTCCATACGATTCCAACGCAACTGAGTTTGCATTTTTTCGACCTCGTATGAAAAAGTTATTGATTTTACAAGTTTGCACACGATTTTAATACACAATTTACAACATAACTTATTATTTTGTACCCAAAGCAATTCTGGGCCTTAGGATCTTGCTCCAACCTCATCACCACCGCACCCTTGCTTCTTCCCAAATCACGCACGGCTACAGGCTTCTCAAATTGAGGCCGAACCCATCCTAGTTAGCTAGGGTTTCAATTTGCACTCCAATCACTCAACTAGAATTCGATCGGGATATACCAACGCGAAGCTCCACCTCTCCACTACACTCGGCCCCAAGGACCTGTAGCTCGGCCTGCCCTCTGGCCTTGGAAGTCGTGCCAAACCTGTAGAGAACGGCCACACATCACTCCCCCTCCGTTGCACCAAAATCCATCATCACCGTATGGAATTAAAGCTCTCTCCATGCTCTTCAATCTTCGTGTTGAACACTTCGCGTGAATGTGAATGGATTTGGAGAGATTGATGAATGAAAGTTGCGAATTTCTGGCCCTCCATTCAAAAGTGGCGGCTAGGCAAATGAAATTAGGGTTTTGTATATTTTTATCTAAAATTATGAAAGGTAAGGGGCTATTTATAAGGAACGAGCGACACTATTCATCCCGGAAATTCCGAACTCCGATTTAGACGCCGTAACCAGCGTACCTAGGGTTTACCCCGCGTTCCGGACACAATGGAATAGGTTTCGGAAGCTAATTCGGAAGTATGTGCGAGTTATGGCTGAAAACGTTCAATTTAAATTAAACCGATTTAAACCGATTTCTAGGCGTTTTAATTTGTACCGGACAAACGGTAAATCCAATTGACTTGAAATTTGAAACCTTACAATAATATCACATTACGGATCCGATGAAACTGGTTTCGTCGAAATCCGAGACTTTTTGAAAAATGGCTATTTTGACTCGCCAAATTTAAATTAAAAATAATTCTATGCGTTTCGAGCTGCCACGATCAAACGATAACTCCGGTTGACACGAAAATTGAAATCCGGTAATAACTAACTATTACGGATCCAATGAAACTGGTTTCGTTCAATTCTGAGACTGTCCAAAAATTGACTATTTTACAGTCGATTATTAAATATTAAAATATTCAATTTTCACAGATTAACTTTTAATTCGATTTTAAAAGTTCTAAAATATTCCTATAACTCCAGTATGATTAAATAAAATTTTACAAATCATTTTCTATCATATTTAACTCGATTTTCAATTATTACCATAATTTAACATATTAAATTATTAATTTAATTATCCAATTAAATCCAAAAATTCAAATAAAAATTTATTTGACTTAAAAATTCACTTATAAATATTTAAAATAAATTAAATATTCAATTTTTTATTAATAAAAATTCTGGGTCGTTACAAGTTAATTAAGTAATGATGAGTAATTAAAGGTTGATTATTTAATGAAATTTATTAAGTGTAATTACTCAATGTAATTAATAAAAGATTATTACTCAATGTAATTAAGGGATAATTACCTTGTGTAATTATATTAAAGGATAATTAATTAATTAAGGTTAATTAATGTAAGTCATTAAGGGCAATTAATTACTTAAAAATAATTACTTAATGAAAGTAATTAAGGATAAATTAATTAATGATTAAAGGTTGATTAATCAAGTGACTAAAGGATAATTAATTATAAGATAATTTGTAATTAAAGATTAATTAATTAAAGGTTAATTAATAATTAAGGGTTAATCGCTTAATAATAAAAGGTTAATTAATTATTAGAGGATGATTAATTTATGAAATTAATTGAGGGTTAATTAATTATGTAATTAACTTAAGATAAATTTATTTATGTGATTAATTAGGGAATAATAGATTAATTAATTAAGACGGATGATTAAGGATGCTTAATTAATTTTCATTAATTATTAGATTAATAATAAATGGTTTGTAATTTATAAATGCTAATTAATCAGAGATAAGTAATTCATTAATAAGTGATTAATTTATTTGGTTAATTATAACCAGATGATTGATTAATCTTGCTTATGGTTGATTGACTTCTATTGAATGCCTTGAGTTGTTTGTTATCTCAGATATGTATTGTTCTGTGATGTGAATTAATTTGAATTGAGCTATGAACGGTGATTTTTAATCTGTGATGAATTTATATATTTATTTGAGAATGAAAGATAAGCTTTATAGGATTATACCGCTTATTGATATTGTTGTGCTTGAATTGATGATGGTTGTTTATTGTTGCCTGTGAAACCCCTCAACTACACAAAACACACACAAAAATATGGATTTCGCGCGAAATTGGTAAATTTATGGGTTTTTGAATTTAATATTATTTTATTCAAAATAATTTTAAAGTTTAAATTTGAATCCAAAATGGTTTGGAAATGGAATTGGATTAAATACGAAAAGCTTTCAAAATGGAAGTTTTGAAATTAAAATTTAGTTTGAATATAATACGTCTTGTTAAAGTTTTGAAATAATTTTGGAACTATAGTTTGAAAGGGTAATATAAGTTATCTAATATATATATATATATATATATATATATATATGGATTTTAAACCATTTTGGAAGTATATTAAATGGAATTATTTTGGGAGTTTGAATTTAACTCAAATAGAACTACGGCAGTTCGCTGATTTTCTAATTATACTTTAAAAGGCAATAACTTGAGTAAATTTAATCGGATTTTCCCGCAAATGATAATGGCTTTCATATAATGAAAGAGTTTCCAGTTTTGTTGAAATGATTTCAAGTTATGGGTGAATCAAATTGAAAATAGTTTTGAAGGCTATGAATGAATCTTTGTTAAAGATTGGTGAACCTTGTTTCAAATTTAAGAGGATCTTAAAGGTGTATCTTTTGTTTAAAAAGATTTTTTAAACCATTCAAAAGGAAAGGTTTTGGGCTTAAGGTTGTGACTTAACTAAGACCCAATATATCCATATATTTTTTAAAACAAGTGCTCATTATTCGGTTTAGCTGGGGGAGGACTTTATGTCAGAAAACCCATTCCGAATAGTGATACGACAAAATGGATAACATTTGAAGATGGTGCTTGAAGATCGGTTATTTTCGAGAACGAAAGGATTACCTGTCGATTGTCTCTACACCGAGTTTCTCCGGTATAGAGATCTCCATGTGTGATGGAGAGTCCGATCGGGATTGAGGATACCCAGATTTGCCACGGCTTCTTTGAAGTGCCTTCGGTTCCATTCAGACCCTGGATGGACTTGTATGGATGTATGTTTGACGTTACACTTTAAGAAATAAAACTGGTTTCTATCATATACATTTCTGTTTGGTGGCGGAGAATTTATTCTCTTAGCTTAACGCCCTTCTCTGCGACATACGAGCTCAGAGGTTATGTAATTGATATTTACTAGTGATATATTCCTAACTTGGTAATGTGGCATGCTAAGTGCTGATCATTTGTTGATATAAGCATGCCTTTTGTGAAAAGCGTAGCTTTGTGGGACAAGACTTCATCACACTTCACACCCCGGAAATGGTCAAAACAGGAAGGATGCAGCAAGGTTACGGAGATCGCGCCCCTTAGGGTATATGCATTTCCTTCTCGATAAAAAGTGGTATCATGGTATGGATCCTTGATATTTAACTTATGTGGTTGTTATAATTTGTTGGTTTGAGGATCCTCGGATAAAGGTCGGTGACAGCCGGGGGATGGCATACTCATGACAGTTAGTTACCTAGTTACAGAGGTAACCCGGCCTTGTGTTGACAGAGAGTTGTTTAAGCTCTCAGGGCGTCCCTCCAGAGGCGTAACCATTCAGATAAAGGAAGTTCCTTTGCTAGCCGTTTGTTGGAAATCCAAACAAAACAGTACAAAGCCTGTACGATTTTAGTTGTATAACCTTCCATGCAGCATAGTAACCTGCCATTAAACATGGTAGCTATAATAGGTAGACTATAATGGTAGTATGCTGGCTAAGATTAATATTATACGTTCGAAATGTCTTCTACACTATGCAGTAATAATAATATCAAAAGGATTTTCGCGTGTCAAGCATGTTTGACTATCATAAGGAGAAATTTCCTCCAATTGTGCGATTGCATTGTGTGTGTGGCGAGAGGCCTTATGGTAGTTTCATTTTCCAAAAAGCATAGCGGATTTCTTTATATTTCTTTTTGTTTGTTTTTGTTCAAACAACTGTTTTTGTTTGCTCACACTAGTCTCATGACTGACCTGGAGTTTATTGTTCCCTTTCTAAACTCTGGGTGCCCACAATTTTCCATACGGGCAGCCTAGAATCAGGTTTTCAGATAATCTGACAGCAGATGTAGATTCGGTAGCCTTCAGTGTTTGGTTTGGCGATCGCATTGTTCATTGATTTGCTACAATTTTAGCATTGTGGTGGTTCGAGCTTTTGGTTTGGACTTTGGCAATGAAGATATTATCTTTCCGCTGCTATTGTTTCCACTGTTGTATTTTGGCTCTGATATTGATATTCTTTGTATCAGATTGTTGTATCAATTGTTGTGTATTAATAAAAATTCATTTTGTTTCCACTATGTTGTTATCACCTAAGTTGTTATAAGCTCCGGTGAACCAGACTCAACGTTTGATCTGTGGCATTCGAATACGGGTGAAGTATGGATGTCGATTTTCGAGCGCTGGAATCCGGGTCGTCACAAGTGGTATTAGAGCTAAAGGTTGAGTAAGAACTTTAGCTTTTGGAGTATAACACATTAAGTGCCTCATTAGAGATAGGGTTTGAAATGTCCTAGAATGAATATATCCATAAGATATCTTGTCTGTATGCCTTAGTCAATTGTCTTACTATTCACTAAAAGTAAGAATGAGTGTAAGAAGAGGACGAGGTAGGGGACAGGGGAATATTACTATAAGTGCTCGTTGCCTTGTAACAATAAGGAACAACTTTTCCATCAATCTCTTTTGTTCATCATCCAATTTCCATTCTTTGAAGGTTTCTTGACAGCTGCAAGAAGAAGCTTTGGTGTGGTGGTGGCTCTACGAATCATTGTAGATAGGTTCCTATTTCATATTCTCGGTTTTTCGTTTTTGACTTTAATAAATTTGAGATTTTATTCGAAATAAATTTGTTAACAAAATATGAAACTAAATTAAATTGTATCCGTTAGTCTATTCCTTGGAGCCCCGATTCATTCCACGAATGGTTAGTTATCCCTTCGAACTAACCAATGCCCCTGCATATTTCGTAGATCTGATGGCCCAAGTACTTCGTGAAGTATCGAATAAGTTGATCTCGTGTTTATTGGTGATATTATGATTTGGTATGCCATATATAGAATAGATATTCGGTTTAATCTAGTAGTCCATTTCTCTATCATTTGTGTGTTCATCTGTTCTTTGGTTGTCTCCCTGTCTAGCAAATTTCGGGGACGAAATTTTCTTAAAGGGGGAATCTGTAACGATCCCGTTTTTGAGCCAAATTAAATTTAGTAATTAATATAAATTTTTGGATTTATTTATGAAATAATTTGAAAATATCCAAAAATAAAATACAATAAGTTGTTTTTTGTATAATAAATTGATTGTAAATTTGATTTTGGAATTAAAATTCAAAAATAGATATTTTGAGAAATAAATTGGATTTGAAAAACACTATATTTTAAATTAATAAAAGTTTGTTTTCTAATTTTGTATATAATATATGTATATACACACACATTATGATTTGGATGTTATATTTGAATTTAATATCGTAATTTTTCAAAAGGCTGCTTAAAGTTAAAAATCTATATTTTAAAAACTTATATATATATATATATAATATGTACATTATTTATTAATGTGTAATTTGATTTTAAAATCAATTTCTTTAAAGTTATAAATATTTATGAAAGGAAATGTACTAATTAATTATAGGAAAATGTAAATCATATAAAAACATATTTAAAAAAATTATAAATATATGCATTATACATGTGTAAAAAATTATAAACATAAGGTAAATATAATATGAAAGTTTAGTATCATATTTAAATAAATGCATGAATAAAAAGACAAGTGTAAACCGTTTAAACGTACTTAAACAAGTATAAGTTAATTTTATCATGAATTTAACATTTGTAAGTTGATTTAGCATGCAAATATACAAGTGTCTCATTTTTAATTTTCTTTCATTTAAAATTCATGAATTAAGAAGAAAACAGGCTGCTCATTTTATTCTCGGTTAAAAATATAAACCCTTATCTCATCTTTGAACTAAAACAAACCAGAAAAATTAAGATCAATTCATCTCAGATCAACATCGAAACCAGATTCAAGTTCAAAACAAAATCAAAACCTAAAAAGAAAGAAAGAAAAATAAGAAAACTAGAAGCAAGAAAATCAGATAGTCTTTAACCTGATCAAATTCCAGTTTTCAAACTTAAACCAGCAACAATCTTTTACAGCTCAAAAACATCAGAGCAAGCTAAGGATCATATCAAAGTTAAAGTTTTCAAACATTTCCAGTTTTCCAATTCAGTTCCAGGTTTCTGTTCTTCTTCCAAGTGAGCAAACCTCTTGACTCTCTTATTATATCTTGATGTTTGGATAATATTGTGAAGTATGATTGTGAAAATGGTTTGTATGAATATAAAATGTGATTGTACGCAATATACAATGATATTTAAGTATGCATGTATGTGTACAGGCATATTCACCCTGTTAAAAGAATATACAGACTTATATTAGGATCAAAATTAAATTCCTCTTCTTCCAATCCTTTTTAGGATTTGATCTTTGAATGAAAATTGTTAGTATCGGCTAGAATTCATTTTTGACAATAAGTTCAAATGAATATATTAAGTAAATACTTTGAAAATGAGAATTAACAGTAAAAATCATTTCAAGTCAAAGAAATCGATTATGTTAATGTCATGTTTTTATTGTGGTCTCGGATTCGAACTAGAAAATGATGATTTTTGATGGAAACATCATGATTTTTAAGATGATAAATCGAGTGATATTGGGAGTTGAATGGTAAGTGAATTTGTGTCGAATTCTGGCGATCAAGTGGATTGTGGATTTCGAGGTTGATACTGGAGCACACTGGTAGGTCAGAGATCATCATAAAAATGGTCAGGGGGTTTTTAATACATCGTGGTGTCGAGGCAGAGAGGATTTAGGATTTGAACCTAGTTTTAGTCGACGTCGGAAATGGGATTGCTGCAGTGTTGGGATGCATCGGACTTAACCGCGGGTTATGGAATCGAAGCATGGTGGCATGGCGAAGTTTAGGTCTGATGGCGTGGATTCCGATGGACGGAATTGATGGCGCGAGGCCTTTTTTTGATCGATTAGGTTCCTGTTATGAATCATTTTGCTCAACATTCATTCGAGGGTGAACTCGGGGTTCTGGGTGATCCGACCATTGGAGGAGGTGTTCGGTGAGGTGTCGATGGTTGCGGCGATGATCGGAGAAGCCCCGATCCTCTGTGCACGTGTATGTGCATCTTTGTGTCGGGTAGAATAAAAGAAGAAGAAGAAGGTGATCAGAAGCTCGGAGTTGAACACGGGAAGTTTGGACTGTGGCTCAGGTATTTGATTGGGGGGTTTTTGCTTGGGCTCGAGTCATGTTTTTAACCAGGTTTAAAAAAAAGTTAAGTCAAAGAATTTCTTTTGCTCGGATGTTTACTTGGGGAAAAAATGTATTGGCTCGGGTTGATACCCGAAGTCGTTTCGGATTCGTGTTGAAACAGTTTTTGATTTTTAAAAATAAAACAAGTTTTGCAAATTTTAAATTTAACCAAGTTTTAAACACTTTCTTAATTAATAATAAATGTTTTATACTAGTTTTGGAATTAGTTAAAGTTTTAAATAAATTATTTTTAATAAATTAAGTTAAAGTGTTTTAATTCTTTATTTTAAAAATGAATTCTTAAGTTTATTTAAAATAAATTTAAATGGTATAATTAAGTAGTTAAAAGATAATGGTTTTAATTAACTTAAGAATTTTAAGTTAATTCATACGTTAAAAATAAATTTAATTTTCAAAGTTATTTAAATAAGATTTTAAAGATAAACGGTTTATCTTAAATAATGATTTTGATTATTAATTAACTTAAAAGGTTTAATTTAAATTATATGATAATGTTAATTTGTTTCAAAGGTTATTTAAAATAAGATTTAAATGATGATTATGTAATTAATTAAGATAAATGGGTTATCTTAAGATTAAAGGATCATTAATTTGAAATTTAATGATAATTACTTAAATAAAGGTTAATTAAGTATTAATTAAGGATTAATTAATTTGTTAAGAGTTAATTAATTAATGATGAATAATTAAAGGTTTATTATTTAATGAAATTTATTAAGTATAATTAATTAATAAAAGATTATTACTTAATGTAAGAGATAATTACCTTGTGTGATTACATTAAAGGATAATTAATTAATTAAGGTTAATTAATGTAAGTAATTAAGGGTAATTAATTACTTAATAATAATTACTTAATGAAAGTAATTAAGGATAAATTAATTAATGATTAAAGGTTGATTAATCAAGTGATTAAAGGATAACTAATTAAAAGATAATTTGTAATTAAATGTTAACTAATTAAAGGTTAATTAATAATTAAGGGTTAATCACTTAATAATAAAAGGTTAATTAATTAACTAGAGGGTGATTAATTTATGAAATTAATTGAGGTTAATTAATTATGTAATTAACTTAAGGTTAATTTATTTATGTGAATAATTAGAGAATAATTAATTAAGGATAATTAATTAAGATGGATGATTAAGATGATTAATTAATTTTCATTAACTGTTAGATTAATAATAAATGATTTGTAATTTATTAATGCTAATTAATCAGAGACAAGTAATTAATTAATAAGTATTAATTTATTTGGTTAAGTATAATCAGGTGACTAATTAATCTTGCTTATGGTTGATTGAATTCTATTGAATACCTTGAATTGTTTGTTATCTCTAATATGTATTATTCTGTGATGTGAATTGTTTTGAATTGAGCTGTGAACTGTGATTTATTTATCTATGATGAATTTATATATTTATCTGAGATTGAAAGATAAGCGTTATAGGATTATACCACTTATTGATATTGTTGTGCTTGAATTAATGATGGTTGTTTATTATTGCATGTGAAACCCCTAGACTATATAAAATACACACACATAAATATGGATTTTATGGGAAATTGGTTAATTCATAGGTTTTTGAATTTAAAATTATTTTGTTCAAAATAATTTTAAAGTTGAATTTTGAATCCAAAATGGTTTGGAAATGGAATTGGATTGAATATGAAAAGCTTTTAAAAAGGAAGTTTTGAAATTAAAATTTAGTTTGAATATAATACGTCTTGTTAAAGTTTTGAAATAATTTTGGAACTATAGTTTGAAAGGGTTATATAAGTTATCTAATATATATATATATATATATATATATATATATGGATTTTAAACCATTTTGGAAGTATATTAAATGGAATTATTTTGGGAGTTTGAATTTAACTCAAATAGAACTACGGCAGTTCGCTGATTTTCTAATTATACTTTAAAAGGCAATAACTTGAGTAAATTTAATCGGATTTTCCCGCAAATGATAATGGCTTTCATATAATGAAAGAGTTTCCAGTTTTGTTGAAATATTTCAAGTTATGGGTGAATCAAATTGAAAATAGTTTTGAAGGCTATGAATGAATCTTTGTTAAAGATTGGTGAACCTTGTTTCAAATTTAAGAGGATCTTAAAGGTGTATCTTTTGTTTAAAAAGATTTTTTAAACCATTCAAAAGGAAAGGTTTTGGGCTTAAGGTTGTGACTTAACTAAGACCCAATATATCCATATATTTTTTAAAACAAGCGCTCATTATTCGGTTTAGCTGGGGGAGGACTTTATGTCAGAAAACCCATTCCGAATAGTGATACGACAAAATGGATAACATTTGAAGATGGTGGTTGAAGATCGGTTATTTTCGAGAACGAAAGGATTACCTGTCGATTGTCTCTACACTGAGTTGCTCCGGTATAGAGATCTCCATGTGTGATGGAGAGTCCGATCGGGATTGAGGATACCCAGATTTGCCACGGCTTCTTTGAAGTGCCTTCGGTTCCATTCAGACCCTGGATGGACTTGTATGGATGTATGTTTGACGTTACACTTTAAGAAATAAAACTGTTTTCTATCATATACATTTCTGTTTGGTGGCGGAGAATTTATTCTCTTAGCTTAACGCCCTTCTCTGCGACATACGAGCTCAGAGGTTATGTAATTGATATTTACTAGTGATATATTCCTAACTTGGTAATGTGGCATGCTAAGTGCTGATCATTTGTTGATATAAGCATGCCTTTTGTGAAAAGCGTAGCTTTGTGGGACAAGACTTCATCACACTTCACACCCCGGAAATGGTCAAAACAGGAAGGATGCAGCAAGGTTACGGAGATCGCGCCCCTTAGGGTATATGCATTTCCTTCTCGATAAAAAGTGGTATCATGGTATGGATCCTTGATATTTAACTTAAGTGGTTGTTAGAATTTGTTGGTTTGAGGATCCTCGGATAAAGGTCGGTGACAGCCGGGGGATGGCATACTCATGACAGTTAGTTACCTAGTTACAGAGGTAACCCAGCCTTGTGTTGACAGAGAGTTGTTTAAGCTCTCAGGGCGTCCCTCCAGAGGCGTAACCATTCAGATAAAGGAAGTTCCTTTGCTAGCCATTTGTTGGAAATCCAAACAAAACAGTACAAAACCTGTACGATTTTAGTTGTATAACCTTCCATGCAGCATAGTAACCTGCCATTAAACATGGTAGCTATAATAGGTAGACTATAATGGTAGTATGCTGGCTAAGATTAATATTATACGTTCGAAATGTCTTCTACACTATGCAGTAATAATAATATCAAAAGGATTTTCGCATGTCAAGCATGTTTGACTATCATAAGGAGAAATTTCCTCCAATTGTGCGATTGCATTGTGTGTGTGGCGAGAGGCCTTATGGTAGTTTCATTTTCCAAAAAGCATAGCGGATTTCTTTATATTTCTTTTTGTTTGTTTTTGTTCAAACAACTGTTTTTGTTTGCTCACATTAGTCTCATGACTGACCTGGAGTTTATTGTTCTCTTTCTAAACTCTGGGTGCCCACAATTTTCCATACGGGCAGCCTAGAATCAGGTTTTCAGATAATCTGACAGTAGATGTAGATTCGGTAGCCTTCAGTGTTTGGTTTGGCGATCGCATTGTTCATTGATTTGCTACAATTTTAGCATTGTGGTGGTTCGAGCTTTTGGTTTGGATTTTGGCAATGAAGATATTATCTTTCCGCTGCTATTGTTTCCACTGTTGTATTTTGGCTCTGATATTGATATTCTTTGTATCAGATTGTTGTATCAATTGTTGTGTATTAATAAAAATTCATTTTGTTTCCACTATGTTGTTATCACCTAAGTTGTTATAAGCTCCGGTGAACCAGACTCAACGTTTGATCTGTGGCATTCGAATACGGGTGAAGTATGGATGTCGATTTTCGAGCGCTGGAATCCGGGTCGTCACAAGTGGTATTAGAGCTAAAGGTTGAGTAAGAACTTTAGCTTTTGGAGTATAACACATTAAGTGCCTCATTAGAGATAGGGTTTGAAATGTCCTAGAATGAATATATCCATAAGATATCTTGTTTGTATGCCTTAGTCAATTGTCTTACTATTCACTAAAAGTAAGAATGAGTGTAAGAAGAGGACGAGGTAGGGGACAGGGGAATATTACTATAAGTGCTCGTTGCCTTGTAACAATAAGGAACAACTTTTCCATCAATCTCTTTTGTTCATCATCCAATTTCCATTCTTTGAAGGTTTCTTGACAGCTGCAAGAAGAAGCTTTGGTGTGGTGGTGGCTCTACGAATCATTGTAGATAGGTTCCTATTTCATATTCTCGGTCTTTCGTTTTTGACTTTAATAAATTTGAGATTTTATTTGAAATAAATTTGTTAACAAAATATGAAACTAAATTAAATTGTATCCGTTAGTCTATTCCTTGGAGCCCCGATTCATTCCACGAATGGTTAGTTATCCCTTCGAACTAACCAATGCCCCTGCATATTTCGTAGATCTGATGGCCCAAGTACTTCGTGAAGTATCGAATAAGTTGATCTAGTGTTTATTGGTGATATTATGATTTGGTATGCCATATATAGAATAGATATTCGGTTTAATCTAGTAGTCCATTTCTCTATCATTTGTGTGTTCATCTGTTCTTTGGTTGTCTCCCTGTCTAGCAAATTTCGGGGACGAAATTTTCTTAAAGGGGGAATCTGTAACGATCCCGTTTTTGAGCCAAATTAAATTTAGTAATTAATATAAATTTTTGGATTTATTTATGAAATAATTTGAAAATATCCAAAAATAAAATACAATAAGTTGTTTTTTGTATAATAAATTGATTGTAAATTTGATTTTGGAATTAAAATTCAAAAATAGATATTTTGAGAAATAAATTGGATTTGAAAAACACTATATTTTAAATTAATAAAAGTTTGTTTTCTAATTTTGTATATAATATATGTATATACACGCACATTATGATTTGGATGTTATATTTGAATTTAATATCGTAATTTTTCAAAAGGCTGCTTAAAGTTAAAAATCTATATTTTAAAAACTTATATATATATATATATATATATAATATGTACATTATTTATTAATGTGTAATTAGATTTTAAAATCAATTTCTTTAAAGTTATAAATATTTATGAAAGGAAATGTACTAATTAATTATAGGAAAATGTAAATCATATAAAAACATATTTAAAAAAATTATAAATATATGCATTATACATGTGTAAAAAATTATAAACATAAGGTAAATATAATATGAAAGTTTAGTATCATATTTAAATAAATGCATGAATAAAAAGACAAGTGTAAACCGTTTAAACGTACTTAAACAAGTATAAGTTAATTTTATCATGAATTTAACATTTGTAAGTTGATTTAGCATGCAAATATACAAGTGTCTCATTTTTAATTTTCTTTCATTTAAAATTCATGAATTAAGAAGAAAACAGGCTGCTCATTTTATTCTCGGTTAAAAATATAAACCCTTATCTCATCTTTGAACTAAAACAAACCAGAAAAATTAAGATCAATTCATCTCAGATCAACATCGAAACCAGATTCAAGTTCAAAACAAAATCAAAACCTAAAAAGAAAGAAAGAAAAATAAGAAAACTAGAAGCAAGAAAATCAGATAGTCTTTAACCTGATCAAATCCCAGTTTTCAAACTTAAACCAGCAACAATCTTTTATAGCTCAAAAACATCAGAGCAAGCTAAGGATCATATCAAAGTTAAAGTTTTCAAACATTTCCAGTTTTCCAATTCAGTTCCAGGTTTCTGTTCTTCTTCCAAGTGAGCAAACCTCTTGACTCTCTTATTATATCTTGATGTTTGGATAATATTGTGAAGTATGATTGTGAAAATGGTTTGTATGAATATAAAATGTGATTGTACGCAATATACAATGATATTTAAGTATGCATGTATGTGTACAGGCATATTCACCCTGTTAAAAGAATATACAGACTTATATTAGGATCAAAATTAAATTCCTCTTCTTCCAATCCTTTTTAGGATTTGATCTTTGAATGAAAATTGTTAGTATCGGCTAGAATTCATTTTTGACAATAAGTTCAAATGAATATATTAAGTAAATACTTTGAAAATGAGAATTAACAGTAAAAATCATTTCAAGTCAAAGAAATCGATTATGTTAATGTCATGTTTTTATTGTGGTCTCGGATTCGAACTAGAAAATGATGATTTTTGATGGAAACATCATGATTTTTAAGATGATAAATCGAGTGATATTGGGAGTTGAATGGTAAGTGAATTTGTGTCGAATTCTGGCGATCAAGTGGATTGTGGATTTCGAGGTTGATACTGGAGCACACTGGTAGGTCAGAGATCATCATAAAAATGGTCAGGGGGTTTTTAATACATCGTGGTGTCGAGGCAGAGAGGATTTAGGATTTGAACGTAGTTTTAGTCGACGTCGGAAATGGGATTGCTGCAGTGTTGGGATGCATCGGACTTAACCGCGGGTTATGGAATCGAAGCATGGTGGCATGGCGAAGTTTAGGTCTGATGGCGTGGATTCCGATGGACGGAATTGATGGCGCGAGGCCTTTTTTTGATCGATTAGGTTCCTGTTATGACTCATTTTGCTCAACATTCATTCGAGGGTGAACTCGGGGTTCTGGGTGATCCGACCATTGGAGGAGGTGTTCGGTGAGGTGTCGATGGTTGCGGCGATGATCGGAGAAGCCCCGATCCTCTGTGCACGTGTATGTGCATCTTTGTGTCGGGTAGAATAAAAGAAGAAGAAGAAGGTGATCAGAAGCTCGGAGTTGAACACGGGAAGTTTGGACTGTGGCTCAGGTATTTGATTGGGGGGTTTTTGCTTGGGCTCGAGTCATGTTTTTAACCAGGTTTAAAAAAAAGTTAAGTCAAAGAATTTCTTTTGCTCGGATGTTTACTTGGGGAAAAAATGTATTGGCTCGGGTTGATACCCGAAGTCGTTTCGGATTCGTGTTGAAACATTTTTTGATTTTTAAAAATAAAACAAGTTTTGCAAATTTTAAATTTAACCAAGTTTTAAACACTTTCTTAATTAATAATAAATGTTTTATACTAGTTTTGGAATTAGTTAAAGTTTTAAATAAATTATTTTTAATAAATTAAGTTAAAGTGTTTTAATTCTTTATTTTAAAAATGAATTCTTAAGTTTATTTAAAATAAATTTAAATGGTATAATTAAGTAGTTAAAAGATAATGGTTTTAATTAACTTAAGAATTTTAACTTAATTCATACGTTAAAAATAAATTTAATTTTCAAAGTTATTTAAATAAGATTTTAAAGATAAACGGTTTATCTTAAATAATGATTTTGATTATTAATTAACTTAAAAGGTTTAATTTAAATTATATGATAATGTTAATTTGTTTCAAAGGTTATTTAAAATAAGATTTAAATGATGATTATGTAATTAATTAAGATAAATGGGTTATCTTAAGATTAAAGGATCATTAATTTGAAATTTAATGATAATTACTTAAATAAAGGTTAATTAAGTATTAATTAAGGATTAATTAATTTGTTAAGAGTTAATTAATTAATGATGAATAATTAAAGGTTTATTATTTAATGAAATTTATTAAGTATAATTAATTAATAAAAGATTATTACTTAATGTAAGAGATAATTACCTTGTGTGATTACATTAAAGGATAATTAATTAATTAAGGTTAATTAATGTAAGTAATTAAGGGTAATTAATTACTTAATAATAATTACTTAATGAAAGTAATTAACGATAAATTAATTAATGATTAAAGGTTGATTAATCAAGTGATTAAAGGATAACTAATTAAAAGATAATTTGTAATTAAATGTTAACTAATTAAAGGTTAATTAATAATTAAGGGTTAATCACTTAATAATAAAAGGTTAATTGATTAACTAGAGGGTGATTAATTTATGAAATTAATTGAGGTTAATTAATTATGTAATTAACTTAAGGTTAATTTATTTATGTGAATAATTAGAGAATAATTAATTAAGGATAATTAATTAAGATGGATGATTAAGATGATTAATTAATTTTCATTAACTGTTAGATTAATAATAAATGATTTGTAATTTATTAATGCTAATTAATCAGAGACAAGTAATTAATTAATAAGTATTAATTTATTTGGTTAAGTATAATCAGGTGACTAATTAATCTTGCTTATGGTTGATTGAATTCTATTGAATACCTTGAATTGTTTGTTATCTCTAATATGTATTATTCTGTGATGTGAATTGTTTTGAATTGAGCTGTGAACTGTGATTTATTTATCTATGATGAATTTATATATTTATCTGAGATTGAAAGATAAGCGTTATAGGATTATACCACTTATTGATATTGTTGTGCTTGAATTAATGATGGTTGTTTATTATTGCATGTGAAACCCCTAGACTATATAAAACACACACACATAAATATGGATTTTATGGGAAATTGGTTAATTCATAGGTTTTTGAATTTAAAATTATTTTGTTCAAAATAATTTTAAAGTTGAATTTTGAATCCAAAATGGTTTGGAAATGGAATTGGATTGAATATGAAAAGCTTTTAAAAAGGAAGTTTTGAAATTAAAATTTAGTTTGAATATAATACGTCTTGTTAAAGTTTTGAAATAATTTTGGAACTATAGTTTGAAAGGGTTATATAAGTTATACAATATATATATATATATGGATTTTAAACCATTTTGGAAGTATATTAAATGGAATTATTTTGGGAGTTTGAATTTAACTCAAATAGAACTTGCCGAGAATACGGTGGTTCGTTGATTTTTTTGTTTATAATTTAAAAGGCTTTAACTTGAGTAAATTTAATCCGATTTTCCCGAAACAAAAACCTTTGTTTTCAAATGATAATGGCTTTCGTATAATGAAAGAATTTCCATTTTTGTTGAAAGGATTTCAAGTTATTGGTGAATCAAACTAAAAATAGTTTTGAAAGCTGTGAATGAATGTTTGTTAAAATTGGTGAACCTTGTTTCAAATTTAAGAGGATCTTAAAGGTGTATCTTTTGTTTAAAAAGATTTTTTTAAACCATTCAAAAGGAAAGGTTTTGGGATTAATGTTGTGATTTAACTATCCATATGTTTTTAAAACAAACACTCATTATTCAGTTTAGCCGGGAGAGGACTTTATGTCATAAAATCTATTCCGAATAGTGATACGATGAAATGGATAGCATTTGAAGACGGTGGTTGAAGACCGGTTATTTTCGAGAAAGAAAGGATTACCTATCGGTTATCTCTACACTGAGTTGGTCTGGTATAGAGATCTCCATATGTGATGGAGAGTCCGAACGGGATTGTGGATACTCGGATTTGCAAGGGCTTCTTTGAAGTGCCTTTGGTTCCATTCAAACCCAGGATGGACTTGTATGGATGTATGTTTGACGTTACACTTTGAGATATAAAGCTGGTTTCTATCAAATACATTTCTGTTTGGTGGCGGAGAATTTATTCTCTTATCTTAACACCCTTCTCTGAGACATACGAGCTCAAAGGTTATGTAATTGATATTTACTAGTGATATATTCCCAACTTGGTAATGTGGCATGCTAAGTGCAGATCATTTGTTGATCGAAGCATGGCTTTTATGAAAAGCATAGCTTTGTGGGTTGAGACTTCGTCGAACCTCACACCCCGGAAATGGCCGAAACAGGAAGTATGCAGCAAGGTTACGGGGTTCGCGCCCCTTAGGTATGTGCATTTCCTTCTAGATAAAAAGTGGTATCATGGTATGGAGCCCAGATATTTAACTTATGTGGTTGTTGGAATTTGCTGGTGTTGAGGATCCTCGGATAAATGTCGATGATGACCGGGGGATGGCATACTCGTGACAGTTAGTTAACTAGTTACAGAGGTAACCCGACCTTGTATTGGCAGAGACCTGGTTAAGTTCTCGGCGCATCCCTCCAAAGGCGTACCCATTCGAATAAAGGAAGTTCCTTAGCCTGGCCATTTGTTGGAAATCCAAACAAAACAATATAAGCCCTGAGCAGTTTTAGTTGTATAACCAGCCATGCAGTGTGGTGGTAACCTACCATTAAACAAGGTAGTTATAGTAGGTATACTATAATGGTAGAATGCCGACTAAGATTAATATTATACTTTCGAAATGTTTTCTGCACTATGCACTAATAATAATATCAAAAGGGTTTTCGTGTATCAAGCATGTTTGACTTTCATAAGGAGAAATCTCCTCTAATTATGCGATCACATTGTGTGTGTGGCGGGAGGCCTTATGGTAGTTTCCAAAAGGCATAGCGGATTTCTTTTTATTTCTTTTTGTTTGTTTTTGTTCAAACAACTGTTTTTGTTTCCTCACACCAGCACCATGACTGACCTGGAGTTTATTATTCCCTTTCTAAACTCTTAATGCCCATAATTTTCAAGACGGGCAGCCTAGAGTCAGGTTTTTTGATAATCAGATAGTAGTTGTAGATTCAACGGCCTTCAACCTTTGGTTTGGCGATCACATTGTTCATCGAGTTTGCTACAAGTTCAGTATTGTGGTGGTTCGAGCTTTTGGTTTAGAGTTTTGGCAATGAAGATATTATCTTTCCGCTTTTGGTTCGAGCTTTTGATATTCATTTGTATCAGATTGTTGTATCAATTGTTGTGTATTAATAAATTCATTTTGTTTCCGCGGTGTTGTTGTCACCTAATGATGTTATAAGCTCCGGCGAACCAGACTCAATGTTTGAATCTACGGCATTCGAATACGGGTGAAGTATGGATGTCGATTTTCAAGTGTTGGAATCTGAATCGTCACAGAACCTATGACCTCTTGCACCAAAGTCGAAGCACTTAACCACTGGGATAATGGTGCTTGTCATTTTCGAAACTTTCATTGCTGCACATTGTTTGTTTTTTATTTCTTCTTGTACTATTATGTACATATACATATGCATGGTTGGATTCCATCTATATTCCTATTACTCCATAATTTATCTAAGAACAAAGAAAAGTTATGTGGTAAATATACCGTGATATTAAATTAGTCCATCCATATGATAATTCTATATTTTAAAATCGAATGTAATTTTTCTTTATCATGGGTTGACCGATTAGCTCAATACGTGACAACTAAACAACTAATAAAATAATTTAACAGCAGACATTTGAATAATTATATGAATGACAAATCACTGGTTAGCTAAAATATTTATCTTGCATCCACAAAATTTATCCAGAATAGCCTGTTCCAGTCCATCTTTTGATGTATCATTAGCATTAAGCTGATAACAAAAGTCTCAAGTATCTTACTATATTTGTTGCTATTTGTTTTTCAAGATGATATTTTTTTTTCAAGATGATCTTAACACGTATAGGTCTTTAAAAAAGTTTTGAATCATAACAAATGAAATATTACAGTATTATATGTGTACTCGACACATATGATTATTTTCTAATATGTTATGCATGCATACATCAATCTACGTAGCAACCAAGTAAGTAACTTAGTTATAACTCTAAAGTGCTATTTATTAGTGAAATTTAAAATGCTAAACTTGGAGTTGTAGTTGTTGTAATTGTGCATGCATGAACATCTTTTGAGAAATTGAGTTATAGCTTGCATGTTAATATGATTTTGTTACTATGATTTTGTTACTAATATAACTTATTGTACATATTGTTTTAGAATGGTAAATTTTTGTTTACCTTTGTATTCCCAAAACTAATATCTTCTAAGATATCTTCTACAATCAAATTTTATACCTAACTTAGACATTTTTATCATATGATCAAGACACATATCTTTTCTTATAAAATTTTAATGTTGTAAAAAAATAAATAAATTGTAAGTATTTATATATCATGCTTAACTTTTGATTTCGTATTTTTGTCTATTGAAAGAAAAAAGGGTTGAAATTAGAATACCATATTGTTTCGAAATTAAATGAATGCTACATTATTAGACTTTATACGTATGAGACTTATGTTTTGACTTGAGATTGGTTAAGGTACAAGAAGGCAATTTGGACTGGATTTTCGGGAAAACTTGCTTTTGCTCATGTAAAACAAAGTGAATTGCTTTAAAATACTAAAATAAAGGTATGCTTTTGGATTAAATATAGTAATGATTAGAAATATTGATGTATATTATGTTTCCGACCATGTGGTCGATGTATATTGTTATATTATATTTTGTGAAATTGTAAACGGCTCTCTGGACAAAATAGATGCTGTCAAAATTTTTCGTAAATTCTAATAATTAGAAAAAAAATTCAATAAATTTTAGTTTGTATAGAAACGAAAATTAATAAATGAATCTATTTAAATTTATAACATATGATAAGGTTGATTTTATTGTTAACTACTTGAGGTTTGATCGAGTTTTTACTTAATAGTAAAATTCGAAAAGAGTTAACGTTTGTATGTGTTTTTGACATCATCCTATAAGAAATTGTGAGGACGCAATTTTCATGAGGGGGAAGGTCTGTAACAACCCATTTTTACAGCGGTAATATTATGTTAGTTTAATTAAAATAGAAATGCTGAATTTGGTTTTTGATAATTATTTTTATTGAATCGAATTATAATCCAATTAAAGCCTATTTAATAAAGGATTTTGTTATAACAAAATTTAACTAGTTAATATTTTTTTATAGATAATATGATAAAAATCTAATTGACATGTTTTGATAAATATAAAATACTTTAAAGTGGAACTGATTTCATTTACTTGAAATGGATGAAAAGATTTAAATTTTTTATTTAATAAAATCAATTAACTATCGAAGATGAATATGTTTATTTATATCAATTCAATGAATAATTAAATAGAGTGAACTAACATTGAATAGAATATGTAGTTAGCGAATTATATTTCACAGAATAAAGGGTAATCAATTTTAATCAGATTGAAATATATATTTGAGGATAAATAACAAGGACTAATATTTAAATTTTAAATGTAAAAGAGTTAAGATAAAAGAAAAGTGGAAATTTAAAAATAGTCATTAAAAAATAAGCCTGAAGCCCAACCGCTCAAAACAATTTTATCCCTTATTCCAAAACAGGCATACCATTTTGTTCCGAATCCCGAACTCTTTTCTTTTTCTTTTTTCCCTAATCCCAATTTGAAATTGTGTTTTCAGAAGAAAAAAACTAACTAAATCACGCATGAAGGAAGAGGAACAGCCTTGAGTTGCTCGTCGACGACGTCTAATGGAGGGGTAGGCGCGTTTTTGGTAGGGCAAGGCGAGGCGAGTTACAGTCAAAGGTGTGGCGCTGGGGATGAAGAAATGCTTGCGCGAAGGAGGCAGGATTGGCCATTGCGTCATATCGCAGTGATGGGATGCGACGTCGGGTCGCAAGGCATATGCTTAGGTCGAAGGCTTATGGAGCAAGCATATGCACGACATAATGACAACAGGAAGGATTTCGAGCATAATCGACAGATAGAGTCCTTGTGACATTGTGCAGCAAGGCGACTTAGTGAGTCGGTGATAAGGTGTTGCAGTTTCGGGCATCAATTGTTGAAGATCTGATTGGTTTCTCCCACGAATTCTATTTCTAAATGTTAGAACTTCTTTTGCATGCTATTGGTTGAACTTGATAGAGATGCTTGTATGCTTATGATTGATTGATTATATCATGAGTTATTCTATTTAACTCACACCATATATTTAAATCAGTTATATCGTTGTTTGTATGCCTGATTTTAGTTACGAATTTCACAAATTTTTGAAATGATGAAATAATAGGATTGAAATAAATAACATGTCATAGTTTTAATTAAATTGGTGTTTAAATTGATTGAATTATGTGTTCGAAATATAAAATTTTAATAGATAGTTGAAATGAACTAAATGGGTAAAATAAAATTTTACGTTAAGATTTAAATTGTCATTGTAAGCTTGGATTAATGGTTGATTATGAAATGGTATGTATATTGGAAACCATCAAAATACATTTGACTTATAGTTAAATCATACGATGATTGTGTATTATTAAAGTGATCGTAGTTGTTGGAAAGCAACTCGGATCGTTAAATAATTTTGTATTATGAAATTATATTTTAGGGCGATGTTGTCTATAATAGTTACAATTTTAATGGGTTACTGGTTTAAATTGTTTAAATATTTTTCAAAGAATTTCAAATGACGGATTTAATTCAGGGGCATTTCAGTAGGAGGACAAACTTTGCAGTCCAATTAGTTTCTAGGACACACATCCATAGAAATTAATTTCAAGGCCAAAGTCAGCAGAATAATTACTTTTAAGAACAAAGTCAACAGTCCAATTACTTTAAAGGACAAAATTTCGTAGGTTTTTAAGCCAAAAAACTAATTATTTTTCATTTTGTCCTTAAAAGTAATTATTTCAGTTGTGTGTCCAAGAAATTAATTGCATTTTCTAAAGAGGCCCTTGTGGCTAATTTCCACTTTAATTTATTTTGATCCTTATTGGAAATTTAATTTATTGGATACAGTATAATTGTACTATTTTTGATTTCCGGTAGTAATTAACTATTTTGAGTTGAAATTACTTTAAATATAAATTAAAAGAAATATATTTATTTGTAGATATAAAGCTTGTTTTAAAATGGATTTGACTATGATTTTTAAGTTTACAAATAGTTTATAGTTTTATAGTGTGTATGAACTAATATTATATATATATATATATATATATATTTAACATATCAATTATTTAAGTATTGTTTGATTCAAAGACCAAATATAGAAATTTTAATTTAAGACTTAAAACTTTGTAACTCTTTTCTTTTTATATATATAAGAGTTATTGGATTTTAAAAGTGATTTTGGCAAAGTTATATCTTGGTAAAAAAACTAATTTAAAACTCTTTTAATTTATTTATGGATTAACAAAGGTAAGAAGTTTAAAAATGAATTATGGATAAAATATTTTAGAAATTATTCTCTTTATGATAAAATTATATTAACTACTTTCAACCTATAAACTACTATCAATTTTTATTGTATTTCACTTTTGGCTATATTTATGCAAGTTTGAATTGAATTTCTGATGAATTTCGTGATTTTCTATGAAACAAAGAATTTTAATAAACGACTGAATTGTCGGGTGGTATGGGACATTTTTTACAATTCTTTAGATTGTTATCATAATTTGTTAAATAGAGTTGAGTGGAAATTACTAGATTTTAGTAAATACTTGAATTTACTTTTTGGTATGGGACAATTAGTTAAATTCTTGTAATTACTGAAGCGACAGTAATTAACACTTTTAGTCGTATTATCTTAGGGTGTTCGGATTTTAGACCATTGGATCCCTAAGAGAAGATAACTCATTTTTCATCTATCTGAAAATCGATGCATTTTTAGATTTGGTTAGGCAGATTTCTTTCGAAAAATCTATTATGGTGTAAATACGGCTGTCTAATTCGAAAGGCGTATTTTTACATGCATCATAGTCTATAGATACTACAACCTATCAATTTGTTTGTTTTTATACAATTAGACTATGTTTACCTCTTTCAGAAGGTAAATTTGCATAAGACGGATTAGGTACACAGCTACTCTTTTCTTTGAGCGATGTCCCTAATCTGCAATCTCTTTTGGAAGGCTTTCTTCCTATATAGCGGGTCTCTTTCGGTAGATTTTGTGTCGATATATTAAACTGATAGATGACTGCCATTATTATTGCATTATGGATGATTATTTCTTAGAGATTTTTAGTACATATAATCTGTATCCTTTATGGCTCTGAGGTATTTTGAATTGGTTATCACTATATTTTGAGATGATAGTCTATTGAGACTTGATATATATATTTATGAAATGGTGATTTATAGATAAGCCTTATTTGAGTATTTGTTTCGGGCATATTTTATTTGTGACTTATCTGTTTATTGTTAAGTCAAAATTTTGGGATTTGTATTTATATGCCTTTTTGAATTTCTGGTTTTAGGCATATTTTGAAATGACTTATTTTAGACTTAAGTCATCTATGGATTTATATAATGAATTTAATAATATGCCTTATTATAATTGTTTGTTAGGCATATTTTATATGGCTTATTAATAAGGTTATGATATTAGAAACTCACTTATTATTTAGATATAGTCTGACCCATTTATTATTTTAATACTCGGGTCAGGCCGAGACTTTGCAAGTACAGGGACCCATTGACCTTTGCATTTTAGGCTAGCATTGAAGTAGACTATTTGATAGTTTCAGTTTACTTCATACTTTTATATATTGAAAGTTAGGAGTGTGTCATCTATATTATATAGTAGTAACTTTGTATCTGATACCAGATTTTGGATATGATGTATATATTTGTGTAGGTCTAGTACTTGTATTTTGTAGACACGCATTTTATTATGTATATGAGGATATATATTATTTTTCTATGATCTATAACTCTAACTTTGATCTATCTATATTATATACTGTTCTGAATATTTTAATTGATGTGTTTATTACTTTATATTAATATTGCACACGTAAAATTTTCAGTTCACATTCGATCGCCCTTAAACAACCGTATTCTCTGAATTAGTAGACGACATTACTTCTAATGTTCTTTGCTAAACTGGGCATAGCAGTGGGGTCCGTATAGAGAGAGCACGCATTATATTTTTGACCTCCTACATAAATTGGATGACAAGTTTCCCAAGGATTATTTTGACGCTTTATTTTAGATAACATTAAGACTTTCACAATTGAAAATTTGAGAGACGTCGATATTGATTTATATGATGTGCATAATTAACATTAGGAAAGACAAAATATTTGCAAATTTATCAAGTTTGCTAGACATTGTCCTAATAATAGGGCTACGAGTTTTTATGAATATTGCATGCAATGGTACGTACTGATTACGGCTATACGACATTTGATGATTTCATTGGCTTTTCCACAAGTTACTCTTTTAGATAGTATTCAGTTATCACAAACCTACAAATGTATTGTTTGTTTATTATGATCATTTTATGTATTCCTTAGTTTATCTTCCTATTTTAGGTTCGGGTTGTATCATGCAATGGCCCACATTTTGAAAGATTTAAATCGACAATAATCCACACATGTCCGACGTAAACAATCCGAAACATTGATGATCAATGGGCTTAATTAAAAAAATAAGAAAAGAAGAAGAAAACAAACATAGAATCTCGTAGCGAAACGATAAAATATAATAATCGAATAAATAGTTCATGAAGATGTTTATACTATACATTTGATTATGATTTATACAACGTTTATTAGATTCATATACAACAGAGCAAAATATAATGCAGCAATGCTGGGAATAGTATTAGTAATAATAATTTACCAAATCTTCATCTTCATCCTCCAGGGAATAATCTTCGATAAGCTGAAACATCTAAGCTGACCCGAGCATAATGAAAAGACAAAACACTCGAGTCCGAACTAAAATATTATTATGTAAGTAAAATCAATAACACATATGACATGAGTGTAATAGTGTCGGAGATGTTTACGATATTTCACATTTCCTATCCAGTGTATAACATGCAAGCAATAACTCAAGAGATGTTATGAGATTTTCTATCTCTTAAGGATCCTTCAAAATATTTATATGTAGTAGAATACGCTATATATGTAATGTCTAATCAATAAAAAATATATTTTTCTTAGCATTAAGGCTTTATATTGATCCCCCTTAACGCATTTTTAAGCATTGTCATACAGTTTGCATTTGACACCACCAGTAGCATGTCGGTAGTTAGGGGTGCGCCTTGGTACGGCAACACTAAACAAAAATCATAGGGATCTCACATAGGTATAAAAGTATGATAAGGCACGTGAGAGAATGCCTAAGGTAGGATACTACCAGTTTATCCCACCCTGTTGGTGGTAATGCATCATAGCTATGATCTTCCACCGCATCTAACACTACCAAAATCCAAGGGTGCGCACCAATCAATCATAACGTAAATGATGGTAACATGAAGAAGTGCTTCCGCTAGAGGTAGCTAGCCTCATTGACCAATACGGCTCCTGTTTTAGTCATTTTAAATTGACACAAGTGTCAGGCCAATTCATCGTCATTCTCTTTCTTCAAATCCAGCAAACGATGCGAAATACAACCACTTCGTTTTGGACCATCACTCCACGTACACAATTGTTAAAGTGGTTTCAATATTGATAGAGAGTATGCCAATAAGAGGCCCTGGTCTTTTTAACAACCAAACGTCGTTTTACACACCGGTTTGTACTTTTACATTTCGAAAACAATTCGTATTTGATATCAAAATATCATATTCGCTTCAAAATCAAATTCATTTCAAAATCATCATACTTACTCAAGATATAATATTTCAATTAATGAATAATGTTCGTCTTAATATCTCGATTACGATTTCAAAATTGTTTCGAATTTCAATTTGGGTTACAACTTCAATTGTTTCAAATTTCAGTTTGGATTACAACTTCAATTTAACTTAACTCAAATTTAATTCGGTGGTTTAAATACAAACATTCCCTCCTTGATCAGTTGGAATTTTTAGAAAATAGCTTGAATAGTTTTAAATAGTTTAAATAGTTCAAAATAGTTTAAATGGTTTAAATAGTTTAATATAAAATAGTTTGAGTATTAAAATGATTTATATAGTAAAATTGCTTGGAACATCAAATGATTTGAATATTTTAAAAGATATGTTTTGTATAGTTTATATCAAAACAATTTATTCGAAAATAGTTTTAAAGTAAAACTGATTCAATTCCAACCTTCCAATTCAAATCAATTTCCATTTCAATTTAAACCATTTAATTCCGGTTTCAATTCGAATTAACTTCGATTCCAATTTTAGTTCAAATCAATTTTAATATCGATTTTCATTTTTAACTTCAAATTTGATTCATTAAATCGAATCAATGGTTTAAATTTCATTTCAATACTAATCTTAAACCAATTCACTTTATATCAATTCCAAGTTCAATTTCAAAATATCACTTTAGATCATTTATATCAAATTTAACTTCAATATTATATTGAAGATTCAAATCTTCAAAATAATTCAATTTCGAGCTCCATTTTCAAATACCGATTTAAATTACATTTACTTAGCAATATTTCAAAGTTCGAATAAAATCCAAGTCTTTTTAAAACAAATCAAATTTCGAAACTCAGATCTTTCAATTATAACTTTGAAATCTCAAATTTCATTTCTAAACAATTTTGTTTAATGCATTTCAATTCCACAAATTAAGCTCATGTTTGAAATAATATTTGATTTCCATAAATTCAAAATTTTATTTCTTAAAATCAAATCTTTTAAATAATTTCAAACAAAAGTTTTAAAATTATTTAATTTAACCAAGCCGGTGTCTGTATATAATTTTCTATCCTATGGCCAAGTGAATCAGTTATTTCAATTTGATTCAGGGATGAATATATATCGTTTCACTCCAACATAAATGTCATAGGTATATATCATTTCAACTTATTTTTTAATTTATTTGAATTAATTTAATTTGCAGTTTTATATACTGTAAATAATATACAGGATGATAGCTGGATATTTCAAAATAAATAAACATCTAAGTCATCCAAAATACCAACCAATAGCATCCATCGCAGTCAATCATCCATATAGTCAATATAATTCACAATAATTTCATAGCTATAAATATCAGGTATTTTACTAGCTCTTAAATTCAAAATTCCAATTTAACTATAAATCTCAATTCCTACAGTTAATTCAGATATCAATTTATATGTCAATTTAACTACCAAATGATAGTTAATAAAATAAATAACTTCATGATATCAATTTAACGAACTTCAAAAAAATTTGGTACGTTGTAAGCGTTATAAAACACTCACCTTGAGTTTTAAATTTTGAATCAAATCGAACGACGTTCGATTTAACCTAAAATTTTAGCCATCCCTAATTGTCTCCAAATCAATTCCATAATGAAATGCTCGTCGCCAAGATTCCATCTTCGCTTATTTCGGTTGATTTAGACCCCGTATGCAAGAGTTACGCAGTTTATAAGATTGCACAATTTAAACAATATAATTTCAACTTATTATTATTATTATTATTTTATATATATACATCTGAAAATAAATCTGGCCGTTCGACCATCAACAACAGATCAAGGCCGCACCTCCCTATCTTCCTCCTCACATACATTGTTGAAACCAAGAACCCACTCGCACGCGTTCAACAAGCAATCATCATTAATAATACTGTCGGAGTTCGATCCAAGGTTGGCACGACATTGCCCAAACCTCACTGCACCACCGCTATGAGACATGTAAAGCTCAACGCCTCCCATCATACTAAAACGACCACGAGACGAATGACCTTCCCCATCAATTTGCCGCTCACGTGAACCTCCTTTCTTGATCTGACCATTGTTGGCCATTAAAAACTAAGTGGCGTCTGCAGGCTTAGAATTAGAGTTTTGGGGAAAGGATACGCATATATATACTTGTATACGTAATTTATTATTATTATTTTCCACTATTCACATGTATTTCCAAAAAATCCAGATGAAGCGTGCTGCCTAGCATTTATAATTTTTTACCCCTATTTTGAACTTAATGGAATATGTTTCGAGACCTAATTCAATTGTATGCGGAAGATAGCTTTTCGAATCGAATTAAAATATTTAATTTTCGATATTTAATTCAACGCGTTTCTATCCCGTACAACTACACGGTAACTCCAATCCCTATGAAATTTGGAATCCGATAATAATACACTATTATGAATCCAATGGAACTGGTTTCTTTGAAATCTGAGACTATGCTCCGGAAGGCTATTTTAACGCGTCGATTAAATCGAGCGATTTTTAAAATCAACGAAATTACTTGAAATTCAAATTTTAAAAACATACCAACTCAATCCAAATCCAAATAGAATTTATATTCATATTAGAAACCATTTTAATTCATATTAGATCACCAATTCAATTATTTACACTATCCTAAATATTAAATTATATAAAATTTCAAATTTTAATTTATCGACTTTTATTTCCATTCAAAGGTCCACAATCGTCACTCTAATTCAAATAGAATTTAAATAAACTTTAGAAATCATTTTCGTTCACATTTAACTCCAGATTCACATATTTAGCCAATTTCAGTTATTAAATTTACCATTCGTCAAATTCATTTAATCGCTATATTTGAAGTTTTAAACCATTTCACTAATTCAACTAAAATTTCCATATTCAAAATCAATTAATATTCAAATTCAACATTTAAAAATAAATTAAATATTTAAAACCAAACGATCAAAATTCCGGGTCATTACATTCCTCCCCCTTAAAAGAATTTCATCCTCGAAATTGCTAAGGTAGGAAAAATACTCCAAATCCATTTCTTTTCAAAACCTATTTGGTTAAAATTCTGTTATTACCATTTCCTAAATCTTATAGACTCGCCCAAACCCATTTATTCCTATTTATTCATCAAATTCATTATTTCGATTTCAAACTTCAAAATCAAATTTAGTTAACGAATTTTTTTCCAAGTTTTCCAAAAAATTTCTAATGCCCTAAATTTTCAAAAAAAATTGACAGAGTCTCCCTTATACAGAGAGCCTTTTACAATATCACAAATATGATAAACGTAATATACATCAACCTACACGGTCGAAAACACAATATACATATCAATATTTAATTCATTTTCACTTTTAATGCGTAAGCATATCTTATATTAGCGTTATTGAGGAGTTTTCTTAATTATATGCAATTTCACAACCAAAATCTATCCAAATGGCTCCATATTCCTATACTTACTCAAACGAAGCACATAAGTTCAAAACCATGAAATTTTATATCATCCCATTCCTTTAATGAACTCAAACACATGTATTTATAAAACAAACGTAATATAACACATATATTTTGAATGCGTAAACAGATGCATGGTTCAAACATTCAATTATCCATTTCCAATCAATGCATATTCCGTTTTATTCAATTTCAAATTGATTCACATTCTCTTATTTATATTCATTGAAATCAAATTTCTCTTACACTCAATGATTAAAGTTATTACATTCAATTTAAATTTACAACTTAAGTTCATTTTCATTTTGAATCAAATTCTATTTTATTTGACTCATTTTGATAATTTATTCCCTTCATGGATTTTGTTTATTCATTTCCATTAACTTCCCTTAAGTTAAATCAATTTTCATATCTCATTTCAGGTTTCCTTTTCATATCTTCGATGTTTACTAATTTTGTTTACTTATATTTATCAATTTTGTGAGTTGCATGACTTACATGTTTTCACAAGCCCTTTAATTGTAACAACCATATTTTTCCCTTAAATTTACCTTCACAAATTTTCATTTAATACCAATTCATTCGCGAAACATTTTATTTATAATTTCCTTAGTTTATCACTATTTTATAAAGGTTCGTTTCTTTTTATTTCAACTTGTTCAAGTTTATAATTTTCTCAAAAAATTACAAGTTAATTTACAATATTCTTCGCAAATTGACATTTAATTCTATAAACAACTTACAAGATATTATTTCATTCATTTATCTACTTTCTTAAGTTCCATTTACTTGTTCAATTTAGTCATTAATCATTTCCTAATACACTAATTAAGTATATAACATTTATTAAAACAACTTAACTTCCATTTATATATTTTTAATTACTTTTGAATTTCGTTTACTTGTATAATATCCCATTGCATATCCAAAACATCATTTTAACTTTTAACATTTGGTAAGTCTTATTATATGTTATTTGAATGGAATTTGGTATTATACAAATTAATCTGCTTCATTTTACTTAATTAGAATGTTCACTATTTTAACTTGTTTAAATTTTCTTTACTTTCAATTTAAGAGTTGCAAACTTCAACTCTAAAGTTTCTCAAAACATTTAGTTTATATTTCTTAATTCTCTTATTTTATAAGTTCTGGTTATTCAATTATTTTGTTTCATTCAAATAATTTGAAGATTATTGATTAACAGAACTTAAATATTTTAAATACTAGGTTCATTTCAAATCATTTGAGATAAGTATGTATACTTATAACTTTCGTATATCAAATCATCTTTTGGAGTTTAAACCAAAATCCGTTTATCAAAAAAAATTCATAGCAAAGCTTCTTAGAATTCTAGCCCACTTTGAGACTCGAAAATGAATGTTGATGGTGTTGCACAGTCATCAACGAAATTATTTTCTAGCGATAGAAGAGGGGAGAACTGAATTCATTCCTTTTAAAATTTATTTGAAAACAATTTGTATTTGTATACACTTTTAAATAATACTGATATTATTTTCCAAACCTTGAAAACCTTTTTCAGAAACACTGAAATTTAGATTTATCAAATTATAAATTTTATATCCATTTTACTTGCAAATTGTATTTTATAAATCATATTTAGATAGTTACATTTTCTTATAATCATATAATAGCTAATGGTTTAGGAATATTGAATAATCCAACAATAAACTATAATGACCAATACTATCGTTTCTAACAGTCAATTCACACTATATATAACATAATAATTTTGAAAATTATTCCTTTATATACAAAATATAATTAGGGTAAAATTATTTCATTTACCCAATTTCAAAATACAATGTCGAATTGTTCTGTTCAAGTGTTTAGAGATCCCTATCAATAACGTTAATTACTCATATTGACCAGAATCCATAAACCACTCGAAAAAATCAATCAACACAATATAAAACAATTTTATATTCACTAACAAATACGCACTCATATCTATTAATACTCTCAAACACATTGTAGGGTGCTACGACTCTATCCCTAATGAGTTAGCCCTCAAAGCCAAGGTTATCGCTAAACTAAAGCTCCGATACCAACTGTAAAGATCCACATTTTAGAAGATTTAAATCGACAATAATCCACACATGTCCGACTTAAACAATCCAAAATATAGATAATCAATGGGGTTAATTAAGAAAAATATGAAAAGAAGAAGAAAATAAACACAGATTCTTGCAACGAAACGATAAATTATAACAATCAGATAAAAACTTCATGGAGTTGTTTATACTATACATTTGATTATAATTTATACAACATTTATCACCGTTATATTTATACAATAGAACAAAATATAATGTAACAGAATACCACGATGCTAGCAATAATATTTGTAATAATAATATAGCAAATCTTCGTCTTCGTCCTCCAGGGAATAATCTTCGATAGGTCAAAAACTCAGGGTTGATCCAAGCGTAATGAAAAGACAAAACACTTGAGTCAAGACTAAAATATCATTATGTTTGTAAAATCGATAATACGTATGATATGAATGTAATAGTGCCATAGAGGTTTACGGGATTTCACATCTCCTATCCAGTGTATAACTTGCGTGCAATAATTCAAGAGATTTTGTGGGATTTTCCATCTCTTAAGGATCCTTCAAAATATTTATATGTAGTAGAATACGCTATAAATATAATTTCTAATCAATAAAATAAATATTTTTCTTAGTGTTAAGGCCCCCTTTAATGCATTTTTGAGCATTGCCGTACAATTTGCATTTGACACCACCAGTAGCACGTCAAAGGTCAGGGGATGGATGCGATATGACAATATTAAACCAAAATCGTTGGGATCTCATATAGGGATAAAAGTATGACAGGGCACATAAAGAAATGCCTAAGGTAGGATACTCCAAGGTTACCCTTCCCGGTAACAATAAGTAGCCATGATCACCCACTGCATCCAACACTCCCAAAATCCAAGAGAGCACACCAATTAATCATAATGTAAATAATGGTAATACAAAGAAGTGCTTTCGTTGGAGGTAGCTAGCCTCGTTGACCGGTATGGCTCCTGTTTAGTCATTTCAAATTGACACAATTGTCGGGCCAATCCATTATTGTTCTCTTTCTTCAAATCCAGCAAACGATGCCTAATCCAACCACTTCGTTCTTGTAACATCCCGCCTTTTCGCACACTTTACACCGACGCACATGTCGATTCAAACCATACGGAAGGGCGGATTGTTATGGGGTAAATAAGAAAAACAGAGAAGAAAAAAAAGGAAACAGAATCTCACAGCGGAAGGATAAAATATAATAATAAATATACAGTTCATAAACGGTTTACAAAACACTTGATTCTTCTTTATACAATAAATATCAGAGTTATACATACCAATACAATCAATGCAGCGGAACAGTATGAGTGTGGTGCAATACTATAAATAATAATAATACGAATTCTTCGTCTTCGTCCTCCAAAGCTAAAGTCTTCGATCCTGGAACGCTCGGACTGACCCGAGCGAATTTGAAAAGACAAAACACTCGAGTCAGAACTAAAAGATCTTATGTGAGTTAAATTAACAGAAATAAATATGAGTACAGTAACTCAAGAGATGTTCGGGATTTACATCTCCTAAGGATCCGTTAAACTATTTACTATGTAGTATATTGCTCTATTATAATAGTGTCTATTTATAAAATAAACTTACTTTTAAATAGCGTTAAGGCTTTACATTTTCCACCTTAACACATAAAATGCCAATAGTCTATACAGTACCGAAATACCTCCTGATCGGGAAGCTACCAGAGGATACTCCATAGGTACGACACAAATAGAAACTCGTAGTAAAGGCTCGGTATGGTAGGTGACACGGCACAACTAGGCAATGCCAGGGTAGATATACCAATTGCTATCCAGGCTGGTGGAAACGCGTAGCCGCAGTTACCGCCCACCTCGGACTAACTCCCCAAAATCAAAATATAGAAGTGGCCACTGAATCAATCCAAGTCAAAGTATAATATCGAAGAGGAGGGTCCGATCAGAGGAATGACCTCATTGGCCTGAGAATCGCTCCTGTTTTAGCCACCTTATGCCAACTCACAGGAGTCGGGTCCACGTATTTACCTTATAGGAAACGTCGCCACCACCTACTTCATTCTGGAATCTCCACCGCGTACACGGTTAGTCAAAGTGGTTTTCGGTATTGACAGAGAGTATGTCCATATCCGATCCCGGTCTCTTTGCCAACTCATCGTTATTATAACACCGCGGTCATTTAAAAATAGCTCATACTTTAAAACCAGAATAAACGTTTCCATTTTAAAATTAAGAATACGATATCATTTTAAAACCCAAAACAATATGATATCCTTTATCCCAAATATAAACCTTTTCAAAAATCCAAATGCTTTAAAATTTATAACGTCTGAAAGCCAAATATCCTTTCAAAGCATAATATTTCGAAATTCATAATTTAAAACCATAACTTTTAAAACTTGAATGGTTTGGATATTCAACGGTATATGAATTAAAAGGTTTAACTTAAATGTTACTTTGTAAAGAAAATAGTTCTCATGGCTTTACAAATACATTTCTTTATTAAAGTCTAACCCAAACTTTGTATTATATCTCTCAAGTTCCAAAACCACTTCAATTTATATATATATACGTATATCCATTTGGAGTATTAATATTTCAAACTAAAGTTGGATTTTATTCTTTCAACAAATCGAATGTTCTATTAATTAGTCTTGAATATTCACATAAAATCCATAAATAAATAAAAACTCCAATTTCTAGTAATAAAAAATATATTTTTTTCAATTCAAATTATACTAGAATATTCATTTCAATTTATCTTGGGAAAATCCAATTATAAATATCATATCTTAAAATTTCCAAACTTACATTTAAACATATGATATAAATTATCAAACTCCATTTTCTTAAAAAATTTTCCATTTTTAATAAAGAGATTTATACACCTTTTAATTTCAAAATTTTCAACTTCATATGTATATATATATGGAAGAAAAATATTTATACAATATAAAATTTAAGATTATTATAAACCGTATTCCATCCAAACCATAGAAATCACATTTAAATAGTTATATATAGACCGCGGTGCCTGTATATATTTTTCTATCCTATGGTCAAGTGATACGGATATTTATCATTTCAATCCGCAATTTAAAAGATATAAAATTTTGCGGTTGTATATCATTTCAAACCACAATCCCGAATGAAAGGAAATATGCATGATAATTTGCAATTTAATGATATACAATAAAACATCCATCAACATCACCCATCATCCAATCACAATCATCAAGCAATATCAATCAATAACAATTTATATTTGATAATATATAACAGGTAATAACTGGCAATTTTATTCAGATTAAATTTAACAACTATTAATCTAACATTTTATATTCAGTAATAATCTATATAACTGTTAACTAGCAGTTTATAGGCAAACAAATAAATTCTAACTATCAATTAATACGCAATAAATAAATTAAATTAACAGTTAAATTTAATAAATGCAATTCAACAAATATGAGTGAAATAAACATGCCAAATACTCATAAATAAATTTCTATTCATTTCAAAAATTAATTTAATAAACATAAAAGCTTCTAGTAGTTGTGAGTGGGTTTAAACACTCACCTTTGGAATTTAAATCGAATTCAAATCCAATTTAAACCCAAAAATTGGATAGTCTCCAAATTCATCCAAACTAGTGCCAAAACGTCAGAAATTCCGATACGATCCCATCAAAACAAACCGCGCGCGAATCCGAGCTCGTATGCAAAAGTTATGAAAATTTGAAAAATGAAAAATTCTGGTCCTGGGTCGACTTCGGGTTCGACTTCGGTGCGCCGCCTCAATTCCCCGATGCTTGCTTGGAGTTTTCGCCAAAACGACCCGGAGCCACCCGAGTCATTTTCTTCCTGACTCGAAGTTGCTCTAGGGTTTTCTCCCCTGAAACCCGAAGCGCGACCAGATGCTGCTGCAGATCCGCAATATTTTTTTTTTTTTTGAAATTGAAATTATTTTTTTGGAATTTGAGAATTAGGTTTTTTTTTCTGCCATTAGAATGAGGAGTTGAGAAGGAGATGAAGAAAAAATGTACGTACAGCCAAATGACAATAGGAAGGAGGCTAGGGTTTATGATCGCATATATATAGACAAATAGAAGAAGGCTAGGTGGGTACGGATAACGAACGCGCTAAACGGTAGTTGGCCCAAAAAGCCCGTTCTGACCCCGGAACGAAATTTATCAAACCCATATATCCAGATAGGTAATTTAAAATATCCTGAACGCGATGGAAAAAGTTTCACGTCCAAATTTGATCGTATGAAGAAGTTATGCTGAAAACAAGATTTCCAAATTGATTTCAAATTGATTTTAATAAAATTGATTTTCAAGGCGTTTCGCGTCCGTACGATCAAACGACAGGTCCGATCGATACGAAACTTGAAACCCTATAATAATTCACCGATACGATCCGATGAAACTGGTTTCATCGAAATCCGAGTCCGTGACCAAAATGGCTATTTTCAATATTCATTAAATAAATTAAATAAATTATAAAAATCCAATTTTTACATCTAAATTCAAAAATTGACCAAATTTCTCCCTTTAAATTTTCTTAATTATTTACTCCAATTCTAAACAATTCAAGTGTCAATACATAGTTGTTCTATTCATCAATTTAGATGTTAATCCTTACTTAAAGGTTAAATTCCAATTTTTAATAAATTCAACATTATACGTTTGATTAAATTTATAAAATTCACTTTCTTTCTATTATTCAAAGTTATTGATGTCAATTTAATGAAACTAACATTGGCTCAATATGTATACATTAAAAATCTCAATTCTAAACTTAGATCTCAACATATGAAATAGTTAAAAAATAAATTCCATCTAAATCTACATCTTCCTACTATCTAAATATTTAGAAAAATTACTTACCACTTTTTATTGTAAATTTCTAAGCTAGTAGATTTGTGTCATTTCTAGCCCTCTGGATATTTTAAATTAACTAAAAGCAAATTTACATCTAATTTCCATCCTCAATTATTTTAGTGAATAAATCTTCAAAGGTTACTGCAATTAATCCCATAAATTGCAATAAATTCTAATAAATTTGACTCTATTTGATTACAACTCACAAATAAATCAATTATTCCCCAACTACAAAGTTACCGTTTCTTATATATATCCGATTGCCCTAATTGGTTTATAGTTATCAGCTAAATACATACTAACTTGTAAATAAATTCGTTTAATTGCAAATGGATCTGATCAAATTTAATAGATTGAATAGATGGGTAAGCAAATAATAAATTTTCCTTTTTGTCAAATTCAAACCCATTCCTACTTAATTATCAATTACAATTTATTACGAAACATTGATTTTATGCAGTTACCTTTTATTTGCGTAGTATTACATCAATTCCTATAACCTTGGATTCATTCCCAATTCACCAAATTCAATTAATTACACTTTACAAATGTGTTTCCAATATATATGTATTGCCCAAATTAAATTTATTAGCTACTCATATTAATAAACAAATGACTTATATGAATGATTAAAATTTTCAATTATCTCACTTTACTCCTAAACTTCTGTTATTGTAAACCTTAAATAATTTCATCAAAATTTAATAAAAATCCCAAACTAAATCACCCATTGCAACATGCCACTGAAATAGGAATTTTATACTAATTGTTATCATACCCATAATTACACGCTTATCACTAAGTCCCACATTTGCATAAATTTATTAAATTGGAATGTTTATTAAGGTTTATGCATTTCCAACTTGTACTGATTTTACACAATCGTCATTTACCTTACATTTCATTTCTATTCAATATATATTCATTTTATTCCATTCATTTGGGTACTGCATTGAAATATATTTATTAACTAATACTAACATTATTATCATTAATTATAATTGGATTTCCAATTTTTATTCAATACCTTGAACAATAACTTACATATTAATCAAATCCTTCTTCTACTTAATTCAAATTGGATTATATTCCAATTCCTATAACTAGGTCTTAAGTCGCCATTTACATAATTAAATTTAGTGTTTATTTCAATCTTCGTTTATAATTTAAAGTTTCTACTAAATTAAATTACAAAACTTATGAACTTTAACAAATTTAATCCACCAAATAAATTTTTCTAATGTTTATATATTTGCAATTCAATTCAGTTATTATTTCATTAATACCATCTTAATCAACTAATTATGACTTATAACCACAAACACAAATTTTCGTTATTTCAATCTATGTCATATAAACATTTGAAATTATTTACCTTTAATTACAGTTACTAGCTAACCCCTACATTTACTCCATTAAAAATCCTAAGACTTCTATTTCAATTTAAATTAGATTAGAAAACATATCAAATTGACTCATTTAATATCATTGAATTTAACGGATCGTTACACTCTCCCCCACTCAAAACTTTTCGTCCCCGAAAAGGAAAAAGAAGGGAGAAGGAAGAATTAAAACAGTACATCTATTTCAAATATTAACTTATAATCAATAATTTACTAAAAAAATTTCCTTAAACGGAATATACTCGTTTTATAATCATTATATCCTTTTAAATAATTAAAGTTTGGAAATCATTTTCAACAAAATTCTAAGTTCAAAATTTACGGAAAATTTTGGCAGAGTCTCCTTTTTACGGAGAGACTCTGGAGAAAATATAATATCCAAAATACAAATATATTACATAAATTATCTAAATATTATATCCCAACACGGGAAACTATATAAAATGGCGCTAATAAACGAAATCCGAAAATGTACCTATTTGTCGGGCAACACGCTTATTATTATGGAACCAAAAGCAGTAGCAGTTGCTTCCATAACCTGCATTTCACTTATATAGTCTAAAAAGGTTAAATATTTATTTTAAAGTGAAATATTCAAGTGGATTCAATCATTAATATCCAATCAATACAACAACCATCGACCTTACAAACAACATACATACACAAAACAAAGCAACCATTTAATCCATCAAACAAATAGTTGTTTGGGTTCAAAACTTGAAATTTGTATGAAATGAAATTAACTATCAAGTGCATCCTTTACTCAACAGTCTTAGATGGAACAAAGATAGATTATTTATTCATCCAACAACTTCAAATTCCTTACCCAACAACATAAATCAAACACTAACAATTCAAACCAACAACCAAATTTATTTATTATACATTTATCTCATGCTTCAATGGTTTGATTTTCTTTCTTTCATTTATCGAGTGATTTCTTTATTTCTTACAAATTTTCATTTTCCATTTATCACAAAATTCATTATATTTGTATTCTAATTTATTTAATAAAGTTTCTATCATCTATTTATACTACTTACCCTTTCTTATATAGTAAAATTTCCAATTTAACTTAAGTTTATACAATTAATTTTCATTAATAACAGCAAATTTATTGAATACCTTAATTACCTCAAGCTTCACTTGTAAGATTTCCCTTTCATTTTCTTAATAACATTGCAACTTTTATTATATGGTAAGTTATGTATGTTTTAAGAATGTAAGTGAAAATTTACAAGTTTCTTCTCCATTCCTTTAATTAATATATATTTGTTTTATAACTTACAATTTCAACTTACCCTTAATTTCATTCATTTACTTAATGCTTACGTTCCTATTATATTTATTTACAATAACCCTCTAATTCCACTTAATTTATTAACCTTATAACTTGCATTCCTATAAGTGAAAGATTTTACTCATTCATTAACTATGGATTGCACTCATTTATATTTTTCCTACTTTCCATTATATTAGAATAGGGGGAATTAAAGCATACTTAAGTTAATAACCCTACAATCAAACTTTATAAATTAAGGAATTTCATTTTTACTTTCTTAAGGTTAAAATCACCTATTAATAATACAACCTTTAATTTTAGTAAAATTCCAATCATCACTTAAGTTAATACCATTAAATAACAGTAATTTATTGAATACTTCATTTTTTTCCAAAATTCTACTTGCATAATATTCTATTCCACTCTTAATTTACATTTCAACTTTTTATACTTGGTAAGTTATTTATGTTAAAGAAAAGCAAAAGAACTTATGCAAGTTTAATCTCAACTCTTTTAATTCATTGATTACTTAACCTTTATTTCACTAACCTAAATTTTTTTTTCAACTAATTAATGGAAATTCAAGAATTAATACCGGGTCAAATTCCAAAATTACTTTAAAATAATAGATAATTAATTTCTTACAACTTTTATATCTCTAATTACCTTCAAACAATTAAAATTTTAAATAATTTCAAAACAAATCTGCAGTAGAGTTTACTACAGTGGCCTTTCCCTTCGAAACTCGAAAATGAAAGTCGATGATGCGGCCGTCATCACCGAAATTATTTTCCAGCGACAGAGAGGAAAGTACAAACTTATTTTCTTCAAAATCCTCTTAAACCAATTCTTTCGAATTATACTAAATATTTATATAAGAAAATATTTATAAACCAAATCATTATATTTCATAAATCCTTCGAAAGCAGAAATTTTTCAAAATCCCGGACTTAGGTTCTAAAATCTCCAATTTGATTTATTAAAATTTCAACTTAGCTTCAATTTATTAAAAATATTTTTATATTACCTAACACCCAATCTATAGCAACCAAAATATATATCTTTATAAAAATATTTTTATATATAGAAAATATAATAGGCAAAATTATTTCATTCGCCTATATTAAAACAATTATTATGTCGGTCTGTCCTATTAAGCGTTTAGAAATCCCTATTGATGACATAGCGTCCCATGCATCAACCAGAATTTATAAATACAAAGCGGAACTAATTAACACAATATCAAAATCTTTATTAACACTAACAAATACGCTATCTCATATATATACACTCAGCGACTCCCATAGGGTATTACTACCCTATTAACAAAGAGTCAAACCCCACAAAGCCAAAGTTTATCGCTAAACCAAAGCTTTGATACCAACTGTAACATCCCGCCTTTTCGCACACTTTACACCGACGCACATGTCGATTCAAACCATACGGAAGGGCGGATTGTTATGGGGTAAATAAGAAAAACAGAGAAGAAATAAAAGGAAACAGAATCTCACAGCGGAAGGATAAAATATAATAATAAATATACAGTTCATAAACGGTTTACAAAACACTTGATTCTTCTTTATACAATAAATATCAGAGTTATACATACCAATACAATCAATGCAGCGGAACAGTATGAGTGTGGTGTAATACTATAAATAATAATAATACGAATTCTTCGTCTTCGTCCTCCAAAGCTAGTCTTCGATCCTGGAACGCTCGGACTGACCCGAGCGAATTTGAAAAGACAAAACACTCGAGTCAGAACTAAAAGATCTTATGTGAGTTAAATTAACAGAAATAAATATGAGTACAGTAACTCAAGAGATGTTCAGGATTTACATCTCCTAAGGATCCGTTAAACTATTTACTATGTAGTATATTGCGCTATTATAATAGTGTCTATTTATAAAATAAACTTACTTTTAAATAGCGTTAAGGCTTTACATTTTCCACCTTAACACGTAAAATGCCAATAGTCTATACAGTACCGTAATACCTCCTAATCGGGAAGCTACCAGAGGATACTCCATAGGTACGACACAAATAGAAACTCGTAGTAAAGGCTCGGTATGGTAGGTGACACGGCACAACTAGGCAATGCCAGGGTAGATATACCAATTGCTATCCAGGCTGGTGGAAACTCGTAGCCGCAGTTACCGCCCACCTCGGACTAACTCCCCAAAATCAAAATATAGAAGTGGCCACTGAATCAATCCAAGTCAAAGTATAATATCGAAGAGGCGGGTCCGATCAGAGGAATGACCTCATTGGCCTGAGAATCGCTCCTGTTTTAGCCACCTTATGCCAACTCACGGGAGTCGGGTCCACGTATTTACCTTACAGGAAACGTCGCCACCACCTACTTCATTCTGGAATCTCCACCGCGTACACGGTTAGTCAAAGTGGTTTTCGGTATCGACAGAGAGTATGTCCATATCTGATCCCGGTCTCTTTGCCAACCCATCGTTATTATAACACCGCGGTCATTTAAAAATAGCTCATACTTTAAAACCAGAATAAACATTTCCATTTTAAAATTATGAATACGATATCATTTTAAAACCCAAAACAATATGATATCCTTTATCCCAAATATAAACCTTTTCAAAAATCCAAATGCTTTAAAATTTATAACGTCTGAAAGCCAAATATCCTTTCAAAGCATAATATTTCGAAATTCATAATTTAAAACCATAACTTTTAAAACTTGAATGGTTTGGATATTCAACGGTATATGAATTAAAAGGTTTAACTTAAATGTTACTTTGTAAAGAAAATAGTTCTCATGGCTTTACAAATACATTTTCTTTATTAAGTCTAACCCAAACTTTGTATTATCTCTCTCAAGTTCCAAAACCACTTCAATTTATATATATATACGTATATCCATTTGGAGTATTAATATTTCAAACTAAAGTTGGATTTTATTCTTTCAACAAATCGAATGTTCTATTAATTAGTCTTGAATATTCACATAAAATCCATAAATAAATAAAAACTCCAATTTCTAGTAATAAAATATATATTTTTTTCAATTCAAATTATACTAGAATATTCATTTCAATTTATCTTGGGAAAAATCCAATTATAAATATCATATCTTAAAATTTCCAAACTTACATTTAAACATATGATATAAATTATCAAACTCCATTTTCTTAATTTTTTTCCATTTTTAATAAAGAGATTTATACACCTTTTAATTTCAAAATTTTCAACTTCATATATATATATATATGGAAGAAAAATATTTATACAATATAAAATTTAAGATTATTATAAACCGTATTCCATCCAAACCATAGAAATCACATTTAAATAGTTATATATAGACCGCGGTGCCTGTATATAATTTTCTATCCTATGGTCAAGTGATACGGATATTTATCATTTCAATCCGCAATTTAAAAGATATAAAATTTTGCGGTTGTATATCATTTCAAACCACAATCCCGAATGAAAGGAAATATGCATGATAATTTGCAATTTAATGATATACAATAAAACATCCATCAACATCACCCATCATCCAATCACAATCATCAAGCAATATCAATCAATAACAATTTATATTTGATAATATATAACAGGTAATAACTGGCAATTTTATTCAGATTAAATTTAACAACTATTAATCTAACAGTTTATATTCAGTAATAATCTATATAACTGTTAACTAGCAGTTTATAGGCAAACAAATAAATTCTAACTATCAATTAATACGCAATAAATAAATTAAATTAACAGTTAAATTTAATAAATGCAATTCAACAAATATGAGTGAAATAAACATGCCAAATACTCATAAATAAATTTCTATTCATTTCAAAAATTAATTTAATAAACATAAAAGCTTCTAGTAGTTGTGAGTGGGTTTAAACACTCACCTTTGGAATTTAAATCGAATTCAAATCCAATTTAAACCCAAAAATTGGATAGTCTCCAAATTCATCCAAACTAGTGCCAAAACGTCAGAAATTCCAATACGATCCCATCAAAACAAACCGCGCGCGAATCCGAGCTCGTATGCAAAAGTTATGAAAATTTAAAAAATGAAAAATTCTGGTCCTGGGTCGACTTCGGGTTCGACTTCGGTGCGCCGCCTCAATTCCCCGGTGCTTGCTTGGAGTTTTCGCCAAAACGACCCGGAGCGACCCGAGTCATTTTCTTCCTGACTCGAAGTTGCTCTAGGGTTTTCTCCCCTGAAACCCAAAGCGCGACCAGATGCTGCTGCAGATCCGCATTTTTTTTTTTTGAAATTGAAATTATTTTTTTGGAATTTGAGAATTAGGTTTTTTTTTCTGCCATTAGAATGAGGAGTTGAGAAGGAGATGAAGAAAAAATGTACGTACAGCCAAATGACAATAGGAAGGAGGCTAGGGTTTATGATCGCATATATATAGACAAATAGAAGAAGGCTAGGTGGGTACGGATAACGAACGCGCTAAACGGTAGTTGGCCCAAAAAGCCCGTTCTGACCCCGGAACGAAATTTATCAAACCCATATATCCAGATAGGTAATTTAAAATATCCTGAACGCGATGGAAAAAGTTTCACGTCCAAATTTGATCGTATGAAGAAGTTATGCTGAAAACAAGATTTCCAAATTGATTTTAATAAAATTGATTTTCAAGGCGTTTCGCGTCCGTACGATCAAACGACAGGTCCGATCGATACGAAACTTGAAACCCTATAATAATTCACCGATACGGATCCGATGAAACTAGTTTCATCGAAATCCGAGTCCGTGACCAAAATGGCTATTTTCAATATTCATTAAGTAAATTAAATAAATTATAAAAATCCAATTTTTACATCTAAATTCAAAAATTGACCAAATTTCTCCCTTTAAATTTTCTTAATTATTTACTCCAATTCTAAACAATTCAAGTGTCACTACATAGTTGTTCTATTCATCAATTTAGATGTTAATCCTTACTTAAAGGTTAAATTCCAATTTTTAATAAATTCAACATTATACGTCTGATTAAATTTATTAAATTCACTTTCTTTCTATTATTCAAAGTTATTGATGTCAATTTAATGAAACTAACATTGGCTCAATATCTATACATTAAAAATCTCAATTCTAAACTTAGATCTCAACCTATGAAATAGTTAAAAAATAAATTCCATCTAAATCTACATCTTCCTACTATCTAAATATTTAAAAAATTACTTACCACTTTTTATTGTAAATTTCTAAACTAGTAGATTTGTGTCATTTCTAGCCCTCTGGATATTTTAAATTAACTAAAAGCAAATTTACATCTAATTTCCATCGTCAATTATTTTAGTGAATAAATCTTCAAAGGTTACTGCAATTAATCCCATAAATTGCAATAAATTCTAATAAATATTACTCTATTTGATTACAACTCACAAATAAATCAATTATTCCCCAACTACAAAGTTACCGTTTCTTATATATATCCGATTGCCCTAATTGGTTTATAGTTATCAGCTAAATACATACTAACTTGTAAATAAATTCGTTTAATTGCAAATGGATCTGATCAAATTTAATAGATTGAATAGATGGGTAAGCAAATAATAAATTTTCCTTTTTGTCAAATTCAAACCCATTCCTACTTAATTATCAATTACAATTTATTACGAAACATTGATTTTATGCAGTTACCTTTTATTTGCGTAGTATTACATCAATTCCTATAACCTTGGATTCATTCCCAATTCACCAAATTCAATTAATTACACTTTACAAATGTGTTTCCAATATATATGTATTGCCCAAATTAAATTTATTAGCTACTCATATTAATAAACAAATGACTTATATGAATGATTAAAATTTTCAATTATCTCACTTTACTCCTAAACTTCTATTATTGTAAACCTTAAATAATTTCATCAAAATTCAATAAAAATCCCAAACTAAATCACCCATTGCAACATGCCACTGAAATAGGAATTTTATACTAATTGTTATCATACCCATAATTACACGCTTATCACTAAGTCCCACATTTGCATAAATTTATTAAATTGGAATGTTTATTAAGGTTTATGCATTTCCAACTTGTACTGATTTTACACAATCGTCATTTACCTTACATTTCATTTCTATTCAATATATATTCATTTTATTCCATTCATTTGGGTACTGCATTGAAATATATTTATTAACTAATACTAACGTTATTATCATTAATTATAATTGGATTTCCAATTTTTATTCAATACCTTGAACAATAACTTACATATTAATCAAATCCTTCTTCTACTTAATTCAAATTGGATTATATTCCAATTCCTATAACTAGGTCTTAAGTCACCATTTACATAATTAAATTTAGTGTTTATTTCAATCTTCGTTTATAATTTAAAGTTTCTACTAAATTAAATTACAAAACTTATGAACTTTAACAAATTTAATCCACCAAATAAAATTTTCTAATGTTTATATATTTGCAATTCAATTCAGTTATTATTTCATTAATACCATTTTAATCAACTAATTATGACTTATAACCACAAACACAAATTTTCGTTATTTCAATCTATGTCATATAAACATTTTAAATTATTTACCTTTAATTACAGTTACTAGCTAACCCCTACATTTACTCCATTAAAAATCCTAAGACTTCTATTTCAATTTAAATTAGATTAGAAAACGTATCAAATTGACTCATTTAATATCATTGAATTTAACGGGTCGTTACAGTTCTGGAACATCACTCCATGTACATAGTTGTTAAAGTGGTTCCAATATTGACAGAGAGTATGCCAATAAGAGGCCCAGTTCTCTTTAATAACCAAACGTCGTTTTACACACCGGTTGGTAATTTTACATTTCGAAAACAATTTATATTCGATATCAAAATATCATATTCGCTTCAAAATCAAATTCACTTCGAAATCATCATATGCGCTCAAGATATTCTACTTCAATTAAAAAATTCATATTTGTCTTAATATCTCAATTTCAGTTCCAAAATTGTTTCGAATTTAAATTTGGTTTATAACATCAATTTAACTCAACTCATATTTAATTCAATGGTTTAAATACATACATTCCTATCTTGATCAAGTTGAATTTTTAAAAATAGTTTGAATCATTTTAAATAGTTTGAATAGTTCAAAATAGTTTAAATGGTTAAAATATTTTAATATAAAATAGTTTAAGTATTAAGATGATTTATGTAGTAAACTCGCTTGGAAAATCATATAATTTGGGTATTCTAAAAGATAGGTTTTATATAGTTTATATCAAAATAATATATCCGAAAATAGTTTCAAGGTCAAACTTATTCAATTCCAACCTTCCAATTCAAATAAGTTTCAATTTAAATGGACTCAATTCCGATTACAATTCTAACTAACTTCAATTCCAATTTTAATTCAAATCAATTTCAATATCGATTTTCATTTTTAACTTCAAATTTGATTCAACAATTCGAATCAATGGTTTAAATTTCATTTCAATACTAATTTTTAACCAATTTAGTTTATATCATTTCCGGGTTCAATTTCAAAATATGGATTTAAATCATTTATATCAAATTTAACATCTATGTTAAATTTAAGATTCAAATCTTCAAAATAATTCAATTTCGAGCCCCATTTTGAAATATCAATTTAAATTACGTTTACTTAGCAATATTTCAAAGTTCAAATAAAATCCAAGTCTTTTTAAAACAAATCAATTTTGAAACTCATATCATATTTCAATTATAACTTTGAAAGCTCAAATTTCATTTTTAAACAAATTAGTTTTACGCATTTCAATTCCACAAATTAAGCTCAAGTTCAAAATAATATTCCCTTTCCATAAATTCGAAATTTTATTTCTTAAAATCAAACCTTTTATATGATTTCAAATAAAAAATTTAGAATTATTTAATTTAACCAATCCGATGTCGATACATAATTTTCTATCCTATGGCCAAGTGAATTGGTTATTTCAATTTGATTTAGGGATGGATATATATCATTTCACTCCAATATAAATGTCATAGATATATATCATTTCAACCCATTTCTTAAATTTATTCAAATAAATTTAGTTTAAAGTTATGTATACTGTAAATAATATATAGGATGATAGCAGGATATACCAAAATTAGTAAACATCCAAGTCATCCAAAATACCAACCACTAGCATCTGTCGCGGTCAATCGTCCAAACAGTCAATATAATTCACATCAATTTCACAGCTTTTAACATCGGGTATTTTAGTAGCAATTAAATTCAAAACTCCAATTTAACTGTAAATTTCAATTTCTACAGTTAATTCAGATATCAATTTATATGTCAATTTAACCACCAAATGATAGTCAATAACATAAATAACTTCATGGTATCAATTTAACGAACTTCAAAAAAAATTAGTATGTTGTAAGCATTATAAAACACTCACAATGACTTTTAAATTTTAAATCAAATCGAACAACGTTCGATTTAACCTAAAATTTTAGCCATTCCTAATCGTCTCTAAACAATTCCACAATGATGTGCTCGTCGCCACGATTCCATCGCCATGGGTTTTGCTTGATTTGGACCTCGTATGCAAGAATTACGCAGTTTATAAGATTACACAATATAATTTCAATTTCTTATTATTAAATTTTTATGTATACCATCTGAAAATTAATATGGTCATTCGATCATCAACAACAGATCAAGCCCGCACCTCCTTATCTTCCTCCTCGCGTACGCTGTTGAAACCAAGAACCAACTCGCACGCGTTCAACAAGCAATCACCTTACCTCAACAATACCATCGGAGTTCGATCCATGGTTTCCACAATGTCGCCCATACCTCACTGCACCACCTCCTTGAGCCATGTGAAGCTCGGCGCCTCCCATCATCCCAAAAAGACCACGAAACGAATGACCTTCCCCATCGGTTTTCCATTGACGTGGACCTCCTTACTCGACCTCGACCTTTTATATGGTAGAGCTCCTCGAGCTCTTTTGTTTAGTATTTAAAGATATTTATTCTTCAAGTGTAGATCCAAAGGTTTTTCTTATTAAAGTAGTATGCTACTTGTTGATTTATTGCAAAATTTGTTTGTGAACATAGTATGATGCAATAGACTACTATATTTTAATTTAGCAAATTATAGTTCGAGTGACTTGGATATGTAGTTTACAATGTTGCATTTATAAAGGTGCGTAACTATAAAAAAATTATTATGTGAAAGATTATTGTATATGTAACAACCTGGTATTTCGAACCATTCGCATTCCCATATGTCAGACTTGAATTGCTAAAAACAACAAATTGCTAATTTATATTTGGCAAAACTCAGTATATACGGCAAATAAATCAATCATAAACACAGAGTAATATAGCAATAAGAAGCGGAATATATAAATAGTAGTTTGTGAAGCTACTATAAAACATCAGAGCCCGAAACAACATACAACAAAATCTTTAATACATAAGCAACTGACGAGTCTGACCATAAATGACTGGAATAAACTGAAATAACTGAAAGTTGAATAGATAGATTTTTAAACAAAAACCTTATAATAACCAAAACATTTCTTATAAAACCTTCTGATATTATAATAGTGTCTATATGCAAATACTTATTCAAATAGCCGAAACTTTTACGTTATTAAATTCCAGCTCCTAGCCACAAAGTGGGTTCAACAAACAAAAACTATAAAGGGCATGTAGGTAAAATGGATTTCCATCAATGGCTGGGCTACTGGGGTATCGTCGATCATAGTACGTGGTCTAGATCACCATACCGAGGATCCTTCCTGATCCCCTATATCACAAGACCGGAGCTACCCTTTACTGGATAGTCCGACTAAGTCCACCCCGCGGTTAGGATCAGCAACCGCCACACAACCGAATATATAAAGGGACATCTAGACAGGGGTGACCTTACCCTAATTGGTTGCTAGCCACTTAGCCTTGTGTGCACCTCCCCTATTTTAGCCATTCCCGGTTGATGAGGATCGAGGCTACGTGTTAAATTTATAGCACACAATCACATAGAATGCTCATCGTCCTCCTGACGATATTTTGAAAGCATTCATCCATACAAGTCCGTTCTGGGTTCGAACGGAACTCTAGGCACTACTCCTGCTACATCCATTTTGGAATCACCCTCAGGATTAGTAGCGACTAGCCCTTGCACTTCACTGCTCCATCTTCGACTCCCAACTCTTGTCTTCCTCACAAAACGTTCAAACCGGATCGAAGTGGTTTTCGAAAAATAAATTCTGATCCCAATCTCTTCGAAACGATTTGCGCATTAGCCAAAATTGATAGTCGGTTTTTTAACTATCAAATAACATTTAGAAACAATCATCAAGACATAATAAATTTTCGAAATTATTTATTTTCAAATATCTTCGCAAGATATTTTTCCACACTTCAATCCCTTGAAAATAGTTTTCAAACAAATTTTCTCTCTCTCGTGAAAATAAATTTCCACCCAATTGTTTTATTTCCACTGAAACCGCTAAGTCCTAAATTCTTAAGATTTTAAAAATAATTTAAATCATTTATTCTAAAATATACTTTAAAGCGTTTAAAATAAAATTACTTAAATATTTTATAATATATATATGTACTTAAAACTATTTTATAAATATAAAACAAATTTTGAAAATAAAAGTAAAGCCAAACTAAATTTTTAAAATAAGAGTTACGAAATTCTATACAAGTTTTCAAACAAAATTTTAACCCAACTATCTTTAAATAAAACTATTTTATAAAATATGAATATCAATAATTATCCTTAAAATTATAATACTAGTCAAACCTTTCAATTGATTACTACTATATTTAATTTAATTAAATGTTTACTTTCAAAATTTAAACAACTTAAATAATAATTTCTAAAAAACATGCCTTTAAACAAACTTTAAAACTTTTAACTTATACTAAAAATTTGCTTTTGAAACGTACTTGGCTTTTCAGGGAAATACACTTTCCTTTCACACCTTTAAAAGCAAACCCCTATTATTTTTAAAACAAATACCCATTCCTTTATAAATTTACACCGTGAATTTATACTTCCAAATATCCACTGATATCTTATTTCACTTTATAAACCCAGTTTATAAATTCCATGGTCACATCTTCCTTTTAAAAACATAGTTCCAAACACTTAATCAATTTTCAAATTGATTTTCAAAATTAACGCCGTTTTAAAAATAAATTTCTTTACTTATCCAAATTTATTTCAAAACTCATCGATTCCAGACTTAACTTCTTTGTCATGATTTAAAATCTTATTTAAACTAAAAATACAAATTTCAAACTTTCCAAATTTCTTCTTTATCTTTTTTCCAAACAAATTTAAACCTTGAATTGTGAAAATAAATTCTTTACTCCTTTTAAATATTATCACCTGAATTCATTTATTCAAAATATCTCTTTCCCATACTTTGGATTTATTTATTACAATTTAAAAATCAACCTTTATTCTTCAAATCATTTTAATTGTCCAAATTCCTTATAACTATTTTATTTAAAATTACCTTTTTATTTACTTTAAAAATCCAAACTTCATATATATATATATATATATGTTTCAATTCTCAAAATTTCAATATATATATTTAACCAAGCCGAAGTATTCAATAAATTCCAATTCTCAATATGAACAATATAATTCATCACAGATTATCACATAATCATATCACTGAATATATAAAATAAATTCAAACGTTTTGAGGAATCCAGTTGGACCCTTCCAACATGTCTCCCTGAATCCACAGATGTTAGCATAATATAAAAAACCAATTCCACTTCGAGGTGGAATATCACGGTATATGGGGTCATATTATCTCATCCCCTATTATGCGGCGCATAGGGTCTCATCCGCTATATAATGCGGGGAACAAATCACTCCAATATGTATTTATATACTACTATATAATATACCACATCCAATCAATTCAATCATTCAACCAAATACTGAAATTTAACTATTTAAATTTAAATAATATCCAGATGAGTGAGATTAACTCACCTTTTATTTTGCTGTTTGCAATCCATTCCTAATCCGGGTTGCTTCTTTTCAGATTTTGACCTTATATAAACATTTATATGGTTTATTAACACTTGAAATAAATCAAATAATCAATTACCATTTTAACAAATATTAAATAATTTATGTTAAACAAATTTTTCCTTTAATAAAATATCCTTAGTAAATTAATATGTTTTTATTAGATGAGTTAACCATCATAATACGTCATTTTAAAATTTAAAACAGTAAATTAGAATGGGCAAATGAATATATATTTGAAACTACGTATACTTATAAAATTGAATTATAGATTTAAAAATTTAAGTCTTTATTTATAAAATCTACAACCCTTTTTAAAATCCCCATTCTCCATATCTGACCTATATATGTTTAATTTTAAAATATGACTAACTTAAAATTTTAAAAACTACTTAACCGTTAAATTTTTTTTACCGAACATTCTAAAACTCCTGTTATTATTATTTTTCTGTGATATGTATATAAATAAATTTAATGAAACAAATAAAATATCTTTACAATCTCTATTTTACTCTACATGTAAAATTTCTCTGTTTCCTGAAATATGTTTATATTCATAAAATTAAATGAATATACTGAAATTACCTAAATCATTCCAAGAAAACAAAATGCAGCAACCCTAAAAATTCCCAAATCAGAAGCTCCAACAGCCAAAGACGAGCTCGATTTCATCTCTCGTCCTCCATCTCCGGCCCGACCTCAGCCATAATGCATCACCGCCTCAAATGCCAGACAAAAATAAGCTACGAAGTGCATATATTGAAGAGAGGAGCGCAACAAGGCCGAGCCACCCATAAATCGTAGTGCCGCCTCAACCTGGACTCCTCTACCAAAATTGAGTTCCTTTGAAAGTATCGAACGACTAGGATGCTGCTGATAAGAATGAGGGCGGCCATCTAAGCGAATATGATTTTGAGAAAAGATAAGGAGAAAGCAAGGAAAACAGGCAGTCGCGAACCATCTGAGTTGAATCGCTCGGCCATATATTTTTTTCTGAGTAATTTATTTCCCTTTTGATTTTGATTTGTAAAATAATTTCTTTCTTTTTTCTAAAGAACAAACCCGGCTATGATTAAAGAAGAAATGAGACGCGTGCAAGATTAAAGAACACGTGTTTGAAAATTTTCACAATGTGTCTGATGTTATAGGGGTCAATGCATTAATTAAATTTAAAAAAAATTATTCAAATTTTAAATCGTCTCGGTAAAAGAAACTCAAAATTTTGAACTCCTATCGAAGCATGCCGTTAGGCGTTTATAATGTAACCCCTATCCTGAACGCGATGGAAAAGGTTTCGATTCCTAATACGATCGTATGGAGAAGATAGCTTTTTGGACCATATTATTATGTCGAATTTTTGATATATTTTTCAGCGTGTTTATTTACCGTACAGTCAAACGATCACTTCAAATACTACGAAAATTGAAATCTGATAATAATACACTATTACGGACCTAGTGGAACTTGTTTTGTCGAAATCCGAGACTGTGCCTTGGACGGCTATTTTTAAATTTCAATTTAAATGATTTAAATTCAAAACTGAACAGAACACTCTCAAACTCAAATTTAACACTTCTACTATCTCCAATATAATTAATATAAATTTTCTAAGCCTTCAAATTATTTCTAACATGCCTGTAACTCCAGATTCAACAATTTTCCCTATTTCAACTATTAAATTCAGTATGTAAATTATCCAATAAATAGCAATATTTGAAGTTCAAGTTAGAAACTAACTTTTAAATATTTACAAATCAATTAAATATTTAAATTTCAAATATCTAAAATCCAGGTTGTCACATTCCTTCCCCCTTAAAAGAATTCCGTCCCCGAAATTGCTAGTTAAGAGGAATGATCCACAACCCGTTAATTATTAATCCCACAACCAAACAATTTTAACAACTTCTCTAAACAGTCTTTTTATTAAAGTCACATTATCACCTTTACTAACTTTCTTAAACTCAACTATAAATTACAATCTATATTATTGACTCAATCATTTCAAATTTTAATTTAAAACCAACTTTTTAAATTATCAAAATTTTCTCAAAAATTTCTAACTCTCTAAATTTCGAGAAATTTCGCCAGCGTCTCCTTTGCACGGCTAGATCGGTACAACTACAAAATGCCTCTACGGGACTCCAAATTACAAAAAAAAAAAAACAAAAAGCCAAGTGGCTAGACCAGAAAATCATCAAATTTCATATAGAAATTTAAATACATGCCTTTTGTCGAGCAATTCCATTTATCTTCTAAAATCAAAAATCCTAATTTTCTTTTGCTTTTAAACACCTCTATCCTACTTAGCAATAATATCCAATCATAGCTTTCAAAATCATTTTTCACATTTCTTTACATAGGTTTTATATATATTTCATTCACACCCATATGATGCATATATATCATCTGTACGCACTACCCAATTTGATCGCTTACTCGATCGCTTATTCGATCACACAATTTCACTTCCGAACTAGTATCGTCCACCCGACTTTCTAGTGCGGACTCAGATCTGGTTTCTTGATTAGAAACCGTCATTTTTCTTTCATAGCCACATACTATGATAGATAATTTTCAGAATCAATCAAAAATCCATAACCAGTGTTCGCCGTCGAAAATCGAGTAAAAAATCCTAATTCGGATCGATATAACTATCTCGAAATTATGTGCTTGAATCTGAATCAAATCACTATGCGAATAAAATAATATACGTACATCTTACATATTTATATCCATTGATTATTAACTATATCAATATTCTTCTATTCACATTATTTTGGTTTCCATTCACTTATTCACAATTATCCTTTCACACATCTTATTACCTTCATTCAAATATTAACTTAGCATATTTCCAATACCAAATTTACTTAAGAACTTTCACCCTTAACTTTTCTTAAGTTTAATATAAGCACTTTATATACTCTTATATTATTACTTTCACTTTACCACTTGGAGTTTTGTCTGCATTTGATCAAATTGGATTCCATTTCCATATAGATTAAATTTGCATTAATTTGCTAATTAATTTCAAATCTCAATACTTCTGCCCAATTTTCATGTACTACTTCATTTTCAATTCTACTTGAATTCAATTCATCTTCAAACTCTGAATATTGAATTTTATCAACGATCTTCCATTCACAACTAGTTCATATCACTATTTTAAATCAATTCCACTTACCAATTTATTTAAATATCAAACACTTCTATTCCCAACCTTTACCATTTTTAGTTTATTTCGAATTAATTTTATAACTTCACTTTATTTTACACATTTTAAGTTAAATATTATCCAATATGCAATTTTAATTCATCTTCCTATGTTCTTGAGTCAATTAGTTTACTCACTAACTTTATTTCAATCCTTTATTTTATTTAGTCAAATCATGACTAACTTCCATTGCACACGGTTTAAATTAATTCCCAATATTCAGTTTCAACTCTATTTTCTTACTAATGCAAATTCATTTATCTATCCATAATTTTATTTCCATTCCATTTACCAACCTTCTTTAATTGGCTTATCTTTCTAACTTTATTCTCTAATCACATATACCTTCATTTGACCTTTTCAAGTTGAATCTTATTCCAAAAATTTCAAATTTAAAATAAAAAGTTTATTTCTAAACCTTTACTTCCTTTAGTTCCTTCGAAAAAAATTTACAATTCACTTTTCTCGACACAATTCAAATTGATTCCATTATTCAACTTTAATTCTAGTTCTATTACCCACAAACTAAAATAAATTTGTTCTCCCACAAATTTACTTCCAATAAATTTTTAATTTTATTTACTTGGTTTAATTACATTCCATTTTAATTCGAATTTTTAACTCCTATAAGTTTTCCAGCTTATTTATATTCTAATTACATTTTTAATAAGGTTCCAGAGTCTTTATTAAACAATTACTCAATATTTCAAAATTATCTTTGAAATAAATTATATCCAAAATCCTTTGGTAAATTCAATTATCTCTTGGAATTTCAAATCCAACCCAGTTTTGCAAACAACTCCAATTTAAATCATTCGGGTAGCAATTCCTCTCTTGGAAACTCGAAAATGAACATCGATGATGCTGCAATCATCTCCGAAGTTATTTTCCAGCGGCCGAAGTTAGTTCAATGCTTTTATTCTTTCAAAAACATTATTCAAATATTTTTAAATCCTAAATCTCACCAGATTCCAAATCCAATTCCCAAAATATTTCCAAAATGATATCTCTATTATTTCTCCAAAACCTCTGAAAACATTTTTAAATTCAAAGGAATTTAAAATTTTCCAAATTTTCAAATTTCAAATCCTTTCAATTATACAATATTACTCTGGAATTTATTTAAATTACGAATCACACTTATAATTCACATTTACAAATCTTATTCTGTTTTATAAATTATTTCTTAACTTTGGTTATAATATTATTTTCGTATTTCAATTTCCATAACAACAATGATAATAATTTAATATTATCATCTTCTAACAAACCAAGCAATCATATATATAACTATAATAATTTATGGAAAATTATTTCTTTTATATACAAAAATAATTTTGGTAAAATTATTTCATTTACCTTATTTTTTTAAAACCATACAGTGTTGGTTTATCTTGTTCAAGAGTTTAGAAACCCCTATCGATGACATGTCGTCCTATATATCGACCAGAATTCATAAACACTTAACCGATAAGTCAACACAATATAAAAACAATTTTTATATTCACTAACAAATACGCGCTCATACTATTAGTACACTCAAACTCATTCTAAAGTACTTCGGACTCTATTAAATAAGTAATCCCCACCAAAGCCAAGGTTCTCGCTTAACCTTCAGCTTTGATACCATGTGTAACGACCTGATTTTTTGACGCTCGAAAATCGACAATTAATATGTCCATTGTATCAAGTGCCGAGCAATCAGATGACGGAAAGCTGAACCATTAGGTTTAAGAAGAAGGAGGTAGAAGAAGAAATAGAAAACAATATCCGAATCTCAAAAACGCAGCGGAATAAAATATAAAATATAACATCGACTTTAAATACAAAGAATCTGTGCCATCATATATACATACATTTCTCAGAGTACAAAAATCATTTCATCAAATCCGGATAGTTCTGTAACATGTCCGTGCACAACGGAATAATAATCAATTATGGAAGTACGTCTCGCCATCCAGCTCTTCTCCCGAGCTCCATAGCAGTCCATCCAAAAATCTGTATTCTATAATAATCAGTCTGACCCGAGCATTATAGTTAAATAACACCCGAGTCAGTCTGGAAAACCATCGTGAGAAAACATACCCAAATGGATTATTAAAGTTTTCAAAATCATTTGAAATAAATGGTGTCTCATAATACCGCGCCACAAATAAACATGTCGGGTTTTTACCTTACGATAACCAAAATATTTCTTATAAAATCCTCTGATATTATAATAGTGTCTGTATTCGAATACTTATTCAAATAGCCGAAATTGTTACACTATTAAATTCCAGCTACTAGCCACAAAGTGGATTCTACAAACAAAAACTGTAAAGGGCATGTAGAGAAAATGGATTTCCATTAATGGCAGGGCTACTGGGGTACCGGCGATCATAGTACATAGTCTAGATCACCATACCGAGGATCCACCCTGATCCCCTGCATCACAAGACCGAAGATACCCCTTACTGGATAGTCCGAATAAGTCCACCTAGCCGTTGGGATCAGCAACTGCCACACAGCCGAATATATAAAGGGACATCTAGACAGGGATGACCTTACCCTAAGGGTTTGCTAGCCACTTAGCCTTGTATGCACCTCCCCTGTTTTAGCCATTCATGATTGATGAGGCTCGAGGCTATGCGTTACATTTTAGCACATAATCACTTAGAATGTTCATCGTCCTTCTGACGATGTTCTAAAAGCATTCATCCATACAAGTACGTTTTGGGTTCAAACTGAACCGAAGGCACTACCCTTACGACATCCTTTTTGGAATCAACCTTAGCATTAGTAGCGACTAGCCCTTGCACTTCACAGCTCCATCTTCGACTCCCAGCACTTGTCTTCCTCACGAAACTTTCAAACCGGATTGAAGTGTTTTTTCAAAAAATAAATTAAGATCCCGGTCTCTTCGAAACAATCGACGCATTGGCCAATATTGATAGTCGGTTATTTAACTATCAAATAAAATTCACAAACAATCATCAAGCCATAATAAATTTTCCAAATTATTTATTTTTAAATATCTTCGCAAGATATTTTCCACATTTCAATCCCTAGAAAATAGTTTTCAAACCACTTTTCTCTCTCTCGTGAAAATAGATTTCCACCCAATTGTTTTATCTCCACTGAAATTGCCAAGTCCCAAATACTTAAGATTTTAAAAATAATTTAAATCATTATATTCTAAAATATATTTTAAAACATTTGAATTAAAATTACTTAAATACTTTATAAAAATATACATGTACACTTAAAATTGTTTTATAAAATATAAACAAATTTTTGAAATAAAAGTTAAGCCAAACTAAAATTTTAAAATAAGAGTTAAGAAATTCTATACAAGTTTTCAAACAAAACTTTAACCCAACTATCTTTAAATAAAACTATTTTATAAAATATAAATATTAATAATTATCCTTAAAATCATAATACTAGTCAAACCTTTCAATTAATTACTACTATATTTAACTTAATTAAATGTTTACTTTCAAAATTTAAACAACTCAAATAATAATTTCTAAAACACACGCCTTTAAACAAACTTTAAAACTTTTAACTTATACTAAAAAAATTCTTTTGAATCGTACTTGGTCAGGGAAATACACATTCCTTTCACGCCTTTAAAAATAAACCCTTATTATTTTTAAAACAAATACACATTTCTTCATAAATTTCCACCGTGAATTTATACTTTCAAATATCTATTGATATCTTATTTCACTTTATAAACCCAGTTTATAAATTCCATATTCTCATCTTCCTTTTAAAAATACAGTTCCAAACATTTAATCAATTTTCAAATTGATTTTCAAAATTAACTCCGTTTTAAAAATAAATTTCTTTACTTATCCAAATTTATTTCACAACTCATTAATTTCAGATTTAACTTCTTTATCATGATTTAAAATCTTATTTAAACTAAAAATACAAATTTCAAACTTTCCAAATTTCTTCTTTATTTTTTTCCAAACAAATTTAAACATTGAATTGTGAAAATAAATTCTTTACTCCTTTTAAATATTATCACTTAAATTCATTTATTCAAAATATCTCTTTCTCATACTTTGGATTTATTTGTTACAATTTAAAAATCAACCTTTATTCTTCCAAATCATTTTAATTGTCCAAATTCCTTACAATTATTTTATTTAAAGTTACCTTTTTATTTACTTTAAAAATCCAAACTTCATATATGTATTTCAATTCTTAAAATTCCAATATATATATTTAACCAAGCAAGAGTATTCAACAAATTCCAATTCCCAATATGATCAATATAACTCATCAGAGGTTATCACATAATCATATCACTGAATATATAAAATAAATTCAACTATTTTGAGGAATCCAGTTGGACCCCTCCAACCTGTCTCCCTGCATCCACAGATGTTAGCACAATATAAACTACCAATTCCACTTCGAGGTGGAATATCGCAGTATATGGGGTCATATTATCTCATCCGCGATTATGCGGCGCACAGGGTCTCATCCGCTATATAACGTGAGAAATCAATGACTCTATTATATGTACCACTATATAATATACCACATCCAATCAATTCAATCATTCAACCAAATATTTAAATTTAAATAATACCCAGATGAGTGAGATTAACTCACCTTTTATTTTTCTATTTGCAATCCATTCCTAATCCGGCTTGCTTCATTTCAGATTTTGACCTTATATAAACATTTATATGGTTTATTAACATTTGAAATAAATCAAACAATCAATTACCATTTTAGTAAATAATAAATGATTTATGTCAAACAAAATTTTCCTTTAATAAAATTTTCTAAGTAAATTAATATGTTTTTATTAGATGAGTTAACCATCATAATACATCATTTTAAATTTTAAAACATTAAATTAGAATGGGCAAATGAATATATATTTGAAACTACATATACTTATAAAAATGAATTATAGATTTAAAAATCTAATTCTTTATATATATATAATCTACAACCCTTTTTAAAATCTCCATTCTCCATATCAGACCTATATATGTTTAATTTTAAAATATGACTAACTTAAAAAATTTAAAACTGGTTTACCACTAAAAAAATTTTTACTGAACATTTTAAAACTCCTATTATTATTATTTTTCTGTAATATGTATATAAATAAATTTAATGAAACAAATAAAATATCTTAACGAACTCTATTTTACTCTAGATGTAAAATTTCCCTATTTCCTGAAATATGTTTATATTCATAAAATTAAATGAATATACTGAAATTACCGAAATCGTTCCAGGAAAACAAAGTGTAGCAACCCTAGAAATTCCCAAATCATAAACTCCAACAGCCAAAACCGAGCTCGATTTCGTCTCTCCTCCTCCATCTCTGGCCCGACCTCAGCCATCAATGCATCACCGCCTCAAATGCCAGATCCAAATAAGCCGCAAAGTGCATAAATCGAAGAGAGGAGCGGAGCGAGGTCGAGCCACCCACCTCAACCTGGACTCCTCTACCAAAATTGAGCTTTGCTTCGAAAGAATCAAACGAGTAGGATACTGCTGATAAGAAGAAGGGCGGCCATCTAAGCGAATTTGATTTTGAGAAAAGACGAGGAGAAATGGTTCGTGCAAAGAAAACAGGCAGTCGCGAACAATCTGAGTTGAATCGCTCGGCCATATTTTTTTGAGTAATTTATTTCCCTTTTGATTTGTAAAATAATTTCTTTCTTTTTTTTAAAAGAACAAACTCGGCTATGATTAAAGAAGAAATGAGAAACATGCAAGATTAAAGAACACGTGTTTGAAAAATTTCACAATGTGTCTGATGCTACAGGGCTTCAATGCATTAATTAAATTTTAAAATTTTTTAATCAAATTTTAAATCGTCTCGGTAAAAGCAACTCAAAATTTCGAACTCCTACCAAAGCGTGTCGCTAGGCATTTATAATGTTAAACCCCTATCCCAAACGCAATGGAAAAGGTTTCGATTCTTAATTAGATCGTATGGAGAAGATAGCTTTTTGGAGCATATTATATATTGAATTTTCGATATATATTTCAGCGCGTTTATTTACCGTACAGTCAAACGATCATTCCAAACATTACAAAAATTAAAATTCGACAATAATACACTATTACGGATCTAATGGAACTGGTTTCGTCGGAATTCAAGACTATGCCTCGGAAGGCTATTTTTAAATATCGATTTAAAGGATTTAAATTCAAAACTGAACAAAACACTCTCAAACTCAAATTTAACACTTCTACTATCTCCAGTATAATCAATATAAATTTTCAAAGCCTTCAAATTATTTTTAACAAGCCTGTAACTCCAGTTTCAAAAAAAATTCCCTATTTCAATTATTAAACTCATATTTAAATTATCCAATAAATAGCAATATTTGAAATTCAAGTTAGAAACTAACTTTTAAATATTTAAAAATCAATTAAATATTCAAATTTCAAATATCTAAAATCCTGGGTTGTCACACATATCCCCCTTAACACATTTTACATAATGTCACAATCTATACAGATGCTGTAAACTCCACTCACAAGTGGGTTATCAGGGAGCACTCCATATGTATGATACAAAACAAACTCGTAGAAGTCGCGATAGGGAATGTGATAATGCACGCTAGGCAATGCCAGGGTAGATATACCGTTTGTGGATCCGGACTGGTGGCAACACATAATAGCTACTACCGCCCACCTTATGACACACTCGTGTAACGCCCCACTCTCAGACCCACTGTAACAAAGAGTATTACGGGGGTAATACCGTCTGTTAAAGCGGAGAATAGAGTATAATGGAAGCGACCATTTGTAATCAAGCTATAACTATCTACTGAATACGTCGAATAGATGGTATCTATTCTTTTTTTCAAGTGGTTCGACCTATTCAAGAAATATTTATAACGAAATTACAATGGCTAAAGACCTATCAGAATAAGCATAGCAATAAATGACAAACATCATAGAACAGAATCACATAACAGATATAACATCCCAGAACAATACATCATCAATACAGATCCAAATACTATAAGTGGGTACAAAGCCACTGCTCACATATGTGAGTCAAAAATATGTACATATCAAAGTCCGAATAAAACAGAGTAGCGGAATAGTGGACAAATAAAAGCGCTATCTATCAGCATAGCAGATAATGTCCAAGCAGAAGCACAGAAGCTAAGTCCAGAGACCTAACCTGAAACAACTCGGTCTGACCCGAGCGAAAACACTCGGGTCAGGCTAGCTAAACAATCAGTAATAACAGAGATATATAATAATGCGGTACATAAATAAAACAGTACTTTTCCAAAGAGAAGAGTAATATGGACCACATGAATATAATGATGATCCCAAATCATCAATAACAGTAAAAATCTCCAAAGAGAATACAAACACCAAAGTGTTAAATAAATAAAATCGCCTCATATCATCGGCGTAGCCAAAGCTATATAAAGTTGCCCATAGGCAATAATCCCAAGAGTGGCCAGAGTCAATAATCAATGCCCAAGCAAAGATCGATGCTCCAAAGAGCAATAGGGATATAATGAAAAATCAATGAAATCGAATACAGAAATGCAGTGTCCAGAGACACTGTGAATCCACAAGGTAATCGCACTTACATCGTATGGTTCCATAGAACCAACACCAAACGGCGATACTCGAATGGATATAAAATCACTAGATAATACAAATATTGCACGTGCACCGACCAGAGTCGTTGTTGCCAAGTACTGTAGAGTTGTGATCGATCACTCGCACAGATGCGGAACGCGCGAAACGGCGAGATCCTTTCCAGAAGGATAAAGGCCCAGAGGCACACGCCGAAAAATAAACTGCTCCATAGAGCAGGTGTCCAGAGACGGTTGCCCAGAGGCGTGGTGACCCAGAGGTCCAGTACTGGCCGCCCAGAGGCTAATGTGTCACTAACTTCTTGGAGAGGAACCCGTAAAGTGTTAACAATGAGTCCCATACCCCACGTTCGCACTAAACAGTTTCCTAACCAATAGCAAGCTCACACTCCAAACAATAAAAAGTCCACCTCATATCATCGGTAAACAAGACCCAAAGGTCAAAACGATCAATCGAATAGGTCGGGGATTAACCGGAAAGAAAATACACACGGTTTCCATAGGCCGGATATTTCCTAACCGTTTAAGCACCTTTCCACTTCGCTTGACATGCTAAAAAGTGAGTGTGAGATTTTTATTATAGAAAATAATAGTGTAAAACGGATTTGTAATTGATTTCGAAATCACTTTTAAAACGGTCTTTTGAAAAGTCTCCTATTATGGAGTAATTAATTTAATAATTAAAAATAATATTATATAATAATTTTCAAAATCCATTTTGGAGTGAAAATCCTTTCAAATCCTTTTTATAAAGACCGTGTACGAAATCCAGAGACAATCTCAAAGAAATCGACGAAAACCAGAAAATCAACAAAAATATTCCAAGTGTTTGAAACCATTCAAAAACTGCTGCGAATCCAAGTTCTACAATTTATTTGGACCAGCAAACTGTGTCCAAATGGCATGAAAACTGGTAGGCATGTAGTCCAACCTCCCTACTTTAAGATGCAAAAAGAATTTCTGGATTCCAAGTGGAGACGAAGTGGCAGCGACGTCTCGAAGTTGAACCCAGAGAAAGATTCATACTGTTTTCCAACAGCGACCAGAGTCTAACTTTGGCACGAAAATCGAAGTATCAAACGAACTCCAATGTTGTCCAAATTTTCCAGAGATGGAGTTCGCAACTCCACCTTTCCAACGAGACCATAAACGTCGAATTTCGACTTCCGATGCGAACGTGGCGGCATCGCGAAGTGGCGCTCAAAAGCTGGAACAGATGTAAGGTTTGATTTTTTTTTTTTTTTGGACGCGGGCCCGGCCCGTGTCAGTCCGCCCCAGCCCGCCAAGGCCGGGGCTGGGACGCGGGCTTCGGCCCGCGTCCACTGTTCCCCAGCCCAGGCGGGCTGGGGTATTCCCCAGCCCGCCTGGGCTGGGGTTGAGACGCGGGCCGAGGCCCGCGTCTTCCTTCCCCAGCCCAGGCGGGCTGGGGAAAGATACATCCCCAGCCCGCCTGGGCTGGGGTGGGACGCGGGCTTCGGCCCGCGTCCCTGCTTCCCCAGCCCGTCCGGGCTGGGGAGGCCGGGTAAACCCCCAGCCCAGGCGGGCTGGGGGGTGTGGGGCGCGGCCAGCCCATCCAGGGCCGGCCTGCCTCTGGCTAGCCCAGCTGGGCTAGCCTACTGCACCAGTGCAGCAGCCAGGGTGCAGCCCAGGCCTGCCTGGTGCACTCAGATTTGGGTTTTCGGCCTGTTTCAGCCTGCAGAACATTTCCAGCCAACAATTTTTGCATTTTTTGGGCATTTAGGGGTGTTTTTTTTTTCAATTTTGGGCATCAAAATTTTCACTAATAACAATCACTAATCACCATATAATGATTATTACACCAAATTAAAGGAAACCAAGGCCAAATCTTAGCATTACAACTAGCAATAATTACTAATCCATAGTAATTACCTTAATGAAGCAAAGTATCAAATGATTTGAGTGCACAATATGAAGCAAGCCAAACTCCTCAACCCCAAAGCAAAGATCAAGAGGCTTCAAGGACCCAAAATCAACAAAGAAAACAAAATAATGATTACTACAAGATGGTAGAAATAGGGATTAAGAAGGAGGATTAGAGAATATGAGAGATTGCATTACCTTTCTTCTTCTCTTTTCTTTTTCTTCTAGGATTAAACTAATTTATGAAGGGAAGGAGATGGAGCTTCTAAATGGAGGCCATTAATTTTGTTTAGATTTAGGTTTTAGGAATTTATAAAGAGGAGGAGGGTTAGGGTTTATGGAAGGAGTTTGAGATATTAAATAGGAGTGGGTTGGTTAATGGGTCATGGTAAGAGGTTTTAAAATCCATTAGGACTTAGTTTATTTTCCTAAGGTTATCATGTGAATAAAAATCCTAATAAGCATCCTAGTTTTAATTAAAACCATGTAACTATCTCATTTGGCCCATTAACCCATAATCACTTTTTATTTAAAAATTCCCCATTTCAACCCAAAATATTTTAATTTGCAAACTAATTGCAAATTTAAATTCCCAAAAATTTGTTTAGCCCCCCATTTAACTTAAAATCATAATTTTTAACTTATCATTCGGTAATTGCAATCTCAGGGTTGTTACAGACCCCCCCCCCCCCCCTTAAGAAAATTGCGTCCCCGCAATTCCTTAAATATAGAAGTCGTCTATAACATCTAATCCACACAAGGAATACAGAAGATAAAATATAGATGCTCACCCATGACGGAAGATGAAAGAAAACCAGGATAAGTACGCTCGATGAATTCTATGGTCTCCCAAGTGCAGTCCTTAGGATTAGACGACCATTGAATCTTCACAAGCGGAACCTCTTTGTTTCGAAGACGTCTGATCTCCGAATCAAGCACACGAAGAGGTTGCTGCTCTATAGACAGATCGGGTGAGATCTCCAAATCGGGTATGATGTGAGGCTCGATAATAGAATCAGGATTGCGCACACACTTGCGAAGCTGAGAAACATGGAACACATCATGTATTCCAGAGAAATGAGCAGGTAGAGCCACTCTATAAGCAACAGGGCCGATGCGTTCCGTAATAGGAAATGGTCCAACATAGAGAGGAGCCAACTTCCCTGTAGAGCTGAAACGCACAACCCCCTTCATGGGAGAAACCCGAATAAAGACAGAATCGCCAATGGAGAACTCAAGTGGCTTCCTACGGTTGTCCGCGTAGGATTTCTGGCGGTCCTGTGCCTCTTTCATTCTCTGACGGATAAGAACAATCTTTTCAGAAGATTCCCGAACTGAATCTGGACCAAGAATAAGCTTCTCGCCAGATTCTAACCAACAAGCAGGAGAGCGACATGGCCTTCCGTATAGAGCCTCGAAAGGTGCCATGCCAATACTAGACTGATAGCTGTTGTTGTAGGAGAACTCTACAAGCGGTAAGTGATCCTCCCAACTACCTCCGAAATCCAGAATACAACAGCGCAAAAGATCCTCCAAAACACGATTCACCCTCTCCGCCTGACCGTCGGTCTGAGGATGATAAGCAGTCGAGAGATTCAGCTTTGTGCCCAAAATGGACTGTAGGCACTTCCAAAAGTGACTAGTAAAGATAGTGTCTCGATCACAGACGATAGAGCTAGGAATGCCATGAAGTCGAATGACTTCCTTCACATATAGCTTGGCAAGCTGAGGAGCAGTCCGAGTGGACTTAATAGGGATAAAATGAGCCGCTTTGGTCAAGCGATCAACAATAACCCAGATGGAAGTATGGCCTGACCTCGATCGAGGCAGACCGTCAATAAAATCCATGGATATCTGATCCCATTTCCATAATGGAATCTCTAGCGGCTGAAGAAGACCAGATGGACGCTGATGCTCGGCTTTGATCTGTTGACAAGTTATGCAACTACTCACATAACTTGCCACATCTCTCTTCAAACCCTCCCAATAATATAGCCGGCACATATCGGCATACATCTTACTCGAACCAGGATGTATAGTGTACTTAGTGCGATGGCACTCGTCTAGAATGTCACGCCTAAGTGATAAATCAGATGGTACAACAATACGGTTCTTCCTACGAAGACACCGATGAAAATCCAGAGAATAATCCAGCAATGTCTCATCACTGGATCCCGACTCGAGAAGATGAATAAGATGCAATAAGTCTGGATCCTGCCGTTGAGCATGGGCAATGCGATCCAATAAGATAGGACGAGCTTCCAAACTAAATAATAAGACAAGAGCATCAGAAGATGGAGCTCGATCTCTAATATCACATAAAGATAGAGTCTCAAGAACATCCCACTCGGCAATCATCATAGAAACTACCGCCGAGTGCTTGCGACTGAGCGCATCTGCAACTCGATTACCCTTGCCAGGGGTATACTGAATATCTAAATCATATGAGGCGAGAAACTCAAGCCATCGCTGCTACCTCATATTGAGATCCCTCTGACTGAATAGATACTTCAGTGACTTGTGATCGGTGTAAAGAGTGAAGCGTTCGCCTAATAGAAAGTGACGCCACGTCTTCAAGGCAAAGACGATAGCTGCTAACTCAAGATCATGAGTATGATAGCGAACCTCATTCGGACGCAGTTGCCTGGAAGCATAAGCAACTACCCGATCCTTCTGCATAAGCACAGCACCGAGCCCGCTACCACAAGCGTCGGTGTAAACAACAAGATCCTGGTTACTCTCAGGAACCACAAGAATAGGAGCATGAGTGAGAAGTTCCTTCAATCGCTGAAAAGAAGCTTCACACTTATCAGACCAAATAAAGCGAACACCCTTACGAGTCAGCGTCGTAAGGGGAAGTGCAACTCGAGAGAAATCCTTAACAAACCGACGGTAATAACCCGCCAGACCAAGGAAGCTGCGAATATCATGAACGTTCTCGGGCTGCTTCCAATTTTGAATAGCTTCGATCTTGGCAGGATCGACAGAAACACCCTCAGATGATACAATATGGCCCAAGAACTTGACCTTGCTCTCCCAAAAATGGCACTTGGAGAGCTTGGCCTTAAGCTGATGCTGACGAAGAGTATCCAAGACGATCTGCAAATGATGAGCATGCTCTGCCTCGGACCTAGAGTAAATAAGAATATCGTCGATGAACACCAAAACGAATCTATCGATGTATTCTCGGAATACTCGATTCATAAGATCGACGAAGAAAGCTGGTGCGTTCGTCAAGCCGAATGGCATGACCAACCACTCAAAAGAACCATAACGAGTGCGGAAAGCGGTAAGAGGAATGCTATCTTCCGCAACTCGGAGCTGATGAAATCCGGTGGCAAGGTCGAGCTGTGAAAAGACCTTTGCACCGCTCAACTGATCAAACATATCGTCTATCCATGGAAATGGATAACGATTTCTGATGGTCAACTCATTAAGCTTGCGATAGTCAATGCAAAGCCTAAGAGAGCCATTGGGCTTCTTAACGAAGACCACAGCAGCACCCCATGGCGAAGAACTGGACCGAATGAGCTGCTTCTCCTCAAGCTCTACTAACTGCTTCCTGAGTTCCTCATTCTCTTTAGTAGACATCCTCGTGGGAGGACGCCCAACTGGGTGGGAGCCTGGTATGAGATCGATGCGGAACTCAATGGCCCGCTTTGGCGGCAGGCCAGATACTGGCTCGAATATATCGGGGAAATCTCGAACGACAGGAATACGAGATATGTCCAAATCCTCATCTCGTGAATCAAGAGAAAATAAAGTAACATCAGAAATCCCAACATCCTGAAGAGCAATAGCTAATGGAGTGGACGAATCAGAATGACGAAGAAATAATATCCGCTCCGAACAAATAATTTTGGCGTCGTGCTGAGCGAGCCAATCCATGCCAAGAATCATGTCAAATCCCAAATACTCCATAACGTGCAGATTCGCACGGAAAGAAAATCCACAAAGATCAATATCAACATCCTCACAAAGCAAGCTAAGGGTCATGGATCCGCCGATGGGATTCACAATCCTTAGGGAAGAAACCAAACAAGTAACATCCAAAGATAAAGCATCTACTAGCTCCTTTGATACGAATGAGTGAGAAGCACCCGTATCAAAGAGAACTCTACAAGATCTATCATGAAATAAAATAGAACCTTCGAGAATGGAAGGATGCATACCTCGAGGCTGAGCTGAAGATGTAGGAGCCTTGGCAGCATTAAGCTTGCCAGGCTTGGCACTAGCTGGAGCAATAGGACAAGTGGAGATCCTGTGTCCCTCCTTCTTGCAAAAGGTACAATAGAGAGGTTTGGGACACTCTCGAATAAAGTGATCTGGAGAACCACAGTTGAAGCATTTCCTCGGAGGACGGGTTCCACTAGGCTGTGACTGAATCTGAGACTGAGTCTGAGGCTGAGCTTGCACAGCAGAACTGCCAGTCTTCTTCTTCTTGTTCCAAGACTTGTTCTTCTGAAATGGACCCCACTTCTGATTGGGGTTTTTGGAACCCCTACCATCATCATCACTATGCTCCATCTCGACTGACTCAAGATGTAGGGCTGCATCGACTAGCTTCTCGAATGAGAGCTCAAGCTGTAGCATAAGATGCCTCTTCAGATATTTCTTCAAGCCCTCAACAAATTTGAGGTTCCTCTTATAAGGAGTAGCAATAAACTCAAGGCCGTACTTGGACAGGGCCTCGAAGGAAGAGACATAGTCGGATACGGAGGACTTCCCCTGCTTAAGATCAAGAAAGCGGCGAGCAAGGGAGTTCTTCTCTGACTCTGGGATGAATTTGAGCTCAAATCTCTGACGAAACTGAGCCCAAGTAAGTGTGGTCTCATCGACCTCGGAATAAGTAGCTCGTACCAATCCAGGGCACGACTCAGAAGCTGACTAGAAGCAATAAGAACATGGTCATGATCTGGGATATCCATACGAGTGAAAATGCGCTCGCATATCCGAATCCAAGCCTGGACCTCTAAGACATTCTCGGAGCCACTGAACGGCTTCCCTCCGAGATGGGTAAAATCACTGCAGAGACGCGCAAAAACAGACATGCGCGGAGCCTCAGCAACTGGGGCTGGAGACTGAGAATGAGACTGAGAATTCCGAACCAGCTCCATGATCTGGTCGGTAGTCATGAACACGCCCTCTGGATGAGTGTTGCTGGACTGCCCAGCAGCACTAGTCTGACGTGTGGTTCTCCCTCTTCCCCTTCCAGACATACTGAAAGTCAAACGGGAATTAGAGTTAGACATGATTCAATGATTGATACTTAATTAAGGAATACTATGGAATATAATAAATTCCTACACATATTCCTAACTTACCTATCAATAAGCATAAGGAAGGGATTTGATTTAATTCGGATCCAATTAAAATGTATTGTACTAAGTGTACCGTTCAGTGTTTGTTATGCTTAATTCTGAACCTTTCTCTGATACCAAACTGTAACGCCCCACTCTCAGACCCACTGTAACAAAGTGTATTACGGGGGTAATACCGTCTGTTAAAGCGGAGAATAGAGTATAATGGAAGCGACCATTTGTAATCAAGCTATAACTATCTACTGAATACGTCGAATAGATGGTATCTATTCTTTTTTTCAAGTGGTTCGACCTATTCAATAAATATTTATAACGAAATTACAATGGCTAAAGACCTATCAGAATAAGCATAGCAATAAATGACAAACATCACAGAACAGAATCACATAACAGATATAACATCCCAGAACAATACATCATCAATACAGATCCAAATACTATAAGTGGGTACAAAGCCACTGCTCACATATGTGAGTCAAAAATATGTACATATCAAAGTCCGAATAAAACAGAGTAGCGGAATAGTGGACAAATAAAAGCGCTATCTATCAGCATAGCAGATAATGTCCAAGCAGAAGCACAGAAGCTAAGTCCAGAGACCTAACCTGAAACAACTCGGTCTGACCCGAGCGAAAACACTCGGGTCAGGCTAGCTAAACAATCAGTAATAACAGAGATATATAATAATGCGGTACATAAATAAAACAGTACTTTTCCAAAGAGAAGAGTAATATGGACCACATGAATATAATGACGATCCCAAATCATCAATAACAGTAAAAATCTCCAAAGAGAATACAAACACCAAAGTGTTAAATAAATAAAATTGCCTCATATCATCGGCGTAGCCAAAGCTATATAAAGTTGCCCATAGGCAATAATCCCAAGAGTGGCCAGAGTCAATAATCAATGCCCAAGCAAAGATCGATGCTCCAAAGAGCAATAGGGATATAATGAAAAATCAATGAAATCGAATACAGAAATGCAGTGTCCAGAGACACTGTGAATCCACAAGGTAATCGCACTTACATCGTATGGTTCCATAGAACCAACACCAAACGGCGATACTCGAATGGATATAAAATCACTAGATAATACAAATATTGCACGTGCACCGACCAGAGTCGTTGTTGCCAAGTGCTGTAGAGTTGTGATCGATCACTCGCACAGATGCGGAACGCGCGAAACGGCGAGATCCTTCCCAGAAGGATAAAGGCCCAGAGGCACACGCCGAAAAATAAACTGCTCCATAGAGCAGGTGTCCAGAGACGGTTGCCCAGAGGCGTGGTGACCCAGAGGTCCAATACTGGCCGCCCAAAGGCTAATGTGTCACTAACTTCTTGGAGAGGAACCCGTAAAGTGTTAACAGTGAGTCCCATACCCCACGTTTGCACTAAACAGTTTCCTAACCAATAGCAAGCTCACACTCCAAACAATAAAAAGTCCACCTCATATCATCGGTAAACAAGACCCAAAGGTCAAAACGATCAATCGAATAGGTCGGGGATTAACCGGAAAGAAAATACACACGGTTTCCATAGGCCGGATATTTCCTAACCGTTTAAGCACCTTTCCACTTCGCTTGACGTGCTAAAAAGTGAGTGTGAGATTTTTATTATAGAAAATAATAGTGTAAAACGGATTTGTAATTGATTTCGAAATCACTTTTAAAACGGTCTTTTGAAAAGTCTCCTATTATGGAGTAATTAATTTAATAATTAAAAATAATATTATATAATAATTTTCAAAATCCATTTTGGAGTGAAAATCCTTTTAAATCCTTTTTATAAAGCCCGTGTACGAAATCCAGAGACAATCTCAAAGAAATCGACGAAAACCAGAAAATCAACAAAAATATTCCAAGTGTTTGAAACCATTCAAAAACTGCTGCGAACCCAAGTTCGGTAATTTATTTGGACCAGCAAACTGTGTCCAAATGGCATGAAAACTGGTAGGCATGTAGTCCAACCTCCCTACTTTAAGATGCAAAAAGAATTTCTGGATTCCGAGTGGAGACGAAGTGGCAGCGACGTCTCGAAGTTGAACCCAGAGAAAGATTCATACTGTTTTCCAACAGCGACCAGAGTCTAACTTTGGCACGAAAATCGAAGTATCAAACGAACTCCAATGTTGTCCAAATTTTCAAGAGATGGAGTTCGCAACTCCACCTTTCCAACGAGACAATAAACGTCGAATTTCGACTTCCGATGCGAACGTGGCGGCATCGCGAAGTGGCGCTCAAAAGCTGGAACAGATGTAAGGTTTGATTTTTATTTTTTTATTTTTTTATTTTTTATTTTTATTTTTTTTTGGACGCGGGCCCGGCCCGTGTCAGTCCGCCCCAGCCCGCCAAGGCCGGGGCTGGGACGCAGGCTTCGGCCCGCGTCCACTGTTCCCCAGCCCAGGCGGGCTGGGGTATTCCCCAGCCCGCCTGGGCTGGGGTTGAGACGCGGGCCGAGGCCCGCGTCTTCCTTCCCCAGCCCAGGCGGGCTGGGGTATTCCCCAGCCCCCCTAGGCTGGGGTTGAGATGCGGGCCGAGGCCCGCGTCTTCCTTCCCCAGCCCAGGCGGGCTGGGGAAAGATATCCCCAGCCTGCCTGGGCTGGGGTGGGACGCGGGCTTCGGTCCGCGTCCCTGCTTCCCCAGCCCGTCCGGGCTGGGGAGGCCGGGTAAACCCCCAGCCCAGGCGGGCTGGGGGGTGTGGGGTGCGGCCAGCCCATCTAGGGCTGGCCTGCCTCTGGCTAGCCCAGCTGGGCTAGCCTACTGCACCAGTGCAGCAGCCAGGGTGCAGCCTAGGCCTGCCTGGTGCACTCAGATTTGGGTTTTTGGCCTGTTTCAGCCTGCAGAACATTTCCAGCCAACAATTTTTGCATTTTTTGGGCATTTAGGGGTGTTTTTTTTTTCAATTTTGGGCATCAAAATTTTCACTAATAACAATCACTAATCACCATATAATGATTATTACACCAAATTAAAGGAAACCAAGGCCAAATCTTAGCATTACAACTAGCAATAATTACTAATCCATAGTAATTACCTTAATAAAGCAAAGTATCAAATGATTTGAGTGCACAATATGTAGCAAGCCAAACTCCTCAACCCCAAAGCAAAGATCAAGAGGCTTCAAGGACCCAAAATCAACAAAGAAAACAAAATAATGATTACTACAAGATGGTAGAAATAGGGATTAAGAAGGAGGATTAGAGAATATGAGAGATTGCATTACCTTTCTTCTTCTCTTTTCTTTTTTCTTCTAGGATTAAACTAATTTATGAAGGGAAGGAGATGGAGCTTCTAAATGGAGGCCATTAATTTTGTTTAGATTTAGGTTTTAGGAATTTATGAAGAGGAGGAGGGTTAGGGTTTATGGAAGGAGTTTGAGATATTAAATAGGAGTGGGTTGGTTAATGGGTCATGGTAAGAGGTTTTAAAATCCATTAGGACTTAGTTTATTTTCCTAAGGTTATCATGTGAATAAAAATCCTAATAAGCATCCTAGTTTTAATTAAAACCATGTAACTATCTCATTTGGCCCATTAACCCATAATCACTTTTTATTTAAAAATTCCCCATTTCAACCCAAAATATTTTAATTTGCAAACTAATTGCAAATTTAAATTCCCAAAAATTTGTTTAGCCCCCCATTTAACTTAAAATCATAATTTTTAACTTATCATTCGGTAATTGCAATCTCAGGGTTGTTACAACTCGCAAATCAAAGGTGCACTCAATCAAATCACAAAGTAATAGAATGGTATCGAAGAAGTGTGTCCGATCGGAGGAATGACCTCACTTGGCTCGACATGGCTCCTGTTTTAGCCACATCAAGCTGACCCATGGGAGTCAGCATTATGTAAATACCATGCAGAATCGTTCACCAAACCATCCTACTTCATTCTAGAATCTCCACCACGTACACAGCTGTTAATGTTGTTTTCGATATTGGCAAAGATTATGACAATATCCGATCTCGATCACTTTAACTACCAAACGCTTATTTCACACCGTGGTCATTCATTTCAAATAGTTCATACTTCATGTCAAAATATCATATTCATTTCAAAATCATATCAATTCGATATCATTATTCATTTTAAATAATATTCATTTTCAAAATAACACTTTCAAAATTATAATACTTTCGAAATCATAACATTTGAGATCATAACACTTTAAAATCGTATCATTTTGAAGCCATATGTAACACTCCTTCAAAATGGGAATAATAGATCCATATCATGGAAAAATATATGAAGTGGGTGCTTATATACCAAAGCCTTCACCTCATAACAACGTCGAGGCCTTTTGAGGAATAAAACCCCACACCTTAGCTTGGCCCATGAGGCGAAGGTGACTAAGTTGGGGACAATATCTGCGTTAAGTGAGATGCGACCTGTTACATTGGTATCAGAGCCATATCCAGTCGGAATTATGGTCTGTACATGTTACAGTCACGACGCCTGGGTGGTGTTGTGTTCATGAGCCAACGAGAATGTTAGGCTCTAAAAGGGGGAGATTGTAACACCCCTTCAAAATGGGAATAATAGTCCCACATCGTGGTAAAACACTATAAAGTGGATGCTTATACACCAAGGCCTTCGCCTCATAACATTGTCGAGTCCTTTTAAGGAACAAAACCCCACACCTTGGCTTGGCCCATGAGGAAAAGGTGGATAAGTTAGGGACAATATCTGCGTTAAGTGAGGTGCAAGCTGTTACAGTTTATGTCAGTAGTATGTAATATAATATGTTAGTTATATATAGAAGTTTACATCAGTGTACATATATATTTATATCTAATATATGTCAGTAATATATATATTTGTTAGTTACATATGAAGTTATGGTAGTAGTATCTTATATAATATGTTTGTTATATTTAAAAGTTTATGTCAGTTGTATGTATATTAGGTATCTGTATTGAAGTAAAGTAAATTTATATTGATTTGATAATAAATATTGACTTTTATAATATAATATGTGTATAAGTGTATATGTATATATATTTAGTCTATATAGATATATAGATAAGTATATAAGAGTTTGGTTTTTCAAATGTATATAGAGATTTAATTTATATATGTTTGAATTAAATATTGGTTTTCAAATACGTGTTCATAAATTGATTTTAGGGATTTTTTTTATATATTTTTAGCACCAGAATTGGTCATTAACACCTGAAGAAGAATTTTGTAGAGAGATTAATGAAGATGGTAAATTGAAAATGAGGAATAACATAGTAGAATGTAGTAATAATTATAAGAAACAAGAACACCAGATTTATAGTGTTTCGACGTAACTACCTACGTCCACTTTAAGTTTAATCTTTATTGCTTTTCTAAAAAATTGATTACAACAGTTCTGTCCTTCCCCTAATCTTTGTTTTTCAAACTAATCTATGTCTGCAACTCTCGTCCTCCCCCATGTCCTTCCCCTTGTCCTTCCACATGCCCCTACCATCTCAATCAACCACAACAGTTCTGTCCTTCCAATGTCCTCTCCTGACCAGGCGCTACTTTGTCCCATCAAACCAGGCCTACCCACCTTGGTCTCCTCGACTTGTCCCTCTTCTGTTGTACCTTCCACTTCTGTACCCTCTCCTCCAGTTCCTCCGCCTCCTGTCCCACCTGACCCACACCATTCTAGATCTCCTCTACTCCCCTTTTCAGACACTTCTGATGTCATACACCTTGGTGAACAGAGATGGACTTCCTCATTTAAGCATAAACCAAGAAATGCTGGGAAGTACATCCCTATTGATCTCTCTCCTGAATATGAAGACAATATGCTAGTGCCACCGAAGGAAGTCTTAGAAGCTGGTGCAATGATATGGAATGATTCCTTGGTTGGATTCTTCTTGGATAAGCCTCTATCGTATACGGCAGTTATTCAGAAGCTAAAATCTATCTGGAAGCTTAAAGGCTCAGTAAAAGTAAAATCTGATGGTACAGTTTTCTTGTTTAACTTTACATGTGATGAAGATAGAAGTTCTATCCTTCAGAGTGACCCTGTATTTATAAAAAATAAAATGTTCATCATAAAACCCTATGATGCTGCTGTTAGTAATATCTCAGGCTCTGTCACCGCTGTTCCTGTTTGGGTTCACCTGTACAACCTCCCCTTATATGCGTGGTCTCCACTTGGAATCAACTGGCTGTGTAGTCATCTAGGCAAGTTACTGTGTATGGATGAAATGACAGAGAAGCAAAATAGACTGAGCTATGCTAAATGCCTAATAGAAGTAAAACCAAATAAGACACTACCAGATGATTTCTTGGTTAAACTTGTTGAAGGAGGCTTTCAGAAAATCTTTGTTCAGTACCAATGGAGACCAGATGTGTGTATGCTCTGTAAAAAATTTGGACATCCTACTGAATGCTGTGACGACAAAGAAAAAGGTGAAACCGTTAGAGAGACAGAGACAAAGAAGAATGAAAGGAGGATAAACAATGAGGATGCTGAAGTCACTGACCAGGGTAATAAAAAGTACACACCAATTCAAAAACAGAATGTCAGGAGGTGGCAACGAGTGAAAAATAAGAAAGTAGTTAATGTAATAAAGGAGACAAAGAAGCAAATAATCAGAGGTGACAAGGACATGGAAGAGAATGAAAAAGTAATAAATAAAGTTGGTGAAGATCATAAGAATGAAAAGGATGATGAGATAGAGCAGGAAGGAGGGCAAAGTGAAATAAGAAAAGTGAATGAAGACTGCAGCAGAGAAAGTGAAGTAAACAATAGGCAGACATCAACAGTAGAGATGAGCATTGAAATAAGAACCAAGAAAAATGAAAAAACAGCAGTGGATGAGTTGATTGATGATGTCATTGTAACTAACAAATTCGATGCTTTACTTGGTTTAGAAGACACTGAAATTATGAGGGAAGAACAGAAAGAAGGTGTTACAATGAATGGAGGAACTGGCGAAGAAATGAGAATTTTTGAGGGTAAAACTGCTAGTGAAATGCAAAATTTGGAGGGTAAAACTACATGTATAGATCAAAAGGAAATTATGCAAGGGAGTCAAAGCAACAGAAGTTTGCAACAAGTTAAGACTCAAAACTCAGCATTATTACAGCACCAAGAACACATCACAGGAAAAACAACAGCTACCAGCAATGGAATAAATGATAGTGGAACACATAATGAAAAAGAAAATGAAGAAGGTACAAGCGTGACAAGTACAAAAAGCGAGAAGAGTAAAGGCAAGAACAACATTGTCATTGGAAAAAAGAACATGCACAAAGTTCAGGAAACATGCACAGCTGACTCAACCTTCCAACCTGTAACTGTTACATCACTCAAACATCCTTACTCCAATATCCAACCTCCTAAGGCCTATAAACCCCCTCCTATACTACATGCCCACTCCTCCCCATCTCTTTCATCCCCAACCGAACCATTTCTGTCCCAACAGACCTCTTCCACTTTTGCTGGTTCAACAAGCAATGAAGTAACTCCACTTTCTACAACTATTCCTAATTACTTGACATCGAAGCATGCAGTAACTAGGAGAATGAAGACTGAAATGCTCAATGCACGTGTTCTTTAATGAGGTCGACCATTGGAGCATGGAATATACGAGGGTGTCACTACACTATCAAGCTTGATCAATCTGCATACGTAATACAGGAGTGGAAACTCATTCACTTTTGGGTGGTACTGAAGAGAGCTATATTAACTAAAGTGAAACTTGTGAGTATGGAAATGAATTTGAACTTACACTGCTTTTTCTGCTCTGTCCAACCTGAGGCTACTGTTCAGTTGTTTTTTGAATACTCTGCTATAAGACAAATCTGGACTAATGTGATGATAAGGTTAAATAGTACGGTGCCTGCTCAAGACAAATCGAGAGAGTGGGAATGTATCCTTGCTAAGGCGAGGGGAAGGGAAAAACAAAAAATAATATTCACTGTGGTGCTGAAAAGCTACATCAATTCTGCTTGGAGGGAACGAAACACTAGAATTTTATATGCCAGCAATGTGAAAGTTACTGCAATGTTAAAGCTATGGATAATGCTTGAGATTAAAAGTTCCTTGGATCTGCACTTCACTTATGACCCTGGTATATTGATGCAATACAACCTGTGTATCTGAGTGTAACTGTTGTGTTCCTTTTCCTATGTCTTGTTGTTTTCCTTGTGTTTGTAGCACCTTGTTCCTCTGTTTTTCATTGAGCTTTTGCTCATATTGTTGCTAGTGTTTGTACTCTTTGGTGTTGCAATAAAATATGGTCGGGGTCCATTCAACCCCGTCGGCCTTGCCAAAAAAAAAAAAAAAAAAAAAAATTGATTACAGATAAAATCCGTACACCAGCTACTCGAATGCAAATGTTGAGTGAAAAATAATGAGCCTTGAAAGCAGCAGAGTCTCCCCAGTGTTCTCGAAAAAAGGTCCATTTCACTGTGCCCCTACCCTTCTACTTACAGATGAAGATGGGTGGGACTTCCCTCACAGGCCCAGGAACAACGTATGTCATCCAATGGTAAGTAGCTTCTGCGCATCGAGCCAGGGATGCCGAACGGCAATTGCCAAGAAAGGTTGGTCTAACTGGAGAATGCCGAGCGAGGTTTCCATGTCGAACGTCACTCGAATGCCGAGCCACATATCCAGGTCGAATGGAATTCGTATGCCGAGCGAGGAATGTGTGCCGAAACGGCATTCGTATGCCGAATGAGGCCTTGTGCCAAACGAGGTACTTGAGCCGAATGAGGCCTGTGACAAATGAGGCTTGGTGTGCCAAATAAGGGGAGATGCCGAACGAGGCCTAGTGCCGAGCGAAGGGAGATGCCAAACAAGGCCTTGTGCCGAACAAGACTTGTGTAGAATGAGCGGAGATGTCGAACGAGGTTCTTGCTGAACGATGCATTTATGCCGAACAAGGCCTCGTGTCGAGCGACTCATCTGTGCCGAACGAGGACTTATGCCGAACGAGGTATCTATGCCAAGTCTCTTATTACATGGTCAAACAACCGGGTAACACTTGTCCCCCAAAGTGTGTCGTGTGTGGCAAAACATCATGCTTTGAGGCAATATTCAATTTCTTCCCTTTCTTTGACACATAAGCAATGAGCCGTTTGGCATTTGGATGCCAAACCACCGAGATGCCTTGACCGGTTCTTCCGGTCACTGTCTATTCACCTTCTCTCTTTCCTATATAACCTAATACTTCTCCATTTTTTCCCGTTTTCCTTCGATAAAACTTTTGAACTTGACTTGCTCCAAACTCCTGCCAACATCTCAACCTCACCTTCGTTCCCGAGCCTAATATGTTGTCTCTCTTCCTCTTCCCACAACGAACCTGAACAAGTTTCAACTCCAAATCCAGTATTTCCCTACGCTTCGAGCCATTTCTTTAGGTACGATTAATACTTGTCCGATTCTCCTGATTAGGGGTTTTGCACGAGGCCCAAACTCATATTTTTTCCATACTACAAACGGTCGTCTAGATGAGGAAGATGAGTCTGAGACTTAAACATACCTTAGGGGTAGATGGAGAAGTGGAAGGAAGAGGGTGTCGAGGCTTTTAGGAAGTAGGCTCCTATTGGGTTACTGAGCGAGGGAATAGGAAGTATGGTTGGCCTAGTAGGAGTTGGTGAGGTTAGGGAGTGTTGGTCGAGTGTGGCATGCGAGTTGGAGTGATGTTCGATTGGCCATTTAGGAAGGTGTTTAGGTTACTCGAATCCATGCCGAACGGTGGAGAGGGAGTGCGGGAGAGAAGTAAGAGTTGGATTTAGCATGCCGAGCGATGCGGCTCGGTATGTCCACGCTCGGCATGACTCCTGCATGCCGAACGACAAAGAGGGAATGCAAGAGTGAAGTTGGAGTTGGGTCCAATGTGTCGAGCGATGCGGCTCGGTATGACCACAGCTCGGCTTGAATCCCGTATCCCGAATGATGACGCAAGGGAACAGGAGAGAAGTGTAATGGAATTGGGTATCTATGCCGGGCGAATGCAGCTCAGCATTGAGCTTCTAGAGTGTGAGAGAGTTTAGGAGGTTGTTTAGTCGAGTCTTTACAGTGTTTCTCGGCATTGAGTCTGGAAGTAGGCTACAACCGTCAGAACCATCCCAACTCGAACATAGTGCATGCTGACTTGACTTACTTTCTATGACTAAACATATGACAGCACACAAAAACAAGGACTTAAGCAGACAAGCATATTTAACTAATCTAGACTAATAATTCCCCTGTCTTGACAATTATAAACTTGAATTTAACTCGATTAAAATAAGTAATAATCCTCTACATACAGTGTCGATGCCGAGTCCACAACTGAAACCATTATATAATAAGCTCTCGGAGACGGTCAGCGATGATGGTCTTCGAAGGTGATAGTTCAAAACCTAACTTTATTTTATTAGCTTTGTGACTTTTAATTCTTTAGCACTTATACTCGAATGATTGCACTAGTTCATACACCACATGGGAGGAGTATTTTTGTTGTTATGTCTAATGCTGATTGTTCTTCAAGTATAGTTTAAACAGGCGTTTCATCAGATCCAACATTCATTAGAGATGTCTAGAAAATCCAGCTCTGCCACAGTCTCAGATAGACCCAAGCTAACTTCTCAACAAGAAGTAGTTGGAACATAGAATCCATCGACTACTCCTGTACAAGATATTCCAAGTCCCATAGTTGCATCTGTTGACTCGCTTCCGATGCCCTAGACGTAGCGATCTTCCTAGATAAACCTATCGATTCTCAAGCTTCGAGAATTAATGAAAGCGCCCTTCGTCGCATATGCTCAATACACAAAATTCCTTTTGACGATGCATTGGTTCCCTCGAGGAAAGATTGTCCTCATCAGCCCCCAACCGGATATACGGCCTACAACAAGTTCATGTGCTGGGTTGGTAGCATGCCACCATTCAGCTCCTTTCTCTGTGACATGTTACTGTATGTTGAGATTGATCCATCACAGTTACATCCCAACATTCATGCGTTCGTCTACGGCACGTGCATTATCTTCATGAGTATTCTATTCAAGCTCCCCACTCCTGGCGACATCCGCTATATATATCGTTTCAAGAGGCAGTCTGATAGCCCATCTTTCGTATTCCTTGAGCCGCATAACAAGTGTCAAATCCTGACTGGGGCGTGGAGGAAATTCGCACAGTATAAGCAGGAATGGTTCTACGTGCGCTGTCCCTTTGGCTTTACAAGGAGATAGGTTGAAGGGAGTAAGTTTCCTTTCTGGATCAATACTTGCATTCGGCAGAAATTGCACCTTTTCTACCTCTTTCTCTACTTTTACAGGTATCAGCTCATGTCACGAAGGCTCTGGGTATTCTAAGGCCGTTGAAGCTATCCGAGATGTCCCTGTGGGAGACTGGGACATTAGATCTCTTATTTCCAACGAATCGCTCACCAAATTCGGGCTGCTGGAGGAAGGTCGCTGAATAAGTCTTCCTCACGGCGTCACTATAACCGATCTGCCTTGGACAAAGGCAAATGGCAAGTGAGGCCTTCAATACGTGATGCCCCCGACACATCCAAGGAGGGCGAGATTAGAGAAGCTAAAGAGCCCGAAGTATCGGGTGATAATGTTAGTCCCGCTCGGAAGCCAGTAATTGAGGTTCACGATATCGAAGTAACACCTCCCCTTTCAAAGGGAAAGAAGAAATTGACTTACAGGTTGAGGAAGAAGACAGTGGGTGGAACCTCTAAGGTCACAATCACCCCCCCTGGAGAGAGAGCCTTCTCCTCAACATTTAAAGAGTTCTTTGAAAGGCTTGTCGGACCTCACTATTCCCAATGATTTGCTTAATTATGGCTTCAATGATCCGGAAGCCCTTAAGCTTCATTCGCTCGTAAGAGGCAATGCAGGCGCTCAAGCCCATAACCAAGGAGAAAAAACTCCCATAAGTAGGGATAAAGAAACTGGTCCATCGGGAGGAAACACTAGGACACACACAGACACGTGCACTTCACTTTGCACTTAAATTTTAGCCATCACTCTACTCTTTGCTAACTTGTCGTTATTCAAATTCTACGCAGGTGATATGGCACGTACTCATGGACTCGATCGTCTTCGCGGGTCGTCTATTTTTCATCATTTTGGTCGGGATTCGGGCTCTGGAAAATGCCGAGATAGAGATGACACTGGCGATCGAGACTACCTCCCTCGAGAATCATCTTATCGAAGAAAAACATGCAGCCAGTCCTCCTACTCTCACGATCCTCCTTCTTAGTCAGAGCAAGGCAAGGGGAAGTCTGTGTATAAGGGATCCCAGCCTGAGGCCCACCGAGATCACCATTCTATTTCATCTAGCACCAAGCAATCCCAGGAACCCTATAAAACATCTATAGTATCTAGGAAAACTCCTCCCACTCTTACACATGATCCGTCGATAGCGGAAAGACTTGCTGAGCACAAGGCCACGTTCCCGAAAATATGCTTCGATGGTTTGAAATTTCTCCAGGTGATTCATCACATTCCAGGACATGTCAAACAAAGCGCCATTTCTTGTAACAACGATGTTTGCTTTCAACGTGATGCGTTTGTCCACTTAGCCGAAAAGTCTTGGAAGTCTCTATTGAGCGTCAACACTAAATCAATTGCCTGAAGCTCGAAGTTATTCATGACAAATACACCAGTAAAGCTCAAGATGAAGAGCTCTCTTCATACAAGTCTCAGCTCGAAGCTGCCCAAAAAAGCGTTAAAGACACAGCGGAGGCCGTTAATCATCTGGAGGCGACACATAAGAAAGAAATTGATGAAGCGGTTCAACGCTGTGGGGCCTTAGCTTTAGAGAAAGATTCCATTCCGAAGGAGAAGGATGCATTCTCCCAGCGAGTTAAAGATCTGGAAGAGCTACTCCTCAAAGAGAAAGAGGGAAAAAAATTGCTGCTCAGGAAGAGACGCAACGATATTGCGATGAGATTGTTGCTACGCAACTCCTGAAGACAAGGCTCGACGATGAACTCTCTAAAGTTGAGATGCTGAAGGATGAAGCCTATGAGGAGGGCAAAAGAATAGCATCCACGGAGATTGATCCTCGCATTTGAGGCGGCTACGGAGGCTGGCAGGGAGGAGATCAAGTGTTTGTTCGACCCGCTTATAGCAGAATATAATGCCCGTATCCTCATGCATCGGGTCTTAACTTTTTTGTTGAGGGTTACCTCGAATCTCTTGCCGAGGCATGGGAAACTTTGATAAAGATCAGAAAGGTTGAGTCGGGCACCGAGGAGGTTGCCGAGGAGGCTTTAGTAAAGGAATTTCTCAAGGGGAATGAGCCTTCAAACTTGTCTTCCACGAAGGCTCTCTAGAGCAAAGGTTTCTCCTTGTCAAAAAGAAAGAATGACATTGCCAGTCCATCTGGAACCGAGTCTCCAGCTCCTCCCCCGACTCAATCGACTGGTGGGCCAGCACTTGATCCGTTCGAGCAGCACGTTGGTTACATCCCGAAAGACCCTGGCCTTGACATTCATGTTCTATCTCCCATTCCAGAGGGTGAGATTCCTTGGATGGTGGAGAGTCAGCAAGAAACTGGCATATAACCTTTCTTCTTAAATTTCAAAGAGCCGTCGTTTTCGACGAGAGGTTATTGTATTCTAACGTTTGTCTCTTGTGTTTTTGCATAGGCCGCTCTGATCCTGAGCCAACTCCAAGGAGCGATGACGCCAAGGAGGAGAAGGAGAAGGCGAGCGAAGCTATTCAAGCGGAAGAGACTCCCGGTCCTGATGCTCAAGTGATTGAGGCGCTTCACAAGGACAATTCTGAAATTTCATCACCAGTCGAAGAAAATTACGAAATTGAGATTACAAGCACCTCTGGACACACTTCAATAATAAGCTTGAAGGAGCAACTTGCGGAGGAGAATAAAAAGAAAGTTGAAATCAAAGTTGATCCCCAATTTGTGGGTCTAGATGATACTTTGAACAGGCCTTTGAAGGTTATTCTCCCTGGTGGGACCAGGCCATTGGAAGTTCCTCGTCCTTCCTCGGATGTTACTTCCACGTCAAGCAAAGCGTCCAAGCGAAAGCGCATGAGGAGGAGTCGTTTGAGAAAACGAGGGAGGAAAAGAAACAAAAGAAACCAAAGAAGCAGTTGTTACACTCGTTCAATGAGAGTTAGCTTAGATTATGTAATCATTTCTATTTATTTTCATAGTCAATGTAGATAGACTTTTGACTCCGAGTTTTGGAGGAGTTGTAGTAGGACCTCATTTTGGATTGAATAAATAAAATTTTAGTTTCTTTGTCTTTCAAACGACTTTTATTGTTCAACTTACTGTATAACTATGGGTAAGATCCAAAAACTTGTGAGTTACATAAATCCCAATTCACTTCCGTATGGCTCGGAGATTTTCTGGAAATCGTAAATACTCTGTTTCATGCTATGGGTACTTAGAATATTTTTAGTCCGCACTCTGGGGACTCAGAGCACACTAGTCCGCACTTTGGGGACTAGAAGATTTCAACTCATTTATACTCTAGTCCGCACTCTGGAACTCAGAGTACTCTAGTCCGCACTCTGGGGACTCAGAGCACTCCAGTCTGCACTCCGGGGACTTAGAGATTTTAAGTCGTTTATACTCTAGTCCGCACTCTGGGGACTCAGAGTACTCCTCGTTTATACTCTAGTCCGCACTCTAGGGACTTAGAGTACTCCAGTCCGCACTATGGGGACTTGGAGATTTTAAGTCGTTTATACTCAGGGGACTCAGAGTACTCCAGTACACACTCCGGCGACTTGGAGATTTTAAGTCATTTATACTCTAGTCCATACTCTGGGGACCCAGAGTACTCCATTCCACACTCCGGGGACTTGGGGACTCGGTGTACTCTAGTCGCACTACGGAGACTTGGAGATTTTAAGTCGTTTATACTCTAGTCCACACTCTGGGGGCTCAGAGTACTCCAGTCCGCACTCCGGGGACTTAGAGATTTTAAGTCGTTTATACTCTAGTCCGCACTCTGGGGGCTCAGAGTACTCCAGTCCGCACTCCGAGGACATGGAGATTTTAAGTCGTTTATACTCTAGTCCACACTCTGGGGGCTCAGAGTACTCAAGTCCGTACTCCAGGGACATGAAGATTTTAAGTCATTTATACTCTAGTCCGCACTCCGGGGACTCAAAGTACCCTTGTCCGCACTCTAGGGACTTGAAGATTTTAAGTCGTTTATATTCTAGTCCACACTCTGAGGACTTAGAGAACTCCAGTCCGCACTCCGGGGACTTGGAGATTTTAAGTCGTTTATGCTCTAATCTGCACTCTGGAGACTCAGAGTACTCTAGTCCACACTTCGAGGACTTAGAGATTATAAGTCATTTATACTCTAGTCCTCACTCTGGGGACTCAGAGTACTCCAGTCCGCACTCTGGGGACTTGGAGATTTTAAGTCGTTTATACTCTACTCCACACTCTGGGAATTCAGAGTACTCCAGTCCGCACTTTGGGGACTTAGAGATTTTAAGTCGTTTATGCGCGTTCGCACGTAATGTAACTCTAGTTTTTTGCCATAGAATTATCATACACGGAAACATCAATAATTCACGGAAAAGATGGCTTCAAGCCTTTATTAATAAAAATAAACAAAATTGTCTTATTACATGCCAAAAACTAAGAATCAACGAAACAAAAACATACTGAAATAATTACAACAAAGATACAAAAGAAATATTATAAGTATAATAATGCCGTAGATGCTCACTATTCCATGCTCGGGGGAGTGTCATGCCATCAACAGTCGCTAGCTTGAAAGTTCCCTCTCCAAGACTCGGTGCCTAAAAGCAACCGCCCTTAAATTAGCTTCTCACGTTTTTCATCATCAAAGTCTAATGAATCCAGTAAAAGATCCCGATTCGTCTTAGAGTCATAACGAGTTACTCGATGCAAAGGAACTTCAAGTTCCATAGGTATAACAGCTTCCGTGCCATATGCCAATGCGAATGGAGTGTGGCCAGTCGCGGACTTATAGCTGGTTCTGTAAGCCCAAAGTGTTGTTGGAAGTTCATCCACCCACTTGCCTCTGGCATTTTCCAAACGCTTTTTCAATATGGACTTGATTATTTTGTTCACGGCTTCTACTTACCCATCGGCTTTTGGATGAGCAACTGCTGCAAACCTTTTTTAATGCCATACTTTTGAAAAAATTCTTTGAACTCCCTACTTTCGAGTTGAGTTCTGTTATCTGTAATGATAGTTCGTGGGAGGCCAAAATGGCATATAATGTATCGCACAACGAAATTAATGACCTTCTTAGTGGTGAGCATGGTTAAGGGCTCTGCTTCTGCCCACTTGGTAAAGTGATCAACCGCAACTATCGCATATTTCGCACCACTTTTGGATATGAGTAAAGAACCAATTATATCGATCCCCCACATTGCAAACGGCCAGAGACTAACCATTTGTGTGAGTTCCATCGGTGGAGCTCTTGGGATTTTTGCATACTTCTGGCATTTATCACATCTCATTACGTAGTCTGCAGCATCTCGATTTACAGTTGGCCAATAATATCCATAGCGGAGGATCTTCTTTGCTAACATCTACCCCCTAGTATGGTCACCACATTCTCCTTCATGGACTTCCTTCGGGACTTGTTTTATTTCATTATGGTAAATGCACTGGAGTAAGGGGGTCGAGAATCCCCTTCGATACATTATTCCATTCTGCATCACATATTGCGAAGCTTTATGAGTGACTTGTCGTTTTTCGCTCTTTCTTTCGGGCAAGACCCTGTGTAGCAAGTATTGCTTAAATGGGGTCACCTATGATTCCTTCTCGATTTCAGTGTCTAACATGAATCTATCTCCATCATGTTTATAATCGGAGCATGTAAGTTTCGATGGGAACCAATCCCATTAGTTGTGCATCGCCTGTACTTGCAAAATTTTCCAATGAATTGGCTTCTCTGTTTTGTTCACGGCGGACATGCAAAATATCATAATATTCTAGATTTACTAGCATCTCTTGAACCCGTGTAAGGTATGGGGCAAGTCTCTGTCCCTTCGCTTGATAACCCTTCCCCTCCCCCCCTGCACCTGGTATACCACCAATTATAAGTCACAAAAGATTTCAACTGATTTTACTCCCAATTCTCTGATAAGGTTCAAGCCAGCAATCAATGCTTCATACTCAGCTTCATTGTTTATTGCTGGAAAATCGAGCTTCAAAGCGTAACAAATCGATCGGTTCGCTAGAGTTACAAAACTATACCAGCCCCAGAGCAACGGTGGTTAGATGCCCCATCGGTGTACAGTTTCCATCGAATGGGGGAATGACATCATGGTTGTTTGGTTCGTATGACACAGTGAATTCGTGATGAAGTCTACTAGTGCTTGCCCTTGTATGTCCCTTCTTGGCAGGTAGGTAATATCAAACTGACTCAACTCGATATTCCATTTTAACATCCTTCTAGAAGTTTCTGGTCATTGGAGTACCTATCGTAAGGGCTGATCGGTATAAACACTGATCCAGTGTGCCTGAAAGTATGGACGAAGCTTGTGTGATGCGATTACCAAGAAGTAGGATAGTTTCTCAATCTTGGAATAATTTCTTTCTGCCCCCGTCAATCGTTTACTGACATAGTAAACCAGCTTTTGAACTCGGTCCTCCTCGCGAACCAAAGCCGTATTGATAGCGTGCTGGGATACAGTCACCCGTCTCATTTGAAAGTTCTTCCAATAGTCAATGAGCAAGAAGAGGTTTAGGAAGTTGAGTCAAGCAAGAAAGGCAAGTCCATTGACTTGGCTACGATAGGGCTATGATTCCTATCGCGAAAGAAGAGTACAATTCATTTTAAAAGGACGATCATAATCTTTTTAAGGACACACATTGCTTGGCTTGCGTCCAAACGCACAAAAAACAAAAAATTAAATAACAAAAACAAACAAAATAGGAAAAAGAAGATTCGAGAGGCCTGGAATGATTTTCAACAACAAGATCAGATTGTAGAATAGAGAAGGATTTGCTGCCGCTACTGAATCAGAGTCCACGTTGCAACAATTTCTCATCTGCTGACGAATTGGATTCGAACCAATCAAGTGCCGCTTCCTTGCATGTTCTTCTAGTTGACTACGTTGTGGTGCCTTCTTTCCATTGCTTCGGAACGGTGTCCGTGCAAGGTATTAATATTGCTTCCCCATTCATCTGCTTTATTTGGTCACCCTCTTTCCTTGATTTATTCAGAGCCATAGGTATGTGTTCTCACAGTCGGGCGTCCATTTAAAATTTCTCTTTCCTTTCTTAATTACATCAAAGCAAGGAATACGCTTATCTATGGCTCTGAATATGAATCAACTTAGCACGGCCACCTTTCCATTTAAGCTTTGTACCTGCTTTATAGTTCTGGGCACTTGTATGTCCCGAATAGCTTGAATCTTTTTCGGGTTAGCTTCAATTCCTCGCGCATTAACAATGAAACCCAAAAACTTCCCTGACGCAATGCCAAAGGAACACTTCAAAGGATTGATTTTCATTCTATAATATCTGAGTATATCAAACATCTCCGCTAAGTCTCGAATGTGGTCATTTGACTGCCATGACTTCACGAGCACGTCATCCACATAGAATTCCATCATTTTACATATCTGGTCTTTAAACATTCGATTCACCAGACGTTGATAAGTTGCTCCTGCATTTTTTAATTCGAAAGGTGTCACTAAACAGCAATATAGCCTGACATCTGTGACAAAATTAGTGTGTTCTTGGTCTGGAATGTGCATCGGGATTTGATTATATCCCGAGTAAGCATCCATAAGTGACAGTAACTCGTGTCCCACTGTTGAGTCAACTAGCTGGTCAATCCTAGGTAAAGGAAAACTGTCCTTGGGGCATGCTTTGTTCAGATCAGAGTAATCTATGCAAGTTCTCCATTTTCCATTTGCTTTCCTCACTAGCACAGGGTCAGACACCCATTCAGGGTACAGGGGGTTGCGGATGAACCCATTGGCTTTGAGTTTGTCCACCTCCTCTCTGAGAGCAGCGGACCTCTCTGGTTCTGTGCCTCTCCTCTTCTGCTTTACTAGTACATACCTCGGGTCTATGTTCAACATATGACTCGTAATAGTGGGAGAAATCCCGCACATATCAGAATGTGTCCAAATGAAAACATCTAGATTCGCTCAGTGGAAATCAGTAAGATCCTCGACAATCAAGGGGTCGAGTTGTGATCCAATCTTAAGTACTCGCGATGGGTCATCTAGGCTGATTGGAATGTCAATTGTCAGTTCAACTGGTGCTGCTTTTGCTTCCCTAGGTTCCTCATCATATCTCTTGGATCTATGTCTCTATAGATACGAGAATGTTGCCCGAGCCAGGGCTCGGGCACTACTTGTCAATTGTCAGTGTTCCGGATGCGGACGGAGTTGTCTGCAACCTTTCCTTTCTCTCTCCGCTAGGCCTCTCTTAGCTCAGCCACATAACACGCACGACCAGTCGCCTGATCGCCATGCACCACACCAACCCCTTTGTCTATAGGAAATTTCGAAGTTAAACACCACGGAGCAAAGGCTTCCCTAAACTCTGCCAAGGCTGGTCGACCCAGAAACACATTGTATGGAGAATCAACATCCAAAACTATAAAAGGTAGGATTCACACCCTTCTACGTTCACCTTGTCCCAGTTCAACTGGCAATTCAACAAACCCCACTGCATCGGTTGCTGCATCATTCAAGCCATCAATACGGGCTTTAGATGGTTTTAAATCCTTCGTCTCCATCTTCATTTGGTCATATTCCTTTTTAAAGATGATGTTAACAGAATTTCCACAATCAATCAAAATTATCTTCACAAATGATGGCCCGATTGTCGTGGATATGACCATCGGATCAACGGTAGGAGCCTCCACATGGACAGCATCTCGGCTCCTGAATACTATATCGTCTGTCATCATACGCTGCTATTTAGCGGGGGTCCCATCCTCTACATTCGAACAAAAATCATAATTTGCATGTCTTAAGGAATTAGCATATCGCTCCACTTTCTGCTAGCTCTTGTCTGTAAGGTGAGGTCCACCGACTATAGTGTTTATGACCAGTCTACCTACAGTTCGGGCAGGTTCCTCTGGATGGCGTGGAGCCAGCCCGCGTCCGAGGTCTGATGTTCCTTGCCTACCTTCCTACGGGTTCTTGACAAACTCAGGAAACTTTTTCTGTCTAATCAGCTTTTCTATGGCATCATGGAGGTGTCTACACTCTTTTTTACTGTGCATGTAAGTCTCATGGAAGCGGCAGTACTTCCCTATTTGCTTTTATTCCTTTGTTGACTCATTTGGGCATGGCTTTCTGTATTGAAAAGTATCACAAGGATAGGTAAATATTCTCCAGAGATGCATTCAGAGGAGTAGATTCATTGTATGTTGGAATCCTTGGCTTCCATTTTCCTACTTCCCTTTTCTTTTCTGGATTTCCTCCTCCAGACCCTTTAGATTTCCTGGACTTGTTCTGGACATTGATCTAAACCTTCCTCAAATTGTCACCGGATTGTTTTATAGCAATATTGCTTTTCACAGTCTCCTGAACAGGCTGGTGCCTTATCTCGCCTTGCCCAACTGGCTTCCTCTCTTCTTATGAACTGATGACCCTTTGAGTAAAAACGCTGTAATGTAGTCGGAGGCTTTCCTGCCAACCAATCTCCAAACTCTGAATCCAGATCCATTCCTCGCATTGCAGCCATTAGAATTGCATGGTCATTAGGGTTGCTAACTTCAATAGCTGTAACATGAGATCTTTGTAAGTACTCCTTTAGTGACTCCCCTGGAGCCTGGATTACATTAGGTAGGGACATGACATCCTTGAGGCGAGTGGCATGTATCCTAAACTGTTCTACAAATTTTGTCACCAATTCGTCAAAGCTAGATATAAACTACGATGGAAGTCGATTGAACCACATGGTCGTAATTCTGGATAAAGTGATTGGGAAGCATCTACACTTAGTTTCATCATTTGCTCTAGTTGAATCCATCATCCATTCATATATCATCACATGCTGTCGGGAATCATTTTTCTCTTCGTAGGTCGGGATAGTTGGCATGCTAAACTTCCTAGGGTACCCGGACTATAAAATTGTATTTGTGAATGGAGTATGACTCCTGGATATCCCCCAATCTTCATTGGTCAAGCCTTGATTTTCTCTAATCAGCTGTTTGACCATGGCTGATAGGTCTAGGGTTTGTATGGAAGATGGAAGGTTGGAATCTGTTCTAGTTCGGGTTGATGTCTCATATGTTGGCGATCTACCAAACGTGTATCCTGGGGATCAGCTTCATTAGGGCCTTGGTGAGTAGGCCGTCTAGCCTCCACTCATGCTCCAGATCCCAAGTTTCCTACTCCATCTTGGATGTGGTTTCCAAGGCATAAGTGATCTCTAGTTGATTGATCATTAGCACCTGCTTGTGTTGTCTCAGTTTTGCGGTGTCTACGCCTGGGAGGTTCATCGGACAAAGTCGAGCTATTAGATGAAGAATAAATGGGTGACCTCCAGCATTCTGATGTTGTTGTTGAGTAAGTTGAGTCATGAGGTTAGCGTTTGCTTGAATCTTCTCATTAAGTTGTCTTCTGCTTTCCATAAGTTCTCTCATCAACACATTGAACTCTGCTCTTGTGAAAACTTCCATTTGATTTTGGGCGGTGGTTCCTGCACCTAGGTTTGCTTGTTGATTGCTAGGTCCTATTTGTTATACGCTAGCAGTCTCATTGACGTTCGCGTTATGAGAGATTGATCTGGTACGTGGTCTTCCCATAGTAGAGTTATTGATAGAAACTCTAAATAGAATCAACGGACGTCCTATAAATGACTTGGATCTCATTCGGGGGATTTATTCAATCCAGTAGCTACAAAGCATATCCTAGCGGCCTGAGAATTCGATTTCTCAGTGAAAGCACTTAAATGTTAGCACCGAAATTGGTCACTAACACTCGAAGAAGAATTTTTGTTGAGAGATTAATGAAGATGGTAAATTAAAACTGAGGATAGTAGAATGCAGTAATAATTATAAGAAATAAGAACCCCACATTTATAGCGGTTCGGCGTAACTGCCTACGTCCACTTTGAGTTTAATCTTTATTTTTTTCTAAACAATTGATTACAGATACAATCCGTACACCAACTACTCGAATGCAAATTTTAAGTGAAAAAGAAAGAGCCTTGAAAGCAGCAGAGTCTCCCCAGTGTTCTCGAAAAGGTCCATTTCACTGTGCCCCTTCCCTTTTATTTATAGACGAAGATGGGTTGGACTTCCCTCATGGGCGTAGGGACAAGGTATATTGGCCCATGTTGCGTGGCGTCTACGTACCGAGCCAGGGATGCCGAACGGCAATTGTCGAGCGAGGTTGGTCTAATCGGAGAATGCCGAGCGAGGTTTCCATGCCAAACGACACTCGTATGCTGAGCCACATATCCAGGTCGAACGGCGTTCATATGCCAAGCGAGGAATATGTGACGAACGACACTCGTATACTGAACGAGGCCTTGTGCCGAATGAAGGACTTGAGCCGAACGAGGGACTTGAGCCGAACGAGGCCTATGCCGAACAAGGCTTGGTGTGCCGAACAAGGGGAGATGTCGAACGAGGTTTGTGCCGAGCAAGGGAAGATGTCGAACGAGGCCTTGTTTCGAGCGAGGGGAGATGTCGAACGAGACCTTGTGCTGAACGAGACTTGTGCCGAATGAGGGGAGATGCCGAACGAGGTTCTGTGCCGAACGGTGCATCTGTGCCAAACGAGGCCTTGTGCCGAGCGACCCATCTGTGCCGAACGAGGCCTTATGCCAAACGAGGTATCTATGCCGAGCCTCTTGTTACATAGTCAAACAACCGGGTATATATATATATAAAAATATATTTTGTTGCATCAATCTCTTGTCCATCCTGACTTACTTCCTCAATATCGAATTTGTTGTAGCATTCCAACCTTGTCACTGTCACGCTTGTTCGATCCGTATGTGTAATATCTTGGAATTTCAAGGAATTTAAAATGTGGTATTCTCTTAATTAAATTATTTAAAATTGATAAAATTTTATTTTCAAGTATAAATAACAAAAATAATAATAGTATGATGTTTTTAAATATAATTATAAGTAGATTTTTTTAAATGGAATAATTATTTACAAATGTGATGTTTTTAAATATAGATATAGATTGATTTTAATAGAATAATTATTTTATTTGCGTTATTTCATAAATTTGATTTTAAATGGACTAATCATTTTCAAATTTAATAAGTGTTGTCAAATAGATTTTAATAGATTTAATATTTTCATATTTAATAATGCGTTTTTTAAATTAATATAGATATATTTGAATTGAATTTGAATTTGATTTTTAAATTTGAATTTCAATTTAAATTTGGATTTAAATTTGTAATTTAAAAAGGGTTTATATCTTGAAATTACTTTGGATATAAAAGAATATTTGAATAAAGTTTTTATTTAAATTAAGATTTGTTTTAAACAAAAGAATTTTATTTATATAGATTTAGAAAGCATTTATTTAATAGTAAATAAATACAAAAAGTTTTTAAATTAACATTTAAAAATGGATTAAATAATTTTATATGATTTTATTTAGAATCAATTGGTTTTTCTTTTATTTTCTTGTAATGGTTTTTTTACATAAATTTAGAAAGCACTTATTTATGAGGAAAATTAATAATAAAAGCTTTTAAATCTTTTAAAAATAATTTAAAAATAAGTTGTTACAAGTGTTAATTATGAAAGCTTGTGAATACATGTGTTAAGAGTTAAATAAGGGTTTGTGACAAATGTAAACAAATTTAACAAGTATCATTCTTTCTATGTTATTTTCTTTAAATTTAAACAAATCACAATATAATCTATATAAACTCTTAACCCCTTGCTTCAATTTTTTTCCTTATCTTCCCTTTTCTAAGCAAGAAAACCAAACTGACCAATTATCAACAAACCAGAGAAACTCAACCTGTTCAACTCTACAAACCAAAAATACAAATCTATAAACTCTTTTATCTTCAGCCTGAATCCACTTCCGTTTCAAATCTCCTCAAAAACAAATGCAAACCAGAGAAGAATCAAACCTGAAAGCTTTCTCAAACTAAAAATCAAAACATCCCTCAGACCAAATTAAAATCCTATCAACTACTTTGTCTTTAACCTGTAAAACATTTTTACAAACATAAGATTTAAAAGCCTAAAACCTCTTTTATTAAAGCCTGGAACATTTTCACAACTGCAACCTGGAATCAAGTCTTGAATCATCATGTTCCAGTTTTTCAAGCATTCTAGCTTTCAAACAAATCAAGTCATCAAAGTTTCCAGTAATCAAGATCAAAGTATTTCTTCTGCAAATTCAAAGCTTTTCAGATTTTAAAAAATCAAGGCAAATTTGGTTTTAAATCTAGTTTTCAAAGCCTTTGCTTTTTAAAAGGTGAGCAAACTTTTAATTGAAAAGTTTAAGCAGATAAATCACTATTGCATGTGAATTTCTATGATGATGATTGTTTTGCATGTATGTATATAAGTAAGCTTCTGTGTATATATGAAGTATATGTATCTGTTGATTTTAACCCCTCTATTCTTAGTTCAAAGCCTATGATTTTGATCAAAATTCAAAATCTTTGCATGTATTCTCTGTTAGAATTTGAAATTTAAACAAGATAGTTTAGTTTAAACATAATCCAGGAGTTAAAAATAGACACTAGTGTTTTAAGATTGAAACTATGCTAAAATATGGAAAATACAGTAGATGTCTTTAAAACATGTAAAATCAATCATTGAAATCTGCTGTTTCAAGATTATAACTTGAATCTACCCTAAAGGTTAGAATTTTTAAAACTAAAATTAGAATTTTAGTGTTGAAATGAATGTGCATTTTGGGAATGTCTGGAATTTGGATTTTTGGTGAATTCTGGGGGCCGGAGCATTTGGGGTGGTCGGGAACATCATTGGAGGTGGAGGAGGGTCTGGTGGTTCAGGAAAAAATGTCAGGAGGAGTCCTAGATCACTGTGGCATCGACGGTAGTCGAGTTAAGTTTTAAACCCTAGATTTTGGTGGTAATCGAAATTTTGGTTATTGTGGAGCCTCCGGTGTTGCGAGTTGCACGAAATTCTAGGGAATGGTGGCATAGTGGGTCGGCAGGGTATGGCCAGAGTCGCTCAACCTCTGGTGGTCAGAGCAGTGTGGTCGAGGGGTTTTGTTGAAGTTTGTTTTGGTTCCAGACACAACTGGAATGCTCGTTCTTGCTCGAGAGCTCATGATTGTGTTTTAATGGTTGGGATGGGTTGCTGCGACGTTAGGTGGTGTGCTGGAGGGTACATCGATGGCCGGAGTGGTTTCATGCGATGGTGCGTATGCACGGTGGAGAATTACATTTCAGCATTTTTGGGTTGGGTTAGTCTCGAAGGGGTGCTCAAGGATTTGAGAGATGGACTCGAGTTTATACTCGAGTAATTCGTGAGTGGAAGGTTAGTAGGTTTTAAACCTATAAAAATTCAAAGTTTTGAAAAAAATGGAAAGAAGATGAGGAACTTGGGTTTAAACCCGAGTGGCCTTCGGGTATGACCCGAAGCAATATGCTGCACAGTTTTAAAAAGAGTTTTAAAAACAAGGGTTTTTGAAATTTAAAAATAAATTTAGTTCAAACCTTTTTATATAAATTACTTTTTATATAATAAATGTTTCTTTAACATTTTGGTTAAGATGTTTGAAATTTGTTAATTTAAATTTTATTAAGTGAATTTAAAACATGGGTTAGGAATGAAATTTTAAAAGTTTTTATTTAAAGCAAGTTTTTAAATTCAAATTTGAGACTATTTTTTAAAACTATTAATTGATATATGTTTTAAGTTATTTTAAGAAAGTTATGTGTTGATAACTTTAATTTATCAAGTTAAAATAATTATTTTATTTTAAAACTTAATTAATGATTTAATTAAGTAAAGTTAATTATAAATATAAAAGGGTTTAAATATGTTAATAGTATTAAGGCAATTATAAGATAATGTTTTACCTTAAGTTAATTAAGGTTTAAAGTCTTGATATTAATTAAATTAATTATATGAAATTAAGTATAATTAATTTAATTTATTATAAAGGATTAATTAAGAAATTAATTAAGAGTAATTAATTGATTTAATTAATAAATAATTAAGGATTTAAAAGTTAATTAATTTGAAGGTTATTTAATTTGTAATTAAATATCATTAATTAGTTAATTAATGATTTGAGATTAATTAACCGGTAATTAATGATTAGTTAATTAAGTAATTAAAGGTTACTTAATTAGTAATTAAGAAGTGTTTAATTTGTAATTAAGTTTTATTAATAAATAATTAGGTTTTATTAATTAATAATTAAAGGATAATTAATATGTGATTAAGGATTAACTAAGAATTTGTTAATGATAATTAATTGATTAATTAAATAGTGATTAAGGATTAATCAAATGGTAATTAAGGATTGGTTAACTGTTAATTAAGGATGGGTTAACTGTTAATTAAGGATTAATCAACTGGTGATTAAGGAGCAATTAATTTGTAACTAAGTTTTGTTAATTAATAATTAAGGTTTATTAATTAATAATCAAGGAATAATTGATTAATGATTAATTTATTGATTATAAGAGTAATTATGGATTAATTAGATTGTGTTAAGAGATATTGACTAATTATTAAGGTTTAGTAATTAATATTAAAGGGTAATTAATCTATGATTAGCGATTAATTGATTGATTGATAAGGTAATTAAGGAGTGATTAATTAATTATATGGTTTGTAATTAATTAATGGTTGATTAAGCACGATTAGGTGGTTAATTTCAAAGTAATTAATTTACTATAAGTTAATTAAATTAATTACGATATGAATTAATAATGCTTGCTTATGGATGATTGTTTGTAGAATGTCTGAATTGGATGATATCTATTGGATGATATGTTGTAATATTGTGTGATATGATATTGATATATCAATGATAAACATGTGATATTTATTTTTGTTAATGCTGTGTGAATTCAGAAATTGAATTGAATTAAATTGTTGAACTCTTTAAACAATTTGGCCTTTAAGATACATTTGGATTTCGATGAGACCGGGATCGGGTATCAAATTTGATTATCCGAAAACCATATCGATCCAAGTTAAATGATAGGTCGTGACATCCCAAAGTGAAGATCGAGATGGAGTTTTAGAGTGCAAGGGTTATTGTCGTTAACTCTGATGGTGATTCCAAAATGAGTGTAATGAGATAATGCCTTCGGTTTCGTTCGAACCCAGAATAAACTTGTATGGATTGAATGCTTTCAGAACATCGTCAAGTGGACAATGAGCATTCTAAGATAGATGTGTTCTATAAAGGTAATCGTAGCCTCAAGCCTCATCAACCGGGAATGGCTAAAATAGGGGAGGTGCGGCAAGGCTAAGTGAGTCGCGCTTAGGATAAGATCTTCACCTGTCTAGAGTCCCTTTTTATTCGGCTATGTGGGTGGTTGCTAACCACAATCGTGGGGTTGTCTTATTCGGGACTGTCCAGTAAGGGATGGTTCCGGTTTTGTGTTGTAAGGGGTCGGGAGTGATCCTCGGTACGTTGACCTAGGCCACATATTGTGATGGGCGGTACCCCGTAGCCCAGCCATTGTATGGAAATCCAATCTCCAATAAGTGTCATCGGACTTGATTGTATACCTATGTATGCTGGAATTTAATAAATGTAACAATTTCAGCTATTTTCTAATTTATTTGAAAACCCTAGACCCTATTATAATATAACCATATTTTATATCAAATGTTTTGGTTAGCGTAAGGTAAAAACTTACTCATGTTTATGTGTGGAAAGTCTTACGTGATACCTTTTGTTTTCAAAGGTTTTTCAAAAGTTAAACAAACTTAACCTGTTTACTCACACCAGACCCATGTTTGACCCGGAGTTTATTCTGTTTTTCTAAAACTCTTGGGTACTCAAATTTTACGAGTAGCCAAGGGATTCAGGTTAGCTTCGACGAATTCTAGAGGAGAGATGGAGCAGGAGGCTTCAGCGTTGTAGATATATAGTGTTTCCACTGTGTTGGTATCTCTGTGTTGTAGTTGAGATGTATGATATATAGGTCTTATAATGTCTAATGTAATGATGTTGTTGTATCTGTATGACTCTGATATGTAATTACTATGTAATAGTTATGTGATATATTATATTTTGTTCCGTTTCCACTGTGAGATTATGAATTTTTGAGTTCTTTCTTCTATCTTTTCTATTTCTACCTCTTTCTTTCTTATTAATGATGTGTCTTTCTGTGGAATGAAAGGCGAGTCGTTACACTTGGTATCAGAGCATAGGTTGAGATAATACCTAGGCTCTGGAGTAGTGTCTATCTTGAGAGCACGTAATTGTAATTTTTATATAACTATATACCTATCTAAATTTGTTGGGTATCTATTCAGATTTCCAACATGAGTTCTAAAGGAGTTTCATCCCTTTCTTTGTTTGGTTGACCGTCTTATCTTTGTATCTAATCCTATAGGTAGGGTAATCGAGTTAGATAAGATCTGTAGAGGCTTAAGGCTTTCTTATCTTCCCCAAAGTTTTTCTAGAGACCCTTTTATTGGATTTTAAAGGGTTTTGATCTTGTTTTGGATATGGATCGATTGGATAAGTATAAGGCTGTTTTGGTTTATGAAAAGAGGATTGTATCTTTGGAGACTGAGTTGGGAAGAATCACAAAAGTGACTTGCGATGATGCTGAGGTTCTTTTGAGCAATCCTTTGCATGGAGTCGAGGCATCTGCAGAAGGCGTAGAGTCCATCGAAGTGGTAAGAGATTTTTCGGATGTTTTCGGAAGTGAAGGTTTGTCCTCATATGGAGATAGAGATTCGGATCATCTTAGTTCCGGGAGCAGTGCCTGTTGTTCAGCTCAGTAGAAGGATGGCGACTAAGGAGAGAGAAGAGTTGGAGGAGCAGACCCAAGATTTCTTAGAGGAAGATTTTAATCCGGCCTAGTTTTTCCCCATTGAGGTTCAGCTGTTGTCTTTGTAGCCTAATCGTATGGGTCTCTTGAGATTATGTATGGATTTGATGAACTAAGTTTTTCGTGATATGTTGAGTAAGTTTGTCCTTGTGTTCATTAATGATTTTCTTGCCTACTCCAAGTTTGAAGAGGAGCGCAATCGGCATTTGGAGTTAGTTTTAGAGACTTTGAGGAGGCATTTTGTATTTGGTGATGGCATTTCTGTAGATCTAGCCTGGATAGCTACTATTCAGGAATGGAAGCAACCGTAGTTTTCTGGTTTGGCAGAGTTCAACAGGAAGTTTATTAAGGATATTTTAAGGATTTCTTCGCATTTAACCGAGTGACTCGGAAAGGAGAAAAGTTTAAGTGGACCCGAGTGTGAAGAGGCTTTCTCGGATTTGAAGGCAAGGCAAACTAATGTGCCTATTCTAGCTATTTCTGATGGTAAGAGTTAGTTGAGGTCTACACGGACATTTGTGTGTGTCAGAAATAATGGATTGAGTCAAGAATGGTCAGTGTTCCAGTTTTTTGTTTTGATGGCCTAGGAACATTCAGGATCATAGGAAGGATTTGTGTTTCGAATTTTTGGGATTTGAGGCAAGAAGTTCTGGCGGAGTGTCATCGCTCCAGGTTGAGTATCCACCCAGGGTTTTCGAGTTGTATATGGATATGAAGAGAGTCTTCTGGTAGCCAAGCATGAAGAGGGATGCTGCTGCTTTCATCGATGGATGTGCGATCTGTCAATAGGTGAAGGAGATCAGCAGAAGACCGCAAGTTTGTTGCTACCTTTGGAAGTTCCGAAGTGGAAGTAGGAAATGATTTCTTTTGATCTCATTGAAGGTTTGCCAAGGACCAAAGAGGGAAATGAAGGAATATGGGTTGACTGTGGATCAGATAACTAAGAGCACTCATATTATTCCAGTTAAGGCAACCTGGTCGGCAGCATCTTTGGCTGAGTTTTTCTTGAGGGAGTTTGTCTGACTACTTGGTATTCTAGTCAGCATTATTAGCAATCGTGATCCTATCTTCTCCAGCAAGTTTTGGAAGGCTTTGCAGATCAGCTTTGGGTTCGAGATTGGGTTTGAGTTTAGCCTATCGTTCCTAGACCAACGGAAAGGCTGAACCAAATTTTTGTGGATTTGTTGAAGGCTTGTGTTTTGGATTTTGATAGATCTTGGGAGGACCATCTGTATTTATGGAATTCTCATACAGTTATCAGACGAGTATCAAGATGGCACCCTATGGAGTTTTGTATTGAAGACCTGGTAGATTTCCATCATGTTTGGTAGAGTCGGGAGATCGTCTGGTTCCTGATGCAGTTTCGATCCGTGAGACATCTGCGATGGTGGAGCTTATTAAAAAAGGAATAGTGATTGTGGTCTACCGGATTGAATTGCCAGTTTGGATGGCTGGAATTCACAATGTTTTCATGTGTCTCATCCGAGGAAATACGTGAACCCATCTTAGTTGGGATCTGTAGTTCAGAAGGATCTGATAGTTGAGCTGTTTTTAAGTGGGGTCTGATTTTTGGTTCAGATTTATGGATCAGAGTGAGAGGAAGCTCTGGATCATAGTGGTATAGCTAGTTAAGGTTCTGTAAAGCTAGGATTTCAGAGTTTGTCTTGGGAAACTTTGAGTAGTTTAGGAAGGCTTATCCGGATCTATGTCCAGATAGCTAGTGTTGTTTATTCGAATGAATTGTTATTTGAATAAACTGTTTGTTTGGGTGAATTATTTTTTGATTGATAGTTTATGGCTAATAAATATGCTTGAAATTTTTGAAATGAAATAAAAAAAATTGATTATTTTATTTTAAATTTCGGGGACAAAATTCTTTTAAGGCGGGAGGAATGTGATACCGTGGAATTTCAAGGAATTTAAAATGTGATAATCTCTTAATTAAATTATTTAAAATTGATAAAATTGTTATTTTCAAATATAAATAACAAAAATAATAATAATATAATATTTTTAAATATAATTATAAATAGATCTTTTTTAATGGAATAATTATTTACAAATGTTAATGTTTTTAAATATAGATATAGATTGATTTTAATAGAATAATTATTTTATTTGTGTTATTTTATAAATTTGATTTTAAATGGACTTATTATAGTATTGTCAAATAGATTTTAATAGATTTAATATTTTCAAAATTAATAAGTGTTTGTCTAAACTAATATAGATATATTTGAATTAATTTTAAATTTGATTTTTAAATTTGAATTTGAATTTAAATTTGGATTTATATTTGGAATTTAAAAGGGTTCATATCTTTTAATTAGTTTTGATATAAAAGAATATTTGAATAAAGTTTTTATTTAAAATAAGATTTGTTTTAAACAAAAGAATTTTATTTATATATATTTAGAAATTATTTATTTAATAGTAAATAAATAAAAAATCTATTAAATTAGCATTTAAAAATGGATTAAATAATTTTATATGATTTTATTTAGAATCTAGTTGGTTTTTATTTCATTTTCTTTTAAAGGTTTTATTTAAATAAATTATAAAGCACTTATTTATTAGGAAAGTTAATAATAAAAGCTTTTAAATCTTTTAAAAATAATTCAAAAATAAGTTACTGTGAGTGTTAATTATGAAAGCTTGTGAATACATGTGTTAGGAGTTAAATAAGGGTTTGTGACAAATATAAACAAATTTAACAAGTGTCGTTCTTTCAATATTATTTTCTTTAAATTTAAACAAATCACAATATAATCTATATAAACTCTTAACCTCTTGCTTCAATTCTTTTCATTATCTTCCCTTTTCTAAGCAAGAAAACTAAACTGATCAATTATCAACAAACCAAAGAAACTCAACCTGTTCAACTCTACAAACCAAAAATACACATCTGTAAACCCTTTTATATTTAGCCTGAGTCCACTTCTATTTCAAATCTCCTCAAAAAAATGCAAACCAGAGAAGAATCAAACCTGAAAGCTTTCTCAAACTAAAAATCAAAACATCCCTCAGATCAAATTAAAATCCTATCAACTACATTGTCTTCAACCTATATAACATTTTTACAAACAAAAGATTTAAAAGCCTGAAACCTCTTTTATCAAAGCCTGGAACATTTTCACAGCTGTAACCTAATCAAGTCTTGAATCATCATGTTCCATTTTTTCAAGCATTCCAGCTTTCAAACAATTCAAGTCATCAAAGTTTCCAGTAATCAAGATCAAAGTATTTCTTCTGCAAATTCAAAGTTTTTTAGTTTTTAAGAAATCAAGGCAAATTCAGTTTTAAATCCAGTTTTCAAAGCCTCTGCTTTTTAAAAGGTGAGTAAACCTTTAATTGAAAAGTTTAAGTAGATAAATCACTGTTGCATGTGAATTTTTATGATGATGATTGTTTCGCATGTATGTATATAAATAAGCTTTTGCGTATATATGAAGTATATGCATATCTGTTGATTTTAACCCTTCTATTCTTAGTTCATAACCTATGATTTTGATCAAAATTCAAAATCTTTGCATGTGTTCTCTGTTAGACTTTGAAATTTAAACAAGATAGTTTTGTTTAAACATAATCCAGGAGTTAAATATAGAATCAAGTATTTTAAGATTGAAACTATGCTAAAATTTGGAAAATACAGTAGTGATCTTTAAAACATGTAAAATCAATCATTGAAATCTGTTGTTTCAAGATTATAACTTGAATCTACCTTAAAGGGTAGGATTTTTAAAACAAAAAATAGAATTTTAAGTGTTGAAATAAATGTGCATTTTGGGAATGTTTGGAATTGGGATTTTAGGTGAATTCTAGTGGCCAGAGCATCTGGGGTGGTTGGGAACATCACTGGAGGTGGAGGAGGGTCTGGTGGTTCGGGCAAAAATGTCAGGAGGAGTCCTAGATCACTGTGGCGTCGACGGTAGTCGAGTTAAGTTTTAAACCTTAGATTTTGGAGGTAGTCGGAATTTTGGTTATTGTGGAGCCTCTGGTGTTGCGAGTTGAACGAAATTCTGAGGAATGGTAGCATGGTGGGTCGGCAGGGTATGGCCAGAGTCAATCGACCTTTTTTGGTCGGAGTAGTGTGGTCGAGGGGTTTTGTTGAAGATTGTTTTGGTTCCAGACTCAACTGGATTGCTCGATCTTGCTCGAGAGCTCGTGATTGTATTTTGATGGTTGGGATGGGTTGCTGCGACGTTTGATGGTGTGCCCGAGGGTACATCGATGGTTGGAGTGGTTTTAGGCGATGGTGCATGTGCATGATGGAGCTTTGCGTGTCAGCATTTTTGGGTTGGGTTAGTCTCGAAGGGGTCCTCGAGAATTTGAGAGATAGACTCGAGTTTATACTCGAATAATTCGTGAGTGGAAGGTTAGCAGGTTTAAACCTAAAAAAATTTAAGTTTTAAAAAAAAATAGGAAGAAGAGGAAGAACTTGGGTTTAAACCCGAGTGGCCTTCGGGTATGACCTGAAGCAGTATGTTGTACAGTTTTAAAAAGAGTTTTAAAAACAAGGGTTTTTGAAATTTAAAAATAAATTTAGTTTAAACCTTTTTACATAAACTACTTTTTATATAATAAAGGTTTCTTTAAAAATTTTGTTAAGAAGTTTGAAATTTGTTAATTGTTAAGTAAATTTAAAGTGAATTTAAAACATGAGTTAGGAATGAAATTTTAAAAGTTTTTATTTAAAGCAAGTTTTTAAATTCAAATTTGAGACTAGTTTTTAAAACTATTAATTAATAAATGTTTTAAGTTATTTTAAGAAAGTTATGTTTTGATAACTTTAATTTATCAAGTTAAAATAATTATTTTATTTTAAAACTTGATTAATGATTTAATTAAGTAAAGTTAATTATAAAGATAAAAGGGTTTAAATATGTAAATAGTATTAAGGCATTTATAAGATAATGTTTTATCTTAAGATAATTAAGGTTTAATGTCTTGATGTTAATTAAATTAATTAAAGGAAATTAAGTATAATTAATTAATTTAATTAATTATAAAGGATTAATTAAGAAATTAATTAAGTGTAACTAATTGTTTAATTAATAAATAATTAAGGATTTAAAAGTTAATTAATTTAAAGGTTATTTAATTTGTAATTAAAGATCATTAATTAGATAATTAAAGATTATTAATTAATGATTAGAGATTAATTTATTAAGTAATTAAGTGTAATTAAAATTTTATTAATTATATAATTAAGATTAATTAACTGGTAATTAATGATTAGTTAATTAAGTAATTAAAGGTTACTTAATTAGTAATTAAGAAGTGTTTAATTTGTAATTAAGTTTTATTAATTAATAATTAGGTTTTATTAATTAATAATTAAAGGATAATTAATTTGTGATTAAACATTAATTAAGAATTTGTTAATGATAATTAATTGACTAATTAAATGGAGATTAAGGATTAATCAAATTGTAATTAAGGATTGGTTAACTGTTAATTAAGGATGGGTTAACTGTTAATTAAGGATTAATCAACTGGTGATTAAGGAGCAATTAATTTGTAACTAAGTTTTGTTAATTAATAATTAAAGTTTATTAATTAATAATCAAGGGATATTTAATTAGATAATTAATGATTAATTAATTGATTATAAGAGTAATTATGGATTAATTAAATTATACTAAGAGATATTGATTAATAATTAAGGTTTATTAATTAATAGTTAAAGGGTAATTAATCTGTGATTAGAGATTAATTGATTGATTGATTGATAAGGTAATTAAGGAGTGGTTAATTAATTATATGGTTTGTAATTAATTAATGGTTGATTATGCAAGATTAGGTGATTACTTCTTAAGTAATTAATTTAATTTAAGTTAATTAAATTAATTATGATATGAATTAATAATACTTGCTTATGGATGATTGTTTGTAGAATGTCTGAATTGGATAATATCTATTGGATGATATGTTGTAATATTCAGTGATATTATAATGTGCGATACTTATCTGTGTTAATGCTATGTGAAATCAAAAATTGAATTGAATTAAAAAAATTAACCCATTAAACAACTTGGCCTTTAAGATACGTTTGGATTTCGATGAGACCGGGATCGGGTATCAAATTTGATTATCCGAAAACCACATCGATCCAAGTTAAACGATAGATCATGACATCTCAAAGTGAAGATCGAGATGGAATTTTAGAGTACAAGGGTTATTGTCGTTAACTCTGAGGGTGATTCCGAAATGAGTGTAACGGGATAATGCCTTCGGTTTCATTCTAACCCGGAACGAACTTATATGGATTGAATGCTTTCAGAACATCGTCAGGTGGACGATGAGCAATCTAAGATAGATGTGTTCTATAAAGGTAATCGTAGCCTCAAGCCTCATCAATTGGGAATGGCTAAAACAGGGGAGGTGCAGCAAGGCTAAGTGAGTCATGCTTAAGTAGGATAAGATCTTCCCCTGTCTAGAGTACCTTTTTATTCGGCTGTGCGGGCGGTTGCTAGCTACAACTACGCGGCTGTCTTATTCGGGACTACCCAGTAAGGGATGGTTCCGGCTTTGTGTCGCAGTGGGTCGGGAGGGATCCTCGGTACGTTAATCTAGGCCACATACTATGACGGGCGGTACCCCAGTAGCCCTGCCATTGTATGGAAATCCAATCTCCAATAAGTGCCATTGGACTTGATTGTATACCTATGTATGCTGGAATTTAATAAATGTAACAATTTCGGTTATTTTCTAATTTATTTGAAAACCTTAAACCCTATTATAATATAACCAAATTTCCTATCAAATATTTTGGTTAGCGTACGGTAAAGCCTTACCCCTGTTTATGTGTGGGAAGTCTTACGTGATACCTTTTGTTTTCCAAGGTTTTGCAAAAGTTAAACAACTTTAACCAGTTTACTCACACCAGACTCATGTCTGACTCGGAGTTTATTCTGTTTTTCTTAAACTCTTGAGTACTCAAATTTTTACGAGTAGCCAGGGGATTTAGATTAGCTTTGACGAATTCTGAAGGAGAGATGGAGCAGGAGGCTTCAGCGTTGTAGATATATAGTGTTTCCGCTATGTTGGTATCTCTGTGTTGTAGTTGAGATGTATGATAGACAGGTTATATAACTGTCTAATTTAATGATGTTGTTGCATCTGTATAACTCTGATATGTAATGACAATGTAATAGTTATGTGATATATTATATTTTGTTCCATTTTCGTTGCGAGATTTTGATATTGTTGAGTTCTTTCTTCAATCTTTTCTATTTCTAGCTCTTTCTTTCTTATTAATGATGTATCTTTCTGTGGAATGAAAGGCGGGTCGTTACAGTGTGCTTGTCCGTGTCCATTCGCTTTCATTCTAGTTCATTTCTCTGGCTTCAAAAGGTGAGCGATCACTCACGATTAACATTATTATAGTTAGTAAATTTGATTTCACTTGAAACGACAATTGAAATATGCTGTAAAATTTGAATTGCTAGTTATTTAATTTTTATATATGATTTGCCATTATCTGTAACTGTTCACCTATGACATATGACACCATAACCTATTATTTGTATTATATTTAAATCTGTTACTGATGATATAGGCATGTTATTGATATTATATTATTATTATATATGTTCTCACTCTGCAAGTTTCCTGTTAGTAAGAAATTCCCTATTGATTGGAATGATTTATATCCGAATGATATAATAGCTTAGGGAAAATCATTATGGGTTGAAATGATAAACCCAAGAGATTTTCATTGATTTTGAATTTTTAGAATTGCGGGTTGAAATGATATATACTTGTAGATATTTAAATCGCGGATTGAAATCATAAATATCTGTATCACTTGACCATAGGATAGAAAATTATATACGGACATCGTTGGTCTATATATTGAAAATGATTTCCAAAGTTTTGAGAGCAAATATGAAGTTTTAAGAGGAAATATAAATTTTTAATAAATATTGATTTTTATAATATAATACATATATATGTTATTTTTATATATGTCTAAATTTTAGATTTTAAAATTATATGCTTTGGAAATTTTAAATTTATAAGTTAGTTTTGAAAATATAATTTTTAAGAACTTTCTCATAGATTTATTTTTTAGAAACATAAAAAGTAAGATTTAAAACAAAATACATTTAATAAATTTAAATTTAATTAGTATATATATAATATGTTTTAAAATATTTATTTAAAATTTATATTAATATTTTAAAATAGATTTTTGAAATAACTTTAAATAAATATAAGTGGGAAAGATAAATCAAATTTGACTTGAAATTTAATATGGCAAATAATTGAATTTAAATAAAAATTGATCTGAACTTATTAATTTTGAGGTTTAAATATATTAAATTTAAACTTGGATAACTTGATTTTGAGTAAAGGTGATTAAATGAATATTTTCAAATATAGATAAATTGAAATTGAATATTTATTTCTGATCAAAACGTGTAGTTTGAGATTTTATTTAACTGTTATTAAAATGATTAAGTGAATATTTTCCAAATTAAAAAAAAAATTAAAGTTAAATGTTGAAACATAAATGAAACTTATGTTGGAAATGTTTGAATATGTAAGCTTTGGATCTTGTTGGGATTGAAAGGATAGTTCAAACCTGGATTTGAAATCGATAAAAATTGAAATGGTCCACTGAGAATTTGAATGGTTAACCTTTTTAATTGTAAGTGTTGAATTGAGATTGATTTAAATTTAATTTTTGGAATTTAAGTTGATTTGAATCGATTTGCGAAATTGTAGGAAACTATTTTTATTATATAAAATATTTTTAATATATAAAACTATTTTAATATATAAATTGTTTCAAAATATAAAGTATTTTTTTACTAGTTTAAATTTTTGAAATGAAGATGGTTAGCGTTTAAATTTGGATTTTTATGTGAAAAATTAAAGACTGGATTTTATATTTTAAATTAACGAGTAAAAATAGCTATTTTGGCGACTGTCTTGGATTTCGATGAAACCAATTTCATCGGATCCGTGATAGAGAATTATTGTAGGATTTCAAGTTTCGTACCGATCGGACATGCGCTTTGGCCGTGCGAGCTTGAAATGCGTAGAATTTAAATTCATAATTTGAATAAATACTTCGATTCGAAAAGAAATCTTTCGCATATGATCGAATTAGACCACGGGACTAGTTCTATTATGCTCGGAATGGGGGTAAAATATTATAAATGCCAGGCGGCATGCTTCTTTTAGAGCTCGAGAAAATTTGGACTTTTAAGCTAGATATTTTCTAACTTAAATAAGAAGAAATTATATTTAGTTTGCAACCGTGTTCATAGCCCTTATTGTATCTTCATCTTCCCCTTTTATTTCGAATCCACTATTATTTCAGATCATTCAAAAGAAAAAGAAAAAACGGCTGAATGAAAAAAAAGAGGCGATCTAATAATTCGACGATCGACACTCGAAGGAGGCTGGCGATTAGGCAACGCACGTTCGTGATGGTGGAACACGAGGGGCACGACAAATTCTGAGGGTGACAACTACGACGGCGACTACAACGGCAGGTGGTCGGCCTAGGCGCGTGGGAAGGCGACGCGGCGAAGGTTAAAGGAGGCCGAAGTCACGATTTAGGCTTTCGCCATTGGTTCGACTGCCCGTGTTAACGTGGGGAACAAGGCAGAGGGGTTGCGATCATGGCTGGTGGTCTGGAACGGCGACGTCGATTGATGGTGATAGGCACGTTTTGTGCAGCGCAAGGAGAAGTTTATCGAGTTCATCTTAGTGGCAGTGTTCATGGTGAAGACGAGGCTCGCTGTTTTATATAATTTTGTAAATTTAGTTTAATTTAAAATCCTTATCCTATTATAAATCATAATCTTCCATATGAGGTTCGATTCAGGCGAGGAAAGTGCGTTGGGATCGTATTGATGTTGTTTTTGATATGGAGTGGAACTGGGATTTATTTGAAGTGGAAATTATTTTCAGATTCAAACAAAAATGTGAGTGCTTTATATGCTCACGTTTGGCTAAAAAAAATTCTTTTATGTAGTTGAATTATGTAGTGAAGTGAATTGGATATATTTATTGTTGCTTGATAAATTTAATTGACAATTAAATTGACATCTCAATTTATTGATAAGATTCGAATTGATAGTTAAATTAAACTAGAATTTAGTTGCCAGTATAATACCCGATATCGATAATTCTGAAATTTTTATGGATTTTATTGACAGTCTGGATGATTGGTTATGATGGATGCGATTGGTTGATATTTTGGATGTATAGTTATATTTAATACATTCTGTTATCATCCTGAATATTATTTACAACATATAAAACTGAATTATTTCGAATAAATTAAGAAATAGGTTGAAATGATATGTACCTATGACATTTATTAGGATTGAAATGATATATATCAATCCTTGGAATTTAATTATCCATTTGGCCATGGGTTAGAAAATTATATATGGACACCGGGTTGGTTAAATTAAATGATTTTAAAAGTTGTTTTGAAATTATTTAAATGAATTGATTTTAAGAATAAAATAAATTTACAGAAATTTAATTATTTTGAATTGGAGCTCGTAATGTTGGAATTTAGACTTGATAAACGAGATTGTTAATTAATTGAAGTTTAAAATTTTAAATTATAAAGGAAATACAGCGTAAATTTCAGAAATTGATTGGTTTTAAAAGATTGGCTATTATTCGAAATTTGAATATTTCTAAGAAAAATGATATGAAATGATATTTCAAATTTGAGTTTGGAATTGAATTATAATTGAAAATTTGGATTTAAAATTTGGCATTGAAAGTAAATTTGATTTAAGTGTTTAAATTTATATTTTGAAATTGAATTTGGAATTTGAATTGAAATTGGAAATTAATTTGGATTTGGAATTGGAAATTAATTTGAAATTGGGATTTAAGTTAATTTGGAAATGAAAATCGAAATTGAAAGGAATTTGTGTATTGAAAGAAATGTGTGGTGTCGAAATTTATTCGACTTGGAATCGGAAATTAAATCGATCAAATTAAAATGGAATTTGGAATTGGTTCGGGTAGGAAATTGTAAAGTTGACCGGTTTGACTTTAGAATTATTTTTAAAATGAATATTTTAGTACAAATAATTTAAAATCTATATTATTTAAATATTCAAATTATTTTTGATTTTCCAACTATTTTACTATATAAACCATTTTTATATTCAAATTATTTTCGATTAAACTATTAAAAAATATTTCCTATTAAACTATTTGTAACTATTTAACTATTTTGAACTATTTTCTATAATTCAAACTGGTTAAAGGGTAAATTATTTATATTTAAATCTTGGATTTAAATATGAACTAGGTTAAAGTGAAGAATATAACCTAATTTGAATTCAAATCAAATTTTGGAAGTGGAATCGATTTATCGAACAAAAGTGATAATTTTGAATATATGATGATTTCAAAATGGATTTGATTTTGAAATGAATATGATATTTTGATATAAATGTAAAAAAATCAAACGGTGTGTAAATAACGATTGGTTGTTAAAAAGATCGGGGTCTCTTATTGAAAGACTCTCTATTAATATTGGAACCACTTTAACAACTGTGTACGTGGTGGATGATATCCAGAATGTAGTGGTTGAATTGGCGACGTTTACTGGAATAAATTAAGAGAACGATGATGGATAACCTTGACATTCGTGTCATAATTAAAATGACTAAAACAGGAGCCTACATCTGGCCAATGAGGTTAGCTACCTCTAGTGACGTTGATTCCTCGTATTACTATTGTGGTTTCGGATTCGATGGGTGCACCTTATTTGTCATTTGAATTGATTGTCGTGGTCAGCCACGGATGGGTTACGACCAGCCAGAAAGGGTAAACTGGTCGAATCTTACCTTGGGCATTATCTCATGTGCCTTGTCATATTTATCCCTATACGAGCCCATTACGATTTTGGTTTAAAACTGTAAAATGTGTTAAGGTGGATCAATGTAAAGCCTTAACGCTATTTTGATATATATTTTACCGATATACATTATATATTATAGCGTATACTATTATATATAAATAGTTTAACGGATCCTTAGAAGATGGAAAATCTCGTAACATCTCTTAAGTTATTGCACTCATATTTGTGATATTGATTTGACTTACATAAGAGTATTTTAGTCCTGACTCCAGTGTTTTGTCTTTTCATTGCGCTTGGGTCAGTCCTGAGTTTTTTTAGCGTATCGAAGACTATTCTCTGGAGGACGAAGATGGAGTTTTGGTATATTACTATTATTATTATCTCATGAATGATGCTATTCTGCTGTATTGATTATTTATCCCTATTGTAAAGATATAACTTTGATAAATATGTATAGATCATGATCAGATATATAGTAAGCAGATTTTGAATTTTTATTTCATTATTATATTTTATCATTTCCGTTGTGAGATTCGGATTGTTTAAGTCAGACATATGCGGATTGTTTAAGTCAGACATATGCGGACTATTGTCGATTTAAACCTTCCGAAATGTGGGTCGTCACAATAAATATTGTAATATATATATATATATATATATACTATTTTCAATATCTAAAGTGTCAGGATTTCAATGTGTTATGACTTCAAAATGTTATGAATTCAAAGTGTTACGATTTCAAATGTTATGATTTCGAAAGTGTTACAATTTTGATAGTGTTATTTTGGAAATGAATATTATTTAAAGTGAATAATGATATCGAATCGATATGTTTTTGAAATGAATATGATATTCTGATATGAAGTATGAACTATTTGAAATGAAATTACCACGGTGTGAAAGCTTTTGGTTGTTAAAGAGATCGGGACCGAATATTGTCATACTCTCTGCCAATACCGAAAACCACTTTAACAATTGTGTACGTCGTGGAGATTCCAGAATGAAGTAAGATGGTTTGGTGAATGATTCTGTATGCTATTTACGTAGCCCTGACTCCCGTGGGTCAGCTTGATGTGGCCAAAACAGGAGCCATGCTGGACCAAGTGAGGTCATTCCTCCGATCGTGCACCCTTTTTCGATACCATTCTATTACTGTGTGATTTGATTGAGTGCGCCTTTGATTTGGGAGTTTGTCATGAGGTGGACGGTAGTAGCGCCTATGCGTTACCACTAGTCCGGATCCGTAAACGGTATATCTGCCCTGGCATTGCCTCGTGTGCCTTGTCACATCCCCTATCACGCCTTCTACGAGTTTGTTTTGTGTCGTACCTATAGAGTTCTCCCTGATAACCCACTTACGAGTGGAGTTTACAATATCTGTATAGACTACGACATTATATAAAATGTGTTAAAGGGGATATGGGTAACGCCTTAACGCTATTTTAAAAGTTTACTTTACTATAACATATTATAATAGCGTTCGTAGATAGTTGCACGGATCCTTAGAGGATGGAAATCCCAAACATCTTTTAAGTTACTTGTATTTCAGTTGACATTTCACTTGAGTTGAATTTACTATATAAGAATGTTAATCCTGACTCGAGTGTTTTGTATTTTGATTTATGCTCGGGTCAGATCGAGTGTCACAGCATTTGAGCCTTACCTTTGGAGAATGGAGTTTTGTTTGAAGATATATCTATCAAGCTTTCAATTATTTCATTTTATTCCGATCACTTATGATCAGATTCGTCAGTTGCTTATGTATTACAGATTATGTTGTATTTTGTTTCAGACTCTGATGTTTAACGGTGACTTCAGGAACTACTATTTATCTATTCCACTGCATATTGTTACACTACTCTGTATGTGTGATTCTGTGGTTGATTTATTTACTGTATATGCTGAGTTTTGCCAAATATAAATTAACAGTCTGTTGTTTTGAGCAATTCAAGTCCGATATGTGCGGATGCAAATGGTTCGAAATACCAGGCCGTTATAAGTGGTATCAGAGCTTTGGTTTAGGCAAAACTTAGCATATGGAGTAAATTTAATCATAGAATCATAGCTGTTCAAGCTTGAATTTCTTCAATAGGATTCTGATTGCTTAGGATTTCTTTCGGATTTTTGGAACTCTTCCCTTTGTTTTGAAGTCCATTTTTGTCTTCTCCTACTTTTGTTCCATCCCATAGCTCCATTTCTATTAATATCTATAATAATTTGAGCTCGTCTTGCCACCTCAATTGGCAACTTCATCCTTGAGGGTGTGACCAATTCCATTGGCGGTCCCACTAATCCTAGTATGATTTGTAAAGGGATGAAACTCCTTTACAACAAGCATCGTTTCAACAGAGACTTCTATATACTCGGTTTCGAGGTTGTTATCTCTTGCAAAGCCTGAATCATCTCTCTAATAGGCAACTGGGTAATCCTCTTGTGATCAAATGTCGAATGCCTTTGGATTAAGTAGGCAGTTTTACCTTTTTTGTCTAATGTTCTACCTAATGATCTGGAATTCACCCTTATCGTCGAAGATTATCCTTATGTTTTGGTAAAGTCACTTCTCTTCCCTTTAAGTGAGAAACTGAATTTCCGTATCGATCTTATTCCTTGAATCTCGGTTGAGCTGGTTAAGGTCACTCGCGATTAATATTAGTCTATCCACCTTTCTCTTTTGTTATTCAATTATCTCATCTTCGTCTCAGCCTATCTTTCTTGTTAGAATACTTTGTAATTAGGATCCATCTAAGTTTGAATCTATATCCTTGTTTTGTAATCCATTCTTGAATCATCCTATGAGGAAGTGTATTTGTAATTAACATAAAAATGTTCTATATTCTGTTGTTTGAGTTGTTAAGGTTGGTTTGGGGTTTCGATCGATTCGTTTGGCCCACGCTGTCGATAGAAATTTCAAAACACTTGAACAAAGCAAACTGACTCAATGTTGTTTTCGAAATTGGTAAATGATATAATTTTATGTATGATTATATTTTATATATAAATGTGCAATTTTTCTAGAATTTGATGGTTAGATGAATTGGTTGTTAGAAAATGACAATACTAGATTATCATTTATTATTTTGTCAACATTTCTAAACCACCAACTATTGTTGTCTATTATAAGGTAACGAAATTATAAAACATGGTTTATAAATCGATTTGGAATTGAAATGAATTTAAATTAAAGATTTGAGAATTATATTTTCGGTGCTTTTCAAAATTTGGTTTACAAAGTTTTGGGAAAAGTATATATTATTTGAAGGTATTTTTGAATGAAATTTTTTTTACAAATAATTCTAAATTGGTAATCGGTGATCTCCTTTTTTCTGTTGGAAAATAATTTCGGTGATAACTGCAGCATCATCGACATTCATTTTCGAGTCTCAAAATGGAGAGACCGCTTAGTAGCTTTGCTGCACTTTCGTTTTGTAGATGGATTTGATTGAAATTTCTTGAGTATGATTCGATTTATAAAATATATCGGTATATGTATATATTTATTTCAAACTAGTGGGCATTGAAACCGGAAATTTAATTCTTAAATCCTGTATAAAGTTAGGGTTTTCAATTATTGAAATGAATCAAAAAAAAATGAAATATTTGAAGTGCTTAAAAAATTAAAATTAGAATTTAGACAACTTAAAACAGTTGAAATGGGATAAAATTTATTTGTATAATAATCAATTGCATTCTAACGTATATAAGTTACCTAAAACAATCAAAAAGTTAAAATGTTAATGAAATGTGTAATTCAAGATTAAACAAGAGAAATTTAAGTAATAAAAATGTTCAAACTAAGATTTTGCGTAATATCAATGTTGAAAATAAAAGGTGAATTTGTATAGTATTTAATTACCCTCAGATCCTTAATATAACTTACCTAGAAATAGTTGTATATTAATGAGAATAAGCAATTGAATATACAATATAAAGGAAAATAATGAGATGTCCAAAAAAATTATATTTTGTAAAAGGAAGTTTAAATAATAAATTGGATAATAAGTTGAATAATAAAAAGGGAATTAATTAGTGGAATAATATACGGATAACAACTGTTTAAACATGTCATATATGTTTAAAAATATACTAAGTGAAATAAACTAAATAAATAAAGAAGAATGCTAGTTAAGCAAATAAATAGGAACTTAAGAGTGAAATTGAATTTCAGGTGGAATCAACTCAACTGAATATAAATAGACTTAAAAACGATCCAATAAGTTTGGTTTTGAAAGAAATTTTTAAAACAAATGGTAATAAATTGAAACCAAATCAATTGATTGAAATACATTGAATTTAAGTCAAACAAAATGTGAATAAAATGACCATTATTTATTAGACAAAATGGATTGAAACCAAAATTGTTGAGCATTAATTAATTTTAAAACTAGTGAAAATTTATATAGTTTTAAATTAATTGTTGTATCTAATACTGTGTATTTTGAAGCGATCTTTCTTTCTGGTTGTTTCTATTCTCCCATCTTCTTCCTTTTTGGGGACGAAAAGTTTTAAGTGGGGGAGAGTGTAACGACCCGTAAATTTTAATGGTTTTATCACGCAATTAACTGAAATTTTGCTTGAAATTTAGTTATAAAATTTAGCAATGAAAATTTGATATTTGAAATATGTCTCTTAAACTAGCAAATGGTAGATTTCCAAATTCAATTTAATTCAATTTAATTCATATTTACCAGTGAAAATCTACCACTTGCTATGTTTAAATAGACGTAATCCAAATATCAAATTTTCATTACTTAATTTTATAACTAAATTTCAAGCAAAATTTCAATTAATTACATGACAAAACCGTTAAAATATACGGGTCGTTACACTCCCCCCCCCCACCTAAAACTTTTCGTCCCCACAAAAGGAAGGAGATAGGAGAATAGAACGACCAGAAAGAAAGATAGCTTCAAAATACTCAGTGTTAGATACAACAATTAATTTAAAACCATATAAATTTTCACTAGTTTTAAAATTATTTAATGTTCAACAATTTTGGTTTCAATCCATTTTATCCAATAAATGATAGTCATTGGTGTTTGACTTAAGTTCAATGTATTTCAATCAATTGACTTGGTTTCAAGTTATTACCATTTGTTTCAAAAAAAAAATTCAAAACCAAACTTATTGGATTTAACTCATTTATTAAGTCTATTTATGTTCAGTTGAGTTGATTCCACTTGAAATTCAATTTCACTATTCTTAAATTCCTATTTACTTGCGTAACTAGCATTCTCCTTTATTTATTTAATTTATTTAACTTGGTATATTTTTCAATATATATTACATGTTTAAACATTTATCATCCCTACATTATTCCACCAATTAATTCTTTTTTTATTATTCAACTTATTATCCAATTTATTATTTGAATTTCCCTTAACGAAATATCAATTTTTAGGACATCTCAATATTTTCCTTTATATTGCACGCTCAATTGCTTATTGCCATTAACATTTAAATATTTCTAGGTAAATTATATTTTGGATCTGAGGGTAATTAAATGCTATATAAATTTACCTTTTATTTACAACATTGATATTAAGCAAAAAATCAGTTTGAACGTTTTTATTACTTAAATTTCTCTTGTATAATCTGCAATTACACATTTCATTAACATTTTAACTTTTTGACTGTTTTAGGCAATTTATATATATATATATATATTAGAATGCAATTGATTATTATACAAATAAATTTTATATCATTTTAACTGTTTTAAGTTGTTTAAATTCCAATTTCAATTTTTTAAGCACTTCAAATATTTCAAATTTTTTTGATTCATTTCAATTATTGAAAACCCTACCTTAACACAGAATTTAAGAGTTAAATTTCAGGTTTCACTTCCCACCATTTTGAAATAAATATACATATACCTATATATTTTATAAATCAAATCATACTCAAGAAATTTCAATCAAATCGATCTACAAAACGAAAGTGCAGCAAAGCTACTAAGCGGTCTCTCCATATGGAGACTCGAAAACGAATGTCGATGATGCTGCAGTCATCACCGAAATTATTTTCCAGCGACAAAAAAGGCGATCACTGATTTACTACTTTAGAATTCTTTGTAAAAAAAAATGTCATTCGAAAATACCTTCAAAAAATATATATTTTTCCCAAAACTTTGTAAACCAAATTTTGAAAAGCACTAAAAATATAATTCTCAAATCTTTCATTTAAACTATTTCAATTCCGAATCAAATTATAAACCATGTTTTATAATTTCATTACCTTATAATAGACAACAATAGTTGATGGTTTAGAAATGTTGAAAAAACAATAAATGATAATTTATTATTGTTATTTTCTAACAACCAATTCGTCTAACTATCAAATTCCAGAAAAATTGCACCTTTATATATAAAATATAACCATACATAAAATTATATCATTTAACAATTCGAAAATAGTATTGTGTCAATTTGCTCCATTCAAGTGTTTTGGAATTTCTATCGACAACGTAGGCCAAGCGAATTGATCGAAACCCCAAATAAACTTTAACAAAACAATATAAAACAATTTTATGTTAAATACAAATTCACTTCCTCACAGGATGATTGAAGAATGGATCACAAAACAAGGATAGAGATTCAAACTTAGAGCGATCCTAATTATAGAGAATTCTAATAAGGAAGATAGGCTCGAGACGAAGATGAGATAATTGAATAACAAAAGAGAAAGGTGGATAGACTAATATTAATCGCGAGTTACCTTAACCGGGTCAACCGAGATTCATATCGATAGGGAAATTCAATTTCCCACTTGAAGGGAAGAGAATACCAAAACATCAGGGTAATCTCCGACTATAAGGGTGGAGTCGAGATCATTAGGCTGAACATTAGACAAAGAAGGTTAGCCTACCTACTTAATCCATAGGCGTTCGATATTCGATCACGAGAGGATTACTCGGTTGCCTATAGAGAGATGATTCGGGATTTGTAAGAGAAAATAGCATCGAAACCAAGGATATAGAAGTCTCCGGTGAATCGCTGCATCTTGTAAAGGAGTTTCACCCCTTTACAAATCATACTAGGATTGGTGGGACCGCCAATGGGATTGGTCACACCCTCAAGGATGAAAACGCCAAGTGAGGTGGCAGGACGAGCTCAAATTATTACAGAGATTATTAGAAATGGAGTTATGGGATGGAACACAAACAGGAGAAGACAAGAAAGGATTTCAGAACAAAGGGGAGAGTTCCAAAAATGCAAAAGAAATCTTAAACAATGAGAAACCTAATGAAGAAATTCAAGCTCGAATGGATATGATTCTATGATTAAATTTTACTCCATATGCTAAGTTTTCCTGAAACCAAAGCTCTGATACCACTTGTGACGACCTAGTATTTCAAACCATTCGCATACGAACATGTTGGACTTGAATTTATCAAAACGGCCGATTGTTAATTTATATTTGGCAAAACTCAGCATATACATTAAATAAATCAATCACAGAATCACAAACACAGAGTAATATAACAATAAGCAGCGGAATAGATAAATAGTAGTTTGTGAAGCTACTATTAAACATCAAAGTCTGAAACAAAATACAATAGAATCTCTAATACATAAGCAACTGACGAGTCTGACCATAAATGATTGGAATAATCTGAAATAACTGAAAGCTGGATAGATAGATCTTCAAACAAAACTCCAATCTCAAAAGGCGAGCCTCAAATGCTGTGACACTCGGTCTGGCCCGAGCATAAAGCAAAACACAAAACAATCGAGTCAGCATTAACATTCTTATGTAGTAAATTCAACTCAAGTGAAATGTCCACTGAAATACAGGTAACTTAAAGGACAGTTGGGATCTCCATCCTAAGGATCCGTGGAACTATCTACTATGTAGTAATATACGATATTATAATATGTCTATAGTAAAGTAAACTATTAAAATAGTGTTAAGGCGTTACCCACATCCCCCTTAACACATTTTATATAATGTCGTAGTCTATACAGATACTGTAAAATCTACTCGCAAGTAGGCTATCAGGGAGCGCTCCACAAGTACGACACAAAACAAACTCGTAGAAGGCGGATAGGGCATGTGACAAGGCACACGAGACAATGCCAGAGTGATATATCGTTTACGAATCCGGACTGGTGGTAACGCATAGCAGCTACTACCGCCCACCTCGTTACACACTCCCAAATCAAAGGTGCACCCAATCAAATCACAAAGAAATAGAATGGTATCGAAGAAATGTGTCCGATCGGAGGAATGGCCTCACTTGGCCTGGCATGGCTCTTGTTTTAGCCGCATCAAGCTAACCCACGGGAGTCAGGGCTATGTAAATAACATACAGAATCATTCGCCAAACCATCCTACTTCGTTCTGAAAACTCCACTATGTATATAGTTGTTAAAGTGGTTTTCAGTATTAGCAGAGAGTATGACAATATCTGATCCCGATCTCTTTAACAACCAAACTCTTATTTCACACCGTGGTCATTTCATTTCAAATAGTTCATACTCATATCAAAATATCATATTCATTTCAAAATCATATCAATTCGACATCATTATTCACTTTAAATAATATTCATTTCCAAAATAACACTTTCAAAATTATAGCACTTTCGAAATCATAACATTTGAAATCATAGCCCTTTGAAATCATTACATTTTGACGTCACAACACTTTGAAATCCTGACACTTTAGATATTGAAAATAGTATATATATTACAATAGTTATAAATTAATATAGTTTATATTTTAAAACAATTTATATGTTAAAATAGTTTATATACATTAAAAATACTTTATATAATAAAAATAGTTTCCTCCAATTTCACAAATCGATTCAAATCAACTTAAATTTCAAAAATTCAATCTAAATCAATCCCAATTCAACTCTTACAATTAAAAAGGTTAACCATTCAAATTCTCAATAGACCATTTCAATTTTTATCGATTTCAAATCAAGGTTTGAACTATCCTTTCAATCCCAATAAGATCCAAAGTTTACATATTCAAACACTTCCAATATAAGTTTCATCTATATTTCAACATTTAACTTTAATTTTTTTTCAATTTGAAAAATATTCACTTAATCGTTTTAATAATAGTTAAATAAAATCTCAAATTACACATTTTGATCAAAACTAAATATTCAATTTCAATTTATCTATATTTGAAAATATTCATTTTATCACTTTTACTCAAAATCAAGTTATCCAATTTTAAATTTTATATCTTTAAACCTCAAAATCAATAGGTTCAGATCAATTTTACTTAAATTCAATTATTAGACAAATTAAATTTCAAGTCATATTTAATTTATCTTTCCAACCTCTATTTATTTAAATTTATTTCAAAAATCTATTTAAAAATATTAATATAAATTTTAAATAAATATTTTAAAACATATTATATATATACTAATTAAATTTAACTTTATTAAATGTATTTTTATTAAATCTTATTTTATATATTTTTAAAATAATAAATTTATAAGAAAGATCTTAAAAATTATATTTTCAAAACTAACTTATATATTTAAAAATTCCAAAACACAAAATTTTAAAATTTAGACATATATAAAAATAACATATATATATTTTTTTTTTTAAAATCAATATTTATTATAACTTTATATTTCCTTTCAAAACTTTGGAAATCATTTTCACAATATCGACCAACGATGTCCGTATATAATTTTCTATCCTATGGTCAAGTGGTACGGATATTTATCATTCAATCCGCAATTTAAATATCTATGGGTATATATCATTTCTACCCGCAATCCCAAAAATTCAAAATCAATGAAAATCTCTTGGGTTTATCATTTCAATCCATAATGATTTTTCCCAATCTATAATATCATTCGGATATGAATCATTTCAACCCATAGTGAATTTCAAACTAACAGGGAACTTGCAGAGTGAGAACAAATATAATAATAATATCATATCAACAACAGACCTATATCATTAGTAACATATTTAAATATAATACAAATAATAGGTTATGGCGTCATATGTCATAGGTGAATAGTTACAGATAATGGCAAATCATGTTTAAAAATTAAATAACTAGCAATTCAAATTTAACAGCATATTTCAATTGTCATTTCAAGTGAAATCAAATTTACTAACTATAAGAATGTTAATCGTAAATTATATCTTACCTTTCGAGGCTAGAGAAATAAACGAGAATGAAAGCGAATGAACACGGACAAACACACGGATCGAACCAGCGTGACAGTGACAAGGTTGGAATGCTGCGACAGATTCCATATTGAGGAAGTAAGTCAGGATGGACGAGAGATTGATGCAACAAAATATATGTTATATATATAAAAAATTCCTAAAATCAATTTATGAACTCATATTTGAAAACCAATATTTAGTTCAAACATATATAAATTAGATCTCCATATATATTTGAAAAACCAAACTCCTATATACTTATCTATATAGATTAAATATATATACATATATACTGATACACATATTATATATTCTAAAAGTCAATATTTATTATAAAATCAATATAAATTTACTTTATTTTAACACAGTTGCCTAACATACATGCAACTGAAGTAAACTTTTATATATAGCAAACACATTATATTATATTAGATACTACTGACATGACGTTATATATAACTAACAAATATATTGCTGACATACAGGGGCGAAGCCTCCATGCAAATGGGGTAGGCACGTGCCTACCCCAGTTTTTGAAAAAAAATATAGATGCAACAACTTCATTCTCCAGAACAAAAGAAAAGAAGGGTCTGTCTCTTTTCGTTTCACTTATTATTTTATAATAATATCAGAAATTGTTTATTTTCTTAAACATTCATTATTTCATAAACATATGACTTCTCCTGGAAAATAATAATGTTGGAAGCTGTTTATTTTCTTTCCAGCATTACACTTTACTTTTTTATATTTTTTTATTACACTCTGACATAAAAAAAATCGTCTAGCGTCTGTCGCCTTCGAAACCCAGTACACTTTGTGCCTACACCAACATTGTGTCCTGCCTCCGCCACTGCTAATATATATTAGATATATATATATATATATATATATATACACGTACATCGGTGTAAACTTCAATATATAACTAACATATTATATTAGATACTACTGATATAAACTTTATACATAACTAACAAATATATATATATATATATATATATATATATATATTACTAACCTGTATTAGATGTAAATATATACATGCACCACAACTTCCACTTTTTATAAAATGCAACATATACATACCTTTCCAACATATAATATAACTTATATAAACTAGCGGTAATATAAACTGACTACATATAACATAAGTAAATTTATATACACACACAACAGACCATTATCTTATAAAACTATATATATACAAAAAGATCACGAAATCTATATTATGTTAAAATATATACACAACGTATTATATATATATATATATATATATATATATATACATACAAGAGGGTTATGCAAGGGGTGAAATAGCAGCATACTGCAGCATTTAATATTAAATGCTATCGGGAGTAGTTTTTTTTTTTTACTAGAGTGGAGTGTTCCACATCTCTATCAAGTATTCTGTAAATATTTGTATATAGGTTCCCAGAGCATAACATGCTATGAATCTTATTGTCTGGTCTAATATTTTATATAATACGTGGTAAACCTGTTGGTTCATTTAATTGAAACTACCTTACTGGCAATTGCAAGTGCAACACCCAAGGGTGCAGTAAGTAGAATATTGAACTAGGAATTAGGAACCTTGTTCTTTTTATTTTTTCAGAGTGTTCTAATTTTGTGTTCAATTTCTTGTAGAATTCATTGTATGTGTTTATCTCATCATCATATAGTTCAAACCAGTTTGTCTTTTTTAAATTATCTTCTTGTATCTATTTTGATAGCATTTTGTAATATTCTTCACCCACTAGTTTCATGATTCTATCTGTAAGTTGTATTTCTATTTTACTTTCTACTAGATAAAAGGTATGCTCTAGATTTTTTAATACCTGTTCTTTGTCTAATTTGGGCTCATATGTTAAGTTTAAAAATTTCTTTGAATGATTTTCTTTAAAATCTTTGCCATGTTGTACTATTGATTTTCATTTAGCTTTGTTTGTTTTAGTATAATTAAAAGTTTTACCATGAAATTTTGTTCAAAATAATTTTGTAATGAATCTATGTTTTCAATTTTTGGAAAATTGCTCATCTTAGTTTCCTAATCATTCTTCTCTGTGATTTTATAGTTAGGTTCATTTTTTGAAACTATCCATTTTTTCCATTAGAAATCTCTACAGAATCTTTTTGTTATTATTATGTTTCCTGGTTCGCTAAGGTAATTAAATTTGTTAAATATTTGGATGAAATTTGCCTCACAGTCATATATATTTATTAGTTCGTGTTTATACTTTTGTTTCAAAATACTTATTATCTAGTGTTTCTGGTCTTCTGTAATGGTTGTATTATTCTTCATAATGTTTATTATGTTTAACATGAATTTATCTTCTAAATATTGTTGTAATTTTTCCATAAATTTCTTTTTATTATTATTTATTTCTTTTTTGAAAGGTTGGTTGATCTGTTTGAGAAAGTAGCCAAAGCTTTTGGAAATACTAGGATACATTTCTACATGAAACAGTAGAATTCTCTTGTTTTTTCATACTAATTCATTACCTATGTTATACTCAGGTTATTTTAAAATAATTCTGTTTCTTAGAAACCTTTACCAGAACCCTATATCTTAAATCATTTTTCCTCACATTGTCATCCTAAGGGTCTACTATTTCCCTCACATGTACTTCTTTCGACTAACGGACTTACGTCTGTTAGAATTACTTGTTAAGCTTATAGCAACTAGTGTCAACTGTTTACAAGAAACATGGCTTATTTAAACATAATAAGCATAACATAAGTGAGAATTTTATGAAAGGGTAAGAGGACTTACATAGCTGCAGCAGTCTTGTATCTTTTCTTTCCTTAGCTTTGACTAAATGTTTAGTTACTCATGATCTTAGAAGAAGAAGAGAGGTTGAAGAAGATGGCCATTAAATAAAAGCTTATATTAATTTCACAATGGGTTACAATACTGATTTTTCGATATCTACAACCATACTGACTTGCCAAATATATAGGCAATTATTACACATAATATTATGGACAGATGTCCATTACAAACTTACAATAGTAGGTAAAGAGACCTACCTCTTAAGCTAATAGTACAAGCACTCAGAAGATTTTTAGAGGAAAAGGACATGCAAAATATTACATCTGTAAAGTTATAGATAGTGGAGAAAAAAGTTCTTTGTCTTCTTTTGTCTGTGGAGATAAGGACTTTATCCTTTTGTCGCTAGATATTATTTTATTTTGTTTCTTTATCAGTGGAGCATATTCTTCTTTTCTTCATTCGTCAGTAGACATTGTAGTGGAATCTACGTCATCTCTATCATTTTTATTTGTATTTTTCGGGACCTTGCTTTCTTGTAACTCTTAATCATAGAAGGTTTAGGATGATAAATATCAAAAATTTTATAACCTGACCTGTGTTCTTCTAATGCATCTGTAATATATAATTTGATCACTGGAGTTTCTGCATATAGGTATAATTTGTTGTGATCGCAGTCTCCATCATCTACGATCCTGGCTGCTCTGTACCTTTCATATGTTTGTTCGTTTATTTTAACACTTTCTGTCTTAGTTGGAATGAAATTTTCATTCCAATTATCAAAATCTGGATCTAAGAACTTTGCTTTAATTGAACCATATGTTTTGTAGGTCCAAACGCTGTTTTTCCAAAATGCGGAGGTACGGACTTAAAATCCATGTATATATCTGTGGCTAATATGTTTGTCAGATGTTCTGTTATACTTCCGATGGGCTCAGGAAGGTCATCTTGGGCCCATTCATCAAAATAAACCCTTTTGACTAGGCCATAGTTTATGAGGGTAGTTGGGTCATATGTAATTCTTTCGTGGACTAGGTATTTGTAACTTGTAAGGTTAAGATTTATTTGTGGTACTGCACAAATTATTGTGCAAGGGCAATTTGAGGATGTGTTGAGGGATCTTTCGAATTGTTTTGTGCAAGGAATATTGGTATTCCTTAGGATTTCCCATTCAATCTGTAGTCCTTCTGTCTTCATTCCTGAAATATTAGAAAGGAATTTGCAGGTTTTGTTGAAGACACCAGGGGAGAGTTCATTCGGATGTTGTAGGAAATATAATTCCCTTGTGAGCTGTTCTGGAAAGTTGGGTAGGATTATGGGCCTTTGGTTTGGGCTTGGATAAGCTTGGTTTGTATAAATTTGTTTGGGTGTTCCAAGGCTTATGAGTTTGTTAGGTTCGGTTGTTTTGACTATGTTGGCAAAGGAGGAAGTTTGTGGCCTGAGACTAACTGCCGAAGAGGTTTAGGGTAGCTCGCTTTTAATATGTCTTCCTAACGTTATTTGTTGGAGGCTTTGTATATCTTCCAAAATGACATAGTCTTTTCCAAACATTTTTTGTAATTCATTTGTAGCGGCTTCAAAAGAATTAAAGCCCTTGTACAACGGTTTCCAGTATCTAGGATTTTGTTCTAGAAATTTGATCTTGACGATCATTTGTTCCCATGTGGTATAAATACCAGCATCAGGTCCTGTAAAAAGACCATAGTAGATATATTTTGTTTTTTTCTCTTGTGTGAATATGTGTACTAAGGTGTATAACACACTTAGTTTTTGTTTGTTGGACTCTTGCGGAGTCTTCATATTCCATGTATTGTCTAGAACAAGCTGTTGTTCTTCTGTGACTTTCGTCTTTGTAACAAAATGGTTTGTTTTATATGTCTTCAGATAGATGGATTTAGATCTTCCATATCCATATCTGCAATGTAGATGTTAGAAAGACATATAAAGATGATTATCTCAATAATCTGGATAACTAATCAGGTAGGAAATTATTTTTCCCTTTTATATGTTCCCAACAAATATTGGTTCCAAATTAGAAATAGCATGTTTGAATTTTAGCCATCTATTGTTTATGGTTCCTTTTTCTTTTTTATTGTCCGTATATTTTACTATAGATTCACAGTCTGTTCTTAATGTTATTTCCTTTTGAGATATTATAAATAATTTGAATGATCCTAGAACATAGATTATAGCTAATATTTCGTAATCTAAGGATGTCATGTATCCTTTTTCTTTGTATACCCCTGAAGTGTATCTACATATTTTTTCTATGGATTTATTTTCGTATTTATTATTTTTACTTAATAAAATTCCTCCCCATTCTAGGGAAGATCCATCTGTTTCAATTATTAAATAGTCAGTTTGTAATGGCAAACTTAATGGTTTTAAGTTTTGGGCTAGTTCTTTTATTTTTTGAACTTGTTTTATATCTTCTATGTTAAAATCTCTATTTCCCTTTGGGCTTGCTTTGTTATAAAGAGGGCCTGTATATTTTGAAAGATCTTTTATATAGGGCCTCGCATAATTTACAAGTCCTAAAAAAGCTTGTAACTGTTTTAAACTTTCTAGTTTATCAGGGAATTCTAGAATTTTTTGGGTTATATGAGGTTGCAATTCTATAATTCCTTTACCAATTTTTGCTCCCAAAAATTCTATGTTGTTCTTTATCAACTCTATCTTTTTCTTGGACATAATTAATCCATGTGCTTCTATGAGTTCTAACACAGTATATAAGTGTGATATGTGTTCTTGCTTAGTTTTAGAAAATACAAGAATATCATCTATGTATACACAAGTGTATTTATTGCAGTTTTGGAAAACATTATCCATTTTTCTTTGGAATATTTGTGGTGCATTTTTTAGGCCAAATGGCATTACTAGCCATTCATAATGTCCTTCACTGCATGTAAATGCAGTCCAAGGTATGGATTCAGGATGCATTTTCACCTACCAAAATCCTGATTTTAAATCAAATTTGGAGAACCAATTTGATCCTTGTATTTTATTTATTAATACGTCTTTATTTGGAATACAATATCCATCTTCATGGGTATTGTCATTCAGTCTAGTATAGTTCATAACCATTCTAGATTGGCCACGCTTTCTTTCAGATTCTTTTTGGACAATAAATGTTGTTGTCCTGTGTCTTGAATCTGTTTTCCTAATAATATTTAAGTTTGTTAGAATTTTTATATGCATCTTGAATTCTTCCATAATCCAAGTATCAAATTTTGGAGATCCTGTTTTTATGGTTAAATCTGGATTAATTATGTCTAATTTACATTGTATAGTATATTTATTCCAATATTTCAATGGTTTTTCTCCAATAATTTCTATTTTTTCCAGTTTAGAAATTAATGATCTATATCTTCAGTTGTTAATAACAATCTACTTATATTTCTTGGATTTATAAGTTGGATATATCGTTAATAAATCCTTTTCTTTTGTAATCATAGTTTATAGGGGAATCTTGCGTAAATTTTTCATTCTCATTTTCTTGAGTATCTGTCAATATATTTTGTTTATTTTTTATTTTGCATTGTCCTGGTATAGGGCAATCACAATCTGTTTTCATTTTTTCCACTGTATGTTCTGTATTCCCACCACGCTTCTCAAGCGCATATTCTGATAGCATTGGGGTTAATGTAGTTTTTTTTGAAATTTTTATATAGTCTTTATTAAATGCAAAACTTCCGTTATCATTTAATAAGAAATCTAATCCAAGGATTAGTTTTATTCCTCCAAGATTTAATTCTAAAACCCATAATTGTTTTAAATTGTAATAGGGGGGCCATTCTCCACAAGTATTAGTAAAGCTTATGTTTATATTTTTTACAATATTTATGATAATATTAGTAGTTTCATCAAATTGGATACTTTGTTTTAGTTTATCTGCTTTGGTGACATACTTGTATGGTAAAAGACTAGAACAAATAGTTGAACTAGTAGCACCAGTGTCTATAAAAGCTAGTATCTGTATTTCTAATCCTTTTATATTAAGTTTTGTTGGAATACGTAATTCTTTTAGGTTTCCTGAATTACATATTAGCGGAATTTGTATTGGTTTATCAATGTTATTTAAGCTGTTATTGTTTTCATATGATGTTGATTCATCATGGATAACATTTTTCTTTTTATCTAAAGTTATAATTTTTTCTTTTATTTCTTCTATTTCTATTTCAATGTTATTTGTTCTTTCTTCAAGGATTTTAATTCTATCTTCATTTTTCTTATTTTTATCTGTGTAAACAGGTTTATTTTCTTTAGGTAAGTCTATGTTAACTTTTTTTTTGCACATATATGGCATACTTCCATTATGCATTCTATGCATTTAAATCTTTTATCAAAAGCAAGGTACCAAGGACAAAATTCACATTTTGTGGTATCTGTTCCCATTTTATGTTTGAAATTATGTTCACATAAATCCTTATTGACTATATTTAGTAAGTATTCCTGTGGTATATTTTCTTGAAAATCCGTTAATTCATCAATGAACGTATAATTGGATGTTTGTATTTGTTCTTGTTCTTCTAATCCTTCTAAGGATATTATAGAATATATTGTAGAGGTTTCTGAAACGTCAGAAGCGATTTCTATTAAATCTTCTTTTACTGAATCTACAAGGTTAGATTCTTTAGTAAATAAGTTGTGCCTTCTTGGACATGAAGAAGACAAGTGTCCTTTTTCATTACAAGCAAAACATGTAATTGTATTTGTATATGTTTTTCTTGGATTATATGTTCTTACATGCCTTTCCTTATTAAGGTATAGTTTTTTAGCATTAGATTTTCTTAAATAGTATTTTTTAGCATATTTCTTTTTAAATTTAGGTTTTCTATCTATACTATAATTTATTGATCCAAATTGTTGTGGAGTGTATATTTGTCCACAAAACCCGTAATTTTTCTGTTTTAATTCTCTTTGGATTTGTATGTAGGTATATTTCTTTTTTAACTCAGTAATTATATGTGTTATTCTTATACCAATGTTATCATATCCTTTGGGAATATTATGAGAGTTATTCTCATAGCTCTCTATCCAAGATCTATGTATTTCTTTTCCTAAATCACCTGGTAATTTAGAAAATAATCTATTTCCTATTTCAGTGCTATAATAATTTCCAGAAATAGTTGCATAATGCAGAAATTCTTTTAGGAATTTCATTATATATTTCCAATCTAATAATTGGATTTGTTCTAAATCTCTCATGGCTTCTTGTTGTCTTATTATTACTCCTGTATTTACATCTCTTCCTGTAATTATTCTGTGCATTGTATAAGCAAAGTTATATATATTACTTCCTTGTATGACTAGGTTAGTTATTTCTTCAGGAAAGTTTTGTTTATAGGCTTCCCATATAGCTTTAGCTATATCTCCTAAGTAGTTCTTAGCTATTCTGATCATTTCTTCACCAGAATTTATGTTTGTATGCCTAGCTGCATAATCTCTTGCTATAGCACCAGTCCATTGCTCCAGATATGTATCCAATAATTGTGGATGACATTCTGTGACATTTAGTATTACTGAATTATTTTTGAAGAAAGATATTTCATTTGGTAATCTTTTTCCTATTGTTCCTATATTTTTATTTTCATTTGTGTAAGGATCAACTGGCTAGGGGGTTGTCCTAAAGTATATGGCATTGTTTCTTGGTTTTTATTTGGATGTGAAACTCCTGAGCTTCCACTTTCTTCATGGTCAGCTAAGTCTATGTGTTCTGTGAAGTTTGATATTATATCTTCTAAAATATTTTGCTCTTGTATCTCATTGTTTGCTCCTTGAGATTCTTCCAAGAAGTCATCTAAATTATATATTTCTCTTATTCTTATATTTTTTTCATCATCGATGTAAACAAAAGTATTGTCATTTATCTGTTTTGTTATCCTCATTTGTTGTTCTAATTCATGTATATCATATGGTTCAAGGACCATTCCCATTTCTTGTGGATATATTATTTTATCCATTAATTCTTTTATTTAGTTCTTCTACCTCATCATCAGTTTCTATTTCTTATTGGTTTGAAGGTCCATAATCTCTGAATCTTATAGACATGGATTTGTCTAAATTACTATATGTTACAACATTGTTAGGTTTTAATGTTGCTGTTGTATTGTTAGGATTATCTATTTTCCATTCATGGCGAGCAAGAATAGAAGAATCTATTTCCATAGGTTTTATAAAGCTTATTCCTGTGGAATTTAATGTTTCCATGACTTTATCCAATGAAGGTCCAGCAGTATGTTCCTTCCTATGAAGTATTCAAAGCTTTTTGTTTGTATGATTATTTTTATGTGTTTGTAGAAATCATTTAATGTCATGGTAAAATTTGGGGCTATACAAACAATCCCTATGTTATTGTTCATATCAACCTCCATCATTCCAAATATGGCTTTATCCATCTTGGTGCCTATCATCTATTAAGATCAATAATAATTTTGTTCCAATTTTTTCTCTGACTAGTCCTCTTATGCCTATGACTAATAGTCCTAAGTGGATTAATTTGTATTTTTGGATCTTTAGTTGTTTTATAGCTTCTTGTGACATATAATTTATTATTTGTTGACCTCCATCTGGAATGGAAAGGATTTCTTCCCTATGGTGTCTATACAATCCTGTTATTGCCGTAAACAATCATGTTCTATATATTTATCTTGGATTTAATGAATTTAATTGATTATTAGAAAATATTTCTATGTCCCTATTTAAGTCAATTATTTCTTCTAATTGGGCTTGTGTATTGTTAGTTCTTCTTAACATATTATCAATCCAGCCTGTGGATGATAATCTATTGGATTCTGTAGGTCTTTCTGTTAGTGTCCTAGATGGTCCAGTGAAGGATAATCTTCTATTATTCATATTTGGTCAAGTTTTTTGTACATCAAAAAGTTGATTTTAAACTTTTTACTTGTAATATGTGTTGTAGGATCATTTGGTCCTAGTTTTAAGCTTGATAATTTTTCTGTAAGTTGACTTATATCATGATCTTTTTCTTGTGTTGTTTTATCTAGATTATTTATTTGCCTATCCAAATTAGTAATCTGCTTATCCACCAAGTCTATTCTACCATGGATTTGGGTTAACATTGCAATAATAGTATTGCACATCAAACATATTGTATTATCTCCCTTACTTTGGTAAGTATCTTTATTATATCCTGCTGATAATGTTTCATTCTGTTTGAGCATCATGTTAACATGTCTAGTTGCTTCCAAATAATATGTATTATCGTAACCCATCTTAATTTAACTGTATGTACTTAATTTCTTGTAACAGTTTTTCAATTTGTTGTATTTGTAATTCGAATTGTTTCTTATCTTTTTCTGATTGTTCTTTTATTTGTAAGATTAATTCTTTGGATTTTATTTCTATGTCTTTAGGTTTATTTTGTTCGATCATCTCTTTCAGTTTTATTATATTATTTTTGTTTGGGAATTCTTTCAACTTTATGACCTTAAATTTATTTATTAATTTTTCTAAAGTTATTTCCATATTATCTATCTTATGTAAATAGGCTTTTAAGTAATCTTGGTTATTAGAGATTTGTTTTAATAAATTTTTTTTTCAATTATGCCTTCGAGGACTAATTGCATTAGGTTATAATGTCTTTCGTTATAATGATCTAGGTTTTTACTTAATTCTATAATTAGGTCTGTTATGGTGTTCATATGCTCTGATTCAGAATGCACCTTGTGGGTATATGTTGAATCTTTTATATAGCATATGTGTTTTTGTTTATCTAATGTAATAATCATTTTTATTGGATTATTAATCTCAAAATTTAGGTAATTGAATTTTTTATAACTCATGTTTATTGGGTCAAGTAATCTTTAAGCTCTGATACCAATTACAAGGGGGTTATGAAAGGGGTAAAATAGCAGCATATCGAAAAATCAGTATTGTAACCCACTGTGAAATTAATATAAGCTTTTATTTAATGGCTGTCTTCTTCAACCTCTCTTCTTCTTCTAAGATCATGAGTAACTAAACATTTAGTCAAAGCTAAGGAAAGAAAAGATACAAGACTGCTACAGCTATGTAAGTCCTCTTACCCTTTCATAAAATTCTCACTTATGTAATGCTGATTATGTTTAAATAATCCATGTTTCTTTGTAAACGATTGACACCAGTTGCTATAAGCTTAATAAGTAATTCCAACAGACGTAAGTCCGTTAGTCGAAAGAAGTACCATGTGAGGGAAATAGTAGATGCTTAGGACGACAAGGTGAGGAAAAATGATTTAAGATATAGGGCTCTGGTAAAGGTTTCTAAAAAACAGAATTATTTTAAAATAACCTGAGTATAACATAGGTAATGAATTAGTATGAAAAAACAAGAGAATTCTACTGTTTCATGTAGAAATGTATCCTAGCATTTCCAAAAGCTTTGGCTACTTTTTGAAACAGATCAACCAACCTTTCAAAAAAGAAATAAATAATAATAAAAAGAAATTTATGGAAAAATTACAACAATATTTAAAAGATAAATTCATGTTAAACATAATAAACATTATGAAGAATAATACAACCATTACAGAAGACCAGAAACACTAGATAATAAGTATTTTCAAACAAAAGTATAAACATGAACTAATAAATATATATGACTATGAGGTAAATTTCATCCAAATATTTAACAAATTTAATTACCTTAGAGAACCAGGAAACATAATAATAACAGAAAGATTCTGTAGAGATTTCTACATAGAATGGAAAAAATGGATAGTTTCAAAAAATGAACCTAACTATAAAATCAGAGAAGAATGATTGGGAAAACTAAGATGAGCGACTTTCTAAAAATTGAAAACATAGAATCATTACAAAATTATTTTGAACAAAATTTCATGGTAAAACTTTTAATTATACTAAAACAAACAAAGCTAAATGAAAGCCAACAGTACAGCATGGCAAAGATTTTTAAAGAAAATTACAAAGAAATTTTAGACTTAACAGATGAACCCAAATTGGACAAAGAACAGGTATTAAAAAATTTAGAGCATACCTTTTATCTAGTAGAAAGTAAAACTGAAATACAACTTACAGATAGAATGATGAAACTAGTGTGTGAAGAATATTACAAAATGCTATCAAAATAGATACAAGAAGATAATTTAAATAAGACAAACTGGTTTGAACTACATGATGATGAGATAAACACATACAATGAATTCAACTAACAAGGGAAACTACAAGAAATTGAACACAAAATTAGAAACTCTGAAAAAAATAAAAAGAACAAGGTTCTTAATTCCTAGTTCAATATTCTACTTACTGCACCCTTGGGTGTTACACTTGCAAGATGCCAGTAAGGTAGTTGCAATTAAATGAACCAACAAGTTTACCACGTATTATAGGAAATATTAGACCAGACAATAAGATTCATAGCATGTTATGCACTGGGAATCTATATACAAATATTTACAGTATATATATATTACTAACTTGTATTAGATGTAAATATATACATGCACCACAACGTCCACTTTTTATAAAATGCAACATATACATACCTTTACAACATATAATATAACTTATATAAACTAGCGGTTATATAAACTGACTACATATAACTTATATAATTTATATACACACATAACAGACCATTATCTTATAAAACTATATATATACAAAAAGATCACGAAATCTATATTATGTTAAAATATACACAAAACGTATTATATATATGTTTGTATATATACGTGTGTGTGAACAAAATAAAACAACGAGGAGAGAGCAATGCTCGGCTAGGTGGTGATAGGTGCCTGGAAGTAAGGGGAATGGTGCACTGCATGGAGATGATGGGTTTGACACAAGGTGGAGGTGGTCTGTGCCATGCAGAGGTGAAGGAAGGCTTGGGTCCAAGGTTGATGGGTTTTGGAGTGATGTGAGTTGGCGAGACAGGGGAGATGTGGAGGCAGTGGTCGGTGTTCGCGTGTGAGGGAAGGTGGATGCTCGGCGGGGCTGCTTCACGATCTGACTATGGAGGTGTTACAAGCGGATCTGGTGGAGGGATGGATTCGTGGAGCACTACTGTCGTGTGGTCGAGGCTTGCTGTTTGGGTTTGAGGCTGCCAAAGGTTGACGTGGGCTGTCAGGGTGGAACGCGGAGGAGGGGAAAGAGGCGCAGTCGGTTGTCGGTGAACTGAGGGGAGCTGCACGTGTCCGTAGGTGGTGGGGCGAGATGGGTTTGAGGCGAGGGGAAGGTTCGTCCAGTGGCTGCTAACAAGGCGGAATAGAGAGGCAGGCATGGAAGAGGAGTTCCGGCCAAAAGGAGAAGACGCCGGGATGAGATGGAGATGGTGAGTCGTTCTCGTGTTTATATAAGGATTAATTTTGTATTTAGGCCACTTTTGCAAACAAATTACAAGAATAGCCCACTTTGCAAACTTATAACGGAAATAGACCAGTTTTGGCCACGTAGGACGACACGTGTACTGGCGGCATCTCAAATGCCGCCAGTACACGTCTTTGTGGCATAATAACACTGGCGGCATTTGAGATGCCGCCAGTTAGCGGCATTTGAGATGCCGCCAGTTAGCGGCATCCCAAATGCCGCTGATTCTGCTGCCCTCTGTTTAGTTTCCAGCCCTTCCTCCTTTCATCCTCACTCCCCCTTCTCTCATCCCCTCTTTAAAAAAGAAACGAACCCACCCCCCCCCCCAAATCACCAAAAATCAAAATTTGAAGCTTCCAACTACCAAAATCTACTTAGGGAAGGAAGGAATAACATCTAATTCTTCCTCTTTGACAGGTTATTAGCTATAGCAGGTAGGTTATTTGTGGAAACCCTAGTTCCATTTTTTTAATTTTATTTGTTGTTTGGTATCAAGTGATAATAGTTTACAAGTTGATTGAATAAATTGTAGAATGGCTCCCAAGTGTGTACCGACCATATGTTATTTCGATGGCGAATTGGTTGTTGATGAAGTTAATTGTGGAAAATATGTGGGGGGGTCGTGTAAGCCAGCTAAAGTGTTGAGAGGTTGTAATTTGATGCAGCTGAAAGAATCGATCTATAAAGTGACCAAGATAAAATCTAAAGAATTTGACATAGAGGTAGTGTGTAATTGGCCGACGGGCTCAGGATCGAAAGCCATAAAAATAGCCGATGATGACAATGTCAAGCTAATGTTTTCAGCGACACCGAAATCAATTGAGCTGTTTGTTGGGAAAATTAGGCGCTTGCAAGTAGAAGAACCCGTACGAGAACGAGAAGTTAACAGTGTTATTGAGGAGCACCGAAGAACGGTTGAGGTGGTAAGTATCAGTCGTGGAGACGCGTCATTGAGTTTCATTAACCCGACTATGCCAGCGATGTACAGTCAACAACAAGGTCTGTATGGATATCCTTCGTGTATGACATATCCACAGGGCATTCAGTATACGTACCCCTATCCAAGTCAAGGCACCGTTACGCATTTGCTCGGAAGGTGAAACATTTGTTTATGAAAATTTGGTCCTATTAATATGATAGTTGGGCGCAACTTAACAATTTTTTTCGTCTTATATGCAGTTATCTTCCTTGTCGACCAACACCGCCTAGTCCCGTTGGACCATCACAATGCCATATGTCTCAATTTATGTATCCAACTCCGTCCGAATTATATGATCTTAGTCAGAGGTATGTCTCATGAAAAATCAAATTTGTGTAGGTAGTAATTACGGTAATGATTTTAAAGTAATACGTATGTTTAAATAGCAGATTCATCGCAAACGATACTGCTATGCAATCTAATGCTGATTTGGAGAATGTAAACGTAAACGTAAACGTGAACAATGAAGATGTTGATACTGAGATGGACGGGGAAGAAGGTGAAGATGGCAATGATGAACCCCACGTAAATAGTATGGATGTAGTGAACGTGGTGGAGAACGACATGTCGTGGATAGGTAGTATGCAAGTGAACAATGAACCTTTAAACTATGATTTTCCGATTGAAGACAATATTTCCGAAGACAGCGATGAGGTGGAAATGGAAGTTCCTTTGGATGATGACTTGTGCAATACACAAATTATGGCAAGGTCAATCGTTGCAAATCTTGGCTTCAACAATGAGATGTTTTCAACCGCAAGCGTTGAGAATGGATTTAAAGTTCGTATGATTTTTGAGACGAAAGCCAAGTTGTTACAACAGTTGAGCGAATGGTCGATTTTGCATGTCGTATCTTTTAAAGCAATAAAATCAAATAAAACCAAATACACCGCCATTTGTAATATAGATGGAAATTGTCCATGGAGACTTCATGCTATTGTTTCAAAAAAATCGAAGCAGACTTGATACCAAACAGCAAATAAAATTAAAAAAATGGAACTAGGGTTTCCACAAATAACCTACCTGCTATAGCTAATAACCTGTCAAAGAGGAAGAATTAGATGTTATTCTTTCCTTCCCTAAGTAGATTTTGGTAGTTGGAAGCTTCAAATTTTGATTTTTGGTGATTTGGGGGGTGGGTTCGTTTCTTTTTTGAAGAGGGGATGAGAGAAGGGGGGGTGAGGATGAAAGGAGGGAGGGCTGGAAACTAATCAGAGGGCAGCAGAATCAACGGCATTTGGGATGCCGCTAACGGGCGGCATCTCAAATGCCGCTAACTGGCGGCATCCCAAATGCCGCCAGTGTCATTATGCCACAAAGACGTGTACTGGCGGCATTTGAGATGCCGCCAGTACACGTGTCGTCCTACGTGGCCAAAACTGGTCTATTTCCGTTATAAGTTTGCAAAGTGGGTTATTCTTGTAATTTATTTGCAAAAGTGGCCTAAATACAAAATTAATCTTTTGTATAATTGTTTCCCATACGTAAAAATTTGTACAGGAATAGGTAAATGCTTTATATATATCTCCATGCAAACGAAGACAAACTGACATATTTTTTTTTTGTGAAGGGACCAAACGAACAATTTAAAAAGAAAAATGACAACAAAAGAATATAAACAGGCTTGCAAACTGATGAACTAACAGTAGTAAATATAAAGGCACGCGAATATAAAAATATATAATTAAATGCAATGTGAAGGGTCAAAAGTTGCTATTTAATAAAGCAGTTACAGATTGTTTTACACGGCTAGAGATTTGGAAAGGCACGTGAAACAAAATGCCACAAATACCGTACCGATACGACGAACCGTTACGTTAATTTCGTCATGTATCGGATGTCAAAATGTAGAAATGAATATACTACGGAGATCAGCACGATGAGATAAACAGAATGGTACACAGATATCAGTGATATGATCTATCTATCAAGACACGATTTTTCGGTTTCAAAAATACTGCTAAACTCCGAAAATAAAATAAACAGGGCTAGAGAAGTCCAAATTTGGCAAAACGAAAAATGACGTCTTACTCAGAAAATAGTTTTCATTTTTATTGTATAAAAAAATTCAGATTTCGAAAACATTTTATTTGCATCAAATTTAACTGATTTAAATTGAAACTGAAAATTATACAACAGAACTAACATTCATATTTACCAGTGAAAATCTACCATTTGCTATATTTTAATAGACGTATTTCAAATATCAAATTTTCGTTGCTAAATTTTATAGATAAATTTGAAGCAAAATTTCAGTTAATTACGTTCTATTAAAATTTACAGATCGTTACAGTATATATGATAGCATTGAGTATTATACAATTTCCATTTTGATTTTACGTCCAAAAATGTACTCCATTTCATTTTTTTATTAGAAATATTAATTGGTTACATGTTAGAGTAAATGATTTTAGCTAATATCATTTAATGATATTATTTTAAATGCAAAACTATTTCTCGCTTAGGTTATTTGTAATTTGTGTTTAAACATATAGTATATGATCGCAATATAAAATATTAAAAAGTGGCAACACAATAAAATTCCCTTTTCACAATGGACAATAACTGTTGTAATAGGGGTTTCACAACGGATCAACGTCCCTATTATTATGCGATGTTGTAATAAGCCTAAAAGATTTTACAACGGTTTAAAACCGTTGTAGTGACCATATTTTCAATGGTCCAATGCCGTTGCAGTTGAATCTTATACAACGAACATGAACCGTTACAATATGTCACAGTCACAACAGGTATTGACCGTTGTAATAGAAGTCTTTTACAATTGTTTTTGTCCGTTGTTAAAAAAGATGCAAAATTAAATATATAAAAATAGACCATTGGTGCAATATGTATACAGATCATACTCATAACTGCAAAAATGCCAAAATGAATTATACATTCGCATCTTTTATAAAATCTTAATATGATTACAAATCATTGCCGTTCAAGCCAAAACTAATATAAAATAAGATAAATACAAACAACAAACATATATGAACGCTTAGATATAACAATATGTAATTTAAATATGTTCACAAATGAATATTTAAGTAATATTTGTACTGTTACACCAGTAAACTTAAAGCGAATATTTTAATTTGAAGATAGAATTTACACCAAGTAAACTTAAAACTTGAAACTAGAAACAATGTTGGATGGAGCAAATTTAGTGCACTACGTCCATCAGTTTACTCTATCACCTGTCCGGTTTTTCTTCTGCATATAGGCAGAGTGCCAGGTTCTTTTGAAGTGTTTCTCCTTCTCTTTGATTTTGAATTGCTTGCGGTGTTCATACAAATGGTATTTAACTTATCAGTTCATGCAAGACCAAAATCTTGTGATAGTTTCGAATTTATTTGTTATTTATAGACATGAATAACAACAACCAAACAACTCAAAAGCTTTTATTACCTACATAAGAAAGAATTCATTTTCTTCATTTGAATCAGAATTCCAGTTTAAGATTAGCCAATCCTGTTTAACAAATTAAAACATCACTCAAAGTTGTTAATACTTTATAAGTCATTCAAATAAGTATCATACAATTTGTTCAAGAGATCAAAAAAAGGCTTCATGTGATAAAAATAAATGTTGGTAGTTTAAACTTAGTATAAAGATAATGTTCAAACCTGAACTATTTCTGTATATTTTGCAAGCATAAGCTTCCAATCCAATGCTTTTAGTAACTGTGCAATACAAAGTAGTTAAACTCAAAAACGCTAAACTATTGAATCAATGTGACGACCGCCCATGACTCCCGCACCAAAACAAGAGAATAGTGCGCTGAAAGGTGTGCCAGGCAGCCATGGACGATAGTCAGGGTAAAATAAAAATCGAAAGAATCTCTATCGTACAACTCACAGCGCATGGATAAAATACAATAGAGAAATATAATATAGTGAAGCTCCATAGAACAGAACATCATCATATAAGCATCACAGTAGTTTTATACAATCATCTACTCAAATCCATACATGAAAGCCTCACTACAAATCACTCAACCAAATACTGCAGCGGATACCCAGTACATATAGTAAGAAAACTAATATGCAAAGCCTCCTGCTCGTCTTCGTCATCTTCATCGTAGAACTCCTAGCACAGCACCTGTCACCTGCTACCTAGTCTGCCCATCCCAACATGGATGAACAGCCCAAGGTAATAAGAGGAGACATAAAACCTTGAGTCAGACAAAGTCTTAGTGAGCAGTAAATTAACTATCAAACATACCAAAAGAGCATAAGGAATAAAAGGAATAGGAACTAAACCATCCCACTCCACCTCTTCTCACAGTGATAGCCCCCAGACACACACTAAGGAGAAGCAATCATAGCATAGCAGGTAATTAAAATAAAGCAATAATCACTCGAGTCAAGGACGATGTTTTCCAAATACAAACCCCCAAGGCCTAAACCAAGATCAGATAAGCACCCAGAAAACACCGCACTTGAGACCGAATGATAGTACAACCAAACATCCATGACTCTGGCTATCACTGTATCATTGCCTTGATATCACCGTTAGTTGAATGACCACCTGTCAAGGGCTAATGGTAACCCCGGTTCTAGCCATAACTCCGCACGTCGTCGCAGCCCGTGCCTAGGAATTTTCGCAACTACCCAGAGTACTAGCACGTCGTCGCAGCCCGTGCCTGGAACGTCGTCGCAGCCCGTTCCAACGTACCCTTGCTTTGAGCATGCTAGAACCTTCAACAACGATAAGATCTCAGCCTCCTAGTCATCCTCCTCGACGACTATTTCCATACTAGCTCAAGCGCCTCTCAAGCTAACCATTATCACCAACTCGGATCGCATCACCGAGTAATCAACATAACTTTGCACGTCGTCGCAGCCCGTGCTTGGAACGTCTTCGTGACCCGTCCCATCACAACATATGTCTTGCCTCATCACATCATAGCAAAGTCTCTCTTCTTGGAACGTCATCATGACCCGTCCCATTCCAACATCACACCTTGCTTTATCGCATCATAGCAAAGTCCCATCTCAATCATGCTTTGCCTTCTCGTATCATGGTAAGATCCCACATCCTCGAATCCATCCATATGAGCTTCCACATCCGCTTCATATGCTACAGGCAGCTTCCACATTCAAGAGCTTTTCCACCTAGCTTTTGAATCATCTCGAACCATCTTGTTCCAAATCAACCACTAGCTAACTTGAAACAATCCAAATCATTCATCAATACAAACAATCAAGCATTCAACAAGATTTAATAAGCAATATCAACAAAAATGGCAATATCATAAATAAATGAGCATAAGTCCAACATGCATGATTCATAGGTTTTTAGCATAGATCTATCAAATATAAAACATGGGTTTTGTCTCTAATACTTGTTAAACAAATATGCATAGGTAAACATCTTCAAAAATGATGGATCTACATGCAGACTTAAGGACAATGCGAGAAAATGCTATTTCAAACACATAAACTAGCTACCAATCCACTACACTCCTTTGGGTCCGCGTGAGAGATAACTACCACTCACCAAATCACCCAAACACTACAAAAACTACACACTTCAGATCTGGACAGCAAGGACTTGGGCTTGATCCGGAGAAATTTCACTTGAAACGGTGAAATCTAGCCTCTTCGGATGAAAATCTTCAACTTTGGCTCTTGATCTTTGATCTTGATCTTCAATCTTCAATGGATGTTAGCACTTGATAGAAATAGAGAAAGAAGTGAAGAAAATACTGTAGTCGAGTCTTCAAAATGGCAGCACTTCGTCGCTTCAAAAACCGGTGCCAAAAAGTGAGCCAAACCCCTCTATTTATAGGCTGGAAACTCCTTAGGTCGTCGCCCCTTAGGTCGTCCCCGACCTAACTATGAGTCGTTGCCGACTCATCAGCCCCTACGACCTACGACCTAACCAACACAACATACAACCAAGGCCGACTTACGACTTAACCCAGACGCGACCTAAAACACAGGCCGACCTAACGACTCAACGCACTGCCGCATTTCCTAAGTCCTAGGTCGCCTGACGACTTAACTAGCATGCCGACCTACGACCTAAGACCCTGCCGACTCAACTCCTTGCCGACCTAACACAAAGTCGGTCACGACCTAAAAAGCCTCCGACCTAAAATACTGCCGCGTTCCCCAAGTCTTAAGTCGTATGACGACTTAACTATGACACACACGACTCAAGACCCCACGACCTAACTCACTGCCGACTCACTACCTAACTTAGGTCGTTTACGACCTAAGTCTGAACAGTACTCACGCGACCTAACAAACCAGACCGACTCAACGACCTAAGCCCCCCAACGACTCAACGTGCCTGCTGACCTATCCCCCTAGCGTCCTAACGCTAGCCCTTAGGTCGTTGAACGACCTAACTCTAAGTCGCTAACTCGGCGACTTCCTTAAGTCGCTGCCTACTAACACGCTAACCCCTTAACTCGGCAAACCTTATGAGTCGTAACTCGTTGACTCGGCCACTTCCTAAGGTCGTCTACGACTTACTATAGGTCGGTCACCATCACTAAGTCGCCTAACTTTTAGGTCGTTACTTCTATAACTCGGCAACTCTTAGGTCGGTGAATTTCTTATCTCGGCCAACACTCCAACCCGTAACCCCTCCTTGAGTCGGTCCCCTATGAGTCGGTCACGACTCATCCCTTAGCTCGGCAATGCTCATGAGTCGGTCACAACTCATACTCCACCCGGGTTAACTTCTAAACGACTCAAGCTAGAGGCAACACAAACAACACTATCGACCTGCAAATTCTACGATCTATCGACACGTAAAATACGGGTCGTTACATTCTCTCCCCCTTAGGAATTTCGCCCCCGAAATTCCAAGCAAACAATCAGAAATCAAAGATATTCCGCATGCCTACCATCCAAAGCAATCAACAAACCATGCAACCAATTCTAGCCTAGCATGCAGAATTCTAAGACTCAGAACAAGCTACAAATTCATGAGATGTCACGACACTTTAGGGCCATACCTCGAAGAGTCCGGGATGAGCTGCCTTCATCCTCTCTTCCTCCTCCCATGTACAGTCGTTAACATCATCACTCCATTGTACCTTGAGCAACGTAATCGTCTTCCTCCTAAGCTGTTTCGTATCGGTTTCAACAATACGAAGCGGCTTACGAGGTCTCGAAACAACTGGATAAACCTCCAAGTCTTCACAGCTATCAGCAGAAACCACAGTAGTTGGGTCGTGCACATACTTCCGTAGATAAAATACATGAAAAACATTGTGCACACCCGCCATCTTTTCCGGTAACTCCAATCTATAAGCGAGCTTTCCAATTCGCTCGATAATCGGGAATGGTCCAACAAATCTCGGAGTTAACTTTCCTTTCTTTCCGAATCTAATGACACTCTTCAGAGGAGAAATCTTCACAAAAACCATATCACCTACGTCGAATTCCAAATCCTTACGACGATTATCGGCATAACTTTTCTGACGATCTTGGGCTGCCTTCATTCGTTGCCGAATGATCTCTATACAATCTGAAGTCTGTCGAATCATCTCTGGCCCAAGTATCAGCTTTTCTCCAGCTTCCAACCAACATGTCGGAGAGTTATACGGTCTTCCATATAATGCCTCATATGGTGCCATACCAATGCTCGACTGATAACTGTTATTATAAGCAAACTCCACCAAATGAAGGTGATCCTCCCATGATCCTCCGAAGTCCAAAACACAAGCTCTAAGGAGATCTTCCAAAACTCGGTTGACTCTCTCAGTCTGACCATCTGTTTGAGGGTGATAAGCTGTACTCAAACACAACTCAGTTCCCAAAACTTCCTGGAAGCTCTTCCAAAATCCACTAGTGAACAACGGATCTCGATCGCTCACTATACTCTTCGGAACACCATGGAATCGAACAATCCACTTCACATACAACTCAGCCAACTTCGATGCAGTCCTAGTCGATCGAACAGGAATGAACCTTGCACTTTTAGTCAAACGATCTACGATGACCCAAATCCCTTCATTCCCTGTCCTGGTTCTAGGTAGACCATCAATAAAATCCATCGACACTTGCTCCCACTTCCATGTAGGAACTTCTAATGGCTGAAGTAATCCACTGGGCTTCTTCTGCTCAGCTTTCACTAACTGGCAATTCATACACTTGGAAATAAAACTTCCAACATCCTTCTTCATACCTTCCCAGTAGTAAGCTCTCTTCATATCCCGATACATCTTATTACCACCTGGATGAATTGTCAACTTCGAGTGATGACTTTCCCTTAGAACTTCATCTCTCAATCCATCCACATCGGGAACAACCAATCTTCCTTGCTTTCGAAGCCAACCCTCTCGATCGACCTCGAATCCCTTATCCTTCTCTGGAGTTAATCCAGCTTCCAAATCTCGGATAATCCTGACAAGCTTATCATCTCTCTTTTGGCTCTCACCAATCCTTTCCACCAGAGTAGGCCTTATCGATAAGTTTGCCAACATCTCAGGTTCCAACTCGCATCTAGGCCTGAAATCAAACTCAGCCAAATACTCGAGACTCCTCCACTCTGAAAACATGGCTCCCAAACCTGCATGTCTTCGACTTAACGCATCAGCCACTGCGTTACCTTTTCCCGGAGTATAGGCTATACCAAAATCATAAGATGCTAGAAACTCTAACCACCTTTGCTGTCGAAGATTCAAATCCTTTTGGGAGAACAGATACTTCAACGACTTATGATCTGTAAACAACTCAAATCTAACCCCCAATAGGTAGTGTCTCCACATCTTCAAAGCAAACACAATCGCCGCTAACTCCAAATCATGAGTTGGATAGTTCCTTTCATGCGGCTTCAGTTGTCGACTAGCATACGCAACAACTTTATCCTTCTGCATTAGCACTGCTCCAAGTCCAGTACCACATGCATCGGTGTAAACCACCATCTCATCATTCCCACTTGGAATAGTCAAAACAGGAGCACTCGTCAGTCGCTCTTTTAGGATTTCAAAAGCTTGCTCACACTTAGCATCCCATCTGAACACTTGGTTCTTTTTCGTCAATCCTGTTAACGGTGCAGCTATCTTGGAAAAGTCTTTGATAAACCGACGATAATATCCTGCTAATCCAAGAAAACTTCTCACATCAGATGCATTCTTAGGCCTAACCCAATCCTGGATCGCTGCCACCTTAGCGGGATCAACCGCTATTCCATTTCCAGAAATAACATGACCTAAGAACCTCACTTCATTCTTCCAGAAGTGACACTTCGAAAACTTAGCCTTCAGCTGATGTTTCCTCAAAATTTCCAAAACAATCCTCAAGTGCGTCTTGTGCTCTCCCTCAGTTCTGGAATAAATCAAAATATCATCAACGAACACAAGCACGAACTTATTCAACTGATCTCTGAATACTCTATTCATAAGATCCACAAAATATGCTGGCGCGTTAGTCAACCCAAATGGCATTACCAGCCACTCATAAAATCCGGACGGTGTCCTGAAAGCAGTCTTCGGCACACTATCCTTCGCCACTCTCAATTGGTGAAATCCCGTTGCCAAATCCATCTGAGAAAACACCTTAGCCTCGTGAAGCTGATCAAACAAGTCATCTATTCTCGGTAATGGATACTTGTTCTTCTTAGTCACCTTATTCAGCTCACGATAATCAACACACAACCTCAACGATCCATCCGCTTTGGTTGCGAACACAACTGGCGCACCCCATTCGGACACACTTCTCCGAATGAATCCTTTCTGCAAAAGGTCATCAACTTGCACCTTCAGCTCTTGCTGCTCCCTCGGTGCCATCCGCCTAAGAGGCATCACAACAGGTCTGGCTCCCTCAACTAGATCGATACGAAACTCGATCTCCCTATGCGGCGGCAACCCTTTGACTTCCTCAAAGACATCCTCAAATCCATTCACTATTGGCATCGATGACAGTCCATCCCGTGGAACAACCAGCGAATACATGAAGCTCATGAAGACGCCTTCTTCATGCTTACATCGTATCACAACCTTTCGCCCCTCCACATTCCCGACTGTCACCTCCAATCTCTCACAATCAATCCTTGCCGCATACTTCCTAAGCCAGTCCATACCCAAAATAATTCCGAACCCCGCAAAGTTCAGAACAAAGCAATCACAAACAAACGAGCAATCATGACTCGACACAACTAGACCATGGCATATCATACACAAACAAAAGAATGCGACGCTCCAGTATCAAACAACACTCTAACTGGAACACCACAAATAGAAAGAGTACCTTGAACCACCACACTCTTCCCCTTTTCTTCAGCAGTCGGAGCTTTTGAAGACGACGGCACAACTCCCAAAGCATAAGCTTGCACAACTTGCCTGTCCTTCCTCGGTTCTGGACAATCCTTCCTGAAATGCCCTGGCTTATCACAGTTATGGCACTTCGCCGGCGCCTTTGGATTCCTACAATCCTTGGAGAGATGGCCCTTCTTCTGACAATTATAGCAAGTCACTTCGCCCTTAGGCTTCTTCTGGCCATCCTTACCTTTCTGCTGTTGCTGCTTCCTCTTCTTATTGCCACTCTGCTGTGGTTTAGATCCTTCCCTGGTTACAGCAACGACAGAACTTTCCCTTGGAAACAAACTCTCATGCCTGAGAGCTTTCTCTACAAGCTTCTCAAATGGATCGTCCAAGTGATCCACCAACTGCCTTCCAAGATAAGCATCCAGACCAGTCACAAACTTCTCGTTCTTCTGGTAGGGAGAATCAATATACGATCTGGCATACTTAGACAAAGCTTCGAACTCGGAAATATACTCAAGAACTGGTCTCCCACCTTGCTTGAGCTCTACAAACCTCTTGAACAAAACAGACTTCTGAGCCGTAGAGATGAACTTAGCTTCAAATCTAACTCGGAATTGCTCCCAAGTAATCTCTTCTTCTGGTGTATCTATAGTGATAGAATTCCACCAATCAGCAGCTCTTCCCTGAAGCTGTCTCGATGCAAGCTTCCTCTTAGTTGCATCCTCAATCCCTAGATCACCAAAAATCCTTCGGCAAGCATCCATCCATCTCTGCACTTCAATAGTAGACTCCGTCCCTAAGAAAGCTTTTCCTCCAAGAGAAGTATAATCCTTACAAAGCTTGGCAAAATCCACCGGTCTCGGAGTTTGGACTTGAACTCCAACATCAACAGTAGGCCCTGGAACGGGCATCCTCCTCATAATCGAAGTCATCATCGCTTCGAACATAGCCCCATAATCTGCAGCTCCTTCTGTAGCATGGCCTTCCCTAGCAGCTGGTCTTCCTCTACGACTCATTCTTAATATCTGTAAAAAGAATGATTAGAACACCTTAAGAAACAACTGCATAAGGAGTTCAAATCCTTCTAAGCTACTATATTATATATAGTAATCATCCATCAAAATACAATTACGTCTCTCTTACGTAATTACGTCAGCGAGCGTTGGCTGAAATCGATTAACCAAAGCTCTGATACCAAATGTGACGACCGCCCATGACTCCCGCACCAAAACAAGAGAATAGTGCGCTGAAAGGTGTGCCAGGCAGCCATGGACGATAGTCAGGGTAAAATAAAAATCGAAAGAATCTCTATCGTACAACTCACAGCGCATGGATAAAATACAATAGAGAAATATAATATAGTGAAGCTCCATAGAACAGAACATCATCATATAAGCATCACAGTAGTTTTATACAATCATCTACTCAAATCCATACATGAAAGCCTCACTACAAATCACTCAACCAAATACTGCAGCGGATACCCAGTACATATAGTAAGAAAACTAATATGCAAAGCCTCCTGCTCGTCTTCGTCATCTTCATCGTAGAACTCCTAGCACAGCACCTGTCACCTGCTACCTAGTCTGCCCATCCCAACATGGATGAACAGCCCAAGGTAATAAGAGGAGACATAAAACCTTGAGTCAGACAAAGTCTTAGTGAGCAGTAAATTAACTATCAAACATACCAAAAGAGCATAAGGAATAAAAGGAATAGGAACTAAACCATCCCACTCCACCTCTTCTCACAGTGATAGCCCCCAGACACACACTAAGGAGAAGCAATCATAGCATAGCAGGTAATTAAAATAAAGCAATAATCACTCGAGTCAAGGACGATGTTTTCCAAATACAAACCCCCAAGGCCTAAACCAAGATCAGATAAGCACCCAGAAAACACCGCACTTGAGACCGAATGATAGTACAACCAAACATCCATGACTCTGGCTATCACTGTATCATTGCCTTGATATCACCGTTAGTTGAATGACCACCTGTCAAGGGCTAATGGTAACCCCGGTTCTAGCCATAACTCCGCACGTCGTCGCAGCCCGTGCCTAGGAATTTTCGCAACTACCCAGAGTACTAGCACGTCGTCGCAGCCCGTGCCTGGAACGTCGTCGCAGCCCGTTCCAACGTACCCTTGCTTTGAGCATGCTAGAACCTTCAACAACGATAAGATCTCAGCCTCCTAGTCATCCTCCTCGACGACTATTTCCATACTAGCTCAAGCGCCTCTCAAGCTAACCATTATCACCAACTCGGATCGCATCACCGAGTAATCAACATAACTTTGCACGTCGTCGCAGCCCGTGCTTGGAACGTCTTCGTGACCCGTCCCATCACAACATATGTCTTGCCTCATCACATCATAGCAAAGTCTCTCTTCTTGGAACGTCATCATGACCCGTCCCATTCCAACATCACACCTTGCTTTATCGCATCATAGCAAAGTCCCATCTCAATCATGCTTTGCCTTCTCGTATCATGGTAAGATCCCACATCCTCGAATCCATCCATATGAGCTTCCACATCCGCTTCATATGCTACAGGCAGCTTCCACATTCAAGAGCTTTTCCACCTAGCTTTTGAATCATCTCGAACCATCTTGTTCCAAATCAACCACTAGCTAACTTGAAACAATCCAAATCATTCATCAATACAAACAATCAAGCATTCAACAAGATTTAATAAGCAATATCAACAAAAATGGCAATATCATAAATAAATGAGCATAAGTCCAACATGCATGATTCATAGGTTTTTAGCATAGATCTATCAAATATAAAACATGGGTTTTGTCTCTAATACTTGTTAAACAAATATGCATAGGTAAACATCTTCAAAAATGATGGATCTACATGCAGACTTAAGGACAATGCGAGAAAATGCTATTTCAAACACATAAACTAGCTACCAATCCACTACACTCCTTTGGGTCCGCGTGAGAGATAACTACCACTCACCAAATCACCCAAACACTACAAAAACTACACACTTCAGATCTGGACAGCAAGGACTTGGGCTTGATCCGGAGAAATTTCACTTGAAACGGTGAAATCTAGCCTCTTCGGATGAAAATCTTCAACTTTGGCTCTTGATCTTTGATCTTGATCTTCAATCTTCAATGGATGTTAGCACTTGATAGAAATAGAGAAAGAAGTGAAGAAAATACTGTAGTCGAGTCTTCAAAATGGCAGCACTTCGTCGCTTCAAAAACCGGTGCCAAAAAGTGAGCCAAACCCCTCTATTTATAGGCTGGAAACTCCTTAGGTCGTCGCCCCTTAGGTCGTCCCCGACCTAACTATGAGTCGTTGCCGACTCATCAGCCCCTACGACCTACGACCTAACCAACACAACATACAACCAAGGCCGACTTACGACTTAACCCAGACGCGACCTAAAACACAGGCCGACCTAACGACTCAACGCACTGCCGCATTTCCTAAGTCCTAGGTCGCCTGACGACTTAACTAGCATGCCGACCTACGACCTAAGACCCTGCCGACTCAACTCCTTGCCGACCTAACACAAAGTCGGTCACGACCTAAAAAGCCTCCGACCTAAAATACTGCCGCGTTCCCCAAGTCTTAAGTCGTATGACGACTTAACTATGACACACACGACTCAAGACCCCACGACCTAACTCACTGCCGACTCACTACCTAACTTAGGTCGTTTACGACCTAAGTCTGAACAGTACTCACGCGACCTAACAAACCAGACCGACTCAACGACCTAAGCCCCCCAACGACTCAACGTGCCTGCTGACCTATCCCCCTAGCGTCCTAACGCTAGCCCTTAGGTCGTTGAACGACCTAACTCTAAGTCGCTAACTCGGCGACTTCCTTAAGTCGCTGCCTACTAACACGCTAACCCCTTAACTCGGCAAACCTTATGAGTCGTAACTCGTTGACTCGGCCACTTCCTAAGGTCGTCTACGACTTACTATAGGTCGGTCACCATCACTAAGTCGCCTAACTTTTAGGTCGTTACTTCTATAACTCGGCAACTCTTAGGTCGGTGAATTTCTTATCTCGGCCAACACTCCAACCCGTAACCCCTCCTTGAGTCGGTCCCCTATGAGTCGGTCACGACTCATCCCTTAGCTCGGCAATGCTCATGAGTCGGTCACAACTCATACTCCACCCGGGTTAACTTCTAAACGACTCAAGCTAGAGGCAACACAAACAACACTATCGACCTGCAAATTCTACGATCTATCGACACGTAAAATACGGGTCGTTACAATCAATGTCAAAAAATGCCGTTAGACGCCAATATCTTTAATAATAGTTGTAATACCTCTGGTGTCACATTTTTTTTTATCAGCGTGAACTACCAAAAACGTCCATAATATTAAATCTTAATATCACTTGAAAATAGAATCTAACAATTAAATATTTTTACAAATTCAAAACCTCCATCTAGAAATATTATCAAATCCTAATATTACGTAAAAATAGCATCTAACAAACAAAGCTCTTTAATAAGTTCAAAACATCCATCTCAAATACTATCAAATCTTAATATCACTTAAAAATAAGATCCAACAACTAAATTGTTAATTAATAATATAAATAAAATTCAAACGTAAACAAAATAGATGTTGCAACTTAGAAATAAATGTAAACTAACAAATGATTTCAACACAAAAACATAGTTAAATATTTCTATAAATCGTTTTTTTCGAATATGTTAAATAGATACAATTTGCAGAAAAACATTTCACGTGCGAAGTACGTTGGTGTTATCATCACGTGCGTAGCACGTGCCGTAACGCTCATATATTTAATTCGTTTCTATAATACGTTTACATATTATGGTTTAGTAAGTTTATCAAGATATTATTATTATTATTATTACTACTATTATTATTATTATTACGAGTGGTATAGCACGCGCTTCGCGTGTGATGATGACATACATTTCGCGTGTGAATTTTTTTACAAATTGTATACGTTTAATTTCATCGAAAAAATACGATTCACACAAATATTTAACTATATTTTTACGTTAAATTGATATGCAATTTGTTTTAATTTTACTTCTCAATTGCAACATCTATTTTATGTTAGTTTGAATTTTTATTTCTATTATTAATTAATAAAGAATGAACTTATTTTTTAATTAGTTTAAATTTTTGTTTTTATTATTAATTAATAAAATACGACTTTGAAAAAATATTATTTGTTGGATCCTAATTTTATGTGATATTAAGATTTCAATAATATCCATAGAGGGATGTTTTGTACTGGTAAAGGAAACTTATTTGTTAGACCTTATTTTTAGGTAATACTAATATTTAATAATACTTGTAGAGGGGCATTTTTGGTAGTTCACGTTTATACCAAAAAAGTGTGAGAGCAAAGTTATTACAACTATTATTAAAGATTAATATTATTCATATTAACTTACATAATTCAGTTCTGTATAATTTAAATGGGACCTTAATTGTTTTATCATACTAAAACACACATAATGTATGCATATTACTCGGCTTAGTTTTAGGAAAACTAAATTATATTGTCTGCATTAAAACTAAACCATGATTCATTTACTGAATTTGTTATAACGAGGTTAAAATTGCAATGTAACAAGAAGTAAAATTTGACTGACCATGAATTTTGTGGTACTGATGGAGATCGAGTTTGATGGAATTAGTATCTATATATATAACATAATCAGAAGCTGTTGATGTAGACAGTTGACGTCTAACATGATCAAGCCTTTCATTTTAACATTTTTTTTGTAAGCAACCACTACATTGTTGTATGAAATCAAGCAACCATTGCTATCAACATCAGACGTGTTGTGAGGAAGTCGGGTAATGAATGATGGATACCAGCGTTAGGTCTGCGATTCATTACCATAATTTTCATCTCCCTATAATACAACTCCTGTTACTGTAGGAAGGAAGAAGATTTTTTAGAAATGAGAAATAAGTGGTAGATATTGTAGCCTGTCACTCTAATTTGATGAGTTTTTGGATACTTTTATATCCAGAAAATATGAGACGCGACTTACGGTAGATGTTGTCGATTGTCGCTATAATTTGATGAGTTTTTATTACTTTTATTGTCTAGAAAATCCGAGACACGACTTGTGGCATCTATTGTTTCAGTATTACTTTGGTTCCCAGTGCTCATAGGTTGATTGTAAAATCGTTTCGGCGAGTATCTAAGATGTAAAGTGATTGATTCATATGGCCAATGTCTAAGATATAGTGCTCTTAGTTTCAGTACATATGCTTGTGAATTAATTATCATTTTTCAAACCTCAATGTTTGTAATTTCAAAGTTAGATGAAGCCAAACAAATGTATAATTCAGTATTCGATAAAATAGATGAATATATGAATTTAAGTTCAAATTAACAATCAATCAACAAAAACAAGTACCCGATAAGTGTCACTGACATACTTAAGAAGAGACCAGCAATCATACTGATAAAGAAAAGCAGCAACGCACTAAGCTCTCACGTTCGCTAAGCCTTCTTTCTCTACTGCTTTCCACGCTATCATCAATCTCTTTTTCGACATCCCCAGAAACAGCAGGCAATTCCTGTAAGCAAAGCAGCCAAATAATAAACATAACCACCAACCAAAAGCTCAAACAGCGAACTGCCAACAATCAGACCCAATATCGACTTAGAAAGGCGTTGAAGACCAGATGACTCTTTAAAAGCCGAGCCATCATTCAATGGAAGGATTTTAGATGACTGAGCAAAAGCAGGGTAAAACAATTGTTAGCAACAACGAAACTGTTATAGATAATTAACTATAATAAATTATTAATATAAAAAATAATTAATGATTATAGATAATAATTATTGATTATAAATTATTTATCAATAATCATTGATTATTATAAATTAAAAATAATTTCATATATAAGTTGACATTTTATAGTTAATATTTATAAATTATTAGGTAAGTATTATTGGTTATTAATTACTAATTACAAATTATTAATTATTATAATATTTAAAGCAATGATAAATATATTTAAAAAAATTAACTTAATTTGGTATTCTCCTATAGTGAACGTTTCCTCAAAAAGTTTTAACCTATAATTAATATTAATATTAATAATAATTAATTATTAAAAAATAATTCTTATTAATATTTTCAAAGAAAGCACTGATTATTAATTATTACTTATTAAATTGGCAATGGGCATTTACTACAATAGACATTTTATGACTGTATTACAACGGGCAAAAAAAATAGTTATAATAGGCATCTATTACAGCAGGCAAATGGACTAGTTCTTGTATCTATTACAACGACAGAAAAAAGTAGTCATAGGCGTATATTACAACGGGCAAATTTAAAACGTTGTAACAGATGTTTATTACAACGTGCAGAGAAAAAAGTTATTGAAAAATGGTATCTATTATAGTAGGCTTAAAAGTAGTAAGTTTCTATTACGACAGGCAGTTAAAGACCATGGTAAAAACAGCGTTGTAATGTGGTATTTTGTTGTAGTGGAACTACTATGAAAATTCTACTTAATTTTGTGAAGAAATTCTTATAAAATTAGCTTTATAAAATTCCATCTCAAAATAGCTGTTTAGACTATTGTATACCTTGATGTTAAAAGTATCTTTATTTATTTACCTTGAAAACATATTCAACCCATGAGACATAAATTGATTATATACTACTTGCATCGTCTTTTGGATTTTATATTTATATGAACTATTTAATTTCACTCTCCGACTACCTCAAATTCATTCTCTTTCAATTTTCCAAAATAGTAAAACAAAATATCCTAACAACATGCATAAACTAAAAAAAATAGATCTAAAAGTAAAAAAATGTATGTAAAATATTAGAGTTGTCAAAGTTTATGTATATAGGAGTCATCTAACATTCTCCATTCTTTGTGTCCAACGAGTATGTAATAACCAATCAATTCACTGCAACGAGAACTCCACCTAAACTACATCTTTACCTATTCCATCCTCTAATTAATCATTATTGAGTACATTTTACCTCTAGAATGTGGAGGATGAGTTTTCAATTCCATATTCTCTGTTGTACCTAAAGATGCACTAGTGCAAAATTATTTTCCATTTTACAAAAATCATACATAAAAAGTTTTCTAATATTAATTTGGTAATTATTAATTCGGTAATTATTAATTCGATGCATTTCAATAATAGTGTTAAGTTTGGTTGTTCTTTCAAAATAGATAGAAAGCATGTTGTATTGCATAATCAATTACGCTATCTTTCATGCTTTTGAAGAGCCTGAAACAATGGATCAATCAAGGTTTGTATGTCCTTTATATAAAATACTTAACTTACCTCAGATGAGAGAATAACATGCTCATCATATTACCTAATGATATTCTTGAGCTTTCTCCCGTTCACTTTCAATAAATTAGATTTTGGACAAACCTTTCAACCATTTGTCATATCTTCAATATTCATTTTGTCACTATAGATTACTGCATGTTGAAAATTATATTAATTACCTTCATGATTTCTTTGTTAATATCATACCATTTAGAGCCATCATTTTTAGGATTCAAATCTTTCAAACTTGCAATAAATATTAAGTGCATTCATAGACACACTATTTTCTTCTGCTGAGCAGGTTTCCATAGTTTCGATACTATCCACAGACTATTCCCCCTATACTTGTGATAAGTTTTGATTCCTTAATTTGGACCATTAAGATATAACCACTACATTTTTTCCATGTATTTTCCTTCCATTAGATGTTACAAACTAATAAAAATTAATGAACTAACATCTTTAGGGGAAAAAATCTAAGATTTTAAATAAATGTAGTGTAACTTCTTGCCTAAACAATCGATAAATTTAGATAACACTATTATATCTGCTTTTGTGGTAGTTTTTCTTTACCATGAGGTGCATTTTCTCAGGATAAGAAATATGCACTACAAATTAAATAGCATAATATGTGTGTGAGTGTGTATTTGAAGAAATATGTTATAAATATATGGCATATATGAGAAAATGTCATCTATTATATTCATCGTGTTTTGGTATATTGATTCTATTCCATTGCATATCGATTTAATTATAAATAAATAAGATATGCTTTAGAAATTTATCCTTCTACGTGTTTGTTGGTGGTTATGTCTTTACAATCCTTCATATCCTTAGTATGCATAAAATATTTTATAAATTTACTCTCACTTCATAAGCTTTATCGATCCAATTATAAAACAAGATATGCTTCAGAAATTTGTCCTTCTACATAGCGTTTATTGGTTGCTATGTCTTTGCAATCCTTTGTACCCATAGTATGCACAAAATAATATATAATTTACTCTCACTTCATAAAAATCTTAATTTAAGTAATTACCTTGCAAAAATAATATCTTACCCTTGAATGGATACACTAAAGTATACATTGTTGGTCTACAAAGTAAAGCTTAATAAGCTAGATGTACCATCAAATTAATACTTATGTCAAAACAGTGCATAAGTAGATAACAATTCAAAAATAAAATTTTGAGCGTATTATGTTAAAATTCAAGCTTACTTGTAAGATAACTCATCTTAACTCTCGGCACTTGAAATTTGCATATTGAATCGTGACAGGGAGCAAGTACAAAATACATGATAATCACATGCCTTTTTTGATATGCAATGTGAGGTTGAAGAAATACAAAGCTACCTAACTTAGTCACGAGGCATGATGGAAGTTTGACATCTTTTAGAACTTGGCAACATTATAACTTTTTAATCTTTTCCCATTCAAATTTAGAAGATTATTTTCCTTCATCAAACATAAAGTTGATAAGATGTTCTATAACATTCTTCTCATTGTGCATCATGTCAATAGTATGACATACTTTGCAATTGCCTTACTAATTTAAGTAAAACAAAATTAACTTCTTATACCACGTGGATTTTCTTGATTACCATCCTCATCTACAAAACTATATACAATATCATACGCTTTGAATATAACTCTCTTCTTTCTTTATGGTACCTTTCCTACAACATATTTGATATGCTCAAGTTTTTCTAAAGAGATGGTTTACTTAATCCACTTGGAGGTTCATTACTTTCAACATCCTTATACTATTAGTGCTTTAAGACTTTATATGGATGGTTATCCACTGAAAATCTACTATATTTTGTATTTATGATCCTATTATGGAACTATCCTAATTCGATCTCAATAGCACACATAAGACATGCTTTATAACCAAGATCCCACTAGCAAATAAATTAGAAAATGTTGCTAAATCATGGATTTCTGATAATGTTAATTCTTACATATTGAAAATCTCTTTCTTATCTATATCGGTTATGGATATACCTCTTCCATCGAAAAGTGCTTCAAATTGTTTACACATGGTTCTCAATAAACATTAATATCTTGACATGGTGCTCCCAGTTTAAAAATTAATCGACTTAGGCAATTGAAATTGTGATATCATACATAATGAAGAGGATAACTTATAAGGAATTGATTACATGGGCAAACAACTATAGTTATTGGAGTGAACACCGATTGAATTAAACCATAAGTGGAAATACCAAGTCAAATGTTGCATCCTTCACTTGAAAATTCTAGCCACTTTACTTCCGATTGATCTCTATTTAACTGAATCTATATGATAATGCATGAAATTTCATCAAGCTGTACATTCCTTGTGCTGCACCATTTACATGTTATCCGTGCAATCACGTGCATGTTGAAATTATAAGAAAGTGCCTTAAAACTTTCCAGCTTTTTTGGTTAATTTGGCCACTTTGAATCTGGTATTTTAGTTTTAAACCTTGTTTTATTTCATTCAGGTCATTCCTTTGTATCAACATTGTCCTTCTAAATTATTATGCAATCATTCTTACACGGATGTAATATTTCAGCTCCATTCCCAAATAATTTAATGCTTTTTACATTATCGAATATTGGTTAGGTGAATAACTTTCCTACGTAAGCCAACGTTTCATTCGCTTCAACTACTCGATCATACTATTTCCCGACTAGTTAAATGCTTTCTTTAAGTTATGAAGCTACCTAATTACACCCAAAATTGTAGGATTATTTTTGTAAGAAAAATATAGGCTCTCATGTGCTTTTTTGCATATTCCTGATGCTTTTTCTCTGGTAAGAATGTGGATTAATTACTCGTATCTCCTAAAAGTTCTCTTCACCAAATGATTGTACTAAATTATGACCTTAAAAGCGTTATTTGTTAATTCCTTTTTGAATGGCGACTCAACTACTCAAGGGAAGCAAGCGACCTAACGAGTTAAGAAGCAAGCGACCTAACGAGTTAAGAAGCAAGCGACCTAATGATCTAAGCATTCAGTGAGCTAGCATAAGAGCAACTTAGTGACTTAACGGACTAACGATCTAAGCAGATCAACGACATAACATAATAGTGGAACGAACACTGCAGCGACCTAGCGACCTAGCAAGTTAACGACCTAGCGACCTATCAAGTTAACGACCTAGCGACCTAACGAGTCACAAGCCTCATATCCTTATGTCGCTTGGTTATAGGTCGAACCAACATTAGATCGCTACAACCTACCAGCAGAAGCAGTTGATCAAGCGCAACCATTTTAAGCCATAGCCTGTGTCCCTTAGGTCGCTCACGACCTACGACCTAACCTTATGTCGCCCACGACCTACGACCTACTTCCAGATTTTCACTATAAATACCCTGCCTACTTCACTTGGAAAGGGACTTTTGGATCATTTCTGGAACGCCAATTCTTTGTTATTTTCTCGACTCCTTCAACACTTCAAACACCAAAGACGCTTCAACGAACTTTGGAAAAGATCTAACTCATTCAACATGAATTCAAAGAGCTTTTCTACATCGAAGTTCTAGCTACTCGTCTTAATCGTGTTGTAATTGAAGAACCATTGAAAAAGTTGTAATCGAATCAACAATAAAAGAGATTAAGTGGACGTAGGCTTGGCTTTAAACCGAACCACTATAAAAACGGTTGTCTCTTTACATTTCTCTGCTATTTTCTTCTTATTTTCAGTTCCCGTACCAACGGGTGGTGCTTTCACTATACTACAACTTACACCGGGGTGTTAGCGTACATTTTTAGCGTTAACATTTTTGGTGCTTTCACTGAGAATTGAACTTAGGGTGCTCTCATCATTGCTCCGCAAAAATTTATTGAGAGACTCTCTCTAAGGACCAGAAGTCTATCCGAGATTATGTCTCCTGGAAGAAAAGGTAGATCTGCTAGATCTGGAAGTGCTTATGACAACACCGCTACTTCTCCCGCATCGAATCAAGCTGCTCCTAGTGTTGGAGTCACAAGGGCGGAGTTGGATGCTATAGTGTCTGGGTTGTACCAACAGATGGAAGCCCAGAGTACTTTGATGTTGGACAGGTTAAATGCTTTGCTTGGAGTTAATCGTCAGCCAGAAAACAATGAAGAAACCTTTACTAAAGATGTTCATAATCCCCAAGGAAAAAGTATTCCTCAAAGGGCAGCTGGCACCGCCGAAGGGGCACCTCCCCAAGCCGGAGGTTCAAGGCCGCAGCCAACTTTTCGTGAATGTTTGTCTAGGCAAACTTTCGAGAAAGTAGCTGACGTCTGTCCTGCGGGGCCTCTAAATGATGAGGAGTACCTCTCGGGAATGATCTGACAAATTATGGATGAAAGCATGTAGAGGAAGGAAGATGAAAATGATTGGGGGTTTGCTCCGAAAAAGACTCCTTTTACTGAAAGGATCCTGAAGGCTGAATTTCCAAAGAAGTTTGTTCCCCCTACTATTCCAGCTTATCGGGGGACAAGCGATCCTAATCAATTCTTGTACAAGTATGACTGGCATATGACTGGAGCCAGGGCAACGGATGAGATCAAGTGCAGATTCTTTCCGGTGTACTTGGAGGGAGTGGCCCTGCTTTGGTTCACAAAGCTGCCAGTTCGTTCCATCGATCAGTTCTCCGACCTGACTTGAAAGTTCAAAGATCAGTTCAGGTTATACGCTTCGAAAGCTAAGGATATAATGTCACTTTCCAGCCTTGAACAAAACCCTGGAGAGTCTATCAGATCTTTCTTGAACCGCTTTAACATAGCCTTAGCCGAGGTTAATAATGTAGAGCCTCGAATGATTCTGACCTACTTAATGCGAGCAATTGATAAATCAAGTGAATTTGGGAAATGGCTGAAGATAAAAGAGCCAAATTCGCTTGAAAAGTTCTACGAAAAGGCTGATGGATTCATGCGCCTAGAAAGCCTTCCTGTGCCGGCAAAAGTAGTCGTGACTGAGGTTGAGAATAACACTGTTGCTTCTAACAGTAAAGAATCTCATGGCCAGAAGGGGGAGAATAACGACGGGAAAAGGCAGAAAGATGCGAAGAAAGCCCGCCACTTTAGACCTTCAGATTTCACTCCCTTAACTGATACTCCGGAAAATATCTTCTTTGCAACCAAGGATACTGTTGAATATCCCGAACCCCTTAAGATAAAGCCTGGGAAAGATGCCGCTCATAATGGGAGATTCTGTCGGTTTCACAATCAACCTGGCCATGACACTAACGAATGTCGCCATTTAAAGAATTTGATTGAAGAGTTGCTACGACAGAATAAAATGCAATAATATGTAAAGAGAAACAGAAGTGACCCAAGCTCATCTACTTAGGGGCAACAAGTTCGTGCTCATCATTCTGGCTCAGGTGAGAGGGCTACAATGCATGAATCTGAGAGGCCTATCATTAATGTTATCACAGGGGGTCCTCACCCAACGGGTAGAAGCTGGGGAGAAATGGAAAGATATGCTCATGCTTTAAGATACGCCCCAGCTGAAGAAAGTGTTTTTTTCTTGGAAGATGCTACACCCTTAAAACAGCAAAGAACTTTTAATGATGACATCGTATTCAGGGCTAGAGACTCTGCCGGTGTTGAGGCTCCCACCATAGATCCCTTGGTGATATCCGCAGGCATCGGACCAGCCATTGTGAGAAGGGTGCTTGTGGACTGCGGCACCTCTTGCAATGTCCTCTTCAAAAAGACATTTGATCAGATGAAAATCCCCATGGCTGACGTTCAAGCTTCCTCACAGAATATCGTTGGGTTCACTGGAGAACCAAAACAGCCTGTTGAGACTATTGACTTGTTTGTAGAGCTTGGAGAAGGGGAAAAGAAGGTGGTCCGAAAGTAAACTTTTGTGATAGTTGATGAATTCTCTGCTTATAATGCCTTCTTTGGCCGACCGGCTCTTGCCGCATTCAAGGCCATTCTCTCCCCCTGGTGCCTAACTATGAAATTCCCCACTGATAATGGAGTTGATGTTGTGAAGGGGGACTAGAATGCCGGGCGAGAATGCTATCTTACAGAGCTACGAGAGGCGAAGAAAAGAGAGATGGGTAAGGGTGCGGCAGCTCCGCTCCGCATCAAAGAGCCCACCTTGTAGCAATTACAGGGTGGACCTTGCACTGGTGAACGTAGTGGTGCGTGAAAAGAGATTGATCCTAGAAAAGCCGGTGCAGGGGAAAATAGAGTTGTGCCGATGGAAGTGACGGCGCCAATACCCGTTGACCTCAAAGATCCAAACAAGGTGCTGAATATGGGTTCACAACTCGGTGTGACGGCTCAGAATATGTTGATATCATTCTTGAAAGCAAACCTGGATGTATTCGCTTGGAGTCATGCCGACATGTATGGAATATCTCCAAAAATCGCGGTGCATGCTTTGAATATTGATCCGAAATTCACACCCGTAGAGCAGAAAAGAAGGACCTAGGGTCCTGAAAGGTCGGCAGCATTAAAAGAAGAAGTAGATCGACTCATGGAAAATGGCTTTATCAGAGATCCACTTATCCAAATTGGGTTTCTAATCCGGTGTTGGTTAAAAAAGCAAATGGAAAGTGGAGAGTATGCATCGACTTTTCAGACTTGAACAAAGCATGTCCCAAAGACTACTTCCCGTTACCCAGGATTGATCAGTTGGTGGATGGAACAGCCGGGCATAAATTATTGCCTTTTATGGATGCTTACTCAGGATATAACCAAATCATGATGCATGAGCCAGATCTGGAGGACACGAGCTTCATCACTGACGTTGGTCTTTACTACTATAAAGTCATGCCCTTCGGACTGAAGAACGCAGGGGCAACTTATCAGAGACTTCTCAATGCCATGTTCAAGCCCCATATTGGCAAGACTATGGAAGTATATGTTGATGAAATGCTGTTAAAATCAAAGAAGGCAGTAGACCACATGGATCATTTGGCAGAAATGTTTGCTGTTCTCCGAAAGTATGGGATGAAGCTAAATCCTCTGAAATGCTCATTCGGGGTAGAGTCCGGAAAATTTTTGGGTTTCATTGTGAGTGCTAGGGGCATTGAAGCCAATCCTGCTCGATTACTTCCTTAAGAGAAGTCAAAGTCCCTAGGACAAAGAAGGAATTGCAAAGCCTCAATGGGAAAGTCGCCGCTTTGAGTCGGTTTATTTCCAGGGCCACTGACAAATGCATTCCCTTCTTTGATGCTCTGAAAAAAGGAAAGAAAAACTTTGAATGGACTCCTGAATGTCAGAAAGCTTTTGATGAACTGATTCGTCACATGTAAACACCTCCAGTACTTTCTAAGCCCAGCAATGGTGAAGATCTTTTCATATATCTAGCAGTTTCATCTCATGCTCTCAGTGCAGCATTGGTAAGGGAAGACGCAAAAGTTCAGCGCCCAGTTTATTATACCAGCAAAAGATTCACTGGGACAGAGATGAATTATTCAAAGCTGGAAAAGCTCGCCTATTGCCTATTGATTGCATCCAGAAAGTTGAGGCCATATTTCCAAGCTCATCCTATTAAAGTCCTCACCGGTCAACCTCTAAAGCAAGTCCTATTTCGCCCTAAAACTTCGGGTTGCCTTCTGAAGTGGAATATTGAACTCAGCCAGTATGATATCACCTACCATCCCCGAAGAGCAATTAGTGGACAAGCATTAGCGGACTTCATTGCAGAATACACAGATAAAGGTGACAGTGAGGAAGAGGTGACTAATGACATCCCGATCCAATGGAAATTATATGTTGATGGTGCAAGAAATGATTGTTGCTCCGGAGCTGGGGTTGTGCTTGAAACCCCCGAAGGGCGATCGTTGTGCTATGCATTAAGACTAGAATTTCCTTCGACAAATAACGAAGCAGAATATGAAGCTCTTATTGCCGGTTTGAAGATTGCTAAAGAACTGAACATCAAAGTATTGCAGATCTTCAGTGATTCCCAGCTTATTGTGTGCCAAGTCAAGAAAGAGTTTCAAACTAAAGGAGGAAATCTGCCTGCTTACTTGTCAAAGGCCTGGGAGCTTCTTAATGATTTTGATCATTATACAATAAGCCATATACCCCGGGAAGAGAATATGAAGGCAGATTCTCTCGTAAAACATTCAAGCTCTGGCGAAGCTCAATTATTGGGATTGGTACATGTGGAAGTCTTGTCAGCTCTAAGTACTGATGAGATGGATGATGGCTGGATTATGGCTATATCTCAAGAGCAAGAATCGTGGATGACCCCGATCAAGGAATATCTACTTAACGACTTCCTTCCAAAAAATTCAAAAGAGCGCCAGAAATTGTTGAGAAAAGCCTTGAGATATGTAATTCAAGATGGTCGGTTATACAAACGAGGATTCTCGATGCCATTACTCCGATGTGTAACCAAGGAAGAGGCTAAGACAATTTTAGCTGAGGTGCACGGAGGAGAGTGTAGGGATCATTCAGGTGGTTAAACTCTAGCAAAGAAAATTCTCCGCTATGGGTATTTTTGGCCATACATTAATCGAGATGCTGCTAGCTACTCCCAAAAGTGTGACAGATGCCAGAGATTTTCAAAAATCCCAAGAGCACCTTCCATCGAGCTAACGCAAATGGTCAGTCCATGGGCATTTGCCATTTGGGGGATAGATCTCATCGGGCCTTTGCCAACTGCCAAGTCCAGAATCATATATGCTATTGTTGTTGTTGATTATTTCACTAAATGGGCTGAATCTGAACCGTTAGCTACTATTACCTCTAAAAAGATGATAAACTTTGTGACTAAGAATATCATTTGCAGGTATGGTGTGCCTCAAAAGATAATCACAGAAAAAGGTACCCAATTCGAAAGCGAAGAGTTCCAAGACTTTTGCAAGCGATTCAAGATCCAAAAAAGCTTCTTAGCAGTGGCTCATCCGTAGGCAAACGGGCAAGTGGAAGCAGTGAACAAAATTATCAAATCAACCATCAAAAAATAGCTGAAAAAGCGAAAGGTGGTTGGAACGATAACCTGCCACTAGCACTATGGGCATACAGAACTACTCACAAAACTGCGACCGGGCACACTCCATTCTCATTGGCATATGGATCAGAAGCAATGATTCCGACGGAAATAAAGGTCCCCTCACACAGGAGAATTCATTTCAACCAAGCTGAAAATGAAAAGCTGCAACTTAAAGCACTTGATTTGCTTCATGAAAGAAGGAAAGAAGCTGAGCTCAGAATTACAGCCCATCAGCAAAGAATAGCCAGACACATTTGACGATTAACTGCAATAAAACCAGGAAGTGGCCTGTCAGCAGTGTCATTTACCCCAGGGAGCAGGGCGTCTGCTTCAGCAATGCCGAACTGAATGCATAACTGACTGAAAACCTGTTGATTCATAGTGGTTGAAGCTCTTTCCGAAGGACTTTCCAAGGGGTTAGCTATTGGGAAAACCCCTTCGGCTCGCCCTACCATCTCTTCTTGTGCTTGTTGAGAAGTCATTCTACACAAGGAACTGGATATTCAAATATGAAGGTGCACGTTTAATAAAAGCGTGTGAAGTGTTGTGCAAAGCTACTGAAATAACAAGTAAATAAAGTAAAACTTGAAATAATACAGGTTGGCATATGTCAATTTGGGAAGATTCGAGGCTTGTTACTGAGTTAAAACTAAGTGTAGTATCAATGCAGATAATATTCAGCAATAAGCAGTTATAACTGTGTGAATTTTGTGTTGATACTTCATTTAAGACAGTTGATTCATAGCACTTCATCTTTAATCAAATTCATATTATTTTACTTAAGTAAAATGTTGTCTCTTTGATCTAATCCATCACTCGATGCGGGCAGTCGATGATGAGTATATCCGTCCTATTTTTTCTGCAAATGTTGTGTTTGACAGGATTGTTAGCTTAAAAGTTAATTCAATCTATGGGAAATGCAACATGTTCAAGCAGTTTATCATGGGCAGTTCAAATTGAAAATTCAATTAAGTGTTGTCAAATTTTACAAGTGATCAAGTTCAAACGGCTTAGCATAGGTCGAAGCTTCCTTAAGTCGCTTCGTGGGAGTCATGGAGTTTATTATTCATGCTCCCGCGAGTTAAAGTTATGCTACGGGCTATGGCATAAGGCTTTACGTCAAGACAAAGCATATTTTTTAAAGTGTTCGCTCGTTCGAATACACCAGCAACCTAAAGGTTATGATGCAAGAAGTTAAGTTGCCCAGATCGCAGTGCAACCCAATAATAGGTCGTTAAGAGGGTTATCCCGTCCAAAGAAGTATGCTATGCAAGTTAAGTCGCAAGTTCGAAAGTCGTTCAGCTTCCTTTAAGTCGCAAGGTTCTTAGGTCATTCGATTCATTAGGTCGCTCTTGAAGTAGCTCGAAAATACCAAACTTTCGCCCATCAAAAAACCCTAAGGCCTGCTCTCCACTCACACGTTGCCATGCGTCCACCGCCCTTGCATCACCAGTAGCACCACAGCTTAACCTAAAATCCACTAACCCATTATCCAAATATCCCTTCGTCTCTTCCAAGCACCTAAAGCCTCATCGTCTCTTCCAAATTTCCAGAAAACATCATTAAACTCCACAAATTCAAAACACTCGCCAAATAACTCCATGAGATCCTAAGCTGATTCATTGTTAAGGCAATTGCCACCGGTTCGACAGTAAACAGAGGGCAAATCGGAGTATAATCTTACAGTAAGGTAACAGAAATTGTGTAAAACCAATCATGGGAGAATTGATGGGAGATAGGATAGACAGATGGTCGATTTACCTAAATTTGCTGTTCGGAATGACGGTCGAAAGCAACGAGGAAGGGAATTTCGCTTTGAAGTTCTTGAGCTTAAGTACGGCAATGGCGGCAAAGTGTAAGCAATAAAGTGAAGAGGACGAAGCGGTTTAACAGCTTACATAGGAGAAAGAGGAGAAGACGAATAGGCGCGTGAGTTAACGAGCTACTTGAGTAGCTCACGACCTAGCGGAGTTAGATCGAAGCACACGACCTATAACCTAGGCATGTACTTCGAGGGGCAAGTGTTAATTCCTTTCTGAATGGCGACTCAGCTACTCAAGGGAAGCAAGCGACCTAACAAGTTAAGAAGCAAGCGACCTAACGAGTTAAGAAGCAAGCGACCTAACGAGTTAAGAAGAAAGCGACCTAACGAGTTAAGAAGCAAGCGACCTAATGATCTAAGCATTCAGCGAGCTAGCATAAGAGCAACTTAGTGACTTAACGGCCTAACGATCTAAGCAGATCAACGACATAACATAACAGTGGAACGAACACTACAGCGACCTAGCAAGTTAACGACCTAGCGACCTAGCAACTTAACGACCTAGCGACCTAGCAAGTTAACGACCTGTCGAGTCACAAACCTCATATCCTTATGTCGCTTGGTTATAGGTCAAACCAACATTAGATCGCAAAAACCTACCAGCAGAAGCAGTTGATCAAGCACAACCATTTTAAGTCATAACCTGTGTCCCTTAGGTCGCTCACGACCTACGACCTAACCTTATGTCGCCCACGACCTACGACCTACTTTCAGATTTTCACTATAAATACCCTGCCTACTTCACCTGGAAAGGGACTTTTGGATCATTTCTGAAACGCCAATACTTTGCTGTTTTCTCGACTCCTTCAACACTTCAAACACCAAAGACGCTTCAACGAACTTTGGGAAAGATCTAACTCATTCAACATGAATTCAAAGAGCTTTTCTACATCGAAGTTCTAGCTACTCATCTTAATCGTGTTGTAATTGAAGAACCATTGAAAAAGTTGTAATCGAATCAGCAATAAAAGAGATTAAGTGAACGTAGGCTTGACTTTAAGCCGAACCACTATAAAAACTGTTGTCTCTTTACTATTTCTCTGCTATTTTCTGCTTGTTTTCAGTTTCCGTACCAACGGGTGGTGCTTTCACTATACTACAACTTACACCGGGGTGTTAGCGTACATTTTTAGCGTTAACATTATTAATAATCTAAAAGTACTCCCTACGCAATATTTGGTTGCAATTTGATCTTGGATGATGAGCTCTGGGATAATCCTTTTCTATAGGATGCACCATGACAATATTATTATTCATCTTTCCATAAAAAAATTCTTTTTGTAATTGGAACCATAATATGAAAGATTAAATTTTGTCAACATTTTTCAATGAGAATCTTTTAGAGTTTTTGCACTTTATATAAGGGCAAGTGCTTATTTTGATATCGAAAGGTTCCCTAATTAAAAACTATTTCAGAAGAAGCAACAAAATGCTTATCGATTAATTATCAATTGTTTATTCAATGAACAATAATCACTAGACAAAGAAAATAGTAGAGTAGAGAACACAAAGATTTAACGTGGTTTGGTCAAATCACCTACCTCCATGTACCCAACAACTATTCTTTATTTTATTAAAGGAAGATAATACAAGAAAGAGATTACCACATTATAGGCATCAAAGTGGAAAGACTGATATATAATTATAAATTGAATAATCAATTTCTCCAAAGACTTTTTTGTGCTCAAAACCTTTAACTTGTTTACGCTCAAAACCTATAATTACAATTTGAATAATCAATTACCCAATTGTCTTGAAACCTTTTCAAGTATCCATGATTTGATTTAATGTAATAGATAATGGTGATCCCGGTTTTCAAGTCTTCCTCAATTGATTGAGTCTCCATGTACAAATAATTTTTTCTCATGTTGCAAAATCAATGCATTCATAAATAGATTTCTTTCCTCGTTTATAAATCCATTGGCTAATTAATTAATTTATTAATTGTGACGAGCCACATTTCGAAAGGTTTAAATTAAAAATAATCCACACATGTCCAACTCAAAAAATCTAAACACAGATTATCAATGGAGTTAATAAAGAAAAATATGAAAAGAAGAAGAAAACAAATACGGAATCTCATAGCGGAATGAGAAAATATAATAATCAAATAAACATTTAATGAAACTGTTTATACTATACATTTGATTATAATTTATATAACATTTATCAGAGTTATATACATGCAATAGAACAAAGAATAATACAGTGGAACAAACAATGTTGTGAGCTAACTAGTAATAATAATATACCAAATCTTTGTCTTCATCCTCTAAAAAATAATCTTCGATGCATTGAAAACTCAGGGATGAACCGGGCGTAATTAAAAAAAACAAGACACTCGATCAGGACTAAAATATCCTTATGTGAGTCAAATTAATACCGCATGTAACAAGAGTGTAATAGCATCAGAGATGTTGACGGGTTTCACATCCCCTATCTAGTGCATAACATACGTGAAAGAACTCAAGAGATGTTACAAGATTTTGCAAAATACTTATATATAGTAGAATATGCTATATATGAATGTCCAATCGGTAAGATAAATATTATTCTTAGCATTAAGTCTTTACATTAATCCTTCTTAACGTGTTTTATGCATTTTCGTACAGTTTGCATATAATGCCCCAATAGCACGTCGGGGGATAGGGATGCACTATGATATGACAACACTAAAAAAATCGTAATGGTCTCGTGTAGGAATAAAAGTATGACATGACACATGAGGCAATGCCCAAGTTAGGATATTACCAGTTCGAATCGCAGGGCTGGTGGTAACGCATTGTACCCACGATCGCCTATCGCGTCTATCCATTCCATATCGAGTCAAAGGAGGTTATCTCAAAATCAAGCTGCACCAATCGAAACCAACATCAAAAGTAATAGTATGGACCAAGTCCAGAAGAAAATCAAAGAATGGATGTCCACTAGGGGTAGCTAACCCGCTTGGCCCTGTCAAGCTGTCCTATTTTATTCATTTCAATTTTAGTCATTTCAAATTGGTACTAGTGTCGAGGTCTATTCATTATCGTTCTTTTTATTCAAGTCCATCAAATGTATGCCAAATCCAACCACTTCATTCTGGAGTCTCCTCCGCATGCACAGTTGTTAAAGTGATTTTAATATTGACAGAGAGTAAGCCAATAAGAGGCCCCGGTCTCTTTAACAACCAAACGTCGTTTTACACACCGGTTGGTTCTTTTACATTTCGAAAACTATTCATACTTGACATCAAAATATCATATTAGATTCAAAAATATCCTTTATTTCGAAATATCATATTTATTCTAAATATGCTATTTAACTTCAAAAATCATTTTCGCCTTAATATCTAAATTTCACTTCGTAAAATCATTTCGAATATCCATTTAGGTTATAACTTTATGTTGATCCAATTCACATTTAAATCCATGATTTAAATGTTAATATTCCAACCTTGACCAGCTTGAATTTTTTAGAAAATAGTTTGAAATTTTTTAAATAGTTTAATAGTTACAATAGTTTAATATAAAATATTTTAGACATTAAAAATGGATTATATAGGAAAATAGTTTGAAAAATAAAACTAATTTGAATATTTAAAATGAAAGATTTTAAATTACTTTATATATTAAAATAATTTATTTTGAAATTTTTTTCAACTCAAACTATCTCTTTCCATTTCAACAAAACTGGACCCAAGTCCAAATTCCAATCAAACCGACTCAATTTCGATTTTTTCAATTCAAATCAATTTCAATCTCAATTCATTTCAAATCGACTCAATTTGGAATTCAGTTCATATCAATTTCAATTTCAAATTCCAAATTAATTTCAATTTCAATTCAACTATTTGATTGATTGGTTTAAATTTCAATTCAGTTCTTTATTTTAAACCATTTTAATTTATATAAATTCAAGTTTTATTTCAGACTATCGATTTAAATCATTTAAACTAAACTTAACTTTGATTTTGAATTTAATGTTCAAATCTTTAAAATAATTCAATTCCGAGTTTAAATTTGAAACATCCATTTAAATTAATTTGCCTGGATTTAATTCAAAGTTCGAACAAAAGTTCAAATCTTTCAAACAAATCATTTTTCGTAATTTAAATCAGATTTTGGTTATAGGTTCGAATTTCAAATATGATACTTTAAAAAATTCCTGTTAAAAAATTTAGATTTCAATTCAAATCGATTTCCACAAATTTGATTTTTATTTCTTAACACCAAATCAATAAATAATTTCAAACCAAAATTTTAAAATTATTTAATTTAACCAATGCGGTGTTTGTATATAATTTTCTATCCTACAGCTAAGTGATTAGTTATTACAATTTAATTTCAGGGATGGATATATATCATTTCAATCCAAAATAAATGTCATAGGCATATATCATTTCAACCTATCTCTTAATTTTATTCAAAATAATTCAAATAACATTTTATATACTATTTTATAACTTATAGCGTGATAACAGGAATATAAAAAGTAAATAAACATCCAAATCATCCATAATATCAACAAATAGGCATCCATCACAATCAACATCCAAATAGACAAAAATATCACAACAATTAACTAATTATCAACATATGGTGTCTAACTGGCAATTTAATTTCAATTTCAATTTGAACTATCGATTTAAATTCATTTTAGTTCAATTCAGGTGCCAATTTAAATGTCAGTAAAATTATCAAACAACAGTCAAAAATATTAAATTACTTCATAGTTTCAAATTAACTAACATAAAAATATGTCAGTACTTCGTGAGCATTTAAAACACTCACCTTTATTTAAAACTAAAAAATATCCAGCTTCAAATGAATTCCTATCCCATTCCATGTCATAGCCTTTGTCGATACGATTGGAACGCAACTCGTTTCACTTGAAATAGACCTCGTATGCATAAGTTATGAATTTATTAATATCGATATAATTAAACGTAATTAATAAACTTAATTAACATAAATTAAAATGATTAACAATAATTATACCCTAATCATCTCTGCATCATTCCTTAGTCATGCTTGTGAACCCAAAATCGCGACTGAAAGCTTCAACGCGCATGCCTTCGGACCTCTGCCGTTCGATCGACCTCCACCACATCATCGCCACCCTCTACAAGTCACGTTTCCTCCAACAAGCTATGCGCTGCTCCACCCAGTTATGCCCTACTCTCCATAACCCAGTTATGCCACATACACATACGTACAGTCATCTAGAACCCAAGACTATAACTTCGCCGATCGAATCCCCCACCATCTTGCGTCGCCTCGATCGCCTAGATCCACCGTCGCTCGCATCAACGCGCCGCGTGCGTACGAGCTCTATCGTTTTTTTTACGCTTGAATCTGCGAAAATTTGAAATGATCGGGGAGGTGAGGGGGAGACAAGAAAAGTATGCGGAGTGTACGAAGAGTTGGATCAAAGTAAATATATATTGTTATAATTAGAAAATATCTGACTTTAACGTCCGAAATTCTTAAGCTCCAAACGAGGTGTGCCGCCTGGTGTTCTATATGTTATACCTTTATTTTGAACGTAATGGAACTAGCCTCGAGACCTAGCTCGATCGTATGCAGAGTATAGCTTTTCAAATCTAATTATGTTAATTAAATTACTTAAATTAATTTCTATGTGTTTCAAGCTGACATGGCCAAACGATATGTCTGATCGCTACGAAACCTGAATCCTATAATAATTCACTATTACGGATCCTATGAAACTAGTTTCGTCGAAATTCGAGACAGTGCCAAAAATGGCTATTTTCACCCGTTTATTAAAACAAATAATTTCCAAATAAATTTAATCACTTTAAATTCAATTTTAAAAGTCAACAATCTTCATTCTTGTTTAAATAAAACTTAAATCAACTTTGGGCATCATTTTCATTCATATTAAATTCAGAATTTAGTTATTTAAATAAATTCCAATTTTAAATTTAAACAATTTAATTATCCAATAAATCACTTTAATTGAAATATAAGTTATTTAACTTATAAAATTTACTTTTAAAACGAATTCAAATAATAAACCAACTATTTTCATTTTACATTAATTCAACATTATTATTCAATTCCAGCTATTGGTTATAAACACATTCAATACATAGAATTTCATTTCAATACCGGTTATTGCTTGAATCTTCGAAATTGTTTATTTCAAAATTTTATTCAAATTCATATTCAATAAACTACATTAATAAAGAGTAAAGCCCCAACCCAGCTAGTCCAACCAGAGCCAGGAAAGGGAGGTTAGCCTGCCTGACAGGAAGCATTAGTTTCCATAACCATGTTTTTTGGATTTACAGGAAACACAACTTCCTTCCTTGAGAGAGTAGGGCAGATGGGTATCGAACTCGTGACCTTATTAACAGGTTGCAAGTGTCTCTACTACTGCGCCACTACTGTATTAAATTTAATAATTTAAAATAATTAAAAATACGGGTAGTTACACTTCCCCTCACCCACTCAAAAATTTTCGTCCTCGAAAAGGGGTTAAGTAAGGAATTTAACATTTTGTATATTTTACTCAAAATAATCAACATATAAGATATTAAAATCTTTTTGCAAAACCATTACTATGCTTCTACTATACCACTCCAATACCGGCTTTACGAAAATTACAAATTATTTATAAAACAAGTTATAAAATTTTTAAAATGTCAAAATATTTCTAACCCCTGAATTTATGGAAAACTTCGACAGCGTTTCCTTTGAGTGGCTCGATTGTAAAATTTTTACAATATAATCTGTAACAGTAATATATACCAATATATATCTCATCTCATGATGATGCATCCTGTAGGAAAAATATAAAAGTGCGGTTTGTAATCCAAGATATGTACCTTATTATTATTAATACGAAAGAGTTCGCTCATATTAAGCAAGCAAAAGCAAATCAAATTCGCGTAAACACCCAAACGGTCTTCATGTGTATCTATCTCAATTCAATTTAGAATATTAGTCATTTATAAAAGATATAGAACATGTATGCGTTTAATAGAACTACATAACATGAATTTTTAATCCAAATCATAATCACAAGCACCAATACACAACCATAACAATCATATGCAGCCAAAAGCAGTAATAACAATGATTTACAACCAAAAAAACCATTCAACAATAAATATTTATCCAATTTAATTCAAAACATATCAATTTACATTATCCAATGTCAATATTTAATTATACGCTATCATTTCTTATTAACATCCATTTTTTTATTATTAACAATTAATTGGTTTGCTTCCAATTTATTTATATCTATTCTATTTACATTCAATTTATTCAGATTCAATTATTTCACCTTTTTTTAACACATTTCATATCATTCATTTATTCACTTCATTAATTCATTTCATTAATTCAAATCATTGACTTTACTTAAGTAAATTTTATTTTATAACTCGAATTCATATTAATTAATTTTTATTTTAACCACAATCTATTTCATTCAACTTTCTTAGGTTAACTTTCATCTTATAATTCATTCCATTAAATTATTTCATATTCAATTAATTACCATTCAATTATTAAAACTCGCTCCACTTTCATTCAATTTATTTACATCCAATTTAAAACAAATTCAATTACATAAATGTTCTTACACCCATTTATTCTTATTCAATTTCTTTTACAACTAAATTGCACTTCATTTTATAATTCAAGTTCATATTCATTCTATTAATTCATTTTATAGCTTAAGTGGAATTAATTCACTTTACTAATTTATCTAGTTCCATTCAAATCCAATTTAATTCATTTAATCTTTATTAAATTAAACTTTATTTCATTTAATCCGTTACTCAGTCTATTTTACTCTATGTAAGTTAAAATTTCTTTTCTTATCAAACACTTTCAACAAATTTAAAATTTGTTTTTAGCTAAATGTTTCTCAAATCTATAAGCTATGCAAACTAATTCACTTAAAATTTTCATTTTATCATTTTATCTAATTCATTTTAAATACAATTCACTTTTATTTAAGCTTTCTTGAGTTAAACTTTATTTTATTTACTTCATTTCACTAACTCTATTTATTTAAAATTTCTGTTAATTCTTTTATTTCCTATCTCAAATTCAAATTTTCTTTTGTTTGCTTAACCAAAATGTTCAACCTTTTTAAAATTCGTTTTTATTTTCCTGCTCAAATTTATAAGTTATAAACTTATTTTTTTATCCATACTATTTTCAATTTATAAGTTCAAACGTATATTTATCAAATGATACTTGGAATATTTTTTCATATTAAAACTTGTTTTAACCGAAAATAAATTTCTTTTGGTAGCAATTCTCACTCAGTAACTCAAAAATGAATACTAACGATGCTGCAGTCATCCCCAGAATTATTTCCCAGCGAGTTCAATGTTTTTATTTCTTTCAACAATCTTTTCAAAATATATTTCTGGTTAAAAAACTTTCAAATAATATTATTATTAATTTTGAAGGCTTTGAAGACAATTTTGAAAGCAACGGAATTTAAATTCTAAAATTCTCGGCTATTAAATCCGTTCTATTTATAAGCTATAATATAAATATACTTATATAATTCCATTACCTTATTATGAAAATATTTCATTAATTTATATCTTTGTTATTGGAAACAATTCTTATTGTAATTAGATTTCAATTCAATTTAATTGTCGAATGCTTCGTGAAATAGAGTTCACAAAAGATTCGTTATTAGTTTATTTCAAATAATAATTGATGATAACTAATTATTATCATCTCCTAAAAAACAACATTAATTAATAATTATACAGATTTACGAAAATTATATAAGATATAGTTTAGGTAAAATTATTTCATTTAACCTATTTAAAACAATATTATATCGATTTGCCTCGTTTAAGTGTTTAGAAATCCCTATCGATAATATGTCGTCCCACGCACCGACGAGAATTCACAAATAACTCAATGAACAAGTAAACACAATACAAAACATTTTATAACACAAACAAGTATGTGCTCTCATATATACACACATACACATACACACTCAAACTCATTCTAAGGTATTACCATCCTATCTCTAATGAGTTAAACCCCATAAAGCTAAGGTAATCGCTAAACCAAAGCACTGATACCAACTGTGACGATTCACATTTTGGATGGTATAAATTGACAATAATCCACACATGCCCAACTCAGACAATCTGAACCACAGAATATCAATGGGGTTCATTAAGAAAAATAAGAAATGTGGAAGAAAACAAACATAGATCTCATAGCAGAATGACAAAATATAATAATGAAATAAACAGTTCATGAAGCAAACTGGATGAGCGTTGCATAGGTTGTTGTTTATTTATTGCACAACAATGGAAGACTGGATATTTGATTTTGTTGTCATACACTAGCATGTTGCACACGCGTTCATGTCAGCAATCGGTACACATGCTTTTCATTACATCTTTATACACAATTATCTACCGTTTACATCTACATTAATGCTTTTTCACGTTATGCATGATGTCTTATTGATGTTGCTCTGTCTGTCCTCCGTCTTCATTAATTTATATGCTTAGATATGCAAGTCTGCTAGAGCAAGATGCGGGCTGCTACTGAGATGAAAATGGGTAAAAAAATATCGTACAACCAGATGGATGAGTTGCATCCACTGCTGTCATGATTTCATAGACATGTCCCTGCATAATTTCTCCTACTTTCTTTGTCAAAAACATGAGGAGGAAGCTATTACATTCATTTCGATCAACCGATCATACCAACGCTGAGTTAGTATCCTTTTACTATCCTTTTTTCCGTTAGACTGTGCATACTGTACTCGACCATTTATGAATTGTTGTATTCTGTTTGCAGTCTGTCGGCTAAATCGCTATAACAGACTTCAAAAACTTAGGCACAAAAAAATGGGGACAACATCTATGGGTAAGACTGATTTTATTCTTGATCTGCTATGGGACATTGACAGAACACTGAACGTCTCCTGTACAAGGTGTCTGTTGTAGGTTATTTCGTGTTTTCAATGTTCTTAGCATTGCTATATGTTATTGCAGGAAACCACAACCTGACGGGGTGTCCCACCGACTCATTGCTGGCATCATTTGACTTAGCTGAACGTGGGAATGGCATGCCTCTGTCTGCTGCATCGCAGTCTGCCGCCTATCTGCAGTTGGGAATTATGGACGGCGTAACTTACAATAAATTGGTTAGTTTAAAATGCATTGACTATTCAAACAGTTTCAATGTTTTTTTGCTAAATATGCAGGTAGAATGTTTTCTACACACAGTTTTGGCCCACCTGCATTACATGCTCATACCGTGGAGCATTGCTATGGTTTGAAGAAAGAGTAAAAAAAGGGAGTATTTAAACACAAAATATTCAATAAGTTGTCAGAAGGGAAAGGTTCAGCTTCCGTCCTACCAGCCAGCCCCCGATTATTTAATGGATCTTCTGGACTATAATGGAGGATCCGTCTCTAAAGAATTTTGGTGACATATACGGCTTTATAATCCTATTTTTGCTTTCACCTCAATGGGTGGGAATGTTGATAACTTCATCAACAACAGTCGCGGTCCGTATGTTTTCGGATTGAACGGTCAAAACTACCATCGAATTGGCTTGCTTCTTCCGATGACGGGTAAACCAAAATTTGCTCAATTATATTTCTATGAGACAAGTAATGAAGTCAATAATTGGTTTTCATCATGTGGTGAAAGTGTGGCTCAAAATTTAGATGTGGGTATTGTGGAAAATCTAATATGCATGTTCAACCAATGTAGTGAGTTGGCCAAAGTGATTAGAATGGCTAGAGAAAGGTTTCGTGCGTTGGAATACCAGCCTATCACTGTCAGACTGTTGGAGAGGCGTTATAGGGATGGACGTCGGTACAATTTACCAACTTCGTCCGAGATTGCAGCATTGATTGACAACTCAAATGCTGATTCGTGTGGCTGTCGTGATATTGTGATTGAAGATAGGAATGAGGTACTGAAAAGGATTAGTGAAAAGCAACCTTCTTTTATGTCTATGCAATATCCGCTTTTGTTTCCTTATGGCGAGGATGGTTTCAGGTGTGACAAACAATATAGATAATTTGATGTACGTCCAGAAACAAAAAAAAACGACTATAACAATGCGAGAATATTACGCCTATGTTATTCAGCAGAGATTAGAAGATGGCTCCATTCTGTTGTGGGGTGGTAAGCTTTTCCACCAGTTCATTGTGGACAATTACACGTGTATTGAAGAAGACAGACTATCCTGGGTAAAGAGTAACCAATTACATTACGATGTGAACTATACAAGGGTCTGCAAGATGCTATTACGGCGGGTGACACAAGTGCATGCACGATAGGAAGAAAAATTGTTCTACCCTCCTCTTTTACAGGAGGTCCTAGGTACATGGTGCAAAACTACCAAGACTCTATGGCCATCTGTCGTTGGGCGGGATCACCAGAATTTTTTGTAACTTTTACATGCAACCCAAAGTGGCCTGAGATTGAAATGGCTTTACTCAACATTCCCAGTCAGAAAGCCGAGGATAGACCGGATGTTTTTTCCCGTGCTTTCCACATGAAGCTTATGGAGCCACTGCGCGACATAAGGACAGAATGTCATTTGGGTAAAGTCAAAGCACATAAGTTTCACAAATTCTTACTATTTTCACACGTTTTTTGCGTGAGCTTTCGCCGACTTAGCTTATATTTTGTTTCTTTTTTCCCCCAGCTGTTTACACAATTGAATTTCAGAAAAGGGGACTACACATGCTCACATTTTTATATTTCTATTTGGCGATCAGAGGCCAACGACTGTTGGTCAAGGTGACGCAGTGATTAGTGCCGAGATACCAGACGGACATGCAGATCCGTTTGTTTATTAGTCAGTGTGTCAGTACATGATTCATGGTCCATGCTGTTGCGAAAATTCTAGATGTGCCTGCATGGTGGAAGGTTGTTGCTCCAAACATTATTCTAAACATTACAGGAGTGAAACCTGTTTTGACAAATTTGGATTTCCTATGTATAGACGATGCAACAATGGGTTGTTAACCGAGACGTCAAATGGGTTCGTGCAGGACAACGGTTGGGTTATACCTCATAATGTTGATTTAATTGTCAAATGTCAAGCACATATCAATGTAGAGATATGCAATAGAGCACGGTCTGTTAAATACTTGTTTAAGTACATCAACAAGGGGCACGATAGATCAACTGCTATTATTAAAGATAGTGTAAACAAAGAATGCACGTTTGTTCGGGAGGTTGATGAAGAAAAAAATTATTTGGACTGCACATATATTTCAGCTTCAAAAGCATCGTGGCGAATTTTTGAGTTTGTTGTTCAGTACCACACTCCAGCGGTGGAGAGGTTAATGTTTCATTTGCCGAGAGAGCAAACTGTGTATTTTGATGAAAAGAACAGTTGAATGACGTACAAGGCAGGCATAATCTATGCAGAACTGTGTTCACTCAGTGGTTGTAGACTAACAGAATGTGTCATGCAGCTCGCCAACTTACTTATGTCGATTTTCCTACTAAGTGGGTATGGGATAAGTCTACTAAGGAGGGGAGGATAAGGAAAAAAGGAGAGTGTATAGGTCGGATATATTATGCACATCCTACGTCCGGGAGAGGTTTTATATGCGTATGCTTTTAAATATTGTTCATGGCCCTACATATTACGAAGACATTAGAACTGTAAATGGTGTTGTTTTCAACACCTTCAAAGACGCATGCCTTGCACGGGGTTTGTTAGATGATGACAACGAGTGGGATGAGGCATTGATCGAAGCTGCCTCATGGGTTTCTCCAAACTGTATACGAGAAATGTTTGCAACGTTGTTGTGTTTTGTGAGGTTTCAAACGCAAAGCAACTGTGCGATAAACATTGGCAGAAGTGTAGCGAGGATATGGAATGGAGGTACGTACACAGGAATGATTGTGGGTCTCAAGAGATGTCTTCAAGTAAGGTCAGCTAGAAGCATTAATTGCTTTAGAAAAGATTATGCTCAGAAATAATAGATCGGTAGCCGAGTTATGGACCGTAACGGAAGTCGACCTTGGAATTTTCATTTGGTGGATAACACTCTTCTACACGACAAGATAGACTATGATTGTGATTTGTTACGCATGGAAGCACAACAGTCGGTGCCACTACTAAATTCAAAGCAGAGAATGGTTTTTAAAGCTATAGTTTACTCTGTTTGTAACCGTAGAGGAGGCTTTTACTTTGTCTACGGAAGTGGAGGGACTGGGAAGACGTTTTTATAGAATACTTTAGCCTACACTATGCAAGCGGAAAGTAGAATTGTATTGGCAGTAGCATCTTCTGGTATTGCATCGCTTTTACATCCCGGAGGACGAACTGCACATTCAAAGTTCAAAATTCCTATGAACCTCGATGACATGTCAACCTGCAATATCTCCAAGCGGTCGTGTTTAGCCAATTTACTTAGACGTACGAATTTGATTATTTGGGATGAGGCTTCTATGGTTCACCGAAATGCACTTGAGGCGTTTGGGAAGTCGTTGTTAGATAAAGCTTCTTCCGGCTCGAATAATGAAGTTGGTCAAATATTTGGAGGAAAGACAGTTGTACTGGGTGGATATTTCAGGCAGACACTACTTGTTGTTCGTAAAGGCACTAGAGAGATGATTGTATGCTCCGCTATAAGTTTTTCGCCACTGTGGCAACACTGCAAAATTTTCACTCTAACAATAAACATGAGAATGAAAATTAACAACTTATCAGCTGATGAAAAATCGAAACTGTCATCGTTTTCTAACTGGATATTAAATGTCGACGAAGGGAAGGTGAGGTCTATGTCCCTAGACGTGGGCAAAGAACCTACATGGATTTAGATACCTAATGAATATATTATAACAAAATCAGATAATACCATTCATACAATTGTGGAACTGACGTATACTAATTTGGATACGAATATATTAAAATAAATCTTATTTGCAAGAAAGGTGTATTCTGGCTCAAACGAACGATTGTGTTGAAGAAATTAATTCATATGCAATAGATCTTATAAGTGGTGTCATGCAAACTTATTACAGCGCAGATTCAATCAACCCCATGTCTGACACAACCGAAGAACATCATCTTCTTTATCCTCCTGAATTTTTCAGGCCTACCAAATCATGAGTTACGTTTAAAGGTGTGTGTGCCAATAATGTTAATTAGGAGTCTTAACCAAAGTCTAGGCTTATGCAATGGAACGAGAATAATTGTTGCACAACTGTTGAAGAAGGTTATTGAAGGTGAGATCGTAACCGGAAAGAATGTGGGTAGGAAAGTATTGATTCCGAGAATAGTTTCAACATCCGATGACACGAAATGGTCATTTGTCCTGCGTCGACGTCAATTCCCTATTAAAGTTTGTTTTGCAATGACAATTAACAAATGCCAGGGACAAACTTTGGAACATGTTGGAATTTATTTACCAAGGTCGGCTTTTACACATGGATAGCTGTATGTAGCACTATCTATAACAACTTCCATGTTTGGGCTAAAGATATTGCTAGGGACTTCTAAATCGGGTTTTGAAAATTACATGCAGAACGTTGTATACATGGAAGTCATCAGGAACATTTCTGGTATTAATTTTTTTCATCCGTCGTTTATAATTTTAAAGTACCACTTTGAAGACCACATACACCTGATGTGAGCTGACGTTCACAGTGTTTCAAATTTAATAGGTATGGAAGGCGCAAACGAACCGGATGATGATTTCTAATAGATGTTGCGTAATTCTGAGTTAGGTATAAGGTAATTTGGGTACAAACAACAGTTTATTCGACATTTTGAAATCCATATGTTGTTTACTGTGTACCTCTGTTGCATTATTCATCGCATTATTTTGATGCATCTGCACCTACATAACTTCTTAGCTTCGTGAGTATGTAATTGCTAAATGTAAATGATCTAGCAATTTTAATTCAGTTATTTGTTTTCCCTCTAACTTCCTGATATCAACTTGCATGTTAATTTTGCTGAAAATACAGTGTGAAAAATTTGTGCAATTTTAACACAGTTGGTATCAAATATTTCACACTATTACTCTAACCTTTTGTTGCATTATGTATGACTTATCGATTTTGTTCGGCCTTCTGAGCGAACTGAATCTGAAGATGGTTGAAGGCGATGAACGCAAGCATACCTTCTTTAGCGCTCATTTGAATTCTAATCCTGCAACAAATAGCACATTTCACTTATACTGCATATCTAGTGGGTATTACTGCACTTTGTGTCCTCCCAGTGTCTACCACTGTTGTTTTTATTACGTAAGCTTCGTTCGTATCTTCTACGTCAATGCGACAATATTTTAACTGCGGGATGTTTCTGGACTGATCTGACGTAGTTCATTGAGTTTTTTTGCTGCCTCCTTTCCTCTGCTGTCTGTGTCAGTTTTGTACTTACTGTTATGTACTATTCAATTAACGGACAGATCATGTTGTCCGCTGTTTCAAGTGGTAATTTTACAACAAGTATAAAGGTTGTGCAAGTTAAGCCGATGACATTGAACAATTTATGTATCTGCCTTTTCTACTGTAAGGTTTGTGCAATTTTTTCAACAATTTTGGATGGCCATACGATCTAGGTAACTAATTATAACTAAATAAAGTATTTTACTGCAGACCAATATCGTGTTTGTTAACACATAATTTTTTTGGATTTAATCATATGTATGTCATCTTGCGATTGTTGATTTATAGCACATACTAACAGACTGCCTGCTATACATAAGCACTACATATACAACGGTACTATCCATTTAATACAATAACCGGTACTAGCACAGTACTAATTTATCTGTCATAAGTGACTGTATGAAAATGACATAGTATAGCATGTTTGTTTCGTATGCACCAAATATATAGGACGGATCAAACACATTTTTAGACCTGTCAGTTCTTTATCTTTGCTGGATTTACAAAAAAACAAGTGACGTATGTGTACAGAAGTTTTTCAAATATGTATATGAACGATTTATTCATGAATATGGATCTGAACTTTTAGACTTTTTTTTAAAAATATTCTATCAATGTTTTAATTTTCAATTTTATTGGACTGTTAATAAAATGAGGTTTGTTAAACTGTGTACATAATGCATATAACCAAGTGTACAAAAACTGATGCTGAATAGATTGTACAAAACATGATGCGTAAGTGTACAGCATAATTTCGAGCCATATGCAGTATGTTCAAATGCCTTATCTGTCTTAATACTCTTTTCCACAATGTACAAATTAACTTTCACTCTGCTACACTATACACGAATCATTAACGTTACAAATCATAAATACATACTTCATGACATGTAATTTTTTAAAAAAAAAAGGATATCTCCAGTTGAATGCATGTATACATGTTAGGCGTTTAGCTTTGAACAAATATTGATGGAAACTGTGAATTTTAGTTCTTATTAACTAAGAACTGAATAACAGAAAAAGTTACCTAACAGCTAGTAAATCTGCCAAAAATACTTGGAGTTGTAAATCTTAGTTCTTAGTACCAACGAAATGATTGGTGCCCAACATGGGATAGGTAACCGTAAATAACCGAGTCACATTGCTTTACTATACAATCGCTGTGCAAATCTTTTTTACTATACCAAATTACTCAACTACTCAGGTTGTATTAATGGTGCACGCACGTAGTTAAGGTCAAATTCAAGCTCATCGTATATTAGCACTCATTTTTTTTTATGTGGCTGTGTACAACATTAACTGATTATTCTTTTTTAACACCACTTCTTAACTAATCCTTTTTCAATTCAATTGTTACATGACGTAACGCAAACCACGGATTAAAATTCAACATTTATATACCGAATTAAATTAACTAAACACACAGTTGTACTGATTTGGTGTACGTCTGTGCTGATTGGAACCAATATTCTGTAAGCATATGTATTTCAGCGCTCGAGATGATAGCACAAACAACTTTTTTTATTTACTTTGAAGGTGTGGACCATACCCAATATCAGTAGGAAATTAGTTTAAACTAATTAGTAGTTGCCGTATAAAGTGGGACGACGTGAACCATCATACCAGTAGTTTACCCACGTTCCTTGGGAGCACAGTTTCTTACTAAGATGGTCTGAACTCTTCTTTCTGTCTGACGTAAAATTCCAAAAAAAAATTCTACCTTTCTTCTCAGTTGGTTTTCTACAATGTGCGCAAACAGCCTGTTGCTATCAGAAGTGGTGTTTGGTACAAACTGGAATGCTGTCTATGTCCGGGTGTCTAGGCTATGGAAATTGATTAGTCAGGGAACGAACGAAGTTTACGCATTAAACATGTAGCTTATCGACAATGAGGTATGTTACTGTCTACTGTTATTATTCAGTTGCTTAATGTGCTTCCTTTTTAGTACCCCTTCCTTACCTCGGCTAATATCCGTCAGATAGAGCGAATGCGTTTTAGGCGTCCTATGCACTGTGAGTAGTTTTAACTTTGATTATACTTCACGTTACTCCACAGTACCGCTGCGCCTACTCCACACTTACGCATCGGCAGTAATTCATATTCTTCCACGTACATCCACTTCTCTCCTGCACTTTCATTTTCCACTTTGACCATTTGAACTACACAGTTAATACATAGGTGCAAAAAATTTATTTCGCAAGATGTTTGGACCCATTTCTTAGGTTTTCTATGGAATGTGATAGGGAAATGAGAAGGAAGGCAAGGTTCGAAAGCATATACTGCGCAGTTCGAAGACGTGTTTGAAGAACCTTCGGTGTACGACATGATATGGTTCAACGCCCAAAACGCCGAAGCAACGTACAGAACCGTACATGACGAACGGATAATAGTTCAACGAATAGATACCCGAGCAGTGAAGGTGGAAGATGCAATGGATAGAATACCACGGTATAAGTTTGCCTTTACTGATGAAAGCACGCTTATAACCCGACTATGCCATATAGATAATCTTACGGGTACTCTTTCTCCCCACCGTAAATATCACCAGTCCCCATTATTTAGTCTATGCACGCTCGTATTGTTGATTTGTGGCTTATTACAGATTTGGGTGGTCTGTTACGGGGGGTGACTAATGTATTTCCTATAACTTCTAAAAATGGTACACAAATGCTAAAACGAGAGTTGCACGTGGAAAGCAATAGGTGACGCCATTTCATTTTTTTTTTGCTTAACCGAAGTCTACCAAACATTATACTAATCGTATTTATCACACAGTGGGAATACAAGTGTTGTATCGCATTGGGCGAGCTAAAGAGATTTACTTGACTAATTCGTGGTAGATAAGTTTAAGAATTCGCCTACCTTGTTGTCACCTCCATGACAGTCGCTACCTACAGCCGTAGGTTTATGATCTTTGTACTTACCTATCCCCGCCACAAAACAATTGCCCTCTAACTTATATTTCTCTTTGTCATGTGCATTTACTTTGAGCTCTACTAAAGCAACAAAAATATATCTAGACATTGATTTGACTGAACTAGATGTCATTACGACCGGGTATTAAATTTTAACGTGCTCTGCATTTATTTGACTGTTTCTTTTCATATGCCTCTATTACTTGACCTGCACAGATCGAACCATCATGCTAGAAAAAAGATTGAGTACATAGACCACTCCTTTGGTGGCCGTTCTACTGTACTAGAAAGAACAAACACCACACTCGCCCAATTGTTGACTAACGTCAGGACTGCTGACTATCGGGTACGTTGCTCTTGCACGTAACGCACGCATAATCATAAACTTTGATCACCACCGTCCATCCCGTTCATTGATTGCACATAGTTCTTTATCCCTATCAATTATGTTCTGTTTGAATTCTAAGCATGCATCGGTTTTCCTATCACCGTACATAACATCTGTTTCCATCCAAATCTTGATGATTATCTTTTACATCCAACTGTTTTGTTGCACGGCAGTAACGTTGTCGTTGCAATACTTTTATATACTATTTTCCTTAATTTGTGTATTTGTCCGTATTGCATTTGTACTTCCTGTTTGTTAATTACCATATTTATACCAATCTTTTTGTACATATTACACTTGATTGGAAAAAAGGTACTCATGTAGGTGTACAGATTTCTAGGTGTGTTGTAAATAATAAACGTCCCATTTATGCGATGATTTTTTTTTATCGACCGTGCCTGCGAATTTTTAACCGTTACTAAATTAAACGACATACCCTTCGCCACCTTTTTCTTGCTCAAGAAAAAGCATTACTACTGGGATGAAATAAGTTACATAATATTTTGAAAAGTTCTACCTGAAGAAGTTTACGCTTATTGTTTAACGAAATTAGCTCCGTACATTACACGCTTGCAGGAGTCTTCATTTCAGTTGATCGTGCTTAGACGAACAGTTATGCAAATGTAGCTATAAATATATGCCAACAATGCTTTTGTTCAGGGTAAAATATATGTCATGCCAGCAACCATTGTGTAGTTGAAAAGTTTTACATGGAGCTATCTTTCATGCACGGTCTTCAATTCTACAGCTCGCTTTGCCGACACCAAATATTTCTGGTCCGGATGCCATCGAATGGTAGCTCATCTCGTAAATAGGTACCGCTTGTCGGACTCTTTGTTCTGCAGTTTTCCTTTTTTCTAGGAAGAAAAAATAAGTACGACTACTAAAAACATATTTTTTTAGGTACCTTTTAAATGTTGGCATATTGGGCTCCTCTACATCTACTACTATCACCGCTTTTGACAAGGAGGCAGAATGACTACTTGGAAATAAGGTTGACCTCACGCTTGCCGTACTTAACTCGGTAAGATAACGTAATTATGCATTTTATTGCAGTTTCTATAACTATGCCCATTGTAATCAAAAGTGAATGTATGTGGATATAAGTTTATCATATTACTATCTCATTTCTTACGTTGGAGCAGTCAACTTTGGTCGTGCTCTTTTTACACGGTTAACAGAACCAACTGCCTGCGCGTACTGCTTAGTGTGGGTTGTAAATAATATTACTCAGATAGACAACAGTCGTAGTGTTATATCACTAGAGTTTCAACCTGTTCCTTAAGATGTACGTACTCTAATTTCGTTTAAATATGTGACCATTATTTCACATGCAAATGCTGAACCATATTGTCAGATAATGATATCCACTGTCTACCAATTTTGTGGACGAGAAGTTCTGGCCATCATGAGTTATTGCGTCCCCATGCTTTACAGCGTACCACTGCTCACCCAAAGTAATTTACTCATCTTGGAATGTGTACGTGGCAGACACCCATCTACACGCTAGCAAGTACAAGTTCTGAATGCACAACTATGTGGATATTTACTGTTTGAACAACTTTTATACATCTTTTGCTCCTTTCCTTTTCAAATTGTACTGGCTCATTTATATTGTTTTTTCTGCTCTACTCATTACTGTCTAGGTAGGCATGGCGTCATCCATGGTTACAGTAGGTTACTCTGCTTCACTTTTTGATACCATTTATATTATAATATCAAATGTGTGTACACTTCTATGCATTGAACCCTGCTGACTTAACGTTAGTAACGGTATGCTACACCCACTGTGGTTTAAAACAATGTTTCATGCAGCAGGAGAATGAGGTCCAAAAAATTGAGAAGATTTTTCGCAACCTCTCGGAGACCAAAGCAATGTTTGAATTCAGACCAAATAACTATGAGATGAATAATCCAGATGCTTACCTCACTGTCAGAAAAATCATAAAAAACATATCTGCGACTGAGACGGTTTGTTCTCAACCATGATTATACATTAACCTAGAATTTACATACTTAATTTCTCGCTTATAGACATTTTCCTCTGTTTCGAAACACTTGAAAATTACAGCTCACTTTACCTAGCGATCAAAGTTCTAACTTAGTTTCTCCTTCGATAACGGATAAGCAGGAGACACCGTCAGACGCAATATCAAAGGGAAGAAACATATTGATCAGGTTTGATATACAATTATTACAATTATTTGTCTGTCCAACTGATATCACAGAAAGAACCTTCATTTGTTTTGCTAGGGCGACGATGGTATCATTCATCCAGTCGTGCATGCTTCTGATCCACCAGTCACCAGAAAGACAATGCGAAGAGGAATTATAATTCAGGTGCAGTTTTTTAACCTTTTTTTTCACCACTTCATATTGACAGTACTTAGTTCTACCAATTTGTTCTTTCCTTTTGAAAATTAGTATGATTGCCGATAAATATTGTATCTCACACATAACGCTTAACTGATCCTCCTACGGTGCGTTCTTTGATCAGTTCACATCGCACATATTTGTCCATATCAAGCAGCGCTTGAGTAATGTATATATGAACACTCCTTCCTGTAACTATTTCACCTTTCAAAACATTACTACGCCACTTCATATTCAGTTAATGTCATCACCATCTGCTACCAATACATTTTTATGCTTCTAAACTTAAGCTCTGTTTTTTTTTCCGTATTTACAGGATGTTGATACAGAAGATCAGAATGCAGAATCTAATGCAACCAAGATTCTAGAGAAGAAGCAACGAAATTAATTTATACCATTTCATGATTTTGTCACTGTAGTGAATTCACGTTTTACCAATCTGTACCTGCTGCTTCTCCTTTCAATGTAGTTATCAACTCTTTTTTCTCCTTTTTTTCCAAACCTTTTTTTCCCTGTACATCGTGATGTATGACATTAACTTGGTTTGCTTTCATATGCGTTACATATGTGTATTTTCAACAACACTCTGCTCTGACCCTAACTTACTATGTATGATTACCGTTGCTGTATAGATTACCATTTCAAGTACACACCATGTTTGCCCTGACACATGAATTCGATCTGCATTGCACATTAACTCGTATTTGCAATATATGCTAACTACTCCGATCTACCATTACATATGCGCTGCTGGTATTATAATTCACGTATTATAACAATTCCCGTGTGCGAAGCACGGGCCACTCACCAGTATGTTATATATATGTGTGTGTGTGTGTGTATAAAGTTCCTAAAATCAATTTATGAACTCATATTTGAAAACCAATCTTTAGTTCAAACATATATAAATTAAATCTCCATATATATTTGAAAAACAAAACTCCTATGTACTTATCTATATATCTATATAGACTAAATATATATACATATATATTTATACACATATTATATTCTAGAAGTTAATATTTATTATAAAAACAATATAAATTTACTTTATTTCAATACAGATACCTAACATATATACAACTGACGTAAACTTTATATGTAACAAACATATTATATTAGATACTACTGACATGACGTTATATATAACTAACAAATATTACACACACACACACATATATATATTACTAACATATATTAGATATAAATATATACGTACACTGATGTAAACTTCTATATATATCTAACATATTATATTAGATTCTACTGACATAAACTTTATATATAACTAACACACACACACACACATGTGTGTGTGTGTATTACTAACCTGTACTAGATGTAAATATATACATGCACACACACACACACACACATCCACTCTTTATAAAATGCAACATATACGTACCTTTCCAACATACAAACTAACAGTTATATAAACTAGCAGTTATTGTAAAAGTATTGCAAAGAAGTAATTGTAGTTTTTTATTACTTGTATTTGATTTACAGAAGATACATAATGTTACTGATGCAATGGCTGTATATATAACAATGTAATAGCATATTGGGCCAATACAAGCCCACAGCCCATGATACAATAGAAAGGTTTGATATAAGTGCTGAATCCACTTGCTCATTATACGATCAGCTTCATATATTCCCCTCTCAAACCTAGCTCTTGCGGCTAGGGTTTGCAAACTTCATATTCAAAAAAAAGAAAGATGCGCCGCCACTGTAAATTTTCTCATAAAAGATCTGATTGAGATTTTTCCATCCTTGCTTGAGCAAATGAGTGAGACTCGTTGACTTAAAAGTATTTTGTAAGCTAATCTTGCAGAATATTCTTACAGTCTTCAGAATGAGATAAAATCGAGACTCAAGATGTTAAATTTATGAGATCTGAGTGAAAAGCTTCTTTGTCTTCAGATAGGAAGGTCAATCGAACTCCGGAATGCTCAAAGTTGTGAGATCTAATTCTAGAAGGAAGAAAAAATAATTCTTTGCAACAGTATTTGAGAGATCTGAGCGGAATACTTGAGATATTCAAGAGATCCGAGCGAAGTACTCCTTAAGCCTTCAAGTTGAAAGACAGTCAGACTTTATGATGCTTGAATCTGTGAGATATGATGCTGAAGTATGAACGAATGCAGTTCTACTAGTGATGCTTGGTCCCTTTTGACACAGAATGCAGTGAAGTGTTACGTTCTCTTGACATTCTAGGTTTGTGACTCCAAGTTTCTCTCTGAACCGAGTGAAGTTCATCTTTGACAGAGGCTTTGTTAAAATATCAGCGACTTGGTAAGTTGCATGTATGTGGTTAATGTCTAACTTTCCTCTTGTAACTTGTTCATGAACAAAGTATAGATCTAACTCCATGTGCTTTGTTCTGGAATGCAATACTGGTTTAGCCGTGAGAGATACTGTACTTAAGTTATCATACCGCAACGTAGTTTTGCTGTCTGTTTTGATTTGTAATTCATGTAATAGTGACTCTATCCACACTGTTTCTGCCACAACATTAGCCACACTTCTATACTCTGCTTCTGTACTAGATCTGGATACAGTTGTCTGTTTCTTTGAACACCATGAAATTGGATTTTTGCCCAAATAAATGCAATAGCCACTTGTTGATTTTCTGTCATCTATATCACTTGCCTAGTCTACATCTGCATATCCAGTAATGCTAATGTTTTGACATGCTTCAATAGTTATGCCATAATTTAATGTTCCTTTAAGATATCTTAATATTCTCTTGACTGCCCTCCAATGCTCATCAGTTGGACATTGCATGAATTGACTAACTTTGTTCACACTAAAGGCTATTTCTGGTCTGGTGATTGTTGGATATTGAAGTGCACCTACTATACTCCTGTATTGTCTATCATTTGTGATCATTTCTCCTTTAGTCTTTGATAGATGAGCATTTGTTATCATCGGTGTTGAAATTTAATTTGACCGATCCACCTTGGCTTTAATGAGAATTTCATTTATGTACTTTTCTGACTGAGATGTATCAGTGATTTGAAGGTCTTGTTACTTCAATTCCTAAGAAGTAGCTTAGACTTCCAAGATCTTTGATTGAGAAATCTTTGTTTAAATGTTGAATTACATTGTCGATCTCCCGATCATCACTACCTGTAATAATAAAATCATCAACATAAATCAGTATTTGGTGATAGTGCTGGAATTAAATTTTGTAAAGAGAGAATTATCTGATTTTGTGTAGTTGTATCCCAGTCTGAATATAGTTGGCTTCAATTTTTCAAACCAAACTCTTGGGGCTTGTTTGAGGCCATGGATTTCTTTGTTCAACTTGCATACTAATTTCTCATTTCCCTTTTTTATGAATCCATGAGGTTGCTCCATATAAACTTCTTCCTGCAAAACACCATTTAAGAGTGCATTATTTACATCTAGTTGTCTTATATTCCAATTTCTATATAAGGCAATGTTAAGCACTATTCTAATGGTGGAAGGTTTCACAACTGGTGAAAACGTTTCAGTGAAATCGAAACCACTTTGTTGTGAGTATCCCTTTGCCACTAGTCTTGCCTTATATTTAGAAATTGATCCATCTGCATTTATTTTTAACTTGAATATCCATTTACAGCCAACTATATTTTTGTTAGTGGGCTAAGGAACAAGATCCCAAGTCTTGTTCTCCATGAGAGCATCATATTCTTCATTCATTGCTGCAAACCATTTATCATTTTGCATGGCTTGATAGTATGTGCTTGGTTCTTCATTTTCCAGAATTGCATTGTATAGTTTTGGTTTGAATATACCACTTTTTTCCCTTGTAATCATGTGATGCCTAGTTCTTTCAGTGGTTTGTTGAAGATCATTGATGTTCAGATCAGTCTCTTGTGACTCATTAGATGATTTTGAATCATCTAATGTGTGACTTGAGCTTTGCCATAGATAATTGTTTGACTGTTGCATTTGAGATATTGTGTTAGATGATTCAGTTTGTCCATGACCTGGTTCCAGAGAGGACATTGTGTGTTGTGGACTTTCACTTCCTTTATCTTGCTCTTCAGAAGTGTAGATTGCTTTATCAGCTACCACAGGTATGGGAACTAAAGGATATTTAGCATTGTAAACTTTCTGAGTAGTTTTAACTGTAGAGCTACTAAAGGGAAACACTTGTTCATTGAAAACAACATGTCTAGAGATAAAAATTCTACCATTACTAGATAGACATCTGTAACCCTTTTGATTTGCTGCATAGCCCAAGAATGTGCATAGTGGTGATCTATAGTTTAGTTTATGAGAATTACATGGTCTGAGGTAGGGAAAACATAGACAACCAAACACTTTCAGACTATGGTAATCAGGCTTGATATTGTAAAGAATTTCTAATGGACATTTTAACTTTAGAATTTTTTGTAGGTAACCTATTAATTAGAAAACTGCTGTGGCAAATGCATCTGGCCAGAACTTAAGTGGTACAGATGCATTTGCCAGTAGTGTTAAGCCTGTTTCCACTATATGTCTATGCCTTCTTTCTATCAGACCATTCTGTTCTGATGTATAAGGACAAGTAGTTCTGTGAATAATACCTTTTGCTTGGAAGGATTTTTTTAGAGATAGAAATTTTGCTCCATTATCTGTCTGCAGAACTTTTAACTTACAATTTGTTTGTTTTCCTGCCTGCACTATAAATTGTTGAACTGCATGGCTTGTTTCAGATTTTGTTTTCAAGAAGTATATCCACACATATCTAGAATATGCATCAACAAAAGAAATATAGTATTTGTACCCATAGTTAGTAGAAATGGGTGCTGGACCCCATAAGTCAGCTGCAACTAGTTCTAATGGATTGTTGTAACTGACTTCTGAGTCCACAAATGGCAGTTTATGACTTTTACCCATTTAACAATAGGTACAGATATATAGGGTTGAAATATTGTTAAAAGAAATATTATTTTCATTCAATACTTGTTTAACAATATTTACATGAGGATGTCCAAGTTTACAATGCCAAGCATCAAAACTCTTACAGTTATTCACAGTATTGATTTTCAGAGTTATTACACCATTTTTCTTTACATCATGAGTTTCTCGAATTAGCAACATTGAAAGTATACAATCCCTTAACCTCTCTACCCTGTAAGAGAATATTTTTTGTTAGAATATCTCCGATTAAACAGTAACTAGGAAAGAATTCAAAGAACACATTGTTATCCTTGGCAAATTGAGATACACTTAATAAATTTTTCTTAACAGCTGGTACTCTTAATAACTTATGCAAGTATAATTGTTTTTTTCCTGATATATATCCACTTCCAGTATGTGAAATTTTAACAGACTTACCATTGCCCATAAGTAATGATTGTGTACCTTTGTATTCTTTGTTGCTAAGATTTAAGTTTGCCAAGTTGTTGGTGACATGATTAGTTGCCCCAGAATCTGGATACCAATTGCTGTCATGAATGTCTTCAATTTTTGCACTATCATTGTTGCTGCACTCACTTTGACCTCTGATTTCTTGTTGAGTACTTATCGAATTTGCACTGGGGTTATTGTTTCTGGTACTGCTATTGTTTTGCTGAGATGGGGTATAGTTGATGTCAAATCTGAAGTAACATTTACTAGCAATGTGTCCAATTCTTTCACAAATCTGACACCTGGGTCTATTATTTCCACTGTTATTAGACCATCTTCCACCTCTACCTCTAGATTTGGAGAACTGACCACCCCTTTGATTGGTGTAATGTTGATTTCTTTTGTTATAAGGCTTTTCTTGATTCTTGATTTTGTTGCTTGAAATGGAATTCAGAGACATATCTGATGCTGTAGATTTCTTTTGTTCCAATCTACCCTCATGAGCTAAAAGGGTAGAGTGAACATATTGAATTGAGGACGGCGTTTCTTTTGATGATATAACAGCCACCACTGATTCATATTCATCATCTAGCCCTCCAAGAATTGATAGAATATGTTCCGTGTCACTTACTTTGTGTCCTGCTGATGACAAATGATCACATAGAGTTTTCACCTTTACAAGATAATCTCTCATAGGCTGATTTTCTTTCTTAACATTTTGTAATTGTCTCTTGTAGTACATAATCTTGGTTGCGGACTGAGTATTATATATCTGTTCTATTGTAGACTAGATTTCATGCGATGAATTGCATCTAATTAATTGTGGGAGTAAATTAGTACTTATAGCTGATATTAACCAAGAACTTACTAAGCTGTCTTGCCTTTGGTGCATTATGAATTCTTGATTGCCGATAAGTTTTCCATCCTTATCTGCAGTATACTTGGGTGGTATGATTATAGTGCCTTGAATATATTGTTCCAGACCGTATGCTTTGACTGTAGTTTCAACTTGAAACTTCCAAAGCAAGAAGTTTGTTTCATCGAGTTGAATAGACAGAAGTTGGCTTTGAGGCTTGATGGTCTCTTTCAGGAGCTCTTCAGTGGGACTATACCTGGCATTAAACTGAGTACTGGAGGAGGCAGAAACATTTTAATCTCCTTTAGCCATAGATTCAGAAAACAAGACAAATGAATGTGAAACTGAAAATTGCTGTAATGCAAAGCAACCGAGCAGCCAGGAAGCTGCCTAGGCACGGCTTAGTGAAGAATTTGATCAGGAATTTCAATAGGTATGAGAAACAATCTGTGATGATGGGAAATTTCACCCAGATGATTCAACTTGATGTTTTTTATCTTTATATGATGATGCTGTGTCTGAACTTGATCAAAGGCAAGAAACTGATGGTGAGATCTCTTCTTGATTTTCAAATGATTTGGATGATACACAGTTCAATCTAGATATGAAGATATTGTATCTGATCTTGATTGAAACTAAAAAATATAATGATGATGACAATTTTTTGATTCTCAGATGATTCAAAGAGGTGCAGCCTGATCTTGAAATGATGATCTTAAAACTGATCTTGATCAATGGCAAGGCACTTTGCTGTTAGGCACACTACAACAAAAATACTATATTATAACGCCCTTTTACAACGGGCATTTGCTGTCCGTTGTAATAGAAGGCTATTACAATGGTCCACTCAGGACCGTTGTAATAGATGCTTATACAACACCTTTTTTACAACAGGAAATGGCTGCCCGTTGTAATAGAATGCTATTACAACGGTCCTTTTGTACCCGTTGTAATAGATGCCAATTTTACAACGTTCACAAAATGACCATTGTAATAGATACCAATTTTACAACACTCATATAGTGCCCGTTGTAAGAGGTGCAAGCAGCATTTTAATAGACTTTTTACTTTCCAGTTATTAGAGAATCATCTGGTTCAAAGTGAATATTCATTTTTTCATGAAATAATGGCGACTGGAGACCCGTCCTCATCAAATCCCTAATTCAAATCGCCTTTGTTAGTTGTCCTTCTCAAATCCCTAATTTCTAATTGCCTTCGTTCGGCCTCCTCCGCCTCTTCACCTCACCTCTTGTGTCAGTTGTCGCCCTCCCTTGTCACTGTCAGATAATTGCCGCTCGGTCTTAGATCTGACGAAAGTCTGAACTAGTGACTGGCTTTTACATTTTTCAGTTCGATTCCTGTTTTCAATATATAGATTTAATACTTTTTTTGGTTGAAGTCATTACTGGGGAGATAATTATAGAAATCCCAAACTAGATTCTGAGTTGCGGTGGAGTTATTATCATTCGGTGCTATCTTCTCTACGTTTAACATCAATTTTATGTTCAGATTTGGCATAATTTATTCTACCATCTTCTTTATGTTTAACTTCGATTTTATGTTCATATTTAACCACTCGCAATCTTTCTGCTGAGATTGCATGATTAGTCATGTTCGTATTTCAGTTTTAGCCTGTGCTATTTGAAATAAAGAAAATGCCACATGGTATCTGATTCTCGGTATAAATTCAAGTTGCTAGGAATCTCATTTGGTTGGCAAAAAATAAACATTCAGGCCTTTGCGACACTGGTTGCTTTATTTTCATAAGCATTTTGTTACTTTATTTCTGCTTACATGTCACTTTTCATTTTTTTTGAAATTTTGCTTGTTTAATTCTTGGATTTTTGAACAGGTAACTTCTAATGCAATGTAAGTGACGTACGTTACCAATAATTATTCCATTTTCCTGTTGAAATCAGTGGTCAAAGGAGTAATGGTCATGGACTATTAGATTTGGTGGAGAAGTTTGAACAGTGAAGGAAATATATATGGCTGTAGAATGATTTATACTGTTTTTGAATTTTGCATGGTCTCTAAAATAGCAGAATTTTTTTGGCATACATTTAAGGGAATCATAATACTGAATATATTTGGTTCAGAAAATACTATTGCATCAGTCATCATTGATCAAACTATTACTTACAAAGATAGATTTTATACAGTGATGAAGAGCTTAAGATGTATTCAGTTCTATATCGGCTCAAATCCTGTGATGGCACTATACATATATGGACTCATTTACTTGTTAACAAGTCTTTCAGCTTGGTCTGTTCGAGACCATGCTTACCCTGCTGTCTCTGATATGCATAGTAAGTACACTTCTTCTTCTTCTCTATTCTTTTTTCTTTAAACACAATTTTTTTATCATTTAAATTGATTTATTTTTTTATGTGTTTTTCATGTTGAATACGTTCAGAACTGAAAGAATGTGAGCGAGCTCATTTGTGTTTGGGTGCAGAAGGGGTTCTTCGCATTAGTTTTGGCTGTTTTGTATCCTTATTTATTTTATTGTTTATACATTTGTAGTTTTTATAAAAATACTAAGGCTGAAGCAGAAAATTTGTGCTCTGCATATGTGCATTTCTTACTTGAAAACTGCAGACAGTTGGAACAAAGAAACTGAAACGAACAAGCGAATTCATGGAACTCAAAATAATTGATGGCCGCTAAAAATAACGTTGGTTCGCAGTTGTACATCGTACAAAAATAAAATAAAAAATGATACCCTTGATAGCCCATTAAAAAAAATCTGATATTAGAAATAGTACGGTGTAAAATTTTATGGTAATTATTTAGCAATGGTGCTAAAAAGAGGAAAATGAGATCCCTTAGTAACACATTTATCTAACTATTTCATTGATTCTAGAAATTCACTCTCTTCTCCTTCATTCTCTTTCTATATATTTTAATTTCAAATTATCAATTATCAATTATCCTTAGTATGTGCCAACTTGGGATTATTGTGCTATCTAGTCAAAATATCTGAATGTTCACTATTTTCTGGTTTTGTGTGTTCTCCATGGTTGACAAATTGAATGCGTAGGTATGATGCAACTATTGAGTCAACTACTGCAAATGGATATGAAGTCAAGTACAGTGGTTGGGGAAACAAGGAGGAGGTAAATATGTACATGAAATTAGTTTTCGATTAAGTCTGATTTTTTGCAAGAAAAGTAGGGTAAACTTTAATTATGATAATTTGATTGTTCTATGTAATGATACTTGGAGCAGAGTATTTGTAAGTGATAGAATGTATCTATGGAACCACTATTAGTTCACTTGGAGAAAATGATAGAATGTTAATGTCTCCAGCCCCAAGTTCAACATCATGATGCAGGCAAGTCTAATCTTCAACGATTCACCTTTTCTTTTCCTTTTTTCCCCCTTTTTCCTTTTGAGCTTATACATAAATAGTTATTTTTAATGAAATATGTCTATATTTCAGTTGCATCCTTTACACAGAAAGGTATCAAGCTGTGCGTGGTTATTAAGCGCGCAGGCATTAACACAATTTTTTTGTGATAAACATTTTAATAAACTAATTTTCTGAATCAAGTGTATAAGTTGATTTTAAAATATGATGTTATGTGCACAATAACTTTAGAATCCCACAAGATCCCCACTCTTTTAGCTTTACATGAAAACTGTTATTGTGCATTGAATAATGACAGCACACCTCTAAGGTTCTAATTGTCTGTGTGAAATTCTATGGTGTAGTTTCTCTGATGCAGTTGAATTGGGTGATTTTTGGATGTTTGATCAAAAGAGCATGCATTATTCGTTCAAATTTGCTTGCAGCGGATGCATGCATGCTACATTTCTATCATATCCCCTAAAATTATGTTTTCATTTTTGGCTCTTGAATGTACATGGCTGCAAAACTTACTGGGAAGCTGCTGGTTCGAATTGTATTTATGAAGAAAGGTTTCAATGAAACTTATAGCTGGGTAACAAATGAAGGTATATATTCTTACCTAAAAAAATAAACCACTAATAATGACTATTTTAACCTTTTTCATAAATTTGACACTAATATCTAATGAATAACAACCCACAAAAAATATTTGGCGTTTCTTCCCATAAAGATTCAAGCATAAATGTTTGATAAAAGTGTTTAGTCAAATTATATCATGTAGATAGTTCAGTTTTATTACAGAAACAGTAATAGAAGGACTAGATTTGGGTGTTAGTACAATGAAGAAGGGAGAAATTCCAATGCTTACCATTCCATTCAACTTGCATGTGTAGATTATAGAAGTGTTTAGTCAGATTTATATCACGTTGACTTCAGTTTTACTACAGAAACAGTAATAGAAGGACTAGATTTGGGTGCGAGTACAATGAAGAAGGGAGAAGTTGCAATGAAGAAGGGAGAAGTTTTATTACAGAAACAGTAATAGAAGGAAGAAGTGTTAATTATGTATTAATGCTTTATGTATTTGGTTGTTATGAAACTAGTTGTCATGTGTATATTAGAACTATGTCGATGTAAACTTATCTAACTTTTTGGAATGTGTTGGAATTTTATGACTCTAGCTTTTAGTCTTTTCGTATGTGATTTTGGTTGTTTTATGATAATATTTATTACTCGTTAAATTATTCATTATTGGTATGGATGTACTGCATGGATGCTGTTGTAATTTTTTTAAAAATTTGCATTTATTTTGCAACGGTCAGAAACCGTTGCAATATCATGTATTACAACGGGCATTGCCCGTTGTAAAAAGATGTACTACAACGGGCATTGCCCGTTGTAAAATATGGTCGACCTATTACAACGAGACAAATTACAACGGGCTCATGCCCGTTGCGAAATCCATATTACAACGGGCATTGCCCGTTGTAAAATGACTGTTTTGTTATAGTGGCAAGAAGGCTCTGATACCATGTGAAAATATTGCAAAGAAGAAATTGTAGTTTTTGATTACTTGTATTTGATTTACAGAAGACGCATAATGTTACTGATGCAATGGCTGTATTTGTAACAATGTAATAGTATATTGGGCCGATACAAGCCCACAGCCCATGATACAATATAAAGGTTTGATATAAGTGCTGAATCCACTTGCTAGTTATACGATCAGCTTCATAATAGTTATATAAACTGACATACATATAACTTGTATAAATTCACACACACACACGCAGACAATAGACTATTATCTTATAAAACTATATACATACAAAGAGATCACGAAATCTATATTATGTTAAAATATATACACAACGTATTATATATATATGTGTGTGTGTGTGTGTGTGTGTGAACAAAACAAAACAAGAAGAAGGAGGAGAGACAATGCTCGGCTAAGGTGCTTGGAAGTAAGGGGAATGGTGCACTGCATGGAGATGATGGGTTTGACACAAGGTGGAGGCGGTCTGTGTGTTGAAATATTTGAATTATTTCAACTCTGTTTTGATTCATAGTACTTTGTACAATTGTGTATTGAATTGAAATGGAACAGATATCTTTTATTGATTGCAAAAAGTGTTACAATACAATGTATGCAATAGAAGCTTTTATATACAAATTGGAGCAGATGGGCTTTAACATTGAACCGGCCCATGTTGATACATCAATGGTGCAGATGAGCTTTAAACAATGCACGGTGCTGATTGCTTATCCAAATTGATATATACGCGGATTGCTAACAGAGTCAAACGTAACTCTTATCTCCATTAATTCCCCCTCTCGAACCCTAGCTATGGATTTAGGGTTAGGGTTTGAAACAAATTTGTGCGGCTGTTGGGAGGAAGATTTGATGTCGATCTGATATCTTCTTCTTCTAGCTCTTTATTTCTGGAGTATGTTGCGATTTGAGCTTCGATTTGTTCAGATCTGATTTTAGCTGTGCCGTGACAGAGAGAAGTTTGAACTTTCTCTGGTTGTTTGAAGTGACGAAAATTTGCTTGACTTTGCTCAGCAGGATTCTTGTTCTCTATGACTCTGAGATCTCTTTTAAACTGCAGGAAGCTTTTCTTCGATAATGACTTGGTTAGAGTATCGGCTATTTGGTAAGTTGCAGGTAAATGGTTTATTTGTAGATTTCCCTTAGCAACTTGATCTCGAAGGAAATGCAAGTCTATTTCGATATGTTTGGTTCTAGAATGCATTATGGGGTTTGCTGTCATGTAGACTGCACTTTGATTGTCACACCATAGTGTTGCTTTGATGTTTGCATCTAGTTTTAGCTCTTTCATGATTGATTGAAGCCACATTACTTCTGTTGTTGCACTAGCTATGCTTCTGTACTCGGCTTCAGTACTAGATCGAGAAATGGTTGTTTGCTTTTTTGAGCTCCATGATATTAAGTTGCCTCCAATAAATATGCAATATCCTGTAATAGATTTCCTGTCGTCTGGGTCTGTAGCCCAGTCCGAATCTGAATATCCTGTGATGTTGAGATTTCTGCTGGCTTTGAACATTAGTCCATGATTAATTGTGCCTTTTAGATATCGTAGAATCCTTTTTATTCCCTTCCAGTGTTCATTTAGTGGGTTCTGCATAAATTGAGAAAGTTTGTTAACACTAAAAGCAATGTTTGGTCGTGTTATAGTGACATACTGTAATGCCCCTATAACACTTCTGTATTGTTTGATATTATCTATGACTTCTCCCTTATTTTTAGAGAAATTTTGATGACTGATCATGGGAGTAGCCATAGATTTTGCATCTTCCATTTTTGTCTTTGCTAGTAATTCTGATATATATTTTTTCTGACACAAGATAATCTCTGAGTTTGATATCTTATGTACTTCAATTCCCAGAAAATAGTTGAGATATCCAAGATCCTTAATTGAGAATTCTTTATTCAGATAACATATGACTTTGTTGATCTCATCCTGATTGTTACCTGTGACAATTAAATCACCAACATAAATTAATATGTAAATAATTGAGAATGAATTGCTTTTGATAAATAATGAGGTGTCTGATTTGATAGATTGATATCCTATTGACATTAGAGTTGATTTCAGCCTATCAAACCAAACCCTCGGTGCTTGTTTAAGCCCATATATGGCCTTGTTTAATTTGCATACAAGACTTGAATCTTGTTCATATCTTGGTGGTTGTTTCATGTAAATTTCTTCCTTTAATTTGCCATTTAGGAAGGCATTGTTAACATCCAGTTGCCTTATATTCCATCCCTTATGTAAGGCAATTGTGATGATGAGCCTTATAGTGGTGGGTTTGACTACTGGACTAAATGTTTCTGTAAAGTCAAACCCATATTGTTGGGTATATCCCTTGGCTACTAGTCTTGCTTTATATTTATTGATGGATCCATCAGGATTCCTTTTTATCTTATATGTCCATCTGCAGCCTATAACATTTTTGTGTGCAGGTGGACATACAAGATTCCATGTTTTATTTTTCATAAGAGCATTGTACTCTTCATCCATTGCTGCTTTCTAGTTTTTATTCTTTGCAGCCTGATCAAAGGTGAATGGTTCACTGGAGTTTGTATTGACCATGTATGCCTTGGGTTTAAATATTCCACTTTTAGCTCTGGTGATCATGTGATGGATGGGTCTGACAGGAGTTTCAGCTTGAGGTAATTCTGAGCTCTTACTTTGATTAGTGTTGCTTTCTGTATGTTGATCTTCCTCATTTGTTGAGTGTGCAGGTGAGTTAATGGCATGATTGTGATCATCTTCACATTCTGTATTGTGTTGAGCAGATGCAGATGAATGTGTTTGATGATCATCAGTAGTCCTTCTTATTTCTGTTGTGCTCCTGTCTTCAGATATTAGTGGTAACTCAGGTATAGATATGTTTGGGTTTAACACTTTTGCTGTTGTTTTTACTTCAGCATTTTTGAAGGGAAAAACTTTTTCATTAAAAGCAACATGTCTGCTGATAAAGATTTTTCCATTATCATCAAGACACTTATACCCTTTTTGATTAGAGGTATACCCCAGAAATGTGCATTGTTTTGACCTGAAATTTAATTTATTATTGTTGTAAGGTCTTAAACATGGAAAACATAAGCACCCAAATGCTTTTAAGCTGTGGTAATCTGGTTTCACCCCTTGTAATTTTTCAATGGGGGTTATACCATCTAAAGTTTTGGTTGGTAGTCTATTAATAAGATTGACAGCAGTGCTAAAAGCCTCTGGCCAAAACTTTAGTGGTAGATTTGCATGACTCAGTAGACTGAGTCCTGATTCAACCACGTGCCTGTGTTTTCTCTCTGCTAAACCATTTTGTTCTGAGGTGTAGGGACAAGTGGATCGATGAACTATGCCTTTTTCTCTAAAATACTCCTTAAGAGACTTATACTCAGTTCCTCCATCTGATTGAATAGTCTTGACATAAGTGTCAAACTTTTTTTCAATCATTGTGATGAAGTTTATTACAATATCATGTGTGTCAGATTTATTTTTCAGAAAGTATATCCAAGTGTGTCTTGTGTGAGCATCTACAAATGATATATAATATTTATACCCATAGTCTGAATATATTGGGGCAGGTCCCCAGAGGTCAGTAGCAATAAGTTCAAATGGTTTAGTGTATTTAGTTGTTGAATTGCCAAATGGTAGTTTGTGGCTTTTTCCCATTTGGCAGTGAGTGCATACATATGGAACAGATATGCTATTACAAACTATATTATTCTCATTGAGAATTTGCTTAACTATTTTAACATTGGGATGACCAAGTCTGTAATGCCATAAGTCAAATACATTGTCATTGTTTTCAATTTCACAATGATTACAACAGTTTTCATCATCTTTCTGATATGCACAGTTCACAGATTTAAATCTGTACAGTCCACCTTCAGCATCACCCTGCAATAAAATTTCTCTAGTTAATATATCTCTAACAACACAATGCTTAGGAAAGAATTCAAAGTAGACTTTATTATCGCTAACAAATTGAGACACACTCATGAGATTCTTTTTGATCTTTGGAACTCTTAGTAGATTATGTAAAAATAACTGTTTCTTCCCTTTAATAGCAGCATTTCCTATGTGTGAAATATTGATGCACTTACCATTACCCATACAAATGGATTTTTTACCTTTGTACTCTCTATTGCCAAGGTTTAAATTTTCAAGATTGTTGGTTATATGATTAGTAGCCCCTGAATCTGAATACCAGCAGTCATCATTTGTTGATTGATTATTTTCACTAGAACTGTGCTCCCTGTTTTCAGATTGATTACTGAAACTTGCTTGAGCTATATTGGCACTATAATTTCCACTTTTTTGATTGTTGTTCTGATTAGAGTATCTCAGATAGCATTTTATGGCAGTGTGTCCAATCTTTTCACAAATTTGACATTTTGATCTGTTATTGTTGTTGTATCTGCCCCTTCCTCTTGATCTGTTGGAAGATTCTCCTCTCTGTGTTCCTCTTCTTTGACTGTTTTGATCTGTCTTGTTGTTGCTTTGGGCTCTGTTTCTTGAAGTGGTGGTATAATTGGCTGTAAATTCTGATTCTTGTGGCCTTTTGTTATCAATTCTTGCCTCATGAGATAATAGTATAGAGTAGACATCATCAAGTGATGGTAGACCCTTTTGTGATGCAATAACTGCAATAACAGATTCATATTCTTCACTTAATCCATTGAGAATAATTAGAATATGTTCTGAATCTGAAATTTTATGGTTTGCTGCTTCCAATGAATCACATATTGATTTGATTTTGAAAATGTATTCCCTTATTGTGTTGTTGTCCTTCTTATGCTGTGAAGTTGTCTTTTGTAGTACATCACTTTAGCAGCTGACTGTGTATTGAATACTTTCTCAATGGTTATCCATATATCATTAGCAGTCTTGCATCCAATGACATGAGATAGAAGATTTGTGCTTATTGATGATAAAAGCCAAGAACATATCAATTTGTCTTGTCTGTGATATCTGATGTAATCCTCATTGCTTACTATTTTGTTTTCTTGATCAGTTATGCACTTGGGAGGAATTGCAATTGTTCCAAAAATGTGGCCTTCTAGCCCATATCCTTGTACTGCAGTTTCTATTTGCAGTTTCCAGAGAAGAAAATTGTCTTCGTTTAGTTGAACAGTAACAAGATTGCTTTGTGGGCTAATTACAGTTTTGATAAGTTTTTCAACAGCAAGATTGGATTCATTGTTACTGCCTCCACTTGCAGAACTAGCTATACTTGGTTGATTATTTGATTCATCACCCATGATGATATTCAATATACAAGAAATATACGGAGACAGCAATCAAGGAAAGCAAAATGATAGAGAAATCAATCAATTTAATTCAGAGATTAAAGGTACTTAAGTCAAGAATTTCTCACAGTAAGTTTTGTGCAGCCGTATCACATATATGATGATCTTGATCTGATATGTTGTCCGGGGGGGCACTTTCTTTGATTTGAGATGATTCTTGATTTCTTGTTTTTCTTCTTTTCTGATTTTCTTGATTGGTTTTTCTTCTTGGGGCTGTGAAAGAATTCTGATGCAGCCACTACGGTTTGGCACGGCACATAATTGAATCACAGTCTTTACTAACTCCTTCAGATGATGAAATATAATTTCTGATGAGGATTATCACCCAAATGATGATATTACTCTGATGGGGATTTGATCGAATGAGCAGATGGCTGTTAAGCCTTTAATGGCTCTGATACCATGTTGAAATATTTGAATTATTTCAACTCAGTTTTGATTCATAGTACTTTGTACAATTGTGTATTGAATTGAAATGGAACAGATATCTTTTATTGATTGCAAAAAGTGTTACAATACAATGTATGCAATAGAAGCTTTTATATACAAATTGGAGCAGATGGGCTTTAACATTGAACCGGCCCATGTTGATACATCAATGGTGCAGATGAGCTTTAAACAATGCACGGTGCTGATTGCTTATCCAAATCGGTATATACGCGGATTGCTAACAGAGTCAAACGTAACTCTTATCTCCATTAATTCTGTGCCATGCGAAGGTGAAGGAAGGCTTGGGGTTCAAGGTTGATGGGTTTTGGAGTGATGTGAGTTGGCGAGACAGGGGAGATGTGGAGGCAGTGGTCAGTGTTCGCGTGTGAGAGAAGGTAGATGCTCGGCGGGGTTGCTGCACGATCTGGCTGTGGAGGTGTTACAAGTGGATCTGGTGGAGGGATGGGTTTGTGGAGCACTACTGTCGTGTGGTCGAGGCTTGCTGTTCGGGTTTGAGGCTGCCAGAGGTTGACGTGGGGTGTCAGGGGTGGAACACGGAGGAGGGGAGAGAGGCGCATGGTTGTCGGTGAACTGAGGGGAGCTGCACGTGATGGTAGGTGGTGGGGCGAGATGGGTTTGAGGCGAGGGGGAGGTTCGGCCAGTGGCTGCTAACAAGGCGGAATAGAGAGAAGGTGGGCATGGAAGAGGAGTTCCGGCCAAAAGGAGAAGACGCCAGGATGAGATGGAGATGGTGAGCCATTCACGTGTTTTATATAATTGTTTCCCATAAGTAAAAATTTGTACACGAACAGGTACATGCTATATATATATCTCCATGCAAACGAAGACAAACTGACAATTTTTTTTTTTGTAAAGGGACCAAACGAACAATTTAAAAAGAAAAATGACAACAAAAGAATATAAACAGGCTTTGCAAACTAATGAACTAACAGTAGTAAATATAAAGGCACGCGAATATAAAAATATATAAATAAATGCAATGTGAAGGGTCAAAAGTTGCTATTTAATAAAGCAGTTACAGATTGTTTTACACGGCAGTAGATTTGGAAAGGTGCGTGAAACAAAACGCCACAAAAACCGTATCGATACGACGAACCGTTACGTTAATTTCGTCGTGTATCGGACGTCAAAATATAGAAATGAATATAATACGGAGATCAGTACGACGAGATAAACGTGTAGGATCGATTTCACCCTAGAATGGGGTGAATAGGATGATAGTGTAAATTATAAAAATTAATCGCGGAAGCTTATCAATTAATTTAAATTCAGATCACAGAATAGCAGCACAGATATAGCAGAATATAAATAACAGAACAGAACAACACAGAATTTACCCTGCTTCGGCAAAACCCTGCCTACGTGCTGCCCCCAAGGTTTCTACTAGAAATTAGATAGTCCCTCGCTTACACATGTAAACTCGCTATACCCGCTATTGACTAATCTAACTCTACGCTCAAAACCCTGACCACAACTCAACCACCGAGTTGCGAATTCCCAAACTACACACCGTAGTTTGTCACCTAGTCACACGACTAGAAAATTAAAAACGGTTTGAAAGAAAATACAAATTAAAAACAATTCAAAATTAAAATAACCCTAATTTAAAATAAAACCCTTATTATATTTTAAAACCCCTAATCTAAAACAAAAAAAGGCCGGCCCACGCTTTTTCTTTAACCCGTTTGTTATTTCCTTCTTTGTTTGGCCTGAGAAAAGAAATGGTCGCCGTTCCTCAACTCAATTAGGGCTTTTGCAAATTTTGTGCGTTTGCTCCTTGCGATTCAAATTAGGGTTGTGCAAATTGATGTTCGCCGCTTGATACAGTTTGATTGTATGCTTCGATGCTTTTTACTTTGCCCACGGCTCTTCAATTTGGATTGAGTTCGTTTTGTGATTTCGGTATGTATTTTATCCTTCTGCTTTTCTTATTTTGGCTTGTTCGAACTCAATCAATTGCCGATGATGATTTGTGGTTATTTATAGGATTTGAAATCCTATTTTTGCGTTCGTATATTCGTGTTTGAATTTGTCATATTATTCACCTCGGCCACTTGATTTCGTTTCGATAATTGAGATGTTTTCTGACCTTTTCAACTCCTGTATATTCATTGCTTGGTGGTCACGGCTTTAATTCATTTTCGTGATGACCACGATGTTGATTTCTATTGCTTCGGCCTTGACTCGTTCATCTTGTAGTCTTCGTCTCTGGTCATTTGTGTTGGGCATTTCCATATGATGTTTGTCATTGTTGAATTATTGATTCTGCTTGCTAGGTTACTGATGCATATAAAGTTGGATTTGTTTCATTTGAAATTCTGTTGCATACATTACTTTTCATTGTTGTAGCCTTGGTTACTGATCGAGTTCATTTGAACTACTCATTTGTTAATGCCTGATGCATATTACCTGACCATTGTTGTTGCATTGCTTACTGTCACTACTGTGTCCTATACTTGGCGAGTCTTCGAGCATTGTTGTGAGTAGTTTGAATTACTGTCATTTGTTTCTTCGCTTGTGCATATTGTACTCGATACTGTTGCATTGTTCCATGTACACTTTGAGTTCTTGCAGACTTTACATACTGTATTGCTTCATTATGCACATCTGTCTTTGTGGTCACTTATGCAGTTTGGTTTTATTTTTGATGTGCATTCACTTGGTGGTGTGTTGCTGCCTTCACTGTCCACCTGTATCTTGCTTGGTTTTGTTGCAAATTGCATTTGGTCTGCACTTTCACTGTTGCCTTTGGTTACTTCTGCACTTGTGTATATTTGGGCTGATCATTTTTGGTGTCCACTGCAGTTTGTAGTGATATTGAGCATTGCATTCTATTGCATTTGTGCATTGCCTTGCTGATTCATTTGTTTACACTCATGTGTTTGGTCTGCATGTTATGGCCTGTCCCTTGTTTGGTTTTTGATGATATCTTGTTGGCTGTGCATTGAGCATTGTTCGAACTTGTATCACTGTCTGGTTCATCTTGTAGTATTTGGTATTTATTTTGAACCATGGTTTTTGTATGTCGAACTTGCTTGCATCTGTATCACTCTGGTATGCTGCAGCTTGTACTTGCATAGTACCATGGCTTCTCTATTGCACTCGAGTTTGTACTAGCTGTGCATTGTTCATTCCAGTGAGTTTTGTTTTGTGATATCCATGTTGCAACTGTGTTTGACATGTGAACTGCCATGATTGTTGCAGTCCATTTTGATGTTGGTCTTCGTTGCATTCATGTCGCTTGCAGTGTTGGTCTGACTTGAACTCGATTCACTTGTGTTGAATCCAGTTTCAAAACTCGGATTTGACCTTGTGCTCGTGTCGTATTTTTGAATTTATTGCACCTGAGTTGAACCTGTCCATGTATTTGGGTTTGACCTTGTGCTCACCTGTCTCTGTAGCATTATCAAGTGTATATATCGGCGTGCACGACCTTGTGGCATATACAGTAATACACTGTGTATGTCACAAGTTGTTCGTGTATGATGAATTCAAATTTAAATTATGACGAACAACCCAAATAACTGAGGCAAATCATATTTTCAAAAATTATCTTCTATTTTTGAATTACAAAAATATTTCTTTTTCAATTTTACTGCGTTAGTTTATATTTTTGCAGATTGCTCAGATGCTGGATTCAAAACTGGAATGCAGTTGAAGATAAATCGAGTGTGAGTGATATGTAGTGAGGTGATGATATGTAAAATAGTGATGTAATTGAATTTGTATCAAAGTTGTATAGTGAATAGTGAGAGCTTGAATTTGTATACTATTCAAAATTGTAATAAATATTTGTTTGAATAAAATATTCGTTTGAATTCAAATTCCGTGTTATTTATTTTATTCAGCAAATATTTATTTAATCTGTGAAAAATAAAATAGTATATTATCAAATACATTTAAACGAATGTATATATGTTTATTATCATCAAACAAAAATCATATAAGTGCATATTTGACAATCTCCCCCTTTTGATGATAACAAACATATATTTAAGATTTTGAATATGTTAAATGTATTTGATCATTGATATGCTCTAATTGCTCCCCCTATTTAAAAGCTTCCTCTCTACACAAAGCTCCCCCTACATATATGCATACAAATAGAAATATATAAATGAGCCTATATGCAAATGGAAAATTATTTAACCTTTGCTTGATTCTATTTGACAAAATCTTAACTTTTCTCTCCCCCTTTTGTTATCAGCAAAAGAATAATAGTGTTAGAGAAAATAGAGATAAAGTAATTGATATCAATCCAACATTAAAACTCAATTGAATATAAATATTAAATTTCAATAAAAAAATCAAACAAAAATCATAAATATTTTGTTAGGCATATATTCCACTTTTAGAATGATGGAAATGATGTCATCATATAAAACCATACAGTTGTGTCTGTTTGTGGTATATTTATATCAGGAATTTGAATATCTACTAACCATGCATAACCGTTAGGACTTTTAAATGAGATTAGTAGTATTCCAATTTTATTTTTAAAAAAATGAATTCAAGTATCTTCTAACCACGCATAACCGTGAGGACTTTTAAATGGGATTAGAATCAACTTGTTTATTTTACAAATCAACTTTTGATATGCGTTCCATACATGCATAACCGCGAGGACTTTTAAATGAGCATGGAAGCACATAACAAATTCCAAGTAATTCACCCATGCATAACCGTGAGGACTTTTAAATGAGAGTGAATACTTTGGTATTTATTTTTTATTTTTTTTTATTTTTATTTTTATTTTTTTTTTAAAAAAATGTGAAAATGAAAAACTAACGATTCCTGTTTAAAGTACCACATATCGACAAACTATATAGAATTTTGATGAGTGATGGTTGATAGAAATATGATAGGTGTAGAGATGGTCATGGAATTTTTACCAACAAAAAGTTTTATAACTCTTGTTTAAATTTCTAAAGAAATTTTCTAATTATACTTTCTCGAGTTATAATATATAATCAATATCAACACTCATCACTTTTTCAATCACTATTTTTCTTTTCGATAATCATTTGGGAGTCAGATTAGTCATAATAGTCATTTAAAATCAAATTCAAAAATAATTATGAAATTAATTTTTCAAAAATGAATAATCTGAAAATATGGTCAAAAATGATTTTCTCCAGGGGGTTTTTTAAAAGAAAATTTTCTGCTATTTGAAAAATATTTGAAATGAAAAATATGCAGATATTTTCTTTGAAAAACGATGCAGTTACTAAATGTCTCAACAAAAAAAATCACGTTTCACTAGTAATTTTTCTATCAACTAGATTACCAGTGTAATCTGCATCTGAATTTCTCTTTCACTCAAAAATTATCATCAATTGAATTTTATAGACCAAAAAACATGAAGTGTGCACCAAAACTTTCAAATTTAATTTTAACAACAATTTAAATGACATTCTTTTGAATTTGAAATGAAACCGTGTAAATAATCGAAAACCGTGAATATAGAGTTAGCCGAATTATAACCAAATGTATTATTATCCAACAAAACACTATTTTTAATCCAAAATGATATATATGAAGTAATTCAAAGAATCTAGAGAATTTTATAGTATTTTTGGCATAAGAATATAATCGGCCAACTATTTTGAATAAGTTAGAATCAAAAATCATCATCTTTTCATCAATCTCAATATTGGCTGATTTTAATTCAGAATATGGTGCAGATTATCACATTTAATATATCGTTTAAAACATACCATTATCTGTTTTACCTTTACGATATTTTTCGTCGTTGTCCATTGTGATTCTGTCACCTTTATACCAGGCTAAGGAACTTTGCTTTGTCGCCCGTTGCGTTTCTGGAACAGCCAAAAAATCCAGAGAACACTATTGTTGTTCCTTAGCCTGCCACCACACCTACATGGGAAAAGATTTATGTGACCTATTTGTTTTTATAGGTCCATGGTTGTTAGTGGCAGAAAATTTTGAAAAACAATTTTGTAAAGACCCAAAACTATTTATAATTGTTCCCTTCGGCACCCAAATTTGTTTAACTTTGAGAGATTTTATATTTGTGCCTTTTGGAACCCAAATCGGTATAGTTTTCACATGTTTGGGTCTATACCAACAATTATTGTGATTGTGTCCATATTTTCTACAAATTGTGCACATGGATTTAGCTTGACTAATATTGCTTTCAACAATTTTCGAACTATTATATCCAAGTCCTTGTCTAACCGAATTAACAGTTTGTTTTCCTAATAGCATATTTAATGATTTTTCACTTTTGGAAAATTTTTCTAAAGTAGTAGACAGTTGTTGGACTTGTGATTTGAGAGATTCATTTTCGTTTAACAATTGTGTGCACTTTTTAATAGAATTCTCTCTCCTAGTATTTTCATTCTCCTTTAAAATCAGAATTTCATTTTCAAGTGTTTTTATATTGATTTCTGATTTTTTAATTTCCTTTTCAAATGTTGGACACTTATCACACTTAGGGATCCTACTTTGATAGGTTTTAACTAATTGATCAAGTTGTTTATTACATTCTATCAAAGTATCTTTTTGAGATTCAAGTTTGGCGTATTTTTCCCTAAGTCGTTCAAAACAACCGTTTACTTCATGAAAATATATAAGCAACTCAGAATGGGTAAGTTTTGATACCTCACTTGGCTCGTCATCGTCACTGTCAGTTGTATCACCTTGAAGACACAATTCTGCCTTTTCGCTTTCACTGCCAGTGCTTTGATCATTCTCATCTATTTCATCCCAAGTGGCTGCAAAACTTTTCTTTTTCTGTTTCTTTCCATGGCTGGATTTAATTTGTGGACAATCGGGCTTGATATGGCCGGGTTTGTTGCAATTATAACAAATAAACTTTTGTTCTTCCGAGTAGTCTAGTGCTTTGGCTATTCTGCTTTTTTCTTTTTGAATTCGAGCTGAGTTACCATGTTTTTGATTCCATTTTTTGAATTTCCTTATCAACAGCTCCAATTCTGCTGCTCCATCATCTTCATCGTTATCATCATCACTTTCGGTTGTTCCTTTGAGAGCTATTGATTTCTTTTGAGTGTCACCTCCTTCACGCTCTTCTTTGAATTTCATTTCTAGCTCATAAGTGGTGAGATTTCCGATGAGTTCTTCAACTTTAAGTTGTTTTAAATCTTTCGATTCTTGTATGGCAGTTACTTTTGCTTCAAAGCTTCGTGGAAGGACTCTGAGGATTTTCCGGACTATTTCTAATTCGGTGTATGTTTTTCCGAGAGCTTTTGATTTGTATACGATATTGGAGAGTCGTCCGTACATCTCTTTGACATTTTCTTCCTTCGCCATTTTGAAGTTCTCGAATTCGCTGCTTAGCATTGCAAGGCGAGATTCTTTGACTTGAGATGTTCCTTCGTGAGTCACTTCTAGTATGTGCCATATTTCCTGCGCAGTTAGACAATTTGAGACACGATTAAATTCAAATTGATCCAATGAACATATAATAGAATTCATAACTTTGGCATTAGTATTTTGTAATTTATTTTCTAGTTCTGTCCATTGTTCCTTTGGTTTCTCTATTTCCTGATTATCTACAGTTATAGTTGGTATTATATAACCTGTCTCAACAATATTCCAAACGTCAATGGTTTTCAGAAAAATTTACATTCTATTTTTCCAGTAAGCATATTCACCATTGAACATTGGTGGTCTAACTATGAATTGACCCTAAGCAAAAGCAGTATTAAAAGAAGCCATTTTAAAAATTCAAATTTTTAAAACAAAAACCGATTTTTTTGAAACACGAATTTTTAAAACAAAAATTGGTTTTTGTAAAATCAAATTTTTAAAACAAAAACGGCTTTTGTTCCTAGCTCCGATACCACTTGTAGGATCGATTTCACCCTAGAGGGGGGGTGAATAGGGTGATAGTGTAAATTATAAAAATTAATCGCGGAAGCTTATCAATTAATTTAAATTCAGATCACAGAATAGCAGCACAGATATAGTAGAATATAAATAACAAAACAGAACAACACAGAATTTACCCAGCTTCGGCAAAACCCTGCCTACGTGCTGCCCCCAAGGTTTCTACTAGAAATTAGATAGTCCCTCGCTTACACACGTAAACTCGCTATACCCGCTATTGACTAATCTAACTCTACGCTCAAAACCCTGACCACAACTCAACCACCGAGTTGCGAATTCCCAAACTACACACCATAGTTTGTCCCCTAGTCACACGACTAGAAAATTAAAAACGGTTTAAAAGAAAATACAAATTAAAAACAATTCAAAATTAAAATAACCCTAATTTAAAATAAAACCCTTATTATATTTTAAAACCCCTAATCTAAAACAAAAAAAGGCCGGCCCACGCTTTTTCTTTAACCCGTTTGTTATTTCCTTCTTTGTTTGGCCTGAGAAAAGAAATGGTCGCCGTTCCTCAACTCAATTAGGGCTTTTGCAAATTTTGTGCGTTTGCTCCTTGCGATTCAAATTAGGGTTGTGCAAATTGATGTTCGCCGCTTGATACAGTTTGATTGTATGCTTCGATGCTTTTTGCTTTGCCCACGGCTCTTCAATTTGGATCGAGTTCGTTCTGTGATTTCGGTATGTATTTTATCCTTTTGCTTTTCTGATTTTGGCTTGTTCGAACTCAATCAATTGCCGATGATGATTTGTTGTTATTTATAGGATTTGAAATCCTATTTTTGCGTTCGTATATTCGTGTTTGAATTTGTCATATTATTCACCTCGGCCACTTGATTTCGTTTCGATGATTGAGATGTTTTCTGACCTTTTCAACTCCTGTATATTCATTGCTTGGTGGTCACGGCTTTAATTCATTTTCGTGATGACCACGATGTTGATTTCTACTGCTTCGGCCTTGACTCGTTCATCTTGTAGTCTTCGTCTCTGGTCATTTGTGTTGGGCATTTCCATATGATGTTTGTCACTGTTGAATTATTGATTCTGCTTGCTAGGTTACTGATGCATATAAAGTTGGATTTGTTTCATTTGAAATTCTGTTGCATACATTACTTTTCATTGTTGTAGCCTTGGTTACTGATCGAGTTCATTTGAACTACTCATTTGTTAATGCCTGATGCATATTACCTGACCATTGTTGCTGCATTGCTTACTATCACTACTGTGTCCTATACTTGGCGAGTCTTCGAGCATTGTTGTGAGTAGTTTGAATTACTGTCATTTGTTTCTTCGCTTGTGCATATTGTACTCGATACTGTGGCATTGTTCCATGTACACTTTGAGTTCTTGCAGACTTTACATACTGTATTGCTTCATTATGCACATCTGTCTTTATGGTCACTTATGCAGTTTGGTCTTATTTTTGCTGTGCATTCACTTGGTGGTGTGTTGCTGCCTTCACTGTCCACCTGTATCTTGCTTGGTTTTGTTGCAAATTGCATTTGGTCTGCACTTTCACTGTTGCCTTTGGTTACTTCTGCACTTGTGTATATTTGGGCTGATCATTTTTGCTGTCCACTGCAGTTTGTAGTGATATTGAGCATTGCATTCTATTGCATTTGTGCATTGCCTTGCTGATTCATTTGTTTACACTCATGTGTTTGGTCTGCATGTTATGGCCTGTCCCTTGTTTGGTTTTTGATGATATCCTGTTGGCTGTGCATTGAGCATTGTTCGAACTTGTATCACTGTCTGGTTCATCTTGTAGTATTTGGTATTTATTTTGAACCATGGTTTTTGTATGTCGAACTTGCTTGCATCTGTATCACTCTGGTATGCTGCAGCTTGTACTTGCATAGTACCATGGCTTCTCTATTGCACTCGAGTTTGTACTAGCTGTGCATTGTTCATTCCAGTGAGTTTTGTTTTGTGATATCCATGTTGCAACTGTTTTTGACATGTGAACTGCCATGATTGTTGCAGTCCATTTTGATGTTGGTCTTCGTTGCATTCATGTCGCTTGCAGTGTTGGTCTGACTTGAACTCGATTCACTTGTGTTGAATCCAGTTTCAAAACTCGGATTTGACCTTGTGCTCGTGTCGTATTTTTGAATTTATTGCACCTGAGTTGAACCTGTCCATATATTTGGGTTTGACCTTGTGCTCACCTGTCCCTGTAGCATTACCAAGTGTATAAATCGACGTGCACGGCCTTGTGGCATATACAGTAATACACTGTGTATGTCACAAGTTGTTCGTGTATGATGAATTCAAATTTAAATTATGACGAACAACCCAAATAACTGAGGCAAATCATATTTTCAAAAATTATCTTCTATTTTTGAATTGCAAAAATATTTCTTTTTCAATTTTACTGCGTTAGTTTATATTTTTGCAGATTGCTCAGATGCTGGATTCAAAACTGGAATGCAGTTGAAGATAAATCGAGTGTGAGTGATATGTAAAATAGTGATGTAATTGAATTTGTATCAAAGTTGTATAGTGAATAGTGAGAGCTTGAATTTGTATATTATTCAAAATTGTAATAAATATTTGTTTGAATAAAATATTCGTTTGAATTCAAATTCCGTGTTATTTATTTTATTCAGCAAATATTTATTTAATCTGTGAAAAATAAAATAGTATATTATCAAATACATTTAAACGAATGTATATATGTTTATTATCATCAAACAAAAATCATATAAGCGCATATTTAACAAAACGGAATGGTACACATATATCAGTGATAGGATCTATGTATCAAGACACGATTTTTCGGTTTCAAAAATACTGTTAAAACTTCGAAAATAAAATAAACGGGGCTAGAGCAGTTCAAATTTGGCGAAACGAAAAAATGACGTTTTACTCATAAAATAGTTTTCATTTTTATTGTATAAAAAATTCAAATTTCGAAAACATTTTATTTTCATCAAATTTAACTGATTTTAATTGAAATTGGAAATTATACAGCAAAACCAACATTCATATTTACCAGTGAAAATCTACCATTTGCTATATTTTAATAGACGTATTTCAAATATCAAATTTTCGTTGCTAAATTTTATAGATAAATATGAAGCAAAATTTCAGTTGGTTACGTTTCATTAAAATTTACGGATCGTTACAGTATATATGATAGCATTGAGTATTATACAATTTCCATTTTGATTTTACGTCGAAAAATGTTCTCCGATTTCATTTTTTTATTAGAAATATTAATTGGTCAGATGTTAGAGTAAATGATTTTAGTTATATCATTTAATGATATTATTTTAAATGTAAAACTATTTCTCGCTTAGGTTATTCGTAATTTGTGTTTAAACATATAGTATATGATCGCAATATAAAATAGCAAAAAGTGGCAACACAATAAAATTCTCTTTTCACAATGGACAATAACTGTTGTAATAGGGGTTTCACAACGGACCAATGTCCCTATTATTATGCGATGTTGTAATAGGCCTAAAAGATTTTACAACAGTTTAAAACCATTGTAGTGACCATATTTTCAATGGTCCAATGCCGTTGTAGTTGAATCTTATACAACGGACATGAACCGTTACAATATGCCACAGGCACAACAGAACCGTTGTAATAGAAGTCTTTTACAGTTGTTTTTACAGTTATTTTTGTCCATTGTTAAAAAAAATGCAAAATTAAATATATAAAAATGGACCATTGGTGCAATATGTATAAAAATCATACTCATAACTGCAAAATGCTAAAATGAATTATACATTGGCATCTTTTATAAAATCTTAATATGATTACAAATCATTGCCGTTCAAGTCAAAACTAATATAAAATAAGCTAAATACAAACAACAAACACAATACAAACATATATGAACGATTAGATATAACAATATGTAATTTAAATATGTTCACAAATGAATATTTAAGTAATATTTGTACTGTTACACCAGTAAACTTAAAGCGAATATTTTAATTTGAAGATAGAATTTACACCAAGTAAACTTAAAACTTGAAGCTAGAATCAATGTTGGATGGAGCAAATTTAGTGCACTACGTCCATCAGTTTACTCTATCACCTGTCCGGTTTTTCTTCTGCATTTAGGCAGAGTGCCAGGTTCTTTTGAAGTGTTTCTCCTTCTCTTTGATTTTGAATTGCTTGCGGTGTTCATACAAATGGTATTTAACTTATCAGTTCATGCAAGACCAAAATCTTGTGATAGTTTCGAATTTATTTGTTATTTATAGACATGAATAACAACAACAAAACAACTCAATTGCCTACATAAGAAAGAATTCATTTTCTTCATTTGAATCAGAATTCCAGTTTAAGATTAGCCAATCCTGTTTAACAAATTAAATCATCACTCAAAGTTGTTAATACTTTATAAGTCATTCAAATAAGTATCATACAATTTGTTCTAGAGATCAAAAAAAGGCTTCATGCGATAAAAATAAATGTTGGTAGTTTAAACTTAGTATAAAGATAATGTTCAAACCTGAACTATTTCTGTATATTTTGCAAGCATAAGCTTCCAGTCCAATGCTTTTAGTAACTGTGCAATACAAAGTAGTTAAACTCAAAAACGTTAAACTATTGAATCAATGTCAATAAATGCTGTTAGACGCCAATATCTTTAATAATAGTTGTAATACCACTGGTGTCACTTTTTTTTGTATCAGCGTGAACTACCAAAAACGACTATAATATTAAATCTTAATATCACTTGAAAATAGGATCTAACAATTAAATATTTTTACAAATTCAAAACCTCCATCTAGAAATATTATCAAATCCTAATATTACGTAAAAATAGAATCTAACAAACAGAGTTCTTTAATAAGTTCAAAACATCTATCTCAAATACTATCAAATCTTAATATCACTTAAAAATAAGATCCAACAACTAAATTGTTAACTAATAATATAAATAAAATTCAAACGTAAACAAAATAGATGTTGCAACTTAGAAATAAATGTAAACTAACAAATGATTTCAACACAAAAACATAGTTAAATATTTCTATAAATCTTTTTTTCCGAATACGTTAAATAGATACAATTTGCAGAAAAACATTTCACGTGCGAAGTACGTCGGTGCTATCATCACGTGCGTAGCGCGTGCCGTAACGCTCGTATATATAATTCATTTCTATAATACGTTTACATATTATGGTTTAGTAAGTTTATCAAGATATTATTATTATTACTATTATTACGAGTGGTATGGCACGCGCTTCGCGTGTGATGATGACATATATTTCGCATGTGAATTTTTTTTTACAAATTGTATACGTTTAATTTCATCAAAAAAATACGATTCACACAAATATTTAACTATATTTTTACGTTAAAATGATATGCAGTTAGTTTTAATTTCACTTCTTAATTGCAACATCTAGTTTTATGTTAGTTTGAATTTTTATTTCTATTATTAATTAATAAAGAATGAACTTATTTTTTAATTAGTTTTAATTTTTATTTTTATTATTAATTAATAAAAAACGACTTTGAAAAAAATATTATTTGTTGGATCTTATTTTTAAGTGATACCAAGATTTCAATAATATCCATAGAGGAATGTTTTGTACTGGTAAACGAAACTTATTTGTTAGACCTTATTTTTAGGTAATATTAATATTTGATAATACTTGTAGAGGGGCATTTTTGGTAGTTCACGTTTATACCAAAAAAGTGCGACACCAAAGGTATTACAACTATTATTAAAGATTAATATTATTTATATTAACTTACATAATTCAGTTCTGTATAATTTAAATGGGACCTTAATTGTTTTATCGTACTAAAATACACATAATGTATGCATATTACTCGGCTTAGTTTTAGGAAAACTAAATTATATTATCTGCATTAAAACTAAACCATGATTCATTTACTGAATTTGTTATAACGAGGTTTATATCCCGAACCCCTTAAGATAAAGCCTGGGAAAGATGCCGCCCATAATAGGAGATTCTGTCGGTTTCACAATCAACCTGGCCATGACACTAACGAATGTCGCCATTTAAAGAATTTGATTGAAGAGTTGCTCCGACAGAATAAACTGCAATAATATGTAAAGAGAAGCAGAAGTGACCCGAGCTCATCTACTTAGGGGCAACAAGTTCCCGCTCATCATTCTGGCTCAGGTGAGAGGGCTACAACGCATGAATCTGAGAGGCCTATCATTAATGTTATCACAGGGGGTCCTCACCCAACGGGTAGAAGCTGGGGAGAAATGGAAAGATATGCTCATGCTTTAAGATACGCCCCAGCTGAAGAAAGTGTTTTTGTCTTGGAAGATGCTACACCCTTAAAACAGCAAAGAACTTTTAATGATGACATCGCATTCAGGGCTAGAGACTCTGCCGGTGTTGAGGCTCCCACCATAGATCCCTTGGTGATATCCGCAGGCATCGGACCAGCCATTGTGAGAAGGGTGCTTGTGGACTGCGACACCTCTTGCAATGTCCTCTTCAAAAAGACATTTGATCAGATGAAAATCCCCATGGCTGACGTTTAAGCTTCCTCACAGAAGATCGTTGGGTTCACTGGAGAACCAAAACAACCTGTTGGGACTATTGACTTGTTTGTAGAGCTCGGAGAAGGGGAAAAGAAGGTGGTCCGAAAGCAAACTTTTGTGATAGTTGATGAATTCTCTGCTTATAATGCCTTCTTGGGTCGACCGTCTCTTGCCGCATTCAAGGCCATTCTCGCCCCCTGGTGCCTGGCTATGAAATACCCCACTGATAATGAAGTTGGTGTTGTGAAGGGGGACCAGAATGCCGGGCGAGAATGCTATCTTACAGAGCTACGAGAGGCGAAGAAAAGAGAGATGGGTAAAGGTGTCAATTTAAATGTCAGTAAAATTATCAAACAACAGTCAAAAATATTAAATTACTTCAAAATTTCAAATTAACTAACATAAAAATATTTCAGTACTTCGTGAGCATTTAAAACACTCACCTTTATTTGAAACTAAAAAATATCCAGCTTCAAATGAATTCCTATCCCATTCCATGTCGTAGCCTTTGTCGATAAGATTGGAACGTGACTCGTTTCACTCGAAATAGACCTCGTATGCATAAGTTATGAATTTATTAATATCGATATAATTAAACATAATTAATAAACTTAATTAACATAAATTAAAATGATTAACAATAATTTTACCCTAATCATCTCTGCATCATTCCTTGGTCATGCTTGTGAACCCAAAATCGCGACTGAAAGCTTCAACGCGCATGCCTTCGGACCTCTACCGTTCGATCGACCTCCACCACATCATCGCCACCCTCTGCAAGTCACGTTACCTCCAACAAGCTATGCGCTGCTCCACCCAGTTATGCCCTACGCTCCATAACCCAGTTATGCCACATACATATACGTACAGTCATCGAGAACCCAAGACTATAACTTCGCCGATCGAATCCCCCACCATCTTGCGCCGCCTCGATCGCCTAGATCCACCGTCGCTCGCATCAACGCGCCACGTGCGTACGAGCTCTATCGTTTTTTTATGCTTGAATCTTCGAAAATTTGAAATGAACGGGGAGGTGAGGGGGAGACAAGAAAAGTATGCGGAGTGTACGAAGAGTCGGATCAAAGTAAATATATATTGTTATAATTAGAAAATATCTGACTTTAACGTTCGAAATTCTTAAGCTCCAAACGAGGTGTGCCGCCTGGTGTTCTATATGTTATACCTTTATTTTGAACGTAATGGAACTAGCCTCGAGACCTAGCTCGATCGTATGCAGAGTATAGCTTTTCAAATCAAATTATTTTAATTAAATTACTTAAATTAATTTCTATGTGTTTCAAGCTGACATGGACAAACGATATGTCTGATCGCTACGAAACCTAAAATCCTATAATAATTCACTATTACGGATCCGATGAAAATAGTTTCGTCGAAATTCGAGACAGTGCCAAAAATGCTATTTTCACCCGTTTATTAAAACAAATAATTTCCAAATAAATTTAATCACTTTAAATTCAGTTTTAAAAGTCAACAATCTTCATTCTTGTTTAAATAAAACTCAAATCAACTTTTGGCATCATTTTCATTCATATTAAATTTAGAATTTAATTATTTAAATAAATTTCAGTATTAAATTTAAACAATTTAATTATCCAATAAATCACTATAATTGAAATATAAGTTATTTAACTTATAAAATTTACTTTTAAAACGAATTCAAATAATAAACCAACTATTTTCATTTTACATTAATTCAACATTATTATTCAATTCCAGCTATTGGTTATAAACACATTCAATACATAGAATTTCATTTCAATACCGGTTATTGCTTGAATCTTCGAAATTGTTTATTTCAAAATTTTATTCAAATTCATATTCAATAAACTACATTAATAAAGAGTAAAGCCCCAACCCAGCTAGTCCAACCAGAGCCAGGAAAGGGAGGTTAGCCTGCCTGACAGGAAGCATTAGTTTCCATAACCATGTTTTTTGGATTTACAGGAAACACAACTTCCTGCCTTGAGAGAGTAGGGCAGATGGGTATCGAACTCGTGACCTTATTAACAGGTTGCAAGTGTCTCTACTACTGCGCCACTACTGTATTAAATTTAATAATTTAAAATAATTAAAAATACGGGTAGTTACACTTCCCCTCCCCCACTCAAAAATTTTCGTCCTCGAAAAGGGGTTAAGTAAGGAATTTAACATTTTGTATATTTTACTCAAAATAATCAACATATAAGATATTAAAATCTTTTTGCAAAACCATTACTATGCTTCTACTATACCACTCCAATACCGGCTTTACGAAAATTAAAAATTATTTATAAAACAAGTTATAAAAATTTTAAAACGTCAAAATATTTCTAACACCTGAATTTATGGAAAACTTCGACAGCATTTCCTTTGAGTGGCTCGATTGTAAAAAATTTACAATATAATATGTAACATTAATATATATCTCATCTCATGATGATGCATCCTGTAGGAAAAATATAAAAGTGCGGCATGTAATCCAAGATATGTACCTTATATTATTAATACGAAAGAGTTCGCTCATATTAAGCAAGCAAAAGCAAATCAAATTCGCGTATACACCCAAACGGTCTTCGTGTGTATCTATCTCAATTCAATTTAGAATATTAGTCATTTATAAAAGATATAGAACATGTATGCGTTTAACAGAACTACATAACATGAATTTTTAATCCAATTCATAATCACAAGCACCAATACACAACCATAACAATCATATGCGACCAAAAGCAGTAATAACAATGATTTACAACCAAAAAAAACATTCAACAATAAATATTTATCCAATTTAATTCAAAATATATCAATTTACATTATCCAATGTCAATATTTAATTTATACGCTATCATTTCTTATTAACATCCATTTTTTTATTATTAACAATTAATTGGTTTGCTCCCAATTTATTTATATCTATTCTATCTACATTCAATTTATTCAGATTCAATTATTTCACCTTTTTTTAACACATTTCATATCATTCATTTATTCACTTCATTAATTCATTTCATTAATTCAAATAATTGACTTTACTTAAGTAAATTTTATTTTATAACTCGAATTCATATTAATTAATTTTTATTTTAATCACAATCTATTTCATTCAACTTTCTTAGGTTAACTTTCATCTTATAATTCATTCCATTAACTTATTTCATATTCAATTAATTACCATTCAATTATTAAAACTCGCTCCACTTTCATTCAATTTATTTACATCCAATTTAAATCAAATTCAATTACATAAATGTTCTTACACCCATTTATTCTTATTCAATTTCTTTTACAACTAAATTGCATTTCATTTTATAATTCAAGTTCATATTCATTCTATTAATTCATTTTATAGCTTAAGTGGAATTAATTCACTTTACTAATTTATCTAGTTCCATTCAAATCCAATTTAATTCATTTAATCTTTATTAAACTAAACTTTATTTCATTTAATCCATTACTCAGTTTATTTTACTCTATGTAAGTTAAATTTTCTTTTCTTATCAAACACTTTCAACAAATTTAAAATTTGTTTTTAGCTAAATATTTCTCAAATCTATAAGCTATGCAAACTAATTCACTTAAATTTTCATTTTATCTAATTCATTTTAAATACAATTCACTTTTATTTAAGCTTTCTTGAGTTAAACTTTATTTTATTTACTTCATTTCACTAACTCTATTTATTTAATATTTCTGTTAATTCTTTTATTTCCTATCTCAAATTCAAATTTTCTTTTGTTTGCTTAACCAAAATGTTCAACCTTTTTAAAATTCGTTTTTATTTTCCTGCTCAAATTTATAAGTTATAAACTTTTTTTTTATCCATACTATTTTCAATTTATAAGTTCAAACGTATATTTATCAAATCATCCTTGGAATATTTTGTCATATTAAAACTTGTTTTAACCGAAAATAAATTTCTTTTGGTAGCAATTCTCACTCAGTAACTCAAAAATGAATACTAACGATGCTGCAGTCATCCCCAGAATTATTTCTCAGCGAGTTCAATGCTTTTATTTCTTTCAACAATCTTTTCAAAATATATTTCTGGTTAAAACACTTTCAAATAATATTATTATTAATTTTGAAGGCTTTGAAGACAATTTTGAAAGCAATGGAATTTAAATTCTAAAATTCTCGGCTTTTAAATCCGTTCTATTTATAAGCTATATTATAAATATACTTATATAATTCCATTACCTTATTATGAAAATATTTCATTAATTTATATCTTTGTTATTGGAAACAATTCTTATTGTAATTAGATTTCAATTCAATCTAATTGTCGAATGCTTCGTGAAATAGAGTTCACAAAAGATTTGTTATTAGTTTATTTCAAATAATAATCGATGATAACTAATTATTATCATCTCCTAAAAAACAACATTAATTAATAATTATACAGATTTATGAAAATTATATAAGATATATAGTTTAGGTAAAATTATTTCATTTAACCTATTTAAAACAATATTATATCGATTTGCCTCGTTTAAGTGTTTATAAATCCCTATCGATAATATGTCGTCCCACGCACCGACCAGAATTCACAAACAACTCAATGAACAAGTAAACACAATACAAAACATTTTATAACACAAACAAGTATGTGCTCTCATATAGACACACACACATACACACTCAAACTCATTCTAAGGTATTACCACCCTATCTCTAATGAGTTAAACCCCATAAAGCTAAGGTAATCGCTAAACCAAAGCACTGATACCAATTGTGACGATTCACATTTTGGATGGTATAAATTGACAATAATCCACACATGCCCAACTCAGACAATCCGAACCATAGAATATCAATGGGCTTCATTAAGAAAAATAAGAAATGTGGAAGAAAACAAACATAGACCTCATAGCAGAATGACAAAATATAATAATGAAATAAACAGTTCATGAAGCAAACTGGATGAGCGTTGCATAGGTTGTTGTTTATTTATTGCACAACAATGGAAGACTGGATATTTGATTTTGCTGTCATACACTAGCATGTTGCACACGCGTTCATGTCAGCAATCGGTGCACATGCTTTTCATTACATCTTTATACACAATGATCTACCGTTTACAGCTACATTAATGCTTTTTCACGTTATGCATGATGTCTTATTGATGTTTCTCTGTCTGTCCTCCGCCTTCATTAATTTATATGCTTAGATATGCAAGTCTGCTAGAGCAAGATGCAGGCTGCTACTGAGATGGAAATGGGTAAAAAAGAATATCGTACAACCAGATGGATGAGTTGCATCCACTGCTGTCATGATTTCATAGACATGTCCCTGCATAATTTCTCCGGCTTTCTTTGTCGAAAACATGAGGAGGAAGCTATTACATTCATTTAGATCAACCGATCATACCAACGACAGAGTTAGTATCCTTTTACTATCCTTTTCCGTTAGACTGTGCATACTGTACTCGACCATTTATGAATTGTTGTATTTTGTTTGCAGTCTGTCGGCTAAATTGCTATAACAGACTTCAAAAACTTAGGCACAAAAAAATGGGGACAACATCTATGGGTAAGACTGATTTTATACTTGATGTAACGACCCGGAATTTTGGGTCGCCAAAATTTAACATTTAATTCATTTTAAATGTTGGATATGGATTCTAATTTGAATCTTGATAATAGAAGACTATGGTTGAGTTAATAAGATGAGTTATAGTTTCAAAATATGGTGATTCCATTTGAATTGGAGTAATAATAATAATTATTAGGACTGAGAATAAATTGGAAATTGAATGGTAATTGTTATAAAATTGATGTTTAAATGCATTTTTAAGTTCCATAGGTTATAAATGATATTGTTAGATTTTTTGAAGAATTTAAAAGTTAATAGATTATTATTTGGAATTTTATATGAATTTAAAATGAATTTAATATTTTTAAATATTGCAATTAATCCGATTTAAGTCCAGAATGAACCAGAACGATTTTTAATGTGTTTATAATATTATATGAATTATAATTAAGTTAATAAAATTTTAAAAGTGGAAATTTTGAGTGATTTCGATAATTTCTAAAATCGCTTATTTTAATAGACGAGTTAAAATAGCCTTCTGGGGCACAGTCTCGGAATTCGATGAAACCAGTTTCATTGGATCCGTAATAGTTAGTTATTATCGGATTTCAATTTTCGTAGCAATCGGAGTTGTCGTTTGACCCCGGCAGCTTGAAACGCATCGAAATCGTTTTAATCGATTTAATTTCAAATTGAACGTTTAATTCCGTAACTCGTGCATACGACCGAATTGGCTTACGAAACCTGTTCCATTGTGTCCGGAACGCGGTAAAACCCCAGGATAGCCTGTCGGAACGTGAGAATTGGAGTTCGTTTGCATTAACGGTTAAATTGAGAAATTTGTTGATTTAAAATAATATTAATTAACAATATAAAACATTATAATATTCAAAACCCTAGAGAAAAGTCACGGCCGCCAGCATAAGCTCTATCAATGGCCGAAAGTTTTGGAATCTTCTCCCACCCAAATCTTTCAATCCATGCCCTGATTTCGTAAACTTTCTAAATGGAAGTTGTAGGAGATGGAGGGATCTACGCATCCTACGGGAGATTCGAGCTATCGTTGTCAGTACGGGGGGAATTTTGGCTGCGAGTGAGGGCCGTTCGAACGCGTCGTTCGAGAAGGTGGTTTGACCGAGCTCGACATGGCCGGGGGTGATGGTAGTGCTCGCGAAGGCCTTCCAGGTGGTGGTCGCCGATCATGCCAGAACTCTTCGTAGGAGAAACGGCGATCAACCCTAGCTTGGAAGAAGTGGGTTTGTTATGCTGTAGCGTGCGTGAGGAAGATGGACCAAGGGGGGAGAACGGGCTGCGTTATTCGTTGGTAAAAGAAAAAAAAAAAGGAATTGTTTAAAATTTAAATTCAAACTTCAAAATTTAATATCTCGTTCATACGTACTCAGATTCGGACGGTTTTGGATGCGTTGGAATCGCAGGAAAGAATACTTCGTGATGGCGCAGATCCGGAGTCATTCCGGGCAAGTAGAAATTTAGGTTAAATCGAACGTCGTTCGATTTAATTTGAATTTCGAACGCTCGCCGAAACTCAAGGTGAGTTATTCTCACTCACATCTGGATACTAGTAAAGTAGACAGTTAGTATTGATTGTTTGTTTGCATGTTTAGCTGAATATGTTGATTATGATCGAATTGATGCGATATATGCTGTTGTGCTAATATTTGTGGATGCAGGGAAAACAGGTTGGAGGGATCCAACGGGATTCCTCACAATATAGTGCTTATTTAATTATTATGCCTGTTTATATATTGAGATTGATAAATTTGGAGTTGAATTGCATTATGATATTGTGGTTTAAACTTTAAACCCAGAATATTAGTTATAAAGAAAATTGCAGTTTTAATTATAAAGAAATTAAATTGGGTTTCAAAGAAATTGAGAAATTGTTAAATAAGAAATTTAGAGAATATAAATGTTTGAAACCTGATTTGGATGGAAAACTGAAATAAATTTGTATAGAAATATTGTTGGATAAATTTATAAATCCAAAGTTAATTATAAATGGATGAATTGAATTTAGAGAAATAAAAGATATGGTTAATAATGAGTTTTAAAGGATTAAAATTTGAAATCTATTTAGAATGGAAATTGGAAGTTGTAAAATCTGGAATGATAATTAAAGATAAATGTTATTAGTTGAAGTTTTGGGAAATAAATTTATGTTATAAAACCCTAAAACTTAATTTAATAAATGGACAGAAATCGTGAGAAGGATTTCTGTGATGATTTAGTAGAAATGAGATTTCCTAAGGAAAATCCAAGTTCGAGTTTTAAATTGATTTTATAAAAAGAAGTTTTAAAATCTTAAACTGGTTTTAAAGAATGTTTTGAAAATTATTATTTTAAAGTGGTTATTTATAAATTAGCAATAGTAAAATTTTATAAATATCTTAATAATTATGTTTACAAATGGATTTGTTTTAAAAGCTAGTTTTGACCTAAGTATATTGAAATAAGAGTTAATCGTTTTACAACTCTATTTTTAATATATAGTATGACCAAACCTATTTTAAATTAAGTTATGTCTTATAAATAGGTTTTGCTTTAAATATTTTGAAATTATATTTGAGTAAATAATTAGTAGTTAATTTTCCTATTTTAAAGTATATTTTAAATTTAAAATGTTTTTAACTGTTTTTAAATCTAAACTGTTTTGAACTTGGATATTTCCAATGGAAATATATGGTAAATGATTTACCTTGTAAAGGAGGAATTTTGAGAAATGTTTTCAAATGAGATTTGGAAATTTGGTAATATATCTTTTAAAGATATTTGAGACAAATAAATAATTTGGGAATTATTTATTGTGTGATGGATGCTATGGATGTTTATGAATATAAATTGATAGTTAAATCACCGACTATCAATATTGGACAAATGCGATGATCGTTTCGAAGAGACCGGGATCGAGATTTATTTCTCGAAAACCACTTCGATCCGGTTTGTACGTTTTCGTGCGATAAAACGTGTTCGGAGTCGAAGATGGAGCAGTAAAGTGCAAGGGCTAGTCGCTACTAATCCTGAGGATATTTCCAAAATGGATGTAGTAGGAGTAGTGCCTTCGGTTCCGTTCGAACCCGGGACGGACTTGTATGGACGAATGCTTCGTGACATCGTCAGCGGAAGATGGGCATTCTAAGTGAAACGTTCTAAAGGTAACGTTAAGCCTCAAGCCTCACCAACCGGGAATGACTGAAAATCAGGGGATATGCAGCAAGGCTTCGTGGGTAGCCCCCACTGGAGAGTAAGGTCATCCCTGTCTAGAGGTTCCTTTTTATTTCGGCTTAGTGGTGCGGTTGCTGATCCCAACCGCGGGGTGATCTTATTCGGAATTGCCCATAGGTGATTCCGGTCTTGTGTTGCAGGGGATGAAGGGAGTAGTCCTCGGTACTGTGATCTAGACCACGTACTGTGACAGGTGGTACCCCAGTGCCTAGTCATTGTTGGAATCCATTTTCCCTACGCGCCCGTACGGTTTTGATTATGCCCAACTATTGCTGAAACGTGAGATGCAAGCATTTCAGCTAGATTCTATTTACTTTCTATAGACACTATTATAATATCAGAGGATTTCTATAAAAAGTGTTTTAGCTATCGTAAGGTAAAAACCCGACATGTTTATTTGTGGCGTGGTCTTACGAGATGCTTTTGTTTTCAAAGGATTTTTGAAACTTTAATAATCAATTTGGATGCATATCTAGTATCAGCTGGTATTCCAGACTGACTCGGGTGTTATTTCATTATAATGCTCGGGTCAGACCGAGTATTATTTGTTCAGGATAGGTTGCTATGGAGCAGGAGAGGAGCTGGAGTCCGAGACGTATTATATGTACCTATATATATCCGCTGCTATGTTGTATGGTATGTCTGTTATGTGTTGATTGATGTATGAGTTACTCTGATGATATGTTGTATATAAACAGATATAGATTTCATTTTGTGTAAAGTTCTATAGTTACTATTATATTTTATTCCGTTGCGACTGTGAGATTCTGATATTGTTTAGTTTCTTCTTCTTCTATCTCTTTTTCTTTAACCTCAATGGTTCGTATTTCTGTTCCACTTGAGTCAATTAGGGTAGTATATTGTTGATTCAAGGGGTACGGATTTGCGGGCTGTCACACTTGGTATCAGAGCCAGGTTGGCGACAACCTAGGCTTTGGTGGGGTGATTGCTCATCAAATAGAGTCAATAGTACTCTATAATGAGCTGAGCGTATTTATAGCTATGAGAGCGTACTTGTTAGTGTTTATAAAATTGTTTTTATACTGTGTTGACTTATCGGTTGAGTGTTTATGAATTCTGGTCGGTGCGGGAAGTACAACCGTATCGATAGGGGTTTCTAAACTCTTAAACAAGATAAACCGACATAGTATTGTTTTTAAAGTGGGTAAATGAAATAATTTTACCCAAAATTATATTTTTATATAAAAGAAATGATTTTCTAGCTTATTATATATTGGGTAATTGTTGGATTGTTAATACCATAATTAAGTAAGAATCTTGAATATGATCTAAAATTTGAAATGATATATATAAGCAAATAAGGAATTTAGGATAGTAAAATTGAAATGGTTATAACCAAATAGAATTAATTAAATATGTTGCAAATAAGAAGTGAAATTAAAATTTGAATTTAAACCAGAATTTTAACCCGGAAGTTTTGAAAAGGATTTTTAATAGATTGAAAATAAAAATTTGGAAATTTAAAATCCTGGGAAGTTTTGAAATGTTTTCCAATGTATTGAAGACAATAATGGAGTATTGTTTTGGGTAATATTTTTGAATGGAAACTGTTTGAAATGAAATTGGGAAAGTTAAGAAGCATTGAACTCACTGTGGTCGCTGGAAAATAATCCTGATGATGCTGGCCACATCATTAGAATTCATTTTCGAGTTTCTAAAGTGATGGATTGCTTCCCTAGTAATTGGTTATGGTATTGTTTGGATTTGTTGGGGATAACAGTTGTTTTGGATATTTCAAAAATGGAAATTTGTTTGGGATATGAACAAATTGTTTTGGGTACAAACAAATTGGTTTGGAAAACATGGAAATTTGATTTGATATACCAAATGGGTATATATATTTGATATATTTCAAAATGGTTTTGAGATAAAACCGGGTAAATTGAATTCTGGGAAAGTTCTAATTAAATAATGAGTAAAGTTGAAATGAATCAACTATTGAATTTGTTAAGTGGAGCTAATGCTAATAAGAAGGAAATGAGAAATTTTAATCATGGAATTAAAATTTAATTTGAGTAATTGAAAGTGAATAAAATGTATTGAAGTAAATGAAGGGTATTGAAGTGAATGGAAATTTAAATTTAACTTGGACAAGTTAAATATATTGGACCCAGAATTAAATGGATTTGGGTGTAAATCAAAAGTAAGTTGATTTGAAAATTTGGGTTGTTGTGTAATAGATTATACCCATAAGCTATTAAGTATTATACTTATAGTTTGAGGTTGTGAATTTGAAGTTTGCAAAGAAATAAATTAAGGGAATTTGTATCCTGAAGAATTCAGATGTATATATATACATATGGAATTTAGAACTGTGATTATAAAATGATGGTGGGGTAAAATGAGCAATATAAGATTTTAAAATAAATAAGTTGGTGAACTTATAAAAATTGAAAGTGAGATTATAATCACAAATGGAAGTAGTTGAATGGTGTGGAAAATTCAAACTTTGACTATAAATGAAATGTAAAGTATAATAAAAAAAAATATTGAAAGAAATTTGGATTATATTTAAAGGAGTGAAAAGGAAAGTTTGAAAATTTAAATTTGGCCAAAGTGAATATTTGGAAAATGGTGATTGTGGAAGTGAATTAAAAACTAATATGGATTATGTTATTGACTGAATTAAATTACAAATTAACTGGGATTTGTATTGTAATGGAGAATTTTGATAGTTTAGTCAAGTTTGGAAAGTAAATAGAAATCCTGATTTGAATTGGGATTCAATTATGGAAATGAATATTGGAGGTGTGAATGAATAATGGAATTAGAATATGTTAGTGATGATTTGAGTTGTGGATAAAATTCAAATGAGTGGAATAATTTAAATGGTCTCTTTGTTAATAAAATAAATCTAAAATGGATTGGATAACTAAACAAAGAGCATTAAATGTGTATATGAATTGAAAATTTGATTAAATGAGAATCAAATGGAAATAAAATAAAGTTTATATAAGAAGATAACGAAAATATTGTGAAGAAAGCTTAAGTAAATTAAATAAATGAGATTAAGCTTTATAATGTGGTCTTGCATAAATTTTGTTTGGGTGATAGGCATTGAATTGCAAGTGGAATGGCTTTAATAATATTGTGATATGGAAATGCATTGGAAATATAAGGATGAGATTTGAAAGATGAAAAGCAAGAATATAAACTTGGATTGGTTAATGAAATAAGATGTAAGCAAATGTAATTTAACAATTGCATTGAAATAAGAATGATTGGATTGTAAACCATGAAAAATTGAAAGAGAATTAATATAAATTTAAGTTGAAAATTAATTTAAAATGGTTAAGTATAAGTGGCAATTGTTTTGCTTGAATGACATGAATATTTGAATATATTCAGAATTGAGTTGTTTAAACAACTAAATTGGTTTTGGATAAATTAGAATTTGATTAAGTGAAGTCAAATTAAAATGAAACTAAATTTGGTATGCAAGAAAGAATTGAGATATTATGCAATTGAATTGATGTTTGAATAAATTGATATGGATTAGGATCCAATTCAAAGAGTTGGTAAATGAATGCAAGTAAATTGGTTTCAAGTTGCAAATGGAATTGAGTTGGAATCAATTGGGATGAATTAACATTTTAATAAGCAATGTTTGCATATATATGGAAATAAATCATGAAAGAATTGCAACTGTTTCAAGTTTAAATAAAATTTGATTTAAAATCAAATTTGGGAATGTAAGTTAAAATAAAATTTGATTACAAATCAAATTGGAAGGGTAAGTTAAAAAAAAAAAAAAAAAAAAGTGTGAACAAGGCATATGTTAATTATTTTGAAATAGAAATAAATTGGTTATAAGAAATATGAATGGTGTATAGAAAGCTTGAATGTAAATCATTCAAGTGAAGTAAAATGAGGTTAGTTGGAGGAAACTAAAATGTGCGAAATTTTAATAAAGGAATGTGAGTGCTTCAAATTGGAAATAAGGATTTGATTGAAAATCAAATTAAATAATGTTGCATATAAATGAATTAAAGCACCTATTCATAATATTGAAGTGAATATGAATGAGTTGTCTTAGTGTATTCAACACTGAACTTGGTTTTGAATTAATTGGAATGCATTGAAATGTTATTAAGTAATTTTGCATAAGAATGAAGATGCTTCTACCCTGAAGATAAAGGTGGTTTGTAAATTAATTAGGAATTGAATTGAAATAGATTGCTATTAGTGAAGCATATGTTAATCCTATTGAAATAAATATGAATTGTATATGGTTGATTTGAGTATAAATCATTCAAGTGAAAGTAAATAATGTTGGACTTGAATAGATAATTGGAAAGATGATTTAAAATCTTGAATTGTTGGTAAAAGATGGTTAATATTAGTAAATTTTGAAATTTGCTTGGTTTGGATTATGCCATAGATATGTTGGATTGCTTTTATATTGGAAAATGTTGATTAAAATGCACATATCTTGTAACTAATGAGTATGTTGAGTAAGTGCAGGAATGCGAGGCGTTCGAGAGGGTTTGAAGCGCGTATATGCATTATATATTAGCTACTTGCTATTAAAATTGCTAAAAAGGTACGCCTACGCAAATATAATTGGGAATTGAGATATATATATTGTGTTATATTTTGATTTCCGGCCGTGTGGGCCGATGTATATATATTTGTGTATCCTGCGATATCGCAGAAGCTCCTCCGTACAGGGGAGACTCTGCCAAAATTTTCCGGAAATTTTGGGAGTTAGAAAATTTTTGAGGTTTTGGGAAAAGTTAAGTTACTTGGAAAGTTATAAGTTAAAATTAAAGCTTTAGAGTTAATAAAGCAAATTGGTTTGAATTTGAGCTAAAGCATTTTGGAATATGTAAATAAGCTTTAACTTAAGAAGTTTGGATTAAGTAATGAGGGTAGGGACATTTTCTACCTTAGCAAATTTCGGGGACGAAATTTTTATAAGGGGGGAGGAATGTAACGACCCGGAATTTTGGGTCGCCAAAATTTAACATTTAATTCATTTTAAATGTTGGATATGGATTCTAATTTGAATCTTGATAATAGAAGACTATGGTTGAGTTAATAAGATGAGTTATAGTTTCAAAATATGGTGATTCCATTTGAATTGGAGTAATAATAATAATTATTAGGACTGAGAATAAATTGGAAATTGAATGGTAATTGTTATAAAATTGATGTTTAAATGCATTTTTAAGTTCCATAGGTTATAAATGATATTGTTAGATTTTTTGAAGAATTTAAAAGTTAATAGATTATTATTTGGAATTTTATATGAATTTAAAATGAATTTAATATTTTTAAATATTGCAATTAATCCGATTTAAGTCCAGAATGAACCAGAACGATTTTTAATGTGTTTATAATATTATATGAATTATAATTAAGTTAATAAAATTTTAAAAGTGGAAATTTTGAGTGATTTCGATAATTTCTAAAATCGCTTATTTTAATAGACGAGTTAAAATAGCCTTCCGGGGCACAGTCTCGGAATTCGATGAAACCAGTTTCATTGGATCCGTAATAGTTAGTTATTATCGGATTTCAATTTTCGTAGCAATCGGAGTTGTCGTTTGACCCCGGCAGCTCGAAACGCATCGAAATCGTTTTAATCGATTTAATTTCAAATTGAACGTTTAATTCCGTAACTCGTGCATACGACCGAATTGGCTTACGAAACCTGTTCCATTGTGTCCGGAACGCGGTAAAACCCCAGGATAGCCTGTCGGAACGTGAGAATTGGAGTTCGTTTGCATTAACGGTTAAATTGAGAAATTTGTTGATTTAAAATAATATTAATTAACAATATAAAACATTATAATATTCAAAACCCTAGAGAAAAGTCACGGCCGCCAGCATAAGCTCTATCAATGGCCGAAAGTTTTGGAATCTTCTCCCACCCAAATCTTTCAATCCATGCCCTGATTTCGTAAACTTTCTAAATGGAAGTTGTAGGAGATGGAGGGATCTACGCATCCTACGGGAGATTCGAGCTATCGTTGTCAGTACGGGGGGAATTTTGGCTGCGAGTGAGGGCCGTTCGAACGCATCGTTCGAGAAGGTGGTTTGACCGAGCTCGACATGGCCGGGGGTGATGGTAGTGCTCGCGAAGGCCTTCCAGGTGGTGGTCGCCGATCATGCCAGAACTCTTCGTAGGAGAAACGGCGATCAACCCTAGCTTGGAAGAAGTGGGTTTGTTATGCTGTAGCGTGCGTGAGGAAGATGGACCAAGGGGGGAGAACGGGCTGCGTTATTCGTTGGTAAAAGAAAAAAAAAAAGGAATTGTTTAAAATTTAAATTCAAACTTCAAAATTTAATATCTCGTTCATACGTACTCAGATTCGGACGGTTTTGGATGCGTTGGAATCGCAGGAAAGAATACTTCGTGATGGCGCAGATCCGGAGTCATTCCGGGCAAGTAGAAATTTAGGTTAAATCGAACGTCGTTCGATTTAATTTGAATTTCGAACGCTCGCCGAAACTCAAGGTGAGTTATTCTCACTCACATCTGGATACTAGTAAAGTAGACAGTTAGTATTGATTGTTTGTTTGCATGTTTAGCTGAATATGTTGATTATGATCGAATTGATGCGATATATGCTGTTGTGCTAATATTTGTGGATGCAGGGAAAACAGGTTGGAGGGATCCAACGGGATTCCTCACAATATAGTGCTTATTTAATTATTATGCCTGTTTATATATTGAGATTGATAAATTTGGAGTTGAATTGCATTATGATATTGTGGTTTAAACTTTAAACCCAGAATATTAGTTATAAAGAAAATTGCAGTTTTAATTATAAAGAAATTAAATTGGGTTTCAAAGAAATTGAGAAATTGTTAAATAAGAAATTTAGAGAATATAAATGTTTGAAACCTGATTTGGATGGAAAACTGAAATAAATTTGTATAGAAATATTGTTGGATAAATTTATAAATCCAAAGTTAATTATAAATGGATGAATTGAATTTAGAGAAATAAAAGATATGGTTAATAATGAGTTTTAAAGGATTAAAATTTGAAATCTATTTAGAATGGAAATTGGAAGTTGTAAAATCTGGAATGATAATTAAAGATAAATGTTATTAGTTGAAGTTTTGGGAAATAAATTTATGTTATAAAACCCTAAAACTTAATTTAATAAATGGACAGAAATCGTGAGAAGGATTTCTGTGATGATTTAGTAGAAATGAGATTTCCTAAGGAAAATCCAAGTTCGAGTTTTAAATTGATTTTATAAAAAGAAGTTTTAAAATCTTAAACTGGTTTTAAAGAATGTTTTGAAAATTATTATTTTAAAGTGATTATTTATAAATTAGCAATAGTAAAATTTTATAAATATCTTAATAATTATGTTTACAAATGGATTTGTTTTAAAAGCTAGTTTTGACCTAAGTATATTGAAATAAGAGTTAATCGTTTTACAACTCTATTTTTAATATATAGTATGACCAAACCTATTTTAAATTAAGTTATATCTTATAAATAGGTTTTGCTTTAAATATTTTGAAATTATATTTGAGTAAATAATTAGTAGTTAATTTTCCTATTTTAAAGTATATTTTAAATTTAAAATGTTTTTAACTGTTTTTAAATCTAAACTGTTTTGAACTTGGATATTTCCAATGGAAATATATGGTAAATGATTTACCTTGTAAAGGAGGAATTTTGAGAAATGTTTTCAAATGAGATTTGGAAATTTGGTAATATATCTTTTAAAGATATTTGAGACAAATAAATAATTTGGGAATTATTTATTGTGTGATGGATGCTATGGATGTTTATGAATATAAATTGATAGTTAAATCACCGACTATCAATATTGGACAAATGCGATGATCGTTTCGAAGAGACCGGGATCGAGATTTATTTCTCGAAAACCACTTCGATCCGGTTTGTACGTTTTCGTGCGATAAAACGTGTTCGGAGTCGAAGATGGAGCAGTAAAGTGCAAGGTCTAGTCGCTACTAATCCTGAGGATATTTCCAAAATGGATGTAGTAGGAGTAGTGCCTTCGGTTCCGTTCGAACCCGGGACGGACTTGTATGGACGAATGCTTCGTGACATCGTCAGCGGAAGATGGGCATTCTAAGTGAAACGTTCTAAAGGTAACGTTAAGCCTCAAGCCTCACCAACCGGGAATGACTGAAAATCAGGGGATATGCAGCAAGGCTTCGTGGGTAGCCCCCACTGGAGAGTAAGGTCATCCCTGTCTAGAGGTTCCTTTTTATTTCGGCTTAGTGGTGCGGTTGCTGATCCCAACCGCGGGGTGATCTTATTCGGAATTGCCCATAGGTGATTCCGGTCTTGTGTTGCAGGGGATGAAGGGAGTAGTCCTCGGTACTGTGATCTAGACCACGTACTGTGACAGGTGGTACCCCAGTGCCTAGTCATTGTTGGAATCCATTTTCCCTACGCGCCCGTACGGTTTTGATTGTGCCCAACTATTGCTGAAACGTGAGATGCAAGCATTTCAGCTAGATTCTATTTACTTTCTATAGACACTATTATAATATCAGAGGATTTCTATAAAAAGTGTTTTAGCTATCGTAAGGTAAAAACCCGACATGTTTATTTGTGGCGTGGTCTTACGAGATGCTTTTGTTTTCAAAGGATTTTTGAAACTTTAATAATCAATTTGGATGCATATCTAGTATCAGCTGGTATTCCAGACTGACTCGGGTGTTATTTCATTATAATGCTCGGGTCAGACCGAGTATTATTTGTTCAGGATAGGTTGCTATGGAGCAGGAGAGGAGCTGGAGTCCGAGACGTATTATATGTACCTATATATATCCGCTGCTATGTTGTATGGTATGTCTGTTATGTGTTGATTGATGTATGAGTTACTCTGATGATATGTTGTATATAAACAGATATAGATTTCATTTTGTGTAAAGTTCTATAGTTACTATTATATTTTATTCCGTTGCGACTGTGAGATTCTGATATTGTTTAGTTTCTTCTTCTTCTATCTCTTTTTCTTTAACCTCAATGGTTCGTATTTCTGTTCCACTTGAGTCAATTAGGGTAGTATATTGTTGATTCAAGGGGTACGGATTTGCGGGCTGTCACACTTGATCTGCTATGGGACATTGATAGAACATCGAACGTCTCCTGTACAAGGTGTTCGTTGTAGGTTATTTCGTGTTTTCAATGTTCTTAGCATTGCTATATGTTATTGCAAGAAACCACCACCTGACGGGGTGTCCCACCGACTCATTGCCGGCATCATTTGACTTAGCTGAACGTGGGAATGACATGCCTCTGTCTGCTGCATCGCAGTCTGCCCGCCTATCTGCAGTTGGAATTACGGACGTCGTAACTTACAATAAATTGGTTAGTATAAAATGCATTGACTATTCAAACAGTTTCAATGTTTTTTGCTAAATATGCAGGTAGAATGTTTTCTACACACAGTTTTGGCCCACCTGCATGTACATGCTCATACCTTGGAGCATTGCTATGGTTTGAAGAAAGAGTAAAAAAGGGGAGTACAAATTTAAACCCAAAATATTCAATAAGTTGTCAGAAGGGAAAGGTTCAGCTTCCGTCCTACCAGCCAGCCCCCGATTATTTAATGGATCTTCTGGAGTATAATGGAGGATCCGTCTCTAAAGAATTTCAGTGACATATATGGCTTTATAATTCTATTTTTGCTTTCACCTCAATGGGTGGGAATGTTGATAACTTCATCAACAACAGTCGCGGCCCGTATGTTTTCAGATTGAACGGTCAAAACTACCATCGAATTGGCTTGCTTCTTCCGATGACGGGTAAACCAAAATTTGCTCAATTATATTTCTATGACACAAGTAATGAAGTCAATAATTGGGTTTCATCATGTGGTGAAAGTGTGGCTCAAAATTTAGATGTGGGTATTGTGAACAATCTAATATGCATGTTCAACCAATGTAGTGAGTTGGCCAAAGTGTTTAGAATGGCTAGAGAAAGGTTTCATGCGTTGGAATACCAACCTATCACTGTCAGACTGTTGGAGAGGCGTTATAGGGATGGACGTCGGTACAATTTACCAACTTCGTCCGAGATTGCAGCATTGATTGACAACTCAAATGCTGATTCGTGTGGCTGTCGTGATATTGTGATTGAAGATAGGAATGGGGTACTGAAAAGGATTAGTGAAAAGCAACCTTCTTTTATGTCTATGCAATATCCGCTTTTGTTTCCTTATGGCGAGGATGGTTTCAGGTGTGATAAACAATATAGAGAATTTGATGTACGTCTAGAAACAAAAAAAACGACTATAACAATGCGAGAATATTACGCCTATGTTATTCAGCAGAGATTAGAAGATGGCTCCATTCTGTTGTGGGGTGGTAAGCTTTTCCACCAGTTCATTGTGGACAGTTACACGTGTATTGAAGAAGACAGACTATCATGGGTAAAGAGTAACTAATTACATTACGATGTGAACTGTACAAGGGTCTGCAAGATGCTATTACGGCGGGTGACACAAGTGCTTGCACGATAGGAAGAAAAATTGTTCTACCCTCCTCTTTTACAGGAGGTCCTAGGTACATGGTGCAAAACTACCAAGATGCTATGGCCATCTGTCGTTGGGCGGGATCACTAGACTTTTTTGTAACTTTTACATGCAACCCAAAGTGGCTTGAGATTGAAATAGCTTTACTCAACATTCTCAGTCAGAAAGCCGAGGATAGACCGGATGTTGTTTCCCGTGCTTTCCACATAAAGCTTACGGAGCTACTGCGCGACATAAGGACAGAATGTCATTTTGGTAAAGTCAAAGCACATAAGTTTCACAAATTCTTACTATTTTCACACGTTTTTTACGTGAGCTTTCGCCGACTTAGCTTATATTTTGTTTCTTTTTTTCCCCCAGCTGTTTACACAATTGAATTTCAGAAAAGGGGACTACCACATGCTCACATTCTTATAGTTCTGTTTGGCGATCAGAGGCCAATGACTGTTGGTCAAGTTGACGCAGTGATCAGTGCTGAGATACCAGACGGACATGCAGATCCCTTTTTTTATTAGTCAATGTGTCAGTACATGATTCATGGTCCATGCTGTTATGAAAATCCCAGATGTGCCTGCATGGTGGAAGGTTGTTGCTCCAAACATTATCCTAAACATTACAGGAGTGAAATCAGTTTTGAAAAATTTGGATTTCCTATGTATAGACGATGCAACAATGGTTGTTAACCGAGACGTCAAATGGGTTCGTGCAGGACAACGGTTGGGTTATACCTCATAATGTTGATTTAATTGTCAAATGTCAAGCACATATCAATGTAGAGATATGCAATAGAGCACGGTCTGTCAAATACTTGTTTAAGTACATCAACAAGGGGCACGATAGAGCAACTGCTATTATTAAAGATAGTGTAAACAAAGAATGCACGTTTGTTCGGGAGGTTGATGAAGAAAAAAATTATTTGGATTGCAGATATATTTCAGCTTCAAAAGCATCGTGGCGAATTTTTGAGTTTGTTGTTCAGTACCACACTCCAGCGGTGGAGAGGTTAATGTTTCATTTGCCGAGAGAGCAGACTGTGTATTTTGATGAAAAGAACAGTTGAATGACGTACAAGGCAGGCATAATCTATGTAGAACTGTGTTCACTCAGTGGTTGTAGACTAACAGAATGTGTCATGCAGCTCACCAACTTACTTATGTCGATTTTCCTACTAAGTGGGTATGGGATAAGTCTACTAAGGTGTGGAGGATGAGGCAAAAAGGAGAGTGTATAGGTCGGATATATTATGCACATCCTGCGTCAGGGAGAGGTTTTATATGCGTGTGCTTTTAAATATTGTTCATGGCCCTACATATTACGAAGACATTAGAACTGTAAATGGTGTTGTTTTCAACACCTTCAAAGACGCATGCCTTGCACGGGGTTTGTTAGATGATGACAACGAGTGGGATGAGGCATTGATCGAAGCTGCCTCATGGGCTTCTCCAAACTGTATACGAGAAATGTTTGCAACGTTGTTGTGTTTTTGTGAGGTTTCAAACGCGAAGCAACTGTGCGATAAACATTGGCAGAAGTGTAGCGAGGATATGGAATGGAGGTACGTACGCAGGAATGATTGTGGGTCTCAAGAGATGTCTTCAAGTAAGGTCAGACTAGAAGCATTAATTGCTTTAGAAAAGATTATGCTCAGAAATAATAGATCGGTAGCCGAGTTTTGGTCCGTAACGGAAGTCGACCTTGGAAATTTTCATTTGGTGGATAACACTCTTCTACACGACAAGGTGGACTATGATTTTGATTTGTTACGCATGGAAGCACAACAGTCAGTGCCACTACTAAATTCAAAGCAGAGAATGATTTTTGAAGCTATAGTTTACTCTGTTTGTAACCGTAAAGGAAGCTTTTACTTTGTCTACGGAAGTGGAGGGACTGGGAAGACGTTTTTATAGAATACTTTAGCCTGCACTATGCGAGCGGAAAGTAGAATTGCATTGGCAGTAGCATCTTCTGGTATTGCATCGCTTTTACATCCCGGAGGACGAACTGCACATTCAAAGTTCAAAATTCCTATGAACCTCGATGACATGTCAACCTGCAATATCTCCAAGCGGTCGTGTTTGGCCAATTTACTTAGACGTACAAATTTGATAATTTGGGATGAGGCTTCTATGGTTCACCGAAATGCACTTGAGGCGTTTGAGAAGTCGTTGTTAGATAAAGCTTCTTCCGGCTCGAATAATGAAGTTGGTCAAATATTTGGAGGAAAGACAGTTGTACTGGGTGGATATTTCAGGCAGACGCTACTTGTTGTTCATAAAGGCACTAGAAAGATGATTGTATGCTCCGCTATAAGTTTTTCGCCACTGTGGCAACGCTGCAAAATTTTCACTCTAACAATAAACATAAGAATGAAAATTAACAACTTATCAGCTGATGAAAAATCGAAACTGTCATCGTTTTCTAACTGGATATTAAATGTCGACGAAGGGAAAGTGATGTCTATGTCCTTAGACGTGGGCAAAGAACCTACATGGATTTATATACCTGATGAATATATTATACCGAAATCAGATAATACCATTCATACAATTGTGGAACTGACGTATCCTAATTTGGATACGAATATATTAAAAAAATCTTATTTGCAAGAAAGGTGTATTCTGGCTCAAACGAACGATTGCATTGAAGAAATTAATTCATATGCAATAGATCTTATAAGTGGTGCCATGCAAACTTATTACAGCGCAGATTCAGTCAGCCCTATGTCTGACACAACCGAAGAACATCATCTTCTTTATCCTCCTGAATTTTTCAGGCCTTCCAAATCATGAGTTACGTTTAAAGGTGTGTGTGCCAATAATGTTAATTAGGAGTCTTAACCAAATTCTAGGCTTATGCAATGGAACGAGAATAATTGTTGCACAACTGTCGAAGAAGGTTATTAAAGGTGAGATCGTAACGGGAAAGAATGTGGGTAGGAAAGTATTGATTCCGTGAATAGCTTCAACATCCGATGACACGAAATGGTCATTTGTCCTACGTCGTTTGAATTTTTTTTCATCCGTCGTTTGTAATTTTAAAGTACCATTTTGAAGACCACATACACCTGATGTGAGCTGACGTTCACAGTGTTTCAAATTTAATAGGTATGGAAGGCGCAAACGAACCGGATGATGATTTCTAACAGACGTTGCGTAATTCTGAGTTAGGTATAAGGTAATTTGGGTACAAACAACAGTTTATTCGACATTTTGAAATCCATGTGTTGTTTATTGTGTACCTCTGTTGCATTATTCATCGCATTATTTTGATGCATCTGCACCTACATAACTTCTTACCTTCGTGAGTATGTAATTGCTAAATGTAAATGATCTAGCAATTTCAATTCAGTTGTTTGTTTTCCCTCTAACTTCCTGATATCAACTTGCATGTTAATTTTGCTGAAAATACAGTGTGAAAAATTTGTGCAATTTTAACACAGTTGGTATCAAATATTTCACACTGTTACTCTAACCTTTTGCTGCATTATGTATGATTTATCGATTTTGTTTGGCCTTCTGAGCGAACTGAATCTGAAGATGGTTGAAGGCGATGAACGCAAGCATACCTTCTACAGTGCTCATTTGAATTCTAATCCTGCAATAAATAGCACATTTCACTTATACTGCATATCCAATGGGTATTACTGCACTTTGTGTCCTCCCAGTGTCTACCACTGTTGTTTTTATTACGTAAGCTTCGTTCGTATCTTCTACGTCAATGCGACAATATTTTAACTGCGGGATGTTTCTGGACTGATCTGACGTAGTTCATTGAGTTTTTTTGCTGCCTCCTTTCCTCTGCTGTCTGTGTCAGTTTTGTACTTACCGTTACGTACTATTCAATTAACGGACAGATCATGTTGTCCGCTGTTTCAAGTGGTAATTTTACTACAAGTATAAAGGTTGTGCAAGTTAAGCCGATGACATTGAACAATTTATGTATCTGCCTTTTCTACTGTAAGGTTTGTGCAATTTTTTCAACAATTTTGGATGGCCATACGATCTAGGTAACTAATTATAACTAAATAAAGTATTTTACTGCAGACCAATATCGTGTTTGTTAACACATAATTTTTTTGGATTTAATCATATGTATGTCATCTTCCGATTGTTGATTTATAGCACATACTAACAGACTGCCTACTATATATAAGCACCACATATACAACGGTACTATCCGTTTAATACAGTAACTGGTACTAGCACAGTACTAATTTATCTGTCATAAGTGACTGTATGAAAATGACATAGTATAGCATGCTTGTTTCGTATGCACCAAATATATAGGACGGATCAAATACATTTTTAGACCTGTCAGTTCTTTGTCTTTGCTGGATTTACAAAAAACAAGTGACGTATGTGTACAGAAGTTTTTCAAATATACGAACGATTTATTCATGAATATGGACCTGAACTTTTAGACCTGTTTTTTTAAAATATTCTGTCAACGTTTTAATTTTCAATTTTATTGGACTGTTAATAAAATGAGGTTTGTTAAACTGTGTACATAATGCATATAACCAAGTGTACAAAAACTGATGCTGAATAGATTATACAAAACATGATGCGTAAGTGTACAGCATAATTTCGAGCCATATGCAGTATGTTTAAATGCCTTATCTGTCTTAATACTCTTTTCCACAATGTACAAATTAACTTTCACTCTGCTACACTATACACGAATCATTAACGTTACAAATCATAGATACTTACTTCATGACATGTAATTTTTTTTAAAAAAAAGGATATCTCCAGTTGAATGCATGTATACATGTTAGGCAGTTAGCTTTGAACAATATTGATGGAAACTGTGAATTTTAGTTCTTATTAACTAAGAACTGAATAACAGAAAAAGTTACCTAACTGCTAGTAAATCTGCCAAAAATACTTGGAGTTGTAAATCTTAGTTCTTAGTACCAACGAAATGATTGGTGCCCAACATGGGATAGGTAACCGTAAGTAACCGAGTCACATTGCTTTACTATACAATCGCTGTGCAAATCTTTTTTACTATACCAAATTACTCAACTACTCAGGTTGTATTAATGGTGCACGCACGTAGTTAAGGTCAAATTCAAGCTCATCGTATATTAGCACTCAATTTTTTTTATGTGGCTGTGTACAACATTAACTGATTATTCTTTTTTAACACCACTTCTTAACTAATCCTTTTTCAGTTCAATTGTTACATGACGTAACGCAAACCACGGATTAAAATTCAACATTTATATACCAAATTAAATTAACTAAACACACAGTAGTACTGATTTGGTGTACGTTTGTGCTGATTGGAACCAATATTCTGTAAGCATATGTATTTCAGCGTTCGAGATGATAGCACAAACAACTTTTTTTATTTACTTTGAAGGTGTGGACCATACCCTATATCAGTAGGAAATTAGTTTAAACTAATTAGCAGTTGTCGTATAAAGTGGGACGACGTGAACCATCATACCAGTAGTTTACCCACGTTCCTTGGGAGCACAGTTTCTTACTAAGATGGTCTGAACTCTTCCTTCTGTCTGACATAAAATTCCAAAAAAAATTCTACCTTTCTTCTTAATTGGTTTTCTACAATGTCCGCAAACAGCCTGTTGCTATCAGAAGTGTTTGGTACAAACTGGAATACTGTCTATGTCCGGGTGTCTAGGCTATGGAAATTGATTAGTCAGGGAACGAACGAAGTTTACGTGTTAAACATGCAGCTTATCGACAATGAGGTATGTTACTGTCTACTGTTATTATTCAGCCGCTTAATGTGCTTCCATTTTAGTACCCCTCCCTTACCTCGGCTAATATTCGTCAGATAAAGCGAATGCGTTTTAGGCATCCTATGCACTGTGAGTAGTTTTAACTTTGATTATACTTCACGTTGGTCCACAGTACCGCTGCGCCTACTCCACACTTACGCACCGGCAGTAATTCATATTCTTCCACGTACATCCACTACTCTCCTGCACTTTCATTTTCCACTTTGACCATTTGAACTACACAGATAATACATAGGTGCAAAAAATTTATTTCGCAAGCTGTTTGGACCCATTTCTCAGGTTTTCTATGGAATGTGATAGGGAAATGAGAAGGATGGCAAGGTTCGAAAGCATATACTGCGCAGTTCGAAGACGTGTTTGAAGAACCTTCGGTGTACGACATGATATGGTTCAACGTCCAAAACGCCGAAGCAACGTACAGAACCGTATATGACGAACGGATAATAGTTCAACGAACAGATACCCGAGCAGTGAAGGTGGAAGATGCAATGGATGGAATACCACGGTATAAGTTTGCCTTTGTTGATGAAAGCACACTTATAACCCGACTATGCCATATAGATAATCTTACGGGTACTCTTTCTCCCCACCGTAAATATCACCAGTCCCCATTATTTAATCTATGCATGCTCGTATTGTTGATTTGTGGCTTATTACAGATTTGGGTGGTCTGTTACGGGGGGTGACTAATGTATTTCCTATAACTTCTAAAAATGGTACACAAACGCTAAAACGAGAGTTGCACGTGGAAAGAAATAGGTGACGCCATTTAATTTTTTTTTTTGCTTAACCGAAGTCTACCAAACATTATACTAATCTTATTTATCACACAGTGGGAATACAAGTGTTGTATCGCATTGGGCGAGCTAAAGAGATTTACTTGACTAATTCGTGGTAGATAAGTTTAAGAATTCGCCTACCGTTGTTGTCACCTCCATGACAGTCGCTACCTACAGCCGTAGGCTTATGATCTCTGTACTTACCTATCCCCGCCACAAATCAATTGCCCTCTAACTTATATTTCACTTTGTCTTGTGCATTTACTTTCAGCTCTACTAAAGCAACAAAAATATATCTAGACATTGATTTGACTGAACTAGATGTCATTAAGACTAGGTATTAAATTTTAACATGCTCTGCATTTATTTGACTGTTTCTTTTCATATGCCTCTATTACTTGACCTGCACAGATCGAACCAACATGCTAGAAAAAAGATTGAGTACATAGACCACTCCTTTGGTGGTCGTTCTACTATACTAGAAAGAACAAACACCACACTCGCCCAATTGTTGACTAACGTCAGGACTGCTGACTATCGGGTACGTTTCTCTTACACGTAACGCACGCATAATCATAAACTTTGATCACCACCGTCCATCCCGTTCATTGATTGCACATAGTTCTTTATCCCTATCAATTATGTTCTGTTTGAATTCTGAGCATGCACCGGTTTTCCTATCACCGTACATAACATCTGTTTCCATCCAAATCTTGATGATTTTCTTTTACATCCAACTGTTTTGTTGAACGACAGTAACGTTGTCGTTGCAATACTTTTATATACTATTTTCCTTAATTTGTGTATTTGTCCGTATTGCATTTGTACTTCCTGTTTGTTAATTACCATATTTATACCAGTCTTTTTGTACATATTACACTTGATTGGAAAAAAGGTACTCATGTAGGTGTACAGATTTCTAGGTGTGTTGTAAATAATAAACGTCCCATTTATGCGATGATTTTTTTTATCGACCGTGCCTGCGAATTTTTAACCGTTACTAAATTAAATGACATACCCTTCGCCGCCTTTTTCTTGCTCAAGAAAAAGCATCATTGCTGGGATGAAATAAGTTACATAATATTTTGAAAATTTCTACCTGAAGAAGTTTACACTTATTGTTTAACGAAATTAGCTCCGTACATTACACGCTTGCAAAACGTCTTCATTTCAGTTGTTCGTGCTTAGACGAACAGTTATGCAAATGTAGCTATAAATATATGCCAACAACGCTTTTGTTCAGGGTAAAATATATGTCATGCCAGCAACCATTGTGTAGTTGAAAAGTTTTACATGGAGTTATCTTTCATGCACAGTCTTCAATTCTACAGCTCACTTTGACGGCACCAAATATTTCTGCTCCGGATGCCATCGAATGGTAGCTCATCCCGTAAATAGGTACCGTTTGTCAGATTCTTTGTTCTGCAGTTTTCCTTTTTCTAGGAAGAAAAAATAAGTACGACTACTAAAAACATATTTTTTAGGTACCGTTTAAATGTTGACATATTGGGCTCCTCTACATCTACTACTATCACCGCTTTTGACAAGGAGGCAGAATGGCTACTTGGAAATAAGATTGACGACATGCTTGCCGTACATAACTCGGTAAGATAACGTAATTATGCATTTTATTGCAGTTTCTATAACTATGCCCATTGTAATCAAAAGTGAATGTATGTGGATATAAGTTTATCATATTACTATCTCATTGCTTACGTTGGAGCAGTCAACTTTGGCCATGCTCTTTTTACACAGTTAACTGCACCAACTGCCTGCGCGTACTGCTTAGTGTGGATTGTAAATAATATTACTCAGATAGATAGCAGTCGTACTGTTATATCACTATGGGTTTCAACCTGTTCCTTAAGATGTACGTACTCCAATTTCGTTTAAATATGTGACCATTATTTCCCACGCAAATGCTGAACCATACTGTCAGATAATGATATCCACTGTCTACCAATTTTGTGGACGAGAAGTTCTGGCCATCATGAGTTATTGCGTCCCCACGCTTTACAGCGTACCACTGCTCACCCAAAGTAATTTACTCATCTTGGAATGTGTACGTGGCAGACACCCCATCTACACGCTAGCAAGTACAAGTTCTGAACTCACAACTATGTGAATATTTACTGTTTGAACAACTTTTATACATCTTTTGCTCCTTTCCTTTTCAAATTGTACCGGCTCATTTATATTGTTTTTTCTGCTCTACTCATTACTGTCTAGGTAGGCATGGCGTCATCCACGGTTACAGTAGGTTACTCTGCTTCACTTTTTGATACCATCTATATTATAATATCAAATGCATGTACCCTGCTGACTTAACGTTGGTAACGGTATGATACACCCACTGTGGTTTAAAACAATGTTTCATGCAGCAGGAGAATGAGGTCCAAAAAATTGAGAAGATTTTTCGCAACCTCTCGGGGACCGAAGCAATGTTTGAATTCAGACCAAATAACTATGAGATGAATAATCCAGATGCTTACCTCACTGTCAGAAAAATCACAAAAAACATATCTACGACTGAGACGGTTTGTTCTCAACCATGATTATACATTAACCTAGAATTTACATACTTAATTTCTCGCTTATAGACATTTTCCTCTGTTTCGGAACACTTGAAAATTACATCTCACTCTACCTAGCGATCAAAGTTCTAACTTAGTTTCTCCTTCGATAACGGATAAGCAGGAGACACCGTCGGACGCAATATCAAAGGGAAGAAACATATTGATCAGGTTTGATATACAATTATTACAATTATTTGTCTGTCCAACTGGTATCACAGAAAGGACCTTCATTTGTTTTGCTAGGGCGACGATGGTATCATTCATCCAGTCGTGCATGCTTCTGATCCACCAATCACCAGAAAGACAATGCGAAGAGGAATTATAATTCAGGTGCAGTTTTTTAACCTTTTTTTCACCACTTCATATTGACAGTACTTAGTTCTACCAATTTGTTCTTTCCTTCTGAAAATTAGTATGATTGCCGATAAATAGTGTATCTCACACATAACGCTTAACTGATCCTCCTACGGTGCGTTCTTCGATCAGTTCACACCGCACATATTTGTCCATACCAAGCGCTGCTTGAGTAATGTATATATGAACACTCCTTCCTATAACTGTTTCACCTTTCAAAACATTACTACGCCACTTCATATTCGGTTAATGTCATCACCATCTGCTACCAATACATTTTTAAGCTTCTAAACTTAAGCTCTGTTTTTTTTCCGTATCTACAGGATGTTGATACAGAAGATCAGAATGCAGCATCTAATGCAACCAAGATTCTAGAGAAGAAGCAATGGAATTAATTTATACCATTTCATGATTTTACCACTGTAGTGACGTTTTACCAATCTGTACCTGCTGCTTCTCCTTTCAATGTAGTTATCAACTCTTTTTTCTCCTTTTTTTCCAAACCTTTTTTTTCCCTGGACATCGTGATGTATGACATTAACTTGGTTTGCTTTCATATGCGTTACATATGTGTATTTTTAACAACACTCTGCTCTAACCCTAACTTATTATGTATGATTACCGTTGCTGTATAGATTACCATTTCAAGTACACACCATGTTTGCCCTGACACATGAATTCGATCTGCATTGCACATTAACTTGTATTTGCAATATATGCTAACTACTCCGATCTACCATTACATATCCGCTGCTGGTATTATGATTCACGTATTATAACAATTCCCGTGTGTGAAGCACGGACCACTCACTAGTATGTTATGTGTGTGTGTGTGTGTGTGTATGTATATGTGTGTGTGTGTGTAAAGTTCCTAAAATCAATTTATGAACTCATATTTGAAAACCAATATTTAGTTCAAACATATATAAATTAAATCTCCATATATATTTGAAAAACCAAACTCCTATGTACTTATCTATATATCTATATTGACTAAATATATATACATATATATTTATACACATACTATATTCTAGAAGTCAATATTTATTATAAAAACAATATAAATTTACTTTATTTCAATACAGATGCCTAACATACATACAACTGACGTAAACTTTATATGTAAAAAACATATTATATTAGATACTACTGACATGACGTTATATATAACTAACAAATATTATACACACACACACACACATATATATATTACTAACATATATTAGATATAAATATATACGTACACTGATGTAAACTTCTATATATATCTAACATATTATATTAGATTCTACTGACATAAACTTTATATATAACTAACACACACACACATATACGTGTGTGTGTGTATTACTAACCTGTACTAGATGTAAATATATACATGCACACACACACATCCACTCTTTATAAAATGCAACATATACGTACCTTTCCAACGTACAAACTAACAGTTATATAAACTAGCAGTTATTGTAAAAGTATTGCAAAGAAGAAATTGTAGTTTTTTATTACTTGTATTTGATTTACAGAAGATACATAATGTTACTGATGCAATGGCTGTATTTATAACGATGTAATAGCATATTGGGCCGATACAAGCCCACAACCCATGATACAATAGAAAGGTTTGATATAAGTGCTGAATCCACTTGCTCTTTATACGATCAGCTTCATAATATTCCCCTCTCAAACCTAGCTCTTGCGGCTAGGGTTTGCAAACTTCATCTTCAAAAAAAAGAAAGATGCGCCGCCACTGAAAATTTTCTCATAAAAGATCTGATTGAGATTTTTCCATCCTTGCTTGAGCAAATGAGTGAGACTCGTTGACTTAAAAGTATTTTGTAAGCTAATCTTGCAGAATATTCTTACAGTCTTCAGAATGAGATAAAATCGAGACTCAAGATGTTAAATTTATGAGATCTGAGTGAAAAGCTTCTTTGTCTTCAGATAGGAAGGTCAATCGAACTCCGGAATGCTCAAAGTTGTGAGATCTAATTCCAGAAGGAAGAAAAAATAATTCTTTTCAACAGTATTTGAGAGATCTGAGCAGAATACTTGAGATATTCAAGAGATCCGAGCGAAGTACTCCTTAAGCCTTCAAGTTGAAAGACAGTAAGACTTTATGATGCTTGAATCTGTGAGATATGATGCTGAAGTATGAACGAATGCAGTTCTAGTAGTGATGCTTGGTCCCTTTTGACACAGAATGCAGTGAAGTGTTACGTTCTGCTTGACATTCTAGGTTTGTGACTCCAAGTTTTTCTCTGAACCGAGTGAAGTTCATCTTTGACAGAGGCTTTGTTAAAATATCAACGACTTGGTAAGTTGCATGTATGTGCTTAATGTCTAACTTTCCTCTTGTAACTTGTTCACGAACAAAGTATAGATCTAACTCCATGTGCTTTTTCTGGAATGCAATACTGGTTTAGCCGTGAGAGATACTGTACTTAAGTTATCACACCACAACGTAGTTTTGCTGTCTGTTTTGATTTGTAATTCATGTAACAGTGACTCTATCCACACTGTTTCTGTAACAGCCCAATTTTTTTTACAAGTATTTTTCACTTGTATTTTTTTTTTTTTTAGAAAAAAAAAAAACTTTGGGGTTTATTTAAAGTGATTAAAACAAAATATGAAAAAAAAAATTATTAGGACTAACTAATAAGATCTCTGAAAAAATCAAGTTTTAATTAAGAAAACATTTATAGCTTAGGTGGTTAAGACATCTGGGCTATTCACGACAGGTCACGAGTTCGAGTCTCAGCACGATCAGAATTTCGAATTTTTTTTTATGTATAAATGAACTGGGTAATCACGCGTTAAAAAGGGCGCGTAAATCTAGGGAATAAGTACCGTGTATATATATATATAAAATATGAAGAATGTAAACCAATTTAAATTTTAGTTAAGTATTATTTTTAAAGGATTTAGTGTATTTATAAACTGTTAAATATCGCGTTTAAAAGGACGCGTAAAATTTATGGTAAGTAATGTAATAAAACGTGTAAAATTTAAAACGTTATTATATATATATATATTTTTGATGTTTTGTATTACGTCAGTTTGACGTACTTTTAAAATCATATATAAACACCTTTATGGATTAAAACATCAGTTAGTGATTTTTAAGACGAACGTTACTTTTGGTTGTAACTGACAGTTTGGTTTTAAATAAAATGTGTATATACGTTTCCATTTCCAAAAGCTTTGAAAAAATTTTGCCGTCATTTAATTAAATCAAACTAAAAAAATAATAATATATCAATTCTCATATAATTGGAACGGTTCATATTTTGCCATTCCTCTGATCACGAAACTTTATCTGCCTAAATCTACAATCACGCATATATCATTTGAAAGAAAATCAATTTTGCCTTCCTTTGCGCGTGACACAAAATTTTATTCTTTTAACATTTTTGGCATTTGCCTCTTACCTTTTTGTTTCTTGAGCATGTCACTGTATTCATTTATTCACGCAACCTAAATGGACTAATATATTTGATTGCCTAAAAATCAACTCATGCATTCAAATTTAACCTTGCCTATCTTTTCAAATTCTCACATTCCTATTTATATCTCTCTGTTTCCACTGCCTTTATTTTGCAAGATAAAATTTTTTTCGTTCCTATAATCACGCATATAAAATAAAAAAATCGTATTTAAATATCTTTATGGAGAAAAATATCAGTCAGTGATTTTAAGACGGACGTTATTTTGTTTTAAAGGACCGTTTGATTTCTTTTAATAAATGGTATACGTTCTTTGCCTAAAGCTTACATAAATATTCACCTTTTCATTTATGGGTATCAAACTAAAATCAAGATTTTAGCTAAAATAAAATGGATCACACGTGAGCAACATTAGTGCATTTGTATATATGTAACGTTCGCATTTTTGCTTATTCCTCTTACCCTCTGTTGTCATCAGCTTTACCAAACATCACGCTTGCCCTTCCTTTGATCAATATTCCCCTTAAGTAACGTACAAACTTTATAAATCAAACCATGTATCACGCAAGTCATTTATTTCCCATAATCCAAGCTGCCATTTTCTCTGCCTTTTTGTTTACAAATTTTCGAATACTGATCAAACTTTATACGTTGGAAAAAAAAAATTTATCCTTTTGCAAAACTGAAATGAGTTAATCACGCCACATCCCTTGATCACTGCCTTGCCGTTTCACAAATTCGTGTATAAATATGCCAGAGATCCACATCTCAACAAAAAGAAAAAAAAACTCACCACTCTTCAAAGCATTGCAAATTTTCCTCTGGCAATTTCGTTCGAAGCATCAGGTAATTGTCTTATTGTTTTCTCTTTCTTTTCCTTCCAGTTTTTCCTTTCCTCAGTTTTTTTTTTTCCTCATTTGATATGCTCGGCCACTCCAACCCATCTACTTCACCCGATCTAGTTGACAAACTTTGGAAATTTATGAGTCATCACATCTGTAGAAATCTAATATGTGTGTGCAAAGAGATGGTGTAGTTGACCCAGATTTAATTTAATGCTAGCTTAAAGTTTACGCGTACTATCACTACGGAAAAATGGGTTATTCATTGTATATATCATACTTAGTTTTGGGTCAAACAAAATAGAAAGTCAATAATGTTCATTGAAAAAAAAAAACAAAAAGAAAAAGAAAAAGAAAAAAAAAGAAGAAAAAAAAAAGAAGAAAGAAATATATATGTAAAACAGAGGAAGGAGAGGAAGGGAAGAGGGAGAGGAGAGATTTGAGGGTACATGTACATGCGTGTATCAGTGAGAAGTTTTGCCTTTTTGCATATATTAGATAATTTACCTGTACTAAATGCATATCATATAGGAAGCAGTGCCTGCATATTTTTAACATAAATATAGTTCAGACCATATAGTGTGTGTGCAAGCATCTATTAAAAAGATCCATGCATTTAGTCGAAAGATTGGGCGAATTGTGCATGTGATATATATATTTATAAAAAAAAAAAAAAAAAAAAACACACACTGATTTCATTTGTAAATTAAATGCTTACAATTTATAAGCTTTCATTCCAAACAATATTTCAATTTGTACCGGACATTGATTTAATTCAATTTACTATTTAATATTATTAATTCATTAACTAAATTCACTACTTACCTTTGTTCTCTTATATGCAACTCTTAGCCTAATATAACAATTTACATCACTTCAATTTATTCGTCATTTTGTTTCAACTGTAAATACTTAGCCTTATATTCCCATGGTTTCATTTCCTTCTCAACATTTGCTTCATTATTAATTTTAAAATCTTTATTTCTTCTAAAGTAAATTTGCGTAAATCTTATTTAAATGACAAAATTTAATTAACAAAAATGACAGGTCGTTACACATATAAAAAAAAAAGGAGAATATTTATAATTTAGTAATGATATAATAAAATTTTATAAAGGAAGTAACGTGCAGATCAAATAATGTACTATCCATGCATTAGTTTGTAGTATAGGCTGGGTGAAAACTTTTGCATGTGTACACGCAAATCTAGTAGGAAATAGGCAGTGTGTTTTTGCGTGAAGGGAAAAAAATAAGGGAGTGAAGTATTTGCATTTCTTTGGGTTACAGTGAGCGTACATTCTTAGTTGATATAGGCTTGGGCCGTGACCTTATGCATACTTCCAGTTGAAGTTTAGTAATGTGGTGGTTGTGCGTTTTGTTTAATTAAATAATAGAGTATATATATAAAAGGTAGAAAAAAAAAGATTTTTTTTTGGGCCGAGTTGTTCGTCAAGTAGGGTGGTGTAGTGGTCGAGCGTATCGTGCCAAATTTCTTTGACTCTATTCGTTCCAATTGTTTCAAATATTTGCGTTGACCATAAATTTTAAAAGTCACGTATTCGGTATTTGGATCTTGTTATAGATTTGAATCTAGGCGTGACATCCAAGGAAATTTGATCGCTACCCTCTGTGCGTTTCTTTTTTTGGTGGATTTTTCATTTTCGCTTGAATCAAATTTTCTGCAGCTTTCAGGTGAGTTTTTCTCACCAGACATATGTACATATATTGTGTAAATTATCGCAAGTGTATGTGTAAACATTCTATTTAGATATTATCTGTCTGTAGTATGATGAAGAATGATGAACCCATTTAAATTGACATCTCATCAGTTATTTATCTGTTATATTATTTCTGCAGTTATATTATTAATTGTTATTTACTGCTTAAATCACCACTGCAAGTTCCCTGTTAAAGTTGGATTGTTATGGGCTGAAATAATGATTATTGTTAAACTAGTCTGTTAACTGCTTAACTGATAACTTGGGATTGCGGGTTTGAAATGATAGAACCCGGGGTTTTGTAAATTACGGGTTGAAATGATATAAATCCGTATCACTTGACCTAGGTTAGAAAATTTTATACCGGCCCGTGGTCCTTATAATATTTTCTGAAATATTTAAAATTATTTTGGAAGTTAAATATTTGATTTAATATCTTTAAAGGATTTTTTTTATTTTTATTTTTGAATGAGTTATAAATGTTAATAAATAAATAAATATTTGAATAGAATTTTGGAATATAACTTATTTTGGAAATTCTGGATTTTGAAAAATAAGCTTTCAGTTAATAAATAAATAGATAAATAAGTTATATTTGGAAATATTTATTTAGTTAAACAAATCTGCTACAGCATTTTAAATGCTGTCTTTTTGAAATTGGACTAGTTTTACCCGTAACTTTAGGTAGCATTTCCTAAGTGCTACAGAATCTAGAATTGATTGTTTTAAAACTCATGGAATTTGATAAATTTTATTTTATGTTAAGTTTGGAAAATCTTAAGATATGATATTTATAACTGGATTTTCCTTAATAAATTTAAGATGAATATTCTAGTATTAAGTGAATTTTGAAGATATTAAATGACTAACATTTGGAGTTTATTTATGGAATTTATGGGAATATTCAAGACTAAATAATAAAACATTGATTTGTTGAAAGAATAAAATCCAAACTTAGTTTTGAATAGGAAATACTCCAATTGGATATATATATATATAGGAATTGTAATGGATTTGGGGACATAAAGTGATATTTAAATTATGGTTTAAACTTTAAATAAAGAAATATATTTGTAAAGCTATATAAATTATCTTCTTTACAAAGTAACCATAAAGTTAAACCATTATTCTATATACCGTTGAATATCCAAACCATTTGTGTGTTGGGAGTTATGGTTTTAAAGTAAAAATTCCAAATATTATGTTTTGAAGATATAATTCAAATATTTGGCTTCCAGATATTATAAATTTTAAGCAGTATGGTTTTTGGAAAGAATTATATTTGAATATAACGATATCATATTGTTTTTGGGTTTTAAAATGATATCGTATTTATAATTTTGAAATGGAAATGTTTATTCTGGTTTTAAAGTATAAAATGTTTTAAATGACCACGGGTTATAATAACGATGGGTTGGCAAAGAGACCGGGATCGGATATGGACATACTCTCTGTCGATACCGAAAACCACTTTGACCAACCGTGTACGCGGTGGAGATTCCAGAATGAAGTAGGTCGGTGGTGGCGTTTCTTGAAAGGTATATACGTGGACCCGACTCCCGTGAGTTGGCTTAAGGTGGCTAAAACATGAGCGATTCTCGGATTAATGAGGTAGCTCCTCTGATCGAACGCACTTCTTCGTATACCATTCTATTACTCTTGTGATTGTTTGGGTGCACCCTTGATTTGGGAGTGTTGTTCGAGGTGGGCGGTCGCTGCGGCTTCGCGTTACCACCGGTCCGGATAGCAATTGGTATATCTACCCTGGCATTGCCTCGTTGTGCCGTGTCACCTACCATATCGAGCCTTGTACGAGTTTGGTTTTCTCCCGTAGCCCGTGTGGTATCCTCTAGTTGCTTCCCGAGTAGGAGGAGCTATGGTATTGGATGGACTATTGGGACTATTACGTGTTAAGGTGGAAAATGTAAAGCCTTAACGCTATTTAAAAAGTAAGTTTATTTTATAAATAGACACTATTATAATAGCGCAATATACTACATAGTAAATAGTTTAACGGATCCTTAGAGGATGGGCGGTCCCAAGCATCCTTTAAGTTACTTGTTCTATATTACAGTACACTTGAATTAGCTTACATTATATAAGTATGTATGTCCTGACTCGAGTGTTATGTTTTATTTTACGCTCGGGTCAGCCTGAGTTGCAGTTTCAGTTTTTCTCTCCGGAGCTAGGTCATCCCGTAGATCATTCGTGCTGCCGGAAGCTTTTCAGTCCCTATCTTATCTGCAATCAAGACTTTGGAGGAATCTGTTTCTATTTATGTCTACAGCTGTATTGCAGATTCTAAACTATGTAAATTCTTTTTGGTTAAAAGTTTTATGGTGGCTTCATGAACCACTAAATATTTTATTTCCGCTGTGAGTTCTGATATCTGTGTATATGATTCTGTGATTTTATTTACTGCATATTCTGAGTTTTGCCAAAATTATTCTACAACGCAGTACTTTGAACACTTCAAGTCCGACATGAGCGGATGCGAAGGGTTGAAAATATTGGGTTGTTACATTTGGTATCAGAGCTTTGGCTCTAGGCAAAACTTAGAATGTATGGTAAAATTGATTTACAGAATCACTTTCATTTGAGCTTGAATCTCTTCCTTTTCGAATTTTGGAACGTTCCCTGCGGTTCCGAAGTTCATTCATGTCCCTCACTATTCATTTTTCCGATTCTGGAGTATCCCATAACTCCACTTCGGATGATCTTTATAGTAAATTGGCAGTTTCGCCAATATTCTAATATAGGGGTGAAACTCCTTTACAGCTAGCATTGATTCACCGGAGATTTATATTTATCCTCAGTTTAGATGCTAGTATCTTTGGTTATTCTAAACTCTATCTCTTCAGATCGAATGTAGATTTACCCTAGAAAATCCACATCGATCTTATTCTTTAAGTCACGGTTGACCCGGTTAAGGTTGCCCGCGATTTATATAAACTTATCTGGTTCCTTATTCTGTTATTTAACCATCGGATCTTCTGATTCCAACTTATCTTTAAATCAAAATTCTCTTTAATTTGAGTCCTTCAAAATTTGAATCTCTATCCTTGTTTTGAAAAAAAAATTATTCCTATATTTGGGAAAAATCTAATATTATATATATAAGTATAATTTTCAAAATTTAACTAGTTGTTTAGAGATAATAGTGTTTGATTTTATTTATGGTTTTGTAAACCATTGGTTTTGTCTTATATAAATAATTGAACTATAAAACATGGTTATAAATTTATTTAGAAACAAAAATGAATTTAAAACAAGAATTTAAGAATTTAATTTCTGATAGTTTCAAACCTTGTGTTTAAAGTCTTAAAATGATATATTATTTAAATTATTTTCGAATATAAATTTGTTTCCAAAGAATTTTAAAAGTTTTAAAAATTAGTGCTCTTCTCTTTGTCGCTGGAAAATAATTTCGGTGATGACTACAACATCATCGACATTCATTTTCGAGTATCAAAGTAAAGAGACCACGTTGTAGTTTTGTTTCAAAAATTTAATTGATTTGAATTTCTAAATATGACTTAATTTATAATATATATAGATATATGATTTAAATTGATTTGACATATCCTATATGTATGTATTTATTTATCTTTAAAGGGTTTGAAATTAATTGGAAATTTAATTCATAAATTTATGTTAAAAGGTGATTCTAATGATAAAATAAAGTCAAATTTGGAATGAATATTTAAACTTGAATAATATAGTTGGAAAATTTTACTTGTATAAATTGCATGCCAATATAACTTACCTAAATCATTCATAAATTAACTATGTAATTGGATAATGTATAATATAAAAGGATTTTATAAATAAAATTTGAGTGGTTATAATAAATGTTATACACTTAAAGTTTCAGTTACAACAAGATAAATAGAGGTAAATAGAAATAAAATAATAATTGAATAATATACAATATCAAATGGTGTTAAAGGAAATTTAGAAATATATTGGAATAGTTATATTAAATATAATCTACTTTATATGTGCGATAGATATATTAAGCAGAATATATTTAATAATAATCTGGAATAAAGAAAATTAAATTTGTTGAATAAAAGATGATTATTATAAATGACTATACAAATTTTGATTTTAGAAAATAATTGGATAATAAGATAATTAATTTGGAAATAGTTAAGATTGATTTAACTTCTGTAAAAATCAAATGAATTAAATCAATTACTGAATATTAATTAATTTAAATTGAAATTATATGGTTTAGAAATTGAGAAAAGATGAGAAAAATAGTGAGAAAAATAAATTTAATTTGGAATAAAGAAGAAACTAAATGGGGAATTTTGTTTATTTTGGGAAATGGTAAATTTACTTTAAAAAATTAAGTTAAATTACCATTTCAAATTTGGATTAAAATTAAACATTTTAAATTAGAATGTTATAATACCTTGTGAAAAATTTGGATAAAAAAAAATATGAATGATTTTTTTAAGTGTAGGGATATTATACAAGTAAATATGTAAATAAATAAATATTAAAATTTTAAGTATAAATAGATGAAATCAAAGATTAATTTAAAATTGAATTTTATTGTTTAGATTAATGATTCTAATTTAAGTTTTAATTCAGTTTTCTTTCACGTTGTTTCTATTCCCCTACCTTCTTCCTTTTCGAGGACGAAAAGTTCTGAGTGGGGGAGAGTGTAACAGCCCAATTTTTTTTACAAGTATTTTTCACTTGTATTTTTTTTTTTTTTAAAAAAAAAAAACTTTGGTGTTTATTTAAAGTGATTAAAACAAAATATGAAAAAAAAAAAATTATTAGGACTAACTAATAAGATCTCTGAAAAAATCAAGTTTTAATTAAGAAAACATTTATAGCTTAGGTGGTTAAGACATCTGGGCTATTCACGACAGGTCACGAGTTCGAGTCTCAGCACGATCAGAATTTCGAATTTTTTTTTATGTATAAATGAACTGGGTAATCACGCGTTAAAAAGGGCGCGTAAATCTAGGGAATAAGTACCGTGTATATATATATATAAAATATGAAGAATGTAAACCAATTTAAATTTTAGTTAAGTATTATTTTTAAAGGATTTAGTGTATTTATAAACTGTTAAATATCGCGTTTAAAAGGACGCGTAAAATTTATGGTAAGTAATGTAATAAAACGTGTAAAATTTAAAACGTTATTATATATATATATTTTTGATGTTTTGTATTACGTCAGTTTGACGTACTTTTAAAATCATATATAAACACCTTTATGGATTAAAACATCAGTTAGTGATTTTTAAGACGAACGTTACTTTTGGTTGTAACTGACAGTTTGGTTTTAAATAAAATGTGTATATACGTTTCCATTTCCAAAAGCTTTGAAAAAATTTTGCCGTCATTTAATTAAATCAAACTAAAAAAATAATAATATATCAATTCTCATATAATTGGAACGGTTCATATTTTGCCATTCCTCTGATCACGAAACTTTATCTGCCTAAATCTACAATCACGCATATATCATTTGAAAGAAAATCAATTTTGCCTTCCTTTGCGCGTGACACAAAATTTTATTCTTTTAACATTTTTGGCATTTGCCTCTTACCTTTTTGTTTCTTGAGCATGTCACTGTATTCATTTATTCACGCAACCTAAATGGACTAATATATTTGATTGCCTAAAAATCAACTCATGCATTCAAATTTAACCTTGCCTATCTTTTCAAATTCTCACATTCCTATTTATATCTCTCTGTTTCCACTGCCTTTATTTTGCAAGATAAAATTTTTTTCGTTCCTATAATCACGCATATAAAATAAAAAAATCGTATTTAAATATCTTTATGGAGAAAAATATCAGTCAGTGATTTTAAGACGGACGTTATTTTGTTTTAAAGGACCGTTTGATTTCTTTTAATAAATGGTATACGTTCTTTGCCTAAAGCTTACATAAATATTCACCTTTTCATTTATGGGTATCAAACTAAAATCAAGATTTTAGCTAAAATAAAATGGATCACACGTGAGCAACATTAGTGCATTTGTATATATGTAACGTTCGCATTTTTGCTTATTCCTCTTACCCTCTATTGTCATCAGCTTTACCAAACATCACGCTTGCCCTTCCTTTGATCAATATTCCCCTTAAGTAACGTACAAACTTTATAAATCAAACCATGTATCACGCAAGTCATTTATTTCCCATAATCCAAGCTGCCATTTTCTCTGCCTTTTTGTTTACAAATTTTCGAATACTGATCAAACTTTATACGTTGGAAAAAAAAAATTTTATCCTTTTGCAAAACTGAAATGAGTTAATCACGCCACATCCCTTGATCACTGCCTTGCCGTTTCACAAATTCGTGTATAAATATGCCAGAGATCCACATCTCAACAAAAAGAAAAAAAAACTCACCACTCTTCAAAGCATTGCAAATTTTCCTCTGGCAATTTCGTTCGAAGCATCAGGTAATTGTCTTATTGTTTTCTCTTTCTTTTCCTTCCAGTTTTTCCTTTCCTCAGTTTTTTTTTTTTCCTCATTTGATATGCTCGGCCACTCCAACCCATCTACTTCACCCGATCTAGTTGACAAACTTTGGAAATTTATGAGTCATCACATCTGTAGAAATCTAATATGTGTGTGCAAAGAGATGGTGTAGTTGACCCAGATTTAATTTAATGCTAGCTTAAAGTTTACGCGTACTATCACTACGGAAAAATGGGTTATTCATTGTATATATCATACTTAGTTTTGGGTCAAACAAAATAGAAAGTCAATAATGTTCATTGAAAAAAAAAACAAAAAGAAAAAGAAAAAGAAAAAAAAAAGAAGAAAAAAAAAAAGAAGAAAGAAATATATATGTAAAACAGAGGAAGGAGAGGAAGGGAAGAGGGAGAGGAGAGATTTGAGGGTACATGTACATGCGTGTATCAGTGAGAAGTTTTGCCTTTTTGCATATATTAGATAATTTACCTGTACTAAATGCATATCATATAGGAAGCAGTGCCTGCATATTTTTAACATAAATATAGTTCAGACCATATAGTGTGTGTGCAAGCATCTATTAAAAAGATCCATGCATTTAGTCGAAAGATTGGGCGAATTGTGCATGTGATATATATATTTATAAAAAAAAAAAAAAAAAAAACACACACTGATTTCATTTGTAAATTAAATGCTTACAATTTATAAGCTTTCATTCCAAACAATATTTCAATTTGTACCGGACATTGATTTAATTCAATTTACTATTTAATATTATTAATTCATTAACTAAATTCACTACTTACCTTTGTTCTCTTATATGCAACTCTTAGCCTAATATAACAATTTACATCACTTCAATTTATTCGTCATTTTGTTTCAACTGTAAATACTTAGCCTTATATTCCCATGGTTTCATTTCCTTCTCAACATTTGCTTCATTATTAATTTTAAAATCTTTATTTCTTCTAAAGTAAATTTGCGTAAATCTTATTTAAATGACAAAATTTAATTAACAAAAATGACAGGTCGTTACACATATAAAAAAAAAAGGAGAATATTTATAATTTAGTAATGATATAATAAAATTTTATAAAGGAAGTAACGTGCAGATCAAATAATGTACTATCCATGCATTAGTTTGTAGTATAGGCTGGGTGAAAACTTTTGCATGTGTACACGCAAATCTAGTAGGAAATAGGCAATGTGTTTTTGCGTGAAGGGAAAAAAATAAGGGAGTGAAGTATTTGCATTTCTTTGGGTTACAGTGAGCGTACATTCTTAGTTGATATAGGCTTGGGCCGTGACCTTATGCATACTTCCAGTTGAAGTTTAGTAATGTGGTGGTTGTGCGTTTTGTTTAATTAAATAATAGAGTATATATATAAAAGGTAGAAAAAAAAAGATTTTTTTTTTTGGGCCGAGTTGTTCGTCAAGTAGGGTGGTGTAGTGGTCGAGCGTATCGTGCCAAATTTCTTTGACTCTATTCGTTCCAATTGTTTCAAATATTTGCGTTGACCATAAATTTTAAAAGTCACGTATTCGGTATTTGGATCTTGTTATAGATTTGAATCTAGGCGTGACATCCAGGGAAATTTGATCGCTACCCTCTGTGCGTTTCTTTTTTTGGTGGATTTTTCATTTTCGCTTGAATCAAATTTTCTGCAGCTTTCAGGTGAGTTTTTCTCACCAGACATATGTACATATATTGTGTAAATTATCGCAAGTGTATGTGTAAACATTCTATTTAGATATTATCTGTCTGTAGTATGATGAAGAATGATGAACCCATTTAAATTGACATCTCATCAGTTATTTATCTGTTATATTATTTCTGCAGTTATATTATTAATTGTTATTTACTGCTTAAATCACCACTGCAAGTTCCCTGTTAAAGTTGGATTGTTATGGGCTGAAATAATGATTATTGTTAAACTAGTCTGTTAACTGCTTAACTGATAACTTGGGATTGCGGGTTTGAAATGATAGAACCCGGGGTTTTGTAAATTACGGGTTGAAATGATATAAATCCGTATCACTTGACCTAGGTTAGAAAATTTTATACAGGCCCGTGGTCCTTATAATATTTTCTGAAATATTTAAAATTATTTTGGAAGTTAAATATTTGATTTAATATCTTTAAAGGATTTTTTTTTATTTTTATTTTTGAATGAGTTATAAATGTTAATAAATAAATAAATATTTGAATAGAATTTTGGAATATAACTTATTTTGGAAATTCTGGATTTTGAAAAATAAGCTTTCAGTTAATAAATAAATAGATAAATAAGTTATATTTGGAAATATTTATTTAGTTAAACAAATCTGCTACAGCATTTTAAATGCTGTCTTTTTGAAATTGGACTAGTTTTACCCGTAACTTTAGGTAGCATTTCCTAAGTGCTACAGAATCTAGAATTGATTGTTTTAAAACTCATGGAATTTGATAAATTTTATTTTATGTTAAGTTTGGAAAATCTTAAGATATGATATTTATAACTGGATTTTCCTTAATAAATTTAAGATGAATATTCTAGTATTAAGTGAATTTTGAAGATATTAAATGACTAACATTTGGAGTTTATTTATGGAATTTATGGGAATATTCAAGACTAAATAATAAAACATTGATTTGTTGAAAGAATAAAATCCAAACTTAGTTTTGAATAGGAAATACTCCAATTGGATATATATATATATATATAGGAATTGTAATGGATTTGGGGACATAAAGTGATATTTAAATTATGGTTTAAACTTTAAATAAAGAAATATATTTGTAAAGCTATATAAATTATCTTCTTTACAAAGTAACCATAAAGTTAAACCATTATTCTATATACCGTTGAATATCCAAACCATTTGTGTGTTGGGAGTTATGGTTTTAAAGTAAAAATTCCAAATATTATGTTTTGAAGATATAATTCAAATATTTGGCTTCCAGATATTATAAATTTTAAGCAGTATGGTTTTTGGAAAGAATTATATTTGAATATAACGATATCATATTGTTTTTGGGTTTTAAAATGATATCGTATTTATAATTTTGAAATGGAAATGTTTATTCTGGTTTTAAAGTATAAAATGTTTTAAATGACCACGGGTTATAATAACGATGGGTTGGCAAAGAGACCGGGATCGGATATGGACATACTCTCTGTCGATACCGAAAACCACTTTGACCAACCGTGTACGCGGTGGAGATTCCAGAATGAAGTAGGTCGGTGGTGGCGTTTCTTGAAAGGTATATACGTGGACCCGACTCCCGTGAGTTGGCTTAAGGTGGCTAAAACAGGAGCGATTCTCGGATTAATGAGGTAGCTCCTCTGATCGAACGCACTTCTTCGTATACCATTCTATTACTCTTGTGATTGTTTGGGTGCACCCTTGATTTGGGAGTGTTGTTCGAGGTGGGCGGTCGCTGCGGCTTCGCGTTACCACCGGTCCGGATAGCAATTGGTATATCTACCCTGGCATTGCCTCGTTGTGCCGTGTCACCTACCATATCGAGCCTTGTACGAGTTTGGTTTTCTCCCGTAGCCCGTGTGGTATCCTCTAGTTGCTTCCCGAGTAGGAGGAGCTATGGTATTGGATGGACTACTGGGACTATTACGTGTTAAGGTGGAAAATGTAAAGCCTTAACGCTATTTAAAAAGTAAGTTTATTTTATAAATAGACACTATTATAATAGCGCAATATACTACATAGTAAATAGTTTAACGGATCCTTAGAGGATGGGCGGTCCCAAGCATCCTTTAAGTTACTTGTTCTATATTACAGTACACTTGAATTAGCTTACATTATATAAGTATGTATGTCCTGACTCGAGTGTTATGTTTTATTTTACGCTCGGGTCAGCCTGAGTTGCAGTTTCAGTTTTTCTCTCCGGAGCTAGGTCATCCCGTAGATCATTCGTGCTGCCGGAAGCTTTTCAGTCCCTATCTTATCTGCAATCAAGACTTTGGAGGAATCTGTTTCTATTTATGTCTACAGCTGTATTGCAGATTCTAAACTATGTAAATTCTTTTTGGTTAAAAGTTTTATGGTGGCTTCATGAACCACTAAATATTTTATTTCCGCTGTGAGTTCTGATATCTGTGTATATGATTCTGTGATTTTATTTACTGCATATTCTGAGTTTTGCCAAAATTATTCTACAACGCAGTACTTTGAACACTTCAAGTCCGACATGAGCGGATGCGAAGGGTTGAAAATATTGGGTTGTTACAGTTTCTGCCACAACATTAGCCACACTTCTATACTCTGCTTCTGTACTAGATCTGGATACAGTTGTCTGTTTCTTCGAACACCATGAAATTGGATTTTTGCCCAAATAAATGCAATAGCCACTTGTTGATTTTCTGTCATCTATATCACTTGCCCAGTCTACATCTGCATATCCAGTAATGCTAATGTTTTGACATGCTTCAATAGTTAGGCCATAATTTAATGTTCCTTTAAGATATCTTAATATTCTCTTGACTGCCCTCCAATGCTCATCAGTTGGACATTGCATGAATTGACTAACTTTGTTCACACTAAAGGCTATTTCTGGTCTGGTGATTGTTGGATATTGAAGTGCACCTACTATACTTCTGTATTGTCTGTCATTTGTGATCATTTCTCCTTTAGTCTTTGATAGATGAGCATTTGTTATCATCGGTGTTGAAATTTAATTTGACCGATCCATCTTGGCTTTAATGAGAATTTCATTTATGTACTTTTTCTGACTGAGATGTATTAGAGATTTGAAGGTCTTATTACTTCAATTCATAAGAAGTAGCTTAGACTTCCAAGGTCTTTGATTGAGAAATCTTTGTTTAAATGTTGAATGACATTGTCGATCTCCCGATCATCACTACATGTAATAATAAAATCATCAACATAAATTAGAATTAGGTGATAGTGCTGGAATTAATTTTGTAAAGAGAGAATTGTCTGATTTTGTATAGTTGTATCCCAGTCTGAATATAGTTGGCTTCAATTTTTCAAACCAAACTCTTGGGGCTTGTTTGAGGCCATGGATTGCTTTGTCCAACTTGCATACTAATTTCTTATTTCCCTTTTTTATGAATCCATGAGGTTGCTCCATATAAACTTCTTCCTGCAAAACACCATTTAAGAATGCATTATTTACATCTAGTTGTCTTATATTCCAATTTCTATATAAGGCAATGTTAAGCACTATTCTAATGGTGGAAGGTTTCACAACTGGTGAAAACGTTTCAGTGAAATCAAAACCACTTTGTTGTGAATATCCCTTTGCCACCAGTCTTGCCTTATATTTAGAAATTGATCCATCTACATTTATTTTTAACTTGAATATCCATTTACAACCAACTATATTTTTATTAGTGGGCTGAGGAACAAGATCCCAAGTCTTGTTCTCCATGACATATTCTTCATTCATTGCTGCAAACCATTTATCATTTTGCATGGCTTGATAGTATGTGCTTGGTTCTTCATTTTCCAGAATTGCATTGTATAGTTTTGGTTTGAATATACCACTTTTTGGAATTGTAATCATGCGATGCCCAGTTCTTTCAGTGGTTTGTTGAAGATCATTGATGTTCACATCAGTCTCTTGTGACTCATTAGATGATTTTGAATCATCTAATGTGTGACTTGAGCTTTGCCGCAGGTAATTGTTTGACTGTTGCATTTGAGATATTGTGTTAGATGATTCAGTTTGTCCATGACCTGGTTCCAGAGAGGACATTGTGTGTTGTGGACTTTCACTTCCTTTATCTTGCTCTTCAGAAGTGTAGATTGCTTTATCAGCTATCACAGGTATGGGAACTAAAGGATATTTAGCATTGTAAACTTTCTGAGTAGTTTTAACTGTAGAGCTACTAAAGGGAAACACTTGTTCATTGAAAACAACATGTCTAGAGATAAAAATTCTACCATTACTAGATTGACATCTGTAACCCTTTTGATTTGCTGCATAGCCCAAGAATGTGCATAGTGGTGATCTATAGTTTAGTTTATGAGAATTATATGGTCTGAGGTAGGGAAAACATAGACATCCAAACACTTTCAGACTATGGTAATCAGGCTTGATATTGTAAAGAATTTCTATTGGACATTTTAACTTTAGAATTTTTGTAGGTAACCTATTAATTAGAAAACTGCTGTAGCAAATGCATCTGGCCAGAACTTAAGTGGTACAGATTCATTTGCCAGCAGTGTTAAGCCTGTTTCCACTATATGTCTATGCCTTCTTTCTATCAGACCATTCTGTTCTGATGTATAAGGACAAGTAGTTCTGTAAATAATACCTTTTGCTTGGAAGGATTTTTTTAGAGATAGAAATTTTGCTCCATTATCTGTCTGCAGAACTTTTAACTTACAATTTGTTTGTTTTTTTGCCTACACTATAAATTGTTGAACTGCATGGCTTGTTTCAGATTTTGTTTTCAAGAAGTATATCTACACATATCTAGAATATGCATCAACAAAAGAAATATAGTATTTGTACCCATAGTCAGTAGAAATGGGTGCTGGACCCCATAAGTCAGCTGCAACTAGTTCTAATGGATTGTTGTAACTGGCTTCTGAGTCCACAAATGGCAGTTTATGACTTTTACCCATTTAACAATAGGTACAGGTATATAGGGTTGAAATATTGTTGAAAGAAATATTATTTTCATTCAATACTTGTTTAACAATATTTACATGAGGATGTCCAAGTTTACAATGCCAAGCATCAAAACTCTTACAGTTATTCACAGTATTGATTTTCAGAGTTATTACACCGTTTTTCTTTACATCATGAGTTTCTCGAATTAGCAACATTGAAAGTATACAATCCCTTAACCTCTCTACCCTGTAAGAGAATATCTTTTGTTAGAATATCTCCGATTAAACAGTAACTAAGAAAGAATTTAAAGAACACATTGTTATCCTTGGCAAATTGAGATACACTTAATAAATTTTTCTTAACAGCTGGTACTCTTAATAACTTATGCAAGTATAATTGTTTTTTTTCCTGATATATATCCACTTCCAGTATGTGAAATTTTAACAGACTTACCATTGCCCATAAGTAATGATTGTGTAGCTTTGTATTCTATGTTGCCAAGATTTAAGTTTGCCAAGTTGTTGGTGACATGATTAGTTGCCCCAGAATCTGGATACCAATTGCTGTCATGAATGTCTTCAATTTTTGCACTATCATTGTTGCTGCACTCACTTTGACCTTTGATTTCTTGTTGAGTACTTATCGAATTTGCACTGGGGTTATTGTTTCTGGCACTACTATTGTTTTGCTGAGATGGGGTATAGTTGATGTCAAATCTGAAGTAACATTTACTAGCAATGTGTCCAATTCTTTCACAAATCTGACACCTGGGTCTATTATTTCCAATGTTATTAGACCATCTTCCACCTCTACCTCTAGATTTGGAGAACTGACCACCCCTTTGATTGGTGTAATGTTGATTTCTGTTGTTATAAGGCTTTTCTTGATTCTTGATTTTGTTGCTTGAAATGGAATTCAGAGACATATCTGATGCTGTAGATTTCTTTTGTTCCAATCTACCCTCATGAGCTAAAAGGGTAGAGTGAACATATTGAATTGAGGACAGTGTTTCTTTTGATGATATAACAGCCACCACTGATTCATATTCATCATCTAGCCCTCCAAGAATTGATAGAATATGTTCTGTGTCACTTACTTTGTGTCTTGCTGATGACAAATGATCACATAGAGTTTTCACCTTTACAAGATAATCTCTCATAGGCTGATTTTCTTTCTTAACATTTTGTAATTGTCTCTTGTAGTACATAAGCTTGGCTGGGGACTGAGTATTATATATATGTTCTATTGTAGACCAGATTTCATGCGATGAATTGCATCTAATTAATTGTGGGAGTAAATTAGCACTTATAGCTGATATTAACCAAGAACTTACTAAGCTGTCTTGCCTTTGGTGCATTATGAATTCTTGATTACTGATAAGTTTTCCATCTTTATCTGCAGTATACTTGGGTGGTGTGATTATAGTGCCTTGAATATATTGTTCCAGACCGTATGCTTTAACTGCAGTTTCAACTTGAAACTTCCAAAGCAAGAAGTTTGTTTCATCGAGTTGAATAGACAGAAGTTGGCTTTGAGGCTTGATGATCTCTTTCAGGAGCTCTTCAGTGGGATTATATCTGGCATTAAACTGAGTACTGGAGGTGGAAGAAACATTTTGATCTCCTTTAGCCATAGATTCAGAAAACAAGACAAATGAATATGAAACTGAAAATTGTTGTAATGCAAAGCAACCGAGCAGCCAGGAAACTGCCTAGGCACGGCTCAGTGAAGAATTTGATCAGGAATTTCAACAGGTATGAGAAACAATCTGTGATGATGGGAAATTTCACCCAGATGATTCAACTTGATGTTGTCGATCTTGATATGATGATGCTGTGTCTGAACTTGATCAAAGGCAAGAAACTGTTGGTGAGATCTCTTCTTGATTTTCAAATGATTTGGATGATACACAGTTCAATCTAGATATGAAGATATTGTATCTGATCTTGATTGAAACTAAAAAATATAATGATGATGATAATTTTTTGATTCTCAGATGATTCAAAGAGGTGCAGCCTGATCTTGAAATGATGATCTTAAAACTGATCTTGATCAATGGCAAGGCACTTTGCTGTTAGGCACACTACAACAAAAATACTCTATTACAACGCCCTTTTTATAGCGGGCATTTACTGCCCGTTGTAATAGAAGGCTATTACAATGGTCCACTCAGGAACGTTGTAATAGATGCTTATACAACACCTTTTTTACAACAGGCAATGGCTGCCCGTTGTAATAGAATGCTATTACAACGGTCCTTTTGTGCCCGTTGTAATAGATGCCAATTTTACAACGTTCATAAAATGACCGTTGTAATAGATACCAATTTTACAACACTCATATAGTGCTCGTTGTAAGAGGTGCAAGCAGCATTTTAATAGACTTTTTACTTTCCGGTTATTAGAGAATCACCTGGTTCAAAGTGAATATTCATTTTTTCATGAAATAATGGCGACTGGAGACCGTCCTCATCAAATCCCTAATTCAAATCGCCTTCGTTTGTTGTCCTTCTCAAATCCCTAATTTCTAATTGCCTTCGTTCGGCCTCCTCCGCCTCTTCACCTCACCTCTTGTGTCCGTTGTCGCCCTCCCTTGTCACTGTCAGATAATTGCCGCTCGGTCTTAGATCTGACGTAAGTCTGAACTAGTGACTGGCTTTTATATTTTTCAGTTCGATTCCTGTTTTCAATATATAGATTTAATATATTTTTTTTAGTTCAAGTCATTACTGGGGAGATAATTATAGAAATCCCAAACTAGATTCTGAGTTGCGGTGGAGTTATTATCATTCGGTGCTATCTTCTCTACATTTAACATCAATTTTATGTTCAGATTTGGCATAATTTATTCTACCATCTTCTTTATGTTTAACTTCGATTTTATGTTCATATTTAACCACTCGCAATCTTTCTGCTGAGATTGCATGATTAGTCATGTTCGTATTTCAGTTTTAGCCTGTGCTATTTGAAATAAAAAAAATGCCACATGGTATCTGATTCTCAGTATAAATTCAAGTTGCTAGGAATCTCATTTGGTTGGCAGAAAATAAACATTCAGGCCTTTGCGACACTGGTTGCTTTATTTTCATAAGCATTTTGTTACTTTATTCCTGTTTACATTTCACTTTTCATTTTTTTTGAAATTTTGCTTGTTTAATTCTTGGATTTTTGAACAGGTAACTTCTAATGCAATGTAAGTGACGTACGTTACCAATAATTATTCCATTTTCCTATTGAAATCAGTGGTCAAAGGAGTAATGGTCATGGACTATTAGATTTGGTGGAGAATTTTGAACAGTGAAGGAAATATATATGGCTGTAGAATGATTTATACTGTTTTTGAATTTTGCATGGTCTCTAGAGTAGCAGAATTTTTTTGGCATACATTTAAGGGAATCATAATACTGAATATATTTGGTTCAAAAAATACTATTGCATCAGTCATCATTGTTCAAACTATTACTTACAAAGATAGATTTTATACGGTGATGAAGAGCTTAAGATGTATTCAGTTCTGTATCGGCTCAAATCCTGTGATGGCACTATACATATATGGACTCATTTACTTGTTAACAAGTCTTTTAGCTTGGTCTGTTCGAGACCATGCTTACCCTGCTGTCTCTGATATGCACAGTAAGTACACTTCTTCTTCTTCTCTTTTCTTTTTTCTTTAAACACAATTTTTTTATCATTTAAATTGATTTATTTTTTTATGTGTTTTTCATGTTGAATACGTTCAGAACTGAAAGAATTTGAGCGAGCTCATTTGTGTTTGGGTGCAGAAGGGGTTCTTCGCATTAGTTTTGGCTGTTTTGTATCCTTATTTATTTTATTGTTTATACATTTGTAGTTTTTATAAAAATACTAAGGCTGAAGCAGAAAATTTGTGCTCTGCATATGTGCATTTCTTACTTGAAAACTGCATACAGTTGGAACAAAGAAACTGAAACGAACAAGCGAATTCATGGAACTCAAAATAATTGATGGCCGCTAAAAATAACGTTGGTTGGCAGTTGTACATCGTACAAAAATAAAATAAAAAATGATACCCTTGACAGCCCCTTAAAAAATCTGATATTAGAAATAGTACGGTGTAAAATTTTATGGTAATTTTTTAGCAATGGTGCTAAAAAGAGGAAAATGAGATCCCTTAGTAACACATTTATCTAACTATTTCATTGATTCTAGAAATTCTCTCTCTTCTCCTTCATTCTCTTTCTATATATTTTAAATTCAAATTATCAATTATCAATTATCCTTAGTATGTGCCGACTTGGGATTATTGTGCTATCTAGTAAAAATATCTGAATGTTCACTATTTTCTGGTTTTGTGTGTTCTCCATGGTTGACAAATTGAATGCGTAGGTATGATGCAACTATTGAGGCAACTACTGCAAATGGATATGAAGTCTAGTACAGTGGTTGGGGAAACAAGGAGGAGGTAAATATGTACATGAAATTAGTTTTCGATTAAGTCTGATTTTTTGCAAGAAAAGTAGGGTAAGCTTTAATTATGATAATTTGATTGTTCTATGTAATGATACTTGGAGCAGAGTATTTGTAAGTGATAGAATGTATCTATGGAACCACTATTAGTTCACTTGGAGAAAATGATAGAATGTTAATGTCTCCAGTCCAAGTTCAACATCATGATGCAGGCAAGTCTAATCTTCAACGATTCACCTTTTCTTTTCCTTTTTTCCCCCTTTTTCCTTTTGAGCTTATACATCAATAGTTATTTTAATGAAATATATCTATATTTCAGTTGCATCCTTTACACAGAAAGGTATCAAGCTGTGCGTGGTTATTAAGCGCGCAGGCATTAACACAATTTTTTTGTGATAAACATTTTAATAAACTAATTTTCTGAATCAAGTGTATAAGTTGATTTTAAAATCTGATGTTATGTGCACAATAACTTTAGAATCCCACAAGATCCCCACTCTTCTAGCTTTACATGAAAACTGTTATTGTGCATTGAATAATGACAGCACACCTCTAAGGTTCTAATTGTCTGTGTGAAATTCTATGGTGTAGTTTCTCTGATGCAGCTGAATTGGGTGATTTTTGGATGTTTGATCAAAAGAGCATGCATTATTCGTTCAAATTTGCTTGCAGCGGATGCATGCATGCTACATTTCTATCATATCCCCTAAAATTATGTTTTCATTTTTCGCTCTTGAATGTACATGGCTGCAAAACTTACTGGGAAGCTGCTGGTTCGGATTGTATTTATGAAGAAAGGTTTCGATGAAACTTATAGCTGGGTAACAAATGAAGGTATATATTCTTACCCAAAAAAATAAACCATTAATAATGACTATCTTAACCTTTTTCATAAATTTGACACTAATATCTAATGAATAACAACCCACAAAAAATATTTGGCGTTTCTTCCCATAAAGATTCAAGCATAAATGTTTGATAAAAGTGTTTAGTCAGATTATATCATGTAGATAGTTCAGTTTTATTACAGAAACAGTAATAGAAGGACTAGATTTGGGTGTTAGTACAATGAAGAAGGGAGAAGTTCCAATGCTTACCATTCCATTCAACTTGCATGTATAGATTATACAAGTGTTTAGTCAGATTTATATCACGTTGACTTCAGTTTTACTACAGAAACAGTAATAGAAGGACTAGATTTGGGTGCGAGTACAATGAAGAAGGGAGAAGTTGCAATGAAGAAGGGAGAAGTTTTATTACAGAAACAGTAATAGAAGGAAGAAGTGTTAATTATGTATTAATGCTTTATGTATTTGGTTGTTATGAAACTAGTTGTCATGTGTATATTAGAACTATGTCGATGTAAACTTATCTAACTTTTTGCAATGTGTTGGAATTTTATGACTCTAGCTTTTAGTCTTTTCGTATGTGATTTTGATTGTTTTATGATAATATTTATTACTCGTTAAATTATTCATTATTGGTATGGATGTACTGCATGAATGCTGTTGTAATTTTTTTAAAAATTTGCATTTATTTTGCAACGGTCAGAAACCGTTGCAATATCATGTATTACAACGGGCATTGCCCGTTGTAAAAAGATGTACTACAACGGGCATTGCCCGTTGTAAAATATGGTCGACCTATTACAACGAGACAAATTACAACGGGCTCATGCCCGTTGCGAAATCCATATTACAACGGGCATTGCCCGTTGTAAAATGACTGTTTTGTTATAGTGGCAAGAAGGCTCTGATACCATGTGAAAATATTGCAAAGAAGAAATTGTAGTTTTTGATTACTTGTATTTGATTTACAGAAGATGCATAATGTTACTGTCGTGTGGTGGAGGCTTGCTGTTCGGGTTTGAGGCTGCCAGAGGTTGACGTGGGGTGTCAGGGGTGGAACACGGAGGAGGGGAGAGAGGCGCAGTCGGTTGTCGGTGAACTGAGGGGAGCTGCACGTGACGGTAGGTGGTGGGGCGAGATGGTTTGAGGCGAGGGGAAGGTTCGGCCAGTGGCTGCTAACAAGGCGGAATAGAGAGAAGGTGGGCATGGAAGAGGAGTTCCGGCCAAAAGGAGAAGACGCCAGGATGAGATGGAGATGGTGAGCCGTTCACGTGTTTTATATAATTGTTTCCCATAAGTAAAAATTTGTACACGAACAGGTACATGCTTTATATATACCTCCATGCAAACGAAGACAAACTGACATTTTTTTTTTTTTTTTTTTTTTTTTGTAAAGGGACCAAACGAACAATTTAAAAAGAAAAATGACAACAAAAGAATATAAACAGGCTTTGCAAACTGATGAACTAACAGTAGTAAATATAAAGGCACGCGAATATAAAAATATATAAATAAATGCAATGTGAAGGTCAAAAGTTGCTATTTAATAAAGCAGTTACAGATTGTTTTACACGGCCGGAGATTTGGAAAGGCACGTGAAACAAAACGCCGCAAAAACCGTATCGATACGACGAACCGTTACGTTAATTTCGTCGTGTATCGAACGTCAAAATATAAAAATGAATATAATACGGAGATCAGTACGACGAGATAAACGGAATGGTACACAGATATCAGTGATAGGATTTATGTATCAAGACACGATTTTTCGGTTTCAAAAATACTGCTAAAACTTCGAAAATAAAATAAACGGGGCTAGAGCAGTTCAAATTTGACGAAACGAAAAAATGACGTTTTACTCATAAAATAGTTTTCATTTTTATTGTATAAAAAATTCAAATTTCGAAAACATTTTTTTTCATCAAATTTAACTGATTTAAATTGAAATTGGAAATTATACAGCAGAACCAACATTCATATTTACCAGTGAAAATCTACCATTTGCTATATTTTAATAGACGTATTTCAAATATCAAATTTTCGTTGCTAAATTTTATAGATAAATATGAAGCAAAATTTCAGTTGGTTACGTTTCATTAAAATTTACGGATCGTTACAATATATATGATAGCATTGAGTATTATACAATTTCCATTTTGATTTTACGTCGAAAAATGTTCTCCGTTTCATTTTTTTATTAGAAATATTAATTGGTTAGATGTTAGAGTAAATGATTTTAGCTATATCATTTAATGATATTATTTTAAATGTAAAACTATTTCTCGCTTAGGTTATTCGTAATTTGTGTTTAAACATATAGTATATGATCGCAATATAAAATAGCAAAAAGTGGCAACACAATAAAATTCCATTTTCACAATGGACAATAACTGTTGTAATAGGGGTTTCACAACGGACCAATGTCCCAATTATTATGCGATGTTGTAGTAGGCCTAAAAGATTTTACAACGGTTTAAAACCATTGTAGTGACCATATTTTCAATGGTCCAATGCCGTTGCAGTTGAATCTTATAAAACGGACATGAACCGTTACAATATGCCACAGGCACAACAGAACCGTTGTAATAGAAGTTTTTTACAGTTGTTTTTGTCCATTGTTAAAAAAATACAAAATTAAATATATAAAAATAGACCATTGGTGCAATATGTATAAAAATCATACTCATAACTGCAAAACGCTAAAATGAATTATACATTGGCATCTTTTATAAAATCTTAATATGATTACAAATCATTGCCGTTCAAGCCAAAACTAATATAAAATAAGCTAAATACAAACAACAAACACAATACAAACATATATGAACGATTAGATATAACAATATGTAATTTAAATATGTTCACAAATGAATATTTAAGTAATATTTGTACTGTTACACCAGTAAACTTAAAGCGAATATTTTAATTTGAAGACAGAATTTACACCAAGTAAACTTAAAACTTGAAACTAGAAACAATGTTGGATGGAGCAAATTTAGTGCACTACGACCATCAGTTTACTCTATCACCTGTCCGGTTTTTCTTCTGCATATAGGCAGAGTGCCAGGTTCTTTTGAAGTGTTTCTCCTTCTCTTTGATTTTGAATTGCTTGCGGTGTTCATACAAATGGTATTTAACTTATCAGTTCATGCAAGACCAAAATCTTGTGATAGTTTCGAATTTATTTGTTATTTATAGACATGAATAACAACAACCAAACAACTCAAAAGCTTTTATTGCCTACATAAGAAAGAATTCATTTTCTTCATTTGAATCAGAATTCCAGTTTAAGATTAGCCAATCCTGTTTAACAAATTAAAACATCACTCAAAGTTGTTAATACTTTATAAGTCAGTCAAATAAGTATCATACAATTTGTTCTAGAGATCAAAAAAAGGCTTCATGCGATAAAAAATAAATGTTGGTAGTTTAAACTTAGTATAAAGATAATGTTCAAACCTGAACTATTTCTGTATATTTTGCAAGCATAAGCTTCCAGTCCAATGCTTTTAGTAACTGTGCAATACAAAGTAGTTAAACTCAAAAACGTTAAACTATTGAATCAATGTCAATAAATGCTGTTAGACGCCAATATCTTTAATAATAGTTGTAATATCTCTGGTGTCACTTTTTTTTGTATCAGCGTGAACTACCAAAAACGACTATAATATTAAATCTTAATATCACTTGAAAATAGGATCTAACAATTAAATATTTTTACAAATTCAAAACCTCCATCTAGAAATATTATCAAATTCTAATATTACGTAAAAATAGAATCTAACAAACAAAGTTCTTTAATAAGTTCAAAACATCTATCTCAAATACTATCAAATCTTAATATCACTTAAAAATAAGATCCAACAACTAAATTGTTAATTAATAATATAAATAAAATTCAAACGTAAACAAAATAGATGTTGCAACTTAGAAATAAATGTAAACTAACAAATGATTTCAACACAAAAACATAGTTAAATATTTCTATAAATCTTTTTTTTTCCGAATATGTTAAATAGATGCAATTTGCAGAAAAACATTTCACGTGCGAAGTACGTCGGTGCTATCATCACGTGCGTAGCGCGTGCCGTAACGCTCGTATATATAATTCATTTCTATAATACGTTTACATATTATGGTTTAGTAAGTTTATCAAGATATTATTATTATTACTATTATTACGAGTGGTATGGCACGCGCTTCGCGTGTGATGATGACATATATTTCGCATGTGAATTTTTTTTTACAAATTGTATACGTTTAATTTCATCGAAAAAATACGATTCACACAAATATTTAACTATATTTTTACGTTAAAATGATATGCAGTTAGTTTTAATTTCACTTCTTAATTGCAACATCTAGTTTTATGTTAGTTTGAATTTTTATTTCTATTATTAATTAATAAAGAATGAACTTATTTTTTAATTAGTTTTAATTTTTATTTTTATTATTAATTAATAAAAAACGACTTTGAAAAAAATATTATTTGTTGGATCTTATTTTTAAGTGATACCAAGATTTCAATAATATCCATAGAGGAATGTTTTGTACTGGTAAAGGAAACTTATTTGTTAGACCTTATTTTTAGGTAATATTAATATTTAATAATACTTGTAGAGGGGCATTTTTGGTAGTTCATGTTTATACCAAAAAAGTGCGACACCAAAGGTACTACAACTATTATTAAAGATTAATATTATTTATATTAACTTACATAATTCAGTTCTGTATAATTTAAATGGGACCTTAATTGTTTTATCGTACTAAAATACACATAATGTATGCATATTACTTGGCTTAGTTTTAGGAAAACTAAATTATATTATCTGCATTAAAACTAAACCATGATTCATTTACTGAATTTGTTATAACGAGGTTTATATTGCAATGTAACAAGAAGTAAAATTTGACTGACCATGATTTTTGTGGTACCGATGGAGATCGAGTTTGATGGAATTAGTATCTATATATATAACATAATCAGAAGCTGCTGATGTAGACAGTTGACGTCTAACATGATCAAGCCTTTCATTTTAACATTTTTTTTTGTAAGCAACCACTACATTGTTGTATGAAATCAAGCAACCATTGCTGTCAACATCAGAGGTGTTGTGAGGAAGTCGGGTAATGAATGATGGATATCAGCGTTAGGTCTGCGATTCACTACCATAATTTTCTTCTCCCTATAATACAACTCCTGTTACTGTAGGAAGGAAAAAGATTTGTTAGAAATGAGCAATAAGTGGTAGATATTGTAGCCTGTCACTCTAATTTGATGAGTTTTTAGATAATTTTATTATCCAAAAAATATGAGATGCGACTTACGCTAGATGTTGTGGATTGTAGCTCTAATTTGATGAGTTTTTATTATTTTTATTGTCTAGAAAATCCGAGACGCGACTTGTGGCATCTATTGTTTCAGTATTACTTTTGTTCCCAGTGCTCATAGGTTGATTGTAAAATCGTTTCGGCGAGTATCTAAGGTGTAAAGTGATTGATTCATATGGACAATGTCTAAGATATAGTGCTCTTAGGTTCAGTACATATGCTTGTGAATCAATTATCATTTTTAAAACCTCATTGTTTGTAATTTCAAAGTTAGATGAAGCCAAACAAATGTATAATTCAGTATTCGATAAAATAGATGAATATATGAATTCAAGTTCAAATTAACAATTAATCAACAAAAACAAGTACCCGATTAGTGTCACTGACATACTTAAGAAGAGACCAGCAGTCATACTGATAAAGAAAAGCAGCACCGCACTAAGCTCTCACGTTCGCTAAGCCTTCTTTCTCTACTGCTTTCCACGCTATCATCAATCTCTTTTTCGACATCCCCAGAAACAGCAGGCAATTCTTGTAAGCAAAGCAGCCAAATAATAAACATAACCACCAACCAAAAGCTCAAACAGCGAACTGCCAACAATCAGACCCAATATCGACTTAGAAAGGCGTTGAAGACCAGATGACTCTTTAAAAGCCGAGCCATCATTCAATGGAAGGATTTTAGATGACTGAGCAAAAGCAGGGTAAAACAATTGTTAGCAACAACGAAACTGAATAGGGAACGAAGGCGAAGGTTGAACAACCAGATCTGGATCAAGGGAGGAGGCAAAGGTATGCAAATAAAAATGTAGACTCATAATAACATGGAAAGGTAGGGCACAGACGAGGTAGAGAGGAGGAAAGAGAGACAAAAGAAGTGAACATAATCAGATCTGATTTCAGGGGATAAAGAAGAAGACAGCTGAAGAAACAATGAGAAGTAGCCAAATACTAACGGCCTCAATAGTGGACTCAGGGCAGGAATGGCAATCGGGCGGGTCTAGGGTGTAAACCCGGTAGACCCGCTTCTGTTTTTATCCATCTGAATCCGTCCCATTGGATCATCGGGACGAGTAGACCCAGACCCGTTCAGAAAAGCTCCGGGCCTAGGGTCGGGTTGGGGTTTACCCGACCCGTCCCAACCCGACCCGCACTACTACGATCGCATGAGAACGCTTTATTGCTACAATGATGATATGTTAATCCTTTATACAGAAGTAGTTATAGCATGAATAATCTAATGTTCCATTCAATAAGTTATATTATTTTATGTTATTAAGTTGTATCACTAATAATTATATAATAACATATACATGTTTTTCCTAAATCATTATTATGCGCTTTATTTTTATAATCTAACTTTATCATTGTAAACACATTGATATCTATATTTGTTGTATCATTTAATGACAATCCCTTCTACAAATATAATGAATAAATATATTTATATTAACACATAATTTTGAATAAATATGCAAAGTATCACCAGGTCTTGGGGCCGGGCGGGTCTACCCTGACCCGCATTGGTTTCGGGTATGAGGCGAAAGTTCCGACCCGCACCGGGTCTATGGGGCGGGTCCAGGGTAGGGTTTAAAAAACCCGGAGCGGGTCTGGGGCATAATAAACCCGCCCCAACCCGTCCCATTGCCATCCTTAACTCAGGGTGAATTTGGGTTGGGCACCCATTGGCCCGACGCTCATTTAATGGACGCCTGGCATCAGGCGTCCATTTATGGGCGCCTGATGTCAGGCTCCCATTTTATGGAAGTCTGATGCCCCTTAAAATTGGCGGGGCATAGGCGTCCATTTTATGGGCGCCAGAAGTCTGGCGTACATAAAATGGGCGTCAGGGCTTGGGCGTCCATTAAATCGGCGCCCAAGCCCAGTTCAGGATCCTGAATTGAATCCTGAACGTTAAGCTTAATATTCAAGTTGAATTCAACGACTGGAGAATTTTTTTTTGATGGATTCAGCAAATAATCCAACCACTGGAGTTGCCCTAATTGGTGGCCGAAGAAACATCAAATCTTACTATAAGTTATTGTTGATACACGAAGATTTTTGATCAATGACAATGTATAAAGGAAGAGATATATGCAAGATAGAGGAAGATCAATGAAATATAAACTTGAGTATGATTTTTATATATATAGGTTTATTTGTTAAAATCTATCCTCAAGAGTTGCACAAACACAAGAACACATGCATTATACTTCAATTTTCACTGAGCATACTTCAATTCTTCATAATGCATAAATTCATATGACAGTCGACTGAACTGAATTTACCAGTCGACTGAACTAGCAAACATGTACAAATATGCACAGTTTCAGTCGACTAAATTTTCTGCACAGTCGACTGAAAATTTTCCAGAAAGATTCTTACTATAATTTCAGTCGACTAAAATTCCTTTACAGTCGACTGAATTTGAACCTGCGAATTTTGCATGAAAGGACACCTTCTTCTTCCCAAGAGTTGCGACCATTACTCAATAGAAATGGAAGCTTCTTTTATCTACAACCCTTGGCAATACATGCATCCTTTTTACAACTATAAATATATGATTCAAACATCATTCAATACATCGAATTCTCTTACTCTAATCTATCTATTTCTTGATCATATTTTCTAAACATTATCAAAGCAATCACTACTCTCTTTGCTTGAATCACTATTTATATTTAATATATTTTGATTCATAGCAAATTCATAATTCTTTAATCTTCACAAACATATTTCATATTCTTGAGGATAAGATTATAGGAACATTGTACTACAATAGACTCATTCGTGTTATAAAGAACACAACTAGTCAAAACTTGTTTAGCATTGAGGTTTGAAGTCCTCTTAGGTAGTTTGAGGCAAAGAAATCCCGTTCGGTTGTTCGGGTAAGTTGTGAACCTATTCCTCCGGGTTAAGAGAGGGTTTTGTAGTTAGTGAAATACCTAAGTGAAGCTTAGGGACTGGACGTAGGACAAGTGGTCCGAACCAGTATAAAATCTTGGTGCGTTTTTTACTTTCCATATATACATTAACCATATAGCCATTCCATATTACACGATCCTACCGTATAACCTCTTTCAATTGGTATCGGAGCCTGGCCGTCCTATAACAATAACACCATTATTAGACATATTGATAATATGGAAAATAACGCAAGTACAAGTACAACTTCTGCCTATAACTCTACATTTGCCGAAGGACAATCTATTCAAAGACCCCCTCTTTTCAATGGACTTAACTATAACTATTGGGCTACAAGGATGAGGATTTATATGCAAGCAACTAGCTTCGAAGCATGGAACGCCACTCAAGTAGAGTTCGTTGTACCCACAACCGACTATCCTATATGGACACAAACTCATAAGAATGAAGCTAGTGCAAATGCCAAAGCAATGAATATGCTATTTTGCGCCTTGGATAGAAATGAATTCAACCGAGTTAGCATATGTACTACTGCACATCAGATATGGGATACACTTAGAACCATACACGAAGGCACTAACAAGGTCAAACAAACAAAGATCTCCATGCTAAAGAATCAATTCCAAAACTTTAGAATGCGACAAAATGAATCTATCAATGACATGTATTCAAGATTTCAAGACATTCATCATGCCTTAATCGGATTGGGAGAAAAGTTTACGGATTTCGATATTGTATCTAAGGTTCTAAATTCACTCACTGATGAATGGGAAAGAAAGGTGCTAGCAATCGAGGAAGCAAACGATCTATCTTCAATGCAACCAGAAGAATTAATTGGAAATCTCACGTCATATGAAGTTAATATGCAAGCTAAGAAAGATCAAGCTCAAGAAAGAAAGAATATTGCTTTTCACGCGGAAAAAGAAGATTCAGAATCGGAAGATAAGGATTTAGCATTCATAGCCAAGAATTTCAAAAAATTCTTAAAATTTAGAAAAGGGAACAAAAACGGATTCAAAAAGAATTTCATGAGTAAACCTCCTTCCTCAAATATAGAATGCTTTAATTGTCACAAGAAAGGACACATGCAAAAGGATTGCCAAGAGCAAAAGAAGGAAAATCAGAAAAGTTTCAACAACAAAAACAAAAAGGATAAATTCAAAAAGAAGGCATTCTCTGTAACATGGGACGATTCAGATTCATCTTCATCTGAAAGTGATAGTGATAGCGACAATGAACAAGCAAATGTATGCTTCATGGCTCAAGAGTCTGAGGTAAGCAATTTAACTTTCGATGATTTAATTGAAGTAAACACTGAACTTTTAAGCACAATAAAAAGTCTTAAAAAGAAAATTAAGGAAATTCGTGAAAATCAAAACAAAGCTGAGTTTGAAAGAGATATGTTACATGATGAAAAGAAAATTCTTGAAGAAGAACTTGAAAAAGTTCAAGAATCTTATTCAAACTCAGAAACTCAATTATCACTTTTAAGTCAAGAAATTGAAACTCAAAAGACTAAGAATGATATAATTGCTTCTGAAAATCATGAGTTAAAAACAAAAATTAGACAAGTTGAGTTAGAAAACAATGGTCTTCAAGCTAGATTAGATAACATTACTAAAAATGTTTCTAACTTTAATAAAGGAAGAGAAAATTTATCTAAAATTTTAGAAAATTCTCAATCCTCTTCAAACAAACATGGATTAGGATATAAAAAGGAAGTAAAAATTTCTAAAAATAAAAATTTTAAAAATTCAAAACAACAAATATTACTTAAAGAACCTATTCAAACAAAAGTAGAAACCAAGATAGTCAAAATTTGGATTCCAAAGACTAACAATATTTTAATTAGGAATAAATATATTAAAACATTTATAGATAATGTTCACCATAATAAAAACTATATTTATAAAAAGGATACTAAACCAAATTGGGTTTGGTTTTCTAAACTCTAATTTTTCTTTAGGACCCTATTAAAAGGTGGGTACCAATAATTTCATATCTATTTTCAGGTCCCACTCAAAAAGAAAAAATGGATATTAGATAGTGGTTGTTCAAAACACATGACCGGAGACAAAGATATGCTTACAAACATAACATACTTTGATGGTGGCTCGGTTACCTTCGGAGACAATTCAAAAGGCTATATCATTGGCAAAGGAGATGTGAACAATTACGGTACATCAAAATTACCTTTTATAACAAATGTTTCATTAGATAAAAATTTAAAACATAATCTACTTAGCATAAGTCAACTATGTGACAAAGGCTTTAAAATAATTTTTTCGGATAATAAATGTAGTATTTTTGATCAAAACCAAAATCTTGGTTTTGAAGGAAATAGAGATAGAAATATTTACGTTTTAAATATGAATATTAATCATAATACAAGTATGTGTCTACTTGCCAAAGACAATGATCCTTGGTTATGGCACAAAAGATTTTGTTATATAAATTTTAAAACTATTAGAAAACTTTCTAAAAATGATTTAGTAAGAGGTCTACCCAAGATAAACTTTAAAATAAATAATCATTGTGATGATTGCCAAAAAGGTAAATTAACAAAATCATCTTTCAAATCTAAGAAAATTATTTCGACTTCACAACCATTAGAATTACTGCATATGGATTTATTTGGACCAACACAAGTTCAATCCATTAATCATAACCGATACGTATTTGTAATAGTTGATGATTTCTCAAGATATACATGGACTATTTTTATGAAAAATAAAAGTGATACTTTTGAAAATTTTAAAACATTTGTCAAAAGAATTCAAAATGCTAAAGACTTAAAAATTAAAAATATTCGAAGCGATCATGGAGGAGAATTCGAAAACGAGGATTTTGAAACTTTTTGTAAAAAGAAAGGAATAAATCATAATTTTTCATTTCCTAGAACTGCTCAACAAAATGGAGTTGTAGAAAGAAAGAATAGAACATTACAAGAATGCGCAAGAACATTATTAAATGGATGTTCCTTACCAAAACATTTTTGGACAGAAGCCGTTGCTACTGCATGTTACGTATTAAATAGAATATCAATTAGACCACTAACTAAAAATACTTCTTATGAACTATTTAATAACAAAAAGCCAAATATATCGTATTTTAAAGTATTTGGATCAAAATGTTTCATTGTAAATACAAAAGATAAATTAGGAAAATTCGATCCAAAAGCTAACGAAGGAGTTTTCGTAGGATACTCAGAACGAAGTAAAGCATATCGAGTATTTAATAAACATACAAACATAATTGAAGAAACTTTACATATATCTTTTGATGAAAATTTTAATAGAAATTTAAGTATAAAAGATGATGAAGAATTAATAAATATAGAAGAAACAAATCTTGAAAATAATAATTTAAGATCCCCTCCTAGAATATTACGAGATCATCCAACTCAAAATATTATAGGAGAAATAAATTCTCAAGTTAGAACAAGAAATCAACTAAATCAAATGGGTCATGTAGCTTTCATTTCATCAACAGAACCTAAAAATCCTAAAGAAGCATCAACAGATGATTATTGGATTATTGCTATGCAAGAAGAATTAAATCAATTTGAACGTAACGACGTTTGGAAATTAGTTCCCCGTCCTAATAATCAATCAGTAATAGGAACAAAATGGATTTACAAAAATAAAGTAGATGAATTAGGTAATATAACAAGAAATAAAGCTAGACTAGTAGCACAAGGATATAATCAAGAAGAAGGTATTGATTTTGAAGAAACATTTGCTCCCGTCGCAAGACTTGAAGCAATTCGTATACTTTTAGCTTTTGCATGTTTTCACAATTTCAAACTCTATCAGATGGATGTGAAAAGTGCATTTTTAAATGGTTTTATTAAAGAAAATGTATATGTAGAACAACCTCCTTTATTTATACACGAAAAATATCCAGATCATGTCTATAAATTAAAGAAAGCACTATATGGTCTTAAACAAGCACCTCGTGCTTGGTATGAAAGACTTAAAAGTTATTTATTAATTTCGGGATTTAAAATTGGAAAAGTCGATCAAACACTCTTTATTAAAGATACTTCAAAAGACATTTTAATAATTCAAATATATGTAGATGATATTATATTTGGATCAACAAATGAAAATTTATGCAAAGAATTTTCAAATATAATGACTAAAGAGTTTGAGATGTCTCATATGGGAGAATTAACATACTTTCTTGGACTTCAAATAAAACATTTATCAAATGGAATTTTTATAAACCAAGAGAAATATTGTACAAACTTAATTAAACGTTTCGGAATGGAAAACACTTCAGCTAAACCTACTCCTATGAGTACTACTACTCATCTCGATCGAGATGACAATGGCAAAAGTGTAGATCAAAAATTATATAGAAGTGTGATAGGCTCCTTACTTTACTTAACCGCAAGTAGACCAGACATAATGATGAGTGTATGCTTATGTGCACGTTTTCAATCTAATCCTAAAGAATCACATTTAAGAGCAGTTAAACGAATTATACGATATCTTAACTACACTAAAGACTTTGGACTTTTTTATCCAAAAGAGTGTACATTTGAATTAGTATCATTCAGTGATGCTGATTTTGGTGGATCTCGAACAGATATAAAAAGTACAAGTGGTACATGTCATTTTATTGGAAAATCACTTGTATCATGGTTTAGTAAGAAACAAAATTGCGTCTCACTTTCCACCTGCGAAGCAGAATATATATCAGCCGCATTAGCTTGTACTCAAGTTATATACATGCAACAAACACTCAAAGATTTTAATACAAATTTAACAAATTCTACAATATATTGTGATAACACTAGTACAATAAACTTATCTAAAAATCCAGTTAATCACTCTCGTACAAAACATATAGATATTCGTCACCATTTTTTACGTGACAATATCGAAAAAGGTATAACTAATCTGGAACATATTTCTACCGAAAATCAAATTGCCGATATATTTACTAAACCCTTATTAGAAAATTCCTTCATAAAACTTCGACGAGAATTAGGGATAATATCCTTTAAAGATATCAATTAAATTTACAGTAGATATATACATATTTCAGTCGACTAAAATCTTTTTTTTCAGTCGACTGAATACAAATCAAGAGTTATTCTCAGCTATATTATAAACCTCACATTTTTTTAACTGATTTATTAATAACATCCTTACATTTTTAACAAATTTTTCCTTAATCATTGAATATTTATGTGGTTACAAATCTTAGCTAAACAATAACCATTAATTGTTTAGTCAAATTCTATTATAAATTCTTAAAAAAATTAGTTTTTAAAACATCTAAATTTTACAATTAAAAACTTAACAAACTCAAAATGTCGTCTAACAACTCCTACTCTCCAATCAACATCACATCGTCAAGCAAAAACTCTCCAACATCACCAAAACTTCCCACACCAACACCACCACATGAGCCGATGTATAATTGAAAAAATTATCGTACTGGTTACACTCCAGAAACCAAGAAGGCTAAGCGCGGACTTTTTATTTCTCCGGACACGAAAAGAAAGATTGATGAGATTCATCACTTTCAACAACAACAGATTGACCTTCAACGAGAACTATATTTCGAGCAAAAGATTACAGCTAGACGTTTGAACTTCCTAGAGCAAATTGGCTTACGTTTCTGTGGATCAAAGAAGAACGAAGTGGCTGAGCCCCTACCTCGACCCGTCAGTTCATTTGATCCATCTTCATCTTATCGTACACCAAACGATCCCGTCAATCCATGGATGTCTCCTAAGACACCACAATATAGTCCGAATTCATGGGATAGAAATTACATGAAGAATGAAGGAAAGAAGAATCCAAGTCCTTCTCAAAAGAAATAATTCAATTTTGAAATATATTATTTGTAACTATTTTTCTTAAAATAAATTGTTTAAATTCAAAAAGAACCTGAAACAACAAAAGTACATGATTCAGTCGACTGAACTTATAAGCCCAGTCGACTGAATGTAAACAGAAAACATTTTTTTTCATATTTTCAGTCGACTAAATATTTCTGCACAGTCGACTGAAACTTAACAGAAACTCTCGGGAAAATATTCAGTCGACTAAAATCTCTGTTCAGTCGACTGAATTCAAACCTACAAAGTTTCGGTCTACAATTCAGTCGATTGAACAGACATTTTCAGTCGACTGAACGGCCTTTTCCAGGTAAAATTCCCTTTATTTACATCAGTTTTTCACTTCCAAAATCACTTTTTACATCTTCTTCCCCAAATTTCCCCAAAACCCTAGATCTCAAATACTTCCAATCTCCCTCAAATCAAAAGCAAATGGCACCAAAACGATCTAGAGCTTCATCCTCTTCATCCTCCGAGCCCATTGATGCTCAAATTGCTCAATGGCTATATGATAAAGTCGCGATAACCCGATGGAACAAGATGAAGAACTCAAGAATATTCGAGCATTCCTTTGTAGATTTCCAAAGTCTTCACACCTACAATTTCCAAGAACTCACTGATCAAGCAGGCTTAACTCCTCTTCTTGATTTGAAACGGAATGACATTGCCATAAATCATATTATGGTCAAATTGTTCTACGCAAATCTCAATCTTGGACACCAAACTCCAAGGAATCCAAACGACAGTGTTTGGAGCATGGTCTGCGGAAAGAAGGTTTGGTTTTCCTTGGATCGAATAGCTCACATTTTAGGGTCAACTAATATCGGAAGGAAACTAGAAGAAATAGAGTTCAATCCACAAATTTGTGATAACATAAATCACCAATTTATGGATGATAATATAAATTTCTGAGATTTCAAATCAACTTCTCTTCGTCCTCGAGCAAGAATTCTACATAAAACTCTAATGAGAACGATCACTCCTCGCACGGGCTTATATGAAATCGTTTACCCAATTAACTATCGAGCTTTATATGCCATCTTTGGCAATATTAAAGTCAATTGGGTACAACTAATCCTTGATGAGTTTCTCTCGTTTCATAATGGTAAAATGCACACAATTTACTTTGGAGAATATATCATGCGACTTCTCCTCAATGTTGATACACCATTACCGGATTCAGAAAACACAATGGTCCATCAAATAAACCATCGGACCATAAGCCTTATGCAACTCCCTACTCAACCTCCTCGATTTATATCACTTGCCGAATGGGAAGCTAGGCGTCAAGAGCAACAACAACAACCTCCGCCACCTCAACACGAAGAACATTTCGAACAAGAAGATGAAATTCGTCTTGTTGACCCGACCTACTCTACCAACCAATCCTTAGGAATATTATCAAGAAATCAACAAATTCTTGATAATCGTCTTAAAAAGGTGGATAATAAGCTTGACAAAATCAAAGGATTTTTTAATAAGCTTTGGGATGCTATCTCGTGCTCAAGCACTACTACCGCTTCAACATCTCGTGGCAAGCGTCCTGCACCAACATTTACATGGACGTCATCCGAGGAGCATACCAGTAGCAGCACAAGCGGAGCTAGTGGTGGACAAGGAGGAAGACCTTATCGACCATCAACAGGAGGACCAGTCATTAGAGAACCAGGAGACAGAGAACGTTCTTACGATTGGGATAGGGATCAGTAATTTAATTGAGTTATTGTTCTATTATGTTTCTTGCAACTATGACATTTGAACTATTATATTTTATGCATTTTTTATGCAATTCTAAGATTCATTCTTTTTGGTTTAAAGTGATTGTTTTAATTCCATGCAACTACGGTTATTACTTCCTTTTGTCGATGACAAAGGGGGAGAAAATCTATGGTACTAACTTTGTTTTTGTAGGAAAGATAGGTGTACACATTCAGGGGGAGAAAGTTTAAATATCTTTAGAAAATCAAGTACTGTCATCAATCAAAAAGGGGGAGAATGTTGATACACGAAGATTTTTGATCAATGACAATGTATAAAGGAAGAGATATATGCAAGATAGAGGAAGATCAATGAAATATAAACTTGAGTATGATTTTTATATATATAGGTTTATTTGTTAAAATCTATCCTCAAGAGTTGCACAAACACAAGAACACATTCATTATACTTCAATTTTTCACTGAGCATACTTCAATTCTTCATAATGCATAAATTCATATGACAGTCGACTGAACTGAATTTACCAGTCGACTGAACTGGCAAACATGTACAAATATGCACAGTTTCAGTCGACTAAATTTTCTGCACAGTCGACTGAAAATTTTTCAGAAAGATTCTTACTATAATTTCAGTCGACTAAAATTCCTGTACAGTCGACTGAATTTGAACCTGCGAATTTTGCATGAAAGGACACCTTCTTCTTCCCAAGAGTTGCGACCATTCCTCAATAGAAATGGAAGCTTCTCTTATCTACAACCCTTGGCAATACATGCATCCTTTTTACAACTATAAATATATGATTCAAACATCATTCAATACATCGAATTCTCTTACTCTAATCTATCTATTTCTTGATCATATTTTCTAAACAATATCAAAGCAATCACTACTCTCTTTGCTTGAATCACTATTTATATTTAATATATTTGATTCATAGAAAATTCATAATCCCTTAATCTTCACAAACATATTTCATATTCTTGAGGATAAGATTATAGGAACATTGTACTACAATAGACTCATTCGTGTTATAAAGAACACAACTAGTCAAAACTTGTTTAGCATTGAGGTTTGAAGTCCTCTTAGGTAGTTTGAGGCAAAGAAATCCCGTTCGGTTGTTCGGGTAAGTTGTGAACCTATTCCTCCGGGTTAAGAGAGGGTTTTGTAGTTAGTGAAATACCTAAGTGAAGCTTAGGGACTGGACGTAGGACAAGTGGTCCGAACCAGTATAAAATCTTGGTGCGTTTTTTACTTTCCATATATACATTAACCATATAGCTATTCCATATTACACGATCTTACCGTATAGCCTCTTTCAGTTACGATCTGAAGTTAATCCCAACGAAGTGGATGAGCCTCAAAATTTTAAAATTGGAGCCAAAAAATTTAAAATTGGTGTGAAAAGTTCCAGATTAAAGTAAAAAATTCTATTATTTATTAAATAAAAAGTTGTATATATTACAAAAGACATTTACAATGGAAAACTTCTAGATACATACTGAAGTAATAGTCTACAACGTGCTATATATATTTGTTGAATTTTGAATTTTTTTAATCATTTTCAAATTTTTTGAAATTTGAGTATTTTATAAGATTTTTAATTACATATTAAGTGAAACATAAAATACTAAATAACAAATTTTACTTCTTACTAAATATTAATAGTTTTTTAATTGTTAATTACTACACATTAGTCTTAATTATATATTAATCATTAATTATATAATAAAAATTATTTTATAGTAATTTTTAATTATTAAAAATAACTTGTTTTTTTTAATTATTAATTATCAGTTGTTACCATTACTTCTTAGTTATAATTGAATATTAATAATTAAATACTTATTATTATGTATATATTATTAATTAGTAATAGACATTATTAATCGTTAATTATTAATTACCAAATATATTGTTAAATAGTAAATTAATCAATAATTATTGATTACTAATTACTAATTATTAAACTATAGTAAATTACTAAATAATAATTATTAAAATTGTAAACTAATTAAATATTAAACTTTGATTATTAAATATTAATTAATAGTTAAATATTAATTATTAGTAATTTAATTTTAATATTTAGTATTAGTTATTAGTTATTTAATATTAGTTTTTAATTACATTTATTAATTATTAAATGAGATTAATAAATATTAAATGCAATTTACTAATTATTAATAATTAACTATAATAAATTATTAATATAAAAAATTAATTAATGATTATAGATAATAATTATTGATTATAAATTATCTATCAATAATCATTGATTATTATAAATTAAAAATAATTTCATATATAAGTTGACATTTATAGTTAATATTTATAAATTATTAGGTAAGTATTATTGGTTATTAATTACTAATTACAAATTATTAATTATTATAATATTTAAAGCAATGATAAATATACTTAAAAAAGTGAACGTAATTTGTTATTCTCCTATAGTGAATTTCCTCAAAAAGTTTTAACCTATGATTAATATTAATATTAATAATAATTAATTCTTATTACTATTTTCAAAGAAAGCACTGATTATTAATTATTACTTATTAATTGGCAACAGACATTTACTACAATAGCCATTTTATGACCGTATTACAACGAGCAAAAAAATAGTTGTAATAGGCATCTATTACACCATGCAAATGGATTAGACCTTGTATCTATTACAACGACAGAAAACAGTAGTAATAGGCGTATATTTCAACGGGAAAATTAAAAACATTGTAATAGATGTCTATTACAACGTGTAGAGAAAAAAGTTGTTGAAAAATGGTATCTATTACAGTAGGCTTAAAAGTAGTAGGTTTCTATTACGACAGGCATTTAAAGACCATGGTAAAAACGGCGTTATAATGTGGTATTTTGTTGTAGTGAAACTACTATGAAAATTCTACTTAATTTTGTGAAGAAGTTCTTATAAAATTAGCTGTATAAAATTCCATCGCAAAATAGCCATTTAGACTATTGTATACCTTGATGTTAAAAGTATCTTTATTTATTTACCTTGAAAACATATTCGACCCATGAGACATAAATTGATTATATACTACTTACATCATCTTTTGGATTTTATATTTATATGAACTATTTAATTTCACTCTCCGATTGCCTCAAATTCATTCTCTTTCGGTTTTCCAAAATAATAAACCAAAATATCCTAACAACATGCATAAACTAGAAAAATAGATCTAAAGTAAAAAATTTATGTAAAATATTAGAGCTGTCAAAGTTTATGTATGTAGCAGTCATCTAACATTCTTCATTCTTTGTGTCCAACGAGTATGTAATAACCAATCAATTCACTGCAATGAGAACTCCACCTAAACTACATCTTTACCTGTTCCATCCTCTAATTAATCATTATTGAGTACATTTTACCTCTAGAATGTGGAGGATGAGTTTTCAATTCCATATTCTCTGTTGTAACCAAAGATGCACTAGCACAAGAATTATTTTCCATTTTACAAAAAATCATACATAAAAAGCTTTCTAATATAGATAGAATTATTAATTTGGTAATTATCAATTCGACACATTTCAATAATAGTGTTAAGTTTGGTTGTTCTTTCAAAATATATAGAAAGCATGTTGTATTGAATAATCAATTACGCTATCTTTCATGCATTTGAAGAGCCTGAAACAATGGATCAATCAAGGTAAGTATTATTGGTTATTAATTACTAATTACAAATTATTAATTATTATAATATTTAAAGCAATGATAAATGTACTTAAAAAAGTGAACGTAATTTGGTATTCTCCTATAGTGAATTTCCTCAAAAAGTTTTAACCTATGATTAATATTAACATTAATAATAATTAATTCTTATTACTATTTTCAAAGAAAGCACTGATTATTAATTATTACTTATTAATTGGCAACAGACATTTACTACAATAGCCATTTTATGACCGTATTACAACGAGCAAAAAAATAGTTGTAATAGGCATCTATTACACCATGCAAATGGATTAGACCTTGTATCTATTACAACGACAGAAAACAGTAGTAATAGGCGTATATTTCAACGGGAAAATTAAAAACATTGTAATAGATGTCTATTACAACGTGTAGAGAAAAAAGTTGTTGAAAAATGGTATCTATTACAGTAGGCTTAAAAGTAGTAGGTTTCTATTACGACAGGCATTTAAAGACCATGGTAAAAACGGCGTTATAATGTGGTATTTTGTTGTAGTGAAACTACTATGAAAATTCTACTTAATTTTGTGAAGAAGTTCTTATAAAATTAGCTGTATAAAATTCCATCGCAAAATAGCCATTTAGACTATTGTATACCTTGATGTTAAAAGTATCTTTATTTATTTACCTTGAAAACATATTCGACCCATGAAACATAAATTGATTATATACTACTTACATCATCTTTTGGATTTTATATTTATATGAACTATTTAATTTCACTCTCCGATTGCCTCAAATTCATTCTCTTTCGGTTTTCCAAAATAATAAACCAAAATATCCTAACAACATGCATAAACTAGAAAAATAGATCTAAAAGTAAAAAAAATTTGTAAAATATTAGAGTTGTCAAAGTTTATGTATGTAGCAGTCATCTAACATTCTCCATTCTTTGTGTCCAACGAGTATGTAATAACCAATCAATTCACTGCAATGAGAACTCCACCTAAACTACATCTTTACCTGTTCCATCCTCTAATTAATCATTATTGAGTACATTTTACCTCTAGAATGTGGAGGATGAGTTTTCAATTCCATATTCTCTGTTGTAACCAAAGATGCACTAGCACAAGAATTATTTTCCATTTTACAAAAAATCATACATAAAAAGCTTTCTAATATAGATAGAATTATTAATTTGGTAATTATCAATTCGACACATTTCAATAATAGTGTTAAGTTTGGTTGTTCTTTCAAAATAGATAGAAAGCATGTTGTATTGAATAATCAATTACGCTATCTTTCATGCATTTGAAGAGCCTGAAACAATGGATCAATCAAGGTTTGTATGTCCTTTATATAAAATACTTAACTTACCTCAGATGAGAGAATAACATGCTCATCATATTACCCAATGATATTCTTGAGCTTTCTCCCGTTCACTTTCAATAAATTAGATTTTGGACAAACCTTTCAACCATTTGTCTTATCTTCAATATTCATTTTGTCACTATAGATTACTGCATGTTGAAAATTATATTAATTAACCTTCATGATTTCTTTGTTAATATTATACCATTTAGATCCATCATTTTTAGGATTCAAATCTTTCAAACTTGCAATAAATATTAAGTGCATTCATAGACACACTATTTTCTTCTACTGAGCGGGTTTCCATAGTTTCGATACTATCCACACACTATTCGCCCTATACTTGTGATAAGTTTTGATTCCTCAATTTGGACCATTAAGATATATCCACTACATTTTGTCCACGTATTTTCCTTCCATTAGATGTTACAAACTAATAAAAATTAATGAACTAACATCTTTAAGGAAAAAAAAAAATCTAAGATTTTAAATAAATGTAGTGTAACTTCTTGTCTAAACAAACGATAAATTTAGATAACACTATTATATCCGCTTTTGTGGTAGTTTTTCTTTAAAATGAGGTGCATTTTCTTAGGATAAGAAATATGCACTACAAATTAAATAGCATAATATGTGTGTGCGTGTGTATTTGAAGAAATGTGTTATAAATATATGACATATATGAGAAAATGTCATCTATCATATTTATCGTGTTTTGGTATATCGATTTTATTCCATTGCATATCGATTTAATTATAAATAAATAAGATATGCTTTAGAAATTTATCCTTCTATGCATTTGTTGGTGGTTATGTCTTTGCAATCCTTCATATCCTTAGTATGCATAAAATATTATATAAATTTACTCTCACTTCATAAACTTTATCGATCCAATTATAAAACAAGACATGCTTTAGAAATTTGTCCTTCTACATAGCGTTTATTGGTTGGTATGTCTTTGCAATCCTTTGTACCCATAGTATGCATAAAATAATATATACAAATTTACTCTCACTTCATAAATCTTAATTTAAGTAATTACCTTGCAAAAATAATATCTTACCCTTGAATGGATACATCAAAGTATACATTGTTGGTCTACAAAGTAAAGCTCAATTAGCTAGATGTACCATCAAATTAATACTTATGTCAAAACAGTGCATAAGTAGATAACAATTCAAAAATAAAATTTTGAGCGTATTGTTAAAGTTCAAGCTTACTTGTAAGATGACTCATCTTAACTCTCGGCACTTGAAATTTGCATATTGAACCATGACAGGGAGCAAGTACAAAATACATGATAATCATATGCCTTTTGATATGCAATGTGAGGTTGAAGAAATACAAACTACCTAACTTAGTTACGAGGCATAATGGAAGTTTGACATCTTTTAGAACTTGGCAACATTATAACATTTTAATCTTTTCCCATTCAAATTAAGAATATTATTTTCCTTCATCAAACATAAAGTTGATAAGATGTTCATGTTCTATAACATTCTTCTCATTGTGCATCATGCCAATAGTATGACATGCTTTGCAATTGCCTTAATAATTTAAGTAAAACAAAATTAACTTCTTATACCACGTGGATTTTCTTAATTACCATCCTCATCTACAAAATTATATACAATATCATACGCTTCGAATATAACTCTCTTCTTTCTTTATGGTACCTTTCCTACAACATACTTGATATGCTCAAGTTTTTCTAAAGAGATGGTTTATTAATCCACTTAAAGGTTCATTACTTTCAACATCCTCATACTATTAGTGCTTTAAGACTTTATATGGATGGTTATCCACTGAAAATCTACTATATTTTGTATATATGATCCTATTATGGAAGTATCCTAATTCGATCTCAATAGCACAAACAAGACATGCTTGATAACCAACATTCCCACTAGCAAATAAATTAGAAAATGTTGCTAAATCATGGATTTCTGATAATGTTAATTCTTACATATTGAAAATCTCTTTCTTATCCATATCGGTTGTGGATATACCTCTTCCATCCATAGGTGCTTCAAATTGTTTACAAATAGTTCTCAATAAACATTAATATCTTGACATGGTGCTCCCAGTTTAAAAATTAATTGACTTAGGTATTTGAAATTGTGATATCATACATAATGAAGAGGATAACTTATAAGGAATTAATTACATGGGCCAACAACTATAGTTATTGGAGTGAACACCGTTCGAATTAAACCATAAGTGGAAATACCAAGTCAAATGTTGCATCCTTCACTTGAAAATTCTGTCCACTTTACTTCCGATTGATCTCCATTTAACTGAATCTATATGATAATGCATGAAATTTCATCAAGTTGTACATTCCTTGTGCTAATCATTTACATGCTATCCATGCAATCACGTGCATGTTGAAATTAAAAGAAAGTGCCTTAAAACTTTCTTGCTTTTTTGGTTAGTTTGGCCACTTTGAATCTGGTATTTTAGTTTTAAACCTTATTTTATTTCATTCAGGTCATTCCTTTGTATCAACATTGTCTTTCTAAATTATTATGCAATCATTCTTACATGGATGTACATATTTCAGCTCCATTCCCAAATATTTTAATGCTTTTTACATTGTCGAATACTGGTTAGGTGAATAACTTTCCTACGTAAGCCAACGTTTCATTCACTTCAACAACTCGATCATACTATTTCCCGACTAGTTAAATTCTTTCTTTAAGTTATGAAGCTACCTAATTATACCCAAAATTGTAGGCTTATTTTTGTAAGAAAAATATAAGCTCTCGTGTGCTTTTTTGCATATTCCTGATGCTTTTCTATGGTAAGAATGTGAATTAATTACTTGTATCTTCTAAAAGTTCTCTTCACCAAATGATTGTGCTAAATTATGAACTACAAAGCGTTAGTAATAATCTAAAAGTACTTCCTACGCAATATTTGGTTGCAATTTGATCTTGGATGATGAGCTCTGGGATAATCCTTTTCTATAGGATGCACCATGACAATATTATTATTCATCTTTCCATAAAAAATTTCTTTTTATAATTGGAACCATAATATGAAAGATTAAATTTTGTCAACATTTTCCAATGAGAATCTTTTAGAGTTTTTGCACTTTATATAAGGTAAAGTGCTTATTTTGATATCGAAAGGTGCCCTAATTACAAAACTATTTCAGAAGAAGCAATAAAATGCTTATCGATTAATTATCAGTTGTCTATTCAATGAACAATAATCACTAGACAAAAAAAATAGTAGAGTAGAGAACACAAAGATTTAACGTGGTTTGATCAGATCACCTACCTCCATGTACCCAACAACTATTCTTTATTTTATTAAAGGAAGAGAATACAAGAAAGAGATTACCACATTATAGGCAGCAAAGTGGAGAGACTGATATATAATTACAAATTGAATAATCAATTTCTCCAAAGACTTTTTTGTGCTCAAAACCTTTAACTTGTTTACGCTCAAAACCTATAATTACAATTTGAATAATCAATTACCCAATTGTCTTAAAACCTTTTCAAGTATCCATGATTTGATTTAATGTAATAGATAATGGTGATCCTGGTTTCAAGTCTTCCTCAATTGATTGAGTCTCCATGTACAAATATATTTTTTCTCATGTTGCAAAATCAATGTATTCATAAATAGACTTCTTTCCTCGTTTATAAATCCATTGGCTAACTAATTAATTTAGTAATTGTGACGACCCACATTTCGAAAGGTTTAGACTGAAAATAATCCACACATGTCCAACTCAAAAAATCTGAAACAAAGATTATCAATGGGGTTAATAAAGAACAATATGAAAAGAAGAAGAAAACATATACAGAATCTCATAGCGGAATGAGAAAATATAATAATCAAATAAACAGTTCATGAAGTTGTTTGTACTATATATTTGATTATAATTTATACAACATTTATCGAAGTTATATATATATATATACAATAGAACAAAGAATAATACAGTGGAACAAATAATGTTATGAGCTAATACTAGTAATAATAATATACCAAATCTTTGTCTTCATCCTCTAAAAAATAATCTTTGATGCATTGAAAACTCAGGGCTGAACCGGGCGTAATGAAAAAAACAAAACACTCGAATTAGGACTAAAATATCCTTATGTGAGCCAAATTAATATCGCATCTAACAAAAGTGTAATAGCATCAGAGATGTTGACAGGTTTCACATCCCCTATCTAGTGTATAACATACGTGAAATAACTCAAGAGATGTTACAAGATTTTCCATCTCTTAAGGATGTCAACGCGCCACGCGCGTACGAGCTCTATCGTTTGGTTTTTCCGCTTCAATCTGCGAAAATTTGAAATGAACAGGGAGGTGAAGGGGATACAAGAAAAGTATGCGGAGTGTACGAAGAGTCGGATCAAAGTAAATATATATTGTTATAATTAGAAAATATCTGACTTTAACGTCCGAAATTCTTGAGCTTCAAACAAGGCGTACCGCCTGGTGTTCTATATGTTATACCTTTATTTTGAACGCAATGGAACTAGCCTCGAGACCTAGCTCGATCGTATGCAGAATATAGATTTTCAAATAAAATTATTATAATTAAATTACTTAAATTAATTTCTATGTGTTTCAAGCTGACACGGCCAAACGATATGTCTGATCGCAACGAAACCTAAAATTATATAATAATTCACTATTACGGATCCGATGAAAATAGTTTCGTGGAAATCCGAGACAGTGTCAAAAATGGCTATTTTCACCTGTTAATTAAACAAATAATTTCCAAATAAATTTAATCACTTTAAATTCAGTTTTAAGAGTCGACAATCTTCATTCTTTCTTAAATAAAACTTAAATCAACTTTTGACATCATTTTCATTCACATTAAATTCAGAATTTAATTATTTAACTAAATTCCAATATTAAATTTAAACAATTTAATTATCCAATAAATCACTTTAATTGAAATATAAGTTATTTAACTTATAACATTTACTTTTAAAATGAATTCAAATAATAAACCAACTACTTTCATTTTATATTAATTCAACATTATTATTCAATTCCAACTATTGGTTATAAACACATTTAATACATAGAATTTCATTTCAATACCGGTTATTGCATGAATCTTCGAAATTTTTTATTTCAAAATTTTATTCAAATTCTTATTCAATAAACTACATTAATAAAGAGTAGAGCCCCAACCTAGCTAGTTCAACCAGAGCTAGGAAAGGGAGGTTAGCCTGCCTGACAAGAAGCATTAGTCTTCATAACCATGTTTTTTGGATTTACAGGAAACACAACTTCCTGCCTTGAAAGAGTAGAGCAGATGGGTATCGAACTTGTGACCTTATTAATAGGTTGCAAGTGTCGCCACCACTGCGCCATTACTGTATTAAATTTAATAACTTAAAATAGTCAAAAATACGGGTAGTTACACTCCCTCTTCTCCACTCAAAACTTTTCATCCTCGAAAAGGGGTTAAGTAAGAAATTTAACATTTTATATATTTTACTCAAAATAATCAACATATAAGACATTAAAATCTTTTTACAAAACCATTACTATGCTTCTACTATACCACTCCAATACCGGCTTTATGGAAATTACAAATTATTTATAAAACAAGTTATAAAAATTTTAAAACGTTGAAATATGTCTAACACCTAAATCTATGGAAAATTTCGACAACGTTTCCTTTGAGCGGTTCGATTGTAAAAATTTTATGTAACATAAATATATACCAATATATATCTCATCTCAATGATGAGGCATCCTGTAGGAAAAATATTAAAGTGCGGTATGTAATCCGAGATATGTACCTTATTATTATTAATACGAAAGAGTTCGCTCATATTAAGCAAGCAAAAACTAATCAAATCCTCGTATACACCCAAACGGTCTTCGTGTATATCTATCTCAAACTCAATTTAGAATATTAGTCATTTAAAAAAGATATAGAACATGTATGAGTTTAATAGAACTACATAACATGAATTTTTAATCCAAATCATAATCACAAGCACCAATACACAGCCATAATAATCATATGCAGCCAAAAGCAATAATAACAATGATTTACAACCCAAAAAAACATTCAACAATAAATATTTATCCAATTTAATTCAAAATATATCAATTTACATTATCCAATATTAATATTTAGTTTATACGCTATCATTTCTTATTAACATCCATTTTTTATTATTAACAATTAGATCTTTTGCTTCCAATTTATTTATATCTATTCTATTTACATTCAATTTATTAAGATTCAATTATTTCATATTTTTTTAACACATTTCATATCAATTCATTTATTCACTTCATTAGTTCATTTCATTAATTCAAATCATTGACTTTACTTAAGTAAATTTTATTTTATAACTCGAATTCATATTAATTAATTTTTATTTTAATCACAATCTATTTCATTCAACTTTCTTAGGTTAACTTTCATCTTATAATTCATTCCATTAACTTATTTCATATTCAATTAGTTACCATTCAATTATTGAAACTCACTCCACTTTCATTCAATTTATTTACATCCAATTTAAATCAAATTCAATTACATAAATTTTCTTACACCCATTTATTCTCATTCAATTTCTTTCACAACTAAATTGCATTTCATTTTATAATTCAAGTTCGTATTCATTGTATTAATTCATTTTACAGCTTAAGTGGAATTAATTCACTTTACTAATTCTTCTATTTCCATTCAAATCCAATTTAATTCATTTAACCTTTATTAAATTAAACTTTATTTCATTTAATCCATTACTCAGTTTATTTAACTCTATTTAAGTTAAAATTTCTTTTCTTATCAAACACATTCAACAAATTTAAAATTTGTTTTTAGCTTAATATTTCTCAAATCTATAAGTATACAAACTAATTCACTTAAATTTTCATTTTATCATTTTATCTAATTCATTTTAAATACAATTCACTTTTATTTAAGCTTTCTTGAGTTAAACTTTATTTTATTTACTTCATTTCACTAACTCTATTTATTTAACATTTCTGTTAATTCTTTTATTTCCTATCTCAAATTCAAATTTTCCTTCGTTTGCTTAACTAAAATGTTCAACCTTTTTAAAATTCGTTTTTATTTTCCTGCTCAAATTTATAAGTTATAAACTTATTTTTTATCTATACTATTTTCAATTTATAAGTTCAAACGTATATTTATCAAATCATACTTGGAATATTTTTTTCATAATTAAAACTTGTTTTAACCAAAAATAAATTTCTTTTGGTAGCAATTCTCACTTAATAACTCAAAAATGAATACTGACGATGCTGCAGTTATCTTCAGAATTATTTCCCAACGAGTTCAATGCTTTTATTTCTTTCAACAATCTTTTAAAAATATATTTCTGGTAAAAAGACTTTCAAATAATATTGTTATTAATTTTGAGGGCTTTGAAAACAATTTTGAAAGCAACAGAATTTAAATTATAAAATTCTCGGCTTTTAAATCCTTTCTATTTATAAGCTATATTATAAATATACTTATATAATTCCATTACCGTATTATGAAAATATTTCATTAATTTATATCTTTGTTATTGGAAACAATTCTTATTGTAATTAGATTTCAATTTAATTTAATTATCGAATGCTTTGTGAAATAGAGTTCACAAAAGATTCGTTATTAGTTTAATTCAAATAATAATCGATGATAACTAATTATTATCATCTCCTAAAAAACAACATTAATTAATAATTATACTGATTTATGAAAATCATATAAGATATAGTTTAGGGAAAGTTATTTCATTTACCATATTTAAAACAATATTATGTCGATTTTCCTCGTTTAAGTGTTTAAAAATCCCTATCGATAATATGGCGTCCCACGCACCGACCAGAATTCACAAACAACTCAATGGATAAGTAAACACAATACAAAACATTTTATAACACTAACAAGGACGCGCTCTCATATATACACACATACACATACACACTCAAACTCATTCTAAGGTATTACCATCCTATCTCTAATGAGTTAAGCCCTACAAAGCTAAGGTAATCGCTAAACCAAACCGTTGATACCAACTGTGACGATCCACATTTTGGATGGTATAAATTGACAATAATCCACACATGCCCAACTCAGACAATCCGAACCACAGAATATCGATGGGGTTCATTAAGAAAAATAAGAAAAGAGGAAGAAAACAAACACAGATCTCATAGCGTAATGACAAAATATAATAATGAAATAAACAGTTCATGAAGCAAGCTGGATGAGCGTTGCATAGGTTGTTATTTATTTATTGCACAACAATGGAAGACTGGATATTTGATTTTGTTGTCATACATTAGCATGTTGCACACGCTTTCATGTCAGCAGTCGGTACACATGCTTTTCATTACATCTTTGTACACAATGATTTACCGTTTATAGCTACATTAATGTTTCTTCACGTTATGCATGCTGTCTTATTGATGTTGCTCTGTCTGTCCTCGGCATTCATTAATTTATGCGCCCAGATATGCAAGTCTGCTAGAGCAAGATGCAGGCTGCTACTGAGATGGAAATGGGCAAAAATATATCATACAACCAGATGGATGAGTTGCAGCCACTACTGTCATGATTTCATAGACATGTCCCTGCATAATTTCTCCGACTTTCTTTGTAGACAACATGAGGAGGAAGCTATTACATTCATTTCAATCAACCGATCATACCAACAGTAGAGTTAGTATCCTTTCACTACCTTTTTTCCGTCTGATTGTGCATACTGTACTCGACCATTTATGAATTGCTGTATTCTGTTTGCAGTCTGTCGGCTAAATCACTATAACAGACTTCAAAAACTTAGGCACAAAAATATGGGGACAACATCTATGGGCAAGACTGATTTTATTCTTGATCTGCTATGGGACATTGACAGATCACCGAATGTCTCCTGTACAAGGTGTCCGTTGTAGGTTATTTTGTGTTTTCAATGTTCTTAGCATTGCTATAAGTTATTGCAGGAAACCACCACCTGACGAGGTGTCCCACTGACTCATTGCTGGCATCATTTGACTCAGCTGAACGTGGGAATGGCATGCCTCTGTCTGTTGCATCGCAGTCTGCCCGCCTTTCTGCAGTTGGGAATTACGGGCGGCGTAACTTACAATAATTTGGTTAGTATAAAATGCATTGACTATTCAAATAGTTTCAATGTTTTTTTGCTAAATATGCAGGTAGAATGTTTTCTACACACAGTTTTGGCCCACCTGCATGTACATGTTCATACTGTGGAGCATTGCTATGGTTTGAAGAAAGGGTAAAAAAGGGGAGTACAAATTTAAACCCAAAATTTTCAATATGTTGTCAGAAGGGAAAGGTTCAGCTTCCGTCCTACCAGCCAGCCCCTGATTATTTAATGGACCTTCTGGACTATAATGGAGGATCTGTCTCTAAAGAATTTCAGCGACATATACGGCTTTATAATTCTATTTTTGCTTTCACCTCAATGGGTGGGAATGTTGATAACTTCATCAACAACAGTCGTGTTCCGTATGTTTTCAGATTGAACTGTCAAAACCACCATCGAATTGGCTCACTTCTTCCGACGACAGGTAAACCAAAATTTGCTCAATTATATTTCTATGACACAAGTAATGAAGTCAATAATTGGGTTTCGTCATGTGGTGAAAGTGTGGCTCAAAATTTAGATGTGGGTATTGTGAACAATCTAATATGCATGTTCAACCAATGTAGTGAGTTGGCTAAAGTGTTTAGAATGGCTAGAGAAAGGTTTCGTGCATTGGAATACTAGCCTATCACTATCAGACTGTTGGAGAGGCGTTATAGGGATGGACGTCAGTACAATTTACCAACTTAGCGCGAGATTGCAGCATTGAATGACAACTCAAATGCTGATTCGCATGGCTGTCGTGATATTGTAATTGAAGGTAGGAATGGGGTACTGAAAAGGATTAGTGAAAAGCACCCTTCTTTTATGTCTATGCAACATCCGCTTTTGTTTCCTTATGGCGAGGATGGTTTCAGGTGTGATATACAATATAGAGACTTCGATACACGTCCAGAAACTAAAAGAACGACCGTAACAATGAGAGAATATTACACCTATGTTATTCAGCAAAGATTAGAAGATGGCTCCGTTCTGTTTTTGGGGTGGTAGGCTTTTCCACCAGTTCATTGTGGACAGTTACACATGTATTGAAGAAGACAGACTATCATGGGTAAAGAGTAACCAATTACATTATGATGTGAACTGTACAAGGGTCTACAAGATGCTATTACGACTGGTGACACAAGTGCACGCGCGATAGGAAGAAAAATTGTTCTACCCTCCTCTTTTACAGGAGGTCCTAGGTACATGGTGAAAAACTACCAAGACGCTATGACCATCTGTCGTTGGGAGGGGTCACCAGACTTTTTTGTAACTTTTACGTGCAACCTAAAGTGGCCTGAGATTGAAATGGCTTTACTCAACATTCCCGGTCAGAAAGCTGAGGATAGACCGGATATTGTTTCCCGTGTTTTCCACATGAAGCTTATGGAGCTACTGCGCAACATAAGGACAGAATGTCATTTTGGTAAAGTCAAAGCACATAAGTTTCACAAATTCTTACTATTTTCACACGTTTTTTTACGTGAGCTTTCACCGATTTAGCTTATATTTTGTTTCTTTTTTCCCCCAGTTGTTTACAAAATTGAATTTCAGAAGCATCGTGGCGAATTTTTGAGTTTGATGTTCAGTGCCGCACTCCAGCGGTGGAGAGGTTAAAGATTCATTTGCCGAGAGAGCAAACTGTGTATTTTGATGAAACAGAACAGTTGAATGACGTACAAGGTAGGCATAATCTATGCAAAACTATGTTCACTCTGTGGTTGCAGACTAACAGAATGTGTCACACAACTCGCCAACTTACTTATGTCGATTTTCCTACTAAGTGGATATGGGATAAGTCTACTAAGGAGTGGAGGATGAGGCAAAAAGGAGAATATATAGATCGGATATATTATGCACATCCTACGTCAGGGAGAGGTTTTATATGCGTATGCTTTTAAATATTGTTCATGGCCTATATGTTACGAAGGCATTACAATTGTAAATGGTGTTGTTTTCAACACCTTCAAAGACGCATGCCTTGCATGGGGTTTGTTAGATGACGACGACGAGTGGGATGAGGCATTGACAGAAGCTGCCTCATAGGCTTCTCCAAACTGTATATGAGAAATGTTTGCAACATTGTTGTGTTTTTGTGAGGTTTCAAACGCGAAGCAATAATGGGAAAAACAATGGCAAAAGTGTAGCGAGGATATGGAATGGAGGTACGTATGCAGAAATGTTGTGGATCTCAAAAGATGTCTTCAAATAAGGTCAGAACAGAAGCATTAATTGCTTTAGAAAAGATTATGCTCAGAAACAATAGATCGATAGCCGAGTTTTGGTCCGTAACGGAAGTCGACCTTGGAAATTTTCATTCGTGGATAACACTCTTCTACACGACGAGGTAGACTATGACTGTGATTTGTTACGCATGGAGGCACAACAGTCAGTGCCACTACTAAATTCAGAGCAGAGAATGGTTTTTAACGCTATAGTTTACTTTGTTCGTAAACGTAGAGGAGGCTTTTACTTTTTCTACGGAAATGGAGGGACAATGAAGACATTTTTAAGGAATACTTTAGCCTGCACTATGCGAGCGGAAAGTAGAATTGTATTGGCGGTAGCATCTTCTGGCATGCATCGCTTTTACTTCCCGGAGGATGAAATGCACATTCAAAGTTCAAAATTCCTATGAACCTCGATGACATGTCAACCTGCAATATCTCCAAGCAGTCGTGTTTGGCCGATTTACTTAGACGTACGGATTTGATTATTTGGGATGAGGCTCCTATGGTTCGCCGAAATGCACTTCAGGCGTTCGAGAAGTCGTTGTCAGATATAGCTTCTTCCGGCTCGAATAATGAAGTTGGTCAAATATTTGGAGGAAAGACAGTTGTACTGGGTGGAGATTTTAGGCAGACACTACATGTTGTTCGTAAAGGCACTAGAGAGATGATTGTATGCTCCGCTATAAGTTTTTCGCCACTGTGGTAACGCTGCAAAATTTTCACTTTAACAATAAACATGAGATTGAAAAATAACAACTTATCAGCTGATGAAAAATCGAAACTGTCGTCTTTTTCTAACTGGATATTAAATGTCGACGAAGGGAAGGTGAGGTCTATGTCCTTAGATGTGGGCGAAGAACCTACATGGATTCAGATACCTGATGAATATATTATACTGAAATCAGATAATGCCATTTATATAATTGTGGAAATGACGTATCCTGATTTGGATACGAATATATTAAAAAAAAATCTTATTTGCAAGAAAGGTGTATTCTGGCTCCAACGAACGATTGCGTTGAAGAAATTAATTCATATGCAATAGGTCTTGTAAGTGGAGCCATGCAAACTTATTACAGCGCATATTCAATCAGCCTTGTGTCTGACACAACCGAAGAACATCATCTTCTTTATCCTCCTGAATTTTTAAACACGTTAAAACTTTGATGCCTGCCAAATCATGAGTTACGTTTAAAGGTGTGTGTGCCAATAATGTTGATTAGGAATCTTAACCAAAGTCTAGGCTTATGCAATGGAATGAGATTAATTGTTGTGCAACTGTCGAAGAAGTTTATTGAAGGTGAGATCATAACGGGAAAGAATGTGGGTAGGAAAGTATTGATTCCAAGAATAGTTTTAACATCCGATGACACGAAATGGTCATTTGTCCTGCGTCGACGTCAATTCCCTATTAAAGTTTGTTTTGAAATGACAATTAACAAAAGTCAGGGACAAACTTTGGAACAGGTTGGAATTTATTTGCTAAGGTCGGTTTTTACACATAGACAGCTGTATGTAGCACTGTCTGGAACAACTTCCATGTTTAGGATGAAGATATTGCTTGAGACTTCTAAACCGGGTTTTGAAAATTACACGCGGTTGTATACAGGGAAGTCTTAAGGAACATCTGTGGTATGAATTTTTTTTCATCCGTCGTTTGTAATTTTAAAGTACCGTTTTGAAGACCACATACACCTGATGTGAGCTAATGTTTACAGTGTTTCAAATTTAATAAGTATGGAAGGCGCAGATGAACCGGATGATGATTTCTAACTGATGTTGCATAATTCTGAGTTAGGTATAAGGTAATTTGGGTACAAACAGCAGTTTATTTAACATTTTGAAATCCAGGTGTTGTTTACCGTGTACCTCTATTGCATTATTCATCGCATTATTTTGATGCACCTGCACCTACATAACTTCTTGCCTTCGTGAGTATGTAATTGCTAAATGTAAATGCTCTAGCAATTTCAATTCAATTGTTTGTTTTCCCTTTAACTTCATGATATCAACTTGCATATTAATTTTGCTGAAAATACAGTGTGAACAATTTGTGCAATTTTAACACAGTTGGCATTAAATATTTCACACTATTACTCTAACCTTTTGCTGCATTAGATATGATTTATCGATTTTGTTTGGCCTTTTGAGCGAACTGAATCTGAAGATGGTTGAAGGAGATGAACGCAAGCATACATTCTGCAGTGCTCATTTGAATTCTAATCCTACAACAAATAGCACATTTCAGTTATACTGCATATCCAATGGGTATTACTGCACTTTGTGTCCTCCCAGTGTCTACCACTGCTGTTTTTATTACGTAAGCTTCGTTCGTATCTTCTACGTCAATGCGACAATATTTTAACTGCGGGATGTTTCTAGACTGATCTGACGTAGTTCACTGAGTTTTTTTACTGCCTCCTTTCCTCTACTGTCTATGTCAGTTTTGTACTTACTATTACGCACTATTCAATTAATGGAAAGATCATGTTTTTTGCTGTTTCAAGTGGTAATTTTACTGCAAGTATAAAGGTTGTGCACGTTATGTCGATGACATTGAACAGTTTGTGTATCTGCCTTTTCTGCTATAGGGTTTGTGCAATTTTTTTCAGCAATTTTTTTCAACAATTTTGGATGGCCATACAATCTGATTTTAGGGAATAAAGAAGAAGACAGCTGAAGAAACAATGTGAAGTAGCCAAATACATATTGGTGGCCGAAGAAACATCAAATCTTACTATAAGTTACGATCTGAAGTTAATCCCCAAGGAAGTGGATGAGCCTCAAAATTTTAGAATTGGAGCCAAAAAAATTTAAATTGGTGCAAAAAGTTCCAGATTAAAGTAAAAAATTCTATTATTTATTGAATAAAAAGTTGTAAATATTACAAAAGACAGCTACAATGGAAAATTTCTAGATACATATTAAAGTAATAGTCTACAACGTGCTATTTATATTTATTGAATTTTGAAATATTTTTAACATTTTCAAGTTTTTTGAAATTTGAGTCTTTTATAAGATTTTAAATTAAATATTAAACGAAATATAAAATACTAAATAACAAATTTTACTTCTTACTAAATATTAATTGGTTTTCAATTGTTAATTACTACACATTAGTCTTAATTATATATTAATCGTTAATTCTTAATTATATATTAATCATTAATTATATAATAAAAATTATTTTATGGTAATTTTTAATTATTAAAAATAACTTGTTTTTCGCTAATTATTAATTATCAGTTGTTACCTATTACTTTTTAGCTATAATTGAATATTAATAATTAAATACTTGTTATTATGTATATACTATTAATTAGTAATAGTCATTATTAATCATTAACTATTAATTACCAAATATATTGTTAAATAGTAAATTAATCAATAATTATTGATTACTAATTATTAATTATTAATAATTAATTATTAAACTATAGTAAATTACTACATAATAATTATTAAAATTGTAAATTAATTAAATATTAAACTTTGATTATTAAATAATAATTAAAAGTTAAATATTAAATATTAATTATTTAATTTTAATATTTAATATAAATTATTAGTTATTTAATATTAGTTTTTAATTACATTCATTAATTACTAAACGAGATTAATAAATATTAAATGCAATTTACTGATTATTAATAATTAACAATAAAAAATTATTAATATAAAATTATTATTAATGATTATAAATAATAATTATTGATTATAAATTATTTATCAATAATCATTGATCGTTATAAATTAAAAATAATTTCATATATAAGTTGACATTTTTAATTAATATTTATAAATTATTAGGTAAGTATTATTGGTTATTAGTTACAAATTACAAATTATTAATTATTATAATATTTAAAGAAATGATAAATATATTTTAAAAATTAACGTAATTTGGTATTCTCCTATAGTGAACGTTTCCCCAAAAAGTTTTAACCTATGATTAATATTAATAATAATAATAATTAATTATTAAAAAATAATTCTTATTAATATTTTCGAAGCAAGCACCGATTATTAATTATTACTTGTTAAATTGGCAACGGGCATTTACTACAATAGACATTTTATGACCGTATTACAACGGCAAAAAAAAGAGTTGTAATAGGCATTTATTATAGCAGGCAAATGGACTAGACCTTGTATCAATTACAATGACAGAAAACAGTAGTAATAGGCGTATATTACAACGGGCATATTAAAAACGTTGTAACAAATATCTATTACAACGTGTAGAGAAAAAAGTTATTGAAAAGTGGTATCTATTACAGTAGGTTTAAAAGTAGTAGGTTTCTATTACGACAGGCATTTAAAGACCATGGTAAAAACGGCGTTGTAACGTGGTATTTTGTTGTAGTGAAACTACTATGAAAATTCTACTTAATTTTGTGAAGAAATTCTTATAAAATTAGCTTTATAAAATTCCATCTCAAAATAGCCATTTAGACTATTGTATACCTTGATGATAAAAGTAACTTTATTTATTTACCTTGAAAACATATTCAACCCATGAGACATAAATTGATTATATACTACTTGCATCATCTTTTGGATTTTATATTTATATGAACTATTTAACTTCACTCCCCGACTACCTCAAATTCATTCTCTTTCGATTTTCCAAAATAATAAACCAAAATATCCTAACGACATTCATAAACTAAAAAAATAGATCTAAAAGTAAAAAAATGTATGTAAAATATTAGAGTTGTCAAAGTTTATCTATATAGCAGTCATCTAACATTCTCCATTCTTTGTGTCCAACGAGTATGTAATAACTAATCAATTCACTGCAATGAGAACTCCACCTAACTACATCTTTACCTGTTCCATCCTCTAATTAATCATTATTGAGTACATTTTACCTCTAGAATGTAGAGGATGAGTTTTCGATTCCATATTCTCTATTGTACCCAAAGATGTAATAGCACAATAATTATTTTCCATTTTACAAAAAATCATACATAAAAAGTTTTCTAATATAAATAGAATTATTAATTTGGTAATTATTAATTCAACACATTTCAATAATAGTGTTAAGTTTGGTTGTTCTTTCAAAATAGATAGAAAGCATGTTGTATTGCATAATTAATTACGCTATCTTTCATGCATTTGAAGAGCCTGAAACAATGGATCAATCAAGGTTTGTATGTCCTTTATATAAAATACTTAACTTACCTCAGATGAGAGAATAACATGCTCATCATATTACCCTACGATATTCTTGAGCTTTCTCCCGTTACTTTCAATAAATTAGATTTTGGACAAACCATTCAACCATTTGTCTTATCTTCAACATTCATTTTGTCACTATAGATTACCGCATGTTGAAAATTATATTAATTAACCTTCATGATTTCTTTATTAATATCGTACCATTTAGAGCCATCATTTTTAGGATTCAAATCTTTCAAACTTGCAATAAATATTAAGTGCATTCATGGACACGCTATTTTCTTCTGCTGAGCGGGTTTCCATAGTTTTGATACTATCTTACACACTATTCGCCCTATACTTGTGATAAGTTTTGATTCCTCAATTTGGACCATTAAGATATAACCACTACATTTTGTCCATGTATTTTCTTCCATTAGATGTTACAAACTAATAAAAATTAATGAACTAACATCTTTAAGGAAAAATTTATAACGACCCGAAATTTTCGATCCCGAAAATTTCGGATAGTTAGGGAAAAGAAGAAAGAGATAGAAGAAAATGAAGAAACAGAAACACCAACATATCACATTCGTAGCGGATAAAATATAACATCATATAAAATAACAGTTATACAAAGGTAAAATTGTATTAGTTAGTTACATCATTACATCAGAGTTACAACATTTACACAAACCTTGGACACTAAAAAAACAACACGTCCCACATAAATTCAATGATATACACAGCGGAATACACTCCATACGTTCCAGCCATCCAGTTCGCCTCCTGAGCTCCAGAACGTCCTTACCTGAAAATCTATAATACTCGGTCTGACCCGAGCATTACATCAAAGTAACACCCGAGTCAGGCTGGAAACCAGCGTGAGTAAACCCATCAACATGAAATACTAGAACAATAAACTTATTTTAGACCTGGGGTAACTCGTACCTTATTACAAGTAAACAACTCGTATAGTCAACACTTATTTCCATAATTCAATATCAAAGTACCCAACTTAGTTTAAATGGTCCAAATTATCCCATACATGCCTATTGATTTCACAAATCAAGTCTATATAGAACCACTGTATGTTACAGATCGAAGTGGATTTGGGTATTTACTAATACCCGACCCCGGTCTCTTCGAATTCAATACCATCATAACTCCAGTTATTCAAGTGAAATACAATTTAATTTTAAATACAGGATGTCACTTTTACACAGCAATTCATCATCGATAGATAACCATATCATCAATTTCCACTCAAACATATTATATCACAAAACATTTCATATCAGAGATATCAACCAATTCAATGCATTTAACATCATCCAATCGTCATAAGCAAAATTATCACTTCCAAAATTAATTCAATTTTATCTCTAATCAAATTAATTACTAATCTTTAATCACTTAGATTATCCTTACTTAACATTAACTAATTACAAACCAATTAATTAATCATCTTTTAATCATCCATCTTAATTAATCGTTTTGATTAATTATCCTTTAATTTCAATAAGTCATTAACTCTTAATTAATTACACAAATTAATTTTCCTTTACCCATCCATATTAATTACATTGATCCTTAATTAATTACTCAAATTAATTATTTTATAATCACTTCATTGATTAATTATCCCTTAATTAATCATACTCATTATTTAGCTAATCATTGATTAGTTTCCTTAATCAATCAATCCTTAATTAATTATACTAAGTAATTAATCCTTAATTACTTCCATTAAGTAATTATCCTTAAATTACTTCTCTTAAGTAATTTTCCTTCTATCAATTTCATTCAGTAATTATTCATTAATTACTGAGTACTTATACTTTATTAATTACATTTAGTAATAAATTTTACTAAGTGATTGCCTTAATTAATTTAAAATTAATCAATGGGTTATGGGTTTAAACTGATTACATCAATTAATTATCTCTAATTAATTAAGCAATTATACTTTAATTACTTTTATTAATTATGACAGCCCTGGTTAATCAAGTATGTAGAAATTTAGGTCATTTGAATTTTTATTTTTTTTTAAAAAAAAGATATATAAATAAATAATTAAATAAACTAATATATAAAAACAGTTTTCTGAAATATATGTTTATACTGTGAAGATGTATGTGGTGGTGCATGTGCACATTGTTGCAGTGTACAAATTAGAGCAAGCAATTCAGTAAGAATCTTGCAAGGAAAAAAAATATATACAACAATATAAATAAGTACATAAATAAATCAGTGCATGACCATCAAGTATGTATGCATCATAGCTGAATGAAATGCATGAATATCCTGAGAAAATTTTAGCTCTAACTTTCATAGCATGAGTGAAAACATAGTAGTTTGTGTGGGTAGAGAAAATATACACACATAGGGATACACATGCATATACCCAGTAGTTAGCAGAAACACACACCTAGCTGGCCGTTCAAATAAAAATTATATGCATAACTATCACCCAGAAAAGACAAGGAATGCCTGAGCCAAAGAATTCATGCATGAAATGTGTGAAAGAACTTTGCCAAAAAGGGTTAAGACAGGGAAAAAGGAGAACTGCAGGGAGAGGGTAAATTGTTGGGTGAAATTAGGGAATAATGATGGAATTTCCGATGAAAATAAATTACCTAACTAACCTTAAAACCCTAACAACTCCACTATATACCATACTATCTCCTACGGGTGCACATTGGAAGGCCAGAAATCAAAACACAGAAAAGGGAAGTAAGCAACAGGTTAAGGAGAAAAAATGGCAAACTTGAATCAAGACCTAAGAAGAAGAAACATGGTGAGTAAATCCTCACTTGGCAAGGCATTAAGACCTTTGGAAGGCAGCCATAAAAACCTTTAGCTTATCTTGATTTTTCTGTGATGTTTATATGCATTTTAGTTGACAATTTCCTTTAGTTTCTGGGCTTTGTGTTTTGCAGTGCTTTGTTACTATTTAAATTATGACTTGATTGTACATGTTAATTTAATGATAGCATGATAATAACTGACTTACTGGTGGAATTCTAAGTTTGAGAAAAATATTTTTGGTTTAAGTATATACTAGCAAGAAAAGTAGGGTGCAAGGCAGTAAGGGGAAGGGAATCCTCTGGCTTATGTCTTGCATTTGAAAAGATGATTGAGATACATTGGAAGTTCCACATGTTAAATCTTGATGCATCATAGGGTACCCTCTGGAAATAAGGTTATTGAGAAAATACATTATAATGCATGGGGATGGCTACAAGGACCTTATTGCTAGAGAACCCTAGTAGCATTCCATTTGGAAATGCTTTGAGTTATGCTTCAACCAAAAATATGTTTCTGCAGGAAATTAACTTGAAATGACTTTCAAATATGAGTGATGGTTGAATACATGGGTTACTGAATGGTTGATGGATGTGTAAAAACTGCTTGTATGCATAGATTAGGGGCACAACAGGGTGGGACATGACACTGCATAGGCAATAAGGGGTCATGGGAAAGAATTTAGTAATTAAACTCAAGGCATGGGTCACCTCTATCAGGTTGGATATGAGGAAAGGGGGTATGACATGGTAGTTGGCTTGCATCAAGGTTGGGGTGTAAGTTTGCACATGACATGTTTATGTCCAAAAGCTAGTAGTGCACTGGAAAATCAAACAGTAGCTTCCAGGCAGTGTGCACCAGTGCAACTACAAAATGTGATACTGGACTCTTAAAAGAAAAATGTGTTATGGATTGATAAGCAAAGATGTATATGCTAAGAGTATGGTGAGTACTGGTATGCAGACCAGTTTTGATGCTTTAGCTAAATGGTAGGAGTTTTGCTTGTTCAATAGTTATGAAATGCCTGTATGATTTGTATGATGGCTGCTATGAATTCTTGAAATAAGAATCTTTGCTAAAGAATTGGTTTAAGCACTCATACATGCATTTAACAATTCATTCATTTCACTATAAATACACAACCAAAAATGAGTACCTGATGAAAGGGGTTAACAATTTGGGTAAAACAGTTAGTATCTGAACTTAAGTTGATATGGAATCAGTTTCATAAATCTTATGTACTTGTCAATTGAACTTACTCATACCAGATTTCAATCTGACCTGTTTGTTGCTTGCATCAAATGGGTGTTTCACTTGCATGGTGAAGCAGACCCTGAGATGGTTGCAGGAAGAAAGGATGCTAAATAGTAAGATGCAGTCATATGATGCTTGAAGGAATTGCAAACTAACTAAGCTAGGATTTTGTAGGAGAGTAGTTCTTCTGTTTTGTTTTCAGTAAAAGCTTTATGTAGTGATGTTTCAAATTATGCAAGGAAAAACTTTATTATTATGTAAAGAATGATTGGGGAAAAGCATGTTGTAATGAACATTATTTTCAGTAAAAGGTGATAAGGCCTTTTGCTTTATGTTAGAAACTGTGAACATACTTATTTCTTGAGAATTAGATAAGGAAATTGGTAGTGGGTCTGAAGCATAAGTAAACTAGTATGCTTATGTATTAATTTGTTTAGGAACACCTAGAACCTGTTCATCTAGTCACCATTAACATCATGAGATAAGAAATACCATGGACAGAGAAAGAAAAGAATAACATAGAAGGGGTAACTCAGAAGTAAAACTGCATTTGGGTAATTATTGGTATAAGTGAAATTTGTAGATTCAGTTAATTCATTTCAGAATCATACCTAAACGAAATTAGTCCCCTTAAGGACCAAAGAGGCAGTAAACTGCAGTTGTGCATGACTATGTGCACACAGTTGCACAGAAACATGCACAATCTCAAATTGGTCATTGAAAGGGAAAATTTTGGTAAGTTAAAATGCTATGAGTTAGTTCCCATATTTCACTTAATACACCAATGATAAACACAAGGAAACAAGTAGGAATTAGTTGAATGAATGGCGCAGAGGTTCAAATAGAAGGGGTCTTCTTGGTTGTTTTGTTGTGAATGATTCAGTTTGATTTTGCTAAAAAAAAATAAATGGGCTGAGTTACTCAGAACATAAGTATAAAAAAAAAACATACTCTAGTGTAAAAACTATGTGACTAATCAAATAGTTTTTACAATGAGGTGTATCAATATTTTTATATTGATTGGAGTGGATCTTGGGAAGAAAAAAAAAAGAAAGAAAAAAAAAAAGTAAGAAAATAGTTGGTCAGAAAAGAAGGCAACCCTAATTAGCCCAAACTAAATTGTGTAAAAAAAAAATGACAAGCAGGAAGGGGTTGTCTCAATTGGTATCAGAGCTATATTAATAAATACATAGCTGAAATAAATATTTGTTTGAATCTGTATGCCTTGTTTGCATTGTTTGCTGCATGTTTGAGTTAGTTTGCCTGTTATAAACAAATAAGTTCATTGTTAGTTTCAAAAAGCAAAAGTAGTGAATAAGAATCAGAACTAACTACATTAGAAATGTTCAATAGAGGCCCAGAGGAGTTAGAATCAATCCCCAAGCCACATGAGAAAGAGAAAATGGTCAATCTTCTAATACCACTGAGCAAGCAACTAGAATGGCTGCTGGTCCCCCAATGATTAACATGCAAGATTTTGTTCAAATACTGAGGGATGGAATGGCACCTAGGGTAGATAACCCATATGAGGAGCTGTCCAAATTGCTTAAAACATATACAAATCTGGGAGGCAGTAGCTTTGATGGCACAGAAAATGCCATAGGGGTCCAGGCATGGTTAAGAACAGTGGAAAGGATTTTTGGAGATATGCAAGTCAATGATCAGAGGAGAAGGCAAATAGCTTCAAGACAGCTGAAAGGCATAGCTTTGGACTGGTGGGAAGTGATTATTGCAGGCAGACAAGAACAAGAAGTCACATGGAATCAGTTCAAAGAGATGCTAGAAGCCAGATTTGTCCCAGCATCAACAAAAGCTTCATTGCTTGAGGAATTTATCAAGTTGAGACAAGGATCTATGAGTGTTACTGAATACACCCAGAAGTTTGAAGGGTTGTCTAAATATGGGACAGTGTTAATTCCAGATGAAACATCAAGGAATGCTAGGTACATTCAAGGGTTGAATGCTGGATTGAGTAGAGCCATGTTGCCATATAAAGATAGAACATTTGACCAAGTTATGGATTTGACACTGTCATTTGAGCAACATGACAATGCCAGAGAAAAGTTCAAGAACTTCAGGAATAACAAGAAAGGGAAGAATAGAGCACATCCATATGAGAGGAAGAAGGGAGAAGCAATGAACAAGGAAGGAAGTAAAGTGGCAACCTTTGACAACAAGAAATCTAAAGTAATTTGTTACAATTGTGGAAGGGAAGGCCATATTAAAACCAAATGCCAAGCACCCAAGTCAACTGTTCTTAGATGCTACAACTGTGGAAAAGAGGGGCACATGAAGAAGCAGTGTCCAGAGATGGCAAGAGTAGCTGTACTTGAGGGAAAAGGCAAGGCAATGGATGCACCAAGCCAAGTGGAAGGTATGTTATTTATAAAAGGCATACCCATATCAGTTGTTTTTGACACAGGAGCCACGCATTCTTTTATTTCATATGATATAGTTCAGAAATTAGGGTTAATATGTATTCTTGTTGATAAACCACTGCATATTGATAGTCCCTTAGGTAGCTCCTGCAGTACTCACATGAAATGCATGCAAGTAGAAATAAGCATGGGTGGTCACACCTTTATCTCAGAATTATATGTGTTGAATTACCCCAAGCTGGGTGTCATATTGGGAATGGATTGGTTAAAGAGCTTTTGTGCTATTATTAATTTAGGAAATTCTACTCTTTCACTATAACTTCCTGATGGAAAGAGGATTGTGGTTATGTATGAGGCAGCCAAGGATAGGGGTATGGGAAAGGTATTCAACTTGAACAGTGGTGAAGTTGAATTAAGTTTAAATAAGATACCCATAGTTAATGAATACCCTGATGTGTTTGGTGAAGTAAATGGCATTCCTCACAACATACCAGTAGAATTTCAAATAAGACTTAAACCAGGAACAAGCCCTGTCATTAAGAGACCAAATAGGATGAGTCCTAAAGAACTGAGTGAGTTGAAGAAACAACTAGAGGAATTAGAACAAAAAGGTTTTATTAGGCCTAGCAGTTCAAATTGGGGATCACCACTAGTGTTTGTTAAGAAACATGATGGTTCCTTAAGAATGTGTATAGACTATAGGGGACTGAATTCAGTCACTATCAAAAACAAATACCCTCTACCTAGGATTGATGATCTCTTTGATCAACTAAACGGTGCTAAAGTATTTTCTAGACTTGATTTAGCAACTGGTTTCCACCAAATGAAAGTAGAAGAGGAAAGCATCAAATATACAGCTTTCAACACTAGGTATGGCTTGTATGAATACTTAGTAATGCCATTTGGTTTGACAAATGCACCATCCTATTTTGTATATTTGATGAATAGAATTTTCAGAGATTATTTGGATAAATTTGTGCTGATTTTCATTGATGATATATTAGTGTATTCCAAGACAGATAATGAACATGAAGAGCATTTGCATATGGTACTGAGTAGACTAAGGCAACAAAATCTTAAAGCCAAGTTTGCAAAATGTTCTTTTTGGAAGAATGAAATAAAAATTTTGGGCCACATAATTTCTCAAGAAGGAATCTCAGTAGATCCAAGTAAAGTCATGGCAGTGCAAGCATGGAAAAGACCCAGCAGTGTCACTGAAATCAGATCATTCATGGGTATTGCTGGATACTACAGGAGATTCATAAAGGATTTTGCTAAAAAGGCAATTCCACTAACCAAGTTAACAAGAAAGGACCAGCCTTTTATGTGGACTGAGAAGTGTGAAGAGGCATTTAACCAATTAAAGGAGGCATTGATGGAAGCACCAGTGCTGAAAATCCCAGAGGGCAATGATAATTTAGTGGTATATACTGATGCATGTGGATCAGGTATAGGAGCTGTCCTTATGCAAGATGGTAGAGTAATAGCTTATGCATCAAGACAATTGAAACCCAGTGAAACCAAGTATGCAACACATGACTTGGAATTGGCAGCAGTGGTATATGCACTAAAGCTTTGGAGACACTACCTGTTAGGAGCAAAGTTTGGACTTTATACTGATCACAAGGCTTTAAAGTATTTATTTTCTCAAAAAGATTTAAATATGAGACAACATAGGTGGGTGGAATTTCTTGCTGCCTATGATTTGGACATTATGTACACTCCAGGAAAAGCAAATAAAGTGGCAGATGCATTAAATAGACAACATGCCAAGTTGGCTACACTGTTGATACAGGAGTTTAAAGGGTTGTTAACACTGACAGATGTAGAGATAGAATACATGGGAGAACAAGCAATGGAGGTGGGTAAGGATGTGGAGTATTATGGTAAGCTCAGCCTTATTACAATAAGGTCAGATTTAGTGGAAGAAGTGAACCAGTCACAAGACACTGATGTGTTCTTGAGAGAAAAGAAGGAGTTGTTAAAAGGGGGTGTAAAGCTTGACAAGTTTGAATTGGATGAAAAAGGATGTGTGAGACATAAAGGAAGGTTATGTGTACTTGATACAGAGGCACTTAAAAGGAAAATCATGGATGTTCATCACAAATCAAAGTACACCATACATCCAGGTGGCACAAAAATGTATCATGACCTAAAAAGAAGCTATTGGTGGAAAGGAATGAAGAGAAGTGTGGGTGAATATGTGGCAAAATGTATGACTTGTCAACAAGTCAAGGCTGAGTATCAAAGACCCAGTGGACTGCTGCAACCCTTGGAAGTTCCAAGATGGAAATGGGAAAGCATATCAATGGATTTCATTGATGGCTTGCCAAAATCAAAGAAAGGAAATGACAGTATTTGGGTGGTGATGGACAGACTAACCAAATCATCACACTTCATACCAGTAAAGAGTGATAGAAATGCACCAAAACTAGCACAAGTTTTCATGAAAGAGATAGTAAGGTTACATGGGGTACCTACCACCATTATTAGTGACAGAGATACTATATTTACATCTAAGTTCTGGAGTAGCTTTCAACAGGCAATGGGGGTTGAGTTGTGCTTGAGCACAGCCTACCATCCCCAAACTGATGGTCAAACAGAGGTAGTTAATAAATTCTTGGAAGATCTGCTTAGAGCTTGTGTGTTGGATCATGGTGGGAATTGGGAAGACTACCTACATTTGGCAGAATTTGCCTACAACAACAGCTACCAAAGTAGTATAGGAATGGCACCCTATGAGGCTTTGTATGGAAGGCCTTGTTTGTCACCTGCTTGCTGGTTAGAGGTGGGTGATAGAGTAATGTTGGGACCAGATCATGTAAAAGAGACAAATGATAAAGTTTCACTGATCAGATAGAGGATGAAGGCAGCACAAGACAGAATGAAATCATATGCAGATAGGAGAAGGAAGCCACTTGAATTTGAGATAGGAGAATGTGTGTACTTAAAGGTTTCACCAATGAGGAAAGTGTTGAGATTTGGCAAGGCAGGGAAACTAACCCCAAGGTATATAGGACCATATGAGATTATTGCAAGAATAGGAAAGATGGCCTACAAGTTGAAATTGCCAGAAGAGATGAGTGGAATACACAATGTATTTCATGTATCACAATTGAGAAAATATGTGCATGATGAAGCTTCAGTAGTTCAGCCACCAAGTAAAGTGGAAGTTAGACCTGACCTGGTGTATGAGAAGAAGCCAGTGGGCATTACAGCTAAGGAAGATAAGAGATTGAGAAACAAGATAATTAAACTGGTAAAAGTGAGGTGGAGTTTGGACCCTAATGACTGCACATGGGAGGTTGAAGACAAGATAAAGGCTCAATACCCTCAATTATTTGCAGCAGCTAGTTAAGGCAGAAGTATTTTTAATATTCATGCTTAAATTTTCTTAGTTGAACATGACATCCAATATTATGTGTGCTGGTTTGTTTTGGTTGAATTAAGAATATGTATTTATGTTTGACCCCTAATTTACATGGCAAGAAGTGTTAAATTGTGGGACACAATTTCTTAAAGAAGGGGTGTATGTGACAGCCCTGGTTAATCAAGTATGTAGAAATTTAGGTCATTTGAATTTTTATTTAAAAAAAAAAAGATATATAAATAAATAATTAAATAAACTAATATATAAAAACAGTTTTCTGAAATATATGTTTATACTGTGAAGATGTATGTGGTGGTGCATGTGCACATTGTTGCAGTGTACAAATTAGAGCAAGCAATTCAGTAAGAATCTTGCAAGGAAAAAAAATATATACAACAATATAAATAAGTACATAAATAAATTAGTGCATGACCATCAAGTATGTATGCATCATAGCTGAATGAAATGCATGAATATCCTGAGAAAATTTTAGCTCTAACTTTCATAGCATGAGTGAAAACATAGTAGTTTGTGTGGGTAGAGAAAATATACACACATAGGGATACACATGCATATACCTAGTAGTTAGCAGAAACACACACCTAGCTGGCCGTTCAAATAAAAATTATATGCATAACTATCACCCAGAAAAGACAAGGAATGCCTGAGCCAAAGAATTCATGCATGAAATGTGTGAAAGAACTTTGCCAAAAAGGGTTAAGACAGGGAAAAAGGAGAACTACAGGGAGAGGGTAAATTGTTGGGTGAAATTAGGGAATAATGATGGAATTTCCGATGAAAATAAATTACCTAACTAACCTTAAAACCCTAACAACTCCACTATATACCATACTATCTCCTACGGGTGCACATTGGAAGGCTAGAAATCAAAACACAGAAAAGGGAAGTAAGCAACAGGTTAAGGAGAAAAAATGGCAAACTTGAATCAAGACCTAGGAAGAAGAAACATGGTGAGTAAATCCTCACTTGGCAAGGCATTAAGACCTTTGGAAGGCAGCCATAAAAACCTTTAGCTTATCTTGATTTTTCTGTGATGTTTATATGCATTTTAGTTGACAATTTCCTGTAGTTTCTGGGCTTTGTGTTTTGCAGTGCTTTGTTACTATTTAAATTATGACTTGATTGTACATGTTAATTTAATGATAGCATGATAATAACTGACTTACTGGTGGAATTCTAAGTTTGAGAAAAATATTTTTGGTTTAAGTATATACTAGCAAGAAAAGTAGGGTGCAAGGCAGTAAGGGGAAGGGAATCCTCTGGCTTATGTCTTGCATTTGAAAAGATGATTGAGATACATTGGAAGTTCCACATGTTAAATCTTGATGCATCATAGGGTACCCTCTGGAAATAAGGTTATTGAGAAAATACATTATAATGCATGGGGATGGCTACAAGGACCTTATTGCTAGAGAACCCTAGTAGCATTCCATTTGGAAATGCTTTGAGTTATGCTTCAACCAAAAATATGTTTCTGCAGGAAATTAACTTGAAATGACTTTCAAATATGAGTGATGGTTGAATACATGGGTTACTGAATGGTTGATGGATGTGTAAAAACTGCTTGTATGCATAGATTAGGGGCACAACAGGGTGGGACATGACACTGCATAGGCAATAAGGGGTCATGGGAAAGAATTTAGTAATTAAACTCAAGGCATGGGTCACCTCTATCAGGTTGGATATGAGGAAAGGGGGGTATGGCATGGTAGTTGGCTTGCATCAAGGTTGGGGTGTAAGTTTGCACATGACATGTTTATGTCCAAAAGCTAGTAGTGCACTGGAAAATCAAACAGTAGCTTCCAGGCAGTGTGCACCAGTGCAACTACAAAATGTGATACTGGACTCTTAAAAGAAAAATGTGTTATGGATTGATAAGCAAAGATGTATATGCTAAGAGTATGGTGAGTACTGGTATGCAGACCAGTTTTGATGCTTTAGCTAAATGGTAGGAGTTTTGCTTGTTCAATAGTTATGAAATGCCTGTATGATTTGTATGATGGCTGCTATGAATTCTTGAAATAAGAATCTTTGCTAAAGAATTGGTTTAAGCACTCATACATGCATTTAACAATTCATTCATTTCACTATAAATACACAACCAAAAATGAGTACCTGATGAAAGGGGTTAACAATTTGGGTAAAACAGTTAGTATCTGAACTTAAGTTGATATGGAATCAGTTTCATAAATCTTATGTACTTGTCAATTGAACTTACTCATACCAGATTTCAATCTGACCTGTTTGTTGCTTGCATCAAATGGGTGTTTCACTTGCATGGTGAAGCAGACCCTGAGATGGTTGCAGGAAGAAAGGATGCTAAATAGTAAGATGCAGTCATATGATGCTTGAAGGAATTGCAAACTAACTAAGCTAGGATTTTGTAGGAGAGTAGTTCTTCTGTTTTGTTTTCAGTAAAAGCTTTATGTAGTGATGTTTCAAATTATGCAAGGAAAAACTTTATTATTATGTAAAGAATGATTGGGGAAAAGCATGTTGTAATGAACATTATTTTCAGTAAAAGGTGATAAGGCCTTTTGCTTTATGTTAGAAACTGTGAACATACTTATTTCTTGAGAATTAGATAAGGAAATTGGTAGTGGGTCTGAAGCATAAGTAAACTAGTATGCTTATGTATTAATTTGTTTAGGAACACCTAGAACCTGTTCATCTAGTCACCATTAACATCATGAGATAAGAAATACCATGGACAGAGAAAGAAAAGAATAACATAGAAGGGGTAACTCAGAAGTAAAACTGCATTTGGGTAATTATTGGTATAAGTGAAATTTGTAGATTCAGTTAATTCATTTCAGAATCATACCTAAACGAAATTAGTCCCCTTAAGGACCAAAGAGGCAGTAAACTGCAGTTGTGCATGACTATGTGCACACAGTTGCACAGAAACATGCACAGTCTCAAATTGGTCATTGAAAGGGAAAATTTTGGTAAGTTAAAATGCTATGAGTTAGTTCCCATATTTCACTTAATACACCAATGATAAACACAAGGAAACAAGTAGGAATTAGTTGAATGAATGGCGCAGAGGTTCAAATAGAAGGGGTCTTCTTGGTTGTTTTGTTGTGAATGATTCAGTTTGATTTTGCTAAAAAAAAATAAATGGGCTGAGTTACTCAGAACATAAGTATAAAAAAAAAACATACTCTGGTGTAAAAACTATGTGACTAATCAAATAGTTTTTACAATGAGGTGTATCAATATTTTTATATTGATTGGAGTGGATCTTGGGAAGAAAAAAAAAGAAAGAAAGAAAAAAAAACAGTAAGAAAATAGTTGGTCAGAAAAGAAGGCAACCCTAATTAGCCCAAACTAAATTGTGTAAAAAAAAAAATGACAAGCAGGAAGGGGTTGTCTCATTAATAAGACCTGAATTTAATTAAGATAGGTCATTTATCTGAATTAGATTCTTAACATATTTTTTTAGGTGATAGCTTGAAAACAAAATCATTTGAGAATACTTTTATTTATATAAAGTTTAATTACTCTTACCTTTATCACAACTTAATTCAAACATCATCTTATTATTTTTGAAAACACATAATAATCTAATTCCAAAATTAAACTTATGTATATAACTACTTTTAAATCAAACAATTTAAAATCATTTAATTTTCATTTAAAGCTTGAAATTTGTTTAACAATTACTTTGCTTAAAACTTTGTTAATACACTTTGAAAAAAAAATTAATAAAAATTACTTTGCTTTAAAAATCCTGTACATGCCTTTAATAAAATTTCAAACCAGTCAACTACAATATGAAACCCGAGACCAACCAAAACTTCTCGAGCAAAAACCCACGCCATATCACTTCCATTAACACATGAAAAAACTCGAGGTCATCACGAGAAAAATCATCATTTTCTCGAAGCATAACTCAGCTTCAATTCTCAGACATATGATGGCACAGGTGTACGTGCATAGATGGTCGGAGTATCTCTGACCCTTGCTACATCCTCCGGTAAGTCGACGACAATATTCTCACCTATGATTCCGACCTCCAGAACAACAAAACAATCACCAGAACGAAAATGAACAGTTCAAATGAAAACCCAGAACCAAGACGATCACCAAAACTTCCCATCATCGCCACCACAGACCGTCAGAAAATTCGACAATCATTCCACCCCTTCGCTGGATCCTTATGCTATTATCCCCCTAATCTGGATCGAGCCCGACGCATCGACGATGTCGCAAAGGCCTTCAAAACAACCACGATAAAAACCATGCTTAAACCCTATATCCACTTCGATCAGTCAAATCATCCATAAAAAAAATCGAATCTAATTTTCCTAGACTCGCAACCCATTCAGCTATCTACCGGTCGAAAATTATTCCCCGTCTATGATTGGTTCGTTGGAATTTGGTAAAAAACCAATTTTCGATCAAACCGCTTTATCTCAACAACCAAAGACTTTAAAGTCTTGAATTTTACTTTAAAAATCCTGATTATCCATGTTGAACCCGACGATGTGGGTGAATCGAGCAATTATGAAACTCGAATTAAGACATAGTTTTGAAATCTTGCTGTATATCTTCTTCCCTGACCAGATTTGTCTTAATTTTATCTTAAAATATTTTTAGTAGTTAGAACTTGATTATACAAACGTAATTCATTTAGATCCTAAAGCCTAACATGGATTCTAGAAGAAGAAACTTGATTTTTAAACAGGTTTTGAAACCTGGAACTAAGAACAGAGGGATATCCAGACACGCACACACATAATACTTCATACACATATAAATTAATTTTATTTATATCATCATACATGCATGTTTCATATTATTCCTCATAGATTTACCAAATGCTAAAACAAGATATAACAAGTTAAAGAGTTACTCACAAATTCTGAAACCAGAGAAGCCTAGGAAATGTTTTCTTTGAATTTGAAAATCTGGAGTTTTCCACTTGCTTGATTGTTGAACTAAATCTCCCTTAGTTACTTGATTCAGAGTTGAACTTTGGAAACTTGTAAGGTTGATACAAGTTTGTTTTGAATTTTGTCTTCCCTAGGTTTGTTTCTTTACAGGTTTGTTTTTATGTTTTTGAGATGATCTACAGGTCGAAGTGGTCATCTGATTTAATTCATATTTCTTTTTGGTTTTGATTAGATGAAGAATGTTCTAAGTTGAAGCAAAAATTAGGATCTTGCTTTAGTTTGATTGTTTCAGTATTAGAACTTTTGAAATGAACTTGATTCTATGTTGAAAAGGTGGAAGTTGATAAAATTTTCAAATTTGTAAATTAGTGGCTTATTTCTTTGCTTTTAGAAAATGAGACGGGAAAAAATGAACGAAGAAGAAGTAAGGCTATATAGATTTTAATTTTTGATTTATTTAAATTAAAGAAAATAAAATAAAAATGTGACACTTGCCACTAAACTCACTTAATTAGTTATGTTACTAGAGAGATTCACAAGTTAACACATGTAACTTTCATACAAAATTTGATTTTTAAATGTTTTTATAATTGATTTTCTAATTTATAAATACATATTTAATTTATATATATAAATCTCTTTAAAAAGAAATTAATATAAAACAATTTTATGTTTTAAATAAAATCATGAAAAATACATTTTAAAACCAAAGTATGATTTAAGATATAAATAACTATCCTTTGAATTTCAATTTAAATATCTAAATTCAAATTAAATTTCAAATTCAATTTAAAAATCAATTTGATACATACATATAATTTTAACAAATCCAATTTCCATTTGTCTATAATAATTATATTAAAATTTATATACATATAAAACAATTATCGTTATTGTTTAATATGACGATTTTATCAATTTTAATAAATTTATAATGGAGATTATCACATTTATTTGTTCAATTTATAAATCAGTATTTCAAGAGTTAAATCAGATAACTATCCAATTATCTGATACCCGAAAATCCGGGTTATCACATTCCTCCCCCTTTGAATCTTTTCGTCCTCGAAAAGGAACAGAGCCAGATTTATTAAAATGCTTAATATTAGTTAAAATTTCTCTTTGCACATTTTTAAAACACTTTAAAATCTGTATAATATTGTCAAAATAGTTTTATAAAAATATCATTTTATAACTCGATGTTTCAACAAGTCCATTATCGTTCTTACAGAAATTCGGTCATACGTTGATCAGGCATAGGACTGAAAATCTAGAAGTACTTAGCAGACCTATTTTCAACACCAAGTGAAAATACTTGGAAAAATAATTTTATTAAAAATACAGAAAACATTTTTGAAAGTAGAGGAAATATCTTTGGTGAGAATGCTCTGGAAATCATCACCCACATCCATGGTCGCAGTTAACCCGATAGTTACGTTGCCTTCCTGGCAAAATCTACAGATAAATGTAGGCACTCCGCGCCCCTCGATTACGCCATGGAACCCGCTACAGATCGCAGCTACAGGGTTACGTTGCTGTCATAGCAAAAACCCATATAACTGTAGGCCTCAGCGCCCTCGAATTTCGCTGCCAAAAGAATGAAACTTCTCCACTCCACTTGACCATAGATCGCAGTCTACCGATGTTACATCGCCTTTCCGGCAAAATCAAGCGTAGACCATTGACACTCACCTCCACACGATTTCCGCTATGGTCCATAGTAGATCGCAATGACATCGAGTTACACTGTCATCACAGCATAACTCAAATATCTCTGTAGGCATCAGCGCCCTCGACTTTCGCTACCACAATAATCCTCAGGAACTAGTTTGTCCGGACTCCTCACAGGATCAACTTTAGAGCCTCCCCCTCTTTGAGGCTCAAGGAAGTACCAACCTATGGTACTCTTGAGAAGTTCATTTCAAAGGAGCGCCTTTTTCTCCAGAGCCATTTTCAAAACACTTTATATTATACTCATATGGTATCTTCCAAATCATACACCTAGTATGGATCCCATATAAATATCTTTTTCTCAAAATCGATTATTTCAAAATCGGTAATTCTCAAACTAGGCTTTCCAAATCCCAATATTGATTTTACCCAAAAATCAAAAGCCTTTCCAAAATCCGTAGGTTCCATAAACCTTTCCTCCAAAATCATTCTCATAAGATCCTTTATATATATATATATATATAAATAAATATAACCTTGAAACATCTTTGGATCATTTCAAACTTGTATAAAACCCCTTTTTATACTTCAAATACTTTCAAAAATCCTTTCTTTCCGGCAAAAGATTCAACAAGGGGAGTTTATCATATATATAACAAAGATACATAACTTGGTTTATGCCATATCAAATATTCAAATTTGATTACTCTTTACAAAACCACTTACCATATCACTTACTTCCGTAAAGTAAATTTCTATTATAGAAATATTCAATTTCTACTTTATTTCATCATATATTTCACAAAATATACTCTTCATTTCAAAAATCATTTACAGTTTTTATCCATAAATTTTCAATATCAATTTCATTCAAACTTGTACGATGTACACATATCATACGTGCGCTATATCAATCTGATCGCTCACTCGATCATACAATTTCATTTCCGAACTAGTATCGTCCACCCGACTTCCTAGTGCTGACTCAGATCTGGTTTCTTGATCAGAAACCATTATTCTCCTTGCATAGCCATAACTATGATAGAGAATATCCAGAACCAATCAACAATCCATCTCCAGATTCGCCGTCGAAAATCGAGTGAAAAATCCCAACTCGAATCGATAGGCAATCTCAAAATTATGTGCTCGAATCTGGATCAAATCACTATGCGAATAGAATAATATAAGTACATCTTACGTATTTATCCTCATTGATTATTAACCAAATAAATTCTCTTTTCTATTCATATTCACTTATGATTTCTATACACTTATTCACAATTGCTTCAATCCCATTTAGACTATCACCTCAATTCTTATCTCAAATGGATATTTAATCATAAATAGTTTGAACTCTGTCCAGCTTAAATTTAGAAAATAGCTTGAAAAGTTTAAAAATAGATAAGTAGTTGAAAAATAATTATTAGTTTGTAAAATATCTGTAAAATAATTAAATAATGATAAAATAGTTATAAAATAGTTAAATAATTGTTAAATAGTTATTTCATCAAGTTAGGAAAACAGATTTAATACAGTTTAAATTAAAATAATTTATTTGAAAGTAGTCTAGAACCAAACCGTTCAATTCCCAATCTCCATTCCTATTAATTCAATTTAAATTTCCATTTCCATTTAACCGAATCTATATGATAATGCATGAAATTTCATCAAAATGTACATTCCTTGTGCTACATCATTTATAAGCTATCCATGCAATCACGTGCATGTTGAAACTATAAGAAAGTGCCTTAAAACTTTCTAGCTTTTTTGGTTAATTTGGCCACTTTGAATCTGGTATTTTAGTTTTAAACCTTGTTTTATTTCATTCAGGTCATTCCTTTTTATCAACATCGCCCTTCTAAATTATTATGCAATCATTCTTACATGGATGTACATATTTCAGCTCCATTCCCTAATATTTTAATGTTTTTTACATTGTCGAATACTGGTTATGTGAATAACTTTCCTACATAAGCCAACGTTTCATTTGCTTCAACAACTCGATCATACTATTTCTCGACTAGTTAAATGCTTTCTTTAAGTTATGAAGCTACCTAATTATACCCAAAATTGTAGGATTATTTTTGTAAGAAAAATATAGGCTCTCATGTGCTTTTTTGCATATTCCTGATGCATTTTCTATGGTAAGAATGTGAATTAATTATTTGTATCTTCTAAAAGTTCTCTTCACCAAATAATTGTACTAAATTATGAACTTGAAAGCGTTATTAATAATCTAAAAGTACTCCCTACGCAATATTTGGTTGCAATTTGATCTTGGATGATGAGCTCTGGGATAATCCTTTTCTATAGGATGCACCATGACAATATTATTATTCATCTTTCCATAAAAAATTTCTTTTTATAATTGGAACCATAATATGAAATATTAAATTTTGTCAACATTTTCCAATGAGAATCTTTTAGAGTTTTTGCACTTTATATAAGGGCAAATGCTTATGTCGACATCGAAAGGTGCGCTAATTACAAAACTATTTCAGAAGAAGTAGTAAAATGCTTATCGATTAATTGTCAATTGTCTATACAATGAACAATAATCACTAGACAAAGAAAACAGTAGAATAGAGAACACAAAGATGTAACGTGGTTTGATCAAATCACCTGTAAACGATCCTGACTCGACCTTCGAAAATCGGCACAGAATACGACACTCGTATTCAAATGCCACAGATCCAACGTCGAGTCTGGTTCGCTGGAGCTTATAACACATTAAGTATAACAATATAGTGGAAGAAAGGAAATGAATATCAATATATACAACATTGATACAATATCTGATACAATATGATACAACAGAATGATACAATAGATATCAATACTATCAGAGATACAAGACACATCAGAAGGAATATCTTCAATAGAACGTATCTCCAAATCAATGCTCCAATCCAAAGCTAGCTCGAACTTCAGATCAAGTTGCATAAAGCTAAGCAAGGTCAGTCGTCCAAGACTGAAGAAGATACCAAAGACTGAAAGCTACATGTCCAAAGACTTCGAAGGCTATTGAATCAATTCCTATTACTTGATTATCTGAAGACCCAACTCTAGACTGTCCGTGTGGAAAATTGTGGGCACCTAGAGTTTAGAAAAGGAACAATAAACTCCGGGCCAGTCGTGAGACTGGTGTGAGCAAACAAAACATTTTTATCTTCTGAAACAACAACAAAAGCTTTTAAAGTTCAAATCCACAATGCTTTTTGGAAAATGAAACTACCATAAGGCCTCCCGACACACACACAATGCAATCACACAAACGTGGGAGATTTCTCCTTATGATAGTCAAATATGCTTACTATGCAAAAATCCTTTTTGATATTATTATTAGTGCATAGGGGAAAACATTTCGAAAGTATAATATAAATCCTAGCAAGCATAGGTACCATTATACTATGCCTACTATAACTACCACCTGAGGTGGCAGGTAATACAACTGCAATCGTAAAGGGCTCATATTGGATGATTGGATTTCCAACAAATGTTCAGGCTAAAGAACTTCCTATTGCCACATGGTAACGCCTCTGGAGGGACGCCCCGAGAACCTTCCCGGCTCTCTGCCAACACAAGGCCGGTTACTCCCTACTCGGGAAGTAAAACCTAAGATATGCCACCCCCGGTCGTTTGCGACCTTTATCCGAGGGCCCTCGACACCAACAACATCACATAGTAATAAATATACTACAGTGTCTACATGAGTAAGTATTTAGGCTCCATACCATGATACCACCCTTTTCCAGAAGGAATGGTCATACCCTAGGGGAGCTACCCCTGAAACCTTGCCGCATCTTTCCTGTTTTGACCATTACTGTGATATCCCGGAAATTTTAGCAATATCAATTTAATAATCTATATTTAAAATTAAATTGATTTGATAAAATTTTAATAAAAATTTACTTGATTTAATAATCCAATTAAATAAATGTGTAATCAATGAATTTTATCTTTTAAAAGCTGACAATTGTTTTCCTATTTATAATGTATGTATGTATATTTATATATATTTTGTGAATGGATAAGTTTGATTTGAAGTTAAATGAACAAATACAATATGATTTTTAAAATTCTAATATTCATTTGATAATTTGAAGATTATTATTTTATTTAATAAATAACTAAATGGTTTAAAATACTTAAAGAAATTATTTTAAAATTGTATAATTGCATTTTAAACATAGTTTAAATATTAATAAGATAAATAAAAGTTTATTTTATTTAAATATAGCTTAATAATTATAATTTGGAATTTTATGAAATTTAAAATACCCTTAAACATTAAACATTAAACATTAATGTATGTAATTAAGATTAATAAGACAAGTAATTTATGATTTCTTTTATAAATGATTTAAAATTGATAAATGAGTTATTTTCAAATAATAATGATAAATGTATAAATATGGATATGTTTTAAAAGACAATATTATTATTTTTAAATTTAAATATGTTAATATAAATTAGTTTTAAATTGAATTTTTAATTGTATGAATAGAATTTAAATTTGAATTTATTTTTAATTCAAATAAATAAACATATAAAAATCTTGTAAGTAAACTTTCATCTTTTAAATAAATTGTTTTACTTCATTTTCTTTAAAAAGGAATGTATATACATTTACATATGAAAATAACTTATACATAAATAAATACAAATAAAGAAAAAGGGTTTTTATTTACTTTTAAAATAAATAAGGAAAAAAAAAGAAAATATGTATGAAACAAGTGTTAATATTCTAAGTAACTAATGAGACATGTGTTCGCATATTAATATAAGTTGGAGACATGTGTCCTTTTTATTTTGATTTTCTTTTAATTTTTAAATAAATCATTTCACTTATAAAAGCATATTTTCTTCAATCCTCTTCTTTTCTAATCTTCAATTTTTTTTCCAAAGATAAATAGATTTGTTTTCAGCTGAATCAAATCTGAAACAAATTTGTATTCCAAAATCCCAAAAGTGAAATCATGTTAAAACTGAATTTCCTCCTCAAATTAAAATCCAGTTCAAAAAGATCATCAAACAAGTAGTCTCTGTTTTTTTTTAAAAAACCTGGGAATGTAAAAATGGAATCTGAAGCAAGTTTTATTCAAATTTAAAGCATTCAAATTCAAGAGATTTAAATACGTATGGAATCAAAGCCTGCATGCAAGTTCTAAATCAAGCATATGTCTCTACATTTCTTTTAACCTGGGAATAAAGTAAAATCTGAAGCGTGCATTTCCAATTAAAACAGGATCATGCATGCATACAAGTTTTTAACAGCAAGCTACTCAAGTTTTATCAAAAGCAATGAAGTCATGGCATTTCAAATTAAAGATTTCAAGAGCTCTCGAAACAGTTTTGAAAATTTATGCTCTGTCTTTCAAATGACAGGTGTGTAACTTCTTTTTCTTAAAATAAACTTAAGTATAATCTGATTTATGACTGAAATGAATATGCTTGTGAGTTTATATACCTGATAGAATGTTGATTTCTGTGTTTGTGAGTAACATTCATTTTTCATTTCAAAAGTTTAAGTATGAAACTGTTGTTTGATATATGACTTGTATATATTTACCTGGATATGATGTTAATTTGAATAATTAACCTCAGTAGTTTAAAAACTCAAGTATGGTTATAATAATGATGTATGTTTGTTCCTGTAATTGATTTGTATTGAGTATATGGGTATAAAGTATAAACTTACTATTTTAATATTATTACAGTACTTTTTTTTACTAAGTTCCAGGTCCAAAGTTTTAAAAAGAAAACTTATGCGTTTTTTTTAATTAATCTTTACTAACACAAGAGATTTGGTTAATGTACGACAAGTTTAAGGTTTTGTCTAAGATAAAAAAATAAAATAATGACTGCAGTTTACTGGAAACAAATGTAATAGCAAGGTAAACTGAAATCTAATAAAAACAAGATGATCATTTCTTAATTCCAGATGTTTCAATCAAAACTTTAAACTAAATTATGATTTTAAAAAAAACCAAATTTCAAATTTTAGTGTTGAAATTTGTGTGCAATGCTGTTTTGCTTCTGGGAAGTGAAAAACGGGACAGGTTGTAAACCTAGTTTCTATGCAGTGGGAAATTTTGATCGGCATGAATACTATAGTGGTTCGAGTGCAACTATTTTTGGGGAGGTAGTTTCTTGGGTGTTGAGGAAGAGGTGGACAGAGTTTCTACGTCTCCGATGGTCGGCGTTGAGGAGTCGAGCTGTTTTCAGGTTTGATGATGGGGTTGTTCCATACTGTTGCTGCCAGGCAAGTTAGTTTGGGGAAAACTCGAATTTGATTTCGAGTGAATTAAGGGGATTTGTTGGTGGCGATGTGATTCAGGGATGAACGTCGACATGATCGTTGACTGAGTGGTGGCCGGAGGTGGCCAAGAGCACCGTGCATGTGCACGGTGAAGAAGATGGAGTCAGGGTATTGTTGGGTTTGCAGTTTTTTTTTATGCTCGAGTAATACTCGACTAATTCGTGAAATTGCCCGAAGTCTTGAAGGGGTTTACTCGAAGAAAACAAGAGTGGTCTCGGGTATCTTAGTGGTTACAGTTTTCCAGAGAAACCTGAATGTTTTCAACTCTAAAATTTAAAAGAAAAATTTGAATCAAGTTTTAAAATAAACTTTAAAGCTTAAATTCTAAGTATGGATTCAAAACTAAGTTTGAATCCCAGTTTACAATGTAATTTAAAATTTATAAATTAAATGTTTAAACAACTTCAACAGAGTTTAAATATTTGAATTTAAGATGAAGTTTTAAATTTAAGTAGAGATTTAAGCATAAGTTTAAATCTGGAATCAAACTTCAATTTTGAAACAATGTTTTGAAAATAAAGGAAGTTTTAAAAAGAAATTTAAATGTTTAAACAAATTGGTTGTTCAAACATATTTAAATATGATTTGTATTTTGAAATGAATTTGGGGTTTAAATTTATTTTAACTTCTTTTATAAAATAAGAAATCTTTAGCATAAGATTTTAAAGGTTTTGAATGTTTTAAACTTTGTTAAAGTTAAGTTTAATTTCATTTTAAAATTAAATTTTAAATATAATTTGAAACAATTTTAAGTTAAATTGTTTAAAATTACTTTGTTAATGGTAATGTAAACATTAACAAGAGATGTTTTGTTTTCAAGTAAATAAAGGAATTTAATGAATTTTGAAACATTAAATTTATAAGGTAATTTAAATAAGATAATTAATTTATTTATTTAATTAATTAAAGATTTGAAATAAATTAATTAAGATTAATTAAATTTGTAATAAATATTAATTAATTTAAGTTAATTACTTAAGAAAAGTAATTAAAAGAATTAATGATAAGTTAATGAAGGTCATTAACTTGGGATTATTAATTAATTAATTAATGTAATTAATTTTGATAATTAATTGGATTAGTTAATTTAGATAATCAATTATGAAATTTAATTAAGTATGATTACTTTATGGAAATAATTAAAGATATTAATTACTCTTTGTAATTAATTTATTAATTGGATTAGTTTAAATTAATTAATTAAGTTTAATTAATTTAGAATAATCATTAAATGAGTTGATAAGTAATCAATGAGGAATAATTACTTAGAGAAGTAATTGAGTTAAGTAAATTACTGGAGGTAATTAATTGAAGTATGGTATTTTGGGATTAATTACTTTGTGTAATTAATAATGAGGATAATTACTTTGTGAAAATGATTAATAATTAATTACTTAGTGTGATTAATTTAAACATTGATTAATTAAGTCTTTTGAAAATAATTAAGTGGTGTAATTAATTAAAGGTAATTAATTACTAATGAAATAATCAAGAAGTGATTAATAAATATAATTATTTATTAAATGTAATTAATTAAGGAAGTACTTAAGGGTAATTAATTACTAAATATAATTAATCAAGAATGATTATTAATTGTGGTTTAATTAAGTTAATTACTTAATGTAATTAGTTTAAAAAAAAGTAATTAATTTAAATTTAATTAAGGATCATTAATTAATATAATTAATGATGTAATTAAATATTAATTAATTAAGATTTATTAATCAATGATAAGTGATTAAGGAAGTAATTAATTAATGTAATTAATTAAGGACTATTGTAATTAATTATAATTAATTAATTAATGAAGTAATTAAAGGTTAATTACTGATTTTGGTTAAGAATAATTAATTTTTAAAATTAATTATTCTTAATTACTTGAATGTAATTAAGGGATAATTAATCAAGGGTGATTAATTAAGGTAATTAATTTGAGGATAATTGATTGATTGATTTGTAATCAATTAATAGATAAGTAAGCAAGATTTAGATGATGAAGTAATTAATTTAATTCATTTTAAATTAATTAAAGAATAAGTAATTAATTTAATTCACTTTAAATTAATTAGAGATAGAAGTAATTAATTTAATTCATTTTAAATTAATTATAGATGGTGTAATTATAGATCTATGCTTGTGAATGGATGATATGGTTTACCCTGAATGGTTTGAATCTCAGACATGAGATAAATAGTGTTGTATGTTATGGATGCATGGGTTGCATTGTGGTGATGATATAAGTATCTATTGATGATGATAATATGGATTATCAATTTGTGATGATTACCTGTTTATGATAATATTGATTATCTATTATGATGATGTGAATTATCTATCTGTGTGTATATAGATAGTTTAAATTGAATTGTTTTAAAACTTTTAAAACAACTTGAACCTAAAAGACACGCTTTGGATTTCGATGAGACCGGGATCGGATTTCCATATTTGGAATCCGAAAACCACATCAATTCCAATTAAACGTTAGGTCGTTAATCCAAGTGGAGCAAGTGAAGACTTGAGGTGTAAGGGCTATACGTCAGTATAACTCTGTGGGTGATTCCATAATGAGTTTGACGGAATAGTGCTTATAGATTCGAAATGGTGAATCAGAGTGCAAGGGCTATGATCGTTGACTCTGAGGGTGATTCCAATAATGAGTGCAACGAGATAGTGCCTTCGGTTTCGTTCGAACCCGGAACGAACTTGTATGGATTGAATGCTTTCAGAACATCGTCAGGTGGACGATGAGCATTCTAAGATTTAATGTCCTATAAAGGTAATCGTAGCCTCAAGCCTCATCAACCGGGAATGGCTAATACAGGGGAGGTGCAGCAAGGCTTCTTGGATAGCTCCCACTGGAGAGCAAGATTGATCCCTGTCTAGAAGTCCCTTTATATTCGGCTGTGTGGGCGGTTGATTCGTGACAACTGCCGGGGTTGTCTTGTTCGGAACTGTTCAGTAAGGAATGGGTCCGGCTTTGTGTTGCAGGGGAGTGGGAGTACTCCTCGGTACGGTGATCTAGGCCACGTACTGTGACGGGCGGTACCCCAGTAGCCCTGCCATTGTATGGAATCCAAAATCCAATAAGTGCCAACGGTTTTGATTGTATTACCCACTTTTGTGGCTAGTAGCTGGAATTTAATAGATGTAACAATTTCGGCTATTTCATATTTACTTGAAAACCCTAGACCTATTATAATATCATCGGATTTCCTATCAAATGTTTTGGTTAGCGTAAGGTAAAAACTTTTCCATGTTTATGTGTGGGAAGTCTTACATGATACCTTTATTTTTAAAAGATTTTCGAAAGTTAAGCAACTTTAACTTATTACTCACACCAGACCCATGTCTGACCCGGAGTTTATTTTTGTCTTTCATAAACACTTGGGTACTCAAATTTTTACGAGTAGCCAAGGGATTTAGGTTAGGATTCAGGTTAGCTTTGACGAATTATGGAGAAGCAAATGGAGCAGGAGGCTTCTGCGAGTAGATATATATAGTTTTCCGTTGTGTTTTCTCTGAGTTGTCTCTGGTACTGATTTGAGTTGTAATAACTAGACAGGTGTTTATAACTGTCTAGTATGTGTTGTATTATCTGTGTACTCTGATAGTGTTTGTAAACTATGTAAATATTTTATGTTATTAATATAATTTATTCGTTCCGCTGTTTAGATTCTGATGTGTTGTTTTCTTCTTCTTCTCTTTCTTTCTATTCTCTATCCCTTTCTTTCTTATTAGCGATGCAATTTCCTGGAGTCTGGAAGTTGGGTCGTGACAGTGGCATCAGATCATTAGGTTGAGTGAATACCTAGGCTCTGGAGTGGTGTCTATCTTGAGAGAGCGTATTTGTAGTTTTGATATATATATATATATTTATTATTTCTACCTATCTGTTGGGTTACCTGTTCAGGTTTTCCAATATAAGTTATAAAGGTAGATAAGGTAGTGGTGTGTGTAACATGATTACTACCATTGGTTGGAGTTTGAATGATTGAGGTTGGAAGTGTATTTGTCGAGACTGTAGACCTAATACCGTCTCGAGTAAGTTGTACAGAGTGTAGAGATTTCATCGATCTCTGGAAGGTAACCTGTTAAGGTTCAGAGTTCATCTTTGAAGATGGATGAGTTGAGTTTGGATCTGTTGGTTGGCAGAAATGTGTGATGGTATTTTGATACCTCAGGAAGTAGTAGCTTCGTGATGAGATGCAGTAAATATGGATATTTCCGAAGATGTTTTCTTTGGAACAAATTAGGAAGTGTGTCTACTTCGATGTTGTGGTTGGGTTCAGCAGGATGTGGTGGTTGGCTTTGAGGTCCGAGTTTCTCGAAGAACTTCAGCTAAGGAAGTCTTTAGCATTGGTGTCAGCAGTTCAGCTCGGAGTGTCTGTGTTGGCAGAAGTTTTCTGGCTGAGTAATTTCTGAAGAGGAGTTCAGATGCAGCAGAGTGGACCCAATACTTTATTGAATTCGCTAATTAAGAGTAAGCTGTTCTGTTTGGTAAAGAGAGAACGGTTTTGTTTGGGAATTGGTCTATATTGCTCGCAAAAGTGATTTGCGATAGTTTGAGTTTTCTTTTGAGGTATTGAAGAATTTTTGGTTGTCTTCTGAGAAGTCGGAGGTTTGTCCACTTCTGAAGATTGGGTTTTCTTATCGACCGGATTCCAGGAGTGCTACCGATGGATCAGCTAGTAGAAGGAGGATTTCTCGAGATAGGTTTGGTGAAGCAGCTCAGGATAGATCAGAGTTGTGCAGCGGAAGCAGTTTGAGAGTATTTCTGTTTTGTCTTTTCTGGATAGAAGAAGTGAGTTTGTTCTTCTAATGGTTGAAGAGTGGAGTTGGTGATCTTAGTCTTGGGTGATCTTGAGGAGATCGTTCTGTTGGGTTGTTTTTGGTTCTGTTGTTTCTTGAAGCATCAGCAAGGGATTGAGCTGATCAGTTTGGATATTGGCAGCCCAGGATCATCCGAAGAGTTTTGTGGTTAAGAGATGAAGGAATTTGGATTCCTGAGTCGGAGATTTGTTTTGGATCTCTTCTGTGTTTTGGTTGGATTGGTGTTTGGTTTTCAAGAGTTGAATTGCCAGTTTGGATAATTGGATTCGATGAGATTCACGTATCTCTGAGGGAGTACGTGTATGAGTTATCTCTGGTAATGGAACCAGCTGTTCAAGAAGGTTTAGTGGTTGAGTCAGACTCGTCTGTAGTCTGATATCTTGTCTAGTTCTATAGATCTAGATGAGTAGAAGCTCTGTAGCTTAGTAGTTTAGATTGTTTGGGTTATATAGGGCGAGTATCCCGGTATATATATATATATATACTTGGGGAAACTCGAGAAATTTCTATCCAGAATTTTTCTGGATAATTAAATTTGTTTGATTAGATAAATTGGTTGCTTTGGTTGTTAGCATATGATTGATGTATGCTTGTGATTTAAAATTTAAATCTTTAATAAGATTATTAAATTACCTTTGCCTTTTAAATTCGGGGACGAAATTCTTCTAGGGGGGGGGGGGAGAAATGTGATATCCCGGAAATTTTAGCAATATCAATTTAATAATCTATATTTAAAATTAAATTGATTTGATAAAATTTTAATAAAAATTTACTTGATTTAATAATCCAATTAAATAAATGTTTAATCGATGAATTTTATCTTTTAAAAGCTGACAATTGTTTTCCTATTTATAATGTATGTATATATATTTATATATATTTTGTGAATGGATAAGTTTGATTTGAAGTTAAATGAACAAATAAAATATGGTTTTTAAAATTCTAATATTCATTTGATAAATTGAAGATTATTATTTTATTTAATAAATAACTAATTGGTTTAAAATACTTAAAGAAATTATTTTAAAATTGTATAATTGCATTTTAAACATAGTTTAAATATTAATAAGATAAATAAAAGTTTATTTTATTTAAATATGGCTTAATAATTATAATTTGGAATTTTATGAAATTTAAAATACCCTTAAGCATTAAACATTAATGTATGTAATTAAGATAAATAAGATAAGTAATTTATGATTTCTTTTATAAATGATTTAAAATTGATAAATGAGTTATTTTCAAATAATAATGATAAATGTATAAATATAGATATGTTTTAAAAGACAATATTGTTATTTTTAAATTTAAATATGTTAATATAAATTAGTTTTAAATTGAATTTTTAATTGTATGAATAGAATTTAAATTTGAATTTATTTTTAATTCAAATAAATAAACATATATAAATCTTGTAAGTAAACTTTCATCTTTTAAATAAATTGTTTTACTTCATTTTCTTTAAAAAGGAATGTATATACATTTACATATGAAAATAACTTATACATAAATAAATACAAATAAAGAAAAAGGGTTTTATTTACTTTTAAAATAAATAAGGAAAAAAAATAAGAAAATATGTATAAAACAAGTGTTAATATTCTAAGTAACTAATGAGACATGTGTTAGCATATTAATATAAGTTGGAGACAAGTGTCCTTTTTATTTTGATTTTCTTTTAATTTTTAAATAAATCATTTCACTTATAAAAGCATATTTTCTTCAATCCTCTTCTTTTCTAATCTTCAATTTTTTTTTCAAAGATAAATAGATTTGTTTTCAGCTGAATCAAATCTGAAACAAATTTGTATTCCAAAATCTCAAAAGTAAAATCATGTTAAAACTGAATTTCCTCCTCAAATTAAAATCCAGTTCAAAAAGATCATCAAACAAGTAGTCTCTGTTTTTTTTTAAAAAAACCTGGGAATGTAAAAATGGAATCTGAAGCAAGTTTTATTCAAATTTAAAGCATTCAAATTCAAGAGATTTAAATACATATGGAATCAAAGCCTGCATGCAAGTTCTAAATCAAGCATATGTCTCTGCATTTCTTTTAACCTGGGAATAAAGTAAAATCTGAAGCCTGCATTTCCAATTAAAACAAGATCAGGCCTGCATACAAGTTTTTAACAGCAAGCTACTCAAGTTTTATCAAAAGCAATGAAGTCATGGCATTTCAAATTAAAGATTTCAAGAGCTCTCAAAACAGTTTTCAAAATTTATGCTCTGTCTTTCAAATGACAGGTGAGTAACTTCTTTTTCTTAAAATAAACTTAAGTATAATCTGATTTATGACTGAAATGAATATGCTTGTGAGTTTATATACCTGATAGAATGTTGATTTGTGTGTTTGTGAGTAACATTCATTTTTCCTTTCAAAAGTTTAAGTATGAAACTGTTGTTTGATATGACTTGTATATATTTACCTGGATATCATGTTAATTTGAATGATTAACCTCAGTAGTTTAAAAACTCAAGTATGGTTATAATAATGATGTATGTTTGTTCCTGTAATTGATTTGTATTGAGTATATGGGTATAAAGTATAAACTTACTATTTTAAAATTATTACAGTACTTGTTTTACTAAGTTCCAGGTCCAAAGTTTTAAAAAGAAAACTTATGTGTTTTTTTTAATTAATCTTTACTAATACAAGAGATTGGTTAATGTATGACAAGTTTAAGGTTTTGTCTGAGATTAAAAAGAAAAAAAGAAAATAATGACTGCAGTTTACTGGAAACAAATGTAATAGAAAGGTAAACTGAAATCTAATAAAAACAAGATGATTATTTCTTAGTTCCAGATGTTTGAATCAAAACTTTAAACTAAATTATGATTTTTAAAAAAACCAAATTTCAAATTTTAGTGTTGAAATTCGTATGCAATGCTGTTTTGCTTTTGGGAAGTGAAAAAGGGGAAAGGTTGTAAACCTAGTTTCTATGCAGTGGGAAATTTTGATCGGCATGAAGACTATAGTGGTTCGAGTGCAACTATTTTTGGGGAGGTAGTTGCTTGGGTGTTGAGGAAGAGGTGGACGGAGTTTCTACGTCTCCGATGGTTGGCGTTGAGGAGTCGAGCTGTTTTCAGGTTTGATGATGGGGTTGTTCCATACTGTTGCTGCCAGGCAAGTTAGTTTGGGGAAAACTCGAATTTGATTTCGAGTGAATTGAGGGGATTTGTTGGTGGCGATGTGATTCAGGGATGAATGTCGACATGATCGTTGACTGAGTGGTGGCCGGAGGTGGCCAAGACCACCGTGCATGTGCACGGTGAAGAAGATGGAGTCAGGCTATTGTTGGGTTTGCAGTTTTTTTTATGCTCGAGTAATACTCGAGTAATTCGTGAAATTGCCCGAAGTCTTGAAGGGGTTTACTCGAAGAAAACAAGGGTGGTCTCGGGTATCTTAGTGGTTACAGGTTTCCAGAGAAACCTGAATGTTTTCAACTCTGAAATTTAAAAGCAAAATTTGAATCAAGTTTTAAAACAAACTTTAAAGCTTAAATTCTAAGTATGGATTCAAAACTAAGTTTGAATCCCAGTTTAAAATGTAATTTAAATTTTATAAATTAAAATGTTTAAACAACTTCAAAAGAGTTTAAATATTTGAATTTAAGATGAAGTTTTAAATTTAAGTAGAGATTTAAACATAAGTTTAAATCTGGAATCAAACTTCAATTTTGAAACAATGTTTTGAAAATAAAGGAAGTTTTAAAAAGAAATTTAAATGTTTAAACAAATTGGTTGTTCAAACTATTTAAATATGATTTGTATTTTGAAATGAATTTGGGGTTTAAATTTATTTTAACTTCTTTTATAAAATAAGAAATCTTTAGCATAAGATTTTAAAGGTTTTGAATGTTTTAAAACTTGGTTAAAGTTAAGTTTAATTTCATTTTAAATTTTAAATTTAAAATATAATTTGAAACAATTTTAAGTAAAATTGTTTTAAAATTACTTTGTTAATGGTAATGTAAACATTAACAAGAGATGTTTTGTTTTCAAGTAAATCAAAGAATTTAATGAATTTTGAAACATTACATTTATAAGGTAATTTAAATAAGATAATTAATTTATTTATTTAATTAATTAAAGATTTAAAATAAATTAATTAAGATTAATTAAATTTGTAATTAATATTAATTAATTTAAGTTAATTACTTAAGAAAAGTAATTAAAATAACTATGATAAGTTAATGAAGGTCATTAACTTGGGATTATTTATTAATTAATTAATGTAATTAATTTTGATAATTAATTGGATTAAATAATTTAGATAATCAATTATGAAATTTAATTAAGTATGATTACTTTATGGAAATAATTAAAGATATTAATTACTCTTTGTAATTAATTTATTAATTGGATTAGTTTAAATTAATTAATTAAGTTTAATTAATTTAGAATAATTATTATGAGTTGATAAGTAATCAATGAGGAATAATTACTTAGAGAAGTAATCGAGTTAAGCAAATTACTGGAGGTAATTAATTGAAGTATGGTATTTTGGGATTAATTACTTTGTGTAATTAATAATGAGGATAATTACTTTGTGAAAATGATTAATAATTAATTACTTAGTGTAATTAATTTAAGCATTGATTAATTAAGTCTTTTGAAAATAATTAAGTGGTGTAATTAATTAAAGGTAATTAATTACTAATGAAATTAATCAAGAAGTGATTAATAAATATAATTATTTATTAAATGTAATTAATTAAGGAAGTACTTAAGGGTAATTAATTACTAAATGTAATTAATCAAGAATGATTATTAATTGTGGTTTAATTAAGTTAATTACTTAATGTAATTAGTTTAAAAAAAAGTAATTAATTTAAATTTAATTAAGGATCATTAATTGATGTAATTAATGATGCAATTAAATATTAATTAATTAAGATTTATTAATCAATGATAAGTGGTTAAGGAAGTAATTAATTAATGTAATTAATTAAGGACTGATGTAATTAATTATAATTAATTAATTAATGAAGTAATTAAAGGTTAATTACTGATTTTGGTTAAGAATAATTAATTTGTAAAATTAATTAAAGATAATTACTTGAATGTAATTAAGGGATAATTAATCAAGGGTGATTAATTAAGGTAATTAATTTGAGGATAATTGATTGATTTGTAATCAATTAATAGATAAGTTAAGCAAGATTTAGATGATGAAGTAATTAATTTAATTCATTTTAAATTAATTAAAGAATAAGTAATTAATTTAATTCACTTTAAATTAATTAGAGATAGAAGTAATTAATTTAATTCATTTTAAATTAATTATAGATGGTGTAATTATAGATCTATGCTTGTGAATGGATGGTATGGTTTACCCTGAATGGTTTGAATCTCAGGCATGAGATAAATAGTGTTGTATGTTATGGATGCATGGGTTGCATTGTGGTGATGATATAAGTATCTATTGATGATGATAATATAGATTATCAATTTGTGATGATTACCTGTTTATGATAATACTGATTATCTATTATGATGATGTGAATTATCTATCTGTGTGTATATAGATAGTTTAAATTGAATTGTTTTAAAACTTTTAAAACAACTTGGACCTAAAAGACACGCTTTAGATTTCGATTAAACGTTAGGTTGTTAATCCAAGTGGAGCAAGTGAAGATTCGAGGTGTAAGGGCTATACGTCAGTATAACTCTGTGGGTGATTCCGTAATGAGTTTGACGGAATAGTGCTTATAGATTCGAGATGGTGAATCGGAGTGCAAGGGCTATGGTCGTTGACTCTGAGGGTGATTCCAATAATGAGTGCAACGAGATAGTGCCTTCGGTTTCGTTCGAACCCGGAACGAACTTGTATGGATTGAATGCTTTCAGAACATCGTCAGGTGGACGATGAGCATTCTAAGATTTGATGTCCTATAAAGGTAATCGTAGCCTCAAGCCTCATCAACCGGGAATGGCTAAAACAGGGGAGGTGCAGCAAGGCTTCGTGGGTAGCTCCCACTGGAGAGCAAGATTGATCCCTGTCTAGAAGTCCCTTTATATTCGGCCGTGTGGGCGGTTGATTCGCGACAACTGCCGGGGTTGTCTTGTTCGAAACTGTTCAGTAAGGAATGGGTCCGGCCTTGTGTTGCAGGGGAGTGGGAGTACTCCTCGGTACGGTGATCTAGGCCACGTACTGTGACGGGCGGTACCCCAGTAGCCCTACCATTGTATGGAATCCAAAATCCAATAAGTGCCAACGGTTTTGATTGTATTACCCACTTTTGTGGCTAGTAGCTGGAATTTAATAGATGTAACAATTTCGGCTATTTCATATTTACTTGAAAACCCTAGACCTATTATAATATCATCGGATTTCCTATCAAATGTTTTGGTTAGCGTAAGGTAAAAACTTTTCCATGTTTATGTGTGGGAAGTCTGACGTGATACCTTTATTTTTAAAAGATTTTCGAAAGTTAAGCAACTTTAACCTGTTACTCACACCAGACCCATGTCTGACCCGGAGTTTATTTTTGTCTTTCGTAAACTCTTGGGTACTCAAATTTTTACGAGTAGCCAAGGGATTCAGGTTAGGATTCAGGTCAGCTTTGACGAATTATGGAGGAGCAAATGGAGCAGGAGGCTTCTGCGAGTAGATATATATAGTTTTCCGCTGTGTTTTCTCTGAGTTGTCTCTGGTACTGATTTGAGTTGTAATAACTAGACAGGTGTTTATAACTGTCTAGTATGTGTTGTATTATCTGTGTACTCTGATAGTGTTTGTAAACTATGTAAATATTTTATGTTATTAATATAATTTATTCGTTCCGCTGTTTAGATTCTGATGTGTTGTTTTCTTCTTCTTCTCTTTCTTTCTATTCTCTATCCCTTTCTTTCTTATTAGCGATGCGATTTCCTGGAGTCTGGAAGTTGGGTCATGACAATTACCGGTTTGTGGGGCTCGATGAGGTCTCGTCCACAAAGCTACGCTTTTTCACAAAGCCATGCTTTGATCAACAAATGATCAGCAGCACTTCATATGCCATATTAACAAATTTGAAAATGTATCACTAGTAACCATCAACTACATAACCTCTGAGCTCGTATGTCTCAGAGAAGGGTGTTAAGCTAAGAGAATAAATCTCCGCCACCAAACTGAAATGTATTTGATAGAAACCAGGTTGTACATCTCAAAATGTATTGTCAGACACACTTCCATAAAAGTCTGTTCCGGGTTCGAACAGAACCGAAGGCACTTCCAAAGAAGCTCTTGCAATCCGGGTATTCACAATCCTGATCGGACTTCCCATCACTTAGGGAATCTCTATACCGTAGCTACTCAGTGCAGAGACAATCGATAGGTCATCCTATCGTTCTCGCAAATACTCGGTCTTCACCTCCGGTCTTCAAATGCGATCCATAACGGCGTATCATTATTAGGAATAGGTTATATGACACGAGGTCCTCTCCCGGCTAAACCGAATAATGAGCGCAGTATTTAAAAATATATGGATATGGGATTTCTGTTAAATCACAACTTATTATCCAAATCATTTCTTTAAATGGTTTAAATAAATTACCACTTTAAATCTTTTAAACAAAAAAAAAGATTTATTTCACAAAGTTTACCAATCTTCCACAAAGGTTAATTCATAGTTTTTAAGATTATTTACAATTTCATATCTTTTTTATATAAACAAAGATACACCCTTAAGATTCACTTCAATTTGGAAACCAAGGTTTAATAATCTTTCACAAAGGTTAATTCATAATCTTTCAAAACTATTTACACTTTCATTTCAAACTTGAAATCATTTGATACAAATTGGAAATCCTTTCTTTTAATGAAAGATATTACTAATTGAAACAAATAGTTTTCATTTTGGGAAAAAATGATTATATTTACATAAGTTAAAGCCATTCAAGTATAAAACTTGGGTTTTAAATTCAAATTCCCAAAACAATACCCTTTAAATGGTTAAAAACCATATAACACCTTTATAACTTGTATAATCCTTTTAAATCATAATTTCCAAATTATCGAATTCAATTTCAAATATTGAATTCAAATTCAAATAAATTACTTAAATTTCAAAACTCAACCAAGTTATTCAAAATTACTTTTATTTTTTTAAATCTCTTTCAAAAGCTTTCAATATCAATTTCAAAACAATTTTGGATTCAAAAATTAAATCTTTAAGATCATAAAAAAATCCATGACTTAACCGATTTCCTTGTGCGATCCATATTTGTGTGTGTATAGTGTGGTCTAGGGGTTTTACACAACAGTGCAACAGATTCAATCATTACGATTCGATGTGGGTTTCAGATAACCAACTGGAATCCAACTCCCTGTCGCATCGAGATTCAAATGCCGTTTTATGGGCAAAAGGGTTTTTACATACATCTTGGAACAAATCACAAATCACGGTTCATCACAAAGAAATCACAGTATCACAACAGATTTATCAATCAAGTACACAACATTTGGTGATAGACAATAATTTTCAGTTAAGGTGAATGTGATTTAAGTGAATTAACTATATAATCGTCTTTATTAATTATTTTAAATCAATGTTTAATTTACTTAATTACGAATTAATGAAGTCTTAATCAACTTTATTAACTAATTATTCCTTTATTAATAATCTTAATTTATTACTTCTTAATTGTTAACTGATTAAGTTTAATTACCTTTGTTAATAGACTATTCTTTAGTTGATTAATTATTAATTATAAAAATCATCACAAAACATTAATTGTTAATTACTATTTCATCATTATAAATAAATTTGGTTTTCAAATCGACACTTGCACGTTTGATTTACTTCTCAAATTTTTTTAAGTTAAATTTTAACAAAACTTTTTATTTAAAAGAAAATGTACAATTTGAAATATTTTTGAACTTCATAAATTTAAAAAAAAAGACTCAATATCATTTACGTCACATTCCACCAACAAATTATCATTAATTTCTAAAGGGTAGATTCAGGAAATTACTTAACTTGTTTTTTTTTTCAAAATTTTGTTTTAAACTGGATTTTGTTGTTTTCGTGACCAACCCGAGACTGCCTCGAGTTGTCCCCGAGGAAAACACCCCTTTGCATCGAGTTTTAGCCCAAATTGACCCGTGTGACATTTTTTTTCAAAAATTGTTTAAGTTTTTTAAAATGTCCTGATACAACCCCAAACGATACGAGCTCGTCTTCGAGTCCTCTCCCCAAATCCCCGCGTAATGCTTCGAGTTGCCTCCCTTCTTCCCCAAACCCATCACAACTGACACCACAACCACCATGTGCACGTGCACGGCCAAAATCATCGCCGTTGGTCGAAGCTGCGGCCACCAACGAGTCGACTACCATCCCCCAAAACGACACAAACACCCAGAACTCGAATTAATTTCGAAAACCAGAATCGCGTCATCTCGACCCAACAACCCATATGGAACATCATCAGAAAACTGTCTCGCCCTACCTCCTCTGGCCTTCAGTGGTCACCAAATTTGGACTAAAGCTCCATAAACATGATACGCCGCGATTGGCACCGGAGGCACGCAGTCCGAGAACACCATGATGGCACAGCACCGTCATTTCGAACATGAACAGAAAAGGGTCCTTAAATCCTAGTTTAATCTCAAATTAGAAATTTAAGGATTTATAAATTATACTCGTATTTTTCTAGTAGTGTCGAACGTTAAATCTTGCTGCCACAACAAACTCGAGGCCTGCAATTACTTAGATCACCAGAATTTGACAAAACTTCATTTTTTAGATCATCCCAAATATCTCAGTGAAAATTTGATGAAAAATTTGAATTTTAGTTTCTAAAATCATTACTTTCAGAGGGGATTCAGATAGCCCTACTGAATTTTAAATTCATGATAATCGAATTCTTGCCAAAAATTAAGTGGTGCCTGCATTTCATACTTTCCAGAAAAAAAACTTTGTATAACTTGCTTGAATTCATTACTGAAATATAATGCAGGGTTAAACAATATTTTTAACTTGTTTACAATCCTTTTCAGAAGCAAAGAGGGAGAGAAAGATCTGAATTGGCCATGGTTTACTCTGTAAACCAGAGAGCTAGATGTAACTGTGTTTTTTTTTCCATAGTTTCCAGGAAAAATAATAATGAAACACATTGCTTTACTTTGATTAGTTACTGAAACATAATACATGTCCAAATAATAGTTTATCATTCAGATTCAATAGAGACAGAGAGAAAGAAGGGGGTTTGAGTTTGGCATAGTTTACACTGTAAACCAAAGCATTAAAGGAACATGGAAGAAAAATATCATTCCCAAAGATGCCTTCTTGATTTTGGTTTATACAAATATTTTTAAAATTTAAATTAAGTGCATCTGAACACTTTTTATTTTAACACTTTAATCTAAACAAAGCTAGAAACAATTTTTTTTGGGGGGTTGACAGGTTTTTATATCCTAAAGCTAAGCAGAGATTTACATACCTGTACAATCAACATGCACATGCCCAAAATTCAATCATTTACTCAAGATTCTTGCATGCAAACCAAAAATTAAACTTTCCTACATCATCCAAGCATTCACACAGCAACAAATGATTGAATAAAACATGGGTTTACTCACTTTATTCCTAAAGACAGAGAAGCTCTTGACAGTTTCAAAAGAAAAGATGAAGCCTGCAAATTTTCTTCTTTTCCTACTTTAAGTTTTTGGAGTTTAGATCTGCAAGTTATAGATGAAAATTCTTGCTTACTCTTTGTTGTATTCATTTTCTTGATTCATCAATACAACAATGTTTTAGATTTACTTACAGTGGGAAATTTTATATAACAGAGAAACATTTTCTGCAACTAGAAATCCAGAAATGGGTTTAAGTCTTTGATCTTGAATTTTCCTGCAAATGATTAATACTGTTGTTTTAAATTCTTTCTTCATTAGAGATTATTACTTCAGGTTCAATTTTTTTTTAAAAAGAGAGTTGCTTGCCTTTAAATTCTTTCCAGAAAAACTTGCACTGCTCTTTGGCAAAACCTGAAGCTTCCCTTTTAAAACTAATCTGCAGTTTTGATTTTGTTATTAAAACTTGATTTAAAAATCATAATCTCGCTAAACTATAAAGTTTTAAAACTTACCAGAGAGGTGGAATCATACTCTACAGTTGATGCTTAAGAAAGATGTAAAGACCCGTAAGTCCGTACTCCTTGAATAGACACTAATCTCCTTTGTTTAATTCAAGATGAACGAAAATACGAACCCTTAGGGGTTTTAACAAAAAGAAAAGAAGAAAGAAGAAAGAAGATAGGAAAGAAGGAAATAGAAAATAGAAATTAGAGAGAATAGAAAACAGAAAAGAAGATAGAAAATTTTAATTAGAAGGAAAAGAGAAAAGAAAATTTTAAAATTAGAAAGAAAGAGAGAATAGAGGAAAAAGAAAAACAGAAGAAAATAGGACGGAACAGAAAACAACAGAACAACATCAGAATCTCACAATTCGCAGCGGAACAACATATAATAATAAATGAATAATCTTTAAACAAAGAACTATATCAGTTATTACATTACATCACATTTCATTACATCATATCATCAGAGTGTACAACAACAACAAATAGTGCAGCGGAAAAAGAAATACTATATAAGTAATATGCCATGCCATCCAGCTTGCCTCCAGCAACTCAAGAATATCCAGAATATCCTGATAAACCTTAACTTTTGACTGCCCGTGTGGAAATTGGTGGGCACCTAGAGTTTAGGAAGGAAAACAATAAACTCCAAGTCAGTCATGTGACTGGTGTGAGAACTCAAAACAGTTTATTTATCTTTAAAATCAAAATAGAGGAATATTTTTATTTCAATTCGCAATGCTTTTAAAAATGAGACTACCATAAGGCCTCCCGCACACACACAATGCAAACGCAGAATCGGAGGAGATTTCTCCTTATGATAGTCAAAGATGCTTGATACGCATTTAAAATAACATTTGATATTATTACTAGTGCATAGTGTAGAAGAAATTCATTTCGAAAGTAGAATATAAATCTTAGCCAACATACGACCATTATCGTATGCCTACTATAGCTACTATCCAAACAGTGGTGACCACCATAAGTGAATAGCAGGTTCTACAACTAATACCGTACAAGTTTCGTATTGTTTCTTTGGATTTCCAACAAATGGTCAGGCCAAGGAACTTCCCATTGCCACATGAGAATGCCTCTGGAAAGACATCCCCGAGAACCAAACCGGAACTCTGCCAACACAAGGCCGGGTTACCCCTAACTGGGTAACTACTGACACGAGCACGCCATTCCCCGATCGTAAACGACCTTTCTCACGGGATCCCGATAGCCAACAACCACAAAGTAATAAATTCGTAGTAACCACATAGGTTAAATATCTAGGCTCCATACCATGATACCACCTCTATCCAGAAGGAAATGTACATACCCTAAAGGGTGCTACCCCTCATAACCTTGCCGCATCTTTCCTGTTTTGACCATTTCCGGGGTGTGAGGCTCGACGAAGTCACGTCCACAAAAACATACTTTATACAAAAGCCATGCTTTGGGTCAACAAATGATCAACACAATGATCACCAAGATAGACGATCAAATAAACGATCCTATCACAATAATCAACACAATGATCATTTCAGCAACACTCAGCATGTCACATTACCAAATTGGGAATATATCGCTGATAACTTCAACTATATAACCTCTGAGCTCGTACGTCTCAGAGAAGGGTGTTAAGCTAAAAGAATAAATTCTTCGCCACCAACAGAAATATATTTGAAAGAAATCTGCTTTATATCTCAACTTGTAATGTCAGACACACAATCCATACAAGTCTGTTCCGGGATCGAACAAAACCGAAGGTACTTACAAAGAAGTCCTTGCAATCCGGATATTCACAATCCTGATCGGATTCACCATCACATATGGAGAACTCTATACCGGAGCAACTCGGTGCAGAGTAAATCGACAGGTCATCCTATCGCTCTCGCAAATACCGGGTCTTCAACACCGATCTTCAATGCAATTCACAACGACGTATCACATATTCGGAATGGGTTATACGACCCCATGGTCCTTTCCCGGTTAACCCGAATAGTGAGCGCTTATTCAAAAATAAGTGTAGCATTCACATTCAAACAAATCACATCAAATACCCATTCAAAGGGAAATATTGATAGTCGGTTATTGAACTATCATGGATATGCACACATCACCAGATTCCAAATAATTTTCCAAATTATTTATTTCACAAAATATCTTTACAAGATATATATATTTTCACACTTCAAAAATAAATCAATTTTTGTTTTTAGACAAATTCCACTTCCTTTATAAATTCCTTAGTGAATTTATAATTCCAAAATATCAATGAATATTCGATTTCAATTATTCATTTCAATTTATCTTCAAAAAGATAAATTCTAAATATCACTTCATATTGGAAAACAATTCCATACTTATTTAATAAGTAATTCACAGATTTTATTTATTTTCAACACTTAGAAAATATTCAATATACTTCAATCGAAATTAAGTATATATTTCATTCTTTAAGGAAATCATTCTCTTAAACATATTTATTTGGGCCAAAACGAATGTTACGTAAAACATTGTTACGACAACCCAAAATCACTAGTATAGGGATTCAAAATTAAAATAGATATATAAATCCCAATACTATACAAAATATTTCCTTTCGAAAATCATTTACTATAACAACAGTGTTATAGTCCACTATTTCCTTTTATTTCTCGAAACATCTATTTCAACAATAAATGTTGAAATCTATGGTTTCGAATCTCAACATGTTTAAAAACATCGTTAGATCGTTTTAATTCTATTTAAAACATCACATCTAAACATTTTCTTTAACGTATTATTCACTATTCAAAAACGTGAATATACTTCATTAACAAATTTCATCAATTCTATGCATTTTATTTCAAAGGATTATTCACTGTCCAAAACGTGAATATAACTCCATACATAAGTTATAATAATTTACTTATCAAAATAAGACATTTCGAATTTATAAAACAACGTTTATAAATTCCATTTCTATTTATTTATAAAAACTTCCTTTTTATAAATTCCTTTATTAAACTATTCCAGTTTATAACTCAATTATAACTAAAAGTTCATATTATAGGTTAAATACTTATAAAACGATTATTTTACAAAATCGTTCTTTTTAACTTCCCAAATTATAAATCTTATAACTTATAAGATTAATTCATTTATCCAAAATCATTATTTTAATAACTTAATAAATTTTATAAACCTACTGCTTATAAAATTCCATTTATAACTTCACCGTATAAAATTCTATAATTTCCATTCAATTATGAAATTCATTTTCACTTCATTCAAACACTTATAAAAACTCGTTTTATAATGTCCATATTTCAATTTATAAATATCCCTTTATAAATCTCTTAATATAATTCAATTTATATTATTCTTTTTAAAACATCTTTAATCTCCTTTATTATTTCACCATTTCGATTCATAAAATAATTAAATTTTATAAATCCTATATTTCAACTTTTCATAATAAATTCAAAAATTCCGATTTAACTATTTTATAAAATCATTAATTCATATTTCTCAAAAATCAGCTTTTAACTTTATTTCACAAAAACCATAATTTTATAACTTTAAAAATTATATCGTTCATTTATTTATAATGGATCAAATTCTAAAAATATAGTATATTTTCAAAAATCACTTTAAAAATCATTTTAAAATCCAAAATTTGATCCAATGATGCCACACACCAAATAGTCAATCACGACAAACAACGATATCATATATCGATATGATAATCCATCAAATATCAAAATATCTGAAATCAAATAAAAACTGTTGAGGAATCCAGTTGGATCCCTCCAACCTGTTTTCCTGCATCACAAACATTAGCACAATACCAATTTCGCTCCAGTACGAAATTATCGCGGTATATGTTCTTATTAAATATTATCCGCTTAATAACGGCGTAATAGGGTCTCATCCGCTAAAAAATGCAGGGAATCAACAACTCCAATATATACATATGCCAATATATATATATTGATATTATATATAATACCAATTTCACTGTTTATGAAATATTCGCGGTATATGTTTTTAATAAATAACATCCGCTTACTAACGGCGTATAATGTCTATTTTAACAATCAATAGATATTAATCAACATTCAAACATGCATTCAAATATTTTAAATCTAACTATTTAAAATAAAATCGAAACTGATTCGATTGAGTGAGAAGTTCTCACCTTGATTTTATTTCCGTTTTAGCGATTTATTTCGAATAAAATTAAACGGACGTTTAATTTTACCCAAAATTCTCACTAACTCCAAACTACTCCAAACCAATTCCATCGCGTAGTGCTCGTCCATACGATTCCAACGCAACTGGTTTCGCGCGTTTTCGACCTCGTATGAAAAAGTTATGCATTTTTAAACTTTTACACGATTTTTATACACTAATCACAACATAATTATATAATTTTTTTTTAACCTAGCTTATCCCTAGCCACAAGATCCCTAGCCTCCAAATCACGACCGCTCGTTTTCCCCCCTTCATCATCTCGCGTGCGCACGGCTACAGCCGAACAAAGGAACCCACTCACGACATTAGGGTTTAAGGCCGCGACCAAAACGACGAGCTATGCATCGATCAAACTACTCCACGTCGAAGGCCATAGCCGACTCCATGCTCGGCTCCATCCTCATGAAGCTCGGCCCCCCCATTGAGCTCGAATTTCGTGCCGACCGTGTATACTTCATAGCCAGATTCTGGCGAATCCCGACCTCCGATGACGATCATCACCGCTGGATCTCGAGATCTCAGAGTGCTCTACGATTCTCTAGTTGTAAGTTTCTTGAAACGACTGAAGGATTGAAAGAAATCGAGGGGAAAAGGAGAGAAGATTTCGGCCGTGGGTTGCTATGAACGGCGGCTGCATATTTTAGGGTTTTGATTTTCTTTTTTTTATTTATTTGTGAGGGTTGTGGTGCTATTTATAGAATTTTAAACGACACTATTCATCCGGAAATTCCGAACTCCAATTTACGCGCCGTAACCAGTGTTTCTAGGGTTTACCCCGCGTTCCGGACACAATGGAACAGGTTTCGGAAGCTAATTCGGAAGTATGTGCGAGTTATGGCTGTAAACGCTCAATTTGAATTAAACCGATTTAAGAGATTTTCTAGGCGTTTTAATTCGTACCGGACAAACCGTAAATCCAATCGACTTGAAATTTGAAATCTTACAATAATATCACATTACAGATCCGATGAAACTGGTTTCGTCGAAATCCGAGACTTTTTGAAAAATAGCTATTTTCACTCGTCAAATTTAAATTAAAAATAATTCGATGCGTTTTGAGCTGCCACGATCAAACGATAACTCCGATTGACACGAAATTTGAAATCCGGTAATAACTAACTATTACGGATCCAATGGAACTGGTTTCGTTCAATTCTGAGACTGTTCAAAAATTGACTATTTTTACTAGTCGATTTAAATATTAAAATATTCAATTTTCACAAATTAACTTTTAATTCGATTCTAAAAGTTCTAAAATATTTTTCTAACTCCCATATGATAAAATAAAATTTTACAAATCATTTTCAATCATTTTTAACTATATTTTCAATTATTTCCATAATTTAACATATTAAATTATCGATTTAATAATCCAATTAAATCCAAAAATTCAAATAAAAATTTATTTGACTTATAAATTCACTTATTAATATTTAAAATTAATTAAATATTCAAATTTTAATTTCTAAAAATCCTGGGTCGTTACAATCTTCCCCCCTTAAAAGAATTTCGTCCTCGAAATTATCAAGTAAGAAAAGTACAGAATCTATTAATTTTCCAAATTCAAAATTAAACTTCTTACAAATGCTTTACTAAGTTTTCAAATCATACCTAGTTATCTTTTCAAAAACAACTACTATTGTTTAACTTTCAATTCCAAATCAAAATTAAAGTTTTCAAAATTTTCCAATTTTCTCAAAATTTTCTCTAACGCCTTAAATTTTCGGAAAAATTCGCCATAGTCTCCTTTGCGCGGCTCGATCCGAATAAAAAATGACAGTATATATATCACAAATATACATCTCATCAAGTAATGAGGCATCCCGCAGGGAAAAAAGTGTAAAAGTACTGTATTTAATCCGAGATATGTACCTTATATTTTATTAGCGAGCTTATACGGCTAATATAGCGCAAAAGCGAGCTCCAAATGCGAAGCAAACGCGATCCGCACCTACTAATCACTCAACAAACAACATGAGAATCATGCATAGATGACAATAGTATCAATATACACATATAGCAACATAATAACTATATATGTCACATAGCAAATGCAACATATTCAAACATCAACCAACTATCATCCATAACTAATAAATATTCATTCATATTCTCATTAATATTCAATGAAATAGGTTTTCAATTTAAATCACATTTGATTCATTAACAATGGATGTTTACTAACATTTATTTTCAATTAGTTCATATTCACTAATTCATATTCAAGTTGGTTCACTTCCAATTCAAATTCAATTCATTTTCTAAAGTTGAATTTCATTTATATAACTCAAGTTCATATCTATCACTTAATTTTATTAATTTACTTTGATACTAATATCAACTTCATTCCATATCACTTAAGTTATATTCCATTTAATAAACATCACTTGTTTTACATAACTTAAATTCCCATTTATAAATAAATTCAGATTTCAATTCTAAAGTAAATTTCCATTTAACTTTAAATTCATTTTTATTTATAACTCATATCCATAGATATATCCATATAGTTTCACTTCTTATATATATATAAGTTTATTTCACAATTGTAAATCACTTTAATTATAATTCAATTCTTATAATTCTTTTACTTATACAGTTATTCTTTTATTTAGATTATTCAAACAACTAAATAATCAACTTATATACTTTAATAATTCTGAAAAATTATTCCTTTATATATAAAATATACTCAAGGCAAAATTATTTCATTTACCCAATTTAAAACAATATTGTGCCGAATTGTTCTATTCAAGTGTTTAGAAACCCCTTCGGCATAGTTGTACATACCGTGCTGACGAAGGTTCATATGCCACTCAATAAACCAATCATCACAATATAAAACAATTTTATATTCACTAACAAATACGCTCTCATAGCTATTATTACACTCAAATTCATTCTAGAGTACTGCTGACTCTATCTCTAATGAGTAATACCCAACAGAACCATGGTTGTCGCTTAACCATAAGCTTTGATACCAAATGTAAAGACCCGTAAGTCCGTACTCCTTGAATAGACACTAATCTCCTTTGTTTAATTCAAGATGAACGAAAATACGAACCCTTAGGGGTTTTAAGAAAAAGAAAAGAAGAAAGAAGATAGGAAAGAAGGAAATAGAAAATAGAAATTAGAGAGAATAGAAAACAGAAAAGAAGATAGAAAATTTTAATTAGAAGGAAAAGAGAAAAGAAAATTTTAAAATTAGAAAGAAAGAGAGAATAGAGGAAAAAGAAAAACAGAAGAAAATAGGACGGAACAGAAAACAACAGAACAACATCAGAATCTCACAATTCGCAGCGGAACAACATATAATAATAAATGAATAATCTTTAAACAAAGAACTATATCAGTTATTACATTACATCACATTTCATTACATCATATCATCAGAGTGTACAACAACAACAAATAGTGCAGCGGAAAAAGAAATACTATATAAGTAATATGCCATGCCATCCAGCTTGCCTCCAGCAACTCAAGAATATCCAGAATATCCTGATAAACCTTAACTTTTGACTGCCCGTGTGGAAATTGGTGGGCACCCAGAGTTTAGGAAGGAAAACAATAAACTCCAAGTCAGTCATGTGACTGGTGTGAGAACTCAAAACAGTTTATTTATCTTTAAAATCAAAATAGAGGAATATTTTTATTTCAATTCGCAATGCTTTTAAAAATGAGACTACCAAAAGGCCTCCCGCACACACACACAATGCAAACGCAGAATCGGAGGAGATTTCTCCTTATGATAGTCAAAGATGCTTGATACGCATTTAAAATAACATTTGATATTATTACTAGTGCATAGTGTAGAAGAAATTCATTTCGAAAGTAGAATATAAATCTTAGCCAACATACGACCATTATCGTATGCCTACTATAGCTACTATCCAAACAGTGGTGACCACCATAAGTGAATAGCAGGTTCTACAACTAATACCGTACAAGTTTCGTATTGTTTCTTTGGATTTCCAACAAATGGTCAGGCCAAGGAACTTCCCATTGCCACATGAGAATGCCTCTGGAAAGACATCCCCGAGAACCAAACCGGAACTCTGCCAACACAAGGCCGGGTTACCCCTAACTGGGTAACTACTGACACGAGCACGCCATTCCCCGATCGTAAACGACCTTTCTCACGGGATCCCGATAGCCAACAACCACAAAGTAATAAATTCGTAGTAACCACATAGGTTAAATATCTGGGCTCCATACCATGATACCACCTCTATCCAGAAGGAAATGTACATACCCTAAAGGGTGCTACCCCTCATAACCTTGCCGCATCTTTCCTGTTTTGACCATTTCCGGGGTGTGAGGCTCGACGAAGTCACGTCCACAAAAACATACTTTATACAAAAGCCATGCTTTGGGTCAACAAATGATCAACACAATGATCACCAAGATAGACGATCAAATAAACGATCCTATCACAATAATCAACACAATGATCATTTCAGCAACACTCAGCATGTCACATTACCAAATTGGGAATATATCGCTGATAACTTCAACTATATAACCTCTGAGCTCGTACGTCTCAGAGAAGGGTGTTAAGCTAAAAGAATAAATTCTTCGCCACCAACAGAAATATATTTGAAAGAAATCTGCTTTATATCTCAACTTGTAATGTCAGACACACAATCCATACAAGTCTGTTCCGGGATCGAACAAAACCGAAGGTACTTACAAAGAAGTCCTTGCAATCCGGATATTCACAATCCTGATCGGATTCACCATCACATATGGAGAACTCTATACCGGAGCAACTCGGTGCAGAGTAAATCGACAGGTCATCCTATCGCTCTTGCAAATACCGAGTCTTCAACACCGATCTTCAATGCAATTCACAACGACGTATCACATATTCGGAATGGGTTATACGACCCCATGGTCCTTTCCCGGTTAACCCGAATAGTGAGCGCTTATTCAAAAATAAGTGTAGCATTCACATTCAAACAAATCACATCAAATACCCATTCAAAGGGAAATATTGATAGTCGGTTATTGAACTATCATGGATATGCACACATCACCAGATTCCAAATAATTTTCCAAATTATTTATTTCACAAAATATCTTTACAAGATATATATATTTTCACACTTCAAAAATAAATCAATTTTTGTTTTTAGACAAATTCCACTTCCTTTATAAATTCCTTAGTGAATTTATAATTCCAAAATATCAATGAATATTCGATTTCAATTATTCATTTCAATTTATCTTCAAAAAGATAAATTCTAAATATCACTTCATATTGGAAAACAATTCCATACTTATTTAATAAGTAATTCACAGATTTTATTTATTTTCAACACTTAGAAAATATTCAATATACTTCAATCGAAATTAAGTATATATTTCATTCTTTAAGGAAATCATTCTCTTAAACATATTTATTTGGGCCAAAACGAATGTTACGTAAAACATTGTTACGACAACCCAAAATCACTAGTATAGGGATTCAAAATTAAAATAGATATATAAATCCCAATACTATACAAAATATTTCCTTTCGAAAATCATTTACTATAACAACAGTGTTATAGTCCACTATTTCCTTTTATTTCTCGAAACATCTATTTCAACAATAAATGTTGAAATCTATGGTTTCGAATCTCAACATGTTTAAAAACATCGTTAGATCGTTTTAATTCTATTTAAAACATCACATCTAAACATTTTCTTTAACGTATTATTCACTATTCAAAAACGTGAATATACTTCATTAACAAATTTCATCAATTCTATGCATTTTATTTCAAAGGATTATTCACTGTCCAAAACGTGAATATAACTCCATACATAAGTTATAATAATTTACTTATCAAAATAAGACATTTCGAATTTATAAAACAACGTTTATAAATTCCATTTCTATTTATTTATAAAAACTTCCTTTTTATAAATTCCTTTATTAAACTATTCCAGTTTATAACTCAATTATAACTAAAAGTTCATATTATAGGTTAAATACTTATAAAACGATTATTTTACAAAATCGTTCTTTTTAACTTCCCAAATTATAAATCTTATAACTTATAAGATTCATTCATTTATCCAAAATCATTATTTTAATAACTTAATAAATTTTATAAACCTACTGCTTATAAAATTCCATTTATAACTTCACCGTATAAAATTCTATAATTTCCATTCAATTATGAAATTCATTTTCACTTCATTCAAACACTTATAAAAACTCGTTTTATAATGTCCATATTTCAATTTATAAATATCCCTTTATAAATCTCTTAATATAATTCAATTTATATTATTCTTTTTAAAACATCTTTAATCTCCTTTATTATTTCACCATTCCGATTCATAAAATAATTAAATTTTATAAATCCTATATTTCAACTTTTCATAATAAATTCAAAAATTCCGATTTAACTATTTTATAAAATCATTAATTCATATTTCTCAAAAATCAGCTTTTAACTTTATTTCACAAAAACCATAATTTTATAACTTTAAAAATTATATCGTTCATTTATTTATAATGGATCAAATTCTAAAAATATAGTATATTTTCAAAAATCACTTTAAAAATCATTTTAAAACTCCAAAATTTGATCCAATGATGCCACACACCAAATAGTCAATCACGACAAACAACGATATCATATATCGATATGATAATCCATCAAATATCAAAATATCTGAAATCAAATAAAAACTGTTGAGGAATCCAGTTGGATCCCTCCAACCTGTTTTCCTGCATCACAAACATTAGCACAATACCAATTTCGCTCCAGTACGAAATTATCGCGGTATATGTTCTTATTAAATATTATCCGCTTAATAACGGCGTAATAGGGTCTCATCCGCTAAAAAATGCAGGGAATCAACAACTCCAATATATACATATGCCAATATATATATATTGATATTATATATAATACCAATTTCACTGTTTATGAAATATTCGCGGTATATGTTTTTAATAAATAACATCCGCTTACTAACGGCGTATAATGTCTATTTTAACAATCAATAGATATTAATCAACATTCAAACATGCATTCAAATATTTTAAATCTAACTATTTAAAATAAAATCGAAACTGATTCGATTGAGTGAGAAGTTCTCACCTTGATTTTATTTCCGTTTTAGCGATTTATTTCGAATAAAATTAAACGGACGTTTAATTTTACCAAAAATTCTCACTAACTCCAAACTACTCCAAACCAAGTCCATCGCGTAGTGCTCGTCCATACGATTCCAACGCAACTGGTTTCGCGCGTTTTCGACCTCGTATGAAAAAGCTATGCATTTTTAAACTTTTACACGATTTTTATACACTAATCACAACATAATTATATAATTTTTTTTTAACCTAGCTTATCCCTAGCCACAAGATCCCTAGCCTCCAAATCACGACCGCTCGTTTTCCCCCCTTCATCATCTCGCGTGCGCACGGCTACAGCCGAACAAAGGAACCCACTCACGACATTAGGGTTTAAGGCCGCGACCAAAACGACGAGCTATGCATCGATCAAACTACTCCACGTCGAAGGCCATAGCCGACTCCATGCTCGGCTCCATCCTCATGAAGCTCGGCCCCCCCATTGAGCTCGAATTTCGTGCCGACCGTGTATACTTCATAGCCAGATTCTGGCGAATCCTGACCTCCGATGACGATCATCACCGTTGGATCTCGAGATCTCAGAGTGCTCTACGATTCTCTAGTTGTAAGTTTCTTGAAACGACTGAAGGATTGAAAGAAATCGAGGGGAAAAGGAGAGAAGATTTCGGCCGTGGGTTGCAATGAATGGCGGTTGCATATTTTAGGGTTGTGATTTTCTTTTTTTTTATTTATTTGTGAGGGTTGTGGTGCTATTTATAGAATTTTAAACGACACTATTCATCCGGAAATTCCGAACTCCAATTTACGCGCCGTAACCAGCGTTTCTAGGGTTTACCCCGCGTTCCGGACACAATGGAACAGATTTCGGAAGCTAATTCGGAAGTATGTGCGAGTTATGGCTGTAAACGCTCAATTTGAATTAAACCGATTTAAGCGATTTTCTAGGCGTTTTAATTCGTACCGGACAAACCGTAAATCCAATCGACTTGAAATTTGAAACCTTACAATAATATCACATTACGGATCCGATGAAACTGGTTTCGTCGAAATCCGAGACTTTTTGAAAAATGGCTATTTTCACTCGTCAAATTTAAATTAAAAATAATTCGATGTGTTTTGAGCTGCCACGATCAAACGATAACTCCGATTGACACGAAATTTGAAATCCGGTAATAACTAACTATTACGGATCCAATGGAACTAGTTTCGTTCAATTCTGAGACTGTTCAAAAATTGACTATTTTTACTAGTCGATTTAAATATTAAAATATTCAATTTTCATAAATTAACTTTTAATTCGATTCTAAAAGTTCTAAAATATTGTTCTAACTCCCATATGATAAAATAAAATTTTACAAATCATTTTCAATCATTTTTAACTATATTTTCAATTATTTCCATAATTTAACATATTAAATTATCGATTTAATAATCCAATTAAATCCAAAAATTCAAATAAAAATTTATTTGACTTATAAATTCACTTATTAATATTTAAAATTAATTAAATATTCAAATTTTAATTTCTAAAAATCCTGGGTCGTTACAAAAGAGCTTCAGATTTAACTTTTGAATTGAAGAAAGTAGGCAGTTTTCTTTTTTTTTTCTTTTTGATTTTTTTTAACTTTTTCTTGAGTGTTGGAGTTTGAGATTGCTAGATCTTAGTTACTGAACTTTTCAGATATTTGGAGCTAAATAAATTTGAAATTGGAAGCTGAAATGTTTTCCATAATTTTTAATTTGATTATTTTATTCAAGTAATGATGTTTCATGCCATTTGTAAAAAAAGATAATCATGAGATCTAAATTTTGTTAATCTCCTTACTCCACCTCCCATGTGAATGTTAAGCATTTGTGATTTTTACAAGTCAAAAGAATGTTTATAATTTTTTTTTATCCCATTCATTTGTGCATATATGTATACAATTGTTAAAAGAATTGTTTTTAACCAATATTTATATTATATACATTACATCTTAATGATTTTTAAATGCCACTAATTTTTAAAAACATTTATTTTAAATTTAAATTCAAATTTCAATTCAAAGTTGAAATATAAAAATTTATGTCCATTTATATACTCACACATATCTTGAATAAATTTAAATTAAATTTCAATATGTATCCAACCCTACACATATATGTAATATACATATATATAAGATTTTAAATCCAAATGACCTTTTAAAACACTCATTATTTCAATATTTTAAACTCAAAATAAAATTGGAATTTTACTCACATCTAATTTTCACTTATTTTATTTGTTTTAAGATTTTTCCAATTTATTTTCAAATTAAATTCCAAGGGTTTTAAATATATTATTAATTTATATTGATAAATTTTTGGGATGTTACAAATATCCCCTCCTTAAGAAAATTTCGTCCCCGAAATTTTCCAAGGAGACAACAAAGATTGGATAAATGCATAAAGATAGAGAATCGACTCACAAATAAAGCTTATTATCTATTCTGTATTTGGCTTACCAAATCAGAATATCAGAATAGATACAAGAACGAATCTATTTAACTCTTTTACAAGATACTCGGGATCATCCAGATCTAGAAATATACATGGGCATTGGTTAGTTTGAAGGGATAACTAACCATTCGTAGACTATATCTAAACCCAACAGAACAAACAATAGATACTCAATCCAGGATGGAATATCTCAAAGTATACACCAACTGGTCCCTCTTCGGACTTTTATACTCACAAGCAATTGCAATAAAATTTCAAATTTGGTTTTTTCAAAATCGTTTTATCGATACAAATTATTTATCTTTATATTTAGTTAACCAATTTTATTTCAAATCAAATTTCAATTTCACTAAAGTTAAGAATGAAAAGCTGATGAAATTTGACCAAGAGAATACATAATAGAGACTTATCTACGATTTGTAGGGCCACCATCACACCGAAGCTTCTTCCTCGAGCCGCTACGTAGTAATCAAAGAAATTGGAAAGACGAATCCAAGGAGATTGATAAAGAAAGTTATTTCCACTGTTGTTATAGGGCATTGACCATTTGTAGTTGTATTTCCCTGTCCCCTATCTCGTCCTCTTCTTGCACTCATACTTACTATCAGTGAATAGTAAGAGAATTTGTTGAGGCATTCGAACGGATATCTTAGGGATTACTCATTCTAGGGTATACTTCACCCTATCTCTAATGAGTCACTTAATGTGTTATACTCCTGAGCTAAAGTTTTGACCTTCAGCTATGATACCACTGTAAACGATCCTGACTCGACCTTCAAAAATCGGCATCGAATACGACACTCGTATTCAAATGCCGCAGATCCAACGTCGAATCTGGTTCGCTGGAGCTTATAACACATTAAGTATAACAACATAGTGGAAGAAAGGAAATGAATATCAATATATACAACATTGATACAATAATAGATACAACATCTGATACAATATGATACAACAGAATGATAAAATAGATATCAATACTATCAGAGATATAAGGCACAGCGGAAGGAATATCTTCAATAGAACGTATCTCCAAATCAATGCTCCAATCCAAAGCTAACTCGAACTTCAGATCAAGTTTCACAAAGCTAAGAAAGGTCAGTCGTCCAAGACTGAAGAAGATCCCAAAGACTGAAAGCTACCAATCCAAAGACTTCGATGGCTATTGAATCAATTCCAATTACTTGATTATCTGAAGACCCAACTATATACTGCCCGTGTGGAAAATTGTGGGCACTCAGAATTTAGGAAAGGAACAATAAACTCCGGTTCAGTCGTGGGACTGGTGTGAGCAAACAAAACAGTTTTATCTTTTGAAACAAAAACAAAAGCTTTTACAGTTCAAATCCACAATGCTTTTTGGAAAATGTAACTACCATAACACCTCCCGGCACACACACAATGCAATCGCACACATGGGGGTGATTTCTCCTTATAATATTCAAACATGCTTACTACGCAAAAATTCTTTTTGATATTATTATTAGTGCATAGGGGAAAACATTTTGAAAGTATAATATAAATCCTAACCAGCATAGATACCATTATACTATGCCTACTATAGCTACCACCTGAGGTGGCAGGTATACAACTGCAATCGTAAAGGGCTCGTATTGGATGATTGGATTTCCAACAAATGGTCAGCTAAGGAACTTCCTATTGCCACATGGGAACACCTTTAGAGGGACGCCCCGAGAACCTACCCGGCTCTCTGCCAACACAAGGCCGGTTACCCCCTTCCCGGGAAGTAAAACCTAAGATATGCCACCGCCGGTCGTTTGCGACCTTTATCCGAGGGCCCTCTACACCAACAACATCACACAGTAATAAATATACTACAGTGTCCACATGAGTAAGTATCTGGGCTCTATACCATGATGCCACACTTTTCCAAAAGGAATGGTCATACCCTAGGGCAGCTACCACTGAAACCTTGCCGCATCTTTCCTGTTTCGACCATTACCGGTTTGTGAGGCTCGATGAGGTCTCGTCCACAAAGCTATGCTTTTTCACAAAGCCATGCTTTGATCAACAAATGATCAGCAGCACTTCGCACGCCACATTACCAAATTTGGAAATGTATCACTAGTAACCATCAACTACATAACCTCTGAGCTCGTACGTCTTAGAGAAGGGTGTTAAGCTAAGAGAATAAATCTCCGCCACCAAACAGAAATGTATTTGATAGAAACCGGTTGTACATCTCAAAGTGTAATGTCAGACACACTTCCATACAAGTCTGTTTCGGGTTCGAACAGAACCAAAGGCACTTCCAAAGAAGCCCTTTCAATCTGGGTATTCACAATCCCAATCGGACTTCCCATCACTTAGGGAATCTCTATACCGTAGCTGCTCAGTGCAGAGACAATCGATAGGTCATCCTATCATTCTCGCAAATACCCGATCTTCACCATCCGGTCTTCAAATGCTATCCATAACGACGTATGATTATTCAGAATGGGTTATATGACACAAGGTCCTCTCCCGGCTAAACCGAATAATGAGCGCAGTATTTAAAAACATATGGATATGGGATTTCAGTTAAATCACAACTTATTATCCAAAACATTTCTTTAAATGGTTTAAACAAATTACCACTTTAAATCTTTTAAACAAGAAAAAGATTTATTTCACAAAGTTTACCAATATTCCACAAAGGTTAATTCATAGTTTTTAAAACTATTTACAATTTCATATTTTATATATATATATAAAGATACACTCTCAAGATTCTCTTCAATTTGGAAACCAAGGTTTAATAATCTTTCATATAGGTTAATCCATAATCTTTCAAAGCTATTTACACTTTTATTTCAAACTTGAAATCATTCGATATAAATTGGAAACCCTTTCTTTTAATGAAAGCTATCACTAATTGAAACAAATAGTTTTCGTTTTGGGAAAAACTGATTATATTTACATAAGTTAAAGCCATTCAAGTATAAAACTTGTGTTTTAAATTCCAATTCCCAAAACAATACCCTTTAAATGGTTAAAAACCATATAACACCTTTATAACTTATATAATCTTTTTAAATCGTAATTTCCAAATCATTGAATTCAATTTCAAATATTGAATTCAAATTCAAATCAAATTATTTAAATTTCAAAACTCAACCAAGTTATTCAAAATTACTTTTATTTTTTTTGAAATCTCTTTCAAAAGCTTTCAATTCTAATTTCAAAACTATTTTGTATTAAAAAATTAAATCTTTAAGATCATAAAAAAAATCTATGACTTAACCGATTTCCTTATGCGATCCATATTTGTGTGTGTATAGTGTGGTCCAGGGGTTTTACACAATAGTGCAACAGATTCAATCATTACAATTCGATGTGGGTTTCGGATAACCAACTGGAATCCGACTCCCTGTCGCATCAAAATTCAAATGCCATTTTATGGGCAAAAGGGTTTTTACGTACATATAGGAACAAATCACAAATCACGGTTCATCACAAAGCAATCATAGTATCACAACAGAATTATCAATCCAGTACACAACATTTGATGATAGACAATCATTTTCAATTAAGGTGAATGTGATTTAAGTGAATCAACCATACAATCATCTTTATTAATTATTTTAAATCAATGTTTAATTTTACTTAATTATGAATTAATGAAGTCTTAATCAACTTTATTAATTAATTATTCCTTTATTAATAATCTTAATTTACTAATTCTTAATTGTTGACTGATTAAATTTAATTACCTTTGTTAATTGACTATTCTTTAATTGATTAATTATTAATTATAAAAATCATTACAAAACATTAATTGTTAATTACTATTTCATCACTATAAATAAATTTGGTTTTCAAATCGACACTTGAACTTTTGATTTACTTCTCAATTTTTTTAAGTTAAATTTTAAAACAACTTTTTATTTAAAAGAAAATATACAATTTGAAATATTTTTTAACTTCATAAATTTTAAAGAAAATGACTCAATATCATTTACCTCACATTCCACCAACAAATTATTATTAATTTCTAAAGGGTAGATTCAGGAAATTACTTAACTTGTTTTTTTTTTCAAAATTTTGTTTTAAACTGGATTTTGTTGTTTTCGTGACCAACCCGAGACTGCCTCGAGTTGTCCCCGAGGAAAACACCCATTTGCTTCGAGTTTTAGCCCAAATTGACCTGTGTGACATTTTTTTTCTTCAAAAATTGTTTAAGTTTTTTAAAATGTCCTGATACAACCCCCAAACGATACGAGCTCGTCTTCGAGTCCTCTCCCCAAATCCCCACGTAAGGCTTCGAGTTGCCTCCCTTCTTCCCCAAACCCATCACAACTGACACCACAACTACCATGCGCACGTGCACGGCCAAAATCATCGTCGTTGGTCGAAGCTGCGGCCACCAACGAGTGGACTACCATCTCCCAAAATGACACAAACACCCAGTACTCGAATTAATTTCGAAAACCAAAATCGCGTCATCTCGACCCAACAACCCATTATGAACATCATCAGAAAACTGTCTTGACCCACCTCCTCTGGCCTTCAGTCGTCACCAAATTTGGACCGAAGCTCCATAAACGTGATACGCCGCGATTGGCACCGGAGGCACGCAGTCCGATCACCCCATGATGGCGCAACACCGTCATTTCGAACATGAGCATAAAAGGGTCCTTAAACCCTATTTTGATCTCGAATTAGAAATTTAAGGATTTATGAATTATACTCGTATTTTTCTGGTAATGTCGAACGTTAAATCTTGCTGCCACAACAAACTCGAGGCCTGCAATTACTTAGATCACCAGATTTTGACAAAACTTCATTTTTTAGATCATCCTAAATATCTCAGTGAAAATTTGATGAAAAATTTGAATTTTACTTTCTAAAATCATTACTGTCAGAAGGGATTCAGATTGCCCTACTGAATTTTAAATTCATGATAATCGAATTCTTGCCAAAAATTAAGTGGTGCCTGCATTTCATACTTTCCAAAAAAAAACTATGTATAACTTTCTTGAATTCATTACTAAAATATAATGCAGGGTTAAGCAATATTTTTAACTTGTTTACAATCATTTTAGAAGCAAAGAGGGAGAGAAAGATCTGAATTGGCCATGGTTTACTCTGTAAACCAGAGAGCTAGATGTAACTGTGTTTTTTTTTCATAATTTCCAGGAAAAAATAACGAAACACATTGCTTTACTTTGATTAGTTACTGAAACATAATACATGTCCAAACAATAGTTTATCATTCAGATTCAATAGAGACAGAGAGAAAGAAGGGGGTTTGAGTTTGGCATAGTTTACACTGTAAACCAAAGCATTAAAGGAACAGGGAAGAAAATAATCATTCCCAGGGATGCCTTCTTGATTTTGGTTTATACAAATATTTTTAAAATTCAAATTAATTGCATTTGAACACTTTTCATTTTAACACTTTAATCTAAACAAAGATAGAAACATTTTTTTTTTTGGGTTGACAGGTTTTTATATCCTGAAGCTAAGCAGGGATTTGCATCCCTGTACAACCAACATGCACATGCCAAAAATTCAATCATATACTCAAGATTCTTGCATGCAAACCAAAAATTAAACTTTCCTACATCATCCAAGCATTCACGCAACAACAAATGATTGAATAAAACAGGGGTTTACTCACTTTATTCTTGAAGACAGAGAAGCTCTTGACGTTTCAAAAGAAAAGATGAAGCCTGCAAATTTTCTTCTTTCCTACTTTAAGTTTTTGGAGTTTAGATCTGCAAGTTATAGATGAAAATTCTTGTTTACTCTTTGTTGTATTCATTTTCTTAATTCATCAATACAGTAATTTTTTAGATTTACTTACAGTGGGAATTTTTATATAACAGAGAAACTTTTTCTGCAACTAAAAATCCAAAAATGGGTTTATGTCTTTGATCTTGAATTTTCCTGCAAATGATTAATATTATTGTTTTAAATTCTTTCTTCATTAGAGATTATAACTTCAAGTTTAATTTTTTTTTTAAAAAACAAGAAAGTTACTTGCCTTTAAATTCTTTCCAGAATAGCTTGCACTGCTCTTTGGCAAAACCTTAAGCTTCCCTTTTAAAACTAATCTGCAGTTTTAATTTTGTTATTATAACTTGATTTAAAAATCATAATCTCACTAAACTATAAAATTTTAAAACTTACCAAAGAGATGGGATCATACTCTATAGTTTGATGCTTAAGAAAGAACTTCAGATCTAAAATTTGAATTGAAGAAAGTAGGCAGTTTTCTTTTTTTCTTCTTTCTAATTTTTTTTTACTTTTTCTTGAGTGTTGGAGTTTGAGATTGCTAGATCTTAGTTACTGAACTTTTCAGAGATTTGGAGCTAAATAAATTTGAAATTGGAAGCTGAAATTTTTTCCATAATTTTTAATTTCATTATTTTATTCAAGTAATGATGTTTCATGCCATTTGTAAAAAAGGATAATCATGAGATCTAAATTTTGTTTATCTCCTTACTCCACCTCCCATGTGAATGTTAAGCATTTGTGATTTTTACAAGTTAAAAGAATGTTTATAATTTTTTTTATATCCTATTATATGTATACAATTGTTAAAAGATGTCATTTCCCGATTCTTCGTCTGTCGAAAATTCAACATCGATACTCACTTCCACTTCCACTTCGATATCGATATGTAACCCATCACTCAAGATTAGGGTTAATTAATTCGACTTCCACTTCGACTTCTGCAACGATCAGAATGCGCCAAATCGAAGGCCTCCACTTCCTCTATGTTCGGCCTAAGCATGGTGGCACTCGGCCCCACCCTCTCTCGTGCGCACGGAGACGAACGTGGCACGCACGCACCCCCTGGCTCCCCCTCCGACGCTCCAAACTCGATCATCACCGTATGGATCTGAAGCTCTTGATACGCTCTACGATATTGCTGTTGAACACTTCGCGTGAATGTCAACGGATTGTGAGTGATTGAGGGAAGAAAATTGAAAAATTATGGCCTTTGATGAAGCAACTGGCGGCTAGGGCAAATAGATTAGGGTTTAGTTATTTTTTATTTTATTTTATGAAGGGTAGGGGCTATTTATAGAATTTCGAACGACACTATTCATCCCGGAAATTCCGAACTCCGATTCACGCGCCGTAACCAGCGTTTCTAGGGTTTACCCCGCGTTCCGGACACAATGGAACAGGTTTCGGAAGCTAATTCGGACATCTGTGCGAATTATGGCAATAAACGTTCAATTTAAATTAAACCGATTTAAACGATTTTCTAGGCGTTTTAATTTGTACCGGACAAACGGTAAATCCAATTGACACGAAATTTGAAACCTTACAATAATATCACATTATGGATCCGATGAAACTGGTTTCGTCGAAATCCGAGACTTTTTGAAAAATGGCTATTTTAACTCGCCAAATTAATAATAAAAATAATTCGATGCGTTTTGAGCTGCCACGATCAAACGATAACTCCGATTGACACGAAAATTGAAATCCGGTAATAACTAACTATTACGGATCCAACGGAACTAGTTTCGTTCAATTCTGAGACTGTTCAAAAATTGACTATTTTCACTAGTCGATTAAATATTAAAATATTCAATTTTCCCAAATTAACTTTTAATTCGATTTTAAAAGTTCTAAAATATCGTTCTAACTTCAATATGATAAAATAAAATTTTACAAATCATTTTCAATCATATTTAACTCAATTTTCAATTATTTCCATAATTTAACATATTAAATTATCGATTTAATTATCCAATTAAATCCAATAAATCGAAATAAAAATTTATTCGACTTATAAATTCACTTATTAATATTTAAAATTAATTAAATATTCAAATTTTAATTAATAAAAATCCTGGGTCGTTACAATCTTCCCCCCTTAAAAGAATTTCGTACTCGAAATTATCAAGTAAGAAAAGTTATAGAATTTATTAACTTTCCAAAATTCATAGTTTAAACTTCTTATAATAACTTACTAAGTTTTCAAATCATACTTAGTTATCTTTTCAAAACAACTACTATTGTTTAACTTTCAACTCCAAAATCAAAGTTAAAGTTTTTCAATTTTTTTTTTTTCTCAAATTTTTTCTAACGCCTTAAATTTCCGGAAAAATTCGCCATAGTCTCCTTTGCGCGGCTCGATCCGAATAAAAATGATAGTATATATATCACAAATATACATCTCATCAAGTAATGAGGCATCCCGAAGGGAAAAAGTATAAAAGTACGGTATGTAATCCGAGATATGTACCTTATATTTTATTAGCGAGCATATACGCTAATATAGCGCGAAAGCGAGCTCCAAATGCGAAGCAAACGCGATCCGCACCTACTAAACACTCAACAAACAACATGAGAACATGCATATAGATAATAGTATCGATATACATCATATAGCAACATAATAACTATATATGCCAACATAGCAAATGAAACAAAAGCAATAAATGCAAACATCAACCATCTATAATCCATAACCAATAAATATTCATTCATATTCTCATTAATATTCAATGAAGCAGGTTTTCAATTTAAATCACATTTGATTCATTACAGTGGATGTTCTTACTAACATTCATTTTCAATTAGTTTATGTTCACTAATTCATATTCAAGTTGGTTCACTTCCAAATCAAATTCAATTCTATTTAAGATTCACTTAACTTCCAATTGAATTTCAATTACATTAACTTTCAATTTTCATTAATACTTAATGAATTATATACAATCAACTAACAATCATATAACAACCAATGTATATCAATTGCAATCAAATTCCTTTGCTTATCAATTGGTTTAATTAATTGATTTTTATTCAACTATTCAACTTTCAATAACATTAGATGTTAATGAATTAACACTTACATTCATTATTTCATATAGTTTCACTTCTTATATATATAAGTTTATTTCACAATTGTAAATCACTTTAATTATAATTCAATTCTTATAATTCATTTCCTTATACAATTATTCTCTTATTTAGATTATTCAAACAACTAAATAATCATCTTATATACACTTTAATAATTCTGAAAAATTATTTCCTTTATATATAAAATATAATCAAGGTAAAATTATTGCATATACCCAATTTAAACAATATCATGTCGAATTGTTCTATTCAAGTGTTTAGAGATCCCTATCAACAACGTTAATTACTCGTATTAACCAGAATCTATATACCACTCAACAAACCAATCATCACAATATAAAACAGTTTTATATTCACTAACAAATACGCTCTCATAGCTATTATTACACTCAACTCATTCTAGAGCACTACTGACTCTATCTCTAATGAGTAATACCCAACAGAACCATGGTTGTCGCTTAACCATATGCTCTGATACCACATTGTCAGTTCCAGGCTTTTCAACCATCGACAGCAGTCACAACCGGTAGGCTTTTCAACCATCCCAGCCCCACCGTGGCAACAACTGGTATCCCAAACTTGCTTTTACGGCCAGCCTCTCGACTGTCTCAGGTTACACCTAACCAACCCCCTAAAAGAGGACGTGTAGGGGTAAGAGTCTCCCGTTCGCCACCTAACCGCGAAGCGAGAACCCCCCATCACATAGCCCAAAGCTTAGCAAGACTGGTGTGAGAACTCAAAACAGTTTATTTATCTTTGAAAACAAAATAGATGAATATTTTTAAAGTCAATTCGCAATGCTTTTAAAAATGAGACTACCATAAGGCCTCCCGCACACACACACAATGCAAACGCAGAATCGGAGGAGATTTCTCCTTATGATAGTCAAAGATGCTTGATACGCATTTAAAAGAACATTTGATATTATTACTAGTGCATAGTGTAGAGAAAAATTCATTTCGAAAGTAGAATATAAATCTTAGCCAGCATAGACATTCCGAACTATGCCTACTATAGCTAACTATGTTCAATAGCAGGTTACCGCCACATTCCATAGAGGGTTATACAACTAAAACCGTACAAGTCTCGTATTGTTTCTTTGGATTTCCAACGAATGATCAGGCCAAGGAACTTCCCATTGCCACATGAGAATGCCTCTGGATGGACATCCCCGGGAACCAAACCGGATCTCTACCAACACAAGGCCGGGTTACCCCTAACTGAGTAACAACTGACCGAATATGCCATCCCCCGGTCCTTTGGGACCTTTCACCGAGCGCTCGTAATCAATTCACACAATCATAACAAAGTGTTTTCAACATGAGTAAGTATCTGGGCTCCATACCATGATACCACCCTTTTCCAGAAGGAAATGCACATATCCTAAAGGGCGCTTCCCCTCATAACCTTCGCCGCATCTTTCCTGTTTTGACCATTCACGGGGTGTGAGGCTCGACGAAGTCACGTCCACAAAAACATACTTTATACAAAAGCAATGCATTGGGTCAACAAATGATCATAGAAATGATCACCAGGATAGACGATCAAATAAACGATCCTATCACAATTAATCAACACAATGATCATTTCACAACAACACTCAACATGTCACATTACCAAATTGGGAATATATCGCTGATAACCTTCAACTACATAACCTCTGAGCTCGTACGTCTCAGAGAAGGGTGTTAAGCTAAAAGAATAAATTCTTCGCCACCAACAGAAATATATTTGAAAGAAATCTGCTTTATATCTCAATTTGTAATGTCAGACATACAATCCATACAAGTCTGTTCCGGGCTCGAACAGAACCGAAGGCACTTCTCACGAAGCCCTTGCAATCCGGGTATTTACAATCCCGATCGAATTTCCCATCACTTAGGGAATCTCTATACCAGGAGCTACCCAGTGCAGAGACAATCGATAGGTCATCCTATCGCTTTCGCAAATACTCGGTCTTCAACACCGGTCATCAAATGCAATTCATAACGACGTATCACATATTCGGAATGGGTTATACGACCCCATGGTCCTTTCCCGGTTAACCCGAATAGTGAGCGCTTATTCAAAAATAAGTGTGGCATTCAAATTCAAACAAATCACATCAAATACCCATTCAAAGGGAAATATTGATAGTCGGTTACTGAACTATTAATGGATATGCACACATCACCAGTTTCCAAATAATTTTCCAAATTATTTATTTTCCAAAATATCTTTACAAGATATATTATTTCAATACTTCAAAAATAAATCAATATTTATTTTTAATCAAATTCCACTTTCTTTTATAAATTCCATATTGAATTTACATTTCACAATATCCATGAATATTCGATTTCAATTATTCATTTCAATTTATCTTCAAAAAGATAAATTCTCAAAACGTTTCATTTCACATTGGAAAACGATTCCATACTTATTTAATAAGTAATTCACAAATCTTTTATTTTCAACACTTGGAAAATATTCAATATACTTAAATCAAAATTTAGTATATATCTCATTCTTTAAGGAAATCACTCTCTTAAACATATTTATTTGGGCCAAAACGAATGTTGCGTAAAACATCGTTACGACAACCCAAAATCACTAGTATAGGGATTCGAAATTAAAATAGATATATAAATCCCAATACTATACAAAACATTTCCTTTCGGAAATCATTTACTATAACAACAGTGTTATAGTCCACTATTTCCTTTTATTTCTCGAAAACGTCTATTTCAACAATTAATGTTGAAATCTATGGTTTCGAATCTCAACACATTTTAAAACATCGTTAGGTCGTTTTAATTCTATTTAAAACATCACATTCAAAACAATTTCTTTAACATATTATTCACTATTCAAAAACGTGAATATACTTGTTAACAAATTTCATCCTTTCTATTCATTTTATTTTAAAGGATTATTCACAGTCAAAAACGTGAATATAACTCCATAAATAAATCATAACAATTTACTTATCAAAATAAGTCGTTTGTGAATTTATAAAACAACGTTTATAAATTCCATTTCTATTTATTTATAACAACTTCCTTTTATAAAATCCTTTATTAACCTATTCGATTTATAACTCAATTATAAAACAAAGGATTCATGTTATAAGTTAAATGCTTATAAAACGATTACTTTACCAAAATCGTTTCTTTGAACTTCATAATTATAAATCTTATAACTTATAAGATTAAATTATTCATCCAAATATATTCTTTAATAATTTCACAAAATTTATAAATCTTACTATTTATAAATTTCATTTATAACTTCACCATTTATAATTTTATAAATTCCATTCATTTACAAAATTCATTTTCACTTCATTCAAACACTTATAAAAACTCGTTTTATAATGTCAATATTTCAATTTATAAATACCCATTTATAAATCTCTTAATATAAATCAATTTATATTATCCTTTAAAACGTCTTTAATCTCCTTTATTATTTCACCATTCTCTTGATTTATAAAATAATCAAATTTTATAAATCCTATTTTTAAACTTTTTATAATAAATTCAAAAATCCAATTTAAACTATTTTATAAAATCATTAACCCTTATTTCTCAAAAATCAGCTTTTAACTAGATTTCACAAAAACCATAATTTTATAACTTTGAAAATTATAATGTTTATTTATTTAAAATAGATCAAATTCCAAACATATAGTATATTTTCAAAAATCACTTTATAAATCATTTTAAAATTCCAAAACTTGGTCCAATGATGCTACACACCAAATAGTCAATCACGACAACAACGATATCATATATCGATATGAAAATCCATCAAATATCAAAATATCTGAAATCAAATAAAAACTGTTGAGGAATCCAGTTGGATCCCTCCAACCTGTTTTCCTGCATCCACAAACATTAGCACAATACCAATTTCGCTCCAGTACGAAATTATCGCGGTATATGTTTTTATTAAATATTATCCGCTTAATAGACGGCGCAATAGGGTCTCATCCGCTAAAAAATACGGGAAATCAACAACTGCAATATATACATATGCCAATATATATATATTGCTATTATATATAATACCAATTTCACTGTTTATGAAATATTCGCGGTATATGTTTTTAATAAATAACATCCGCTTACTAACGGCGTATAATGTCTATTTTAACAATCAATAGATAGCAATCATCATTCAAACATGCATTCAAATATTTTAAATCTAACTATTTAAAATAAAATCGAAACTGATTCGATTGAGTGAGAAGTTCTCACCTTGATTTCAATTTTGTTTTAGCGATTTATTTCGAATAAAATTAAACGGACGTTTAATTTTACACGAAATTTTCACTAACTCCAAACGACTCCAATCCAATTCCATCGCGTAGTGCTCGTCCATACGATTCCAACGCAACTGGTTTCGCGCGTTTTCGACCTCGTATGAAAAAGTTATGATTATTTGAAGTTTACACGATTTAATTTATATAATTACAACTAAATTTATAAAATTTTAAACCTAAATCAATCTTCGCCTTAGGATCTCAACCCCTGCAATCTCCACCGCACATTCTTTCTTCCTTCCCTCTCGTTCTACAGCCGCACCATGTAACCCATCACTCAAGATTAGGGTTAATTAATTCGACTTCCACTTCGACTTCTGCAACGATCAGAATGCGCCAAATCGAAGGCCTCCACCTCCTCTATGTTCGGCCTGAGCATGGTGGCACTCGGCCCCACCCTCTCTCGTGCGCACGGAGATGAACGTGGCACGCACGCACCCCCCTGGCTCCCCCTCCGACGCCCCAAACATGATCATCACCGTATGGATCTGAAGCTCTTGATACGCTCTACGATATTGCTGTTGAACCCTTCGCGTGAATGTCAACGGATTGTGAGTGATTGAGGGAAGAAAATTGAAAAATTCTGGCCTTTGATGAAGCAACTGGCGGCTAGGGCAAATAGATTAGGGTTTAGTTATTTTTTATTTTATTTTATGAAGGGTAGGGGCAATTTATAGAATTTCGAACGACACTATTCATCCCGGAAATTCCGAACTCCGATTCACGCGCCGTAACCAGCGTTTCTAGGGTTTACCCCGCGTTCCGGACACAATGGAACAGGTTTCGGAAGCTAATTCGGACATCTGTGCGAGTTATGGCAATAAACGTTCAATTTAAATTAAACCGATTTAAACGATTTTCTAGGCGTTTTAATTTGTACCGGACAAATGGTAAATCCAATTGACACGAAATTTGAAACCTTACAATAATATCACATTATGGATCCGATGAAACTGGTTTCGTCGAAATCCGAGACTTTTTGAAAAATGGCTATTTTAACTCGCCAAATTAGTAATAAAAATAATTCGATGCGTTTCGAGCTGCCACGATCAAACGATAACTCCGATTGACACAAAAATTGAAATCCGGTAATAACTAACTATTACGGATCCAACGGAACTAGTTTCGTTCAATTCTGAGACTGTTCAAAAATTGACTATTTTCACTAGTCGATTAAATATTAAAATATTCAATTTTCCCAAATTAACTTTTAATTCGATTTTAAAAGTTCTAAAATATCGTTCTAACTTCAATATGATAAAATAAAATTTTACAAATCATTTTCAATCATATTTAACTCAATTTTCAATTATTTCCATAATTTAACATATTAAATTATCGATTTAATTATCCAATTAAATCCAATAAATCGAAATAAAAATTTATTCGACTTATAAATTCACTTATTAATATTTAAAATTAATTAAATATTCAAATTTTAATTAATAAAAATCTTGGATCGTTACAATCTTCCCCCCTTAAAAGAATTTCGTCCTCGAAATTATCAAGTAAGAAAAGTTATAGAATTTATTAACTTTCCAAAATTCATAGTTTAAACTTCTTATAATAACTTACTAAGTTTTCAAATCATACTTAGTTATCTTTTCAAAACAACTACCATTGTTTAACTTTCAACTCCAAAATCAAAGTTAAAGTTTTTCAATTTTTTTTTTTATTTTCTCAAATTTTTTCTAACGCCTTAAATTTCCGGAAAAATTCGCCATAGTCTCCTTTGCGCGGCTCGATCCGAAAAAAAATGATAGTATATATATCACAAATATACATCTCATCAAGTAATGAGGCATCCCGAAGGGAAAAAGTATAAAAGTACGGTATGTAATCCGAGATATGTACCTTATATTTTATTAGCGAGCATATACGGCTAATATAGCGCGAAAGCTAGCTCCAAATGCGAAGCAAACGCGATCCGCACCTACTAAACACTCAACAAACAACATGAGAACATGCATATAGATAATAGTATCGATATACATCATATAGCAACATAATAACTATATATGCCAACATAGCAAATGAAACAAAAGCAATAAATGCAAACATCAACCATCTATAATCCATAACCAATAAATATTCATTCATATTCTCATTAATATTCAATGAATTAGGTTTTCAATTTAAATCACATTTGATTCATTACAGTGGATGTTCTTACTAACATTCATTTTCAATTAGTTTATGTTCACTAATTCATATTCAAGTTTGTTCACTTCCAAATCAAATTCAATTCTATTTAAGATTCACTTAACTTCCAATTGAATTTCAATTACATTAACTTTCAATTTTCATTAATACTTAATGAATTATATACAATCAACTAACAATCATATAACAACCAATGTATATCAATTGCAATCAAATTCCTTTGCTTATCAATTGGTTTAATTAATTGATTTTTATTCAACTATTCAACTTTCAATAACATTAGATGTTATTGAATTAACACTTACATTCATTATTTCATATAGTTTCACTTCTTATATATATAAGTTTATTTCACAATTGTAAATCACTTTAATTATAATTCAATTCTTATAATTCATTTCCTTATACAATTATTCTCTTATTTAGATTATTCAAACAACTAAATAATCATCTTATATACACTTTAATAATTCTGAAAAATTATTTCCTTTATATATAAAATATAATCAAGGTAAAATTATTGCATTTACCCAATTTAAACAATATCGTGTCGAATTGTTCTATTCAAGTGTTTAGAGATCCCTATCAACAACGTTAATTACTCGTATTAACCAAAATCTATATACCACTCAACAAACCAATCATCACAATATAAACAATTTTATATTCACTAACAAATACGCTCTCATAGCTATTATTACACTCAACTCATTCTAGAGCACTACTGACTCTATCTCTAATGAGTAATACCCAACAGAACCATGGTTGTCGCTTAACCATATGCTCTGATACCACATTGTCAGTTCCAGGCTTTTCAACCATCGACAGCAGTCACAACCGGTAGGCTTTTCAACCATCCCAGCCCCACCGTGGCAACAACTGGTATCCCAAACTTGCTTTTGCGGCCAGCCTCTCGACTGTCTCAGGTTACACCTAACCAACCCCCTAAAAGAGGACGTGTAGGGGTAAGAGTCTCCCGTTCGCCACCTAACCGCGAAGCGAGAACCCCCCATCACATAGCCCAAAGCTTAGCAAGACTGGTGTGAGAACTCAAAACAGTTTATTTATCTTTGAAAACAAAATAGATGAATATTTTTAAAGTCAATTCGCAATGCTTTTAAAAATGAGACTACCATAAGGCCTCCCGCACACACACACAATGCAAACGCAGAATCGGAGGAGATTTCTCCTTATGATAGTCAAAGATGCTTGATACGCATTTAAAAGAACATTTGATATTATTACTAGTGCATAGTGTAGAGAAAAATTCATTTCGAAAGTAGAATATAAATCTTAGCCAGCATAGACATTCCGAACTATGCCTACTATATCTAACTATGTTCAATAGCAGGTTACCGCCACATTCCATAGCAGGTTATACAACTAAAACCGTACAAGTCTCGTATTGTTTCTTTGGATTTCCAACGAATGATCAGGCCAAGGAACTTCCCATTGCCACATGAGAATGCCTCTGGATGGACATCCCCGAGAACCAAACCGGATCTCTACCAACACAAGGCCGGGTTACCCCTAACTGAGTAACAACTGACCGAATATGCCATCCCCCGGTCCTTTGGGACCTTTCACAGAGCGCTCGTAATCAATTCACACAATCATAACAAAGTGTTTTCAACATGAGTAAGTATCTGGGCTCCATACCATGATACCACCCTTTTCCAGAAGGAAATGCACATATCCTAAAGGGCGCTACCCCTCATAATCTTGCCGCATCTTTCCTGTTTTGACCATTCACGGGGTGTGAGGCTCGACGAAGTCACGTCCACAAAAACATACTTTATACAAAAGCAATGCTTTGGTTCAACAAATGATCATAGAAATGATCACCAGGATAGACGATCAAATAAACGATCCTATCACAATTAATCAACACAATGATCATTTCACAGCAACACTCAGCATGTCACATTACCAAATTGGGAATATATCGCTGATAACCTTCAACTACATAACCTCTGAGCTCGTACGTCTCAGAGAAGGGTGTTAAGCTAAAAGAATAAATTCTTCGCCACCAACAGAAATATATTTGAAAGAAATCTGCTTTATATCTCAATTTGTAATGTCAGACATACAATCCATACAAGTCTGTTCCGGGCTCGAACAGAACCGAAGGCACTTCTCACGAAGCCCTTGCAATCCGGGTATTTACAATCCCGATCGAATTTCCCATCACTTAGGGAATCTCTATACCAGGAGCTACCCAGTGCAGAGACAATCGATAGGTCATCCTATCGCTTTCGCAAATACTCGGTCTTCAACACCGGTCATCAAATGCAATTCATAACGACGTATCACATATTCGGAATGGGTTATACGACCCCATGGTCCTTTCCCGGTTAACCCGAATAGTGAGCGCTTATTCAAAAATAAGTGTGGCATTCAAATTCAAACAAATCACATCAAATACCCATTCAAAGGGAAATATTGATAGTCGGTTACTGAACTATCAATGGATATGCACACATCACCAGTTTCCAAATAATTTTCCAAATTATTTATTTTCCAAAATATCTTTACAAGATATATTATTTCAATACTTCAAAAATAAATCAATATTTATTTTTAATCAAATTCCACTTTCTTTTATAAATTCCATATTGAATTTACATTTCACAATATCCATGAATATTCGATTTCAATTATTCATTTCAATTTATCTTCAAAAAGATAAATTCTCAAAACGTTTCATTTCACATTGGAAAACGATTCCATACTTATCTAATAAGTAATTCACAAATCTTTTATTTTCAACACTTGGAAAATATTCAATATACTTAAATCAAAATTTAGTATATATCTCATTCTTTAAGGAAATCACTCTCTTAAACATATTTATTTGGGCCAAAACGAATGTTGCGTAAAACATCGTTACGACAACCCAAAATCACTAGTATAGGGATTCGAAATTAAAATAGATATATAAATCCCAATACTATACAAAACATTTCCTTTCGGAAATCATTTACTATAACAACAGTGTTATAGTCCACTATTTCCTTTTATTTCTCGAAAACGTCTATTTCAACAATAAATGTTGAAATCTATGGTTTCGAATCTTAACACATTTTAAAACATCGTTAGGTCATTTTAATTCTATTTAAAACATTACATTCAAAACAATTTCTTTAACATATTATTCACTATTCAAAAACGTGAATATACTTGTTAACAAATTTCATCCTTTCTATTCATTTTATTTTAAAGGATTATTCACAGTCAAAAACGTGAATATAACTCCATAAATAAATCATAACAATTTACTTATCAAAATAAGTCGTTTGTGAATTTATAAAACAACGTTTATAAATTCCATTTCTATTTATTTATAACAACTTCCTTTTATAAATTCCTTTATTAACCTATTCGATTTATAACTCAATTATAAAACAAAGGATTCATGTTATAAGTTAAATGCTTATAAAACGATTATTTTACCAAAATCGTTTCTTTGAACTTCATAATTATAAATCTTGTAACTTATAAGATTCAATTATTCACCCAAATATATTCTTTAATAATTTCACAAAATTTATAAATCTTACTATTTATAAATTTCATTTATAACTTCACCATTTATAATTTTATAAATTCCATTCATTTACAAAATTCATTTTCACTTCATTCAAACACTTATAAAAACTCGTTTTATAATGTCAATATTTCAATTTATAAATATCCATTTATAAATCTCTTAATATAAATCAATTTATATTATCCTTTAAAACGTCTTTAATCTCCTTTATTATTTCACCATTCTCTTGATTTATAAAATAATCAAATTTTATAAATCCTATTTTTAAACTTTTTATAATCAATTCAAAAATCCAATTTAAACTATTTTATAAAATCATTAACCCTTATTTCTCAAAAATCAGCTTTTAACTATATTTCACAAAAACCATAATTTTATAACTTTGAAAATTATAACGTTTATTTATTTAAAATAGATCAAATTCCAAACATATAGTATATTTTCAAAAATCACTTTATAAATCATTTTAAAATTCCAAAACTTGGTCCAATGATGCTACACACCAAATAGTCAATCACGACAACAACGATATCATATATCGATATGAAAATCCATCAAATATCAAAATATCTGAAATCAAATAAAAACTGTTGAGGAATTGTTGGATCCCTCCAACCTGTTTTCCTGCATCCACAAACATTAGCACAATACCAATTTCGCTCCAGTACGAAATTATCGCGGTATATGTTTTTATTAAATATTATCCGCTTAATAGACGGCGCAATTGGGTATCATCCGCTAAAAAATACGGGAAATCAACTACAGCAATATATACATATACCAATATATATATATTGCTATTATATATAATACCAATTTCACTGTTTATGAAATATTCGCGGTATATGTTTTTAATAAATAACATCCGCTTACTAACGGCGTATAATGTCTATTTTAACAATCAATAGATAGCAATCATCATTCAAACATGCATTCAAATATTTTAAATCTAACTATTTAAAATAAAATCGAAACTGATTCGATTGAGTGAGAAGTTCTCACCTTGATTTCAATTTTGTTTTAGCGATTTATTTCGAATAAAATTAAACGGACGTTTAATTTTACACGAAATTTTCACTAACTCCAAATGACTCCAGTCCAATTCCATCGCGTAGTGCTCGTCCATACGATTCCAACGCAACTGGTTTCGCGCGTTTTCGACCTCGTATGAAAAAGTTATGATTATTTGAAGTTTACACGATTTAATTTATATAATTACAACTAAATTTATAAAATTTTAAACCTAAATCAATCTTGGCCTTAGGATCTCAACCCCTGCAATCTCCACCGCACGTTCTTTCTTCCTTCCCTCTCGTTCTACAGCCGCACCATGTAACCCATCACTCAAGATTAGGGTTAATTAATTCGACTTCCACTTCGACTTCTGCAACGATCAGAATGCGCCAAATCGAAGGCCTCCACCTCCTCTATGTTCGGCCTGAGCATGGTGGCACTCGGCCCCACCCTCTCTCGTGCGCATGGATACGAACGTGGCACGCACGCACCCCCCTGGCTCCCCCTCCGACGCTCCAAACGCGATCATCACCGTATGGATCTGAAGCTCTTGATACGCTCTACGATATTGTTGTTGAACACTTCGCGTGAATGTCAACGGATTGTGAGTGATTGAGGGAAGAAAATTGAAAAATTATGGCCTTTGATGAAGCAACTGGCGGCTAGGGCAAATAGATTAGGGTTTAGTTATTTTTATTTTATTTTATGAAGGGTAGGGGCTATTTATAGAATTTCGAACGACACTATTCATCCCGGAAATTCCAAACTCCGATTCACGCGTCGTAACCAGCGTTTCTAGGGTTTACCCCGCGTTCCGGACACAATGGAACAGGTTTCGGAAGCTAATTCGGACATCTGTGCGAGTTATGGCAATAAACGTTTAATTTAAATTAAACCGATTTAAACAATTTTCTAGGCGTTTTAATTTGTACCGGACAAACGGTAAATCCAATTAACACGAAATTTGAAACCTTACAATAATATCACATTACGGATCCGATGAAACTGGTTTCGTCGAAATCCGAGACTTTTTGAAAAATGGCTATTTTAACTCGCCAAATTAATAATAAAAATAATTCGATGCGTTTCGAGCTGCCACGATCAAACGATAACTCCGATTGACACGAAAATTGAAATCCGGTAATAACTAACTATTACGGATCCAATGGAACTAGTTTCGTTCAATTCTGAGACTGTTCAAAAATTGACTATTTTCACTAGTCGATTAAATATTAAAATATTCAATTTTCCCAAATTAACTTTTAATTCGATTTTAAAAGTTCTAAAATATCGTTCTAACTTCAATATGATAAAATAAAATTTTACAAATCATTTTCAATCATATTTAACTCAATTTTCAATTATTTCCATAATTTAACATATTAAATTATCGATTTAATTATCCAATTAAATCCAATAAATCGAAATAAAAATTTATTCGACTTATAAATTCACTTATTAATATTTAAAATTAATTAAATATTCAAATTTTAATTAATAAAAATCCTGGGTCGTTACAAAAGAATTGTTTTTAACCAATATTTATATTATATACGTTACATCTTAATGATTTTTAAATGCCACTAATTTTTAAAAACATTTATTTTAAATTCAATTTTCAATTCAAACTTGAAATATAAACATTTATGTCCATTTATATACTCACACATATCTTGAATAAATTTAAATTAAATTTCAATATGTATCCAACCCTACTCATATATGTAATATACATATATATAAGATTTTAAATCCAAATGACCTTTTAAAACACTCATTATTTCAATATTTTAAACTCAAAATAAAATTGGAATTTTATTTACATCTAATTTTCACTTATTTTATTTGTTTTAAGATTTTTTTCCAATTTATTTTCAAATTAAATTCCAAGGGTTTTAAATAAATTATTAATTTATATTGATAAATTTTTGGGATGTTACATCACCTACCTCCATGTACCCAACAACTATTTTTTATTTTATTAAAGGAAGAGAATACAAGAAAGAGATTACCACATTATAGGCAGCAAAGTGGAGAGACTGATGTATAATTACAAATTGAATAATCAATTTCTCCAAAGACTTTTTTGTGCTCAAAACCTTTAACTTGTTTACGCTCAAACCCTATAATTACAATTTGAATAATCAATTACCCAATTGTGTTGAAACCTTTTCAAGTATCCATGATTTGATTTAATGTAATAGATAATGTTGATCCCGGTTTTCAAGTCTTCCTCAATTGATTGAGTCTCCATGCATAATTTTTTTTCATGTTACAAAATCAATGTATTCATAAATAGACTTCTTTCCTCATTTATGAATCCATCGGCTAACTAATTAATTTAGTAATTGTGACGAACTACATTTTGAAAGGTTTAAATTGACAATAATCCACACATGTCCAACTCAAAAAATATGAAACACAGATTATCAATGGGGTTAATGAAGAAAAATATGAAAAGAAGAAGAAAACAAATATAGAATCTCGTAGCAGAATGAGAAAATATAATAATCAAATAAATAGTTCATGAAGCTGTTTATACTATACATTTGATTATAATTTATACAACATTTATCAGTGTTATATATACACAATAGAACAAAGAATAATACAGTGGAACAAACAATGTGGTGAGCTAATACTAGTAATAATAATATACCAAATCTTTGTCTTCATCCTCTAAAAAATAATCTTCAATGTGCTGAAAACTCAGGGCTGACCCGGGCATAATGAAAAAACAAAACATTCGAATCAGGACTAAAATATCCTTATATGAGTAAAATTAATATCACATATAACAAGAGTGTAATAGCATCAGAGATGTTGACGGGTTTCACATCCCCTATCTAGTGTATAACATGCGTGAAATAACTTAAGAGATGTTACAAGATTTTCCTTCACTTAAGGACCCACCAAAATATTTATATGTAGTAGAATACGCTATGTCTAATCGGTAAGATAAATATTATTCTTAGCATTAAGTCTTTACATTAATCCTTCTTAACGTGTTTTAAGCATTTTCGTACAGTTTGCATAATGCCTCAATAGCATATCGGGGGATAGGGATGCGCTATGATATGAAAACACTAAAAAAAATCATAATGGTCTCGTGTAGGGATAAAAGTATGACGGCACGTGAGAATGCCAAAGGTAGGATATTACCAGTTCGAATCGCAGGGCTGGTGGTAACGCATTGTACCCACGATCGCCTACCGCGTCCATCCATCCCATATCGAGTCAAAGGAGGTTACCCAAAAATCAAGTTGCACCAATCGAAACCAACATCAAAAGTAATAATATGGACTAAGTCCAAGAAGAAAATCGAAGAACGGATGTCCGCCATGGGTAGCTAGCCCGCTTGGCCCTGTCAAGCTGTCCTATTTTAGCCATTTCAAATTGGTACAAGTGTCAAGGTCTATTCATTATCGTTCTCTTTATTCAAATCCATCAAATGTATGCCAAATCCAACCACTTCATTCTAAAGTCTCCTCCGCGTACACAGTTGTTAAAATGTTTTTAATATTGACAGAGAGTATGCCAATAAGAGGCCCCGGTCTCTTTAACAACCAAAAGTCATTTTACACACCGGTTGGTCCTTTTACATTTCGAAAACTATTCATATTTGATATCAAAATACCATATTAGCTTCAGAAATATCCTTCATTTCAAAATATCATATTTACTCTAAGTATGCTATTTAACTTCAAAAATCATTTTCGCCTTGATATCTAAATTTCACTTCCTAAAATCATTTCGAATATCCATTTAGGTTATAACTTCTTATTGATCCAATTCACATTTAAGTCCACAATTTAAATATTAGTATTCCAACCTTGACCGGCTTGAATTTTTTAGAAAATAGTTTGAATTTTTTTAAATAGTTTAACATAAAATATTTTAGACATTAAAAATGGTTTATACAGGAAAATAGTTTGAAAAATAAAAATAATTTGAATATTTAAAATGAAAGATTTTAAATTAGTTCATATATTAAAATAATTTATTTTGAAATTTTTTTCAACTCAAACTATCTCTTTCCATTAACTTATTTCATATTCTATTAGTTACCGTTCAATTATTACAACACACTCCACTTTAATTCAATTTATTTACATCCAATTTAAATCAAATTTAATTACAAAATTTTTTCTTACACCTATTTATTCTCATTCAATTTCTTTCAAAACTAAATTGCATTTCATTTTATAATTCAAGTTCGTATTCATTCTATTAATTCATTTTATAGCTTAAGTGGAATTAATTCACTTTACGAATTCATCTAGTTCCATTCAAATCCAATTTAATTCATTTAATCTTTATTAAATTAAACTTTATTTCATTTAATCCATTACTCGGTTTATTTAACTCTATTTAAGTTAAAATTTCTTTTATTATCAAACACATTCAAGAAATTTAAATTTTGTAGCTTAATATTTCTCAAATCTATAAGCTATACAAACTAATTCACTTAAATTTTCATTTTATCATTTTATCTAATTCATTTTAAATACAATTCACTTTTATGTAAGCTTTCTTGAGTTAAACTTTATTTTGTTTACTTCATTTCACTAACTCTATTTATTTAACTTTTCTGTTTATTATTTTATTTCCTATCTCAAATTCAAATTTTCTTTTGTTTGCTTAACCAAAATGTTCAACCTTTTTAAAATTCGTTTTTATTTTCCTGCTCAAATTTATAAGTTATAAACTTATTTTTTATCTATACTATCTCCAATTTATAAGTTCAAAACTACATTCGTATATTTATAAAATCATACCTGGAATATTTTTTCATAATTAAAACTTGTTTTAACCAAAAATAAATTTCTTTTGGTAGCAATTCTTACTCAGTAACTCGAAAATGAATACTGACGATGCTGCAGTCATCCCCGGAATTATTTCCCAGCGAGTTCAATGTTTTTATTTCTTTCAATAATCTTTTCAAAATATATTTCTGGTCAAAACACATTCAAATAATATTATTATTAATTTTGAAGGCTTTGAAAACAATTTTGAAAGCAACGGAATTTGAATTCTAAAATGCTCGACTTTTAAATCCTTTCTATTTATAAGCTATATTATAAATATACTTATATAATTCCATTACCTTATTATGAAAACATTTCGTTAATTTATATCTTTGTTATTGCAAACAATTCTTATTGTAATTAGATTTCAATTCAATTTAATTATCGAATGCTTCGTGAAATAGAGTTCACAAAATATTCGTTTTTACTTTAATTCAAACAATAATCGATGATAATTAATTATTATAATCTCCTAGAAAACAAGATTAATTAATAATTATACAGATTTATGAAAATTATATAAGATATAGTTTAGGTAAAATTATTTCATTTACCATATTTAAAACAATATTATGTCGACTTGCCTCGTTTAAGTGTTTAGAAATCCTTATCGATAATATGGCGTCCCACGCACCGACCAGAATTCACAAACAACTCAATGAATAAGTAAACACAATACAAAACATTTTATAACACTAACAAGTACGCGCTCTCATATATACACTCATACATACACACTCAAACTCATTCTAAGGTATTACCATCCTATCTCTAATGAGTTAAACCCCATAAAGCTAATGTAATCGATAAACCAAAGCGCTGATACCAACTGTGACGATCCATATTTTGGATGGTATAAATTAGCAATAGTCCACACATGCCCAACTCAGATAATCCAAACCATAGACTATCAATAGGGTTAATTAAGAAAAATAAAAAAAGTGGAAGAAAACAAACACAGATCTTATAGCAGAATGACAAAATATAATAATCAAATAAACAGTTCATGAAGCTATCTGAGTTACATATATACAACAGAACAATAGAATAATATAGTGGAACAAACAATGTGGTGAGATACTACTAGTAATAATAATATACCAAATCTTCGTCTTCATCCTCCAGAAAATAATCTTCAATGCACTAAAAACTCAGGAATGACCCGAGGGTAATGAAAAAACAAAACACTCGAGTCAGGACTAAAATATCCTTATGCGAGTCACATCAATATCACATATAATAGTAGTGTAATAACATCAGAGATGTTTATGGGATTTCACACCTCCTATCCAGTGTATAACAAGCATGCAATAACTCAAGAGATGTTACAGGATTTTTCATCTCTTAAGGATCTGCCAAAATATTTATATATAGTAGAATATGCTACATGTGTATGTCCAATTAGTAAAATAAATATTTTTTCTTAGCGTTAAGGCTTTACATTAATCCTCCTTAACGTGTTTTTAAGCATTGTCCTACGGTTTGCATATAATTTCCTATTAGCATGCCGAGGATAGGGACGTGCCATGATACGACAACACAAAATCAAAATCATAGTGGTCTCCTATAGGGATAAAAGTAAGATAAGGCACGTGAGACAATGCCCAAGGTAGGATACTACCAGTTTGGATCGCAGGCTGATGGTAACGCATCGTAGCCACGATCGCCCATCCATCCCATATCAAGTCAAAGGGAGATTATCCCAAAATTAAGCAGCACCAATCGAAAGACAACATCAAAAGTAATAGTACAGACCAAGTCCAAGAAGAAAATCAAAGAATGGATACCCGCTAGAGGTAGCTAGCCTGCTTGGCCCAATCAAGCTGTTCTGTTTTAGTCATTTCAAATTGGCACAAGTGCTGGGTTCTACCCATCATCGTTCTCTTTCTTCAAATCCTACAAATGTACGCCAAATCCAACCACTTCGTTCTAGAGTCACCTCTACATACAAAGTTGTTAAAGTGGTTCCAATATTGACAGAGAGTGTCAATAAGAGGCCCCGTTCTCTTTGACAACCAAACATCGTTTTACACACTGTTTGGTTCTTTTACATTTCAAAAACAATTCATACTTGATATCAAAATATCATATTCGCTTCAAAAATATCCTTCATTTCAAAATATCATATTTACTAAAAATATGCTATTTAACTTCAAAAATCCTTTTCGCCTTAATATCTAAATTTCACTTCTAAAAATCGTTTCAAATTTCCATTTAGGTTATAACTTCGTTTTGATCCAAGTCGCATTTAAATCCACAATTTAAATGTAAACATTCCAAATTTGACCGGTTTGAATTTTTTTAGAAAATAGTTTGAATTTTTTAAAATATTTTAAAAGTTAAAATAGTTTAATATAAAACAGTTTAGATATTAAAAATGGTTTAGTAGGAATATAGTTTGGAAAATAATAATAATTTGAATACTTGAAAAGATAGATTTTTAAACTTTTTGCATATTAAAATAATTTATTTTGAATTATTTTTCAACTCAAACCTTCTCTTTCCATTTCAAAAAATCTACACCAAGTCCATTTTCCTATTCAAATCATCTTCAATCTTAATTCAATTCAAATCGACTCAATTTCTGTTTCAATTCAAATTAATTTCAACTCTAAATTAATTTCAATATTAAATTCCATATTAATTTCAATTTCAGTTCAACTATTGAATTTAATGGTTTAAATTTCAACTCAATTCTCAATTTTAAACCATTTTAATTTATATAATTTCGAGTTCAATTTTAGAATACCGATTTAAATCATTTAAACTAAATTTAACTTCGATGTTCAATTTAATGTTCAAATCTTTAAAATAAATCATTTTCTGGTTCAAATTCGAAATATCCTTTTAAATTACTTTTTCCTAGATTTATTTCAAAGTCTGAATAAAAAGTTCAAATCTTTCAAACAAATCAATTTCCATAATTTAAATCATATTTGAATTATAGTTTCAAATTTCAAATTCGATTCTTAAACAATTCCTGTTAATAAATTTCGATTTCAGTTCAAATCTATTTCCATAAATTTGATTTTTATTTCTTTAAATCAAAATCATTTAATAATTTCAAACCAAAATTTTTAAAATCATTTAATTTCCGTATATAATTTTCTATCCTATGGCTAAGTGAACAGAGAGATCAATTTTATTTCAGGGATGGTTATATATCATTTCAACCCAAAATATGTCACAACACCAGAAAGGCAATTTCTTCGCGGTTATAAGCGTGGAAAACTATTTTGTTACGGTTATAACCGTGAAAATAGGTACCGTGGCAAATTCAGTCATACTTTTGCTCACGGTTATAACCGTGATAAAAATTGTAATTTCTCACGCTTATAACCGTTATAAATTTAGATATTATCACACTTATAACCGTGACAGAACAGTATTTACTCACGGTTATAATCGTGATAAAATGGTTATTACTAACGCTTGTAACCGTGGGAAATTTAGATAGTATCACACTTATAACCGTGACAGAACAATAGTTTCTAACATTTATAACCATTACCAAAAAGGAAACTCTAACACTTATAACCGTGACAAATGCAAATATATTCCTGAAGCAAAGTTCTATTGCAATGAAATTTGTAACCATTACCATTAGGAAATTTGTATTGTATTCCTGAAGCAAAGTTCCATTGCAATGAATTACAAGCACATATAATCAAAATTCAAAATTCAGATGTTGAATAAAAATTTACAGTACACAACAAACATCAAAATATCATGACTTCAACATACATAAAAAATATCAAAGTACCACATAGCCACAAAATATTACAATTTCAAAAAAAGTCTATAAGTTTACAAGTAACTTGAAAGTCATATTCTATTTCTTCTTCGATTATAATGTCTTCTTCTTCATCTATTACTAATGTTAATTTGAATTTTCTTAGCGCTCTTTTGGTTGGTGGCTTTAAAGCTGGCACTTTAAGATTGCCACCATGTCAAATTACACCGAATGGAAAAAGAAAATTTCATACCTTCTCTGCTTTCATGCTCATTGCATCTTTGGCTATGCATTGGAAAGTAGCTTTAACATCTTTGGCTATGCATCGAAAAGTGTCAAATCACATTTCTTCTTATAGTTCATTTTTCAGGGCATTTTTGGTTATGCATTGGAAAGTAGCTTCAACATTGAACCCTTCTTCAGCAGACGTCTCTTTTATGCCTTTTCTAGTAAAAATAGAAAAAACACTACGGTTAAGTACTTAGTGCGCAATGTGATATCTATAACATACTATAAAAGCTTTTCCTTTCGTTGTCAATATGCAAGTGGATGACATAGCTATTCACATATTTACTAGTACAGTCACTATTCAATGGACTAAATATTAGCAGATAATAGCATTACTGGAAAAGGAAGGGTTATGTTAAACTATATTATCTGAGAAGAAAATCATAATCATAATACTATAATTAATTGATGCCTAGAGAATCTTGTACTGCAGCATCTCAGATCCTAACGTAAACTCCTACCAAAAGGGTAAAAGTATGTTTCACCGTTTATTGCCGTTTTGGATAAAACATTGTAGTGTAAACACGCACATTATGGGTTATATTTTCTTATGAACAATTGTCTAATTATTTTTTATAACAATATGGAACCCAATGAACAAGATTTCTCAGTATACAAGGATCTGACTCTTACCTTGTCCTTTGGTCTAAAATCAAACCATGCCATAAACTTACTCCCACATCTGATGAAAATACATTTCTTTGCTTTTTCCATAATAATAATACTAGCTTCTTCCTTGTAAAGTTTAAGTTAACAACATAAAATTAGTAAAGCTTGAAGGAGAGAAATATAATCACCTTTATGAAGAAAACAAGTCAAGCTTTACCTACACTTCCCTGTACACCTATATATATATATATATATATATATATATATATATATATATATATATATATGCTAGAGCACTAGCAACCACCAAACCAAGAAATAGAGGAGCGTACAAACAATAAGGAAAAATATGTCACATGCAAAAATATGTGTTTCCAGTTGAAGTTAAAAGAAAAATCTTACCTGGCTATGCCAAGATTAAAAATATCACCAGCTCTTTTAATTTTATTTTTTGATTCCATATGCAATGCATATGCAATATAAAACACTGAATAGCTCTGTCCAATTTCATTCGCTTCAAGAAATGCATATATAGCTTCAATATCATCACAATTCCCAGCCTGTAATTGATAAACAAGAAATATAGGCTTTCAAAATGCGATTCAAACCGTAAATCATAAAATTATATTCCATTTTCAAGTATGCCGTTGCCCGAGAATGATTTCTGTACTAGTAAAATAGTATGCCGTTGCCCAAGAATCCACCTGAACACTAGATAATTGGACTACTTTATTTTTGGTACAAAAATTATTTATAGAAAAATTCAACAACATGAACCTTTTAAATCTTACACAAAACAAGAAGAAATGCAAATTTGCAGCAGAAAATAAATTGGTTCGCCAGAAATAAAAATCTATAAGAGTCTTAAATAAAATGAAAACCCCAAAAGTTGCAGGCAGTGTTAAAGCACTAAAAGATTGTGACTCTTTCAGGTCGATCAAGTCCAACCAATAACCAACATTATAACATGGTAAAAGTATAACAAGATGTAATTTTTTTTATATAAGAATCACAATTCTGTTACTTAGTATCATGCGCCTAAACAATAACCAACCTCCTGATCGAAATTCTAACAAATTCAAACACCAAAATTGGAGATAAAAGAGAAAACTCAAGCCCAAGGTAATCTACTTACATGAAATAACTAGTTTGATTTCTTCTTATATAGATCAGGTGCAACAAATCAACTTCAGTGCTAACAATTTACCAGAACAAACAGATGGGATCAAGTGCTAATGATAGATAAAGTTGAAAGTATTCATTGGCAGTTAACTACATTAACACATATAACTAAGCTTCCCTTCTACAAACATACAATAATTAGTAACGATAACTCTAGGTTACCAGGATTAAGCAAACCAAAAGTTAGAGACGTCATACTTTCATGCTAATAGAAATACAAGTTTTTTAACCAAAACACTTGCCGTACCTACACATCCGATTTCTATGATTCCCCGAAATAAGCTTTAAACATCTTCATTTCCTAGCTCCATCCGTTTCCATTCATGCTTCCCATCTAAGAAAAAAACGTTTGAAATATCTTTCAGGATTTCCATCAAGCACTTTGTGAATAACCCTAGCTTTATTAAGTATAAACATGTGAATAATAAGACGAGAACATGTGCAATAAGTTACCAAAAACTTTATGCAACCAGGTTTATGCTTATAAAAAATACTACATTTAATATCACATTTACTACAAACAGGTTTATGCTTATTTAAATAAAAATACTACATTTAATATCACGTTTACTACAAACAAGTTAACATTCGTTGTAAAATAAATTATTGGCAGCTTCCATTACCACTCCAAAAATTTCCTTCCACCGCCTGTAAAAACGAACAAACCGTTTTCTCGAATTAAGCATAGGACCATATTTCGCATTTACTTGGGAAACCGCTTATAGCTAAGGTACTTTCTTTGGCCCATGCTAAAAATTCATGGTATTTCCATTTCATCCAGGCATTTTCTAAACTATTTGATTTATTATATTAGCAAATGAATCAAACACCATTTCAGAACGAGAGCGGAGTATTGTAAAAGGAAATGATAATGTTGTGAAATTAGATTTAAGTTTGGTGAAAAAGAATTAAGGGAGAAAATGACAAAAGTAGCAAGTAGAAGAAAGTGATAATGTGAGAGATTGAAAGAGGAAGTAAACTTACAGAAGTCAAACCCAAAGAGAAGGGTATGAGTGGTAGTTAGGGGGGTGTTTATGGTGATTTAAGGGGTTCAACTGATTTGTCGAAAATCACGAGGGCGTAGGGAAATTGGAGGTGTCGGAATAGATGCGGCCTAAATTATTAATCAAGGCCATAATTCATATAAAATCTTATATGGCCACAAAATTGAATCCCAAACATAAAAATCATTTTGAAGGAAAATATTTAAAAGTTCTCGATCGGTTTCTAACAGGAAAAGAAGCTACTTTTTCCTACCGTTCTTTCTTAAGGACAAAAGAAGCATCGTATAACATAAGCAAACCAAAAACATCTCTTAAAGAAAGAATCATAAAACTTTTAATCAAAGGATATCACGCGTTTTCATACCTAACCATTTGACCTTTGATAAACCTCCAAGTGAAACTTTAAGATCTTCCTTTTCAATGCCAGCCGTTTCAGAGCCACCTTCATATCATCGATTCTTCACATTTTGAGTTTGTTTTCTAAAGCCACAGCCTTTTCTTCAGACTTGAATTGTTTTGATAATCATGAAGACCCAATTTCTGGAGTTCTGCCTCCAGTAATGGAAACTTTCTCTTTGAGGACTTTCTCTTCCATACTCTATCAGCGATCTCTTTCATTTTCAAGTCATGTTCAATTGTAAAATACTTCACAGTATGAAAATATTTCTTCTTCAAACCTTTAATTTTTCTGGATACATTCTTACCCCTGGACCTCTTAGGGAAGCTTAGCCTACCCTTCAATAAATCACAGAATAGTTCCATTGAGGAAGGACATACTTCAAACGGCACGAGGCGGAGGCGAAGGAGGCGATAAACCTAGAATATAGAGGCAGAGGCGGGTAATCTTAAAATGGTAACGAGGTGGAGGGGGAAGCTATAGGCGGGGGTAGCGATAACGGAGGTGGTGAAAACCCTAGATTTAATTTTTGATTTACAGAACGAATAACGATAGTGGAAAATGATATTGGAAGTGTGGGAAATGATTTAGAAGCGGGAGAAACGGGATGCGTACCAACAATAAACAAAATGACACTCCTATCCATATTGCTGTTAATTATTTACCAAACCACCAGATTTAGTAACAGTTATAACCGTGATAAATGGTTGTGACGAAAATAACCGTTAGAAATTTATAACGGTTAAAACCGTTACAAGTTGAAAGCGGAAAAGTGTTAGAAAATGAGCTGTTTGGTGTAGTGTGTGTCATAGGTATATATCATTTCAATCTATTTCTTAATTTGTTCGAAGTAATTCAAATAACAGTTTTATGTACTGTCTAATAATTTAAGGGAGATAACAAGAATATAAAATAATAAATAAACATTCAAATCATCCAAAATATCAACCAATAGGCATACATCACAATCAACATCCAAACAGAGAAAATATCACAACAATTAACTAGTTATCAACATCGGGTGTCTAACTGGTAATTTAATTTCAATTCTAAATTGAACTGTCAATTTAAATTCATATCAATTTAATTCAGATGTCAATTTAAATGTCAGTTAAATTATCAAACAACTATCAATAAAATTAAATTACTTCATAATTTCAAATTAACTAACATAAAAATATTTCAGTACTTCATGAGCATTTAAAACACTCACCATTATTTATTGAAAATTTTCCAGCTTCAAATAATTTTTTATCCTATTCCATGCCGCAGCCTTCGTCGATACTACCGCAACACGACTCATTTCATTCGAAACGGACCTCGTATGCAAAATTATGAATTTACTAATATCGATATAATTAATCATAATTAATAAACTTAATTAACATAAATTAAAATGATTAACAATAACTGTACCCTAATTATCTCTGTATCGTTCCCAGGTCACGCTTGCGAACCCAAATCACGATCGAAAGCTTCGATGCATGCATCCTCGGATCTCTGGAGTTCGATCGACCTCCATCACATTGTCGCCTCCCTCTGCACGTCATGCCGCCTCTAGCAAGCTACACGTGTCTCTACCCAACTATGTCGTGTGTGCGTACATACGATCATCGGGAAACCAAAACCGCGACTCCGTCGATCGGATCCCCCACCATCTCACCTGCCTCGATTGCCCAGATCCGTCGTCGCGCACCTCAAAGCGCCGCGTGCGTATGAGCTCGATCTTTTTTCCTCTTCGATCTGCGAGAATATAAAATGAAGGTGGAGGTATAGGGGAGACAAAAAAAGTATGCGGATTATACAAAGTATCGGATCAGAGTAAATATATATTATTAAAATTAGAAAATATCTAAGTTTTAACGTCCGAAATTCTCGAGCTCCAAACAAGATGTGCCGCCTAGCATTTTATATGTTATACCACTATCTCGAGCGCAATGGTACTAGCCTCGAGGCCAAGTTCAATCGTATGTGGAAGATAGGTTTTCAAATAAAATTGTTTTAACTAAATTATTTAAATTAATTTCCACTCGTTTCAAGCTCGCACGCCCAAACGATAAGTCTGATCGCTACGAAACTTGAAATCCTACAATAATTCACTATTATGGATCCGGCAAAATTGGTTTCTTCGAAATTCGAAACAGTGCCAAAAATAGCTATTTTCACATCTTAATTAAAAAAATTTCCAAAATAAATTTAATCACTTTAAATTCAATTTTAAAAGTCAAAAATTTTCATTCTTGTTTAAATAAAACTTAAATCAACTTTTGACATCATTTTCTTTCACATTAAATTCGAAATTTAATTATTCGAATAAATTCTAATATTAAATTTAAACAATTTAATTATGTAATAATTCACTATAATTGAAATATAAGTTATTTTATAAAATTTACTTTTAAAATGAATTCAAATAATAAAACAACTATTTCCATTTTATAGTAATTCAACATTATTATTTAATTCTAGCTATTGATTATAAACACATTCAAGATGTAGAATTTCATTTCAATACTGGTTATTGCCTGAATCTTCGAAGTTGTTTATTTCAGAATTGTATCCAAATTCATATTCAATAAACAACATTGATAAATCATTAAATTTTTGTTTCTAAACATCTTTATTCAATAATTATATTAAATTTAATAATTTGAAATAGTTAAAAATACGAGTCGTTACAATAATCAATTTGTTTCCTTCGAATAAGTTGTTCTCTTATGTTTTTCTATTTTCTTTATTTTCACGTTTACCAAATGGAATAAATAAGTTAATCAATTAATTATTATTTTTGTCTTCTTTGGAATATTTGAATCACATAAATTCGACACTATTTTGTTATCGTGTTGTAGGGAAAGTGACAATTTAACTAATAACTTGCTATAAATAAAATTATCAAATAATTCATTCCCTAGTTCTCCCTAGTGATCACTTTTAACACTTTTAATTTTCAAATTCCTTAGATTATAGACTCTTTATGCAAAAGTCATAAACACGCCAAATTTTTCTTGAAAAATCATCATTGACTACGAAAATATTTTATTATGACTAAGAGATTGTGCTTGGGTAGGCCAAACAAATCAAGGTGCAATAACTATAAAAGTGCTGAAATATAAATCATATCCTAGACTAATGGGATGATTTAAAAAAAATTCAAACATACTTGCTTTACATTAATTATTTACTTAAAATTCATCTTTGGTAATCCTTTTACTAACTCATATTTAGAAAGTTCATTTATATTATTAAAGTTAATATGACATAAATGCTTATGCAATAACGATGAAATATTTTTAAGTTCGCAACTGTGCACACATAATTATCATAAGTAACATTCATGTTAGAAAAATAAATATTTATTTTCCTCAAACCACTAAAAAAATGTTTCATTTTATGGAGAAAAAATAGTGATTGTTGTTTTCAAGAAAAATTTTAAAACCTCTATTGGGTAGTTGACTTGCACTGAATATATCCAATAAAACATGGAATTTCAAAAAACATACAGTTTAATTTGCTAACTCTTTTTGACATTGCAAAACAACATGTCATTTGTGTCATAACCTCCTCAATATTATTCATAAATAATAAACTAATATTCTAACAAAATAAAAGTATTTACAAACACTTATATCAATTATCAAATGTTGCAAAACTGAAAATATAAAAGGTAGATAGGTAAAGTTGTAAAATCGTTATTATCTGGATAGCATCAAACTTTCTTTCTAATGCCTCCTCCAAAAACAAATTTATGGGGCATATATCCTCTTTCTATTTATGAATTCAGTAAGGTAAATTTTTTGAATTTTCCTAAAGATTGGTTCAAATCTTGATTTTGAATTGATTCCCTTTAGTCCAAACATTCTATTGTATTTTCTTTAATCCAATTTTGATATTTTGAATGCCATATTTCAATTCATAATTGAATACTAGATTCAAGTTCGAGCAATTATTGTTTCAGTTTAAGTTTTGATTTTAATTCTATCCCCAAACCTAATTTTGTAATTTATTTTTGAACTACGTTTATTTAAATGTATACCTTTTTGGGTTCCTCAATGTTGGTTTTGATCCTAAATTCCACTTAAAAAGTAAATCACAACAATTGTATAATTACTAATCATATGTGAGTGGAGAAAATAAAGTAATGCAAATATCTTTATTTAACAACGTGAATCAAAATTCCCTCTATAAATTAGGTAGAACTTCCTAATATAATTCATATTTATTTATACTTCATATTTTTTTATAAAAATTTCCATAATTATTATTGTATCACTAGTAGAAGATAAAAAACGAGGCCCTAAGAAAAATTTATGTGTTGTCTATAATTAGTTACTTAATATATTTGTTGTTTTTACATGTACATTCTATTTAACCAAAATTCATATATGTGTGTGCGCGTGTGTGCATATGTTATTTTCATAAAAAATGAAATATATAAATCACAAGCAAGTTATATCATTTCTCTTAAACTAAGTGATGCTATACTAAATTCTTTAAATTCGATAATTGTGTACGAAATGATGCATTTTACCATAGAGAATAAGGATATTTTACCCTTGTTATGTTCATAATTCATGGTTAAATAAACAAAGTAAATAAAAGTAAAATTGGATTATTGTATGTTTGATTCATTTTTTGTATCGAATACATGTATGAAAATAGAGATTAAAAATACAATCAATATAATCACTACAAATATTACTAATAATAATAAATCCAAATCTCTAGCATGTTATCTCTAAAACCATAAGAAATAAATTAGGTTAAAGAATAGAAATAGATTCTTCTAAAATAAAGAAAAGATTTAAATGAATTAAAATAGATTTTAGGTTAAAGATTGAGGGCATGATATTATGTGTGCTAGGGTAGCAAAAGTGTCTAATTTGTCTATGTTTTCTTGTTTTCATGTTTCAATGGGAATTAATTCAGTTTTGATTGATTTATTAGTATTGTCAAAGATTTGGTTGTAGCAATATTTCTTACTTTGGTTTAATTTTGAAATTTCTCAAAATGCTCATCTCTATTTCAAGTAAATGCTATTAAGCAACATTTTCTTTTATGTTTTTAACAATGGTGAAACTGTTTAATTTGGCGACATTATATGGAGAATTATAGAGTTCGAGAATAGCTTGATAATGGTGAAAACGGCACATGAACCGGAGCTCGGATGCTAAAGTTGTCACGATTTTAAGATGCATATGCTGAAAGTTATGTCAAACGTCTGACAGTAATCCTCAGACGTTTGACATCACGTTTACAATAGCCTGAAATTTACGATAGACGCCTGAGAGGTTGTGACAGACGTCTGACGCGGTGCATTTTGTTATTTGGCCCATAATTTGTGTGTTCGCTTATAGGGTTTCAAGGGGAAAATCTGGTGTTTGTTAATGAAGTATGGTTCACCATATAAGCTACTTTCAAGATTCAAAGCATGGAGATTGCAAGGGTTTAATCAAGGATTTATCCTCCATTAATTAAGGTTTATATCTAAACCTAGTTTTTTTCAATTCTCTTCTTTACAAATCTATTCTATTTTGAATATCGATCAATATAATCAATCTCTTATACTCTTCCCATTGGCATTAATAAAGGCTTTCTCTCAAAGTGGATGTATACTAATAAGACATAAGTGAAACCACTATAAATCAGTGTATGATTTATTTTATCATTATTGCATTGAATGCCTATTTCTTGTTTGGTGATCATGATTGATTTTGGATTGGATTGAGATATTGATTGTTTGTTATTGCACTTCTTACCACTATCTCATTTTCCGCTGTGCTTTGAGGTTTTGATTTGAGTGGTCTTGAGTTAGAATTTCCATAACATTTGGAGTCAAAGCTTTTCGTGTCAGTAGGTGATTTTAGAAATGCCAGAATCAGATAATACCTCAGGTAGTCCCTCAATGGTTAGTCCAAGTGATGTAGCGCCATATGTACGTGGATCGTACATGGCTTCGAGATCAAAATTGGTTATAAATGGGTGTAATGGCGATGCTGATTCTGAAAAGTGGAAATGGAAGATGAAAGCGATTCTTAGGCAGAATCGAGTGCATCGGGTGGTGTTAGATACACATTTGTTGTCGGTGGACATCTCGGATGTTGAGAGAGAGGAAATAAAAGAATGGATAATCACTACACTTAAACTTTGTATAGGAGAGAATGTTATCTCCGAAATTAATGGTTAGACTAACCCTAAGACAAGTTGAAGGAGTTGTATATGAAGAAGTCGCTAATTAATCATTTGATCTTGTTGGGAACGCTCTTCACCTATAAGATGAAGGAGGGCACTTCGCTAAAGGTGAAGTTGAATATCTTTGATGATTTGCTAATGAATATGAAGGCGATAGATTTGAAGATTGATGAAGGAAAAATGGTGATGATATTATTATGTTCATTGCCGGACCGTTATACGGGTTTCTCAAATAGTTTGATCTATAGCCATGATACTTTGATTCTAGATGATGTCAAAACGGGTTTTCCTAGCGATACGTTGCAGGATCAAATGAAGGAGTTGGGTGATGGAAGTAATGGATCTAGCGGTGGTCATGTTTTATTTGTGGAGAAGGAGATATATGAGAAGAAAGAGAACCAGGGTGTTCTAAATCAAGAAAGCCCAGTGGGAGAGGAAAGTCAAAGGAAAGAAATGGCAAACGCTTTATTTGTAAGAAACCTGGTCATTGGAAGAATGAGTGTCCGGACAAGGATAAAGCAAATAAGGAAGTAGCATCTTCATCTATAGCGATAAAGACTAGAGTTGGTGAGAGAGACATAAATGTTTTGACGGCAGTAGCATCGAATATTTTGGATAGCGAATGGGTACTCAATTCGATGGCCTCTTATCATATGACGCCAAATAGGAATTGTTTTTCTTCTTTTGTCAAAAAAGAAGGAAATTCAATGGTTATGGAAAATGATACTATTTGTAAGTCAAAGGGAATTGGTTTCATGCAAATTTGGATGTTTGATGGAGTGTTTCGTACTCTCACTAATGTATGCTATGTTCTGGGACTTTGGAAGTCTCTCATCTCTTTGGTTCAGCTGGATTATCTAGGTTGTAAGATCACAATTAAGAGTGATAGCTTGTGGATTTTGAATGATGCGCTTGTGGTGATGAATGGTGCTAGGACTCATGGTGTTTATTTGCTTCAAGGTGTGACTTTAGAACTGTGCAGTTAATGCGCTCTGTAGATTCAAAGCGGTGGAGGTGCAAAAAGTCATAGCGGGGATACAGCGAGGATATAGCGGGATATAGCGGGTGGCTCTAAAATAGCATACAAAACTCATACTTAATGTTTTTACAATACATAAATGGTAATTAAATGAAAAATTATCATTCAGTTGAATTATAAATAATACATAAATAATTTTAAATAAAAACATGTGCGAATATACTTTAATTAAACGAAAAACTGTTATATAACATAATTAAATTTGGTAGAATATTAGAGTATTTTCGTTTCTAAAAATATATTAAAAATTAAACCAAATAAATTAGTTTCATAATTTTATAATGTATCAATGCAATTTTTTAATTCATTTTATTAAAAAGATATAGCGAGAATAGCGGAATATAGCGGAAATAACAGGATATAGCGGAAATAGCAGGGATTAAAGCGGAAAGGCTATATTTTGGGGCTATATGGAAAAATCATAGCGGTAGAAATCCGCTATGTGATATAACGGGGTTATAGCGGGGCATTAACTACACAGCTTTAGAAGGTGAAACCTACATGGGGATTGATAGTTCTTGTTGCTTGGATGTGACTAGATTGTGGCATTTGAGGTTTGGTCATGTCTTAGAGAGGAGTTTGGATATTCTTCGGAAGAGGGAGATGATCAATGGAGAGATTTCAACAAACTAGAGTTTTTCGAGGAATATGTCACGAGGAAGAAAACTAAAGTATCATTTGGTGAGGGAAAACATAATTCGAGAAGGGTTCTTGAGTATGTTCACATGGATGTTTGGGGACTGGCACCGGTAGCTTCTCTCGAGAGATCTCACTATTATATTTCTGTAATTGATGACTTTTCTCATAAGGTATGGGTGTATGTAATAAAGGCCAAATTGGAGGCATTTTCAAAGTTTAAAGCATGGAAAGCTCTTGTAGAGAATGAGAGTGGTAAGTTTTTGAAGACTCTAAGGATCGAAAATAGCGGATAGAATGTTTCCGTAGAGTTCTTGGAGTTTTGCAAGCATCATGGTATTTGATGGCATTTTACTACACCGGGAGATCCACAATCGAATGATGTTGCAGAAAGGATGAACAGTACTCTACTTGAGAAAGCTCGATGCTTGAGATTGACATCGGGTTAGTCTAAGGGATTTTGGGCCAAAGCTTTATCAACCGCGGTGCATGTTGTTAATCGAATCACATGCTCAGCTATTAGTAACAAAATTCCGAAAGAAGTGTGAAAGAGAAAGAGCATTTACTTGAGTCATGTTTGTGTATTTGGTAGTCCGGTTTATGTACATGATCTAGGAAATGATAAGCTTGAGCTTAGAGCTTTCCAAAGGGCCTTGCTTGGTTAACAGACAGTGTGTAAGGCTATCGAATTTGGAATCCATAAATAAAGAAGGTTATGAATTCTTATCATGTTATTTTTGACGAGTCGACTTTGTTCAATGAGAACGAGAGCTCGTCGAATGTTTTGGATTTGGTTTATGGTGAATCAAAGGAGAAGGAAGTTGTTCCTCCCTTTCGTCCGAGGAGTAGAGTAGTTGAAGATGCATGTGAGGAGAAAGCGATTGCTGTTACATCACATAGTTCATAGGGTGCCTCTAGTAGTGTTAGTGATGTACATGATTCTAGAGAGGATTCGATTGAAGGTGGAGCTGAAAGGAGTTTGGGTGATGGTATTGCTAGTTGGCTAGGTCGACGTACTATAGGGCCACCCGGTAGATATGGTGATTGGAACTACCTTAGCTTTTGTGATAATTTAGACTATGCTCTTCATGTAGTCTAATATGAGCCTATGGACCTTGATGACGTCATGGAGTCGAGTGATAGCTCGAATTGGATTTATGCATAGAGGAAGAGATGCAGTCGTTAATGAATAATAAAACTTAGGATTTGGTTCCACTTACTAAAGGAAATCGTGCTATTGGGTACAAATGGATATACAAGGTGAAGGATGGTAGGAGATACAAAGCTAGTCTAATGGCAAATGGGTTTGCGCAAAGGAAGGGAAAGGAGTATGATGAGATATTTGCACTAGTTGTGCACCATACTTTAATCATGATATTACTTGCTATAGTTGTTATTCATGACTTGGAGTTGGAGCAACTTGATGCGAAAACAGCCTCCGTACATAGTGACTTGGATGAAGACATCTACATGGAGCAACCTGAAGATTTTGTTGTAAATGGTAAGTCAAATTTAGTTTGCAAGTTAAAGAAATCACTATATGGTTTGAAGTAATCACCTAGACAATGTTACAAGCGATTTGATCATTTTATGCTTGAAAATGGTTTTAATAGAAGCATCAAGAATGCTTGTGTATATTTCAAGAGGTTGGAAAATGTTGGGTGTACTCACCCTAGTATGTGGATGACATGTTCATTGCTTCTAAGGATGTGAATGAAATCAACAAGTTAAAAATGAATTTAAAATCAGAATTTGAAATGAAGGATCTTGGAGAAGCAAAGAGGATATTGAGCATGGAAATAGAGAAGGATTGAAAGCTTTTTGAGTTGAAATTGACTCAAAAGGAGTACATTGAGAAAGTGCTTTGCTGGCTCAGCAGGAAAATGCAAAGTTATCAAATACACATTTACCATTGCATATGAAGCTTTTGAGTAAGTGATCACCTATCTTGAAGAAAAACAAGGCTTATATGGAAAAAGTGCCATAAGCTAGTATGGTTGAAAGTTTAATGTATGCTATGGTATATACAAGGCCTGATATTACAATGCCGTCGGGATGGTTAGCCGGTATGTGGCTAATCTAGGGAAATCACATTGGAAAGCTATGGAGCTTATAGTGAAGATACCTTTGAGGTACACCATCTCATAATCTTGTTTTTGGCCATAGTGTGAGAATAAATTACAAATTGGTTGGTTATTGTGATTCGGACTGTGCCGCTGATAGGCACTGGAGAAAGTCAACTTCCAGATATATTTTCACACTTGGTGGTACAACCATAAGTTGGAGATCGAGATTGCAGACCGTAGTTTTTTTATTCACTACGTAGGCAAAGTTGATAGCCGTGGTGGAGGCGGCAAATGAGGAACTTTATTTGAGGCGATTTTTGTGTGACATGGGATCCGAGCATGATAGTATTGATGTTCGATGTGATAGCCAGAGTGTTATTCACTTGGCAGAGAATTTGGCGTTTAGCTCATGGACTAAGCATATTGAAGTGTGAGTCATTTTAAGTAGCCATGGATGAAGATAAGCAAGTATAAAGTGCACATTAAGGATAATGCGATGGATATGTTCACCAAAGCATTACCGATTACGAAGTTCGAGCATTGCTCAAACTTGATTTTCTTGTTGAAGTGCTAGGTGCCATGAGGTGGCATGGCTAAGGAAGGAGCTTGAATATGGATGATGAAGAGTATCAGTGAGAGATTATGGTTCTATCTTCTTGGTGAGCACTAGTTTACGCTCCTTAGTACTTTTGTCTTTTGGTGAGACGGTGTCGGATTTGGTTGAATTTCACTAGAGAGCGGGGGCTTTGCTTGAGCTCGTTGATAGAGTGCAATGGGCGGTTGCTTTGTCAGAGATTATTGAAATTATTCTAGCTTATTTGGTTGAAGATAGAAGTGGTGATAGTTTGGTACTATCGGTTTTTGGTGATGGAGATGGATATAATGTCAAGGTGGAGTGTTGAATTTTGATGAATCTATATTTTGAATTGAAGAGGTCGAGAATAGCTTGATAACAGTGAAAACGATGCGTGAATCGGAGCTCGAATGCTCCAGTTATCGCGATTTGAAGATGCATAGGCTGAAAGTTGTGTTAGATGTCTAACAGGAATCCAAACATCTGACAGCAGATATACTACAGCCCAAAAATTCCAACAGACATCTGAGAGGTTGTGACAGACATTTGACGTGGTGCAGTTTTGTTTTTTTTAGCCTAGAATTTGCGTATTTTCTTGTAGGGATTCAAGGGGCAAATTGGGTATTTGTCAATAAAGGATGGTTCACTGTAAGCTATTTTTAGGATTCAAAGCATGGAGACTGCAAGGGTTTAATCGAGGATTTATCCTCCACTAATTAAGGTTTATCTAAACCTAGTTTACTTTAATTCTCTTCTCCACAAACCTATTATATTTTGAATATTGATCATTGTAATCAATCTTTTTGCTCTTCTCATTGTTATTACTAAAGGTTCTCCCCCAAATTGGATGTACACTGACAAGACGTTAGTGGAACCGCTATAAATCGGTGTGTGGTTTATTTTGTCATTATTGTTTTGATTGTCTATTGCTTGTTTGGTGATTGTGATTGATTTTGGATTGGATTGAGATTTTGATTGAGATATTAATTCGTTGTTTTGCACTTCTTACCACAATCTCGCTTTCCGTTGTACTTTGGGGTTTTAGTTTGAGTGGTCTTGAGTTAGAATTCCCATAATAGAAACCTATAGCAGCAAAGTGAGCTATCTCATTTTTAGTTTCCAATATAGTGTATTAAAGTTATAAAGAACTTAGAACTACCTCGGTGATCTATAAAACTTTGTAATGAAATTTACTGACATAATGTAAACTACTTATAGCTTGTCAAATTTTGTCATTTTAACGAATTTTTTGTTTGTTTTAAACAATTCCGAATACAAGAGTATAAATATTTAGTGTAATATTTTAGTTATCTATAAGAATACTTAAATATCTAAATTGACATAAAATAGAAAATGGATACTTTGTTACAAATTGTTCCTTGAGTTATATGCATATCATTGGATAAATCATGTAACGACACGAGATTGCATGTCACTTAATAATATGGCATTTTAGTTCATCATTATATCAATCAACCATGTTTTCTCTTGTTCTAAATAACGTATGAAGAACTTTTACCATTTACTTTATGACTGTTGGCTTGCTACTGTAAATGCTTAGAGAAGGTTGTAATAGATATTTCTTCAAAGGTAATTAGAGTTAATATTCAAGTATCTTCCAAATAACAATTGGTTTCGTTAATGTTGAAATATAAGCATATTAGCAGATGCATCATTTTATCGTACTTGTAATCATTATTTTTAGTAACTATTAAAACAATAAGCTTTTTTGCTGGCAAAAAATAATATTTTTATAATTGGTAAGCTGAAAATAGATGTATATATGTATGTAAGTTCGTGTGTATGTGTAAGTGTCCTCTTTTTAACACTATTTGCTAAAAAATTTATATACTTAATTAAAAAATCTACATATCTAGTAAAGAAGAAATATAACTTGCATTTACCGTATTCAATTTATTATTAGGTAATTATTTGATCAATTTAATGAACTATAAGTAAAGAACATAATTATATGCTTTTAACTATTTGTTTAAATGTTCAACTCTTTATAAGCGTGTTTTCTATGAAAAACTAATGTGTTTTGGCATTTATTTTTGTGTAATTTAGAAAATATGTTTAGACATTCTTTTAAGTAAACTTTAGGCATTAATAATTTAATACTCAATATCGTGAGAAAAATAGACTAGAAGAAAGTTTGATACTTTGTTGTATGTCAAACTTAATTTAAAATTCTTTGGTATATTATACTAATTATAGTATGTATATATAATTTTAATTACTAGATCGACATTTAATTCGAAGACAAATTATAAGATATCAATGACATAGGAATATTTAAAATGGGATCCTTATAGGAATTTCATTATATTTGTAATATAGAAAAGTATAGAATTGAAAATGCTAACATTTGTTATTCCCAAGACTTGTCAGGCTATTAGGTAGACATAGCATTAAAAAACAAGTATACATGTGGTTTTTTATTATAATATAGTTGTCTAATTTTGAATGATAACAAAGTGCAAGTTAATTAATCAACAAAATTATGTATATAATGGTTTTGCCTAATGAATTTCAATTGTCTATCTTGTAGTACAAAGTAATTTGGCCTTTTTTATTGTATTTTGAATGATAATAAGTGGACTTATTAATCCATATAATAAACTACATTTTCATGTTTATCCCACTAAATTGGTCGTGTCATTTACAACCTTAATTAGATATACATGCAGGATATCCTATTGTACTTAAATTAAAACATTCATCCATTATCGTAACTATATTGCAGCAACTCAAAATGGTACTTGTTTTGAAAAGGCAGAGAACCTACAACGTAAATTATAGCCAAAATTGTGTTTTTCATATTTTTAAGGACTGGGTATGTTTTAACAAATCATTGATGAGATCGATAATGAATGGGCCTTCAAAGCAATAAAATAAGTTGGCAAGAAGAAAATAAATTCACAATTAAGTGGTAAGTATTTTGAGTATACAATTTCCATTCATTCTAATTAGCTAAACTATAGTAAATGATAAGCGTATAATTTATAATTTATGCTTAATTTGCTAATATACTCTGTTTTGAATATATAGTTAGGGTTTACCTTATAGACATCTTCTAATTAAATTTTGAAATATGTTCTTTTCCATTATTCAAACCATTTTTTATCCTTAACTCAGTTTGTCTAAAGCATAAGTGCAGTGAAATTTTAAGCTAGTTTGATCGTTTAGAGTTCTTTTCTTACCCTTTTATCATGACAATTTAATTATATTGCTTTTATTTTATTCTTCTACATTATTTTTATATTGACAAACTACCTTCAGTTACGATCTTTTTAAGAACATCTTGGACTTCTTTCTTTAGTTAGAAATGACCATTATATGTTTTTATAGTGAATAATTTAAACTATTACATGGCAATTTTCATTTTTAAAAGTAAATTTCTTTTATCATTATAGTTATTTATTTAAGAAGATTATTTTAATATTAAGTATTTTTATAAAATTTATGTATCTTATTTAGTTTAGAAATGAAATACATAGAAGAGGAGCTATCTAATTTCAATTTCTACTTTGTACTTTGAATACAAAATTTTCAAAATCATTATTAGAATGCATCTATTTTTTAATAAAACTAAAAATCGTAACATATTTTATTTGAAATAGTACATTAAATTAATAAAAAAAATATTAAATAAATATTAACAAACATTCTCCTCTTAACTCTCATTATTTCGCGTCCAAACTATTTTCAAGAAAGTGGATAAAAAATCATATGGAGCAGTGAAAAGGAGTTTGAAACATCATGAGATTGTGAAGCACGTTGAAATTTTTGGCAGTCCCCTACATCTCCATTATTCATACACTTCATTTAACGTAGACAGAGAAAGACAATTGAATGAAGCTCTTTTGATGCCAGCTTCTTTAGTGGATATGCTCACATCCCTCAAGAGCACATATATATTGAGGGAACACTTACTATAACAAAAAGAATCCCTTTTGGTTACATGGTACCGGTCCCATATATATGCTCATCTCCTTTAGGATACCTTACGATGTGGGACAAATCATAATCTAATCTATGCACCCACTCTTAATACAATGTGAGCCACACACCTAATAGATCTCCACCTTTGCGAGCATTTTTTCTCAATTCAACTTGAAGTTCTACAGAATCCTCATACACTTGGATAAGGTTGTCGACACCTCTCAGCAGCTTAGATTAGGTTGCTACCACCACTCAGTAGTTTGAATAAGCTATTTTTACAAAAAGTCCTCTTTTTTATAATTAAAGCACGTCGTGTTCTAACATATAACTCCACCTTAATGAGAATCCCAAGCTCAAGCCACATACTAGAGCATGCTTAAGTCAATGCTGCATCATATTGGTCCCCTCAAACCATCGTCTCTGATACCATGTTGAAATGTTTTCAACACCCCCTTCGCATTTTTGCTATGCACGCACTTCATTTAGTGTAGAAGAAGCATGACCACTGATTGAAGTTCTTTGTGCCAATGTCATGATTGAATTTCCATACATCCCTTGGAGCACATATATGTTCATGGGAACATTCGTTGCAACAAAAGGAATCCCTTGTTGTTACATGCTACCAATCTCATATATATCTTTGTCTCCTTTAGGATATCCTGCATTGTGAGACTAATCATAATCTAATATACGCATCCACTTTAATACAATGCAAGCCAACCCAAACAATTAGTGTTGTATAAAAGAAAAATAGGACCTTACACGCGTGCACAAGAACATTGCTTAGCAGTAGCACATTACCCAAGAACTTTTAGGCAAAAACGTTTGCTTCTTCTTGATATGTTCTAAATTCTAACTTCTTATGTCCTTGACTATATTTGCCCCATATGAATTCTATTTGGAAAGGATCCAAAAGTCTCATATTTACGATTTGTGGATCAAAATGCTTTACAGTTGTTACTTAAGATCGTTTAGGAAAAATTGATCCTAAAGTCGATGAAGATAATTTTATTCGTTACTCGAAATGAGGTAAGAAAAATCTTTTTTTTTTGGAAAAAAGACTAAATCCACACTGGCGACTCTATATGCATATTTTGATGAAAATTTGAAACCAAATGAAAATGAACTAGAAATTTTACAAGTTAACTAACATATTTCTATGTAAAAAATTCTCAAAAGTATAATAATAAAGTTTCAAAAAATATAATAAGTGGTCTAAGAAAATAGTGTTTAAAGAGCTCCTTAAAGACTGCTAAATGACCATCCTTTAGACAAACAAAAGAGTAATGACTATAGATCAACTTATCCAAATAGGGCATCCTACGCCCATATCCACAATTGAACTAAGAGCTATGAGGAAGCATCTAATGATGAATATTGGATATTAGCAATGCATGAAGAAATAGATCGAATTGAGTAAAATAACATATCTGAACAAGTCCCTATATTTAAGGATCAATTTCTTATAGGTAGTAAATGGGTGTATAAAAGAAAATAGACTTAAATAATGGTATTGTTAGAAAAAAAATCAAGACTCACTGCATAAGCGATTAGGAAGAATGAAGCAATTTTGATGAAATCTTCGCACCCGTCGTAAGGTTGGAAGTAATAAGAATCTAATCGGCATTTACTAGTCACTATAGCTTTAAAAGTACAAAAAAGCATTGAGAATGGGTTTTGGAATGGTTTAATTAAATAAAATATATATTAAACAACCACCACTCTATAAAAAAATATCTTGTTATGCTTATAACATAGTAATGCTTAATACAGTTTGAAATAAGCACCAAGAACATGGTATTATACGTTAACAAGCCACCTTTAAATTCAAGTCTTATTATTGCTAAATTGATCAAACATTTTTCGTTAAAAAATAGAATAATGATTTGTTATATTGGTGATATAACTTTTTGGATCTATTGATGAATGAACATGTACAGGTTTTTCTAACATAATGAATGTGATTTTAAATTGTCACGTGTGGGTAAACAAGAATTTTCTTAGTATTACAAGTTAAGAAACTAGATAATGGTACTTTTATTTAGATAAAAAATAATGCAAGGATTTGACTAAATTTTATTGAAATGGACTATACTAGTCGTAGACTAATCCTATGAGCACCAATATTCATTTAAATAAAGGTGAAGAGGGTTAAGGAGAAGATCGAAAACTCTGCTAGTGTATGATTGGTCCACTTTCGTATTTAACCAAACATATTTGACATTATGAAAATGTTTGTTTTTGTGCTCAATCTCCATCAAACCCAAAGGAATCTCATCTTCATACTGTTTAGATAATTTGAGATACTTAACTTATATGGAACATTATGGGCTTTTCCAAATGGGTGTAAATTATAGTTAGTGTCCTATAGTGACGATGATTATGGTTGATGCAATATGAATAAAAAAAGCAAGAGTGACACTTTTCATTTTCTTGACTACTCTTTGATATCATAGTTTAGTAAGAAACAAAATTCTACCTTCTTGTCTATAATAGAAGGATAATATATATCTATTACCTTAGAACATGCTTAAGTACTATATATGCAACGAATATTAAGAGACTTTAGAGTAAATATTGCTAAGTCGCTCATTTACTGTAATAACAAGAGTGCAATAAACATATCTAAGAACCCAGTTATTCACATGAGAACCAAAATCATAGATACAAGACACCAATACTTAAGAGATCACGTAAGGAAACCTTACTTTAGAGTATATGTAAAATAAGAAGGTCAAACACTGTCAACTCTAAATAAACCATTATATGAAATTATTTTTCTCAAGCAATGAAGATAGCTTAAAATATGTTCATCGGGAGAAATTATGTCAATATGTTTCATATTATGAAATGTGTCAAATTTTCAAAAATGTAATTATGGTAATTATATGAATTTCAATGATATCACCTCTCTTATCTATTTTCTTTAATTTAGAGCTTTTCAATTTTCATTGATCACAAAGGGGGAGAAAATATAAGCATACTAGTATGGGTATTGGATATAGTTATAGGGATCTTATATAGTCCATATCTTTTATTCTGTGTTTTAAAAACTATATAATAGTCGCATCAAAAAGTGGAGAATTATGGTGCCCTGCTTTTTAGAGCTTTAATGATGTCAATATACAGTTGTGCTACTAGCATGTTTAATAAGATATTCTCAATAACATAGAGCAGTTTTTGAAGATATTTATGGACTTTGACATGCACAATATGCACAATGAAGACTTGAACAAGCACAACAAAGCAAAGTATTCAAGTACGAAACTTTATATATGCATAACCTAGAGTTTATCATGTTAAAACCCCTTAAAGAATTAACCAAACACACATACACACACACGCAAAATAATTAAAGTGGTTTTAAAGGAATGTTTTAGAAAGAAATTATTATTTATGGTTTTAAAATTTTTGAAAGTAAATATTTATTAAGTTAATTATATAAGTAAATTATTTTAAAGATTTAGCTAGTATTATGATTTAAAAGATAATTATTTAATATTTATACCTTATAGAACAACTTTTATTTTAAAATTTGTTTGGCTTAAGTTTTACATGAGAAATTATTATAAAATTTCATAACTAGTACTTTAAATAAAGTGTTTTAAGTAGTTTTATTCTAAATGTTTTAAAGTATATTTTTGGATAAAGTGTTTAAATTATTTTAAAACCTAAATTGTTAAGACTTGGTGATTTTCAGTGGAAATGAAACAATTGGGTGGAAATTTATTCCGTAAGACAAAAAGTAATTTGAAACTATTTTCAAAAGGTTGAAGTGTAGAAAAATATATTGCGAAGATATTTTGAAATAAATAATTTGAAAAATTATTAAGGCCTGATGGTTGTTTATGGATGTTATATGATAGTTAAATAACCGACTATCTATATTGACCGATGCGCTGATCGTTTCGAAGAGACCGGATCAGGATTAATTTCTTGAAAACCATTTCGATCTTATTTGAACATTTTCGTGAGGAAGACAAGAGCTTGGAGTCGAAGATGGAGCAGTGAAGTCAAGGGCTGATCGCTACTAATCCTAAGGGTGATTCCAAAATGAATGTAGTAGGAATAGTGCATTCGATTCCGTTCGGACCCGGAACGGACTTGTATAGACGAATGCTATCAAAACATCGTTAGGAGGATGGTGAGAATTCTAAGTGAATGTGTGCTAAAAATGTAACGCATAGCCTCGAGCCTCATCAACCGAGAATGGCTAAAACATGGAAGGCATAGCAAGACAAAGTGGCCAGCAATCAATTAGGGTAAGGTCATCCCTGTCTAGATTCCCTTTTTATTCGGCTACATGGGCGGTTGCTGATCCCAACCATGGGGTGATCGTATTCGGACTATCCAGTAAGGGGTAGCTCCAGTCTTGTATTGCAGGGGATTAGGATGGATCCTCGGTACTCTGATCTAGACCAGGTACCGTGACGGAAGGTAACCCATTAGCCCTGTCATTGATGGAAACCCAATCTCCAATAAGTGCCTCCCGAATTGTTTGTATACCTATTATGTTGGAATTTAATAAATGTAACAATTTCGGCTATTTGAATAAGTATTTATAGATAGACATTATTATAATATCAGAGGATTTGATAAGAAATGTTTTGGTTATCGTAAGGTAAAAACCTGACATGTTTATTTGTGGCGTGGTCTTAAAGGATTTGGGAAAATTTAATAATCCAATTGAGTGTGTTTTCTCACGCTAGTTTTCCAGACTGACTCGGATGTTATTTTACTATAATGCTCGGGTCAGACCGAGTATTATAGGATACAGGATAGGATGCTATGGAGCTCAGGTGGCGATCTGGATGGCGAGACTAATCACACGTACTTGATGTATATTCCGCTGTGCAGTATAAGCTGTATGGTCAGCTTTTGTGGGAACTAGTTAATATAACTTTCCAGTATTTTGCTATGTTGGTATTGTACTCTGATGATGTAATGTATAAAATAAATATAGTTCTTTTTGTATAAAGATCGGTTATTATCTATTATACATTGTTCCACTGCGATTGTGAGATCTGCTGTTGTTTTGTTTTCTCTTCTTCTACCTCCTTCTTCTTTCCCTTACGTCTAGTATTCCCGGCATTCAATTGCTCGACATTTAATACAATGGACGTATTGATGTCAATTTTTCGAACGTCGAAAAATCGGTTCGTTACATAAAATATATTTTAATTATTTATATAGAATATTATTTAAAAATAAGGAATTTTAAAACAAATAGAAAAATAAGTTTTAATTTAAAAGTTGCTTAGTTTAGAAATTCGTAGTTAGTTGTTAAAATATATTAAACTTGAAACCAATTTTTAAACTCTCTATTATAAGTTAAAAAACAATTCTGAAAATATTAGAGAAAAATATAAAATTTAAATATTATTTTTAAATAATTTATAGTTTCATATAGCAATGATAGCATTTCTGAAAATGCTACCAAAATAATTCGCAACGGCTCAAAAGTGTTTCAGAAGCAAAGACAGCACTTCAGAAGTGCCAAAAGTCATGGGCTGTCGTTTAAGGTGAATTTGCTACAATTTTGCGCCTAGATTTCGATGTTTTAACAAATGATTTTTGGTTCATTATTTTTACATTTGTGAGTATACTTTAGGTACTTTAAAACCATGAAGAAAAATCCCTAAGAATTACTTTCAGTTATTTTTGAGAATTACCTGAAAACGTGGTATTTTACCGAACCGCACTTATAGCGACTATTTCGATATAACCTTTTGCATTTCGTTCAACTAGCTATCAAATGAATTAGGCTTCAAAAATTTTCCAATAAGAATAATATATTATTTACTCTTTAAATAGAAAAATAAACCTGTAAAAAAATATGGAAAAAATATTGTTATTTCGCTAAATAAAAAGAATCATTATAACAACTTTTTTATTTCAATATTTTGTTATTTTGATATACTTCTTCTATAACTTTCCAAAACATAATATTTAATTTTCCATACACTTATAGAAATGTAAATAATAGCCAATCAAGTCATTATTAAGATATGTTATTAACTCTCCATTTTCATAAGTTGTAGTTCAAGGGATTCAAAGTGCGCTTATAGCGACTATCGCTTTACGGACAATTCCGTATTTAATTCAATATTTTATGTCATTATTTTTTATACACATATATTATTCCAAATTCAAACCATATCACTATTAAACATGTATTAACATATTTACTAATAATCATGTCCATTTTAGATGTTTAAATGTGCTTAATCTAAACTACATAATCCCGTTCTCTTTAAGGTAACTACTTTAACAAATTATTTGCTTTTGGAAGTGTAACGTCCTGCAATTTTACCACTTTGGAAATTGGAAATTTGTTTGATTTTTAATATTCAAGTATGTAATTTTTAAACTCAAATTATTATATTTAATGTGATAAATAAGAATGGTAATCTTATTTCTAGAAGCGAATTAAGATTTGGAACTTTTATCATAAAATTGACAAAATTTACAGAAGTCGGATTTTGATAAAATTGGATATATAGTGAAAGAATTGTTTAAAAGATAAATGAATTATTTTAAAATCATTATATAATGATAAAAAAATTGGTTGGTAAAAGTTTGATAACAGTATATATTCTTATGACAAAATCAATGTCGTATATTTGCAAGTTAATTTTGATATTGTTTTATATTATTATATAAGTCAAATATACTTTTTTTAATTAGTTAAAAATAATAACAAACTTATTTCAAGTTTGGATTACATAAACAATAGTTTATCAAAAACGTCAAAATGTGACTGTAAAATATTTTATTGAAAATCAACGTTTTGATTGATATAAGTTGTGCAAATATTTTAGAACTTGAATAGTATTTTATAAACACATTAACAAAGAAATAAACATTTCCCTTATATTAATCAAGGATTAATTAATTTAAGCATTTATTTAAAGTTATATAAAGCAAAAAATGACAAAGTAAGTGTACTTTTACAAAATCAAATCAAATCTCACACAAATCAAAGCATATAGCTCTTCTTTGTTAATGCTAATGTACTTAGCCATCAATTATGCATGGAAAAGGAGCATTTTATTTTTATATATTTTGTTAATTATAAGGAAAATGCAAAATCATTACATTTTGGTACAAAATCAAATCCATCCATCCTTTCACCCTTTTCCACTTCTTTTCCACAATAATGACAAGTTAAATCATGTCTTGAAAAGTATGTTAAGGGAGACTAAAATTGATTTGATATAAAGGGTATTTTGGCCTTTTTGGTTAAGGGTAATAAAGTAATTTGTGTAGTAAACTTCAACTATAAATATACCACCATCCTTCGACTTTCTTTCACACATTTTTACATCTTCTTCTTTCTTTCTCAAGCTTTCTAAAAGCTTCTTTAATGGCTTCCATGCCATAGGAAAATAATGGAAAAATATTAGAAAAAAGAAAGTAAAGAAAAATATAGTATTCCACTTCAAAATCAAAGCAAATCACCTCCATTTCTCCCCTCAAAACCACTGCTTCACCCCCCAACCACCTAGGCCGAGCCTTCCACTCCCCATAGCCAAGGCCGTGAGCCACTTTCCCTTCCCAAGGTCAAGGCCAAGCACATCAAGATGAAGGAGTAAGTTTAAGGAGCTTCGGAGAGAGAAAAAGAGAAGGAAGTGCTACCAGAATTGATTTGGGAATCTGCATAAAAGATTGAAGGAGTGGAACTAATCGCGAGTACTCAAAATCTTAGTTTATTTTGGAAAAAATCTAAGTTGATAATATTCATATTAAATTATAAATTAATATGTTGAATATTGGCTGATATTGGATGATAATTTGGTTGCAAATTGGTTGATAATGTGATTGTTTATACGGTTGATAAGATGATTTGATAAAGATTAAAGAAATGATTGGTAATTAACCATAGTTAATTAAACGAGAATTACATCTATACAAATATGTGTATGGGCTTATTTCGCCTCTTAATAATTTTAAATGATCTAATAACGTTGAAAATGATATTATAATAATATAATATTATAAATGAAATGAAATACAATATGAGTTTGAAATATAAAAATATTGTTTAAAATGATTTATAAATGTTTTACAAACATTTAAAAGTGTTTCGAAGAAGTTTGAAAAGAAATTGAAAAAACAAGTCAAAAGTAGGCGCGTCGCATAACGGTAATTCACGATTTCATGTCATAAAGTTAAATAATTATATAAAGTGGAATATAGCTCGGAATCCTTTGAGATAAAAAAAATTTCGATTTATTATATCCATAGTTTCCCAGCGAAGAAAGAAAATCAAGATTTCATTAAGTAGGTTTTAAAATATGTCTAAAACAATTTTCTGAAAACATCACGGTTTTGCAGTTCGGAATTCGAAAAAGAATTTCTTTATAAATGATATTTTTAAATGTTTTAAAAATATGAAATTCATTCTAAAAATATTTTAAAAGAGATTTAAGTTGAAAAGAAGGATTTCTAAATGATATTAAAGTCATTTTGAAGAATATAGCTTTTAAAACACAATTTGCCACACTTTTCGAACGTTTTTCACAGTTTTAAATAACTTTTGAAAAGTTGAGTATGCGGAAATGACTAGTACATTTGTCCCGCCTGTGAGATCTGGGAAGATAAAACAAGATATTTAACTAAGGTTAGGAATTGAGCAACAAGTTCCCTGGACTTACCAGGCCTATATTTTCTCTTCTTAGGCGAGGGGTGGAATATATTGAAAGGAAAGCCCGGATGCTCTGAAAGATCATATTTAATTTTTTTTCCGAAGATAAAAGAAAAAAAATTCTTTGAATGTTAACTAACCACTTAACATCTTTTTATCGATGGAAGGAACCGCTATCAGATTTGGGTGATTTCTATCCGAACAATCGGATCGGATTTGGGAGATTCCTATCCAAAAACCCTTTCAAACTAGTATCCGGAATTTAATAATGGTAACGATTTAGGCTAAGATTAATAAGTTTATTTGCCAATGTTTTCAAAGCAATGTCATTAGAAATAATATCAAATGCGTTGATATATGAAAGTATAGTTATCATAAGGGAAAACCCGTCCATGTTTGTGTGTGGGCATGGTCTTATGAGATGCTCTTTCTTTTCAAAAATTTCATTTAAAGGTTGATATATGACACTGTAATTATTTTGGATTTTTTCTCGCGCTGGTTTGTCAAGCCTAATCCTGGTGTTTTCAATCCTCGAGCAAGATCCGAGTTGTTTCAGGTCTTGTTGAAGTCGATTGGAGTTTCCAGAGAAACTGGAGATATTCATCTACGTATAGATGTATTCTATTATCTGTTGCTTTTTTTTGATGTTTATCAGCATTTGTAAGGACAGATATTTATAACTGTCCAGGCTGAATCTAGGTTAGACTCTAATATTGCATTTTAAAATTTTCTACTGTTAAAAATTATTATTGAAATAATATATGTTATTCCATTCAAGTTGTTTCTGTTCTATCTTCATTTTCTTTTTCACCCCCTAAAGATCCATCTTTTCGTTCAGTTTGGGTTAGACATGTGTGGATTATTGTCGCGTCAAATGGTACAGAAAAATGGGACTTTACATTTGGCTCCAAAGCTGAAGTTTAAGCGAGAACCTTGGCTTTGGTGGGTAAAGACTCATCAGAGATAGGGTTAGTAATACCCTAGGACGAGTAACTCATTAGAAATAGGGTTAGTAGCACCCTAGAATTAGTTTGAGTGTATTATATACATACATACATACATATACATACACACACACACACACGAGTGCTTATTTGTTATTGGATATAAAACATGTTTTATGTTAATTTATCGGTTGAGCGGTTTATAAATTATGGTCGATATGGAAAGTACAACTATATTAATAATTGTTTCTAAACTCTTAACAAGGCATATTGACACACTGTTTTAGAAGGATTATATTTTGAATATAAAAAATATATTTTTAAAAGTTATATAGTTAGAAATGAATGATCAAGGTTAGTAAAATTTAAATATGAACATCTTGTGATTAGAATTTCACAGTTTGACTATGAGATGTTTCATAATGATAATAGATAAGTAAGAAATCAGTTAAGGAAATTAAGATCTATAATACTTATTCCAAAATAATAAATTAAGAAACGATAATGTTAAGTTACTATCATAAATTGATTAATTGTGTGATTTAAAAGTTTAAGTACAAATACATTGTGAATTAAGTTTCACGATTTGACTATATGGTGTTTGATAATAAGTTTTGCTTAAGGAATGGACATATAAGATAAAAATGTATTTAAATAATAAAAAATGATTATGTAAAAGGAAAAAACATATACACGGAGTGAAGATTTAAATTCGAGTAACTTAAAAGCATTGTGGTACTTTAAATGTAGTTAATTAATATAAGATAAAAAGTATTTATAAAATAAATTTTATAAACAAAATAATATCTAAAGGATTTCGAAAATGGTATTATTTCAAATAAAAAGAGGTATTTTATGATAACTAATTCGATTGGCTCAAAAATAAACTAAAAATGGGCAAGCAATGTATTCGGATGGTAAACACTACTCTTACGCATTGCTCTTCTTCTTAAGAGGATATATGATACTATTGGTAGTACCAAGTTCCTTGGTAATATTTTGGAGTCACTCGATCTATATAATTTTATTAAATTAAAGAAATAATGTGAATCATTAACTAATAAATTGATTAGTAATCTTTATAGAAATTTTGAGACCAAAGATAAATTTCAATCACTAATTTATAAGGAAAAAAAAATTCTTGACGATTTTGGAAAGTTAAAAATTTCTATATCATACCAAACTAAGAGCTAAAAATTGGTAAAGATAAACAATTGAGAAATTTTTTTAGTAAATGAAATTGGATAAGCATAATTTATAAATGTGATTTATAAATAAAAGTTTCTAAGAATAAAGAATTTAATATCGGTAATTTTGAATTTGTTTTTCAAAGCTAGAATATTTTTTCTATTATAGTTCAAAAGAAGAAAAGAAATTATAAGAAAAGTTTATTGTAATAAAGATAAATTATCTTTTAGTGAAAAATGGTTCCTTTGGAATATTTTCCTTTAATAAAAATATTTGAAAATAAATAATTAATGGGATTATATAAAGAAGCACCTTTATAAAACGTTTGAACTTAAGATAGATGTTTTTTGATAAGTTTTTGAAAGTTAATAAATACATACATTATATATAGACCATTTTGTCGCACAATTTTTGATCTAAGATTTAAGTACAGAATTTTGATGTTTCACATCGGTCCAGAAAAGGATTTATCGCCTGATTTTAAACAACAAACATTGATGAGGGTTTATGGTTAGGTACTTGAGTTTTCTATCATACTTGAGAGCTATGCAAGGAAAGTAAAGGTTTCTGATCAAGAAGCCTGACCAGAGTCCGTATTAAAAGATGAGGGATCAATACCAGTTCGTAAGAAAAGTTGTGTATTCGAATATGAGATGGAATAAGGTGTTGCATATAAATGATCTATATACATTATACGGGTATAAATATAAAAATAAATATTTTGGATAAATACTCTTATGTTTTGTTTTGGGGTAATTTCGAGGACGAAATTCTTTTAAGGAAAAAATTATGTAATGACATGTAATTTTACCACTTTGGAAATTGGATATTTAATTGATTTTAAATATTCAAATATAGAATTTTTAAACATAAATAATCATATTTCATGTGATAAATAAGAACGGCAAACTTATTTCTAGAAGTGAATTAAGATTTGGAACTTTTATTGCAGAATTGACAAAATTTAAAAAAGCTGGATTTCGGTAAAATTGGATACACAGTCCTACAATTATTTTAAAAGATAAATTACTTCTTTTAAAATCATTATATAATGACAAAAAAATTGGTTGATAAAAGTTTGATAACAGTACACATTCTTATGTTATAGAGATTGATAAATTTCATAGTGCATTGACAAAATTAATGTCGTATGCTTGCAAGTTAATTTTGATATTGTTTTAAATTATTCTATAAGTCAAATACACTTGTTTTAATTAATTAAATATGATAACAAACTTAATTTCAAGTTTGGTTTACATAGATAAATAGTTTAACAAAAATGTCGAAATGTGACCATAAAATATTTTGTCGAAAATCAACATTTTGATTGATATAAGTTATGCAAACGTTTTGCAACTTGAATAGTATTTTATAAACATATTAATAAATAAATAAACATCTCTCTTATATTAATCAAGGATTAATTAACTTAAGTATTTATTTTAAAGTTAAATAAAGCACAAAATGACAAAGTAAGTTTATTTTTGTAAAATCAAATCAAATCTCACACAAATCAAAGCATACATCTCTTCTTCATTAATGCTAATATACATAACCATCAAATCATGCATGGAAAAGGAGCATTTTACTTTTATAAATTTTGTTAGTTAAAAGGAAAATGCAAAATCATTACGTTTTGGTATAAAATCAAATCCATCCATCCTTCCACTTCTTTTCCACTTTTTTTCCATATTAATGACAAGTTAAATCATGTATTGAAAAGTGTGTTAAGGAAGGAAAAATTGATTTGATATAAAGGGTATTTTGGTCTTTTGGTTAAGGGTGATAAGGTAATTTGTGTAGCAAACTTCAACTATAAATATACCACCATCCTTCCACTTTCTTTCACACATTTCTATATCTTCTTCTTTCTTTCTCAAGCTTTCTAAAAGCTTCTTTAATGGCTTCCATGCCGTAGGAAAATAATGGAAAAATATTAGAAGAAAAGAAAGTAAAGAAAAATATAGCATTCCACTTCAAAATCAAAGCGAATCACCTCCATTTCTCCTATCAAACCCACGGCTTCACCTCCCAACCACCTAGGCCGAGCCTTCCACTCCCTCTAGCCAAGACCGTGAGCCACTTTCCTATCCCAAAGTCAAGGCCGAGCACATCAAGAATAAGGACCAATTTCAAGGAGCTTCGGGGCGAGAAAAAGAGAAGGAAGCGCTGCCGAAATCGATTCAAGAATCTACGCAAAAGATTGGAGGAGTGGAATTAATCGTGTGTACCCAAAATCTTAGTTTATTTTAAAAAAAAATCTAAGTTGATAATATTCATGTTAAATCAGAAATTAATATATTGAATATTGGTTAATGTTGGATGATAACTTAGTTGCAAATTGGTTGATTATGTGATTGTTTGTATGGTTGATAACTTAATTTGATATTGATAAAAGAAATGATTAATAATTAACCATAGTCAATTAAATGAGAATTAAATCCATACAAATATGTGTATGAAAATTTTTAGCCTCTTAATGATTTTAAATAATCTAAAAAGGTTAAAAATGATATTATAATAATATAATATTATAAAATGAAATGAAATGGAATATGAGTTTGAGATATAAAAATATTATCTAAAATAACTTTAAAATGATTTATAAATGTTATATAAACATTTAAAAGCGTTTCACATAAGTTTGAAAAGAAATTGAAAAAACAAGTCAAAAGTAGGCGCGTCGCGTAACGGTAGTTCACAATTTCGTGCCATAAGAGTTAAATAAGTATACAAAGTGGAAAATAGCTCGGATTCCTTCGAGATAAGAATTTTCTAGTCTATTATATCCTTATCCTCCTAATGAAGAAAGAAAATCAAGATTTCATTCAGTAGATTTTGAAATATGTTTAAAACAATTTTCTAAAAAATCGCGGTTTTGCAGTTCGGAATCCAAAAAAAAATTCTTTATAAATGATATTTTTAAATATTTTAAAAATATGAATTAAATTTTGAAAATATTTTAAAATATGTTAAAAGATATTTAAGTTTAAAATATGTATTTCTAAATGATATAAAAGTCGCTTTGAAGAATATAGCTTTTAAAACATTATTTGCAACGCTTTTCACAGCAGTTTTAAATCACTTTTGAAATGTAGTTTTAAACTTAACAATTCTTTCCTAAATCTTTTGTGAATGATTTTTAAAGAATAATTAAGTAATTTAAATATTATTTGGAATTATTAATAAGAGTTTGAATTAATGGTTAAGAGGAATTGTATATACCACTTGAACAAAAAATAAAGAATATTGAATGTAATAACAAACTGAGTATGCAGAAACAGCTAGTACATTTGTCCCGTTTGTGCGATCTGGGAAGATAAAATAAGGTGTTTAACTAAGGTTAGGAATGTAGCAACCAGTGCCCTAAACTTACCTGGTCTATATTTTCTCTTCTTAGGCGAGGGGTGGAACAGATCGAAAGGAACTCCCGTATGCTCTAAAAGATCATATTTAAGTTTTTTCCCATGATAAAAGAAAAAAAACAAATTGTTTGAATGTTAATTAACCATATAACATCTTTTTATCGATGATTAGTATGAAGGAACCGGTGATCGGATTTGGGTGATTCCTATCCAAAGAACCGGGAACTAATTTGGGTGATTGCTATCCAAAACCCCTTCAAACTAATTTTTGAAATAAAGTATATTGAAGACAAAGATCTTCATGATTTAGGACTATTTGCTACTAGTCCCTGGATGTGAAATTTACCATATCTATGGTAGTAGCGGCGCTCTATTGTGAAAATCTCTGATGCATGGACTTCTCGCTACTAATGGACTAAGAGAATACCTTTGCTTTGTCCTGTTCCTAGACAACTTGTATCTATGAATGTCTGACATTGCATTCTAAATTGCATTGAGTGACCTCTATGAAACGTATATCTACAAGGTGGCGGAGAAGACAACTTCTCTTAGCTTAACATCTTTCTCGAGGACATACAAACTCAGAGGTTATATGTTTATAGAAATCAGTCATGTGACTATGGAATGACAATGTGGCATTCAAAGAAGGAAGAAGAAGTGTTATGCGAAAGGTAATCGTCTACCTCAGGCCTCATCACATGGAAATGACAGAAACAGGGAAGAAGCAGCAGGGCTAAGTGCGTCGCTCCTATTAGGAGATGTCATCACCCTTTTATATTACTCTACACATGTCTAAGTATGTGGTGAATGTATGACTTGGCATCCCATTAAAGGTCGGTAACGACCAGGTGATGACATATTCGGTACTATCCAGGAAGGGGTAGGCCGGCTCTATGTTGGTATAGGAGCCCAGTATCTGGACACTTGGTGCATCCCTCTAGAGGTGTACTGTCGGAAGGCAATCCCTTACTTTATCATTTATATGGAATCCATTTTCCATAAGTGCCTTTGAATTTTTTTATAGAGCCTCGTGTCTGGAATTTAATAATGGTAACAATTTCAGCTAAGATTAATAAGTTTATTTGCATATGCTTTCAAAGCGATCTCATTAAAAATAATATCAAATGTTTTGATATATAAAAGTGTTTTAGTTATCATAAGGAAAAAACCCGTCCATGTTTATGTGTGGGCATGGGTTTATTAGATACTCTTTATTTTCAAAAGAATTTCATTTAAACGTTGATTTATGACACTATCATTATTATGGAGTTTTTCTCACACTAGTTTATCAAGCCTAATCATGGTGTTCTCAATACTCGGGTCAGATCCGAGGTTTTTTAGGTCTAGTTAAAGTAGATTGGATTTTCCAGAGGTGCTGGAGATATTCATCTACGTATGGACGTAGTCTATTACCCACTGCTGTTTTTTGATGTTTGTCAGTATTTGCAAGGACATATGTTTATAATTGTCCATGCAGAATCTAGGTTAGACTCTGATATTGTATTTTAAAATTTTCTATCATAAAAAAGTTATTATTCAAATATTATATGTTACTCCATTCGTGTGAGATTCTGTTCTATCTTTATTTTCTTTTTCATCCCTTAAAGATCTGTCTTTTCGTTCATTTTGGGTTGGAGATGTATGATTTATTCTCGACTTAGAGGGTATGGAAAAAGGGGACTATGTAGGAAGCATATAATAAAAGGTTGTAACTTTAAGTACTTAGTGTCTAATATTATATATAATAGCAAGCATATTAACTTGTGATTAACAAACAATTATCAAGTGGTATAACAAGCAATATTATCAAGTTAATAACTTGATTCGAAATGAGATTAACTCACTTTTCTTTTACCCAAACACTTTCTACCAACATTCAATCAATCACACACTTCCACCATCACTTCCTCTTACTCCTAGCCTATGACCAAAGCCTTGTACTTCCTCCCATTTCACATGTCCTTCCCTCTCCCACCATCACTTGCTTACGCCCTTCACCTACCTTCACATGGCTCATGGCCTAAGCTCCTACCGTATTCATCTGAACACTCATGGCCCTAAGGCTAAGAAGCTTTTTCCTTACTCATAGCCCAAAGAAGAAGAGGGCAAAAAGTAAAGCCACTAGATTTAAAAAGTTTTAAGAAAAGAAGAGAGTGAAAGAGTGGAATGGTGAGAAATGAAGTGCACCTTCTCATCTATTTGTAAGCTTAGGAATTTAGTGGAAAAGATTAGAAAACCCCCTCCTCTTCTATGTATGAGAACATGCACATCATACCCTTACACAACCATGCTCTTACACCACCATACTCTTCTTAAATCACTCCACAATTTAAGGGTCCTTTAGTACTCTTTGTTCCCTTAATTATATGTTTACTTTAGTTATTTTGCTTAGGAAAAGAGATGTGTTTAACTCTTGTTTATATTTGCATATGTTATCATATGATAACTATTTAAGTTGCAACATACTTACACAACTTGTGTTGAATAAAAAGTTGATTTTTAACAAAAAAATTCCGATCATAATTTCAATATTTATCCAAAGTGTATGTAACAACCCGCATATTTATCGATTTTATATTTAAATATTTTATCGTTAGTCGGATTTTAGTCCGAAAAGCTACTTTTTGCATACGATCGAATTAGGACTCGGGACCACTCCCACTGAGTTTAAAATGCCGTTTGCGACCTTTTTGAGTATAAGCTTCGATTTGTTTGGAGAAAGTTGATTTTTGCTACTTTTCACTTTGGGTTTGGTTTTGGGCTCAGCCCTATGTTAACTTATGCTCAAATCTGAGCCACTCTTCCCTACTCACCCTCATTCTCTTCTCTTTTCAGTTTTTATAACATTAATGGTGGGAGAGATTGGAAATTAAAAACTCCAAAACCCTATTTTCTCTTGCAAATCAAATTCCTAGCTCCAAACTCAAGAAGAACCCATTGGTAAGCTTCTCTTCTTCTTCCGCAACTTATTCTCTTACCAATTTCAGAAATTCCTAAACCTAATTTTGAGAATGTTCTTATTTTTGAGCTTATATTCAAGCCCAATTGGGTTGTGTTGAAGAGAGGTTGATTCTCCATTTGCTTTCAAGCTTCTTCTTGTTTGATTTTGTGAAAAGGTGAGATTTTTATCTCACATCTATGACTATAATTATCTTTGGTTGTTAGGTTTGAATTCCTAACACTTCTTCATGAGAATTTTCTCTTGATTTGGATTGGTTTTGTGAATATTCCAATTTTTGGGTTTTTAAGTCAAATTTGTGTGAAAATCCTTTTATGGATGTTTGATCATGCTTTTAGTGATGCACCGAGGAGAATATAGGGCCGGGTTGCCGATTGGCATAAACCCTTAGAGCCAATGTTCGTTCGGTTGCATTTTGGAAGAATTTGCTCTTCATTTGAATAGGCTGAAAAACAGCCCAGGCATGATTCAGTCGACTGAAAAGTCTGTTCAGTCGACTGAACCTGAAACCCGAAAGTTTCCAGGCATGATTCAGTCGACTGAATCCTCTGTTCAGTCGACTGAACCTGGAAACAGAAAGTTTCCTGAACCTGGAAAATTTCCACGTACAGGGTCAGTCGACTGAAAACTCTGTTCAGTCGACTGAACCTGCTATTTGAGTCCATTTTGCCTTTTTGGATTGAATTTCCAATGTTAATCGATTCGTGTTGATTCCCTTTTGTTATTATCACTTATTATCGACTTTGATGACATTTTCTTCATGATTTTTGGGAATGTCCATTTTGATGGATTCGGTATCGATTTCTTTGGATTTTATTCACGTCTTCGAATGTGAATTTTAGTGATTGATTGTTCCTACAATCTTCTTTGTGATTTGTCACTTTAAAAATATAAAGGTTTCAATACTAGTAGTAAATATCAAAATTCTTCATCAAAACGATTTCAACACTATTTTATTACAAAGCTCGTTTTCTCAAACCGATTTCCAATCTATTAGTATATACAAACCTTTACCTCACTCGTATGAGAAATCTAATTAAACGGCTTAGTAAAACAAGTGGTATGAAACGCTTGCGTTTACTTGTTCGGTTAATTCTTGGACTTGTTCGATTGAATCTCTTGTGACAATTTTCTAGTGAAAACTTACAATTTGTTCGTAAATATTTAAGTTAAGCTAGTGGTTATGGGACATGATGCTAAACTCATATATTTACTAGCTTAGTGTAATTGACACTTCTTGATGATCATGACGATCATCTTTGTGATTTAGACTAGCAATGTGCGATGTCTCTTTGTCTGCGAGGGAGACTAAACCCCGTTTTGTGGAGTTACGACTCAATTTGGTGGGGTAGCAACCCATGGTCTTCGGGCCGTTTGTGGAGCTTCGGCTCAATTTGTGATGGTTAGCAACCATGGAATTAGCATTCCGTTTGTGATACACGTGTTGGTGGGCTTTATGCTCCCGTTTGTGATAGGCCTCCCCCCCTTTGTGATTTCTGGATTTCTTGAGATGATTTCTAGAATTTGTGTTTCACCAATTTTCGTGATTTCCATTGATAAGTTTTATCAATATTTGTGCATTGGTGAATTTGTGTGTCATTGACTTTTGTGATTGACATTGGTATTATTGTCAATATTTGTGCATTGGTGAATTTGTGTGTCATTGACTTTTGTGATTGACGTTGATATTATCGTCAATATTTGTGGTTTGGTGAACGAAATAAGGAGTATGACATTTCTTTGATTCTTGTGTAGACTTGGTGATATTGATTAATCTCTTGTTGATTTTCGATTACTTATATATATCACAGCTTGGCATAGTGATTATTATGTGTTTAGTCATATCTCTTATTCTATATCGTTTCACCTGATATTTATTGCTAGACTGATCCGTTTATTATTTTCTTATTAAATAATACTCGGGTCAGACCGAGATGTTACAGGTGCTTCTGCTTGACTTCTCTCTTGGGATTGATTCCTCTGACTTTTGGTTAACTACTTAGATTAGTAGTTTTTGTTGTATACATTTGAGATATAGACTCCATAATGTATACTTATTCTTTTGTGTAGTTCATGTAACTATTCTTTTGTGATATTGTGGATCTTTTTAGACCACTACTCTGATATACACTTTCATGTGTAATATTCATATCTATTTCCGCCTTTGTGATATGAATTGTCTGTGACTGATTTGTGTTATGTTTATTTCTATATTTGTTTCCGAAGACCTTTATAGCCACTGTGTAGTAGCTTTGAGTTTGTGTCGGTATGTCGGATTTCCTCTTGAGATGAAAAGTTATATTTTTATCCGGTATATCGATACTCGCACAAAGCAATTATACAGAAGGTCGCTCCTCAACAGCCTTATTCTCCGTGCTATTTGACAGCATTCACAGTAATGTTCTTATCTAGCGTGGGTATAGAGGTGGGGCGTCACAGCTTGGTATCAGAGCCAAACTTCGGAACAATATGGAATATTATTACAAGGATCATCGTCCTAAGTCCATCTTAGGAGTCGTGCTTTAGGATTTTATTCGGGTCTACGTACCATCTTATCCTATTTTCTTTTATGATTCCTTTTTTTGTCTATCAAGATTGCTTGATATTCAATTTGGTGAATAAACTTTTCCTTCTTCTTCTTTCTTTCTAAAGGAAGAGAAATGTCTAGACCAGGCCGCCCCAGAGCCGTGCCATCTAGCACTCCACCCCAAGATGGAGTTTTTATGACTGCTCAACAGCTTCTTGATTTGGTAACTAATGCTCAAGCAGCTGGAGCTAACCCGGAACCTACTCACCCAAAGTCGGGATTTGCACGCTTGTGCAGCGATTACACCAATTTGGGTGGGGAGCCATTCAAAGGTTCCGAAACTGTTATTGAAGTCCAAGCTTGGCTTAGAACATGCGATCGCATCTTTTCATGCATGAATCTTATTGACCTTCACCGAGTTCAGGTGGCCTCAAGTATGCTCCGATAAAGAGCATTGGACTGGTACGAGCTTCTTATTTCTGAAACTAATGAAGCGGATCTCACTTGGGAGAAATTCTGAGAATGCTTCGAGTTGAAATTCGTACCGGAAGCTGAGAAAGTGATATTGGCTCGACGATTTATATACCTTGTTCAAGGTGAGTCCTCCGTGACTGATTACGTCGCCTCTTTCGAGTCGCTTTCCAAATATGGGGTTGAATATATCAATACCCCTTTAAAGAAGAACCAGAGATTCGTCTATGGCTTAAACAAAAATCTCAAGAAGCCATTACTTCTAAAGTTAGAAGTTTCTTTCGACCAACTCGTTGATATTGCTCTTCGTCTTGAAGAGGCGGATAAGGAGAATGATGTTGAAGTGGTGGGTTCCAAACCAAACTTCAACAATAACAAGAAGAGGCCAAACAAATTTAAAGGTCCTTATCCCAATAAAAAGGGGAAACAAGCAACCTCCGTGGCAAAGACTTCTTCCTTTGGCCGTGGGGAATGCTATAATTGTGGTTCGAAGGACCATTATGCGAACAAGTGCCCAAATTCTCTCTCTTGTCGCTACTGCAAAGTTCCCGGACATGTTATATCTTCATGCCCCAAGCTTCAGGGCAGGAAGGAGGGAAAGTTAAATGTTGCTCAAGCTCTTGGCAACACATCTCGTGGTCAAGGTATGCCTCATTCTATCCTTGATGGAATTATTTTATTTCGTGATCATCCTATTCGAGTTCTTTTTGATACGGGTGCGTCCCATTCTTTTATATCAAAAGAACTTGTTGATGCTTTTTCTTTGGATGTTTTGTGTTTGATGACTTCTTTGAGAATTGCGAATCCGGTTGGTGGATCCGCAACAATCAGTTTATTGTGTAAAGATGTCGAAATTATTTTGTGTGTTTTTCCTTTCCTAGCCGATTTGCATGTCATGCGTTATTTAGGCTTTGGAATGATTTTGGGAATGGATTGGCTTAACCGTTATGAAGCTCATATCCTATGTCCTGAGCGGACTATTCATCTTCGACATCCTCAATCTGTTAAGCAGATTTCTATTAATCTTAAAGATTCAGATTCCATCTTGGTTGCATCTTTATATTCTTTAAATCCTCATGATGACGATGATGACGATGAAGGTGATATTATTTCTCTTATTCACGTCGTTCGTGAATTTTCCGACATATTCGAGCCCGTTTTAGGATTACCACCTAAGGGAGCAATTAAGCTCAGAATTAATCTTATTCCTGGAGCTCAACCTATCACTCGTCCTCCGTATCTTATGTCCAATAAAGAAAACGAGGAGATGCGTAAACAATTATCCGAATTGGAGACGAAGCAATTTATTCGCTCTAGTTCCTTGCCTTGGGGAGCTTCAGCTATTTTCGTGAAGAAATCCGATGGAACACTTAGGCTTTGCGTTGACTACCGCAAGCTTAATGATCTTACTATCAAAAATAAATATCCTTTACCTCGGATTGATGATCTATTCGATCAACTTAGTGGTGCCAAAGTCTTTTCACAATTAGACTTAGCTACAGGATTTCATCAGCTTCGTATTGCAGAGGATAGTATTCCTTTGACCTCGTTCCGTACTCGATATGGATCTTATGAATGGCTTGTCATGCCATTTGGTTTGACGAATGCCCCGACCTATTTCGTTGACCTTATGAATAGAGTTTTCAAAGACTTTCTCGACCGGTTTGTTCTTATCTTTATCGATGATATTCTTTTGTATTCAAAAACCGAGGAGGATCATGAGAAACATCTTCGGATTGTGTTGGAAACTCTTAGGAGTAATCAATTAAAGGCAAAATTTTCTAAATGCCACTTTTGGCAATCTCGTGTGAAATTTCTCGGTCATATTATTTCCGAATCCGGAATTTCCGTGGATCCTTCAAAGATTGAAGCGATTCAAGATTGGAAGAGACCGGAGAGTGTGACAGAGATTCGTAGTTTTCTTGGATTGGCGGGCTATTACCGTCGCTTTATCAAAGACTTTTCCAAGATTGTCGTGCCTCTCACTGGCTTGACGGAGAAAGGAGTTAAATACATTTGGTCGGACAAATGTGAAGCTTCTTTTCAGAAATTAAAAGAACTTCTTTCTGATGCTCTATTCTCGTTATTCCTGAGGGGAATCAAGATTTCGTTGTCTATACCGATGCTAGTCGCGTTGGTTTGGGTGTCGTTCTCATGTGAAGAGAACGTGTTATTGCTTATGCTTCTAGGCAATTGAAGCCTGCTGAGACTAGATATGCCACTCATGATTTAGAGCTCGCGGCTATTGTTTTCGCCCTTCGTATTTGGCGTCATTATCTTTTAGGAGAGAAATTTGTTCTTTATACCGATCATAAGTCCTTGAAGTATTTATTCTCCCAAAAGGAACTTAATTTGCGTCAACAACGTTGGCTCGAGTTCCTTGCTCCTTATGATCTTGATATTCTTTATACCCCCGGTAAGGGTAATCGTGTCGCAGATGCTCTTAGCCGTAAACAACAAGCTGTTGTTTCTATGATGATATCCAAATGGAACGATCTCGAGATCTTAACCACTTGTGAGATTCGAGAGCGTGTTCCCGATTTATGTTCATCTCTTGTTTTATGTAGCCTTGAGGCTCATCCTTCTCTTTTAGACCACATTCTTGAAGCTTAAAGGCTAGATCCCGAATTGGCTCTTCTTAGCCAAAATATTAAGGATAAGATTAATATTGAAGGATTGAAAGACTTTGATATCGATTCTCGTGGCGGCGTTCGGAGATTTGGTAGACTCATCGTGCCAAATATTAGTGATCTTCGTAAAGATATTTTAGAAGATTCACATCGTTCTAAATTCACCATTCATCCTGGTAGTAGTAAAATGTACGCGGATATGAATTGACTTTATTATTGGGAGGGAATGAAACTTGACATCGCTAACTTCGTTAAGCGTTGCATGACTTGCCAACTCATTTAAGCCGAACACCAAAGGCCCGGTGGGTTATTGCAACCTTTAGAAATTCCTATTTGGAAGTGGGATCAAATTTCCATGGATTTTATTGACGGCCTTCCCCGTTCTCGTTCGGGTCATGATAGCTTATGGGTGATCGTTGATAGACTTACTAAATCCGCCCATTTTATTCCCGTTCGATCTAATCGAACCGTTCCTCTTTTGGCCATCTTTATCAAAGAAATTGTTAAATTGCATGGAGTTACTACTTCTATTGTTAGCGATCGCGATCCATTGTTTACTAGTGGATTTTGGAAGAGTCTTCAAAAAGCTTTAGGAACGAAGCTTAATTTTAGCACTGCTTATCACCCCCAGTCCGATGGACAAACCGAGCGTGTGAATCAAACTCTTGAAGATCTTCTTCATGCTTGTGTTCTTGATTTTGGTGGAAGTTGGGAAGATCATATTTCACTTGTTGAATTTTCCTATAATAATAGCTTCCAATCTAGTATCGGTATGGCACCTTTTGAGGCACTCTATGGAAGGCCATGCCGATCTCCTTCTTATTGGCTTGAGGTCGGTGAGAAGCTGGATTTAGGTCCAGATTTTATTCGTGATTCCACAGAAAAGATTGATCTTACTCGTCATAGGATGAAAGAAGCCCAGAGTAGACAAAAATCCTATGCCGATAACCGGAGAAGGAAGTTAGAATTTTCTGAGGGAGATCTTGTGTTCATTCGTGTTTCACCTATGAAAGGTGTTGTACGTTTCAGTCGATCGGGAAAATTGGCGCCTCGATATATTGGGCCATTTCCTATCATTGAACGTATTGGTTCCATGGCTTATCGCCTTTTATTACCGGCTCAATTTTCTGCTATCCATGACGTGTTTCACGTTTCTCAACTTCGGAAATGTCTTCGAGATTCCGATTCTGTTCTTGAGCCCGGTGTTGTGGAAGAGATTGAAGTTTCGCCTAATTTAACTTATGAGCAACATCCTATTCATATCATTACTTTGAAAGTCAAACGACTTCGAAATAAAGATGTTCCGCTTGTTAAAGTTCAATGGTCTTCAAATCCTAAGGATTGTTCTTGGGAATCTAGAGAGTACATCGAGCGAACACATCCGGACTTACTTTCTCGTGCTCTTTGAGGTGAACTTCTTATTTCAAGTTTCTTTTGTGATTGAATATGCTTTTATGGTTGTTACTTTATGTTCTCTTCTTAAATATTGCGAGGACGCAATTTCTTTAAGGAGGGGAGTCTGTAACAACCCGCATATTTATCGATTTTATATTTAAATATTTTATCGTTCGTCGGATTTTAGTCCGAAAAGCTACTTTTTGCATACGGTCGAATTAGGACTCGGGACCACTCCCATTGAGTTTAAAATGCCGTTTGCGAGCTTTTTGAGTATAAGCTTCGATATGTTTGGAGAAAGTTGATTTTTGCTACTTTTCACTTTGGGTTTGGTTTTGGGCTCAGCCCTATGTTAACTTATGCTCAAATCTGAGCCACTCTTCCCCACTCACCCTCATTCTCTTCTCTTTTCATTTTTTATAACATTAATGGTGGGAGAGATTGGAAATTAAAAACTCCAAAACCCTAGTTTCTCTTGCAAATCAAATTCCTAGCTCCAAACTCAAGAAGAACCCATTGGTAAGCTTCTCTTCTTCTTCTCCAACTTATTCTCTTACCAATTTCAGAAATTCCTAAACCTAATTTTGGGAATGTTCTTGTTTTTGAGCTTAGATTCAAGCTCAATTGGGTTGTGTTGAAGAGAGGTTGATTCTCCATTTGCTTTCAAGCTTCTTCTTGTTTGATTTTGTGAAAAGGTGAGATTTTTATCTCACATCTATGACTATAATTATCTTTGGTTGTTAGGTTTGAATTCCTAACACTTCTTCATGAGAATTTGCTCTTGATTTGGATTGGTTTTGTGAATATTCCAATTTTTGGGTTTTTAAGTCAAATTTGTGTGAAAATCCTTTTATGGATGTTTGATCATGCTTTTAGTGATGCACCGAGGATCATATAGGGTCGGGTTGCCGATTGGCATGAACCCTTAGAGCCAATGTTCGTCCGGTTGCATTTTGAAAGAATTTGCTCTTCATTTGAATAGGCTGAAAAATAGCCCAGGCATGATTCAGTCGACTAAAAAGTCTGTTCAGTCGACTGAACCTGGAGCCCGAAAGTTTCCAGGCATGATTCAGTCGACTGAATCCTCTGTTCAGTCGACTGAACCTGGAAACAAAAAGTTTCTTGAACCTGGAAAATTTCCAGGTACAGGGTCAGTCGACTGAAAACTCTGTTCAGTCGACTGAACCTGCTATTTGAGTCCATTTTGCCTTTTTGTATTGAATTTCCAATGTTAATCGATTTGTGTTGATTCCCTTTTGTTATTATTACTTATTATCGACTTTGATGACATTTTCTTCATGATTTTTGGGAATGTCCATTTTGATGGATTCGGTATCGATTTCTTTGGATTTTATTCACGTCTTCGAATGTGAATTTTAGTGATTGATTGTTCCTACAATCTTCTTTGTGATTTGTCACTTTAAAAATATAAAGGTTTCAATACTAGTAGTAAATATCAAAATTCTTTCATCAAAACGATTTCAACACTATTTTATTACAAAGCTCGTTTTCTCAAACCGATTTCCAATCTATTAGTATATACAAACCTTTACCTCACTCGTATGAGAAATCTAATTAAACGGCTTAGTAAAACAAGTGGTATGAAACGCTTGCGTCTACTTGTTCGGTTAATTCTTGGACTTGTTCGATTGAATCTCTTGTGACAATTTTCTAGTGAAAACTTACAATTTGTTCGTAAATATTTAAGTTAAGCTAGTGGTTATGGGACATGATGCTAAACTCATATATTTACTAGCTTAGTGTAATTGACACTTCTTGATGATCATGACGATCATCTTTGTGATTTAGACTAGCAATGTGCGATGTCTCTTTGTCTACGAGGGAGACTAAACCCCGTTTTGTGGAGTTTCGACTCAATTTGGTGGGGTAGCAACCCATGGTCTTCGGGCCGTTTGTGGAGCTTCGGCTCAATTTGTGATGGTTAGCAACCATGGAATTAGCATTCCGTTTGTGATACATGTGTTGGTGGGCTTTATGCTCCCGTTTGTGATAGGCCTCCCTCTTTTGTGATTTCTGGATTTCTTGAGATGATTTCTAGAATTTGTGTTTCACCAATTTTCGTGATTTCCATTGATAAGTTTTATCAATATTTGTGCATTGGTGAATTTGTGTGTCATTGACTTTTGTGATTGACATTGATATTATTGTCAATATTTGTGCATTGGTGAATTTGTGTGTCATTGACTTTTGTGATTGACATTGATATTATCGTCAATATTTGTAGTTTGGTGAACGAAATAAGGAGTATGACATTTCTTTGATTCTTGTGTAGACTTGGTGATATTGATTAATCTCTTGTTGATTTTCGATTACTTATATATATCACAGCTTGGCATAGTGATTATTATGTGTTTAGTCATATCTCTTATTCTATATCGTTTCACCTGATATTTATAGCTAGACTGATCCGTTTATTATTTTCTTATTAAATAATACTCGGGTCAGACCGAGATGTTACAGGTGCTTCTGCTTGACTTCTCTCTTGGGATTGATTCCTCTGACTTTTGGTTAACTACTTAGATTAGTAGTTTTTGTTGTATACATTTGAGATATAGACTCAATAATGTATACTTATTCTTTTGTGTAGTTCATGTAACTATTCTTTTGTGATATTGTGGATCTTTTTAGACCACTACTCTGATATACACTTTCATGTGTAATATTCATATCTATTTCCGCCTTTGTGATATGAATTGTCTGTGACTGATTTGTGTTATGTTTATTTCTATATTTGTTTCCGAAGAGCTTTATAGCCACTGTGTAGTAGCTCTGAGTTTGTGTCGGTATGTCGGATTTCCTCTTGAGATGAAAAGTTATATTTTTATCTGGTATATCGGTACTCGCACAAAGCAATTATACAGAGGGTCGCTCCTCAACAGCCTTATTCTCCGTGCTAGTTGACAACATTCACAGTAATGTTCTTGTCTAGCGTGGGTATAGAGGTGGGGCGTCACAGTGTATGTTTTTGTAAACACATAAATAAGTTTTCTAACATAATTTATTAATTAAAAATTGTTTAGTAAGGTTATAAAACCATATTTAATCATATTAAATCTTGAATAGAAATATTTAAATAATTCAGATATTTAAATACGAAGTGTTTGAAATTCAAAGTTGTTACAATTTTACTCATAAATCCAAATGTTTAAGTAACACCTATATATGATTATAGGTTATTAAATTCCAAAATATAATTAATTAAATATTTGAAATTAACTAAATATTAAAAATTAAGTGATTAATATTTTGGGTTGTTGCATTCTCCCCCTTAGAAGAATTTCATCCTCGAAATTCCCAAGAATGAAACTAACTCCCAACACTTAAGTTTAAAAATTTATTAATTAAATTGATTTATTAATTTATTACTTAATTAGTTCGTAGAAAATTATGGAAAATTTCATCAGTGTCTCCTTTGCGCGAGTCGATCAAAAAAATAACAAATTGCAAACCAATCAAAAGGAAACAAAAGCCAAGTGGCCTCCCATATCTAGGGCATAAAACCATCACAATTCAAATTTCTAAATCTACTATCGTTTTACGTTTAGTTTTTAAGAATTTTTGCAAGCAACTTATTATCTTTATGCAAATGCAGGTGTTCAAGAATCAAATAGTAATCCCTTGCTTACCTATACTTACATAATCCAACGGAGAGTCATACTAATAAAAGAGAAATACACTAGCTATCTCTATCATAAATTTAAATAGCATAAACAATATAATAATCATATGCAACAAGGTATTAAGATGCAACTAATAATAGTGAGACAATCATACATGTAAAAACTAGCATGATATGAATCTACACGCAATTCCAATGAATAAACCCACATGCACCCAAAAGCAACGTATTAACCATATGCAACAAAATATAGTAAATACTTCATTAAAGAATAGTACTCATTCAATCATTTCAAAAGATAAATTTTGAACTAAATGCCTGGGTTTTATATTTAAGAATATATTTTAAAACTCCCTCAAGAAAAAGTATATCAAAACTAGATCTAACATGACTAGGAGGATGTGCCTCCCTTCCAAGCATGGTATAACTCTAAACAAAAAAATTGAAGCCTCCGGTGGTATTCTGCTACCTCCTAAAAATAATAGAGTAAATGCACCTAGCGTGTCTCAAAATAGGGGAACTCCATATCGTGCTTTGATTTTAGTCATTCATTGTAATGAATAAAAAAAATTTGTAAAACACTTTGCAAATATCTATTGGAAAAAATTTCAATTTTTTTTTTGGAATTGTAATATTTCTCAAATACTTCAAATCATACTATTATTATTTCTTTTCACAATCATGCCAAAAATTCTTTTAAAATGATTTCAAGACCACCGGGATTTAAGTTCTAATAAACCACAATTCAAAAACCTCTGTTTATAGATTCAAGCTTATAAACTATGGTATATAAATCACACAACCAATCAAATTCAATCAAAGTTCATAAAGGAAAAATCTAACACTTAACATTGTTTAAAATGCCAAATAACTAAAAAGCAGATTTATAATTTTGCTTAAGTTCAGAACTTTTCTTATGTCCCATGCTAAGTATATAGTTATACCTAAGTCTGTATGATATACATAAATCATCTATATGCTATATTTGATCTGATCACCTGCTCTGATATATAGAATTATACTTTCAAATTAATATTGCTCACTCGACCTATCTGTGGTGGACTCTCATCAGATTTCTCGATTAGAAATTTCCATTCTCCTTGCATAGCTATAAACTATGATAGATGACTTCAGTATCATAAAAAGAATTCGAATCTAGTGTTCACTGATAAGGATCAAGTGAGAAATTTTTTGGACTGGTGAGAATCATTCGAAGTTGTATTTGAATCTTTGATCAAGAATCGGGCGAATAAAGTGATCTACAGATAATTTACGTACTTAATTTGGTTGGTTTCTTAATTATACCAATCTCTTTCTAAATCACTCATATTTTCTACTTAATATTTCATTCAACGTTAAAATTATTTTATGAATTACTTCATTCATATTCACCTAAGTTTAGAAACATTTTACAAGGACAATTCATTTTAAAACGACAAATAAAAGCTTACTCTATTTTATTTACTTGTATAATACCCTTCTATACCCTAAAAGTATTCCAAAACACAAATTTTATTTCATTTGTTTGTTATTTACTTTTATTTTTCTCAAAATTTACTTGAAAGTCTAAACAAAACATGGGTCTTTAAAACTAAGTCAACCATTCGACTGCTTTACCTTAGAGTGCTCTAAGGTAAAATGTTTAAACGTTGGCTCAATATCACTTAATAATTTACACAAATTATACGATTAACGAAAACTATGTTTTTAATTAATTAAATTTACCAAATCTTTCCTATTTAACTTAACCAATTCAAAAGTTGAGTTAAATTATTTCTTGTCTATCCAAGAGTTTTAAATTTTTCATTATTCTAATAATTATTCAAAATAACTTTTACTTTAAAACAGTTTCATTTAAGAAAACATAAGAATAATTACCTAGTTTTTTATTTCAAATCTCCTTCTTTGAAAACATTCCACAAGTATTTCTATATGAAATAACTTTAACAACTCATTTATTAAAACTCACTTTGGGTTCCTTTGGATTTTGAACTCATTTCGATCACACAATGCTAAAGAGAATAATTTACTAAGTACCCCCACAATGTTTGCCTAAGAAAACAACTGACCGTCACTTAGAAGATTATTCATTTTACCACAAAAGTAATCGAGAAGGTTTCCTCTGAATTATACTAAAGAAAATGCATTCCATTTAAAATTTCACTTCCAAAATATTTTTATTTTGAAATACTATCAAGTAGCACTACTGTTTTTTTCAGAAACCCTTTCAAAATTATTTCAAATGATTCTAGGATTTAAGTTCAAAAATCCTTTTTAAAACACCTCTTATAAATCAAATTTATATAACATTACCTTTATGTAAAATCATTTCAAATTCTAACAATTCCCCTTCATTATAATAAAATTTTCTCAAATGTTTATTCTCTAAATGTCTTATCCTACCATTTAGATTACTTTAAACAACCTTTATTAAAAGATTACTTTAACTTAACATTTACTTCGAAAACCTTATAGTCAATTTGATGGAACTTAATTTACAAGGGGTTCATTTTAATGTACTTAGAATTATAAAAAGGTATACGGTCATAAACTAGCTGAGCATGGATTAACAAATCAATAAATATAATCAATGCTCCTAAACTATCTGAGCATGACAAATCAAACAATAATGATAATACAGAAGCATTATCATCAATAAAAAAACTACAAATAATTATATAAATTTGAAAATTATTCCTTTATATGTAAAAATAGAGGTAAAATATTTCATTTATCAAATTTTCAAAAATCAATATCGTGTCTATCTTCTTGTTCAAGCGTTCGGAAATCCCTTCGACAACGTGGCATCCCACTTTCTCAACCTAAACTTATAAACCACCCAACAGACCAATTAACATAATACAAGTTTATAGCATTAACAAATATGCCCTCATATATACAATACTCTCAAATTCATTCTAGGGTGTCACTTACCCTATCTCTAATGAGTTATACCTTACCAAAGCCAAGACCTTTACTTAACCTTCAGCTCTGATACGAAAATGTAACGACCTGCCATTTCAACCATCAAAAGTCGACACCAAATACATCCACAGTATTCAAATGTTGAATATCCAATCGACGGAAAGGCAAATTGTTATGGTAAAAAAAGAAAAGGACAGAGAACAAGGAAATCAGAATCTCAAAGCAAAATCGATAGCATGTAATATATCAAAGATAGTACAAACTATCACTCCAAAATACAAAGTACATCAGAGTTAAAAAACAAATCATATCAGCTAGACAGTTATAAAATTCTGACTTTAATATTACTGATAGGAATAACATATGATACAGCGGAAAATAAAACACTATGATAGGTGAATATCCAGCTCATCTCCAATAACTCCATATCAACAAAGTGAACTTAGGAAAAAATCAGTCATACCCGAGCATTATAATAAAATAACACTTAGATCAGTCTGAAAAACCAGCATGAGAAAACTCAAGTAATATGATGAATATATAAAATTTCTATTAGATCATGCCACTAACGCATAACGAGTTTTCACTTCATAAGAATAACATCTATAAATGAAGAAATAGAAAACTAATCAGAACAACAATCCAATCACAAAAGAATGGAAATCAACAATAGAAACAGTGTGAATAAAAGGGTAGGTACAAGTAAGAACAAATCCCATATTGAACGAATGGGCATAAATAACATCAACTTCCAGACATGAAAGAATAGTCATAAATAATTGAGCATAGAGAATAGCACAAGGCAGTTCTCCATGCAATTAACGAAATAATTCAAAGATTTTAATTAACAACAATGGAAAGAAGAAGTTTTTCCAACAATGACTAGGAAGGTGCACTCCCCTTACCGAAAGTATACCTTTAGAAATATACTTGAGAACTTTGATGGCTCTCGAATACGTCTAAGCCGGACTCCACCAACGGTTGCCGAGTATCCGAGTATTTCACATCTCTATGCGCAAAACTGAATCCAACCTAGAGTGCATGTGAAAATACCCTACTAGGAGAAGTCCCAAATAGCTTGGCTTTCACTCGTTCTTTAAGTTTAGTTATTTCCAACAAAGGATAATAAGGCTCAAATAAGCAACACATCAACTTAGAGTGACAAAATATAAAGAAGAAAGCAGAATCAAAGTCGATAATCGATAAATCAACTATCTGGAATGATAAGATGGTTCTTTTCACTTGCGCTTGATTTTCAATCACAATACTTTTAGAGACACTTTTAAAACGCCATTTAAGAATATTCTTTCAAAGAGGAAAATTATATTTTCTAACTGTATTAAAACCAAGGTCAAAAAAAATGTCTAAACATTGTTTATTATAAACCCAAAACAATATACACTTAGCTTTATTTGAAACAATTCTTCTTAAGTGATCCTTTTGTTTATAAACTATTGTTTATAAATTTTAAACAATGATTATTATCCCAAAAGATAATAAATCAAAATTAAATTAAGTTTATAAATTAAAACAAATATAAATTTGTTCGAAGAAAATAAATCAAAATTAAAATCTTTTTTATAAATTTAAACCAATGTTAATTATCCCAAAAGATAACTAATCACATTTATAATCTTTCATAACTTTAAAAAACAATATTAATTATCCTGAAAGATAATGAACTAAATTTATAATCTCTTTTAATAAATTGATCAATTATCTTTATTTAAATAGTTAATATTTTATAAAACACTTTCACTGAACCAGTAAACTAGCTTTAAAACACTAAATCGGTTAATTCACTTTGAAACACTTTCCTTAAATTAACTTTAATCACTTTTATTAATGTAACGACCCGCAGATTTAACCGGTTTTAATAACGTTATTAATCGGAATTTTGTGGAATTATAAACGATAAAATTTTGAAATATAAATTTGATATTTGGAATGCGTCTAGTTAAACATAGCAACCGGTAAATTTTCGTCCAAAAATACGAAAGTTTATTTCGCGCGTAAATTTACTTCAATCTAATCAGTTAAAAAGCGATGGAAATAAAACGTTTTCAAAACCAAAATATTTTAACATAGAAAAATTCTAAAACATCTTTTGAGCAAGTTGTCAGTTTGTCGTTTTTCCAAATTCGGACATCTTTGGCTCCGTCGATCTTATTTTTCTGCGATTTTTATGCATTTTCCGTAGTATGAAATTTCGAATTTTTATAATTCAATCGTACCACCGATAACTATATACCGTTTTGGTCGTCTCGTCATGGCAATATATTCGTTCTGTTTTGCAAACCCCCGGTACGTCACGAAATCAGCAAACAGTTATCCGTAACGATTAGTTATTAAGTCTATTGGTTTTATATGTCTTTTCATATCCTTTGAGTTAATTAACAAACATTTAAAATTTTCAGAACGTAAATTTTGGCGTTTGGTGATCCACCATTTCATTTGTCTGTTCACTTTACCATCTAAATTTGAGCTGGCACTTGACAAAATGAACTTTATTTTATACTGCCTGTACGTGTACCGGCCTGTTCATTCCTCTCCTCATCATATTTCCTTTGGCCTCCTACCCACTTTCCCTCTCCAAAATTTAGCCTTAGCCTTGTTTTCATGCCCGCCATTCACTCCACCACAAAGCTCAGCCGAGCTCACCTTCATGCCTGTATGAGTGCATCACCCAAAGACTGCCCGCTCTCCTCTCACTTCGACCCTCCCTCCAACCCACTCGCGTCCACCACCTTCTAGCTCCACCCGAACCCATCAACCTCACGGCGAAACCCCACACAACAAAGACTTCCCTAATAGCCGCAACCGAACCTCTTCTCTCCACTCCTCCACGGCTCCGCTTCGCCGCGCCTGCACGCAACCGGCCACCGCACTTCACAACCCGCCTCGACGCACACCAGCCTGCCTTCACCCCTCAGGTCCACTTGCGTGCGTCAGCCCATGCCACTCAGCCTTCCGAGACCACTACTTTTGTTCAACCGAGCAACCAAGCCCGACCAACGCAGTAGCCAGCTCACGCCTCCTCCGCCCTCATAGCATACAGTCGAACAGCCTTGCATGCTTTTAAAACATAAATGTAAGTATTTTCTCAAGGGGTACACTACATTATTCATATTATATTATGACGAGTTGGTTTAGATTGCAGAGTATATATATGTATAGCATATTTAATATATACGTATGTTCTATATTTGACTTCATATATAAAATTCGTATAAGTTGTATAAAATTTCATATAAAGCTGTTATCACATAGGTATACACAAAGTATATAACGTTATAAAGTTTAAAATTACAGAGTTATACAGTTTATATATAAAGCACATAAGTGTTGGCAGTTATATATTTTAACAGTTAGTTTCAAAATTTATACTATGTTGTCTGTACACGAGAACAAATTTGTTGATTCTTATATTTTTGCTAGTTGTTACATATATCATATATTATACATTTTAATTTACAAGCTTTGCAAACTATGTGTATATTACGAAACAAATGTATTGTGTTGTTTGTGTATATATTTTAATATGTGTCAAAATTATAAATATTATCATTTAAACCGTATACGTATATAGACCTGATGATGCATATAAGTCTAGCGAGTCATATATATATAATATGTACATAGTATATATGTTTGTGAACGTGCATGCATTTGATGATAGCTGACATATTTTTAATCAATACATGTAAGTTTTCATATGACCAGTTGTGTTCATTTATATAATAAAGTAAGCTAAAAAAAGAAAAGTTATGTCAGTACAGGGTTTATGGGTATTAAAGGTATATAAATATAGTTACATAATGATACAGTATATGAAATGTCATACAGTTTGTATATAGGTGAACTTTTATAAGTTTATTGTTCTGTGGGTTATTAATATGATTTATGTGAGCATGTATAAGCTGTTAGCTAGGTATATGAGTATATATAAATTGTAAAGTGTCAATTATAATATAATATCGCATATAGATGGTATTTGCACATGGCTTGTTCGTATATATATCCTGTGTGCGAGCATTTGCTTGTACGTGATATGGTCTGCATATATGCATAATTATATATACACATTACATATTGTTATAAACAACAGTAGGTACTGTCTGCATATATGTTGTGGATAATAGTAGTTTATATCGAATAAGTACAATATGTTTGCATGTTTATATTTTTTTTTATGAACAGCAGTTAGACTTCATGTTCACGATATCATATCTCACTCATGTTTTATCGAAATGGATTGATTCTATTTTTAAAAAGGAGTCGACGTTACCTAGTTTATTCATGTCAAATTTCAGCAAAATCCGACATCGTTTGTTTAGTGGTCGAGGATCTAGAAGTTTGACCCAGGCAGCTGTTCTTTTGTACTTGGAATTATTTTACGCTGCTGCAAACACGACCTGTGTTCATGTTTGACGCATCGTATCTCCTCCGTCTTACGTCGGAATCAAGTGATTCTTTGCAGTTTTGAAATACAAGTTTTGATCTTTATTCATACCAAATTTCAGACCATTTCGATTTCGGTAGCACATAGAATTATATTGTTAAACTTTGACGTAGGACATGTTTTGTAATTGTTGCTATGTTGAATGTTTTGATTTGATTTCGGAAATTCCTATTTAACAGTTTTGCTCGTCGATTCGTGCCAATCTTACTTTGCTCTGAGAATCATGCTTGGATTTGTAACTCCATTTCAGTGTCCGTATCAGTGTGCGTATCCATGCCATCTCCTATTTTCTCTAGCCTCGAAAGGTGAGCAATCACTCACGATTAATATTCTTTTATTTATAAAATTTGTTTTTAAATTGAAACAACAATTGAAATATACCTGTTGTTAGTTATGTACACCGTTATTACCTGTATCTGTTCACCTATGACATCTGACACCATTATCTGTTAATTATTATGCGATGATAATACAGTTTGGTTGAAATTGATTGATTGTTTGTTGTTTATATTGGATGTTAAATTGAAGTGTAAAAAAAAAGTGATAAATATTATGCAATTGAATTTGATGTAGGATAGTTTAAAATTTGAATCGACATATGTGTTGAATTTGATTAGTTAATTTGAATAATATGACCCCTTTTATTTGTTAAGTTAATTGACACGTAGAATTTGATAAATGAGACTTTGAACCTTCGAACGCATATTGGATTAATTATTGTAGCTTTAAAATTTAAATTGAACGACAAGTGAAAACCGTAATGAATAATCTTTAATCTACATGAAATGATAGTGTAGATTCTAGGAATAATTATATTAGTTCGCACAAATAACAATGCGAATTAATATCATTATTTCGGGATTATTTGAATTGATTATTGAATTGTTATTGATTGTTGTTGTTGCTTGTTTATTTACTTTGACACCATCCCTGTTATCACACTGCAAGTTCCCTTTTGTTATGCTTTGATTTGAATTGAATTGGAATCAGGTTGAAATGATAAATACCCCAAAGAATTTGACTTAGGATAGAGAATTAAATAAAATCCGATTGGTCAATAAATTGATTTAAAAATAAAATAATGATTTTTTTTTGAGCAAAGAATAAGTTTTGAAATGAAGTTGGAATTTGAATTTTTAAAGGAAAATGAGAAGGTTGAAATCTGAAACAAATATTAACGTAGTAATTGATGAAAAACATTGTTTGAAATTTAATTATTTAATAATTAAATTTGGAATTATTAATAAATAATTTGGAATTAGTAATAATTGAGTTTTGAAATTATTAAGTTTGAAATCATTATAATTTAATTTGAAATTATAATTAAGTTTGAAATTATAATTTAGTTTGAAATTATTAAGTTGAACTTATAATTAAGTTGAAATGATTTGATAATTAAGTTTGAATTCATAATTAAGTGGAAATGATTTAATAATTAGGTTTGAATTTATAATCAAGTTTGTAATTATTAAATTTTGAAATTATTAATAATGAAGATTGAAATTCTTTAATAATTGAATAAGATTTAATTATTTGATAATTGAATAAAAATTGAATTCTTTGATGAGTGAAATTGAACTTTTGAATAAGTGGATTTAAACTTCGTTAATAAATGAAATTGAGTTTCTTTATTAAAGTTTTGGAAAAATTATTTAAGTAAGTTAATAAGCGAAATTGAAACTTCCCGATTATGTGAAATTTAGTTCTTTATTAATTGAGTTTGGAATTTGTAACGAAGTCAATAAATAAGTGAAAATTGAATTTCTTTAACAAGAAATAAAATGTGATTTATTGAAATGAATGGGATTTATTGAAATTAACGTAAGACTTGTAATTTAAAGAATTGATTTGACGAATTTAATTGAATTCAAGGTGTAAGTTTTGATATAATGAAGATGAACGTAAGTAATTGATTTTAATGAATTGGGAATTAAGTAAAATTGTTTTGAATGATAAATTAACTTAACGAATATTGAATGAAATCGATAAATGAATTTGAAATTAATTTGAGTGATAAATTAAATTAATTTAAATGATTTCGGAATGAAACTTATACACGAACTTGAATCAATATTTGAATTGTTTTTAAATAAAAATTGAAACTGAAATGTAAGACTTTGAAATGGTAATTTGGGAGTTTTGAAACGTAGATTTTGGAAATTGTTTAGAAAGACAAATGGAATTTTGGTTTTCAAATTCTAAATTGAAATTGAAATTGATTTGGTTTTGAAATTTCTAAACGACCAATCGGTGTAATAATTACGAAAAGTTATTAAAGAAACCGGAAACGGTTATGAACATACTCTCTGGCTAAACCGAAACCACTTTAATAACTATACGCGGAGTGATGATCCAGAATAAAGTGGTTGGAATGATGTACGTGATGACTGAAGAAAGTGAACGATAATTGATAGCCTTGACACTTGTGTCAAATTGGAAATGACTAAAATCAGGAGCCGTGCCGGACCAAATGGGGTTAGCCACCTCGAGCGAACACACTTCTTCGTAACTACTACTTATTACTTATGATTGATTGGTGCACCCTCGGAAATTCAGGAGTGTTGTTTCGCGGTGTTGCGATCGCTGCGGCGATGCATTCTCACCAGTCCGGATCAGGCGAACGGTAGTTTCACTACCTTGGGTATTGCCTCATGTGCCTTGTCATACTTGTACCCCTATATACGCGACCACTACGAATTTGTTTTATGTTATACCTATGGAGTACTCCCTGATATCCCTCCAGTTTACGGTGGAGTTACAGTGCTGTATAGACTATGACATTTATATAAAATGTGTTAAGGGGGATAATGGTAACGCCTTAACACTATTTTGATACTTTATATTACTGATAGACATTATCTATTTAGCGTACACTACTACATAGTAGATAGTTTAACGGATCCTTAGAGGATGGTGATTCCAACATCCTTTGAGTTACTTGTATTTCGATTGCTATTTCACTTGAGTTGGATTTATTGATATGAGAATATTAATCCTAACTCGAGTGTTTTGTATTTTCTTTACGCTCGGGTCAGATTGAGTGGTTCAGCTTTTGAGACTCACCTTTGGAGTTGGAGCTTTGCTTGAACATCCAGCCATCTATTCTGCTTTCAGTATTCGATGATTCTAGTGATGTATTCTAATTGGTACTTGATGTATCGTATTTCTCTTTTGTTGTAAACTCTGATGTATCTTATATATTTATATAGTAGCTTCATGAACTACTATTTTTCTTTTACTTCCGCTGCATATTATTACTCTGTGTCTGTGATTATGTGATTGTTTATTTATTGTATATCTGAGTTTTTGCCAAATTTAAAATTTACAATTCGGTATTTTGAATTATTCAAGTCCGACATGTGCGGATGCGAATAGTCCGAAATAGCGGGTCGTTACAGTTGGTATCAGAGCTTTTGGTAGCTCTAGGCAAACTTAACATATATGGTAAATGTATTTACAGAATCACTCCCACTCGAGTTTCAATCTCTTCCTTTTGACTCAATTCCTTTGAATTTTGGAACGTTTCCTCGATTCCGGAATTCATTTTTTTCCCTCACTACTCGTCTGCTTTTAATTATGGAGTATCCAATAACTCCACTACAAATGATCTTTATAATGAATCGGCGGTCTCGCCAATCTTCAAATTATTTATAAAGGGGTGAAACTCCTTTATAATAAGCATTGATTTACCGAAGATTTCTGTATCCTCGGTTTACGATGCTATCTCCTACAATACCTGAATTCTATTTCTTGAGATCGAATGTTGATTTACCTCGGAATTTAGCATCGACCTTATTTTTGAACTTACGGTCGACCCGATTAAGGTTGCTCGTGAATTAAATAAGCTTATCCATCTCCCGATTCGGTTAATTGAATCATCTTATCTTTTCTTTCGAATTAGAATTCGAATCTGAATTCTCTTTAATGTGAATCCATCAAAATTTGAGCCCTATCCTTATTTTGAAATTCATTCCTGTATCGTCGAGCAAAGAAATGTATTTGTAAACTAACATTAAAGTGTCTTATATATATTGTGTTGTTTGAGTTGTTAATGTTGATTTGGATTTTCGATCGATTCGTCTGATCAACGCTATCGATAGAATTTCTAAAACACTTTAACAGAGCAAATTGACACAATATTTTTCAAATTTAGTAGATAAAATAAAATTGAATGATTTTAGTATAAATAAGTATAAATTTTTCTAAAATTAAAATATTAATGAATGTGTTGTCCGAAATGTGGAAAATTTAATTTTCATTTATTGTTTTATGAATCATTTACTATTTCATAAAATAAATAAACGAATCTGTAAAGTTTGGTTATAATTTGATTTGGAATTTGAAACACATTAAAATTAGAATTTTAGAATTTAATTTCCGGAGAGTTCAAATTTTGATTTGGAAGTTTTAAAGTGTATAGTATTTAAAATATTTTCAAATATAAATCATTCCTAAGAATTTTAATTGTTTAATAAGTGCTCTTCTCTTTGTCGCTGGAAAATAGTTTCGATGATGACGGCCGCATCATCGACATTCATTTTCGAGTTTCGAAGTGGAGAGACCAATTCGTAGCTTTGCTACTGTTTTGTTTTGAAAATTAAATCGATTTAAATTTCTTATGTATGATTTGACTTATATATATATAGGTACACTATTTTAAATTTAATTTGATTTGATATATATAGTATATACATAATTTTCTCTAAATTGTTGAATTTAATCGGAAATTTAACTCTTAACTTTTCTTAAAGTATGATTTTAATTATTAAATGAAGCCAAAATTCTAAATAAACATGTAGACTTAAGATAATTGAATTGGAGAATTTATTTGTATAATACCCGATTTCATTCTAATACAACTTACCTAATTATTCAAAAGTTGAATATATAATTGGATAATATACAATATAAACTGATTTTATAAATAAATTTGAGTGTTAGAATAAATGTTATACACTTAATTTGATTTTAAAATGATAATAGAGATAAATAGAATAATCAGTTAATTAAATAATTGATGTGATAAATAAAATAAATTTTTTTTGTTTTGAAAGTAATAAATTGAAATTAAATCAACATAATGAGATATCTAGAATTAATTGAATTTAAATTGAAGTTCATTTGAAAGAAACCTTTGTATATAACATTAAAATGAGGAATTAAATAAATTTAATGGAAACCTTGAATTTAAAAACAAATTGTTGAATATAAATAAATAAAAAAAATTATATGGTTTAAATTAATTGTTTATAACATAATTCAAGTCTATTTTCTTTTGATTGTTCTATTCTCCTACTTCTTTCCTTTTCGAGGACGAAAAGTTTTGAGTGGGGGAGAATGTAACGACCCGCATATTTAACCGGTTTTAATAACATTATTAATCGGAATTTTGTGGAATTATAAACGATAAAATTTTGAAATATAAATTTGATATTTGGAATGCGTCTAGTTAAACATAGCAACCGGTAAATTTTCGTCCGAAAATACGAAAGTTTATTTCGCGCGTAAATTTACTTCAATCTAATCAGTTAAAAAGCGATGGAAATAAAACGTTTTCAAAACCAAAATATTTTTACATAGAAAAATTCTAAAACATCTTTTGAGCAAGTTGTCAGTTTGTCGTTTTTCCAAATTCGGACATCTTTGGCTCCGTCGATCTTATTTTTCTGCGATTTTTATGCATTTTCCGTAGTATGAAATTTCGAATTTTTATAATTCAATCGTACCACCGATAACTATATACCGTTTTGGTCGTCTCGTCATGGCAATATATTCGTTCTGTTTTGCAAACACCCGGTACGTCACGAAATCAGCAAACAGTTATCCGTAACGATTAGTTATTAAGTCTATTGGTTTTATATGTCTTTTCATATCCTTTGAGTTAATTAACAAACATTTAAAATTTTCAAAACGTAAATTTTGGCGTTTGGTGATCCACCATTTCATTTGTCTGTTCACTTTACCATCTAAATTTGAGCTGGCACTTGACAAAATGAACTTTATTTTATACTGCCTGTACGTGTACCAGCCTGTTCATTCCTCTCCTCATCATATTTCCTTTGGCCTCCTACCCACTTTCCCTCTCCAAAATTTAGCCTTAGCCTTGTTTTCATGCCCGCCATTCACTCCACCACAAAGCTCAGCCGAGCTCACCTTCATGCCTGTATGAGTGCATCACCCAAAGACTGCCCGCACTCCCCTCACTTCGACCCTCCCTCCAACCCACTCGCGTCCACCACCTTCTAGCTCCACCCGAACCCATCAACCTCACGGCGAAACCCCACACGACAAAGACTTCCCTAATAGCCGCAACCGAACCTCTTCTCTCCACTCCTCCACGGCTCCGCTTCGCCGCGCCTGCACGCAACCGGCCACCGCACTTCACAACCCGCCTCGACGCACACCAGCCTGCCTTCACCCCTCAGGTCCACTTGCGTGCGTCAGCCCTTGCCACTCAGCCTTCCGAGACCACTACTTTTGTTCAACCGAGCAACCAAGCCCGACCAACGCAGTAGCCAGCTCACGCCTCCTCCGCCCTCATAGCATACAGTCGAACAGCCTTGCATGCTTTTAAAACATAAATGTAAGTATTTTCTCAAGGGGTACACTACATTATTCATATTATATTATGACGAGTTGGTTTAGATTGCAGAGTATATATATGTATAGCATATTTAATATATACTTATGTTCTATATTTGACTTCATATATAAAATTCGTATAAGTTGTATAAAATTTCATATAAAGCTGTTATCACATAGGTATACACAAAGTATATAACGTTATAAAGTTTAAAATTACAGAGTTATACAGTTTATATATAAAGCACATAAGTGTTGGAAGTTATATATTTTAACAGTTAGTTTCAAAATTTATACTATGTTGTCTGTACACGAGAACAAATTTGTTGATTCTTATATTTTTGCTAGTTGTTACATATATCATATAGTATACATTTTATTTTACAAGCTTTGCAAACTATGTGTATATTACGAAACAAATGTATTGTGTTGTTTGTGTATATATTTTAATATGTGTCAAAATTATAAATATTATCATTTAAACCGTATACGTATATAGACCTGATGATGCATATAAGTCTAGCGAGTCATATATATATAATATGTACATAGTCTATATGTTTGTGAACGTGCATGCATTTGATGATAGCTGACATATTTTTAATCAATATATGTAAGTTTTCATATGACCAGTTGTGTTCATTTATATAATAAAGTAAGCTAAAAAAAAAGAAAAGTTATGTCAGTACAGGGTTTATAGGTATTAAAGGTATATAAATATAGTTACATAATGATACAGTATATGGAATGTCATACAGTTTGTATATAGGTGAACTTTTATAAGTTTATTGTTCTGTGGGTTATTAATATGATTTATGTGAGCATGTATAAGCCGTTAGCTAGGTATATGAGTATATATAAATTATAAGGTGTCAATTATAATATAATATCGCATATAGATGGTATTTGCACATGGCTTGTTCGTATATATATCCTGTGTGCGAGCATTTGCTTGTACGTGACATGGTCTGCATATATGCATTATTATATATACACATTACATATTGTTATAAACAACAGTAGGTACTGTCTGCATATATGTTGTGGATAATAGTAGTTTATATCGAATAAGTACAATATGTTTGCATGTTTATATATATTTTTTTATGAACAGCAGTTAGACTTCATGTTCACGATATCATATCTCACTCATGTTTTATCGAAATGAATTGATTCTATTTTTAAAATGGAGTCGACGTTACCTAGTTTATTCATGTAAAATTTCAGCAAAATCCGACATCGTTTGTTTAGTGGTCGAGGATCTAGAAGTTTGACCCAGGCAGCTGTTCTTTTGTACTTGGAATTATTTTACGCTGCTGCAAGCACGACCTGTGTTCATGTTTGACGCATCGTATCTCCTCCGTCTTACGTCGGAATCAAGTGATTCTTTGTAGTTTTGAAATACAAGTTTTTATCTTTATTCATACCAAATTTCAGACCATTTCGATCTCGGTAGCACATAGAATTATATTGTTAAACTTTGACGTAGGACATGTTTTGTAATTGTTGCTATGTTGAATGTTTTGATTTGATTTCGGAAATTCCTATTTAACAGTTTTGCTCGTCGATTCGTGCCAATCTTACTTTGCTCTGAGAATCATGCTTGGATTTGTAACTCCATTTCAGTGTCCGTATCAGTGTGCGTATCCGTGCCATCTCCTATTTTCTCTAGCCTCGAAAGGTGAGCAATCACTCACGATTAATATTCTTTTATTTATAAAATTTGATTTTGAATTGAAACAGCAATTGAAATATACCTGTTGTTAGTTATGTACACTGTTATTACCTGTATCTGTTCACCTATGACATCTGACACCGTTATTTGTTAATTATTATGCGATGATAATACAGTTTGGTTGAAATTGATTGATTGTTTGTTGTTTATATTGGATGTTAAATTGAAGTGTAAAAAAAAGTGATAAATATTATGCAATTGAATTTGACGTAGAATAGTTTAAAATTTGAATCGACATATGTGTTGAATTTGATTAGTTAATTTGAATAATATGACCCCTTTTATTTGTTAAGTTAATTGACACGTAGAATTTGATAAATGAGACTTTGAACCTTCGAACGCATATTGGATTAATTATTGTAGCTTTAAAATTTAAATTGAACGACAAGTGAAAACCGTAATGAATAATCTTTAATCTACATGAAATGATAGTGTAGATTCTAGGAATAATTATATTAGTTCGCACAAATAACAATGCGAATTAATATCATTATTTCGGGATTATTTGAATTTATTATTGAATTGTTATTGATTGTTGTTGTTGCTTGTTTATTTACTTTGACACCATCCCTGTTATCACACTGCAAGTTCCCTTTTGTTATGCTTTGATTTGAATTGAATTGGAATCGGGTTGAAATGATAAATACCCCAAAGAACTTGACTTAGGATAGAGAATTAAATAAAATCCGATTGGTCAATAAATTGATTTAAAAATAAAATAATGATTTTTTTTTTGAGCAAAGAATAAGTTTTGAAATGAAGTTGGAATTTGAATTTTTAAAGGAAAATGAAAAGGTTGAAATCTGAAACAAACATTAACGTAGTAATTGATGAAAAACATTGTTTGAAATTTAATTATTTAATAATTAAATTTGAAATTATTAATAAATAATTTGGAATTAGTAATAATTGAGTTTTGAAATTATTAAGTTTGAAATCATTATAATTAAATTTGAAATTATAATTAAGTTTGAAATTATAATTTAGTTTGAAATTATTAAGTTGAACTTATAATTAAGTTGAAATGATTTGATAATTAAGTTTGAATTCATAATTAAGTGGAAATGATTTAATAATTAGGTTTGAATTTATAATCAAGTTTGTAATTATTAAATTTTGAAATTATTAATAATTAAGATTGAAATTCTTTAATAATTGAATAAGATTTAATTATTTGATAATTGAATAAAAATTGAATTCTTTGATGAGAGAAATTGAACTTTTGAATAAGTGGATTTAAACTTCGTTAATAAATGAAATTGAGTTTCTTTATTAAAGTTTTGGAAAAATTATTTAAGTAAGTTAATAAGCGAAATTGAAACTTCTCGATTATGTGAAATTTAGTTCTTTATTAATTGAGTTTGGAATTTGTAATGAAGTCAATAAATAAGTGAAAATTGAATTTCTTTAACAAGAAATAAAATGTGATTTATTGAAATGAATGGGATTTATTGAAATTAACGTAAGACTTGTAATTTAAAGAATTGATTTGACGAATTTAATTGAATTCAATGTGTAAGTTTTGATATAATGAAGATGAACGTAAGTAATTGATTTTAATGAATTGGGAATTAAGTAAAATTGTTTTGAATGATAAATTAACTTAACGAATATTGAATGAAATCGATAAATGAATTTGAAATTAATTTGAGTGATAAATTAAATTAATTTAAATGATTTCGGAATGAAACTTATACACGAACTTGAATCAATATTTGAATTGTTTTTAAATAAAAATTGAAACTGAAATGTAAGACTTTGAAATGGTAATTTGGGAGTTTTGAAACGTAGATTTTGGAAATTGTTTAGAAAGACAAATGGAATTTTGGTTTTCAAATTCTAAATTGAAATTGAAATTGATTTGGTTTTGAAATTTCTAAACGACCAATCGGTGTAATAATTACGAAAAGTTATTAAAGAAACCGGAAACGGTTATGAACATACTCTCTAGCTAAACCGAAACCACTTTAATAACTATACGCGGAGTGATGATCCAGAATGAAGTGGTTAGAATGATGTACGTGATGACTGAAGAAAGTGAACGATAATGGATAGCCTTGACACTTGTGTCAAATTGGAAATGACTAAAATCAGGAGCCGTGCCGGACCAAATGGGGTTAGCCACCTCGAGCGAACACACTTCTTCGTAACTACTACTTATTACTTGTGATTGATTGGTGCACCCTCGGAAATTCAGGAGTGTTGTTTCGCGGTGTTGCGATCGCTGCGGCGATGCATTCTCACCAGTCCGGATCAGGCGAACGGTAGTTTCACTACCTTGGGTATTGCCTCATGTGCCTTGTCATACTTGTACCCCTATATACGCGACCACTACGAATTTGTTTTATGTTATACCTATGGAGTACTCCCTGATATCCCTCCAGTTTACGGTGGAGTTACAGTGCTGTATAGACTATGACATTTATATAAAATGTGTTAAGGGGGATAATGATAACGCCTTAACACTATTTTGATACTTTATATTACTGATAGACATTATCTATTTAGCGTACACTACTACATAGTAGATAGTTTAACGGATCCTTAGAGGATGGTGATTCCAACATCCTTTGAGTTACTTGTATTTCGATTGCTATTTCACTTGAGTTGGATTTATTGATATGAGAATATTAATCCTGACTCGAGTGTTTTGTATTTTCTTTACGCTCGGGTCAGATTGAGTGGTTCAGCTTTTGAGACTCACCTTTGGAGTTGGAGCTTTGCTTGAACATCCAGCCATCTATTCTGCTTTCAGTATTCGATGATTCTAGTGATGTATTCTAATTGGTACTTGATGTATCGTATTTCTCTTTTGTTGTAAACTCTGATGTATCTTATATATTTATATAGTAGCTTCATGAACTACTATTTTTCTTTTACTTCCGCTGCATATTATTACTCTGTGTCTTTGATTCTGTGATTATTTATTTATTGTATATCTGAGTTTTTGCCAAATTTAAAATTTACAATTCGGTATTTTGAATTATTCAAGTCTGACATGTGCGGATGCGAATAGTCCGAAATAGCGGGTCGTTACAATTAAATAAATTAAATAAATTAAATAAATTAAATAACTTAAATACATTTATAAAATTAATTAATTTACTTTAAATATCACTAGCTGAAATGATTAATTACATACAAATATCTTAATTAGAATGAATAGTTAAATTTCAAATATCATTACTTAAAATGATTAGCTAAATTCATATATCAATAATTAAAATAATAAATTAGATTTAAACATTGTTAATTAAATTATTTTACTACATTTGAAAAATGATTAATTAAAATGATTAATTAAACTCAAACATCATTAATTAAAATGATTTATTAATTTTAAACATCATCAATTAAAATGTTTTAATAACATAAAACATCGTCACTTAAATGATTACTTAAATTCAAATATCAATAACTAGATGGATTAATTTAAATTCAAACAACATTAGTTTAAATGTTTTAATAAATTTTAGACATCACTCATTAAAATTATTAATCAATTTAAATATCATTAATCAAAATGATTAACAAATTTAAATATCTATGTTATGAAAATACAAGCTCATGACAACACACACGAAGGGTTTAGGAGATGAAATTCAATAATTGACGCGATAATGAAAATTGCTATTAAGATAATTTAACAATTTAAGTAGAATATCACTATTAATTTCAACTAAACATCAATATAAGCAGCATAAAGTAATAAATAATTATTATTGGCAAGAAACCCCTTAGCCCTCTACACATATTCCCTGCAAAATAATGGTTGCGGACAATATACATAATCATATGTGTTCGTAATAATTAAGTTAATATGTCATCCATTTTCCAAAACGCAATTTTCAACTAAACAAATAATCAAACAACATCATTTAAACTATCAACAAACATTTAAAATAAATTTATAATATTATATAGCTAATTTAAAGATGAGTAAGTCATAGAAATTCCAGTTATCGTTGAGGCATTCTGTCTGTTTAAAATCGAACCATGTTCGATTTTAGCATGAAATTCTACAAGCTCCATACTCCACCAATCCAATTCCATAACTTAGGTATCACTTTCACGATTATAAGGCAACTCACCTCATTCAAATCCGACCTCGCATGAACAAGTAAATGGTTTAATAAGATTTCGAATTGAATAATATAATTTATTATCTAATTACATCATTAGCCAATTAATTACCCAAGCTCAACCACTAATATCCCTTCGGAAATCCCAAGCTGCAAATAATCGACCTCGACTTCCGCCTTTCTCCAATCTACCGCCACTGGTCCGCCCAACACCGTCGCACGTCAACCCGACACCCTTTGACCTAGGCAATTCGATTGCCATCGAAAACATCATATGTCGTCGCATATAGCTCGATAGCGAGCTTCATGAAAGCATTAACGAACAACTTTATGTTGCCACCGCCTCAGACCACTATAGACTGCTCCCCCCATCAATCGACTGCCCTAACCCACTAGTGCCACCCTCCACGACCCCTAAAATGCCACCAAACTCCTCCGCCGAACCTAAAAAGTCGGCCACGATCAACCCGACTTTGTTGCCACCACGCGCTACTCTAAGGCCGTCCAACTGGTCTATGTGCTTATCTTACCTAAACGAACAATTCCCTAGTTGAGGGCATCACTAGAAAACACCACTAGTGGCTCCAGTTGGCATGGGTCATTGGATGAAGCAATACTAAAAATGGCGGCTTGGGTTTATTATTTAGGGTTTTAGTTCCTTTTATAGGAAATCCAACCATCATTATTCACGCCCAAAATTCATGACCTCCAATTAAGTCATGCTTACTAGCATTTCTAGCTAAATACCCCTGTTCTAAACTCAATGAAATTTCAAGAGCTAATTTTATCTGTATAGAAGTTAACTTTTTAAATCAACTTATAATATTTTAATTCACTAAAATAAATTGCAATGCGATTCGACCTCGCTTAATCACACGATATATTCGATCATCACGAAACTCATCTGCATACAACAATTTATTGGTCCGGATCCAATGGCATTAATTTTGTCCAAATCTAAGACAGTGCCCCAAAATACTATTTTCACACATTTTATATTATATATATATATATATATATATATATATATATATATATATATATATATTCGATCCAAAATCGATATTTATCCGATCTATTTATTCTTATGATTAGATTTACAAATTGAATTCACTAATATCATTCATAAATTAATAGGAGTTAAATAGTATCATTAAATTCGTTTAATTAAAACTTAATTCACAAATCCAACTATTTAAATAATCCCTATCTATGAATATATATTAAATTCCAAAATCCAATTATTTAGATATTTTAAATTAATTAAATATTAAAAATTCAATGACCAAAATTCTGTATTATTATAGCTTTATGGTTAAATTTAGAAACAATGGTTTTGGTTTATTTAAGAATTCTATTAATGTTGGGTCTGGAATTTTATGTGATGGTTTATACAAGTTAATATTGTTATGAAACGTATACTTAATGAAAATAATTCCACTTACTTATGGTATAAAAGATTAAGGCACATATCTAGGAGAAGAATTGAAAGGCTTGTTCAAGATGGGATACTACATAACCTGGATTGGGCTAGATATGGTATTTGTGTGGACCGTACAAAAGGGAACAGTAAAAAAAAAAAAAAAGGAGCCATAAGAAGCACCCATCTACTTGAAATTATTTATACAGATATTTGTGGACATTTTGATATTTCATCCATTGATGGAGAAAAATATGTTATTACCTTTAATAACGATTATTCCTAATGCTGTGTTTTGTACTTATTACATGAAAAATCTCAATTTGTAAATGTCGTTGAAATACACATAAATGAAGTTGAGAGGAAATTAGATAAAAAGGTAAAAAATCATTAGGTCGGATAGTGGTAGATAATATTATGGAAGATGTGATGAATCGGGGCAACGCCTTGGCCCTTTTGCTAAACTCCATGAAAAATTTGGTACATGCACCTAATACACGATGTCAGAATCACCTTGGTAGAATGGTGTAGCTGAATGGCTTAATCATATCCTTATATAAATGGTTAGAAGTATGATTAGTAAGACTATACTACCTACATTTTGTGGACACATGCCTTGAAAACCATTGTACACATCTTAAATTGGGTTCCTAGGAAGTCAGTTCCAAAAACCCCTTTTGAACTGTAAATAGGAAGGAAACCCATTTTGAGAATTTACATGTGTGGGGATGCCCAATGGAAGCTAGAACTTACAACCCTCTTGAAACAAGACCTAAGAACATTATCATGTCATTTTGTTGGTTATCCAGAAAGATCAAAGGGATATATTTTCTATCGTCCTGATCATATAACTAGAATAATAGAAACTGAAAGAGCTAAATTTAAGGAGGTGATCATTCAAGAAGTCCGTGTACAAATTCATATACCATTAATTTATATTAAACAAGTTCCTAATGTAATTACTGAACCGGTCATTGACCAAATCAATAACAACAAATAGCAAGTGAATGATCCGTCGAGTAAACAACCACATTACAAGACTATAACCAATGAAGTTATTGAAGAACTGCATGAAATGCCATAAAGAAGGTCTCAAAGAGAAAGGAGATCGACAATTCCTTATGGTTACGTGGTATACCTTTATATGACTGAATTTAACATAGAAAACGTTGATGATCTAGTTTCTTATAAGAAAGATATAGAAAGTAATGATTCTAATAAATGGATTGATGTTATGGAAGAAGAAATAAAATCCATGCATGATAATAAAGTTTGGGAGTTCGTCAAATTGCCAAAAGGAAAAAAGAAGAATTGGGTGCAAGTTGATCTTTAAGACCAAACTTGACCCAAAAGGCAATATCGAATGGCATAAAGCTAGACTTGTTGCAAAAGGTTTTAATCAAAGAACGTGTTGAATATAATGAGACTTTCTCTCCAGTATCATAAAATGATCACTAAGAATCATGTTAGCCATGGTGGCTCATTATGATTTAGAGTTACACCAAATGGATGTGAAAACAGCTTTTCCATGGGAGTTTGGAAGAAGAAGTCTATATGGATAAACCATTGTGCTTCATAAAAGAAGGAAAGGAAAATATATTATGTACGTTAAAGAAATCATTATATGGTCTAAAACAAGCTGCTCAACAATGATACATTAAGTTTCGTAATATCATTACATCCTTTGGGTTTAAAGAAAATAGCGTTGAACGGTGCATATACCTAAAGATTAGTGGGAGTAAGTTTATAATTTTAGTACTACTTGTTGTTGACTTGCTTATCTCTAGCAATAATCGTGGTTTACCATCTGAAACTAAGAAATACCTTTCTTAAAACTTTGAGATGAAAGATTTAGGTGAGGCATCTTTCATGATCGGCATAGAAATATCTCGAGATAGATCATGAGGAACGTTGGGATTGTCTCAGAAAACTTACATCACTAAGATTTTAGAAAGGTCAGAATGCATAATTGTAATTCCATTACTGTTCCGCTTCAAAATGGGGATAAGTTCAGCTTAAATTAATGCTCTGTAAGTGATTTGGAAAGGGAGAAAATTAAAATTTTGCCTTATGCTTCACTCATAGGGAGCTTGATGTACGCACAAGTTTGTACTAGACCGTATAATAGTTTTGCAATGGGGATGTTAGGTAGATATCAAAGTAGCCAGGTTATTATAATTAGATTGCTATAAATAAAGTGCTAAGGTATTTGCAAGGTACTAAAGACTACATGCTCATATATAAGAAAACCGATCACCTTGAGGTAATTAATTACTCAAAAACGAATTTCGGTGTATGTACAAACAGTAGAAAGAGCACTTCGGGTTATGTTTTCCTTTTTGCTAAATTAGCCATCTCATGGAAAAGTTCTTAGTATGGCGTAATTACATCATCCACTAAGGAGGCTGAATTCATAGCTTGCTTCAAAGTTATAAATTATGGATTATGGCTGCGAAATTTTATTTTAGAGCTTAGAATTATGGGTGTTATATCTAAGCCGCTATAAATTTATTGTGACAACATCGCAACAATCTTCTTTTCGAAGAATGATAAGTATACTAAAGCAGCAAAGCATGTTGAGATAAAATACTTATCAGTGAAAGAATAAGTTCAAAAACATAGAGTGCCAATTGATAATATCAATACCGACGATAATATAGCAGATCCTTTTATGAAAGGATTGTCTCCGAAGGCCTTTTTAAGACATGTCAAAGAGATGGGTCTTGAATAATTTTATAAGGATTGCTATTTGGTTTGTTGTATAAAACTTCTTATTTTTTGATATCAATGAAGATGTTTCAGATTGCTATCGTTTCTGTCTCTTAAGAAATGTGTGCATATAGTTATGAATTATTGCTTGACAAAGATAGTCACCCAATGGAAGGGATACTATTAGGCCATTACGATACCCAATATTAAAGGCTTGGATGAATGGAACATTGATGTTGTAGTACATTGAAGGGGCCAAGGTTTTAAATCTCTTTCAATTCACCCGAGATAGAAATCCAAGATTTTCTTCGAAATCCGAGATTTTATAGCATAGTTAGTTATAGAGTTTTAAATCCCCTTTATTTCAACAAGATATCAGCCCAGGATTTTCTTTAAATTCCATGATTTGAAACCTTAGAAGGGACTGTACTCTAGAATAGTGTGGAACCACCATGATTCGCATTCGTGATTCATTTAATTTAAGATAATCACAATTATCAAATATTTTTTAATTAAGGATGCCTAATATAAGTATAAGACCAAGTGAGAGACTATTGAAATTAATTAATAATTATTTAGTTTCATAAGTTATATAGATTAATATTTATTACTTTCCAAATCATTTGAAATTCCACATTAATGTAATTTCCATTGTACGGTCTAATTAAATAATAGGGGGAAAGATAAATATTTAATAACATATTTTGGGCTAAATTTTGGTTCACATGATTGGTACTAAAATAAGGATTGACCTGTAAGATCTTTGAATCATCAATGCGTTGGAATAAAGAAAGGCTCGTAACGTCCTTGGGTCATCAACGCATAAGATTTCGGCTCTCTCCCAATCGATATATATATATATATATATATATATATATATCATTACCATCTAGACATGCTCATAACGCACAGTTTATTTTAGAGAAGGAGAGCAATTTCAAAATTATGAAACATCATTTCGAACTGTTTCTCAAAAGGAAGAAGAGCACCATTCCAAACGAATTAGATCCTAGCATAGAGAAAGGTTAGTGATTTATTTGATTATTTTATTGTTATTGCATGAAGATAAAATCATTTTTTAGGTAGTTTTATCTAAATAAAACTTACGTTCTTTTCCAAATTTCATACAGAGTGACTTTAGTTTTTTGGTAAGGTAGTCTATTTCATACATAACAAGGAATTGTTAAAGGGATTCTATTTTGGGATAGGAAGGCTAATTTTAAGGGGACTTCATTAGAGGAAAAATTTTTATTGGGAGGATGTGATAAATGGAATCAAATAAATGATTTACATCTATTACCCTCGTGCAAAGATTTTTTTTTGAAAAGTCCCCATCAAAAAACAAAAAAGAAATGATGATGGCTCAAACCATTTTTGACGGGGTTTAATAAAAAAGAGAGTCAAAAGATAGCGGAGGATCACAAAATTTATTAGGGTAGTTACATTTTTTTATCAAGGGTGGCAACATTTTTAGGTATATCCACAACAGTTCTATGAAAATTAAAACAAATGGCCCCCTTATCCAAAATTGGAGTTCCTTTAACAATGTCCATTTAACATGAAGTCATTAATGCTTCAACCCATACACTAGTATGAAGATCAGCATTACATAACATAGAATTAACCATTTCAGTGAGGTTCCTATTTTTTCGTTTAACTACTCCACGTTATTATCGCATATAAGCTATAGATGTTTCATGTATTATTCCTATAGATTCAAAAAATGTAGAGAAACGATTTTCAGCTCCCCTGTGAGATTTAAGGCTAAAAATATTAGAACTGCATTGGTTTTATACTAATTTTTTATAGGTAAAAATGATTTTAGTACTTTATTTATAACATGCATTAGATAAACATAATAATATTTTGAGTAATCATCTATGAAAGTGACAAAATACTTCTTTCCTCCTTAATATTAGCATTATGCATGACACAAATAATAATATGAATTAGTTGTAATAAGTTAGTGGTGCTGATATATTTTAAGAAAATGATTTTATGCTAATTTCTGTCAAAGAGCATACCCTACATTGGTCATTAAAATTATTATTGTACTTAGGAATTAGGTTTGATGAAATCATGTCATTTATACGAATAATATTAACATGTCCTAATCTATTATGTCGTAGAGAAAGAATGTTAATAATATGGATAGAAATAATAGTTTTATTACTATTCAATTTGAACCTTTCATCATGCATGAAACATTTTACTACAAACACACCGTCATAGGTCAAAACATATTTATCTAACTTAAAGACTTATCTAAAACCAAACTTATCTAAAAGATTGCCAAAATTTACGTTCTTTGCAACTAGGGTACATAATATACATTATTCAGTTTCATAATTTATTCAGATGTGAACTCTAAGTCTACTATCCCCTTTCGCTTGACATCTACTTGGCTAAATTTTCCATATAGAGGTAATTTCCATCTTTGGAGGTTCAAGTTTCTTGAATTGACTCTCGTTGTTCTAAATATGCTTAGTAGAACCAGAGTCAGTCTACTAAGAATCCTCTCTTTAACTAATATTGATTTAAGAGATTTCTGTTGCAAAACTATCTCTGGCGACTGTTGTCTCCTTTTAAGAAAACAACATTCTCTTTGGAAGTAACCAGGTTTTCTACTGTTGAAACAACCATTCACTCTTTAGTCCTTGGTTTTGAAGTCTTTATTTTCCTAAAACTTCAGTTTTATTAAAAGAGTGCTCAGAGGCATTGTTTGCCTCTTTTTCTCCCATTATGTGGATCTTTGATGAGTACACTATTAGTTCATCACTTTCATTCTGCCTTAGTTTTTCTTCAACCTATAGGTGTTATGCCAATTTATCAAGACTCATTTTGTCCTACATGCATTTTAAAAAATATCTTTGATCTTTCCAGGAGGAGGAAATTTGTCTGTTATGGATAAGCCTTTAATCTTGTCATCCATATTCATATTATGCTAGTTGAACTGGTTCAGGATGTGCACAATAGCATTGAACTGCTGTACTGTTGTTCTAGCTTTAGTCATTATTGTAATGAAAAATTTTATAGCCAAGAATTTCTTTTTTCTTGTGTACTCCATTAGATACTTGGCCTCCAGTGCATCCCAAAAATCTTTTGCGTTGTAATATATATCAAATAACATATACTTCATCGCATTACATATGTGCTCCTTCTAGATGTAATCATCATGTTCCCAATTAACCTACTCTTGTATCTGCAATCAGTTTCTTCTCTACCTCTTCTGGTTTTGATGTAGTCAAACCATGTACAACTTTCAATCCAGCCAATAAGAAGTGGATCTTCTTCTACTAGTGAACGAAATTAATGCCATCAAATCTATTTTTAATTGGGTGAAATCAGAAGTAAACTTTTTTAAACTATATGTTTCCACTGTCCAAAATAATGTCTTAATATTTTTGCTATAGTGGTGAATTGAGACAACAACAACAGTAAACAAACAAATAAAGATCTCTTTAAGGCACATCGATGATGTTTTTCGTAGGACATTATTCTTGCTCTCAAATCGACTCCTAAGATACAATGAGCCGAGAAATTATCCTCTCTAATCAACTATGGTGGCACTACGGAAGTCGATTCAAACTACTATATAGACCACTATAGTGAAAAGAGTTTCGAGTTCATGATCTATTGTATCACAAACCTTATATGTATTTTGGAAATTAAAATAGCATTAGGAGAATGAGAGAATGAAGAAAATTAGAAATATTCTTAATTTTACATTAGTTTTGGAGAAGAACATGTGCCTTTATATAGGCATTAGGAGTTGCATCTATTCATTCGATTGTAATTTTTTTCTACTGTGGGGATGCGTCTATTGGCAAAAGGAAGCTTCAGTTGGCCATAATAGTTTAATTTCCAATCATTCTTTTCTCGTTGTTTCACCTCTTCATATTTTGAAACCTAAATCATTTCGGGCTTGTAGAAGGGCTAAAAACTGGCTCGTTTAAAAAAATTCTATCCATAATATAGTTAGACTTAAATTGACCCAGTCCAACTAGTTAGAGGGATGGATGGTGATGACATGAGTGCATGTATCAACATGCGTAGACATCCTTTTTAACTTAAAAAAACATGTAGATGTCGTAAGGGCCCAAACTTTCTCTTATGAAACCTCACTTAAACAAATATAGTTTCAAGTATTCCACAATAAGAGACTATTCATATTCCCACATTCTTTCTCTTCTCTTTCCACTTCTTCTCTAAAACAAAAAATTACTCATATAAAATTTTAATAAAATTTCCATTAACAACAAGGTCTTGCTTGAAAGTGAAAAATCAGTTTTGTTAAGAACACACGTCATTTTCAAAAGAAGTCTTTGTATAAGAAATGAAGTGAAATACCGTGTAATTTTTTATGCAAGGTTGATGTCTTATTGGAGATCTTCGAGCATGTCATTATAAGCTTATTCCTCCAGGAAAAATGAGGGTTTGATTTAGTGAAATTCCTAAGGGTAGCTTCAGGACATTATGTATAATGGAAGGTCCAGACTAGTATAAAAGTCGGTTTTAGACTTTTATTTACTACCGAGTTTACCTTTCTTAGTTTTTACCAACTTGCCATTAATAGTTTGTTTATTGAAAACTATCAACACATTAGTTACATAATATTTTGGCCATGTTACCTAAACCATACAAACTTTCAACACCAACTTTATTGCGCTATAATTGTGTGTAGGCATTAAGATAGTATTTATCGAAACCTGTTTTATAAAATCAGTTAATTAGAGACCTATGAATTGCCATATCATTTGGAATTTTCCTAATAGTATTTTGCTACAAATTCAAAAATAATAATTTAAAATATGTAAAATAATAATAAAATATCAAAACCCTAGATCAAGAAATAATAATTATCTAAGGCTTGTTCCATCTAGAGATCATTGTTCCTCACATCCTTAACCATATTGGATATTTTGGGGTGGTTTGAAAGGATGAAATATTTTAGGGTTTAAGTGACTTTCATAAATGAAATAGCAAACGAGGAGCAAGGCAAGGGTGTGGTAAAGTTATGTAATCTATTAATCTAAATAATAGTGAAGTAGAAGAATTTTCTTCACTCTTGTTAATTCTATGAATTTTCTCTCTTCTCCATAATATTCCTATTATATTTTATGTTCTAATCCATATAATTTAACCAAATATTTACAATATGTCACTAATTCTCTTCCATAATTTTACATTCAAATACCAACAGTATGTAATTTTCTGTAATTATTATAAAGTTTACAACAATTCTCTGTATACACTCAAGTCCGTATCTTTAAACTAATTAATTGATCTTAAATTTGAACTACTAATGAATTTAATTAATTAATTCATATTCATTAATTTTTCTAATAACCCAAAAATGGAAATTCAATATGTATGCCGCATTCATATTAAAAAATGATAAAATTAAAATTTCATTCATATATAGAAATATATAAATCACATAAAATCAACTATTTCAAATTAAAAAAACAATTAATATATAAATAAATAACATCAACTATTTACATAGATGATAATAGCAATTTAAATTTATTGTTCACTTATCTTATTAGAAACATTGCATAACATAACAATACTTAAAACAATATTTAGCGTAACATTTTAACAGTACTACCTTGTGTAAAGCATGGGTTATACACTAGGATAAAAGAAAATTTATGGCCTAGAAATTTAGATGGAAAATTAATTTAAAGGACAAATTTTGAATATTTTTAGCTTTTAGGACAGCGCCTTCAAAATTTAGCCCTAAGGACACGCCGCTTTTCCCATGCGTTCACGCCACCATACCACATCCTACATTGCCACACTTCTCTCGTCGCCCTTCACCCGTGTTCTGCTACTGCTCATTACAGCTGCCTCCTCTAGCCCTCACCTCCAATAGTCGCCGCCAACTCAAAATCTAACACTAAATAGCAACAGGTGAAATAAAGATATTGTACGGTATCAATATGTAAGAAAATGATGTAAAAACGGTATATCAAGTACAAAATGCTACTAAGTTGTATCATTTACCCATAAAATGCTACAACGAGGTAAGGTTAACCGTTGCACTATAAAACTGAAATATAAGTGCTTTATTATTTTCTTTTTTTTAAGTTTAGTAAATGCAAAACTAACACTGTACTATCTATTAGCATTGCGTCTTGTCCTCACAAAAAATTAATCCTTCCGCCGAATTTAGTTGTAAAATTTGTCATCCGCGCTTAAAAATTGAGTGTTGGTCCTAAAAGCTGAAAGTATAATAAAATTTGTCATTCACCCTATTTTCTTGAAATTTAAAATGCGAGAAGTTCTGGTGGGCACATGATCATAACGGGGCAGTAATGTAGGTCAGGGAGATGACCAAGATACTACTAATTATTGTGTTATTTAACCTTAACATGTATTATAACAAGGGATAATATATCCTCTAAGTAATAAAATGACTTCATATGGTGATGTATTTGCATTACACACACCCCCACACACTTCACACACACATACACACACACACATTGATACTTTGATATATGCAATGTAGGCTCATACAAAAACGAAGGTTAATATTTTAAAATTTGATAAAATGAGTCAATTAAACAAAAGTAAAGAAATTATAAGAATTTAACGCTTTCTTATCAATTCTAAGGATTTTTCTTCATTCTTCTTAATTTTCTTCAAGTCCTACTATTTTCCAACATTACGACAAGAATGCATAGATTAAACTTTATAAAAATTAGATTATACAAACATTCTCACTTTCAACAAGATATTAAACCTTACGTGATTCATAACTCAATTAAATGCTACAGGCATTATTTTGTAATTATCAAAATTTTAAACATAACTCCCCTACAATAACGTAAAATCTATGGTTAACTGCAATTATAAAATTATTTAAATCAAAAAATAAATAATGGATAGAAGTTCACATGTGGATAAACCGACCATAAGATACTCTTCCTAATTTCAAATTTGTGCAAAGCTCTTCTTGTTTTTCTCCAACTTTACATACAACTCCATATATTTAATTAGTTCAGTTGATTATTAATTATTATTTTTGAAAAAGAGTGACCCTCTTACGAGGAGAGCGCTCATGATTATTAATTTAAATTATTTAAAAAAATTCAACTGTTTAATATTCATCAATACATTTATAAATCCTAAAAAAGATGGCAATTCATCATGCATACAACATTCATACTAGCAAAAAGGGCAAAAAAAATTATTTACTCATATATATATCATATGACATAAATTATTTACGTACACAATATTAACAATTTTAATTTATATTCTTGTTTGCGTCTGGACATTAATTCTTACTGAGATATGTAGATGATAAGCATTGAACCCTCAATCTTACATAGAAGCGTCGTACATTATTTTAATTCATCCATCTCAATAAATTTATCGTATGTACGTAGAAGAATTCTACTTTTAGCTATAATTAAAATATAAATACTATTTTTAACAACACTACTACGTGCAATGCACGAGTTACGCACTATTATTTAATATAGTTTATAGTATACACAAATTTAATGTGAAATGAAAATAAATATTGGAAAATAGAGAAATAGGAGCTTGAGTTCAAATAGTATCTTGACACTTTTTTTTTTTTGAATAAATCAGGATTTTGTTATCATATAAAGGTTAGCTTTTGAGTATTGCAGAATTTTTTACTGTATGTGGATTATATAGTAGGTAGATTGATATAGATAATTAATGCTATGTCTGCTAAATCAGAAAATAATTAAATGCATGCGTGCGAACGATTTATTTTTAAAATTCAAATGCTTAATTCTTGTTTTGTTTGATTAAGCAGAGATTACCATAAGAAAATTCTGGAAAAAAAAAAGTGTATCATAAAGCATATACATATTTTATGATTAACACAAAACCAATTTCTATCGTAGTTGTTCGATTAACTCTTGCGTTTTTATCGAAATCTTGGTGCTTTCAACCAAGTAACCAACCTTGGACAGATGAACAATCCTATAGCTTTAAGTGATTAATCACTTTGCTTTTCTTAATTAACCATTTGCTTTTATAAGGATAATAACAAATCTGCAATAAATAAACAAAAATCATCCAAAAAATAATAACAACTACAGCAACTATACAATCTATTTCATAAAATATTTTCTTGCTAAGTTTTTTTTATATTTATTTTTTAACTCAAGAACCCATCATATTTAAGAATTCGGCAATAAACATCAAACTGAATACATAATGGAAACTGAATTCAAACTTCAAGCATGATTAAAATGTAAAACAAAGTACAAAAACAAAAGATAAACAGACACCATCTGATTTCCTCAAACACACCACATATGTTCTTTATTAAACATAAATTATGGTTTCTTTCTGATCGCTTATCATTAATCCATGATCGCCATCTCTCCTTTCAACTCTTGCTTCCATAGTTTTCGCTTCCGGCTCCATTTCTTTTCGGCTTGCGGTCATATTCCCAGTTTTTCCAGTATGCATGAGATCGCATGTGCCCTCCAAAAGCTTGAGAACTTGAAAACGCCATATCACATTTAGGGCACTTATATGGCTTAGAACTAACTGGGCTTGCATGATCAAGTCTTGATCTGGTTAAAACATTCCTAGAGTCCACTTGACTCGTTACATTTCTACTGTTGTTATCGCTAACATCAGTATTAGTCATGAAAGAAGGAGAGTACATAATAGCACTATGATTAATGTTCTGGATAGTTTCAGTAGGAGAGTTAAACAGTTTAAAGGGCTCACTGTTAAGGCGAGCAAGGTTTCTGCTTTCATCACGTGGGGCTCTGATCACTGAAGAGTTCATTGGGACAAAGTGATTATTTTCATTGCCAGAGTAAAATGCTGGATTTGCAAGTTGATTTCCAATCCCAAACGAATGAACATGATTTGAAAAGGAGTCAAAGAAGACTTCATTTGTAGGTACATTATCGATTCTTCTCAATCGATGGGGAAGATCAACACTTGGTGGGTTTGAAATTGATGGCGTTGGAATTTGGTTACCAGGAGCAAAAATGGATTCCAAAGTACTATCATTGTTGCTTGTGTATGAAGATTCAGTGTTTAGAATGTAGTCATGGGTCATGGTATTGATAGAAGGTGGTGGAGGAGGAGTAGAATTGAAGGAAGAATCGTTCACTGAATTTGAGTAAGAACTATTCATTGAATATCAAACAAACAAACAAAAATTTGGAAGATAATAATGTGATAGAGAGGACTGGAGGAGGGTGAATGTTGGGGTATTTATGAAGGAATGAATAAGATAAGTTTCAGATATCCTCTTATCATGATGATTGGCATGCATGCATTTAGCTCATGATTATATTTAATTTTATTTGAATGTCATAAATATATACTATTTAATATGGGAGCTGGAAAATAATAATGGTTGATCTTACTGTTTAAGTGTAAATCATCTCTAGAATCTTGAGAGAAAATTAGTGTCCACAGCAATTTTTATCCATAATTTTGTGACTTGTACATATTATTGTATGTCTACAAGATTTATACAGAAAATAATCGACTGTATAAGAAAACATCATGTAGTCTTTAGCTTAAAAAACTATTTCAAATAAGCTCCAATATTTAATCATACAGAAAACAATATTGAATTTGAAAACTGTACCTGAAAAGACAAGTGGTGTTACCAGTTGAAACTTACATTATATCTGTAATTGAAACCCGAATTAAAAAACTACAAAATCAGCAGAGCCGCCATTGAGAATAAAATTCACAGCCTACATCACAACTGTAAGGCCAAAGATACACCAATTGCATACCAAAGTAGACCTTTCAAACCAATTCACAAAATACTTTTACAAGTAACTATTAAATTCACTTTAAAAATAAATAAACTAAAGAAGCCTTTTTTCTCATCATAGGCTCACTCTTCTTTTATATACAAACAAAGATATTAATGTGTAAGCCGTGAGTCGAAAATGATAATATTGTAAAGAAATTTTACAATATATTTTCAAATAAAAGTTTGTTACATAATATAATAAAACTATGCATGCTCATACACCAGATTTAATTCATGTGCTAGATTTATGTGTGTATGTTGGTTAATTTGTTTGTACATGGAAGACAACTAAAAGGAAGTGGAAATAAGAATCCGACCTTTATTTTCAAACCTAATATATAAAAAGTCCTACTAAAAACAAGTTTTATGAAACACTCATGTTAATATTTTCAGCGAAACTATGCTAACTGCACATATTGGTAGTTTAAATATATCTAGTTTAAAATGCTTAAATTTGTAAAATAAATATTTACGGTCTGTACTGCAAATATTTGAAGTATAATGTATATTCCTACAGTGTAGACTATAAATTTTTATCAAACAAAAATTTGCATTTAGAACTACAAATATTTGTAATTATGGATGAACATTTGATTGGTTCGTTTGGTCCGATGATGAAAATTGCTAAACTGAACAAAACTGATAAAAATCAAAACAAAACAAACCCGACCGAATTAAGTTTGGTTGGTTCGCTTGGTTATTCTATTTAACCGAAATAAAAATATTTCGCATTTTATGTTTGGAACGTTCAGCATACTTTAAAATAAAACATGAATCTTTGATTAAAGTATTCTTATTTAGTACTTTTATACTTTTTATAGTCATTTGAACAGATATATATGATAAATAAAATTTATTTAGAGCACTAAACAAATCTAAAAAATTTATTAGAACATTAGTAATTTTAACAATATAATGAAAGTGTGGTTGATTTAGTTAAACCCATAACACCGAACTAAATTATTTTACCGGCTGATTGTATACCAATCTAGTTCCAAAATTAAACCAAACCGACCGAAATAAACTGATTCGCTTGGTTTAGACCAAAATTTGCTTCTCTATTTCCAGTGCAGAATACAAATATTGGCAGTTGTAACTGTATGCACAGTTTAAATGCATATTTTTACCGGAAATGTTGACATGGGTTCATGAAACCTATTTTTGACAGAGATAGGAAATAAATTTCGAAACTTTTGAAGGTGTTTGAAAAAAAAACATCCCGAACACATAATTGCATAAATTATGAACAATAGAGATACAAATGCAAAATACCGTGAAAGAACTAGGAGGGCTTGATAAAGATTGTAGATTCCTAAACCGTCAATCTTTTGAATGTAAAATAACGAGGAATTAATGAGAAACTACGAATTTCCTATAACTGGTTAGAGAAACTACGAATTTCCTATAACTAGTTAGAGTTTCGAAAATTCCTTTTAATGATATTACTTGATTTATAAACTAATAGATTTAATCGAGTAACAGATTAACATGGTACAATACTAATAATTGTATAAATTATTTCTTTAGATTTTAAATATCAAATCAAAATAATTTAGAAGTAATATTCCTAAAATTTAAATCAATTATACCTTATGTGTAATATATAATAAAATTTTATGCATTCAGTGAAAATAAATAAAGTCATAACAAAACATATCGTTATTATTTTTGAATTTTAATATGTTAAAATAATACTATGTTGTTATGAATAATTCTATACAATATAATAAATATTTACTTAATTAGTTTATATGTATTAACTATTTATAAATTAGTATATAGATTTTATTATATTAGGGTTCCAAATAGTCAAAATGATATACGTGGTTCTAAAATAATTCAAAAATAACTATCTTGAGTCAGTGACCACTTACTCAATTGGCAACTGGTATAGCGTTATAGGCTAAGGTCTTGTAGATGAGTTCAAAACATCGAGATATCAAAATGAGGGTTTGAATTGTTGTACTTCAATCTGAATCTGCATCATCTTTTTATTGGCTGAGTCATGGTGCAAAGCTACCTATCAACCGATCCGTCCTCAAGATAAAACAGCCTTTGAAATTTGGTCAATTTGCTGTTTGCACTATAGCAAATTGTTCTGAATATAACACTATCTAATTTAATTACTTATAATGTTTCTTAAAGGGAGAAAAATGTAGAGGACGAAAAAGAAAGAACAATTGTTTACATTTTCTCTTGTACCTATCTATCATTTAAATAGGTGGAATGGAAATTGTATGTGTTACTGAAACGAGGGAATGCAAATGGATTTGAATTTATTATTTAAAATGAATTTTTAGTACCATTAACTTCCGCAACTGCTCAACAATAATGGTTCATGAATATATATTACCGTTATACGTTTGCAACGGCTTAATTATAATAATGGCTCATAAATATATAACCATTAACCTATTTTTATTTATTTTTTAATTAATTCGCTTAAAATTTCAACAATCCCCCACTTGTGGTACTAAAAAAAAATTCAAGAATTAAAATTTATGAAAATATAAGATTGTGCCTAAACAAAAGGTATCTTTAGATTTGAACCTTTGCATAGTGAGTAAGATTCAATTTACGAGTGACTGGCAGTCTTAAATTCTATTCCTAACATCAAACCATTCATAACCTTTCTAACGTGCTATCAACTAAGCCCGTGCATTTGTGGTCATGCATGTCTATCCCAGTTTAGTAAATGATGTAGGAATCTTGCCCAAAATTCCATAGGAAATTGCCACATTTCTACATCCACACAGATAAGTCTATTAAGAGTACTCCTGAAGGTAGGTACTCCACTCCATGTAGAGTATAGATCTCATTAAGAGTTTCTATTAATTCATTCTCTAATCACTTCAGGAATACATGCTTTTAAGTGTATAAAAATAGCATGTTCAACTCATCTCACTTTACAACTTGTTATTATCCGTTGAACCTAGTTCTTGATACCTTCAGTCATTAGGTTGGGTTACCATTATGCGTAACTCAACAATCTAAGGGTAATGATCCCCTTTTCTTAGATGTAGAAAGGACTTTATCTTTATCCAGCCCTTTTGTCAAAGGATCTGCCAAATTCTCATCAGTGCATACATGATCCATTCTTACAGATCCTGAAGAGTTATACTCTCTTACAATACTGTGCTCTGACAAATTTTCTGTCTCTTATCGTTGTAATAACAGTTCTCAAATTTAGCGCGGTACGATCATAATGGATCAACACAGCTGGCATCGGTTTTTCCCATAAAGGGATCTCAACTAGCAGATTTCTTAAGTAATATGCTTCTTCGCTAGTATTAGCAAGTGCTATCATTTCTGACTTCATAATGGATTGAGACAAGACAGTCTATTTCTTAAATTTCCATGAAACAGCTCCTCCTACAATAATGAAAATAAATCCATTATTAGTTTTGGAATCGTCTGATAAAATATTCCAATTTGCATCACTGCATCCTTCGAGGACAGCGAGAAACTTCGGATAGTGTAATCCATGGTTCATAGTTCTTTTAAGGTATCTCATGACCCTTTCAATAACATGTCAATGCTCTATACTAGGTTGCTAGTAAACCTGCACAATAATCACTCGACATATGCAATGTCGGGTCAAATACAATTAGTGGCATACCGAAGATTGCCAATGATGCTCACATATTCTGACTGTCTTACACATTCGCTCGTTGTTATTAAATAGTTTTACACTTTCATCATATGGTGTACTAGCTGGTTTACATTCAAAGTAATATAATGTCTTCTCAATTTAATCAGATTGATCCAAAGAAATTCCTTTTCAGACTTAGTCATCTTAATACCAAAAATCATACTTGCTTCACTAAGATCTTTTATATCAAAATTGACACATGGTATGGACTTGACATGATTTACAGCATGAATATTTGATCCAACTATAAGTTAATCATTAACATATAAGCGTATGATAGTGCAAATGTTATTCTCAAATTTACAATAAATACACTTGCACTACTAGAATTTTCTTCATTTACATCAGGCCGGGACTAATGTCTATGAAAAATATACCGATGCGTTAGTGGGTGATGTTAAAATAGCTAAAGTTCAGACATCGGTTTATAGCTGATGCTATATGTACATCCGAAATTAGTTTTAAACTTATTAGCGATGTAAATTGTTTAGCTACACATCGCTTATTCTATCTGACATGATATTATTGAGTATCATATAAATCGGTTAGACATAATTGTAATCAATTTTATAATTGTAATTTTGATATTAGTTTGTTTTAAGCACATTATATATTACTGAATAATGTTAAAGATGATTATATATACAATAAACCATAATGTAAATACATAATATACAATAGTGTAAATACATAATATTTCATAGTACAAATTTAATACATAATACATAATGCTAAACATTCATACTCATAGACTACACCACATGTTCATAAACATCAAATGCACACACTTCTCCTTCTTTCTGAATATCAAACGGAGGTTAGCTCTTTACATTAATGTGAAGTTTCCACTGAAGGGAGTTCACGTTCCTAAAGTAGCTCATGCACTCTTGTTTCGTGTTTATTACTTGTGTCATAACAACATTTTCTTTGTTTCATGAAAAAGCTGCCATCAAGAAGTATCAGCTAGATGTTGTTGTTAAGAATATGAGCAAACTGTGCCATGCCAAACCAATTATGATTGTGGATGGGCAATTTCCTAGGCCAACTTTTTATGCCCGGGAAGGAGATCGAGTTATCATCAATGTCATCAACCACGCATAATACAATATGTACATCCACTGGTATTCATATCTTCATTTATACACTTGCATATTTAAAAAATACAATCGAAGTATGAGTCAAAGGCACATAGGTTAAGGACACAGCCAAATTTTTGGAACATTGGATGGATTGAGCTCCGTCATTCAAGTATTTACAAAAGATCTTAATTTTGAATAAGCATAACTTAACTAAGCATTTCCAAACTATCTACAAGAAAAATTCATAACTAATGAAACAAAACTCCAAGAGCACGACGTCTAAGGCATTTCAACAAGCACCATCTCTGCGTAGTCCATCGTCAACCAAAGGCAAACTTCGTCAACAACTCGTATCATCAATAGGAACCAAGACCATCTCTAGACGAACTCGTGAACACCGAACTCTCAGCAAGTGAATCTAGAAATCGAACCCAAACTCGCCTATCAAACTCAAATAGTCATCAACATCCTATAGATCCATTAGGAACTCGAGCAGTGATTTTCGGAGCAGGTGGCGATTTCAATTTGCAATTCTAGGCTTACATTGAAGATGAGTTTCAATCTCATATAAGAGAATATAGAGGCGCAACATCAATTGATAATTTCGAGCATCAGAGTAGGTTACGACGAGTTCCCAGGCTGCAGCGTGATTTGATAAGAAGACGAGATTTTTTTTTGAAGTGGTAATTTCATGTTTTGAAAGAGAAATAAAGTGAGGTTCCTAGAGGGATTAAAATTGGCGCAAATGAAGACAGCCTACCGAATTTTGGAGTGCAAACGTGAATGAATTTTGGAATGGGAAGAGGGAAATGAAAATTAGTTTCCCGCACTTAGTCAAATTTTAGGGTTTTTGGATAATGAAAAGGAGAGGATTTCAGTGATGTGGCAGAAGATGGTTGGCAAGTTGCTAGCATGCAGATTGCGAGAAGTAGATGACTAGATGGAGATGCATGGAAGCTTGTGAACTAGATGGAAGCGTACATGAGATATGAATGTCTAAAAAATGTTGCCCCAAATTTTTTTGATAAGTGTTTATAAAAATTTGTTGCCCTAAACACCTACCACAGCGCATTGCCCCTTCTAAATGAGACGTGTGACTTGATTTACATATGGCTATTGACAAATGACATTATGTCTATATTCCGCAATGCGTTGCACCTTGTATACGGAATGTGAGACTTGATTTACATATAATTATTGATAAATTGCATTTTTTCTATTTCAATTATTGATAGGGGCTTGTTGCTCAAATTTCCATGTTTTTACTTAAAACTTTACCAAAATAACAATTATACACAAATAGTACTATTTTCGACAGTTATGCTCACAAATAATGGAATTTGGGTGTATTTCCGCATTTTCTTTCAAAATATTTACATTTAACTTTTCCGCTTTTTTTACAAATTTTGAATTTACATTTTAACATCGTCCGGAAAATCATTGTAAAAGAACGATGTTATAAAGATAATAAAAGGATGTTTAACATCGTGCTGAAAATCAATATAATGTATGTGTTTTATACAACATCGATAATAAAAATAACAATGTTATAATGATATTTTAACATCATGCATTTTTCTACCTGATGTAAAAGATGTGATGTCTATGAGAAAAATTCTAGTAGCGTTACCACTTTTATTCACTTTAAAACAATGTGAAATGATTAGATTGTCAGATTTTTCATGCCATAGTTTCAGTGTCTGTTTAGGACCATATGGAGATTTATCTAATTTACAACTTTATGCTATCGACCAGGTATAACAAAACCTACGGGTTGATCCATATAAATCTCTTCTTCTAATTCAGCATTCAGAAAAGAACATTTTACATCCATTTGGAGAATTAGTAGATCGTATAATGAAGCAAGTGAAATACTCGAACGGATATTATTCTTATAACCGGTGAAAAAGTTTCAAAGAAGTCAATGGTTTCTCTTTTAGCTAAAAGACGAGCCTTATATTTATCAATTGTCCCATCAGGTTTCCACTTCTTTTTAAGTACCCATTTAAAACCTATAGTTTTACAACCTAAAGGTAAATCAACTAGATGTTGATAGATTCAAGAGATCTGAATCCAAAGAAGACAGAGCTCCTTTATATTAGCCAGGTCCTCTTCTAGTGCGTAAGCATAATATTTTGGACCAAAATCTTTAGCTATCCTACCTCTTTTACTTTTTCTAAGTTTAGATTCACTTCCCGCATTATGTTCATTATTTATGATTATTTGATTAATGGTAGAAGCGCCCCCACTATTTCTAAACTTAAATGGAAATTTATTTTGAAAGAAATTAAAATCATTTGAATCAATAATAACTCGAGAATTCAAGTCAAAAAAATCTGAATGTTTTACTGTTAAAGGAATAACCAGCGAAAACACATTCATATGCTTGACTTGCTAATACAATTCTTTTAGGTTCAGGAATACGAACATACGCTAAGCAAACCAAGTTTTAAAATATGAAAAGTTTGGGTTTATGATTTTCAAAAATATCAAAAGGTGAAAATTTGCTATTAGATTTAGGAAATTTGTTTAAGACATAACAAACAGTTGATAAAATTTTCCCCCCACCAATGAGATATGGCACCCGAATTTAATAAAACGTCTACTACTAATTCGTTAAGAGTCATATTTTTTCTTTCAGCTTTACCATTCATTTCAGTTGAATATAGTGTGGTTCTCTCAAGAATTATGCCATGTTGTTTATAAAATTCAATGAATAAGTTAGATCCATACTCTGTTCCTCTATCACTTCGAAATCTTTTAATTTTCTTATTAGATTGTTTTCAATTTCAGTGATAAATAATTTAAACATATAAAATGCATCACTTTTATTCGTCATGAGATAAACATTGGTAAAATCAAAGCAATCATTAAGAAAAGTAATAAAGTTGCATTAATCATCCCTAGTTAGAGTGAACTTAAGTTCACATATATCAGAGTGTATTCAATTTAAAGGTTTTGACTCTCTAAAAACAAATTTATGTGGAATCTTAGTTTTTAGCTTGGTTACAATATTCATATTTTAATGAATCATTTATCGAAACTTTAGGGATTAGGCCTAAGTTATTCATGTTACGAATTAGTCGTTTATTAACATGACAAAGTCTAGCATGTCAAATATTAGAATCATACAACATATAAATAGAACCATTAACTTCAACATCCAATTTAAACATCTCATATATAACATATCCTTTACCAATAAAAACACTATTTTTAGTGGTGGTGTACCAGTCAGATCAATTAGTTTGAGTAATATCGGCTTTATTTAAAAAGAAACTAGATACTAAATTTTTCCTCATCTTTATAGTATGCATCAAGCCTTTTAACAATAAATTCTTTCCAAAGGTAAACTTTAACTTCACAGTCTTAATTCCAGCAACAATAGTGATGTGTGAATATCCCAATATCACTTTCATGTCATTAGCAGCATTATATGTTTTAAACATTTCATGATCACAGCAAACAGCGCGAGAAGCACTAGTGCCCACTGACCACCCTTCTGATCCACCAACTAGGTTGATCTCAATAAGCATATCCACAAGGGCTTCTTCAGTCAGGTTAGTCAATAGTGTAGGATTTGGCCTATTCTGACAATTTCGTGCCATTTGGCCTAGTTTGTCATAATTGTAATATAAGAACAGCTGTCCAATACCATTATTTAGGGTTGTATTATGCTGATTCTTCTGATGTCAATTATTGTGGGTTTGATTCAATTTGCGATTTTGATTTTAAAAAATTTCACACTTGGTTTCAAACTTTTTTTTTTGGAGTTCTTACTGCTGCTGGTAGATATAACAAACTCCTTTTCTTTCTAGTCCTATTTTTTGCCTCCTCTTCAATACGAAGACGAGTAATCAAACTCTATAAGAAAACTCCTTAGTCTTATGCCTGAGAATATTTTAAAAATCTTTCAAACTATAGGGCAATTTATCAATTAACATAGCAAACAGAAACTATTGATCCAAAGCCATACCTTTGGCGGTGATCTCTTGTGCAATTTTATAAAGCGTGTGCAACTACGCCTCCAAAGATTTGTCATCCGTCATCTGAAACTACAGATAGCGGCTGACGGCATATTTTATTGCTCTAGCTTCTCGGTATCATATTTCTTTTGCAGCGCATCTCAGATCTCAGTTGCTAACTTTTTTGAGTTGTGGTAATTGTACAGATCATCACTTAAGCCATTAAGAACATAATTTTTGCAGAGGTAATCGTGTTTAATTCAGTCCTTCAAAGCCTTTTTATGATCTTCTGTTACTTCTTCAAGCAGCTTTGTTTTTCGGTCGTCAACACATATGCCACCTTTCGTGTAGTCAGAAAAATCTCCACCTTTCGGCGCCATCGTTTGAAGTAAGCCTTCGAATTTGAACGACGTAGCAGATATATTGAAACCTCGAACATCGACATTGGGGCAGCAGAGTGGTCAGTGATCGAGGCCATGATTGTCTTAAAATTATTGTATCTCAATCTGAATCTACAACGTCGTTTTTTTGGATACATAGTGGACTAGGTCGCTCTATTTAAGATGATTCGCGGTTTAGCCTTAAGGTGCAAAGTTATCTACCAATTGCTCTATCCCAAGGATAAAATAGCCATTGAAATTTGGTCAATTTGCTGCTTGCACTACAGTAAATTGTTTTGAATATAGCACTATCTAATTTAATTGCTTATAAAGTTCCTAAAGAGAGAAAAATGTAGAGGACAAAGGGGAAGAAAGAAAAATTGTCTGTTATTCACATTTTCTCTTCTGCTATATATTATTTAAATAGGTAGAATGAAAAATGTATGCGTTACTGAAATGAGGGAATGTTAATTGATTGAATTTATTACCATTTGGAATGAATTTTGAATACCATTAACTTTTACAACAGCTCAATAGTAATAGCTCTTGATTATATGTTACCGTTATACATTTGCAAGCTCAACTATAATAATGGCTCATGAATATATAACCATCAACCTGTTTTTATTTATTTTTTAATAAATTCACATAAAGTTCTAACATGAATAAAATACAACTCTTATTATAAAAAGATAATTTTTTTTAATCTAATGATAGATATAATATATTAATTTATTCATATTAAATAAATATAGATCAATTTATAAAAAGAATATTGTTGTTATTTTTAGATTGTTTATTTTAAAATAATATTTTTTAGATCATACAAAAAAATTTAATTAATATTTTTAACATTATATACTCAATATAATAATTGACACGCACACAAACACACACATACACACACATATATATTAAAATTTATAGAATATTTAATCATTTGGAATTATAAAGTTTCAACAATATATTTAGCTTTAATAAATAAAATATTCAAAAAAAGAATATGCGATTTTTGTTGAATTAAACAGCAATTGGAAATTGTGAATTCATTCGTTCATCAAATTTTTCATTAGAATATCTCTAAAGAGGGATTCATATTCTAACCTCTTATTTCTGTGTCAGGGCTTTTTGGAAAGTTCATTGTCAGGCAAAAATAATGTGATGCTACTCCGGTTATTAATCTATATACACAAAAATATACATACACACACATATACATGCATGCATGCATGCATGCATACATATATTTGTGTGTGTTGTGTATTTGTGTCTGTATTTCATTATTAATAATGATAACTATTTTATGTCGTTTTTCAATAAAATTATACCTTGAGAAAAGGTATCTATTCGGTTATACTCAAAGGATAAGTAGGTAAATGAATATCTGTCATTTACCTTTTGGGTCTAAAGATTATTAAATCCTTTTAAATTACTATATTGTCACTTTAAAGCACTACAAATAATTTTACCAAATTGAACTTTCATATTATTTAGACATAAAATAAGTTCAAAAATTTATGAATAAATCTATAACATAGATAGCTTGGCATAAAAGCATTTTTGACATCAAATAATCCAATTTATGGTTTCATATAGTCAAAACTAAGCTATTAAAGATGAGCATACTTTCCTTTCTGCTCCTTTGTTTACATCTTCTTTCTTCCACTTTGTCTAACTGGAACTTTTCCTACATTTCTAGATTAAAAAAGGATTTTTTTTCACCTACTAAAATACATGCATTAAATCCTTTTTAATTTCCTATTAAAATAGAAACTTGTATCTCTTGCTCTCCCATTTACTCCATATTCCACTCATCTTTTTTTCCTTTTTATGGCAAGGGCAGTCGGTTTTATAGTGGACCGTCCACTTTTTATTACGAATGTAATAAAATAATTAATATATGAGGAAGGTAGAAACACCTTAACTACTAATAAAAAGGAAAATACAACACAAGATTGTGACAAAGGTGTCAGAGCTACTAAGAACTACCCACCTTCTAGGCCTCCTCGGAAGAGGAAGAAGCATCATCATCTGCTAACTCCTGGGCATAAACCACCAGAACATTCCCAACTATATGAGCGAAAGGGCGAAAAAGCATAGCAAGAAAAAGGTAATAATCCGTAGAATTAGGTGAGTATATGAAGGAACGATCCCAATATCATCATCTAACAAGATAGCATTCCATTTCGCATGGCGACCACCCATAGCAAGCACTAGAGAATCACCATATATTCTGTAGCGAAGACATCTGAGGTCTTGCTGATAATCGAAAACAAATCTAAAAAAGAAACCTTCGAGGTGGCACAGGAACGGGAACAGCTAAAGGACTAGCTGTGACAGCAGAAGGAACAAAGATATCAAGGTTGGAGGTGGTGGCAGGCTTAGCAACAAGACAAGGAGGAGGAGCCGCTCGAGGTAAAGGCACGACAGGGATAAAATGCTAGGTAGCAGAGGAAGAAGCTTTAGGAACCCATTTCCTAAGAGGGGGGAGAGGCAGAGGGATTTTGGGAGCAGCAGCGATGACGATAGAATGCTTATAAGCGACGGCAAGGTGCCCAAAGAAATGGCAGGAACTACATATGTCAGGAACCCATCCATAACGAACACAGACATCCATAACATGCCCAACAACAAGCTGATTATTGGGGAAATTTCAATTAAATCCTTTTCATACACCGGTTTCTCACGCGCTACTGTGTTAGAGTCAAAACATTTCAATTTTTCTGCGTTACACGCTAGCCAATTCAATGCAAGCAACAGTTGTAAAAAGAAAGGAATATGTTAAATGAAAACCCATACAAGAATAGAAAGAACCTGTTCACGAGCACTAGCTATTGTTAAAGTCCAAGGAGTAGTAATAAATGGTTTTCTATCGAAAAAAGAGGGCTCAGCCTCAAGAACTTGCCAGTGCTCCTTGGGGGAGGAAACTTAAGAAAGTACATTGAGTAACCAACAAAATTCGCAATTCACCATGTAACTTCCAAGCCTTATGGCAAACTTTAGACGCTTCTTGGAGTAGGCGATTAGGATCCAAAAATAAACCAATCAAATAATCCGACCAATAGTCCAAACCGGCTTGCATTACACTAAGTGGAGGAATCATAATGCCATTTCCTCCACGATTTCATAGTCAGTAGGATTGTAATTACCCACACTATAGGTAGGAATGTGAATAGAAATGACAATGGTTTAGAGCATTGAGGGTCAGGGACAACAGATTGCTTTGTTTGCACAGCAAGAATCGATAGTACACCGTCTTTTTGAATTCTATTAGAGACACCAAGTATACTATCTCTCGAATCCAAGACTTTTTTTATAGCGTCAGAAGGTTCGTTGGCATTTACATAAACATGAGACACACACAGTCCAATACCAAATTTCAAGGTTCGTTCGCGTTTCACTCATTTTTCTCTCTTTCCTTTATCATTTGTTTTTCTTTTTTTAGGCGAGTATCCATCTTTATTTCCATGAAAATGCTTTGAATTCTTTCCACCATTCTTAATTCTTCACTAATCCAGTTTCAAATTGACCTTCGAGCTTCCACCTACCCTTAATATATAATCCATTTTTCCTAGGATTTTCCTAAATGTTAGTAACCAAATCAATTTTATTTTTCTTTACACCTAAATTTTAATAAATTTAGTTTAATAATTAGTTTCTGTTGAGATGTTTTTTTTGATAAAGAATAAGTTTAGTTTAAGAAGAAGGTAATTAAGATAAATGGAAGATAGAAGCAAAAAATATTTTTTATAAGGAGGAATTAAAAGTTTTTTGGAAACTTTGATTATAAAAATTCATACTTTACATTGCATAAAAAGCAACCAAAATGAGGGGCTACATTGAAATTTGGACTAATTAACATCTTAAACAAACGTTGGAGATTCACTTGATCTAATGATTCAGAATAATTCTCTAGAACATTGACATATTCTTTATCTCCTAAACTCTCTCATACGTACATGCATACATACATACGTACGTACATACATACATACATACATACATACATACATACATACATACATACATACATACATACATACATACATATATATATTAAATATATTATTTTATAAATATCCAAACAAATATCTAAGATATTTTCTATATGGAGAAATCTAGATTAAGAAAATATGAAATCAAGTTTATTTTCAACATCAACCACAAACTTCTTTTGTAGTTCTAAACAATACCTTTAATCTTTATATCTCATCTGCTTTGGTAGTAATAAATACAGTATCCAATGTTTATTAATTGTGTTGACCTTCTTTCCCAGCATCGATATCTTCTTCGTCATTTATAGTATTCTCTCTCATCTAATTGTTTTCTTTTAACGCTTATCATCAGCTAACTTGTCTTCTTCAATATAATCTATTTCATTCTCCCACAAGATGAGTTTGGTCTGAATAGCATTCTCTAATGACTTTTATTTGACTTTTTTATTCAGTCTTTCTTCATGGGCTTGAAGCGAACCTGTGAGTTGATCAACAATCATAGTTTTTTGCATCTTTAAATCCTATAATTGCTACAACTATGTAGTCAAATTTGAAATCCAAAGATCGTAAAATTTTCTAAACAATTTTAAATCTTCCCTTTTTCACTATATATTTTCATTTGGTTGAAAATAGATCAAATGCAAGAAAAGTAACCATTGATTGATTCTAATGATTATTTTATATATAAAGATTCAAACTTACCTCCAATAGTTTGTAATCAAATTTTCTTCACTTTGTCAATTCCTTTGAATGCACTCCAAAATCTCTCATGCTTCTGTGCTATTATATGCATTTGCTAGCTTCTTGAATATAATTTCATCCATGCATTGGTGAATGATAATAAGAGCATACTGATCCTTATTTTTCAAACTCCTTAAATTACCGCTTTCAGTTTGAGATAAAGTGATGGCATCGGTGGGTTCCTCACACCCATTTTCCACAATATCCTGCACATCTTATGTTCCCAACATGTGAATGCTCCAATTAACAAAATGCCCTTTCTTGGGTAAGAGAACTTTAACTGCATTGAAATTATTTGAAAAAAAAATTGAAGAGAAGAAGCTGATGAAGGAGAAGTAAATAAGAATATGCTTTAAATGATGCATCTATTTTAAAGTTTAATTGTTAATCAAACAATTCATACTCATATTTATATTTGAATTATTAGTAATCAAAGTATTATACAGTAGGAAATATATAACTAGGTAAACAACAAAGTATAACTAGAAAATAATAAATTATGAAATCTCCTTCAATATTCTTTTAACACCTCCCTAAATTCAACATGCATAACAACTAGAGTTTGTCAAAAAAAGCATGATTTAAATTGGAATTTAAAATCGACAATGCCATCAAAACTATCCAATAATGTGAAACTCTAGTTTTAGGTGCTTCTAGAAAGATTATCTTCAAATATCATCTTAAACCTAATTGGTTGGCAACTGTCTCTAATAATGAATCTGAGATTCAGATCAGAATCCAAGGAAAGAAATATAGGAATAAAGAGATTTCTATTGGATTGGAAGTGAAATTCCAATCAAACATCATAGTCAAAATCCGAGGAACTAGAAAATGATTAAGGAAATTTCTATGGGATTGGAAGTAGATTTTTAATCGGGATTGAAAGAGCAATTCCAATCAGAAAATCCAGAATCATAATTTAGGAAAATATAATAGGAATAATGAGATTCCTATGAGACTGGAAGTGGAATTCCAATTTGAATTCATTACCGTTGTTATCGAAAGATTGATTCCAATCAGGAAAGTAAACTGAACTCTAGAAAGGGCGATCTTTGATTGATTCGCAAGGAACTAAGACATCAGATCTTCAAACTTCAACAACTAATATAATTTCAATCAGACAACTCACATTCACATACCAATATCAACTCCCCTGCAAAATTTCCAAAAATGCATGTTTTTCTAAAGTTGGACAATCGTAGTTTATGTTGTTCCTAGTGGAGATGAACTATATTACACTTGCTTTGACTATACTGATGAGATGATGGACCTTTAGGTAATGGTGATTAATGAATTGGAATGCCACATTCTGATGAAGGATGATAGGAGATGATGATTGACTCTTTGAGATGGGTATTGAGGAGAAAATAAATGGTTGAGGTGAAAACTATTTTATAAACATAAAATGTATCATGGATTGAACTCTCGCTTTGATAATAAGAAAATCAGATGAAGGTAAGTTTAACATGGTAATAGAGCATATCTTGAATCCAGCTGAAATTTTTGAGGTTTGATTTGTAAAAGTAGTCTTCGATCCTGTTGAAAAATTATAGTTTGATTCTCCATGATTAATTCCCTTTCCCTTTTCTTCTTTTCTATTTTATTTTCTTTTATTGAATAATTTCAACAACACAAACTCAATTCACTTACCATTCTTGCTTGCTATCAACCTAGCTCTCATACCACTATTAAGATTATTTTTTCTAGAGAGTGGATTTAATTTTAGAAAAAGACAATCATGACAGATGAGATATTGGAGAAAAAATAATAATATTTTTTAAAGAGGAAGTAAGACTTTCTTTATAAATTTGAGTACAAATGTTTAGGTCATTTTTCTTGCATAAAAAATGAGTGACTCCATCCGTATTTATACTAATTCACATATGAAATAAAGGTGGAGATTCACTTGATCTAATGGTTTAGAACAATTCTTTGCATCCGTAACATATTCTTCATATATATCTCCTAAACACTCTTATGTATATATTTAAATATATTATTTGATAAATATCTAAATAAATATCTTAGATATTTTATATATGAAGAAATCTTGATTAATAAAATATAAAATGAAGTTTATTTTCAACATCTTCATGTGAACTTAATTTTATAATTTCAAACGATACTCTCAATCATTATATATCACATGATTAGGTAGGAGTATATGTTATCTAATCTTTCATTATTATGTTGACTTTCTTTCCTGTTATCGAGATCTTCAAAAATAACTTCACGAATCTCTGATTTACTCTTTTTAATTCCTTGTACATTATTAAAGTAGAATTTTCCACAAAGTAAGCGCTCGAATATCAACTTTGTTGTAGTATCATAAGTTTTGAATGATCCATCTTTGCATTCTTTAATAATTTCACCCTTCTCAAAGACACTTCTTTTGGTAATATTAATAATAAAATTATTGCTTACCCTTCCCGCGGTTTAATAATGTGCACTTTCTTCATTATTAGATCAATATTTCATATTTTCGTTTATGCCCTCCATATTAACTCTTAGATTACCAAATTTTTGAACATAAGTATTCTTCCATTTTAGCTAATTCTTTGTTTTTTTGTGTTGACTATTATTGGCAATATTCTCCTTTACTTCGTTCAAGTTGACTTATAATTCTCCACTAGTTTATTTTGCTTTCATCTCTTTCATTATTTTCTTCCACCTTTACCATTTTTTCTATCTTGGTAGCCTCCTTTTTCACATCCTTAGTTTTTGTAAGTCCTTCACCTTATATCTTTTTAGCTTTATCTTTGGTAACTTCTTCAATTCTTGGTAGCTAATTATCTTCCATCTCTTCGATTTTCACTTCCATTACTTTTTTGATCTTTGGCGGCTTTTCTGCAACTCTCTTCCATTTCATTCTTCATTTTCTCTTCCTCTTCTTTCGTAGCATTCTCTCTCATCTCATTGTTTTCTTTTCGTCCGTGTTATCAACTAACGTGCCTCCTTCAATATATTCTATTTCATTCTCCCATGTGATGAGTTTAGTTTGGAAGGCTTTATCTAATGGCACTTCTTCAACTTTCTTATTTAGTTTTTCTCATGGGCTTGAAGTGACCCTAAGAGTTGATCAATGATCATAGGTTTTACACTTTTAAATTCTTCAATTGCTACAACTACGTAGTCAAATTTGAAATCCAAATATCGTAAAATTTCCTAAAATATTTTAGAATGTTCCATTTTTTTCTATATATATTTTTACTTGGTCGACAGTAGATAAAACAATGAAAAGTAATTAATTGGTTTCGATGATTTCATATATAAAAATTCAAAACACGTATTTTGTCAATTCCTATTGAATGCACTCCTAAATCTCTCGTACTTCCGCACTATTATACGCATTTACTACCCTCTCGAATATAACTTCATCGTAACCTTGATGAATGACAACAAGATCTTGTTAATCCTTGTTTAAATTATCTTTTTTAGTCAGGGATAAAGTTGTGGTTTCCTCACATTGATTTTCTATGACGTCCCACACATCTTGTGATCCTAGCAATGCCTTTATGTTGATGACCCAATTATCATAATAACTTTTCTAAAGTAAGAAAACTTTAATTAAACTTAATCCACCTACCATTCTTCCTTGATATCAACATAGCTCTGATTCCACTGGTGATATTTTTTTGATAGAGAATATATTTAATTTTAGTAGAAGGTAAATGAGATAGTTGAGGGATTGGAGAAAAAAATTATTGTTTTTAAAGGGGTAATAAGACTTTATTTCTAACTTTGATTGCAAATGTTCATACATTTTTCCTTGCATATAAAAACGAGCGACTCCACCATATTTATATAATTGACAAATTAAATAAATGGCGGAGATTCAGTTGATCGAATGGTTTGGAACCATCCTCTAGAACATTGACATTTGCTGCATATATATTGCATAAACTCTCTTATATATATTATTATCTATGTCCGCAGGTGCAGCGCAGTGGAAAAGAGGCTTGGGTTCTGGTAAAAAGTCCCAAGTTCAATTCCTACCATGCGCTTCCCTATCTTATATAAATCTACCCAAGGATATGGGGGCTTCGAACAACAGACGGCTTTACTGTACCCTCCTCGAGAGTTTATTGGCCTGCCGGGTTCTCATGGGTTTTCAATATGTATGTATACGTATATATATTTAACTATAATATTTAATAATTATCCAATTAAAATCCAAGAAATCTTCTATATTGAGGAATCTAAATTAACAGAGTATAAAATTAATTTTATTTCAATATCCAACATAAACTTAATTTTGTAGTTCCAAATAACATTCTCACTCTTTATATCTCACGTGCTTACAGGAATAAATATATTGTCCATTTTTTTTACCGTGTTGACCTTCTTTCAAAACATTAAAATCTTCAAAGCAACTTCACGAATCCTTTTTTACTATGTTGACCTTCTTTCATAACATTGAAATTTTCAAACCAACTTCACGAATCTTTTTTTACTGTGTTGACCTTCTTTTAAAATATTGAGATCTTTGAAGCAACTTCACAAATCTTTGTTTTACTCCTTTCGTTTCTTCCTCAATCGTTACAATAGAATTTCCCACGAAGTAAGCATTCAAACATTAATCTTATTCCAGTATAATAAATTTTGAATGATCAATATTTTTTATCTTTGCATTCTTTCATAATTTCACCTTTCAAAATTTATTGACTCGGAAAAACAGATTTTGGAAACATGAATCATAAAATTATTGCTCGTCTTTTTAATGGCCTTATAATATGCACTTTCTTCTTTTTTAGCTATTATTTTCATAATTCCTTGTGTATCTTCCAAATTAACTCCTGGATTATCAAATTATCAAACATATGTAATTATTTTGTTTTCTTTAGTCGATTCATTATCTTTCATATTGATAGTTATTTTCATATTCTCGTTTATTCATTCAAGTTGACATGTAGATCCTCATCAATTTCTTTTACTTTCTCCTCTTTCATTTTTTTCTTCCACCTCTACCACTTTTTTCTATCTTGGTAGCCTCCTTTTTTCCTTTACTAGTTTCGTAAGTATTCACCATTTATTTTTGATCTTCTTTTTGGTTACTTCTTCAATCTTTACAAAAAAATTGTTTTTTCTCTCACTCCCATCTATCTTAAGTAAGTTCTTCTAAAATCAAATTTATTCTTTATTGGTTTAGTTTGTTTTATTGTATTTGCCACATTTTCAGTCAATTATTATATTCGTGAATTTGATTATTATATCAAGCTAACTTCTATTTCTCTCTTCAAATTCTCTTCTAAGAAATATTATACACACATATTTGAATTTGTTTTTATAAAATTCTTCTCCACTGTCAAATTACAATCAGTGCAGTCATGCAAAAGTATAATCATTTATTTATATGTAAGCTATCAAACAAAAACTAGAATTTTTTTTGTAATAATAACTGATCGTAGTGCATTTTTAAGTACATAATACTCGAAATGCCATATTCTCAACTTACTTATGAAAAACAAATTTATTTTGTGTTGGAGTGTTTATTCACATTGTTTTGATCAATCAAAACCATAGTGAAATACAAAACATGAATCTAATATGATAAGAAATCTATGATCTATGTTGTGCGGTTAAAGTGCTTAGGAGTTCTATAGCGTGGAGGTGCAAAAAGCTTTACTGGGGATAAAACGGGGACATAACAGAAAATAGCAGAGGTGCAAAAAATTTCTTTATACGTAAAACCAAATATTTAAAGTTAAATTATTCTTATTCTCACATCATTTATGTAGGAAAAAGAAATATTGTTTAATATTACATAACAAAACTGAAGAATATCATGATTTATAAAGTTCAAATTTGACGACTACATTAGATTTATAACTTATATTGACCAATTATGATTTAAATTAGGTAAATTACCATAACTTTTGTTGATTTGGTTTAAAAGATAACTAGTCAAATCGACCATTTTGAATTAATAAGGCTAAAATGCCTTAATTTAGCGAAGTAGCGGAAAATAATGGGGCTTAAAAAGATCTACTATTTAATAACGCTAGATTGAAAAAGCATAGTGTTTGTACTGCTATGTGCTATAATAAAGATTTATATGGAGCTATAACGAGGCTTCAATTGCATAGGATCAAGGAAGTTGATACACTTGGCATCATAGTTTTTGCAAATATTGTAATTTTAATACCATATATTAACATTATTTCTATACAAATAATTTTTTATTACGGTTTTTTAGCATAGTTTTATTTTTGGGATTAACTTAATAGTAACTAAAATTTATAGAATGCAAGTATCAAAATCCAAAAAAATTTGATATCATTAGACTTACGAGCAGAAATTTTTATTCTAATGCAAGTTTGCATTTTTACATCAAAATTTTCTTATTAACGACAACCATTCCACATATGTGTGCATGTATCTACGTTTATAGGTATGTATGGAACATTGGACTTTTTGATCATACCCGAGACGTCAAGCAAGAATGATGGTGATTATATATGTATGCATGTTAGAAGTGCTTGACCTTTTTCCTTCCTAAGAAGAGCAATTTATCCATGCTTTTCCAAATGTATATGTTTTACTTTATGAATTACCTTTAAACTTTATTTTTTTTGTAGTTTTAAATAATTATAATATGTACATGTATATCTTTTGGAAATACCTAAAATATATCATACATATGCTAGCTCATAGCTGACTAAATGTCAGATTAGTTGGCTAGCAAAAAGAACCACATGATGTATGCACAATATGATTAGATTTGATTTTATTATCACATTAATTCTCCTTCTGTTCTTCTTATTTCTATCATATTAGGTTTGGTTTTTATTAATACATTGATTCTCTTTCCATTCTTGTTATTTTTAGCATATTATTAAATTTAACCATATGTATCAGCACATTGATTTCTTTTTTTGAAATCAATATTGAAATACATCAAGCGCAATTGGCTTACATAAATTATTCTTTTATTTGTAGAAAATTAAATATAAAATAATATTTTCTGGTAAGTCATGTGCATAAGTGTTATTTTTGTGAACAGTCATTGTTTATATGATATTTACATAGGAGTACATATCACAAAATAACTCATTATATGGCAACCAATATGTTACAATCAATGACTGTCTAAACACATAATATATAATTAATGACTTAGTATTTCAATAACTAATTACTTGAATAAATACGAGGATATCAGGAAAAGCAAAGATGTGCATTTTGTCATGAATAGACAAAGTTCAATTGCACTATTTTTGACATAAAATTAATTATTTAAATGTAATATATCATTTTAGAGAAATCAAAGATTTTATTCCAGTAAACAACTAAGAAATCAATTAAGAATCGTATTATATCTACGATTAGATGACAACATTTTTTGAAACATATATCTCTACATGCTGAGCAAAAAAATGCAAAGCGTCATTTTATATCTTTTTTTAATGAAGACATCTTTACTTCTATTATTGTCTTAAATGATACCAAATTAAATCTAAGTACGTAAATTTTTTCACTCATTTTGTTTGAGTAGACCTACTAAGGCCAATAAAGAAGTTTTCAAAAAGATATATAAAACAATCGCCGTTCTTCTTTTCAATATACAAATATACAGCAAATTAAATGACAATAAAAATTTCCAATTAGTGCAAAGGCGAACAAAGTATCTTTCGGTGGTGTAGTAAAATCAAAAAAAAATTAACATTGATTGCTTTTTGTCTTTTATTACACCAAAAATTTGCGATGGTAAAGCTCATGGTGTCATTACAAAAAGTGTGAAAAAAGAATCTTGTACAAGTTAGAAAACTTATATTTTGTTGTATGTTGTGGGAAAAATCCTTTTTATATGCATTTTTCCACTTATGCTAAACATGTTTGCAAAACTAAAGGGAGTTTTAATATTCAGCCAAGAACAAATGGGTTTTATGTAATTGGATGTGAAGATGAAAATAATTACAACCATGTATTGCAAAGTGGACCTTTGTTTTTGGATGGAGGGATTATTATGAAACCATTTATGCAAACTTGATAAAGATCTATTTACACCAATCCATGTGTGGATAAGATTACTTGGGCTTATTTTTAGGTTTGGAGTAGATAAGTAATTAGTGCTTTGGTTAGCATGTTAGTTAGACCGATTGAAGTAAATTCTACTACAATTATAGAGAGCGGCTAACTTATGCTAGAGCGTTAATGGAAATGAGTTTCGAAAGTAACTTTACAGATTCAACTTAACCTGAATTTGAAGATAGTGAAGTTTTCACATAAGTGATGGAGATTGAAAATATTGTGCCAAAATGCAGAAACTGCACTTGTATTGGCCATCTATTGCACAATGTCATATGACTAAAGTATGGGCTCCAAAAAATAAATCTTTGAATAATAACACGGTTGATGATAGTATTAGTGCCGACAGTATAGTAAAAGTAAATCAAAATGAAAATTTAGAGTAGTGTGGTAATGAGAATACAAATGTAGAGCAGATAGAAATTAATAAAATTTCACGGGCAACAAAAGATAAGTTAAGTCAGTAAACCAAACGGGAACCATAGCCGCTATTGAAGAAAATTACGATAATACTCCATAAATTCAGTAGATTATAAGAGAAATTTCAAGAATATGAAAAAATTTCAAGAGTCCTTAGATAGTTATACTAGCTCGGTACCAGATACACAAAAGAATCATAAAGTACCAAACACTAATGTTGCTTCAACTTTGCAACAAAGTTTAGTACGGGCTACAACTTGTAATAAGGCTGCCAATGGTGTTAAAGAAATTGCAAAGGAGAAACTAAATTGCAAAGTACAAAAGTAATGCCAAATGTACCAAATAACAACCCGAATCAAAGCAATGAAACCAACTGTCCACTTTCATCATTGGACACTATTTATTGGATTTTAATATTGTCTTGATTAAATAAATTATTAAAAGATATGTAAAAAAATTAAGGAACCGGTATAAAGAATAAAAATTATCTATATCTAGAAATAGACAAATCTAACTGTATATGCAGCTTCTTATCTAATAAGTGAAATGTAATATCAATAAATTAAGCAGTCACAGGGAGTTTCAATAACAATAACCTTGTGTTTTTATTTTCAAAACATGATAACACTTGTGATTATATAAATAATGATGACTTTTTATAGGAAATTGAAACCAGGGAATGTGAGGAAGTAGTCCCAGAATCAGTTAGTCCAATGAGCAATATGACAATTTTAATTTTGCCATATTCCAAGTCTCCAATCCATCTCCTTGCCGAAATCAACCACTAAGCCAATCCTAAGTTAGCACATGAAGCATCGAAAGGTGAACCAAAAAATTCAAAGTCAAAACCCAAATTCAATCCTAAACATAAGAGCTTATTAGTGACTAAAAAATATAAATGGAAGGAAGAAATATCCAATATTCAGAATGAGCTCAAAATGCAAAAAGGAAAACAAATGAATCCATCAAAGATGATCGAGCTAGACTGCTTAGAAGCAATAATAGAAACAAAAATCATTAATTTTTATTATTAGTTGGAATGTCTAGGGTTTACACACCCCTAAGAGGAAACTTGATGTAAAAAGACTTTCCATGAAGCATTGACACACTTGTGTAAGTTTTTTAGAAAATAAGTGTAATGGCTGTGTTTTACGTACCGGAGGATCATAAATATTTTTATTTTGTTCATATAAGGTCGTATCACTCTAAAAATTTTAAAAATGACTCATAGGGACATTTTCCACATCTACCATTTTTACCGAATTTCTACATGACCATTTTGACCATAAAAATATTGTTTGGACAATAACTTTTGACAAGAGCCGAATTAGGATCTCAAAGCACTTCCATTGCTTTAGAATGATGGTTTCGAAATGGAAAATTGACTTATCGTTTAAAAGTTATAACTATTTCTAATTTTGATTGCTGTTGGCCAGTTTTGGTGGGTAATTAGCTAAACTTGTGCTTAGATCCACTAACCCACTTCAAAACTTATGCTAATGGAAGGCTGTAGGAACTGGTCTAGGTTATTTCCATCTTCCTCAAAATTATTATAAACTTCTATTAACCTTAATTTCATCAAAAACCACATATTTTCCATACTAATCTTAGCCATATCATTAATTGGAGAGGTGATTTGCACATAGAAGCTAGTAATTATATTTTAGGGTGATTTGAATCCTTCTCCTTTGATGTCCACTTCAGATCTGAGAAGAAAGATTGGTAATTCGGGTATTTGGTGAGTGTTTCTTAACCTCTCACTCTACTATGCATGTTCATATAATTAAAAAAATGATGTTTTATATACTTTCAACCTTAAAATTATTTCTAAACTCAGTTATCCTTGTATAGAAGTTTTAAAATGAATTTTGAATATTTAAATCATATTTAAATGGTTTAGCAATCCCTAGTAATCATACCATATGTTAGTGTAGAAGTTAGATTTAGATTAGAATTGGTTTGTTTATCACATTCTTGTACATTGATTGTATGAATGGATTTATATACATGTTATTCTACACTTGTGTATTGTGCTTTGATGTTTTTTGCTAGTGTTTAGGATGTTTAAGAAGGTAGGTTGGAGAATTGGCAAATCGAGGGCAAAGTTGGTCGGGATTGGACGAAACTTGGAGGAGAGGCTCGGGAGCATGGAAGGGACTAGTAGCTCAAGTTGCAAGACCAAATTGACTAAGCACATAACTCAGTGGAAAGTCATTTAACTTGGTACCGAGTCATCTTTATGGCTCGGTTGGATCAGTCAACTTGATGGATATGTAGGGCATGGCTAATGAAGGTTGTCCATAGCTAAGTATTAGAAGCTATGTCGAGTTGTTTCTGGATCTTAAAGTAGAATGCTTTGGAGTAAGGACCAAGTTGCTTTGAAGGATTGGTCAGAGTTAAAAGCACTTGGGAATGGAGTACTAGAAGCAAGGAAGGAGACTCAGCAAAAATTAGCTAAGTATATGATTCGTTGCCGAGTTGATCAACTCGGCATCGAGTTGTTTTGTTGGGTCCAATGGATGTGAATCTTCCTAAGGGGCGCATAGACCCTATAGATCATGCTGAAGGTGTTTGTTTTTTTTACTTTGTGTTTAACGGTGACATAATGGCACTATGATAGCATTGGGACTTTGAGAACAACTCGATGGTGAAAGGATTTAGGTTCAAATGATGAAGGCTCAATGTGGAACAGAGTCATGAGAATGGTCCCGTCATGACGTGGATAAAATGGTTGAATGACTCTATCGTGGAAGGAAGGAATGTAGAATGCTTCCTTGAGAATAATGAAAATTTAATGGATCAAAGAAAGGGCTTGGACATGCATGCTAACAGATAGTTGATAGTCAGACTATTTTTTGATGTACTCAAAGTAGGGATATTGTGAGGACATTCATAGGTACGTTGAAAGGCTACCCCTTATCAGTCGAATAGATCCGTGTATCTTGGACCGGTTGAATGGGTATATTATCTGCTTTGAGCTAAACAAAGTATATTGAAAATTTGGATTTTCATTAGTCCCTGGCAGTAGAAAGATCATACAAGTTATCATATATCCAAAGCACTTTGAGTGATAGTGAGGATTGTCTGATGGATACTATGGCGGTGACATCCCCCATTTTTGAGGCAAGAAACTAAACGCTACAGATGCTGCAGTCATCTATAGCGTTAATTTTTGGTGACAAAATTTGGTTATATTAATGGTATCCATAATATTAGAAGTAGAAAAATATGAAATAATTTTCAACACAGTTCAAATCAAGCCTCCACATTTCATTTAAAGTCATAACTTCAATTTCAGTACACGATCTCAAACGTTGCCCAGGTTCAGATAAAATATATTAATTACAAAATACTCTAAGAGCGACATACGAAGATGCCCATTGGTCAATCAAAGTTATTAAATAGACGGTTACATTTACTATCAATACATTCGTACAACAACTAACATAACATAGCAGATAAAATAGTTATAGTAGATAAAAAGATGCTAAAAACAAATGCAGGAAAAAAGAGTAGAATAAAGAGCATAAGTGAAATAGTTACAGCTATGGGGAAGGAGAAGAATTAAAAATTAAATATATCATGAGAAAATTAAAAATGGGATGAGCAGATTAAAGCCCAAGACAAAACAACATGCAAAAAGAGGGGCAAAAAGGCTACAAAGGATTAAATTCAATATATCCTTTATTATATCCTTTGAATAATATCTTTTATGTTTACTATTATGATATCTTCTATCATTGCTTGGAATATAAGGGGTTTAAATTATCCTGAAAGAATGCTAGACTTAACTAGCTTACTGGGTAGTCATAAACCTAGTATTAGGTGTTTTAGAACATAAACTGAGAGATAGGAAAATTGAGGAATATGTAGTAAAAAAAATTAGTGGCTGGAACATAATTCATAAAAATAGAATGGGGAGGGTAATGGTAGAATTTTAGTATTATGGGACCCTAATATTTGGCAAGTTAAACAATACTTTTTATATTTCAATATGTTCATTATATATGTGTCAATAGAGGGGGGTTACTTATGGAAATTATTTTTATTTATGCTTCTAATAATCAAAATGATAGAAATTTGTTTGGAATCATATTTAATTATTAAACAAAAATATGAAAAGGCCATGGATTTTATTAGGGGATTTTAATACTATCTTACATGCTTTTGAAATAAGAGGAGGAATCCCTATTCCTTCTACAAAATTGGAAAAAATTAATAATTTACTTAGAACAAGTCTAACTGAAACTATTATTTTTGGAAATAAATTTACATGAAAATATGATCTTTTTAGAAATATACACTGTAAATTAGACAGGATTTTTATTAAACCAAGAATTCATAAATCTTTTTCCAAATTTCAGTTGTAATCCTATCCCCTAAGCTTCTAGCGACCATACCCCAATATCAGATAGAGAAGTAATTCAAGCCAATCTTCCTATTTCTATACAGGGCATTGCCCAGTATAGATCTAGTAGGCTTTTACAACAAACTAAAATCAATTTGAAAACTTGGAATAAAAATAAACCAAAATCAGATATTAAGAAAGTGAGAGAGGAATGTGAGAGTTTGCAGAATCTTATAGACAATGATAGCTCAGACTTTTTCTTAATTAACAAATATTTCCAAACTCAGAATAAGCTGGTTAATTCTCTTCACAAGCAAGCCATTAACTTGAGGCAGAAAGCTAAAGTTGACTTGCTTTCTAATGGAGATGAGGCCAACAAATTCTTTTATGCGAAAATGTCAAATATGAAGCATAAAAACAACATTGGGAAATTATATGATATTAATGGTAATATAATAAATGATGCTTCTAGGTTAAAATCAGAAACTATTAGTTATTATGCTGTTGTATATAAGGCTAATAATCTTTTAACTAACTTTTCAATAATAAACATGAATATTTTTTGCACTCTTATAGCCAAGATATCTTACTTGCTCTTGCGAGTATGAAAGAGATTAAGAAAATCGTCTTTAATGCAAATAATGATAAAATTCTGGGACCATATGGGTTTGGGGCAAAATTTTATAAAGTTCATTAGGAAGACATTAAAAATCTTCTATTTGAACCAATAAATGAATTTCAAGTTAATGGTAAATTTTGAAAAGTATAATCATACTCATATTACTTTAGTTCCTAAAATCAAAGTTTCTAACAATCTAGGAGACTATAGGCCAATCTCTTGTTGCAATTATATATATATATATATATATCATTATTGTTGTAATTCTTTGTAATAGATTAAAAATATTTTTAAAAACATATTATTGCTGCAAATCAATCTGCATTTGTTCCAGGAAGACTAATTTTAGAAAATGTTCTTTTAGCACACGAAATGGTAAGAAATTTTAATAATGGTAGTAAGAACAAAATGTGTTTAAAAGTAGACTTACATAAGGCTTTCGATAAAATAAACAGGCATTTTACAATTCATATGTTAAAACAATTAGGTTTTAATGAAAAATTTTGTCATTTGATAAAGGAATGTATTAATAACGTTACTTATTCTATTTTAGTTAATGGTTATCCTAGAGATTTTATTCATAGCAATTGAGGGATTAGGCAAGGTGACCCTCTTTTACCCTATTTATTTGCTATTGCCATGGAATATCTCTCTATTCAATTAGAAATTGAACAGATTAGTGGAAATTTAAAAATAATTAATAGGACAAAACCTAGCATTACTAATTTATTATATACTGATGACTTACTTTTATTTTTACATGCAAATATGGACGGTACTAATACATTGATGAATTTTTTTGGAAAATTGAAGGATTATATTGGCTTGCAAATTAATGAATGCAAAAGTAAAGTTTTTTAGTAAGGAGTGCAATAGGAAATCAAATGTTTTAAATATCTTAAATTTTCAATAGGGTCGCTTGCCAATCAAATACTTAGGGTTGCCATTAAGTTTAAATCAAATCTATGTTTGAGACTGTTCTAGACTTCAAGAATTTTTTTTTTGAATTACCTAGAGAACCAAGCTTCGCTTATAAACTCTAGGGAAGTATGTGCCTGCCAAACACATACTTCGGGTACTTGTTACAGGGTTGTCAGTTTCGGGGCTGGTCTAGCAAGCTACTCTTACTTGCTGATCGACTTGAATTAACGCACTCAATCATCACTGTTATTGTCATGTATTGGATGCAAACTCATAATATTCCAAAAATAGCTATTCAAAAAATTGAGAAAATATGTGCTAATTTTTTACAGAAAGGAAAATTTCATAAAGTAAATTGGAGTACAGTCTGTAAGTCAAAGAAATCAGGAGGCGTGGGTTTGAGAAACTTCAATGATCTAAATGCTGCTTGTAATCTGAAAATTTTCTATAAATTTTTAGAAGGAAAATCATTATGGGCCAAATGGATGAAAGGTAAATATCTCAAAAACAATAATTTTTGGACTGTGCCACTGGAAAATCGTTACTCTTTTATTTGGAAAAATATTTTAAACTGTAGAGAAATTGGACTCAGGTGTCTGGTTAGGCAATTTAATGATGGAAAGCAAACCAGTTTCTGGTTTGATCCATGGATTTATGGAAAATCTTTAGTCAATTTGTTAGGATGGATTAACTTTATCAGTTTGGAAATGTGAATTCCAAGGTTGACTGCATTATTCAAAATCATAAATGGGATACAAATTCGAATTCTGCAGCATCAATATACAAATCAGCAATAGAAAAAATAGAAATCAATCCTAGTATCTCAAAATACAAATGGCAATGGAAATTAAGCTCAGAAGGAAAATTCTCATTCAAAAACACATGGGAAAACAATAAAAGGGTAGAAACAGAAGTGAATTGGCACTCTGTCATATGGAATAAAAGATATTGTCCAAAAATGGCAAGTTCTGCCTATTTAGCAATTTTAAATAGATTGCCTACTAGAGATGGATGTATTAAATGGAATACAAAGGGTGAAACTAAATGCTTGCTTTGTAAAGATGATTCATAAAGCATAGAACATTTATTCTTTGAGTGTGCTTACTCTATGCATATATGCGCTATGGCTAAAGGAAAGCTCAATCTCAATCAATATCAAGCAATGCAAAATATAAGAAGCAGCTCTCAATTAATTAAGGAAAACTTCAAACACAAATCCAAGGAATTCAATTAGGAAAGTATCATTCTCTCGACCACTGTTTATCACATATGGAAAGAAAGAAGCACAAGACTGCATGACAACAAAGAAAAGAGCAGCTTACAACTTTGGAAAGAAATTTAATTAGATTGTCAAATCATTCTTCAGAAATCAAGTAATCAACAATCTCACAAAAACAGCCAGATGCATAAACATTATGAGTTGGATAATTTTGAGGATCTTTTGGAGTTATACTTACAAGGAGGCAAATATAACCATGATGTTCCTCATAGAAGAATTTGTGGTGGCGACAAAGATGATAACAGGTTGCTCAAAGAGGTGGCCAGTTCCAAAATCACATCAGTAAGAGAAATAACATTAGTTGAAATTATGAATGCAGTGATAAAGGTAAAGGTAATGTCTTGCCTTATATGACTAGAATCTACCACTCTAACAGTGCACAGCCAACTGCGAACCATTCTTTTCCATTATAGAAGTTCATAATTCATTAGATATTATTCTCAACTCTAACGGAGGCTTATATAGAAGTAGATTAAACAATATAGTGTATGACTTATCTGTATGGTGTCAAGGAGAGAGTAGTCATCAGGGTAAAATAGAGAACTATGGGACTAAATTGAATAACTCGAATGCTTTCAATCTCAAAGTACTTTCACAGGCGGGTGACGACCATTCACAAGCTCGGGCTTTTAATGTCTGCAAGGGAAGTAACCATGCAATTAATAATAATTTGAATGATAATATTAATAAAAGTTCTAATCTACCTTCTATCTTTTTAGATTTGAGCTGGAACTACCACACGCGCTGCTTAGTGCCTGAGGAGCAATGTGATAGCCCTGATTTTATAAGCAATTTTATGATTTAATTTAGCTTATTCTTGTTTAAATTTTTTTACAGGAAAATAGATAGGGATATAAATTATTTTATAAGTGTATAGTTGCAGCCTAAATGTGTACACAAGAGGGTGCACACACATGCACACACTTTTCTGCAAGATAAAATAGGCAGAAATTAATTTGTAAGTTAGAATAAATAAATTACAAATACATAAGCATGCAGACATGATAATGTCTTTAAAACAAGTTTAGCATAAAGAAAATAAACATAGGTAGGCTGGAATAAATATATGCAGAAGATAGTAAATACTTAAAATTATAAAAAGAAAATAAAAATAAAGACTTAGGCAAGAATAGGCATACATGTATTATACATGTACACCCAACAAATGCTTGCTGAAATAAAAATTAAAATTGCATGGAAATGGTATGAACTTTTGAACAAACACTTTAACCATTTTTAGCAACTCTCTTTGCTTTAGAAAACAGAAATCATGCAAATGACATGACCGGGGTAATCAGGCATATTTTATGAAAATAAAAGCAAGGACCACTTACCCATTTTCTCTAAAAATAAAATGAGAGGCAGATCATAGTTGGTATGGCGAAAAGGACATTGGGCAATTACCTTAAACCCTAGTAGCAGCCATGGTTTATATAAGAAGGCCTGGTGCACTAAGGTTTTTACATTGCTCTGCCTTATAAAAGGAAAAAAAATATAAAACAGAAGTTAGAGGAAAATGTGGAGCACCAGCCATTAGAGTAGGAAGAAGGCAGAAGATCAAAAGAAAAAGAAAAGCTTAGAAAAAAAGGGAATTACGGTGAGTAACCTCACTGGAAACATTGGCAATAAGTCTTGAATATTGAGGCAGCCTGACTAAATTCATATTTTCATTTGTTTGCAAGCTATGTTTGTTTTTATGAATTGGTAACTTTGACTTGTTTTATGATCTGTTTAAATGAAAAACCCCTTTATATTGATTTACCCAGAATGAAATAGCCATGGATTTAATGTTTAAATATGTTTCTCTGTGTTATGATTTAACTTTGAGATGAAGTAGTGAGTATGGGTTTTCTTTATACATTTATTAGTTTAAAACCCAGGATGCTTAATATGGATATATGGTCTAAAAATGAAGGAGGATATGAGGCTGCAACATTGTATTATTGCTTATGTCTCATATCAACAGAAAATAAAAATATAGAGGTGCAATGTATACATGTGCTGAGCCTTTACATTCTATGAACTATCCAATAAATCTTATACTTGTGATTTAGTCAGATTTGAAGATCTACATGGATCTGATTGAATCAGAGGTAGAAAGAAACCAACAGGAAAATTATCTATGACCATATGTTTGTATTAGGACCTATTGAAATTCATAGGAAAAATAACATGTTTAAGAAATCACCTCTGTTGCTATGATAAAGTGCTTGCTTGTGAAAACATGACTTGTTAATCTCTGGATGTACACATGTGACTGAATGTTTTCTTCACTGTTTGAACAAGAGATGCAGAGAGGAATTAACACATTATCAAAAAGGGGAATGACACTTAGTAACTTAACTAAGGACTTGGGATCTTAGGGCTACAAAATATAGCTTGGCAAGGTGAACATTGCAAGCTCACACATGGTATGATTATACCCAAGGGCCTGAGTGTGCTGGGTTAACAGTGAATATGTCCCAGACAGTGTGTGGTTTAACAAAGGGAAAGTAGCTAAAGACCATAAAGAAAAAAAATACTTGATATTGAACATTAGAAATAGGTTCATGTGAAGGCTTGGGTAAAATCCCTGATGGCCAGAAAAATCTGTAGATGAGGAATGATGACTTAATTGATGATTGTGTTGGCTGTTTTAAGGTATTCTATGGATGAATTTTAGATTTGTTTTCTCTGCAATAAGTCATTGAATTATGTATCATTTTGTTGCTGATTACACAGAAATGTGCACAAGAGCAATATTGCATTCCTTTATCTATTTTAAAGTTATTTGAATATGAGAAAAGTTATATAAATTTATGTTTTCAGTTAGATTACTCATACCAGACTAAGTCTGACCCTAGTGTGTTCCATGCACCATTGGGGTGTCTCATGTTTACATGGGGCAGTTCATGGTGGTCTTGCAGGCAAGTAGAGCTTTTCTTGATCAAGCTTGGATGTTTAACTGCTTAGAGATTTTGGATGTTATGTTTAAAGAATTGCTGAAGTTAAATTAGATGTTTATGTTGAATTTGGTCAATCTGTTTTGTTTAAATTTGCTTGAGAAACCAATGTTTTTCTATATACTATTTTGCAAGTATTAAACTTATATGTATCTACTGGAACTCATGTGTTTTGTCTTGCCAATGTGTTAAGGAATGGAGTCTCTGAGTGTTTTTAAATTAATCAATTTAGGATGATAGAAGATCCGAGTTCATAAGGATGTATGGATTGAAGGAATAACCTAGCATTTAACTTTAGAAAATCTATGTTTAAATTGATATGAAAATCTGGCAGAAGAAAGAATTTTGAGTTGCTTTAGAAGTGGTTAAAAATGATATGTACTTTGTTTCATAATAAACGCAAAATGAAAAATGGCTCACCTGACCACTTTATTGAGTCTAGGTTGAGCCAGCACTAAAGAAAAAGAAGAGGTTTAAACTCTATTTTGCAGCAAAGCTTTACAACCCAAAACATAGGGGAGACTCAGTTATTTGGTATAAAAAAAAGAATGAGAACCTGAAATTTCCCAGAGACACACATATGCATAGAAACATGCACACACATGCACAAGCAAGGGCACAGTTACAATAACAAGATTCTGGAAATAATGACAAAATGCTAAGCCTAGAAATATGAAACCAAAATCAAGTAATAATTTAAGTATGCCTAGAAAAAAAAATCTGATTTCTAGAAATTATACTGCTATGTGGGAAATTATTACTTTAACAATTTCCAGACAGATTTCTACTTATAAATTTTATGCTCTGATTCAAGTAGAAAGTAACTTATATATCTTCATATATGTAAGTTTAAGATGATTTAAAACAAACCAATATTTATTGGCTGAAAGAGCCTGGAGAGGAGAAAAATAAGAGAAATTATTATTTTCTTATTTTAGATGACCACTTTACATATGTAATTTTTTTTTAAAGAAAGTGGGTCATCTCAATTTGGTATCAGAGCTATGTTGTTAAATAACATAGCAAAATTTTCGATGAACTTGTTTGTATTGAATGTATGGAAGTGTTGACTGCCTTGGATGCTTTGCTTTGTTAGTGCTTACACTAGCAATATCTATCATGACTAAATAGTGATCGATTAAAATGAGTTAATCTACAGAATATTAGACACAATGGACTAACCCAAGTGTCATATCCATAGAGCTATGGTAGGACCCAGACATCCAAATGTAGGACCAAGTGAACCACCTATGGTGAATATGCAAGAATTCATGAGAGCCATAAGGGATAAAGTAGGCAACAGGCAAGAAAATCCACATGAGGAGCTTTCCAAACTACTCAAGACCTTTACCAATCTTGGAGGCAAAACTTTTGATCGTACAGAAGGGATCATAGGAGTTCAAAATTGGCTCAGAATTTTGGATAGAATCTTTGCAGATATGCACGTTGAAGACCAAAAGAAGAGGCAAATAGCATCCAGACAATTAAGAGGAGCAGCTTTGGATTGGTGGGAGGTTATTATATCTAGAAGGCCTGAAGGAGAGGTGACATGGAATCAATTTAAAAAAATGTTGGAAGGGAGGTTTGTACCTGCATCAGCTAAGGAATCTTTGCTAGAAGAATTCATTAAATTAAGGCAGGGGACTATGAGTGCCACTGAGTACACACAGAAGTTTGAATCATTAGCAAAGTATGGTGCAGTGCTTGTCACAACTAGGGAAGCTAAAAATGGCAGATATATTCAAGGACTGAACCCAAGCCTTAGTAGAGCTATGTTGCCATATAAGGATAGGAAATTTGATCAAGTTTTGGATCTGACATTGAGCATTGAACAACATGATAAGGCCAGAGAAAATTTTAGGGCATTCAAGAATAACCAAAACAAGAAAGGAAAGGGTAAGTTTCACCCTTATGATAAGAAGAAAATAGACATAGCTTCCACCAAGAAACCAGAAGAAGTCAAGGCTACTGAAATTAAGAAAAAGATTACTTGCTATAACTGTGGTCAAGAGGGGCATATGAAGAATAGGTGCACAAATGTTAGGCCGGCATCCTTCAAATGTTACCATTGTGGGAAGGAAGGTCACATAAAGAGGAATTGTCCAGATTTTAAGCAAGGAAAAATAGGAACTTTGAAAGGGAAAGGCAAAGCAACTGAGGGAACAAGTGTTGAGAATCATAGCCAAGTTGAAGGTACTTTGCTTATTCACTCAATACCTTTTACAGTAATGTATGATACTGGGGCTACACATTCATTGGTTTCTCATGATATTGCACAACAATTAAAATTGAATTGTATGATTATTGATAAGCCACTGCTTATTAGAAGTCCTATAGGTAGTTCATGTGTTCCGGGTAAGATGTGTATGCAACTAGAATTAAATATAGGGGGACATGTGTTTAGTTCAGACCTATATCTGTTGCAATATCCTGGCATAGGGATTATTTTAGGGGTTGATTGGTTAAGAGAATATAAGGCTATAATAAATATGGAAACATCTATCATATCATTGAAAATTCCTGAAGACAAAAGTGTAGTTGTTCTTTGTGAGGCAAACAAGAATAGAAATATAGCCAACCTTTTTACACTGTCTAGTGAGAAACACATGCCTGCACTAAAAGAAATCCCATAGTGAATCAATATACTAATGTGTTTGGTGAAGTTAGGGGAGTACCAAACTATAGACCAGTTGAGTTTTCAATTAAATTAATTCCAGGAGTTAACCAATGTAGTTAAAAGGCCAACCAGAATGGGGCCTAAGGAATTGATAGAACTGAAAAAGCAATTGGTTGAACTTGAAGAAAAAGGCTTTATTAGACCTAGTAGCTCATCATGGGGAGCACCAGTAGTCTTTGTTAGGAAACAAGATGGATCCCTCAGGTTATGTATTGATTATAGGGAGTTAAATAAAGTCACAATTAAAAATAAATACCCCTTACCAAGAATTGATGATCTCTTTAATCAATTGAGTGGTGCAAAAATATTTTCTAGACTTGATTTAGCTGCAGGATTTTATCAGATGAAAGTAGAAGAGGAAAGCATAAAATATACTGCCTTTAACACCAGATATGGACTTTATGAATTTTTGGTAATGCCATTTGGCTTGACAAATGCTCCTTCCCATTTTGTTGATTCGATGAATAGGATTTTTAGAGAATACTTGGATAAATTTGTATTGATATTTATTGATGATATACTAATTTATTCTAAGTCAGTTAGAGAGCATGAGAATCACTTGCATATAGTACTCCAGAGACTGAGGCAAGAGGATTTGAAAGCAAAATTTTCAAAATGCACTTTTTGGCAAAAAGAAGTAAATTTTCTAGGTCACATTGTATCAGAAAAAGGAATATCTGTGGATCCAAGTAACGCTGTTGTAGTGCAAGCTTGGAAAAGGCATACTAATGTCACTGAGGTTAGATCATTCATGGGAATGGCTGGTTACTACAGAAGGTTTATAAAAGATTTTGCAAAAATTTCAATCCCATTAACTAGATTGACTAGGAAAAATAAAGTGTTTGCTTGGACTGAGGAATTTGAAAAGGCCTTTGGGAAATTAAAGGAAGCACTAATACAAGCTCCAATACTTAAAGTACCTGAAGAGAATGAAAATTTGGTGGTATATACTGATGCTAGTGGACAAGGGCTTGGGCCAGTATTGATGCAACAACATCAAGTGATAGCTTATGCCTCTAGGCAGTTGAAACCCAATGAGGTAAGATATGCTACCCATGACCTTGAATTGGCTGCTATAGTGTATGCTCTTAAGTTATGGAGACACTACTTGTTAGGGGCAAGGTTTGAAGTTTATACAGACCATAAATCACTTAAATATTTGTTTTCACAAAAAGAATTAAATATGAGGCAGCAAAGGTGGATTGAACTCCTAGCCTCATATGACTTTGAAATATTATACACACCTGGTAAGGCTAATAAAGTAGCATATGCTTTAAGTAGACAATATGCTATTGTAGCTAGATTAATGATAGAAGAATTTAACACTTTATCACTGTTCATTGACTCAGAGGTAGGAAGTGAGAGTGTGGAAAGCATGAGCATATGCAGTGAGAATGTAGAAATGGGAAAATTAAGTTTTATCACTCTGTGGTCAGAATTGAAAAATAAAGTTGTAAAGCTACAAGACCAAGATCCATTTTTATTTGAGAAGAAAACTTAGATATTAAATGGTGAGGCGGTGGAAGGTTTTCAGTTGAATAAACATGGCCATTTGGAGAAAAGAAAAAGAATATGTGTGCTAGTAGTTGATGAGTTGAAACAAGAAATCTTGGATGCTTACCACAAAAGCAGATATACTATACATCCAGGAAGCACAAGAATGTACCATAACCTCAAGAGAGATTATTGGTGGATTGGTATGAAGAGTGCAGTGGCAACTTATGTATCTAAGTGTATAGTTTGTCATCAGGTGAAGGCTGAATATCAAAAACCCTCAGGGATGCTCCAACCTTTGCAGATACCACAGTGGAAATGGGAAGACATATCCATGGATTTTATTGATGGTTTGCCTAGAACTAGTAGGGGAAATGATAGTATTTGGGTAGTGGTTGATAGGCTAACCAAATCAGCCCACTTTATACCAGTGAAGTCCGAAAGGAATGCATGTACACTAGCTCAGTTATTTATTAAGGAAGTAGTCAGATTGCATGGGATACCAAATACTATAGTGAGTGATAGAGATACCATCTTCACTTCAAAATTTTGGCAAAGTTTTCACAAGGCAACGGGGACTGATTTATGCTTAAGCACAGCATACCATCCTCAATCTGATGGTCAAACAGAAATTGTGAATAAATTACTTGAAGACATGTTGAGAGCTTGTGTATTAGATTAGGGAGGAAGCTGGGTGGATCATATCTTTTTAGCTGAATTTGCATACAACAATAGTCACCACAGTAGCATAGGCATGGCACCCTTTGAAGTTCTATATGGAAGACCATGTTTGTCACCCTCAAGTTGGCTTGAATCTGGGGAAAAAGTGGTTTTAGGGCCAAAAAATGTGAAGGAGACTTCAAAGAAAATATCTTTAATTAGAAAAAGAATTGCTTCTGCTCAAGATAGGCAAAAGAAATATGCAGATCAAAGAAGGAAGGCAGTGCAATATGATATTGGAGATTATGTATTTATCAAAATATCACCCATGAAGAAGGTTCTAAGGTTTGGGAAACAAGGAAAGTTAATTCCTAGATACATAGGACCATATAAAATTCTAGAAAGAATAGGAACTGTAGCCAGGAGTTGCCAGAAGAAATGAGAGCAATGCATGATGTTTTTCATGTGTCTCAACTGAGGAGATGGGTTCATGATAAGGAAGCAATCCTAGAATCCACTAAAGATGTACAGATTGATCCCAGAATGAGTTATGAAAAGGAGCCAGTAGGTATAGTTGCCAGAGAAATCAAGAAATTGAGAAACAAAGAAATTAAATTAGTAAAAGTGCAATGGAGTCTTGACTCAAATGATTGTACATGGGAAGTGGAAGATAAAATCAGAAATGATTATCCACAGCTGTTTGTTTGAATGAAAGGTATAATATATAAATACTGATGGATGTTTTGATTGAATAGGTATTGTGAATTTTTGTTTTTATATACATAGAATTTAACCAATTGATTGGTTTGAGAAAGGTATGAGAACAGAAAAATTAATTTTCTGGATCGATGATACTTAAGTTAAGTGTGAAAGAATTGTGGGACATAATTCCTAAAAGGAGGGGTGTATGTGATAGCCCTGATTTTATAAGCAATTTTATGATTTAATTTTTCTTATGCTTGTTTAAAATTTTTTAAACGAAAATAGATAGGGATAGAAACTATTTTAGAAATGTATAGTTGCAGCCTAAATGTGTACACAAGAGGGTGCAAACACTTGCACACACTTTTCTACAAGATAAAATAGCAAAAATTAATTTGTAAGTTAGAATAAATAAATTACAAATACATAGGCATGCAGACATGATTATTGTAGACATGATAATGTCTTTAAAACAAGTTTAGCATAAAGAAAATAAATATAGGCAGGCTGGAATAAATATATGCAGAAGATAGTAAATACTTAAAATTATAAAAAGAAAACAAAAATAAAGACTTAGGCGAGAATAGGCATACATGTATTATACATGTACACCCAACAAATGCTTGCTGAAATAAAAATTAAAATTGCATGGAAATGGTATGAACTTTTGGACAGACACTTTATCCATTTTTAGCAATTCTCTTTGCTTTAGAAAACAGAAATCATGCAAATGACATGACCGGGGTAATAAGGCATATTTTCTGAAAATAAAAGCAAGGACCACTTACCCATTTTCTCTAAAAATAAAAAGAGAGGCAGATCATAGTTGGTAGGGCAAAAAGGACAATGGGTAATTTCCTTAAACCCTAGTAGCAGCCAGGGTTTATATAAGAAGGCCTGGTGCAGTAAGATTTTTACATTGCTCTGCCTTATAAAAGGAAAAAACAATATAAAACAGAAGTTAGAGGAAAATGTGGAGCACCAGCCATTAGAGTAGGAAGAAGGCAGAAGATCAAAAGAAAAAGAAAAGCTTAGAAAAAAAAGGGGAATTAAGGTGAGTAACCTCACTGGAAACATTGGCAATAAGTCCTGAATATTGAGGCAGCCTGACTAAATTCATATTTTCATTTGTTTGCAAGCTATGTTTGTTTTTATGAATTGGTAACTTTGACTTGTTTTATGATCTGTTTAAATAAAAAAACCCCTTTATATTGATTTACCCAGAATGAAATAGCCATGGATTTAATGTTTAAATATGTTTCTCTATGTTATGATTTAACTTTGAGATGAAGTAGTGAGTATGGGTTTTCTTTATACATTTATTAGTTTAAAACCCATGATGCTTAATATGGATATATGGTCTAAAAATGAAGGAGGATATGAGGCTGCAACATTGCATTGTTGCTTATGTCTCATATCAATAGAAAATAAAAATATAGAGGTGCAATGTATACATGTTCTGAGCCTTTACATTCTATGAACTATCCAATAAATCTTATACTTGTGATTTAGTCAGATTTGAAGATCTACATGGATCTGATTGAATCAGAGGTAGAAAGAAACCAACAGGAAAATTATCTATGACCATATGTTTGTATTAGGACCTATTGAAATTCATAGGAAAAATAACATGTTTAAGAAATCACCTCTGTTGCTATGATAAAGTGGTTTCTTGTGAAAACATGACTTGTTAATCTCTGGATGTACACATGTGACTGAATGTTTTCTTCACTGCTTGAACAAGAGATGCAGAGAGGAATTAACACATTATTAAAAAGGGGAGTGACACTTAGTAACTTAATTAAGGACTTGGGATCTTAGGGCTACAAAATTTAGCTTGGCAAGGTGAACATTGCAAGCTCACACATGGTATGATTATACCCAAGGGCCTGAGTGTGCTGGGTTAACAGTGAATATGTCCCAGACAGTGTGTGGTTTAACAAAGGGAAAGTAGCAAAAGACCATAAAGAAGAAAGAAAATACTTGATATTGAACATTATAAATAGATTCATGTGAAGGCTTGGGTAAAATCCCTGATGGCCAGAAAAATCTATAGATGAGGAATGATGACTTAATTGATGATTATGTTGACTGTTTTAAGGTATTCTATGGATGAATGTTAGGTTGTTTTCTCTGCAATAAATCATTGAATTATGTATCATTTTGTTGTGCACTAATGAACATGCACTGGTTACACAGAAATGTGCACAAGAGCAATATTGCATTCCTTTATCTATTTTAAAGTTATTTGAATATGAGAAAAGTTATATAAATTTATGTTTTCAGTTAGATTACTCATACCAGACTAAGTCTGACCCTAGTGTGTTCCATGCACCATTGGGGTGTCTCATGTTTACATGGGGCAGTTCATGGTGGTCTTGCAGGCAAGTAGAGCTTTTCTTGATCAAGCTTGGATGTTTAACTGCTTAGAGATTTTGGATGTTATGTTTAAAGAATTGCTGAAGTTAAATTAGATGTTTATGTTGAATTTGGTCAATCTGTTTTGTTTAAGTTTGCTTGAGAAACCAATGTTTTGCTATATACTATTTTGCAAGTATTAAACTTATATGTATCAACTGAAACTCATGTGTTTTGTCTTGCCAATGTGTTAAGGAATGAAGTCTTTGAGTGTTTTTAAATTAATCTATTTAGGATGATAGAAGATCCGAGTTCATAAGGATGTATGGATTGAAGGAATAACCTAGCATTTAACTTTAGAAAATCTATGTTTAAATTGATATGAAAATCTGGCAGAAGAAAGAATTTTGAGTTGCTTTGGAAATGGTTAAAAAAGTTATGTACTTTGTTTCAGAATAAACGCAAAATGAAAAATGGCTCACCTGACCACTTTATTGTGTCTAGGTTGAGCCAGCACTAAAGAAAAAGAAGAGGTTTAAACTCAATTTTGCAGCAAAGCTTTACAACCCAAAACATAGGGGAAACTCAGTTATTTGGTAAAAAAAAGAATGAGAACCTGAAATTTCCCAGAGACACACATATGCACAGAAACATGCACACACATGCACAAGCAAGGGCACCGTTTTTACAATAACAAGATTCTGGAAATAATGAAAAAATGCTAAGCCTAGAAATATGAAACCAAAATCAAGTGATAATTTAAGTATGCCTAGAAAAAAAATATAAATTTGATTTCTAGAAATTATACTGCTATGTGGGAAATTATTACTTTAACAATTTCCAGACAGATTTCTACTTATAAATTTTATGCTCTGATTCAAGTAGAAAGTAACTAATATATCTTCATATATGTAAGTTTAAGATGATTTAAAACAAACCAATATTTATTGGCCGAAAGATCCTGTAGAGGATAAAAATAAGAGAGATTATTATTATTTTATTTTAGATGACCACTTTACATATGTAATTTTTTTTATAAAGAAAGTGGGTCATCTCAAGCAACAAGACACATACTATTAGAGAAGAAGGGATAATTTATACAGAAGGGTTTTATGCAATATAAGAGTTTTCTTATCTTTTAGAGACAGTCATGAAAGGAGCAGCATCCAAAAGCCAATCTTTGACTGGAAACCAATGTAATTTTTATCTAGAAACCACCATAAAGCGTAGTGAGGAAGCAGGAAGCTCTATTCCTCTCAGCTAGAGTTTTGTCTGCTTTCAGCACTACAAAACAAAGTGAAGTAGCTAGCTTTGAAATCAAGTGAAGCATTATGAAATTTATCGTGGGCTTTCGATCTTCTCTTGTTAAATCTTATCAAATTTGTTCTTTGTCAGAAGTCATTTCAGCAAGCAGATCTGAATTTGAGAGATTTTTTAGCTGCCCTAATTAATTTTTAGGGTTACGATCTTTCTTTATTTTTTAGAGAATGAGGTTTTTGTGCGGTGATGAGTTTATTTGTTGGGTTGTGGTGTGGAGGGTATCATTTACCCAGTTTTACTCTTCTATTATTGGGCCTTAGGCTGTATTTGCCAAGGTTGAATTTTCCAACTTTTCGAAGAAAAAACACAGCACATAATGGTAGTAATAGACTTCTACAATAGTGAGCTTTGCTTTTTGCACATCTTCGGAAGCTTTATTCGTCCAAACCTAATTAACCTATAAAGCACTTAGTCCCGACCTACTAAAATCAAATTTTGAGCAACTAAGAGTTTAAAAGGGAAATATAAATTTCGAGTCATGCTAAAATCCTAGTTTGAATAATAATATGTCACCTCGATTTATATATATTAAGTGACACCAAACCGCTGAGCGGAACGGGTTTTCTTCTCACTAATATTCCCTTAATAATATATCTTTTGCAAATCAATTCCTACAACCAAACTTGTTACAATAACCCATATAAGCAATAATGTGCATGCATGCTACATAAGTAATCATGACTATCCGTCAAATCAGTGGATTATCCATCCCAATGTTCAGTTTCTACAGGACAAATGCAAACCTACATGGCTAACTTAAGCCTACTATATACACTAAATTTTCTAACTAGCTGTTAGAAGAAAACTAGACGGTCCGTCCAAATACACTTATCCTAGTGTTTACCTAACTATTTGTCAAACTCATAGCTTTGCTAGGCTTACAATGAACCTAAGGATTTTGCATGCCAACCTATAACCTATTTTATCTTTATGTATTCCTTCCAGTACGTAAACCTATTTTTTTGTCTTACCCTTGACAAAGCCCTACACGTTGGAATTTTGGACATATATCAGCTAGCAGCTAATAGCTGAAGTACAGAACGCTACTTTATACCAGTCTTATTTGGTTCCCAAATCTTTGAGTCAGTTTTATCTATCACAATCTATTCAAAAGTGATAAGAATAATAATCTCTTTAGTAAAATTCTGGGCTAAATACCATATTCATTTCCTTGAAAACATACTTATTTACAAATGATTTACCACTTGAAATCATACTTTCAAAACAAGGAAAATATAGCCGTTTACTTTATCCAAAATAATTATGCTATGGTATATGCTTTCATAAAGCAATTCTGATGAATTTTGAAACCATGTGAGGTGATCACTTCTCAAAACTATGGGTTATAGAATCAAAACAATATAAGTCCTTATATTGATAAAATGCATTGAGGTCATCATCGATGCGGGTTTTAACCCTTCAAACATACGGCCAAGATAATCAAACCCTATATATTGATAAAGCTCGGCGTCATTATCTCCCTTGGGGTCATCGCCCCTCTTCAATAAAAGTGTTAAAACCTTAAATTATTAGACATAAGTCCATAGAGTCGATAACATATTCATCGCAGTCTATAGAATGTCGACCTTATAAAATGTTAATCTTGGTTTGCATACTTAAAGACTTATATGAATATAGTCAACATAGATAAAATTTGACATTACTGCCTCAATGAAAACAAGCAATATTAATAGGGCCGAAGTGATAATAAGCGGCAAGGATTTAAGTCGACAACAATTAAGTCTGAAGTATTAAAACATGGCATCATATATTGCCGAAACCAGTAATAGCAGCGTAGGCATATAAAGTTGAAGTTAATATATCTTAAGCATGCGGCATCATTACCACCACTATAAATCACTTTGAAACCATTGGACCCAGCAACATTATTGAAAATAGGCAGTATAGTTAAAAGTGCGACATCAATGTATTATGGAAAGCGACCGAGTCCACCTCGAAGTTCATGTCCTCAACCTCGATGCTTCGCTTTCCACTTTGACTAAGCCAATGCATTCCATAGTAACCGAAGTTGATACCCTACGCATTACTCTTGGTCGACGTAGAAGTCCCTAGGTGCAGCATGATGAAAATCGTAATTGCTTCGAAAATTGATTTTTCACAAACAAAAGTAATTTCTTTTAACTAACCTCTTGTATTTGTCAAAATACTATCAGATACAACCTTCTTTACCAAAATCATATCCAGAAAATTACTACGAAGCAGATTTATCATTTCCAAATTACTTAGCAAACCTTGCATTTTATATTAATATTTAAATATAGTAATTAAGCTTTCTATTTCAAATAATTCATATTGAATCATAAACGCTTGGGAAAAAATCCTTAAAAATCCTAATATATCCAATTTGTTATCCTCTTTAACATATAAAATTTCGACGCCAAAAACCTAATTTAAATATATTTAATAATTAAAACTCGAAACAACCCGTTTTCCAACCTTAGGAAATTCACTAAATATTCTAGTTAAATATGAAAATTATGAAATTAAAATCCACTTTCAAAATAATGTTTCTAACATCAAATCAAAATCTCAAGTCATTTGGGTGTAATATGATATGTTTTCAAACTCAAACTTACCAAATAATTTCATAAATAAATTAAATAAATTTACCAATAAGCATATAATCATTCAAACTATCATAATATGGCATAATATAAGCAAAAAAAAATTAGGTTTGAACTTAGAATCAAAATTAACATTCAAAACTTAAGATGCATAATTATTATTCACCTTGAATGGATTAAGAAATTTGATATTTGTATTTTGATTTGATTCCCCTAGTTTTGATCTTGTTATCCTAGCTTATCTTAGCATTGAAGTCCTTGTTAATGCTGGCCCTTGCTCTTATCATTTCTTTTATATTGGATGGAATGAATAAGGGAATGAGAATGGGAGTATATGTTTAAGGAAGGATGCCCCTTTCCTATTTAGCCCTCCTCATATGTTCTTTAATCTTACTTATGTTCTAATTAATTCTATTGGTTAATTAATTAGGCTCGACCCACATTTACTAGATCTCAATCTCCTTCTATTTAACATTATTTTATTTTATTTACCAAATTATATGTCCTAAATAATGTTAATCAAACTTAGAGTTGTTACAGACTCCGCTCCTTAAAGAACTTCATCCTCGAAATTGCGATAAGGTTCACACATCAAACATAACAGCATGGATGTAAAACATACCATCACATAAGTACAGTCTCTCTCATCATCACTCGACTAGACTTTTACTAATCTGACTGTCTTGATCCTTAGCTTTCTCTCATCCTTAGCCATAATAAAAACCGAATGTCTAACTATAGTCATGTCCGGCTCCACTATTAATTCTTCTAATGCAGTTGGAGTTATAGTTGTCTCTGGATCTCGAACACATTTCCTTAGATGAGAAATATGAAAAACATTGTGTACTCTCACCAAACTACTCCGTAACTTTATTCTGTAAGCGAGTTTCTCGATCCTCTCTATGATAGGAAATGGACCTACACATCTTTGTGTCAATTTTTTCATCTTTCCAAACCTTACTACAGCCTTTGTGGGTGATATTTTCACAGAAGCATGACCTTCAACCGAGAATTCTAGTCTTTTCGTCTCTTATCTACATAACTTTTCTGCCTATATTGAGCTTCCTTTATTCTGTCCGAAATCAGCTCAATCTTTTATACAGCTACTCGTACCATATCCGGACCAAGAACTAATTTATCTCCGATCACCAACCAACATAAACTAGTGATTTACACGACCTTCCATTTAAAGCTTGAAAAGATACCTTCATATAGTAGCCTGATAACTATTATTGTAGGAAATTTCAACCAAGTGCAAATGGTATTCCCATGACCCACCAAAACCTAGTACACAAGCCCTCAATAAATCTTCAAGTACTTTATTGACTCTCTTTGTCCACCCATCTATTTGTATGTAATAAGTGGTAATCAACTTATGCTTGGCACCTAATATCTCTTATAGACTCTTCCAGAATTGATTAGTGAACAAATCATTTTTGTCATTGACTATACTACTAGGAATGCATGCAATTTAACAATATTCTTCGTAAAAAACTTAGCCAATCCAAGTGTAGTCCTGATTGACTTAACGAGAATGAAATGTGCACTCTTGGTCAGTCTATCCACTATGACCCATATTGTTTCATTTTCTAGGTTTGATCTTTGCAACCCATCAAATAAAATCCATGGATATTGAATCCCATAAACTAGTGTATCCAAGGGCTGAAGCAATCTACTAGGCCTTTGATGCCCAGCTTTTCTTGTTGGTAATTCAGACACTGTTTTACCCATAAGCTTACATCCCTTTTCATTCCATCCCAGAAGAAACTTCTCTTCATATCCTGATACATCTTAATTCCTACAGGATGAATAGTAAATTTTGATCAATGATAATCCATAAGTACTTCTTTCCTTTGGTCGCCCATGTCTGTAACATATAACCATCTTTTCTTTCCCAACCATTCATTTTGGCCAGGTAAAAATCCTATAAATCATCAATCCCTGTTCCAGCTTCCAATCTTCTAATTCTTTCAACTAGCACTAGGTCATCTCTTTACTTAGAAGCAATTTTTTGATCAATACCAGTCGAACATCCAAACAAGGTAATATTGCAGTACTCTGACTAAAACAGGCAATCGATCTTAACTACAAACTACAAGTAGTCAATGCTTCCAAGTCTTTTCATTCAGACAACATAACTAACACCACATTCCGATGTTTCCTGCTAAGTGCATTTGCAACTTTGTCCCCTTTCCTCGGTGTGTACTTAATTCCAAAATCATAAGCAGCTATAAACTCTAACCATCTTTGTTGTCTCATGTTCAACTCCTTTTGAGAGAATAAAATACCTTAAAGACTTGTAATAAGTATACAACTTGAACCATTCTCCCAAAAGGTAATGTCTCCACACTTTCAAAGAAAATATTATAACAGCCAACTCAAAATCATGAGTTTGATATCAAACTTCATATGGTTTGAGCTTTTCGAAGTATAGGAAATTACTTTATCCCTTTGCATGACATAACTCCTAGTCCTGTTCCATACAAATCAGTATACAACGAAAATTCTTGATTTCCATCCAGAATAATTAACACGGGCATGTTGGTCAATAAATGTTTCAGATCTGGAATGCCTCCTCACATTTATCGGTCCAAACAGACTTCATGTCCTAATTTCTTAGTTTAGTTATCATAAAACACCCTACACCCCTTAATATACTCAAAAGGACACATTAAGAGGCTGGGTGCGTTGTAGGTGTAAGTAAAATTAATAGAGACTAAGATTCACAAGACAAAAATAGGTAAAAACAGCGAAAACTAAAATAATAACTTATTTAAAATAATACTTTCTTAATTACTTCATAAATAAATCAAATATCAAATACAACATCCATATCTCAAAACTCATCGTGTGTTATGAAATAAAAATTCATAGTCCCAAAAATCAGAGTATATAATATCCCTCATAATAATCCAGTACATAGAAAGAGCAAAAGTTGAGAATGGAAGAAATAAAAAGTAGAGAAATTCTCTAAGAAACCGCAAAGAAACTGCAATCTACTGCCCTCTCCTTTGATTGCCTATGGGAGGGGGAAAGGAAAAAATAGAGGAGTGGATCAGACTAAAAGTCTAGTGAATGATAGTGATTACTAGAGTCTTTAAGCAAGATAAAAGTAATAGACTCTACAATAGTTCTAACATAAATAAGGATAACAAAGAAAATTGAAGAGGAATAAAATGGAAATAAGTACGATTAAATATTTCTCAATTTATAGGATAGGTTAACTTTGATTGCTTGCACTTGTCCTTGATTTCTACTTTGATCAGGCTGAATTTCAAATCTTGTACATCCTAATTCTACCCTTTTGATCGGCCTGCTACTGTATAGTACCTTTCTACGACCAACCGCTATATAACTCCCTACATAGCAGCCAATGGTATCTACAAAAGATGCACAGAGCAACTATTGTGGATCTGGATGACATATATAGCTCCCTACATAGAAGGCATTTATTTAATGTGGACCAGATACTATATAATTCTCTACACAGAATGTTACTGTGGACCAAATGACATATATAGCTCATGACACAGAACGCATTGGTGTCTACAAAGACACTCATACTAAGTGCTCGCAACTTATAGCTATTACTGAGCACCTGTATGGAAGTCGCACGTGTAACTACCACCATGCCCATGCTACCTTTTGCTCCACCTATTGGGTCTTCTTATTACCTCAACATCCAGCATAAGTGTGCCCCTCATCCCACTTCAGGCTAACATGGGATCACCGTGTGTCTATAGAATCTATAGGGGAATGCTGTCGGTACTGTCCCTTCATCCATACGATATATAATTGCGCCCCTTATCCAAATCCCCTGTGATTTGGACTTCTATTTGACCAATTTCTACCATTCTTAGCATAAGTGCCTTAGGCTCACCGTTTTTTTCTAATAGGAAATGCTATTTGGTACAAGTCCTACTTTCATCTTTGCTTATCAACTTAGATAAATTATTTTAAATAAGCTTTTATAGTTTATCCTTACGATCTTTGCTTAATAATTTATCCTAAGTCTTAAAATAAGTCTTCTTCGGTTCTATTCCTTATTATAACCTACGTTATAATCTTGCCTATTACTTAACCCAAGGTCTAATGTGAAAATAAGCTTCTTTCATCTTTTACTCTATTTAGTAATAATTCTAGGTTCTAAATATGCCCACTATTTTTAATTAGTCCTATTCTAATTATAATTAGGCATAGTTTCAGTCCAGTTCCATTTATATTACGGTCTTTGAAATTTACATCTATATTCCATTATTTCAGTTTTGTTACAATTTAATCCATATTCGCATTAATCATATTCTAATCCATACATGAAGAAGAAGAAGGAATAAAAGAAAACTGAAAATAAAATAAAATTCAAACCGGAGAAAGGAAATGTAAATGACGTATAAATAATAGGAAATAAACTAAAATACCGTAAATAAATGTAAATAAACGGAAAAGCTACAATTGATATAAATAAACTAAAATTACTAAAAAGAATAGTTGAAAGGAAATAGATTGAAAATAATTCTAAAAACTGTGAATAAACTACTAAAAAGGCTATTCCAAAAATCGTGGTAAAACTACAACTATTGGAAACCCTATTATTTTAAATCACTTAAAGAAATCTTAATATAGTTACAATCACTCATCTCCGGTCCTAAGCTCTTCCTTTGGTCTTCCCATATCCACTTGGAGTTGTAAAATAATTTAATGTACAACGGTTTTCTCCTTTGAAAAAAATTATTCCGTTTTGGGTCCTTCCTATAAAGGTGAACCCAATTGGAGAATACCTAGAATGAGAAAAAGTGTTAGATCTAGGAGTCGATTTATAGGTGTGGCAGTGGATCTTGCACCGTTGGATTTAGAGATTAAATAGCATGAAACCATGTCATAGGCTGAATAGGGGTCATCGGATATAGAAACGGAGGGACCAAATCAGCCAAAACGATGCAAAATAGGTCGATTAGGGGTTCTCGAACGTACGAATGAATGAACGTTCGTTCTCTAGCCGAAAAGCAAAGTGGGTCGACCGGGCGGTCGATCGCCCCCTTGCCCAGGTCAATCGGCCGGTCGACCTGTATATGTATATTGTTTTCAATTTTTCATTTCATGCGTAACTTCTTCATATTGAATTGAATTCTAATGTTCTATACATGGAAATTGACAAGAAAATTACCATGGACGTAATGGTGCAACCCTTGTGGCTCAATTCTAATGATATCACAAATTTATTTTATCATTTCATTAATTCGTTATTTATTTATTATAACTTAAATTTCGAGTTGTTACATTCTCCCCTCCTTAAGAGATTTCGTTCCTGAATTCTCTAAGGATAAAAGAATGGACTAAGTGTTTTCATTCAAGTTCTACAGCCAACTACTCAATCATCAACCATTCATATATTGTTCTTAAGTTATTCAAACACAATTTATGACACTTATGCAATTAGTGTAGTGTCAATGTCCCTAATTAATGCAAAAGATTAGGCAGTCCACTGATTTTGTTGATCTCCTTTTATGCAATCATGTTCGTGCCATGCATCCAAATGAATGCAAAAATTTCCTAATGATAACTGATAATTCTATATGCGTGCTACAAACATCATTCAAATGCAACTATCATGTGATAATCATCCATTTATAGAAACTATGGAAATAAAATAAAAATACGCACACATCCACATGCATATGCTCTGATGTCCTAGTTAGGCCAATCCTTAAGGAATAATAGTGCCTAGTGTACCTATATGCGTCCATAGTATCCACTAGCAAACACTTGCAATCACTAGCATACATCATTCATAACATGTTCGATTAACATGTTTACATCAAATCCTACCATCCATAGGTTAAATCCTAAGTTCTACTATAACAACCCGCATATTTTTCGATTTTTATATTTAAATATTTTATCGATACTCGGAATTTAGTCTGAAAAGCTACTTTTTGCATACGGTCGACTTAGGACTCGGGACCACCCCCGTTGAGTTTAAAATGCCGTTTGCGACCTTTTTGAGTATAAGCTTCGATATGTTTGGAGAAGGTTGATTTTTGCTACCTTTTCACTTAGGGTTTTGGTTTGGGCTGAGCCCACTTATGTATTCAGTCCCAACCCCTCTCCTCCTCATTTACTTCATTTCCAATTCCTAATACTCAAGCTAAAGCATCAATGGTGGGAGAGATTGGAAATTAAAACTCCAAAACCCTAGTTTTTTCTTGCAAATCAACTCTTGCTCCAAACTAATAGAAGAACCCATTGGTAAGCTTCTCTTCTTCTTCTCCAACTCATTCTCTTATCATTTCAGAAATTCCTAAACCTAATTTTGGGAATGTTCTTCTTTTAAAGCTTAGAATCAAGCTTATTGAGTTGGATTTGAAGAGTGGTTGATTCTCCTTTGCTTTCAGGCTTCTTTTTCCAATTTCTTGGGTTCAAAGGTGAGATTTTTATCTCACATCTATGCTTATATTTATCTTCGATTGTTAGGTATGAATTCCTAACACTTATTCGTGTGCAATTGCTTTTGGTTTGGATTGAATTGGTGAATATTCCAATTTTTAGTGTTTTGGGTTCAATTCTTTAAAAATCATAGCTTTGATGTTTGAACATGTTTTTGGTGATGCATCGAGGAGCATATAGGGCCGGGTAGTCGATTGGCATAAACCCTTAGCGTCCGTGCTCGTTCGCTTGTGAATTGGTGGAGGTTGCATATCAATTTATGGGCATCAATTTGCAGAGCATCAGGTTCGGCCGACCGACCCCCTGGTCCGGTCGACCGACCTGCTAGTAAAAGTGCAGTTGCACTTCTCTATTTCTTGTTCGGCCGACCGACCCCCCTGGTTCGGTTGACCGACCTGATGCCCGAGAAGTTTTCAAAATAGGGTTCGGTCGACCGAGCTCTGTAGCCGGCCGACCGACCTGATGCATTTTGCCTATTTTCGCCTAGTCGCGTGAATTTCCAACTTTGATCGATTCGAGTTGTTTCCAAGTTGTTGTTATCATCTATTATGACTTTGATGACTCTTTTTAGGGATTTTTGAATATCCATTTCGATGGATCCTTTATCGATTTCTTTAGATTTTATTCACGTCTTCGTATGTGAATTTTAGTGATTGATTGTTCTTACAATCTTCTTCGTGATTTGTCACTTTAAAAATATAAAGGTTTTCTATACTAGTAGTAAATATCAAAACTCTTTCCTCAAACGATTTCAATACTATTTTAATACCAAATTCGTTTATAGAACCGTTTTCCAATCTATTAGTATATACAAACCTTTACTCACTCGTATGAGAAATCTAATTAAACGACTTAGTAAAACGAGTGGTATGAAACGCTTGCGTTTACTTCGTCGGTTAATTCTTGGACTTGTTCGATTGAATCCCCTGTGACAATTTTATAGTGGAGATCTACAGTTTGTTCGTAAATATTTAAGTTAAGCAAGTGGTTATGGGACATGAAGCTAAACTCATATATTTACTAGCTTAGTGTAATTGACACTTCTCGTTGATCATGACGATCATCTTTGTGATTTAGACTAGCAATGTGCGATGTCTCTTTGTCTGCGAGGGAGACTAAACCCCGTTTTGTGGAGTTTCGACTCAAATTGGTGGGGTAGCAACCCATGGTCTTCGGGCCGTTTGTGGAGCTTCGGCTCAATTTGTGATGGTTAGCAACCATGGAATTAGAGCTCCGTTTGTGATACACGTGTTAGCGAGCTTTATGCTCCCGTTTGTGATAGGCCTCCTCCCTTTGTGATTTCTGGATTTCTGGAGATGATTTCTAGAATTTGTGTTTCACCGTGATTTCCATTGATAAGATTTATCGATATTTGTGCATTGGTGAATTTGTGTGTCATTGACTTTTGTGATTTTTGGATTTCGTGTGTTGAATTCTGGAATTTGTGTGTCATTGACTTTTGTGATTGATATTGATATTATCGTCAATATTTATGGTTTGGTGAACTAAATTAGGAGTATGACGTTTCTGTGATTCTTGTGTAGATTTTGTGACATTGAATAATCCCTTGATGATTTTCAACTGCTTATATATCACAGCTTGGCATTGTGATTATTATGTGTTTAGTCATATCTCTTATTCTATATCGTTTCATCTGATATCTATAGTTAGACTGATCCGTTTATTATTTTCTTATTAAATAATACTCGGGTCAGACTGAGATATTACAAGTGCTTCCTCATGGCTTCCTATCTGGAACCATCTTCTGACTTTTGGCAAACTACTTTAGTTTAGTAGTTTTTGTCGTATACATTTGAGATACAGACTCTATGATGTATACTTATTCTTTTGTCTAGCACTTGTATCTATTCTTTTTGATATTGTGGATCTTGTTAGACCACTACTCTGATGAACACTTTTATGTGTTATATATATTCATATCTATTTCCGCCCTTGTGATATGAATTATCTGTGACTGATTTGTGTTATGTTTATTTCTATATTTGTTTCCGAAGTCCTTTATGGCCACTGTGTAGTAGCTTTGAGTTTGTGTCGGTATGTCGGATTTCCTCTTGAGATGAAAAGTTATATTTTTATCTCGCATATCGCTGCTCGCACAAAGCAATTATACAGATGGTCGCTCCTCAACAGCCTTATTCTCCGTGCTAGTTGACAGCATTACTCCGTAGTGTTCTTGTCTAGTGTGGGTATAGAGGTGGGGTGTCACAGCTTGGTATCAGAGCCAAACATCAGAATAGTGTAGAATAATTTAACAAGGATCATCGTCCTAAGTCCATCTTAGGAGTCGTGCTTTAGGATTTTATTCGGGTCTTCGTACCGTCCTATCCTATTTTCATTTATGATTCCTTGTTTTATCTATCAAGATTGCTTGATATTTATTTTGAGAATAACTTTTCTCCTTCTTTCTTTTCTAAAGGAAGAGAAATGGTTAGTTCTAGCACTCCTAGCGCTGGTCAATCCAGTTGCCCTTCTCTGGGTGGCGCATTCATGTCTGCCCAACAACTTTTGGATCTTGTAAAGAATCAAGAGTTTATCTCTGCTTTGAGTAAGGAACCCGAAATGGTTCTACCTTTGAAACTTGAAGTTTCTTTCAATCAGCTTATGGATGTTACTCTTCTTCATGGAGAGGTTAGTAAATGAAGTGTTTGTGATATTGGGACTTCCAAGAAGAGGCATATTAAGTTCAAGAGCCTTAATCCCAGTAAGAGAGTGAAGAAAACTACTTTTGTAGCAAAGACTCCAATCCCTTATTGTGGAGGATGCTACAATTGTAATTCTAAGGACCACTATGCAAAGGAGTGTCCGGAGCCACTCTTTTGTCGCTATTGCAAAAATACAGGTCACCATATTTTTTTCTGCCCCATACTTCAAAGCAAGAAGAAGGTGGAACAAGAAACTTCGGTAGCTAAGACTCCTACCCCAAGTCATAAACAATGCTACAATTGTGGTTCCACGGACCATTATGTAATTAAGTGCCCGAAATCCCTCTGTTGCCGCTATTGCAAAGGCTCGAGTCATTACTTATCTACATGTCCCAAACTCCCTAGCAAGAGGGAGGGAAAGTTGAGAGTCGTGCAAGCCCCTTGTGACACTTCTCTTGGTCAAGGTATTTCTCATTCAATCCTTGATGACATTTGCTTTGTGATTATCTTGTTCGCGTTCCTTTTGATATGGGTTCCATCTCACTATTTTATATCAAAAGAACTTGTTGATTCTTTTTCTTTAAACATTTATGGGCTTGATGACTTCTTTGAGGATTGTGAATCCGGATTAGTGGATCCGCAACACTCAATTTGTCTTTATTGATGTCGAAATTATTTTATGTGATTTTTCTGCCCGAGCCGATTTTTACTTAGGCTTCGGAATTTACTTTTGTAAGGATTGGCTTAATTATTATGAGGCCATATCTTTTTTTTTTCCATGTGGACTATTCATCTTCGACATTTTCAACCTGTTAAGCAGATTTCTATTTTTCCTTTATAATTTTGATTCCAACTTGATGGCATCATTTTATTCCTTAAGCCCACTTATAAGGAAAGTGTTATTTCTCTCATTCATGTAGTTTGAGAAATTTTCCGGTATTTTTGAGCTTGTCTTAGGATTATCACCTAAGTAATCTTTTGTGTGGTGCTAAGGTCTTTCAGTAAGACCTTACCACCAGTTTTCATTTTGCTACGAGTTGCGGAAGTTAGCATTCCTCTTACCGCATTCCGCACTTGTTATGATTCATATGAATGAATTATTATGTCGTTCAGTTTGTCCAGCTTATTTCATACATTTTAGGTATCGAGCATTCTTTCGAATATCTCGATAACTCCATTTTTGCATTTATTGATTTTGGATGAAAATAGTAATTTAAAAATTTTGCAAATCTTTTTCATAAGATTTATTTATAAGTATAACTGGATTTTTTGTTCTTAAAACGAACAAAGAATATTCTTAGAAGTTTTTGAGAAACTTACTTATCCTATAGAATATGATTTTGTGATTGTATTGCCCATTTAGTGTTTTAAGAATTCTGGTCGACGCGCTTGATCAACGTTATCGGTAAGAATATCCTAAACGCTTTGATGAGACAATCAGACACGATGTATTGACTTGTGAAGTGCAAATTTTTTTAGAAAGATTTTTACATAAAGATAATTGTGATTTTGAAAGTTTTAGCTTTTCGGGAAAGAAGAATATTTAAAAGAACTCTTTTCCAATACTTCCATTCTTGTGATTCCCGATGGGAACCAAGACTTTATCTTTTGCACCAATGCTAATCGTATTGATTTGGATGTCGTTCTCTTGCAAAAGATGACGTGAAGTCACTTGTGCTTCTAAATCAGTAAAAGCCGATTGAGACTAGGTATGCCACTCATGATCTAGTACCCGCGGCTATTGTTTTCGCTTTTAGAATTTGGCATCATCTTATTTGGATGAGAAATTTGTTCTCTACCTCGATCATAAATCTTTGGAATATTTATTTTCTCATAAGGAACTTCATGTTGACTCGAGTTCTAGCATTTTATGATCTTGATATTCTTTTATTCCCGAAAGGGAAATCGTGTTGCCAATGCGTTTAGTCGTAAGCAACAAGTAGTTGTTTCTATGATGATATCCGAATGGAACGATCTCGAGATCTTATCCACTTGTGAGATTCGAGACCACGTATTCGATTTATGCTCATCATTTATTTTATGTAGCCTTGAGGCTCATCCTTCTCTTTTAGACCGCATTCTTGAAGCTCAAAGGCTAGATCCCGAATTGGCTCTTCTTGGCTAAAATATTAAGGGTAAGATTGATATTGAAAGTTTGAAAGACTTTGATATTGATTTTCGTGGCGGCATTCGAAAATTTGGTAGACTTATCGTACCAAATATTGGTGATCTTCGTAAAGATATTTTAGAAGATTCCCACCATTCTAAATTTACCATTCATCCCGGTAGTAGTAAAATATACGTGGATATGAAGCGACTTTATTATTGGGAGGGAATGAAACTTGACATCGCTAACTTCGTTAAGCGTTGCATGACTTGCCAACTCGTTAAGGTCAAGCATCAAAGGCCCGGTGGGCTATTGCATACTTTAGAAATTCCAATTTGGAAGTGGGACAATATTTCCATGGATTTTATAGATGGCCTTCCCCGTTCTCGTACGGGTCATGATAGCTTATGGGTGATTGTTGATAGGCTTACTAAATCTACCCATTTTATTCCTGTTCGGTCTAACCGAACCGTTCCTCTTTTGGCCAAGCTCTTTGTTAAAGAGATTGTTAAATTGCATGGAGTTCCTACTTCTATTGTTAGCGACCGTGATCCATTGTTTACTAGTGGATTTTGGAAGAGTCTTCAAAAAGCTTTGGGAACGAAGCTTAATTTTAGCACCGTTTATCATCCTCAGTCCGATGGACAAACCGAGCGTGTGAATCAAACTCTTGAAGATCTTCTTCGTGCTTGTGTTCTTGATTTTGGTGGAAGTTGGGAAGATCATATTTCTCTTGTTGAATTTTCCTATAATAATAGCTTCCAATCTAGTATTGGTATGGCACCTTTCGAGGCACTCTATGGAAGGCCATGCCGATCTCCTTCTTGTTGGCTTGAGGCCGGAGAGAAGATGGTTTTAGGTCCAGATTTTATTCGTGATTCCACAGAAAAGATTGACCTTATTCGTCATAGGATGAAAGAAGCCCAGAGTAGACAAAAATCCTATGCCGATAACCGAAGAAGGAGGTTAGAATTTTCTGTGGGAGATCTTGTGTTCATTCGTGTTTCACCTATGAAGGGTGTTGTACGTTTCAGTCGATCGGGAAAATTAGCGCTTCGATATATTGGGCCATTTCCTATCACCGAACGTATTGGTTCCGTGGCTTATCGCCTTTTATTACCGGCTCAATTTTCTGCTATCCATGACGTGTTTCACGTTTCTCAACTTCGGAAGTGTCTTCGAGATTCCGATTCTATTCTTGAGCCCAGTGTTGTGGAAGAAATTGAAGTTTCGCCTAATTTAACTTATGAGCAACATCCTATTCGAATTATTGCTTCGGAGGTCAAGCGTCTTCGAAATAAAGATGTTTCGCTTGTGAAAGTTAAATGGTCTTCAAATCCTAAGGATTGTTCTTGGGATTCTAGAGAGTTCATCGAGCGAACACATCCGAACTTACTTTCTCGCGCTCTTTGAGGTGAACTTCTTATTTCAAACTTCTTTTGTGTTGAATATGCTTTTATGGTTGTTACTATATATCTTCTTCTTAAATATTGCGAGGACGCAATTTCTTTGAGGAGGGGAGTCTGTAACAACCCGCATATTTGTCGATTTTTATATTTAAATATTTTATCGATACTCGAAATTTAGTCCGAAAAGCTACTTTTTGCATACGGTCGAATTAGGACTCGGGACCACCCCCATTGAGTTTAAAATGCCATTTGCGACCTTTTTGAGTATAAGCTTCGATATGTTTGGAGAAGGTTGATTTTTGCTACCTTTTCACTTAGGGTTTAGGTTTGGGCTGAGCCCACTTATGTATTCAGTCCCAACCCCTCTCCTCCTCATTTACTTCATTTCCAATTCCTAATACTCAAGCTAAAGCATCAATGGTGGGAGAGATTGGAAATTAAAACTCCAAAACCCTAGTTTTCTCTTGCAAATCAACTCTTGCTCCAAACTAATAGAAGAACCCATTGGTAAGCTTCTCTTCTTCTTCTCCAACTCATTCTCTTATCATTTCAGAAATTCCTAAACCTAATTTTGGGAATGTTCTTCTTTTAAAGCTTAGAATCAAGCTTATTGAGTTGGATTTGAAGAGTGGTTGATTCTCCTTTGCTTTCAGGCTTCTTTTTCCAATTTCTTGGGTTCAAAGGTGAGATTTTTATCTCACATCTATGCTTATATTTATCTTCGATTGTTAGGTATGAATTCCTAACACTTATTCGTGTGCAATTGCTTTTGGTTTGGATTGAATTGGTGAATATTCCAATTTTTAGTGTTTTGGGTTCAATTCTTTAAAAATCATAGCTTTGATGTTTGAACATGTTTTTGGTGATGCATCGAGGAGCATATAGGGCCGGGTAGTCGATTGGCATAAACCCTTAGCGTCCGTGCTCGTTCGCTTGTGAATTGGTGGAGGTTGCATATCAATTTATGGGCATCAATTTGCAGAGCATCAGGTTCGGCCGACCGACCCCCTGGTCCGGTCGACCGACCTGCTAGTAAAAGTGCAGTTGCACATCTCTGTTTCTGGTTCGGCCGACCAACCCCCCTGGTTCGGTCGACCGACCTGATGCCCGAGAAGTTTTCAAAACAGGGTTCGGTCGACCGAGCTCTGTTGTCGGCCGACCGACCTGATGCATTTTGCCTATTTTCGCCTAGTCGTGTGAATTTCCAACTTTGATCGATTCGAGTTGTTTCCTAGTTGTTGTTATCATCTATTATGACTTTGATGACTCTTTTTAGGGATTTTTGAATATCCATTTCGATGGATCCTTTATCGATTTCTTTGGATTTTATTCACGTCTTCGTATGTGAATTTTAGTGATTGATTGTTCTTACAATCTTCTTCGTGATTTGTCACGTTAAAAATATAAAGGTTTTCTATACTAGTAGTAAATATCAAAACTCTTTCCTCAATCGATTTCAATACTATTTTAATACCAAATTCGTTTATAAAACCGTTTTCCAATATATTAGTATATACAAACCTTTACCTCACTCGTGTGAGAAATCTAATTAAACGACTTAGTAAAACGAGTGATATGAAATGCTTGCGTTTACTTCGTCGGTTAATTCTTGGACTTGTTCGATTGAATCCCCTGTGACAATTTTATAGTGGAGATCTGCAGTTTGTTCGTAAATATTTAAGTTAAGCAAGTGGTTATGGGACATGAAGCTAAACTCATATATTTACTAACTTAGTGTAATTGACACTTCTCGTTGATCATGACGATCATCTTTGTGATTTAGACTAGCAATGTGCGATGTCTCTTTGTCTGCGAGGGAGACTAAACCCCATTTTGTGGAGTTTCGACTCAAATTGGTGGGGGTAGCAACCCATGGTCTTCGGGCCGTTTGTGGAGCTTCGGCTCAATTTGTGATGGTTAGCAACCATGGAATTAGTGTTCCGTTTGTGATACACGTGTTGGCGAGCTTTATGCTCCCGTTTGTGATCGGCCTCCCCCCTTTGTGATTTCTGGATTTCTGGAGATGATTTCTAGAATTTGTGTTTCACCAATTTTCATGATTTCCATTTATAAGCTTTATCGATATTTGTGCATTGGTGAATTTGTGTGTCATTGACTTTTGTGATTTCTGGATTTCGTGTGTTGAATTCTGGAATTTGTGTGTCATTGACTTTTGTGATTGACATTGATATTATCGTCAATATTTATGGTTTGGTGAACTAAATTAGGAGTATGACGTTTCTGTGATTCTTGTGTAGATTTTGTGACATTGAATAATCCATTGATGATTTTCAACTGCTTATATATCACAGCTTGGCATTGTGATTATTATGTGTTTAGTCATATCTCTTATTCTATATCGTTTCATCTGATATCTATAGTTAGACTGATCCGTTTATTATTTTCTTATTAAATAATACTCGGGTCGGACTGAGATATTACAGGTGCTTCCTCATGGCTTCCTATCTGGAACCATCTTCTGACTTTTAGCAAACTACTTTAGTTTAGTAGTTTTTGTTGTATACATTTGAGATACAGACTCTATGATGTATACTTATTCTTTTGTCTAGCACTTGTATCTATTCTTTTTGGTATTGTGGATCTTGTTAGACCACTACTCTGATGAACACTTTTATGTGTTATATATATTCATATCTATTTCCGCCCTTGTGATATGAATTATCTGTGACTGATTTGTGTTATGTTTATTTCTATATTTGTTTCCGAAGTCCTTTATGGCCACTGTGTAGTAGCTTTGAGTTTGCGTAGGTATGTCGGATTTCCTCTTGAGATGAAAAGTTATATTTTTATCTGGCATATCGGTGCTCGCACAAAGCAATTATACAGATGGTCGCTCCTCAACAGCCTTATTCTCCGTGCTAGTTGACAGCATTACTCCGTAGTGTTCTTGTCTAGCGTGGGTATAGAGGTAGGGCGTCACATCTACCCTCCCAAAAGATAATAAAGGGAAGAACCTAAAGGAATTTTAAAACCTATTATTAAAGAGACATGGATATGAGATATGAATTTTCTCCTAGACAAATTAGTCTTCTCCGAAATCTCTTTGACCATGTTAGAACCAAGAAGCAACCTTTCCGTATACTCCAAGCAATATGAAGACATCTTACATGGCCTTTCCAACAAGAGCTTCAAAAGGTGCCCTTCTAATGCTAGCTTAAAAAATATTGCCATATGAATTGCACTAAAGAAAGATGTTTTTCCCAAGTTTTTCCAAAATCAAGAATATTCATTCTCAACCACGCTTGTCTTACTGACCTACTGATCTCATTTTAATGTTCTTTATGAATCGACATTCCTTGGTTCTTACTAGCATCCTATACACTTTAAGAAAACGCCCATTATTACTTCTAAAATTAATACTGCTATCTCCTTACACCTTTTCCGTTACTCCTAGGAAATGATTCTTACCTACTCCACATTTAAGAATTTTGTTTGGTATTTATCACCTAGTTTTGAAAAATAAAGTTTCTAAAAATTTTATAATCTCAAATCTCAAAATTTTTGTCTTTAAAAGTGTTATCTTTTCCGTTTCTATTAATTTCAAAAATACTTGGTCACTTGATATTATTTCCCAAACTTAGAGGGAAAAGCTTCCAATTTTTTTTAAGTGTAAAATTTATATCTCTCTTTCTTTTAAATAATTTTACAATTTTTTATAATTTGAATTTTCAAATTTTACATTTATTAAGTATTTATTTCAAAAACTTATTTACTTTTCACCAAACCATTTTGTTTTAAAGTATCTTTAAAATATCATTTGCGGTTTTTAAAACAGCTTCTTATTACACCTAATAGTTTCATTATATAAAAACCAACTTAAATTCCACACATCCTTCAAAAACCTCATGTTTAGTTATCAACAATGGAAATTTCCAATTCCAACAATTACAAAAAATTTCAACATTTTTAAACTTTGAAAATTTCATTTTATTAGGCTTGGCATAAAGTTGGTCTTCCTACTTGCTATCCTCGGAGTACTTTTCCAATACTAAAGGTTTTTACTCCTATTCCCTTTGTATACTCATATTTATTCTAAGGCATCACCGTCAAATCCACTTGTCTAGGATAATTATAATTTCTATAATTACCTATATATGAACTTTCTTCTCTGCTTATCTACTGAATTTTATTGTATATCTCTAACTTTGACTACCTCTCTTTGGATTTCCACAAAATCGTCCCTTTAATCCCTACCATGTGTAGACATTTTCTATACCCCAGTAAACGCACTTTAAAAGTGATGCTTCAAGAACTCTGCTCTCAACTAATGAACAAAAAGCGTACAAAGAACCTCCTATAGATGAATAATATGCTCCTCCATACTTCTTGGAAAATACCAAAATGTCGACAACGAATACCACCACGACCTTTATTTTAGGATATCTCCAAAAACATGGTTCATCAAATCTATAGAATAGGCTGGGACATTGGTTAGCCCAAAAGTCATGACTAACCACTCAAAGAATCCGTTTGGAGCGGTCGTATCGATGTTATCATTAGCAACCCCAAGCTGATGAAATCCAGTGGCTAAATCAAGCTAGGAGGATACTAAAGAGCTAACTAACTGGTTTAAAAGATCATCTATCCTAGAGGGTGGATAATGATTCTTCTTTGTGAGCTTATCCAATTCTCTATAGTCAATGCAAAGTCGAAGAGAACCACTTGCTTTGGTAGCGAAGACAACTAGCGCTCCCTATTCCGATATGTCCCTTATTATGAAACCTTTCTCCAAAGCTCACGGATTTGCTTGCCCAATTCCTTCCTTTTCCTAAGCACCATGTGCCCTAGGGGTATTGCTACTGGCTAGTCAAATAAATCTTGAAGTCTATCTCTCTCTTAGGGGGTAGTCCCCTAACCTCCTCAAAGGAGTCTGGAAAATTTTCCGATGACAGGAACCGAATCTAACTCTGATGATGATGAATCGAGGGAATAAAGGAAGCTAAACATTACTGACTCTTGTGGGTCATAAGGAATCTCGAGAGTCCTACTGATGCATGTCTCTAGTCTAATGACTCGCCTTCCGCAATCTAATATAGATCCATATGTAGATGGCGAATCCATTCCCAAAACCATCCCATACCCTAAAAATCCTAAAATATAGGCGTTATAGTCAAATTCTACGCCTAGGATATAAATTTTCAAAATCTATAAACCATAGACAAGAGTGTCGATCCTTCCATGGGGTCTGAAATAACAATGGGGTCTACTACTAAAGAGATGTCTAATTGCAAACAATCTACCAAAGAACTAGAGATGAAAGATTGATCGAAAAGAGTTTGAATGAAAAAATCAGAAATAGAAACCAAATTTTCCTACCTCGATGCGATCCGCTGTTGAAAGGTGTTGCATCCAAAGCCTGAATCTATGCTGTAGGTGCTCTCTTGCGTAATGACCAGTCATTCTACAATGGTTACATCTCTCACTTTTCTTGATTTGCTTCAGAGGGCCTTCCCTTTTCTCTTATCCTTCTATCCTTTCCACCATGGCTTATTAGAGCTTGTAGGAACCGCCTTAAATTCTTCTTCCAGCTGCCAAAATATAGGTTGACCACTCTGTCGGTCCTCCAAACCTAACATTCTAAACTTTCGCTTCATATCTTACAACCTAGCCTATGTCTGCTTAAAATCGTTCGTGCCAGAAAACGTTCCACTATTTACGGTAGTGAAGGCCTTGCATAGCTGAGAAAAATTGGCTGGCGTAGGCGGAGTAAATGGATTTCCACCTACCGGTGTTGTATTGGGCGCTTGTAACAACCGTGATTTCATTACCGTCGTAATAAAAATTGAAAATAGAAATTTTAAATTGAGTTTTGGAAAGAAAAAAAATCTGCAGTGCACCAATATGTAAAGTCAGTTGCCAATTTGCTTGTTGCATTTAACAGGTTGCGTTATATTTTGCCTTTCACATGTTACACGTATTGGTCCATATTGTAAAGCAAATTGGAACACATTTTTGCCTTGCTGTAAACACATGCATTTATATAAAGAAAATTGAAACTTTGGTTGTCGCTAAAGTTATAAAGCATAGTGAACACTTTGCTATCTCAAAAGTTTGGAATCTTTGAAAGTGTTGTTATCATTGTTTTATTTGCAGTGAATTCTTTTCTCACTTTATACACGTCTACATTTAAGGCATATGTACAATGCAAGCCAACACACTCATTCCTTTGACTTGTGCAAAATGAAAACGAGAAAAGTAGCTACATCTTCCTTTTGTTCATTCATTTCCAATAGCTCAGCAAGCATTAATGGCAGATCTAAATCTAGCTTCAGGTGGTTCTGGTTGATAACAATTTTTAAAGCAAATTTTTGGTGAGTTTTGAACTCACATTTTTAATTTAAATACAATGCTGCCTGTTTTGATTTCTGAAAATTTTTCTAGTGCAATATTTATAGTTCATTTGAGTGCATGGTCACCATTTTTCCAGTAAAGTGAGAACTTAAATTCAGTTTACAAGTCACTTTTGTGTTTGCGTTGAAAATGAGATCCAAATACATTTGTATTCATTACATTTGTGTGTGTAGAGTAGCAACGTATTTCACTAAGTGTGTAAAGTCATCTTATATTCAATATATTGTGTATATGATGTTTATGTGCGTGTTTATAATATGGTCAGTTTCATTTGTGGCCAAAAAGGTTTTGCAATATGATGAGTTCAGGCCTAGATTTGGTTTGCACCATTTGCTTGAAAATAGCGTTTGTGTTCAGGCACTCATTTTGGTTACGTGTGTTTATATGAGATGCTTGAAAAACCCAGTCCCAAGTCTTTTCTTTTTATTTATTTTGTTCACTTCATTTGAGTATATATACACCTTGCATGCGTATCAAGTTTTGCAGAGTGTGATAAATTAAAATATACAAAAATAGGGTTCTGATAGATAATGCAATGCACGAAACCATTTTGCCAAGTCCAAGCCTTTTATTTTATGCGTGCGTGAAACATGCATGGCCAGGTCACATTTTTATTCCCTCATTTTATACGTGTACAGATCATTGTGTGCATGCATAGTGAGTTATTAAGTGCATTTCATGAAAATAAAGTGACAGGTCATGTAACAACCTGCATATTTAACGGTTATATATTTAAATATTTCATTTAAATATAGTCTCATTAGTTGGATTTTTGGATCCGAAATGTTCTGATGTTTATACAGTACTGGGCACGTGCAAATTTTCTGATGTTTCATTGATATGTATATTCCCTAGGTATCGCCCTTCGGTGTTGGTCATTTTGAGTCGCACGATATACAGCGGTTACCTTGCGGAACTTATGTTACCTTCATTGGTATTTGTTATTTTCCTTTTTGGATTGTTTTGGGATATTCATATCCTTTGTTTATTGTGTTGCCGATGATATGAGGCTTGTCTTGTTATGATATGATTCATCTTTTGTTAGATGATTGTGTTATCTCTTTTAGAGATATCTGTTATACTTTGTGACCTTGCAGGTTATTGTTTTTCAGTTTATCTAACTGATTTGTTTAGCTAGGCTGACCCGTGTATTTTATACTTGGGTCAGACCGAGATGTTTCAGGTTAGGTGCTTTTGGACTTAGCCTATTTTGCTTCCGCATGGACTATTCAGCTTGTTCCTTTTTGTCATAGCTTTTTGTGTAGTCCTATTTTGTTGTAACTCTGATATATGTATTCTTGTGAACTCGTCTGTATATTGTGGTTTGCTATACCACTTGACATGTATCAGTTTGTATACTCTGTATGTATCAGTATATATGTATATGATGATCTACTGTTCTGTGATGTATATTACATTTGAGTTGTTATATTCTGTTCTGATAGATCCTTCAACCACATATGGTTTTGTTTTAAGTATTCATTGGATATGTCGACCTGCTTGGTATGTCTATTATCGATGTATTCAATAGATAGTTAGAGCAAGGCTATAGATGGTCGCTCCTAACCAGCCTTATTCTCCATGTTAGTTGACGGCATTACCCTGTAGTGTCCTTGGCTAACGTGGGTATAGAGGTGGGGCGTCACAGCTTGGTATCAGAGCAAGATTCAGAACAAAATATGATAAACACAGAATATATGCACATATTACGATACATCAAAGTGTAATAAGTGATACAAATCTTTGAACCAACGTGCCTCTATATTCCTTCTGTGCCTTTGGTGGTAGATAGAATGTGGGAATACGTCTAGGAATGCATTTTTGTTCTGTAGTATTCCATATTTGGATTGGTGGTATCTACCTTGTGAATAATCTTGTTCTTATCTTACTTTCAGCGTATGGCTGGAAGAGGCAGGGGACGACATTCGGATGTTGGGCAATCCAGTGGCTCACATCCGGATGGCGTTTATATGTCTGCCGATCAGTTTTTGGAATTGTTTAGGAGCACTCAGCCTCCAGTTCCTCCTCGAGTATCTCCACCTCGCAAGTCTGCCTTTGCACGTATGTGCAGTGATTTTGCTCATCTTGGGGGAAAGCCGTTTAAGGGCTCCGAGTCTGTTCTTGAAGTTCAAGCTTGGCTTCGCACGTTCGAGAGTATCTTCTCTCGCATGGATCTTTCTGACCATGATATAGTTCTTGTAACTTCTAGCTTATTACAAGAGCGTGCTCTTGATTGGTATGAGCTTCTTGTAGCCAAAATTGATGAGTCTACTCTTTCTTGGACTCAGTTTCGGGGACGATTCGAACTCAAGTTCATTCCTGAATCTGAAAAAGTTTTATTGACCCGTCGCTTCCTTGAGTTGAAGTAAGGAAAATCCTCTATTTCTGAGTACGTTGCATCATTTGAGGCTTTATCTAACTATGGTCTTGAATTTATTAGCACTTCTTATAAGAAGAATTTGAAGTTTGTTTCTAGTCTTAAGAAATATCTTAAGAAGTTTTCGTTGCTCCAGCTTAAGCTTTCTTTTGAGGAGTTGGTGGATTCTGCCCTTCATCTTGAAACCGTCGAGAAGGAGTGTGATAGTGGTGAGAATGTTGAGGTTTCCAAGAACCCCAATAAGAGGCTGTTTCCATTTCAAAATCCAGGTCTTTTCCTTCTAAGAAGAAGAAGACTGGTGGTTCTAGTTCTCAGCCTCAGCCTTCTGGAACACCTTTCATTCAGAAGTGTTTCAATTGTGGTTCTCCTGATCATATGATTCGAGCTTGTTCTAAGCCTCTCTTCTGCCGCTATTGCAAGAAGGAAGGTCATCATGTTTCCACTTTCCCTACTGTTCCGGCTGGTGCCAATTCTAGCAAACTTTATGATGCTAAGGCTTCTGAAGGTTCTTCTCAGCCCAAAGGTATATCTCCATCTATTTTGGAAGGTTCTATTTTATTTCATGATCATAGTACTCGAGTTCTTTTCGATACGGGTGCTTCATACTCTTTCGTATCAAAAAAGCTCGTTGATGGGTTATCTTTGGATGTTTCTTGTTTGGTTACTTCTTTAAGGATTGTGAATCCTATTTGGGGATCCGCGACCCTTAGTATGCTTTGTGATGATGTTGAGATTGTTTTATGTGGCTTTTCTTTTCGTGCGAATCTGCACGTTATTTCTTGTCTGGGATTTGATATGATTTTGGGAATGGACTGGCTAGTGAGATACGATGCCAGGATTATTTGTTCAGAGAGGATTTTATATCTTCGACATCCGGATTCACCTACTCAGCTATCACTTGTTCTTTGGAATGTGGATAATTCCGAAATGGCTTTACATTCTCTTGATTCTCGAGATGATGATGATATATCTCGTATTCCTATTGCTTGTGACTTTTCTGATGTTTTTGAACCTATTCGGATTTGCCACCCAAGCGGGCAATTGAGTTCCGTATTGATCTCATTCCAGGCACGCAGCCAGTTAGTCGTCCTCCCAGGAGGATGTCTACAAGGGAAAATGAGGAACTCAAGAAGCAGCTTTTAGAGCTTGAGTCCAAGCAGTTGATTCAGTCTAGTTTTTCTCCATGGGGATCCGCGGTCGTTTTCGTGAAGAAGTCTGATGGAACTCTCAAGCTTTGCATTGACTATCGCAAGCTTAAGGAGTTAACCATCAGGAATAGGTATCCATTGCTTAGGATCGATGATATGTTCGATTTATTGAGTGGTGCTAAGGTCTTTTCTCAGCTTGACCTTGCCACAGGTTTTCATCCGTTACGAGTCGCGGAGGATAGCATACCTCTTACCGCTTTCTGCATTCGTTATGGTTCTTTTGAGTGGCTCGTTACGCCGTTCGGTTTGACGAACGCTCCTGCTTTCTTTGTGGATCTCATGAATCGAGTATTCTGAGAATATCTCGATAAGTTCGTCCTTGTGTTTATTGATGACATCCTTATTAATTCTTAGTTTGAAGCTGAGCATGCTAATCACTTAAGAATTGTCTTGAGTACTCTCCGTCACCATCAGCTTAGAGCCAAATTCTCCAAGTGCCTTTATGGGAGAATAAGGTTAAGTTCTTAGGCCATGTTGTATCTTCCGATGGCATTTCTGTCGATCCCTCAAAGATCGAAGCCATCTAGAATTGGAAGAGGCCTGAGAATGTGCATAAGATTCATAGTTTCCTTGGATTGGCGGGTTATTATCGTCGGTTCATTAAGGATTTTTCCCGTGTCGTGCTTCCTCTCACCAGCCTTACTCGGAAAGGCATTCATTTTATTTGGTCCGACGAGTGTGAAGCTTCCTTTCAGACATTAAAGGAACTTCTCACTAATGCTCCTATTCTTGTGGTTCCCGAGGGGAATCATGATCTTGTTGTCTACACCGATGCTTGTGGTAGTGGTCTCGGTGCAGTTCTTATGCAGAAGGATCGGGTAGTTGCTTATCCTTCTAGGCAACTGCATCCGAATGAAGTTCACTATGCCACTCATGATCTTGAGTTAACCGCCATTGTCTTTGCCTTGAAGATTTGGCGACACTATTTATTGGGCGAGCGCTTCGTTCTCTTTACCGATCATAAATCCTTGAAGTATTTGTTCACTCAGAAGGAACTCAATATGAGACAACAGCATTGGCTTGAGTTTCTTGCTTCCTATGACTTCGATATCCAGTATACCCCTGGTAAGGGTAATCGTGTTGCTGATGCGCTTAGTCGCAAACATTCGGCTGTTGTTTCTATGATGCTTGCCGAATGGGATGTTCTTAAGACTCTATCTTTTTGTGAAATTTGTGATCGAGGTTCATTTTCTGATTCTCCTATTATATTATTTAGTTTGGGGGCTCGACCCATTTTGCTGGATCGTATTGCCGATGCTCAGCGGCGTTATCCTGATTTGTTGCATCTTGTTCAGCCTTGTGAGTCTGGATCCTGTAATGAGACGTTGCGGGATTTCAGCATTGATTCTCATGGGTGTCTTCGTAAGAAGAACTGTCTTTTTGTGCCATCTAATTTTGCACTTAGACATGACATTCTTGATGACTGTCATCGTTCTAAGTATACCATTCATCCTAGTAGTTGTAAGATGTATGTCGATATGCATCGTCTTTATTATTGGGAAGGCATGAAGCGCGATGTGGTGAGTTATGTGGATAATTGCATAACCTTTCAGCGTATTAAGGCCGAACATCAGCGTCCTTCGGGTCTTCTTCAGCCTCTAGAGATTCCATTGTGGAAATGGGATCAGATTTTTATGGATTTCATTGACGGCCTACCCCGTTCGAGATTAGGCCATTCTAGTATCTGGGTTATTGTTGATCGCCTCACCAAGTCTGCTCATTTTATTCCTATTAAGTCTAATAGGACTGCTTCACATTTGGCTAAGTTGTATGTCAAGGAAATCGTGAGACTTCACGGTGTTCCTAGTTCTATTGTGAGTGACCGTGATCCTTTATTCACGAGACATTTTTGGCAGAGTCTTCAGTAATCTTTGGGAACAAAGCTTAATTTTAGTACAGCTTATCATTCGCAGTCTGACGGACTGACTGAACGGGTGAATCGTATCTTGGAAGATCTTCTCCGTATTTGTATTTTTGATTTTGGTGGTAGTTGGGAGGATCATCTACCTCTTGTAGAGTTCTCCTACAACAATAGTTTTCAGTCTAGTTTCGGTATGGCTCCTTTCGAAGCCTTATACGGAAGCCCATGTCGATCACCTTCTTGTTAGTTGGAATCTGGGGACAAGCTTATTCTTGGCCCAGATTTTGTTCGTATTCTTCTGAGAAGATTGGTCTTATTCGGTTGAGAATGAAAGAGGCACAGAGCCGCCAGAAATCCTACGTAGACAACCGTAGGAAGCCCCTCGAGTTCTCGATTGGTGATCTTGTTTTTATTCGTGTTTCTCCTTTGAAGGGGGTTATGCATTTCAGTACGACTGGGAAATTGGCTCCTCGCTTTATAGGACCATTTCCTATTACTGAACGTATTGGCCCTGTAGCTTATAAAGTTTCACTTCCTGCTCATTTATCTGGCATTCATGACGTGTTTCACGTCTCTCAACTTCGGAAGTGTCTTTGGAAGTCGGATTCTGTTATCGCTTCTCCTGATTTGCAAGAGCTTGAGGTCTCACCAGACTTATCTATTGTACAGCAACCTATTCGCGTACTTGACACGGAGGTGCGATACCTTCGAAACAAGGACGTGCCTCTCGTTAAAGTTCAATGGTCCGCTAGCCCTAATGACTATACCTGGGAAACCAGAGAGTTTATCGAGCGATCTTATCCGGGTTTTCTATCTTTGCTTGGCAACGGTGAGAATATCTTTTCATCTCAAGCTTATTTCCTTTTCTTTTGAATGATGTATGTATGTTGTTGTTACAAATATCGTCTCTAGGAATTGCGGGGACGCAATTTTGTAAGGAGGGGAGATCTGTAACAACCCACATATTTAACGGTTATATATTTAAATATTTCATTTAAATATAGCGTCGTTAGTCGGATTTTTGGATCTGAAATGTTACTTTTGCAAACGGCCGAATTAGGACTCGAAACCACTTCCATTTAGTTCGAAATAGCGTTTGCGATCTTTTTGAGTATAACCTTTGATATGTTTGGAGTAAGTTGAATTTTGCTACTTTTTCTAGTTGGGTTTGGGGTTTGGATTCAGCCCACTAGCTAACTAAATACCCTAACTCATCCCTCTCCTTCCATTCACTCATTTTCCATTCTTAAACTCAAGCTAAAACTGAAAATTGGATAAAGGAAGAAGAATTAGAAATTCCAAGCCCTAGTTTTTCTTGTAAACTTGAATTCTTGCTCCAAAATCAAAGTGAAGTTATTGGTAAGCCCTATCTTCCTCTTCTCCAACTCTTTCTCTCTTTAGTTTCAGAAATTCCTAAACTTAAACTTAGGAAAATACTTGTTTTGATCTTAGATTGAGGCTAGTAGAGTTGAAGTGGGGAGTGGTTGGTCTTCTCCTTGCACTTGAGCTTCTTCTTCTTTGTTTGTGAGTTAAAAGGTGAGATTTTATCTCACATCTATGCTTATATCTATCTTTGATTGTTGGGCATGAATTCCTAACACTTGTTCATGTGCACTTGCTTTTGGTTTGGATTGAATTGGTGAATATCCAAATTTTTAGTTTTTTGGGTTTAATTCTTTAAAGATCCTAACTTTGATGTTTGAACATGTTTTTGGTGGCGAATCGGAGAGCCAATGGAGCTGGGGTATCGATTGGCAATGGCTCCTTAGGTCCATTGCTCGACCGGTTGCGTTTTGGGAGAGTTTGCACTTCGATGAAAAAGGGCAGGAATTGCAGAAATTTGCAGTTCGGCCGACCGAACCCCATGGGTCGGTCGACCGAACTGGAGCCCGAAACATTCTGGGCTATTTCGGTCGGCCAACTCAGGAAGTCCGGTCAATCGACCTACTCCTGTTTCCCTGTTTGCCTTGTGCGCCTATTTGTTTGTGATTCCAACTTTTATCGATCTAAGTTGATTCCAATTAGTGTTTATGCATATTTGACCTTGATGATTCCCTTTTGACTTCATCCATGGGTTTTTATAAAATAATCTTTTAAATTGTATTAAAAGCTTGCTTCTCTAATTTATAAATTCTATTTAAGACGCACACACACAATTTCGCACTTCGAGCGGAGTGGAAGGGAGATTAAATGGTTAGGTAAAACACGGACCATGAATCCATGCGTTTATCTTTCCGATTAATCCCCGACCTATTCGATTGATCGTTTTGGCCTTTTAGTCTGGTTTACCGATGAGATGAGGTAAACTTTGTATTGCTTTGAGTGTGAAATTAACTAACGGATAGTAAACTGTTTAGTGCGAATGAGTGGTTATGGGACTCACGTTACCACTTTTCGGATTCCTTTTTGAGAGTTATGACACATTCTGCCAGTTAGTGGTGTCCAGTACTGGGCTTTCGGACCTTCACCACAACGGTTCGTTGCCTTCGGGTGTGTAGCCTTCGGGTTTGTACCTTCAGGTTTGTTGCCTTTGGGATAGTGTCTTCGGACTGTCTCCTTCAGGTTTGTTGCCTTCGGGTATGTTGCCTTCGGGTATGTTGCCTTAGGGTTTGTACCTTTGGGTTTGTGCCTTCGGGTTTGTTGCCCTATTGTATCGCTTTCGGAGTTGTTCATTCGTCACCGCCGGAGTGATATTGGGTTTGGAGTCTTCGGGATCATGGATCCTTGTTTATACAGTACTGGGCACGTGCAAATTTTCTGATGTTTCATTGATATGTATATTCCCTAGGTATCGCCCTTCGGTGTTGGTCTTTTTGAGTCGCACGATATATAGCGGTTACCTTGGGGAACTTGTGTTACCTTCATTGGTTTTTGTTATTTGCCCTTTTGGCTTGTTTTGGGATATTCATATCCTTTGTTTATTGTGTTGCCGATGATATGAGGCTTGTCTTGTTATGATATGATTCATCTTTTGTTAGATGATTGTGTTATCTCTTTTATAGCTATTTGTTTTACTTTGTGACCTTGCAGGTTATTGTTGTTCAGTTTATCTAACTGATTTGTTTAGATAGACTGACCCGTGTATTTTATACTCGGGTCAGACCGAGATGTTTCAGGTTAGGTGCTTTTGGACTTAGCCTATTTTGCTTCCGCATGGACTATCCAGCTTTTTCCTTTTTGTTAAAGCTTTTTGTGTTGTCCTTTTTGTTGTAACTCTGATATATGTATTCTTTTGGATTCGTCTGTATATTGTGGTTTGCTATACCACTTGATGTGTATCAGTTTGTATACTCTGTTATGTATCAGTATATGTGTATATGATGATCTACTATTCTATGATGTATATTACATTTGAGTTGTTATATTTTGTTCTGATAGATCCTCCAACCACCTATGGTTTTGTTTTAAGTATTCATTGGATATGTCGACCTGCTTGGTATGTCTATTGTCGATGTATTCAATAGATAGTTAGAGCAAGGCTATAGATGGTCGCTCCTAACCAGCCTTATTCTCCGTGTAAGTTGACGGCATTACCCTGTAGTGTCCTTGGCTAACGTGGGTATAGAGGTGGGGCGTCACAGGTCATTCATTATTTTGTAAACCACTTTTGTGTATAACAGGCCATCACATTTTTACATGTAAAGCATGTAGTGCTAAAGCTATCATCCACGTGTATGCGTGTGTAGAGTCCAGATGCATTCGTGTTTGTTGCATTGTTTCACTGCGTGCATGCATCTAGTTGTAGCACGAAATAATCATATTTGTAGCAAATTAATGAATGGCAAGTATGCGTGTAGTGTAACCAAGCCCAGACCACCCTTATTTTCAATTTACACACGCAAATGCATGTTAAGGAACTCGAAAATTTTCCAGGTCATACTAATTTGCAAATTTTTTGTGCATTTGCAAAAGTGCGTTCATGTTCTTTTGTGTTGAAGTTCATATTTGCTTAACACGTTTGTACAGGTCACTAGTATATATAACTGCGTGCATGCATCTAATTCTAGTACAAAATATTCATATTGAGCGTGTCATATTGCATGCAAAGGCCTGGTTACATTTTTAAAAACATTTGATTGCGTGCATGTAGTTTGAGTTCCACGTCATTTATTTTCATTTACATCATACCTGCGTGCAAAAAGTTAGAGTCCCATATTACATTCTTTTGCATCAATTATGTAAGTGCATGCTATACTCAAATACTAGTCACGTTATACCTTTGAAATTATTTATACGTATACATGAACTCGAAATCTTTGTTGCGTGCAAGTTGGATTGCACAAAAATGTTTTAAATACCAGTGCATTAATTTACGTTGAACCGATGTTTGGTTTTAAAACGTATTTTTGCGCCGTTATTTTTATAATGGAATTTTTTTAATCCGGTGGCATATTTTTGAAGCATGTTGTTTTGATGAGATTTTTGACAAATAAAAATTACTGTTGTTTTGACTTCAGTAACCGTCAATTTTAAAGTGAATTTTTAAGCGGTTATCCCGCAATGCTGATTTGGTATCTGTTTTTACGGTGTTTTGTGAAGTGCAATTTCCTCATAGAAATTGCTATAGTTGTTGCTGTTTTAATCACGTGTTTTAAAATCGTTTTAAAATAAAATTGTTTTTAAATTTTTTATAGTTTGCGCTTTCAACGGAATGAGAAAGCGATTTAAACGCTTCAGCAAAATTGAGGACTGTGAACCCTCACTTTTACTAATTCGCTTATTTCTGGACTTGTCAGGTTTGAGAACGTAAAATGTTATTTATATAAAATACACAATTTTGCACTTTCAAGGAAATGATGAAGAGATTTAAACGATTTAGCAAAAGTGCGGAGTGTGGAACCATACTTTTACCATTTCGGTTAATTTCGGACTCGTTAATTGAAATATTTGCCGTATGATGATTTTGATGATTTTGTGGGCTTTCGAGTCACTCTGCTGGACCTTCGGGTCATATGATGGACCTTCGGGTCAATTACTTGTACTAGACCTTCGGGTCATCTGTTGGACCTTCGGGTCATATATTGGACCTTCGGGTCATATATTGGACCTTCGGGTCATTTGTTCGGCGCCAAAAATTATAGTACTTGGTAGGCTTCGGCCATATGAGATGCACGTGCGGCGTAGCTAAAACTCGCCATCTGCTGGGATCGATCCATCTTTTATGTTGATTTTCTAGTTATCTTATTTTGATTTCTAGATTCTGCGTATTGCTGTTTTGAATTCAACTGTGAATTTGGAAGTTGATTTTGATGATGTTTAATGGGATTTCTTCCTTTAAACTATGCTGATTACTGTGTTGTATAGTCTCACCCGAGACTATAATTTTGTGTATAGTCTCGTCCGAGATTATAAATTTGCGTATTGCTGTTTTGAATTCAATTGGAAATTTAAAATCTATTTTTATGGAGTTTAAATTGAGATTTCTTCATTTAAACTATGGTGATTATTTATGTTGAATAGTCTCAATTTGAGATTATTGATTTTAATGGAGTTTAAATTGAGATTTCTTTATTTGAACTATGTTGATTATCTATGTTGTATAATCTCATTCGAGATTATGATTATTTGATTAAGTGTTATTTATCAGACACTTATTTTTGAAGTTTAAATTGGACTGGTCCGTTTATTATTTTCTTTTAAATAATACACGGGTCAGACCGAGTTATTTCAGGAAAATCGCTATCTCTGATTTAGTTGCAGCTTCAGCTTTTGGGATTTCACATCATCTTTTGTCTAGTCTTCGAGGTGTTTCTTTTGATGTATTGACTCTCATCTCATGTAGGTGATGTCTTTGTATATGTACATTTGGTGCATGTGAACCACCGATTGTTGTAGCATGTATCCAGACTTATCTTCCGCTATATATATATATATATATATATATATATATATATATATATATATATGACATTTCTGTTCTGATGTGATTATACTTATCAGTGTTGTTGTTATTATGAGTTGTTCTGAATTTTTCTTAAGCCACCGTAGTTTCGTTTTAGATTTGGATTGAATATATATCTTTGGGAGTAATTTACACAACTCTTATTGATGTAATCAATGCTCGTCTAAGGCATAGCTTACGGATGGTCGCTTCTAACAAGCCTTATTCTTCGCAATAGCAGACGTTATCCTTATAATAACCTTTTTTTATTATGAGCATAGAGGTGGGGCGTCACAGCGTTTGCCCTTACATCTCAAGTACCGTAGCTCTATGGAACCAGTCAGCCATACTATGCAAAGAAAAAGAAACTTAGGTTCGAATGAATCGAAAGAAGGTTGAATTGGACTTTGAGTGTATTTTTGTAAAAACTCTTTTATACTCAAAAACTATATCTAAGATTTCTTTTCTGAAAAATACTTTTCGAACAAGTTATTTTGGGAAACACTTTACATTTTAAAAATAATTTTTTTCGAAATCCTGTAACCTCGCTCTGATACCAAGTGAAACACCCCACACCCCTTAATATTCCCAAAATGACAGATTAAGAGTGCATTGTAGGCATAAATAAAACTAACAGAGAGTAAGATTCACACGACAAAAATAGGTAAATGTAGCAGAAAATAAAATAATAACTTTTTAAAAATAAAAATTTCTTTATTGCTTCATAAATAATTCAAATACCAAATACAACATCCATATCTCAAAACCCATCATGTCTTATGAAATAAAAATTCATAGTCTCAAAAATCAGAATACATAATATCCCTTATAATAAGCTAGTACATAGAAAGACCAAAAGCTGAGATTTAAAGAAATAGAAAGTAGAAAACTCCTCCAAGAAACCGCCAAGCAAGTGCAATCTACTGCCCTCTCCCTTGATTGCCTATGGGGCGGGGAAAGGGGAAAACAGAGGAGTGGGTTAGACTAAAAGTGTGGTGAATGATAGTAACTACTAGAATCTTTAAGCAAGATAAAAGTAATATGCTCTACGACGGTTCTAGCATAAACAAGGATAACAAAAGAAAATATGAGATGAATAAACTGGAAATAAGTGTGATTAAATATTGCTCAATTTATAAGATATGTTAACTTTGATTGCTTGCACTTGTCCTTGATTTCTGCTTTGATTGGGCTAAATTCCTAATCCTATAATTAGGATGTAATCCTAATTCTATCCTTTTGATCGGTCTGCTACTCTATTGTGCCTTTCTGCAGACCAGCTGCTATATAACTCCTTGCACAGCAGTGAATGGTATCTACGAAAGATAAATAGAGCAACTACTGTGGATCCGGATGACATATATAGCTTCCTACACAAAAGGCACTTATTTACTGTGGATCAAATACTATACAACTCTTTACACGTAATGTTACTGTGGACCAGACAACATATATAGCTCCATATACAAAAGGCATTGGTGTCTACGAAAGACACTCATACTAAGCACTTGGAACTCATAGCTATTACTAAACACCTGAATGGAGGTCGCACACGTAACTGCCACCATGCATATGCTACCTTTTTCTCCACCTATTGGGTCTGCTTATTACCTCAACATCTAACACAAGCGTCCCCCTCATCCCACTTCAGGCTAACGTGCGATCGCCGTGTGTCCATAGAATCAATAAGGGAAATGCTATTGGTACTGGCCCTTCATCCAAAAAATATCTATTTGCATCCCTTATCCGAATCTCCCATGATGAGGACTTTTATTTGACCAATTACTACCATTCTTAGCAAAAGTGTTCCCTAGGCTCATCGTTTTGTCTTAATAGGGAATGTTATTTGGTACAAGTCCTACTTTCATCTTTGCTTATCAACTTAGATAAATTATTTTAAATAAGTATTTAAAATTTATCCCTATTATCTTTGCTTATTAATTTATCCTAAGTATTAAAATAAGCCTCATTCTGTTCTATTCCTTATTATAACCCACGTTATAATCATGCTTATTACTTAACCCAAGGTCTAAGTGTGAAAATAAGTTTCTTTCATCTTTTACTCTGTTTAGTTATAATTCCAGGTTATAACTATGCCAATTATTTTTGATTAGTCCAATTCCAATTATAATTAGGCGCAGTTACAGTCCAATTCCATTTATATTACAGTCTTTGAAATTTACATCTTATATTCCATTATTCCAGTTTTCTTACAATTTCATCCGTATTCGCGTTAATCCTATTCAAATCCATACGCGAAGAAGAAGGAGGAATAAAAGAAAACTACAAATAAAAGAAAATCCAAAACGTAGAAAGGAGATGTAAATAACGTATAAATAACAGTAAATAAAATAAATAATGTAATGACTGTAAATAAACGGAAAAGGTATAATTAACAGAAATAAACTAAAATTATTGATAAGAATAGCTGAAAGGAAATAGATTGAAAATAATTCTAAAAACTGTGAATAAAGCACTAAAAAGGCTATTCCAAAAATTGTAGTAAAACTACAACTATTGAAAACACTATTATTTTAAATTACTTAAAGAAAATTTAAAATAATTATAATCACTTGCTTCCGGTCCTAAACTCTTCCTTTAGTCTTCCCGAATCCACTTGGATTTGTAAAATAATTAAATTTATAACGATTTTCTCCTTTGAAAAAATTATTTTGTTTTGGGTCCTTCCTAGAAAGGTGAACCCAATTGGATAAAACCTAGAATGAGAAAAAGTGTTAGATCTAGGGGTTTATTTATAGGTGTAGAAGTGGATCTCGGACTACTAGATTGGGTGATTGAATACGATGTAACCACATCATTGGCTGAATAGGGCCCAACGGATGCAGAAACGAAGGGACCAGATCAGTAAAAACGATGCAAAATAGGTTGGTTAGGTGTTATGGAACATTCGAATGAATGAACATTCGTTCGCTAGCCAAAAAGCAAGATGGGTTGACTGGGGGGTCGACCACCCCCTTGTGTAGGTCAACCAACCGGTCGACCTGTATACATGTGTGTGTGTTTCTATATATATATATATATTCAATTTCTTGTTCCGTGTGTAACACTTCATATTGACTCGGATTCTGACGTTCTATGTATAAAAATTGACCAGAAAATGACCACGGATACAATGGTGCAACTCTTGTGGCTTAATCTAATAATTTTACAAAGTTATTTTATCATTTCATTAATTCGTCAATTAATTATTATATCTTAAATTTCGAGACGTAACATATCAGTACTGCTATATGAGAGAAATCCTTGATGAATCTCCAGCAGTAGCCAGCCAGTCCAAGAAAACTCTTTATCTCGGTCACCATCTTAAGTCTCTTCTGGTTATTAACTGCTTCTATCTTAGCTGCATCTACTGACAGCCATTTTTTTGAGACTGCATGACCAAGAAATTACACATCCTTATTTCAAAAACAACATTTTGAAAACTTCGCTTTTAGTTAATGCTGCCTCAGCGTCACAAACTCTATTCTAAGATGAATTTCGTAATCTCTTTCATTCTTAGAGTATATCGAAATGTCAGCTATGAATACCAATACAAACCTATCCAAGTGCTTTCGAAAAATTTGGCTCATTAAATTGTTACGACCCGCCTTCCATTCCATAGAAAGACGCATCATGATTAAGAAAGAAAGGGATAGAAAAGAAGGAAAGAAGGAACTACACAATATCAGAATCTCATAGCGGAACGAATAAAATATATTAATCATATAGTTAATACATAACATACACCATCTATCAGAGTTACACAGGTGTACATCACAAACTAGACAGTTATAAAGACTTGTCTATAATATAACTCTAGTACAATACAGACAACATCTCAGAGGTACAACATAGAGGAACTACTATATATCTATATACGCTGAAGCCTCCTGCTCCATATCTCCTTCCGAAACTCATCAAAGCTAACCTGAATCTCTTGGCAACCCATAAAAATTTGAGTACCCAAGAGTTTAAAACAGAAAATAAACTCCGGGTCAAACATGGGTCTGGTGTGAGTAAACGATTTAAAGTTGCTTAATTTTGAAAAACCTTTGAAAACAAAAGGTATCTCGTAAGACTTCCCACGCATAAACATGGAAAAGTTTTACCATACGATAACCAAAACATTTGATAGAAAATCCAGTGATATTATAATAGTGTCTAGGGTTTTCAAGTAAATAGAAAATAGATAAAATGGTTACATGATTAAATTCCAGCATACTAGCCATAAAGTGGGTTATACAATCAAAACCGTAAAGGCACATAGTGAAAATGGGTTTCCATCAATGGCAAGACTACTGGGGTACCGCCCATCACAGTACCTGGTCTAGATAAGAGTATCGAGGATCCACCCTAATCCCCTGCAACACAAGGTCGAAGCCATCCCTTACTGGATAATCCCAAATAAGACTACCCCGTAGTTGGCGCGACCAACCACATATTAAGCCGAATAAAAAAGGACCTCTAGACAGGAAAAAATCTCATCCTACTTGGATGCAACTTACTTAGCCTTGCTGCACTTCCCATGTTTTAGCCATTCCCAGTTGATGAGGCTTGAGGCCGCGATTACCTTTTAAGAACACATCTCTTGGAATACTCATCGTCCTCCAACGGCGATGTTCTAAAAGTATTCAATCCATACAAGTTCGTTCCGGGTTCGAACGAAACCGAAGGCACTATCTCGCTACACTTATTTTGGAATCACCCTCAGAATTAATGACAATAGCCATTGCACTCTGAATCTCCATCTCGAAAGTGAAAGCACTATCTCCATTAAACTCATCTTGGAATCACCCTCAAAATTTTAATGACGAATAGTTCTTACACTTCGAGTCTTCATCTTGATCTTGAATTCACGACCTAACGTTTAATTTGGATCGATGTGGTTTTCAGATATCCAAATTTGGAAATCCGATCCTGGTCTAATCGAAATCCAAAATGCCGTTTTAATGTCCAAGTTGTTTAAGTTTAAACAATTCAATTTATTATCTTTATTCACACAGATAGATGATTCACCTTATCACAATATAGATAATCCATATTATCACAATTCAACCAAAACATCTCATATCACAAAGCAGCACATATCACATCTCAGAGGCATCACATAATCCAAAGCATTTAACATCATTCAACCATCCATAAGCAAGATTAATTGTAACACAATCTCTAATTAATTTAATCATCCACCATTGAATTAAATTAATTATTCTAATTATTTTTAAATCCTGCTTATTTGACATTAATTAATTACAACCCAACTAATTAATCATCCCTTAATTATCCATCTTAATTTATCATCCTTTTTTAATTATTCTTTTATTACATTAAGTAATTAGCCTTCAATTAATTACACAAATTAATTATACTTAATCATTACAATAATCATCCTTTAGTTACTCTAATTAATTACATTAATTAATGATCCTCCAACTAATTAATACATTGATCCTTAATTAATTTCATTAATTTATTATACTTTAATTAATCACTTCCCTTTAATTAATCTTAATTAATTACAAACGGTAATTAACTATCCTGTAATTACGTACCTTAATTAGTCAACTCCTTAATTAATTTTATTAATTAATCCTTAATTAATTACATAAAGTAATCAATCCTTAATTACTTCCACTAAGTAATTATCCTTTAATTACTTTCCTTTAAGTAACTCCCCTTTAGTTAATTACATCCAGTAATCACCTATTAATTACTTACCTAAGTAATTATACTTCATTAAGTACATTAAGTAATTTTACTTAATCAATCATCAAGCAATTATCTTTAATTAATTAATGTAGTTTATTAACTTAAATTAATCACATTCATTTAATTAATTACATTGAGTAATAAATCCCTGTAATTACTTCCATTAAGTAATTACTCTTTAATTAATTACCTTTAATTACTTAGATTAATTGACCTTTAATTGATCAAGTAATTAACTATCCTTAATTAATTACCCATTAATTATCTCTTAAATACTAGTTAATGATCCTTAAATTATTTATACTCATTTACAATTTTTTTGAATTACTTTCCTTAAGTGATTATACTTTGATCATTAACATTAACTAATCATAACTAATTTCATAAAGCAATTAACTTTTAACTAATTATCTTAATATATTTCTTAATTACTCAATTTACTTCATTTAAAAAAACATTTAGGAATTTATTACCTAATTAACTAAAATATAATTATACCAAAACAAATTTTAAAACAAATTAAATTTAATATTTAATCTTTGAAAACTTGAACAAAACTTGTTTAAATAAATCACTTTGGAACTTTAGTTCACATTCCTTTTTGAACTTATACATCTTCTTCCATTTATAAAAAAAAACTTTAAAAAAAGTTATTTAAACATTCGGCTTGGAAACAAAATAAATACTTTTACTTAGAAAACTGCTTTGGTTTAGCTTTAATACTTACCCTTTTCTTATGCTTTAAACTTTGTATTCTTCCTTTAATAAACTTGTTTTATATTTAACTAACTTTTTAAAATCACGCTAGCCAACAATCCCGAGTCAGCTTCGATCCTTCCCCGTGTAAACCCCAAGTCCCTTGCGTTCGTTCCCACTTCGAGTCAACTCGCAAAAATTCACGAGAACGACCTGAGCTACCCTGCTTCTTCCCAACGTCGATACCATTTGATACATCATGCACGTGCACCAGCGAATATCGTCGCTTCGACCAACTACGATGGCTCCAACACATCGCCAACGACTTCAACAATAAACATGTCCACCCAGAAAAAGAAATCGATGGCTAAATTGAAATCAAGCGCTCAGATCGCCACTGGAACCCAAACAACCAACGAGAATCGACTCGCGTCACCTATATCCATCACCAGAAAATCTGTCGTTCCACCTAAAGACGCGCTATAACCCAACGAACCGATTCCCCCTCAAGCGATCGACCCTGATGCAATCTTGCCGTCGAAAAAGCCCCCTAAACAACGGAGACAAACTCGGGTATAAAACCCTACTTCACCGTCCCCTGGCCACCACGATTATCAGAAAAATTCCAACCCTTTTTTCCCATGATTTTCAGGCTACCCACTACCTTCAGCCTAAAGCTCGACGAACTTCATTACGTCGATCATCGAAAATCGACGATATATGTAACAACCCGCATATTTAACGATTACATATTTAAATGCTTTATTTAAATATAGCGTCGTTAGTCGGATTTTTGGGTCCGAAATGTTACTTTTTGCAAACGGTCGAATTGGACCTTGAAACTACCTTCATTGGTTCCAAAATGGCGTTTGCGATCTTTTTGAGTATAATCTTTGATATGTTTGGAGTTTGTGAAATTTTGACACTTTTTCTATTTGGTCTTGGGTTTGGGTTCAGCCTACTAGCTTAACTAATACTCTAACTCAACCCCTTCTCTTCATTCATCTTCATTTCATTTTCATTTCTTAAGTTAACTGAAAATGGTGGAAGGGAAGAGGAAATAGAAATTGTAAGCCCTAATTCCATTTGCAAACTCCAAATTCTTGCTCCAAAATCATAGAGAAGCCATTGGTAAGCCTTCTCTTCATCTTCTCCAACTCTTTCTTCTTCAATTTCAGAAAATTTCCTAAACCTAAATTGGGAAATATGTGTTTTATTGTTAGATTGTAGCTTGATTGGTTGAAGTAGAGTTTGGTTGGTCTTCTCCTTGCAAATTGAGCTCCATCTTCTTTGTTTTTGGAAAAAGGTGAGTTTTGAACTCACATCTACCTCTCTTGACCTCATGGGTATTGGGTATGAATTCCTAACAAGTATGCATGTGCCATTGTTTTGGATTTGGAAAGAACTTGCATTTCATTGGAAAAAAAGGCAGGAATTGCAAATCATCAGGTTCGGCCGACCGAGCCCTGTAGCCAGTCGACCGACCTGCTCATATCGAGTTTTTTTTATTTCCTGCATCTGGCCAGCCGACCGAGCCCTGTATCCGGTCGACCGACCTGCTCATGTTTTGCTTGTTTTGCCTATTTTTGCATATTTTGATGGGTTTTCCAAATTTTATCAATTCAAGTTGCTTTTTAGTAGTTGTTATTGCATCTTTTACTTTGATTACTTATTCTTGACTTCATCTACGAGTTTTTATAAATAATCTCTCTAAATCATATTAAAAGCTCCCTTCTCCAAATTATAAATTCTAATTATAATGCGCACACACAATTTCACACTTCGAGCGAAGTAGAAGGAAGATTATATGGTTAGGTAAAACACGGACCATAAATCTATGCGTTTGTCTTCCCGATTAGTCCCCGACCTATTCGATTGATCGTTTTGACCTTCGGGTTTGGTTTATCGATGATATGAGGTGAACTTTGTACTGCTTTGAGTGTGAAAGTGACTGACGGATAGTAAACCGTTTAATGCGAACGAGTGGTTATGGGACATACGTTAACACTTTTCGGATTCCTTTTCGAGAGTTGTGACACATTCTGCCAGTTAGTGGTGTCCATTACTGGTTCTCCGACCTTCACCGCTACGGTTTTTTGCCTTCGGGTATGTGCCTTTGGGTTTGTGCCTTCGGGTTTGTTTCCCTTTAGTATCGCTTCCGATGTTGGTCGTTATGAGCCGCATGGGTGATATTGGGTTGCCCTTTAGTATCGCTTCCGATGTTGGTCGTTATGAGCCGCATGGGTGATATTGGGTTTGGAGTCTTCGGGCACATGGATCCTTGTTTGTACAGTACTGAGCTTGAGCAAATCTTATGATGTTTCATTGATATGTATATTCCCTTGGTATCGCCCTTCGATGTTGGTCATTTCGAGCCGCATGAAGTATAGCGATTACCTTGTGGAACTTGTATACCTTATTGGTATTTGTTATTGCCTTATGGCTTGTTTTGGGATATTCTTATCCTTTGTTTCTATATGTTGCCGGTGATATGAGGCTTGTTATCATATGATTTATCTTTTGTTAGATGATTTTGTTATCTCTTTTAGAGATATCTATTATTCTTTGTAACCTTGCAGGTTTATTGTTGTTCAGTTTATCTAACTGATTTGTTTAGCTAGACTGACCCGTGTATTTTATACTCGGGTCAGACCGAGATGTTTCAGGTTAGGTGCTTTTGGTCTTAGCCTATTTTGCTTCCGCATGGACTATTCAGCTTGTTCCTTTTTGTCATAGCTTTTTGTGTAGCCCTATTTTGTTGTAACTCTGATATATGTATTCTTGTGAACTCGTCTGTATATTATGGTTTGCTATACCACTTGACATGTATTATTTTGCGTACTCTGTTATGTATCAATATATGTGTATATGATGATTTACTGTTCTATGATGTATATTACATTTGAGTTGTTATATTCTGATATATCCTTCAACCACCTATGGTTTTGTTTTAAGTATTCATTGGGTATGTCGACCTGCTTGGTATGTTTATTGTCGATGTATTCAATAGATAGTTAGAGCAAGGCTATAGATGGTTGCTCCCAACCAGCCTTATTCTCCGTGTTAGTTGACGCATTACCCTGTAGTGTCCTTGGCAAGCGTGGGTATAGAGGTGGGGCGTCACAACGTGGTATCAGAGCTTAGTTTAGGACAAAATATGATAAACACAGAATAGATGCACATATTACGGTACATCAAAGTGTACAAGTGATACGAATCTTTGAGTCATCGTGTCTCTTTATTCCATCAAGGTTAGATAGAGTTTGGGAATACGTCTAGAAATGCATTTCTATTCCGTAGTATTCCATATTGTAATATCTACCTTGTGAATAATCTTGTTCTTATCTTACTTTCAGCGTATGGCTGGAAGAGGCAGGGGACGACGTTCGGATGCTGGGCAATCCAGTGGCTCACATCCGGATGGCGTTTATATGTCTGCCGATCAGTTTTTAGAGTTGTTTAGGAGCACTCAGCCTCCAGTCCCTCCTCATGTTTCTCCACCTCGCAAGTCTGCCTTTGCACGCCAGTGCAGTGATTTTGCTCATCTTGGAGGAAATCCGTTCAAGGGCTCCGAGTCAGTTCTTGAAATCCAAGCATGGTTTCGCACGTGCGAGCGTATCTTTTCTCGTATGGATCTTTCTGACCATGATAGAGTTCTTGTAGCTTCTAGTTTATTACAAGAGCGTGCCCTTGATTGGTATGAGCTTCTTGTAGCCGAAATTGATGAGTCTACTCTTTCTTAGACTCGGTTTCGGGAGCGATTTGAACTCAAGTTCGTTCCTGAATCTGAAAAAGTTTTATTGACCCGTCGCTTCCTTGAGTTGAAGCTAGGGAAATCTTCTGTTTCTGAATATGTTGCATCATTCGAGGCTTTATCTAAGTATGGTCTTGAATTCGTTAGCACTTCTTATAAGAAGAATTTGAAGTTTGTTTCTGGTCTTAAGCAGTATCTTAAGAAATCTTTGTTGCTCCAGCTTAAGCTTTCTTTTGAGGAGTTGGTTGATTCGGCACTTCTTCTTGAAACCGTCGAGAAGGAGTGTGATAGTGATGTTGATGTTGAGGTTTCCAAGAACCCTAACAAGAGGCCGTTTCCAATTCAGAAGTTCAGGTCTTTTCCTTCTAAGAAGAAGAAGACTGGTAGTCCTAGCTCTCAGCCTCAGTCTTCTGGAACACCTTTCGTTCGAAAGTGTTTCAATTGTGGTTCTCCGGATCATATTATTCGAGCTTGTCCTAAGCCTCTCTTCTGCCGTTATTGCAAGAAGGAAGGTCATCATGTTTCAGCTTGCCCTACTGTTCCGGCTGGTGCCAAGTCTAGCAGGCTTTATGCTGCTAAGGCTTCTAAAGGTCCTTCTCCACCCAAAGGTATATCTCCATCTATTTTGGAAGGTTCTGTTTTATTTCATGACCATAGTATTCGAGTTCTTTTCGATACGGGTGCTTCACATTCTTTCGTATCGAAGAAGCTCGTTGATGATTTATCTTTGGATGTTTCTTGTATGGTTACTTCTTTAAGGATTGCGAATCCTATTGGGGGATCCGCGACCCTTAGCTTGCTTTGTGATGATGTTGAGATTGTTTTATGTGGCTTTTCTTTTCGTGCGAATCTGCACGTTATTTCTTGTCCGAGATTTGATATGATTTTGGGTATGGACTGGCTAGTGAGATATGATGCCAGGATTATTTGTTCGGAGAGGATTATATATCTTCGACATCCGGATTCACCTACTCAGCTATCTCTTGTTCTTCGGGAGGTGGATAATTCCGAAATGGCTTTATATTCTCTTGACTCGCGAGATGATGATGAAATATCTCGTATTCCTATTGCTTGTGACTTTTCTGATGTTTTTGAACCTGTGTTGGGTTTGCCACCCAAGAGGGCAATTGAGTTCCGCATTGATCTCATTCCAGGCGTGCAGCCAGTTAGTCGTCCTCCTACGAGGATGTCTACAAGGTAAAATGAGGAACTCAAGAAGCAGCTTTTAGAGCTAGAGTCCAAGCAGTTGATTCAGTCAAGTTTTTCTCCGTGCGGATCCGCGGTCGTCTTCGTGAAGAAGTCCGATGAAACTCTTAGGCTTTGCATTGATTATAGCAAGCTTAACGAGTTAACCGTCAAAAATAGGTATCCATTGCCTAGGATTGATGATATGTTCGATCTATTGAGTGGTGCTAAGGTCTTTTCTCAGCTTGACCTTGCCACAGGTTTTCATCAATTACGAGTCGCAGAGGATATCATACCTCTTACATCTTTCCGCACTCGATATGGTTCTTTTGAGTGGCTCGTTATGCCGTTTGGTTTGACGAACGCTCCTGCTTTCTTTGTTGATCTCATGAATCGAGTGTTCCGGGAATATCTCGACAAGTTCGTCCTTGTATTCATTGATGATATCCTTATTTATTCTAAGTCTGAAGCCGAGCATGCTAATAACTTGAGAATTGTCTTGAGCACTCTCCGTCATCATCAGCTTAGAGCCAAATTCTCCAAGTGCCATTTTTGGGGGAATAAGGTTAAGTTCTTAGGCCATGTTGTATCTTCCGATGGCATTTTTGTCGATCCCTCAAAGATCGAAGCCATCCAGAATTGGAAGAGGCCTGAGAATGTTCATGAGATTTGTAGTTTCCTTGGATTGGCGGGTTATTACCGTCGGTTCGTTAAGGACTTTTCCCGTGTTTTGCTTCCTCTCACTTGCCTTACTCGGAAAGGCATTCATTTTATTTGGTCCGACAAGTATGAAGCTTCCTTTCTGACATTGAAGGAACTTCTCACTAATGCTCCTATTCTTGTGGTTCCCGAGGGGAATCATGATCTTGTTGTCTACACTGATGCTTGTGGTAGTGGTCTCGGTGCTATTCTTATGCAGAAGGATCGGGTAGTTGCTTATGCTTCTAGGCAACTGCGTCCGAATGAAGTACGCTATGCCACTCATGATCTTGAGCTTGCCGCTATTGTCTTCTCCTTGAAGATTTGGCGACACTATTTGTTGGGCGAGCGCTTCATTCTCTATACCAATCATAAATCTTTGAAGTATTTATTCACTCAGAAGGAACTCAATATGAGACAACAACGTTGGTTCGAGTTTCTTGCCTCCTATGACTTTGATATCCAGTATACCCCTGGTAAGGGTAATCGTGTTGCTGATGCGCTTAGTCGCAAACATTCGGCTGTTGTTTCTATGATGCTTGCCGAATGGAATATTCTTGGGACTCTATCTTTTTGTGAAATTCATGATCGAGGTTCATCTTCTGATTCTCCTATTCTATTATTTAGTCTGGGAGCTCGACCTATTTTGTTGGATCGTATTGCCGACGCTCAGCGGCGTGATCCTGATTTGTTGCATCTTATTCAGCTTTGTGAGTCTAGATCCTGTGATAGGCGTTGCGGGATTTTAGCATTGATTCTCATGGGTGTCTTCGCAAGAAGAACCGTCTTTTTATGCCTTCTGATCTCGCACTTAGGCATGACATTCTTGATGATTGTCACCATTCTAAGTATAGCATTCATCCTGGTAGTAGTAAGATGTATGCCGATATGCATCGTCTTTATTATTGGGAAGGCATGAAGCGCGATGTGGCGAGTTATATGAGTAATTGCATAACTTGTCAGCGTGTTAAGGCCGAACATCAGCGTCCTTCTGGTCTTCTTCAGCCTCTAGAGATTCCATTATGGAAATGGGATCAGATTTCTATGGACTTTATTGACGGCCTACCTCGCTCGAGATCAGGCCATTCTAGCATCTGGGTTATTGTTGATCGCCTCACTAAGTCTGCTCATTTTGACCCTATTAAGTCTAATAGGACAGCTTCGCATTTGGCTAAGTTGTATGTCAAGGAAATCGTGAGACTTCACGGTGTTCCTAGTTCTATTGTGAGTGATCGTGATCCTTTATTTACGAGTCATTTTTGGAAGAGTCTTCAGCAAGCTTTGGGAACAAAGCTTATTTTTTCTACAGCTTATCATCCGCAGTCTGACAGACAGACTGAACGGGTGAATCGTATCTTGGAAGATCTTCTCCGTATTTGTATTTTTGATTTTGGTGGAAGTTGGGAGGATCATCTACCTCTTGTAGAATTCTCCTACAATAATAGTTTTCAGTCTAGTATCGGTATGGCTCCTTTCGAAGCCTTATACGGAAGGCCATGTCGATCACCTTCATGTTGGTTGGAATCTGTAGAGAAGCTTATTCTTGGCCCGGATTTTGTTCGTCATTCTTCCGAGAAGATTGATCTTATTCGATTGAGAATGAAAGAGGCACAGAGCCGCCAGAAATCCTACGCGGATAGCCGTAGGAAGCCTCTCGAGTTCTCAGTTGGTGATCTTGTCTTTGTTCGTGTTTCTCCTTTGAAAGGGGTTATGCGCTTCAGTACGACTGGAAAATTGGTTCCTCGTTATATAGGACCATTTTCTATTACTGAACGTATTGGCCCTGTGGCTTATAGAGTTTCACTTCCAGCTCATTTATCTGGCATTCATGACGTGTTTCACGTCTCGCAACTTCGGAAGTGTCTTCGGGAGTCGGATTCTGTTATTACTTCTCCTGATTTGTTAGAGCTTGAGATCTCACCGGACTTATCTATTGTACAACAACCTATTCGCGTGCTTGACACGGAGGTGCGACACCTTCGAAACAAGGACGTGCCGCTCGTTAAGGTTCAATGGTCCGCTAATCCCAATGACTGTACTTGGGAAACCAGAGAGTTTATCGAGCGATCTTATCCGGATTTTCTATCTTAGCTTGTGAACGGTGAGTATGTCTTTTCATCTCAAGCTTATTTCCTTTTTCTTTTGAATATTGTATGTATGTAATTGTTACAAATATCGTCTCTAGGAATTGCGGGGACGCAATTTTGTAAGGAGGGGAGATATGTAACAACCCGCATATTTAACGATTATATATTTAAATGCTTTATTTAAATATAGCGTCGTTAGTCGGTTTTTTAGGTCCGAAATGTTACTTTTTGCTAACGGCCGAAATGGAGCTTGAAACTACCTTCATTGGTTCCAAAATGGCGTTTGCGATCTTTTTGAGTATAATCTTTGATATGTTTGGAGTTTGTGAAATTTTAACCCTTTTTCTATTGGGTTTTGTGTTTGGGTTCAGCCCACTAGCTTAACTAATACTCTAACTCAACCCCTTCTCTTCATTCATCTTCATTTCATTTTCATTTCTTAAGCTAAACTGAAAATGGAGGAAGGGAAGAGGAAATAGAAATTGTAAGCCCTAATTCCATTTGCAAACTCCAAATTCTTGCTCCAAAATCATAGAGAAGCCATTGGTAAGCCTTCTCTTCATCTTCTCCAACTCTTTCTTCTTCAATTTCAGAAAATTTCCTAAACCTAAATTGGGAAATATGTGTTTTATTCTTAGATTGTAGCTTGTTGGGTTGAAGTAGAGTTTGGTTGTTCTTCTCCTTGCAAATTGAGCTCCATCTTCTTTGTTTTTGGAAAAAGGTGAGTTTTGAACTCACGTCTACCTCTCTTGATCTCATGGGTGTTGGGTATGAATTCCTAACAAGTATGCATGTGCCATTGTTTTGGATTTGGAAAGAACTTGCATTTCATTGGAAAAAAAGGCAGGAATTGCAAATCATCAGGTTCGGCCGACCGAGCCCTGTCGCCGGTCGACCGACCTGCTCATATCGAGTTTTTTTATTTCCTGCATCTGGCCAGCCGACCGAGCCCTGTATCCGGTCGACCGACCTGCTCATGTTTTGCCTGTTTTGCCTATTTTTGCATATTTTGATTGGTTTTCCAAATTTTATCAATTCAAGTTTCTTTTTAGTAGTTGTTATTGCATCTTTGACTTTGATAACTTATTCTTGACTTCATCCACGGGTTTTTATAAATAATCTCTCTAAATCGTATTAAAAGCTCCCTTCTCCAAATTATAAATTCTAATTATAATGCACACACACAATTTCGCACTTCAAGCGAAGTGGAAGGAAGATTAAATGGTTAGGTAAAACACGGACCATGAATCTGTGTGTTTGCCTTCCCGATTAGTCCCCGACCTATTCGATTGATCGTTTTGACCTTCGGGTTTGGTTTATCGATGATACGAGGTGAACTTTGTACTGCTTTGAGTGTGAAAGTGACTGACGGATAGTAAACCGTTTAGTGAGAATGAGTGGTTATAGGACATACGTTAACACTTTTCGGATTCCTTTTCGAGAGTTGTGACACATTCCGCCAGTTAGTGGTGTCCAATACTGGGTCTCCGACCTTCACCGCTACGGTTTGTTGCCTTCGGGTATGTGCCTTCGGGTTTGTGCCTTCGGGTTTGTTGCCCTTTAGTATCGCTTCCGATGTTGGTCGTTATGAGCCGCATGGGTGATATTGGGTTGCCCTTTAGTATCGCTTCTGATGTTGGTCGTTATGAGCCGCATGGGTGATATTGGGTTGCCCTTTAGTATCGCTTCTGATGTTGGTCGTTATGAGCCGCATGGGTGATATTGGGTTTGGAGTCTTCGGGCTCATGGATCCTTGTTTGTATAGTACTGAGCTCGATCAAATCTTATGATGTTTCATTGATATGCATATTCCCTTGGTATCGCCCTTCGATGTTGGTCATTTTGAGCCGCATGAAGTATAGCGATTACCTTGTGGAACTTGTATACCTTATTGGTATTTGTTATTGCCTTATGGCTTGTTTTGGGATATTCTTATCCTTTGTTTCTATATGTTGCCGATGATATGAGGCTTGTTATCATATGATTCATCTTTTGTTAGATGATTATGTTATCTCTTTTAGAGATATCTATTATGCTTTGTAACCTTGCAGGTTTATTGTTGTTCAGTTTATCTAACTGATTTGTTTAGCTAGACTGACCCGTGTATTTTATACTCGGATCAGACCGAGATGTTTCAGGTTAGGTGCTTTTGGTCTTAGCCTATTTTGCTTCCTCATGGACTATTCAGCTTGTTCCTTTTTGTCATAGCTTTTTGTGTAGTCCTATTTTATTGTAACTCTGATATATGTATTCTTGTGAACTCGTCTGTATATTGTGGTTTGCTATACCACTTGACATGTATTATTTTGTGTACTCTGTTATGTATCAATATATGTGTATATAATGATTTACTGTTCTGTGATGTATATTACATTTGAGTTGTTATATTCTGCTCTGATAGATCCTTCAACCACCTATGGTTTTGTTTTAAGTATTCATTGGGTATGTCGACCTGCTTGGTATGTTATTGTCGATGTATTCAATAGATAGTTAGAGCAAAGCTATAGATGGTCGCTCCCAACCATCCTTATTCTCTGTGTTAGTTGACGGCATTGCCCTGCAGTGTCCTTGGCTAGCGTGGGTATAGAGGTGGGGCATCACAATATACCAAGAATCGTTCAACTTAGCATATCTCGATTCATACAATACTAAAAATCATGATTTGATTCCTAAATTCATCATATTGCAACATGAATCTGATTATATATTCAAATCATGGAATTACTATCATTGATTTTCGATATAAAATTTATTTTCATTGTAAAATCCTATTTCTTGAATATTAACTAAATAATTCTACTTTAAACTATTTTAAAATTTAATTTACATTGTTATAATTGTTTTCTCTTTGATGATCCTAGTCAATTAGTAATTTTTTGGAAGATAGGAATTTTTAAAGATGATCTTGAGTTTGTGGTTCACAGAGACCAGTATATAAAAGCACACAAAGAAGCTCCAGCATATAATCATACATATACGCATACAATTCATATTTAAAATCATGCAAACACTTATCACTAAATTACTTCATGCAATAGGGTTCAATAGGGTTATGCTTTATATCTATAACTGATACAAAACTTTGATCTGCAGTTTTGCTTTTGATCTTGATCTTGATCTTTATTGATGAATTTGAAATCTTTACACTGTTAAGTTGAATTTTAATCTCCTCTGGTTGAAATGGTTTTGAAGCTTGAAATAGAAGAAGTTATAGTTCAAGTTGAAGTTGTAAATGTTTGATTTAATTCTTCTTTCATTTTTTATTTTTGGTTTTTGAAAGATGAAGAAGAAAGAAAAGGTTTGAGAAGAGAGGAAATAAAAATGAGTAGCCTAAATTCATCTAAACACTTTTATAAAATTTTCAATTTAAAAGATACAAAAGCCACTTATTTGTTTTCATTATACAAAGTTCCACATGTTATCATATTTTATAAATGTTTTAAATACATTGTTATCTTCTTACAAATGTTAAATATATGGATTATTGTGTTTAAATCCTTTTTATTAAATATTGATTTAAACTTAAAATACTTATCTTGTGTTTTGAAAATATTGAGTTCATTCTTTAAAATAACTCTTATTAAAAAATTTAAACTTAAGCTTAAATATATTTTTAAATAAATAAACATTTATAGATATTATCTTTGTTATAAAAAAAATTAAAGTTTAAATTTCAAATAGTCTTTGAAAAGTATTATATTAAATTATAACCTCCAAATTACAATATATATATATATTAAAATTTGAAAGTACTTTTATTAAATTCAAACCAAAGCTTTCCTATTTTCAATATATACAAATATACATATATATATATATATATATATATTAAAAAAAACATTTTAATATTAGCCTTGAAAATTATTATATTGAATTTTAAAACAAATCTTCCAATCACAATATATATGCATACATATGTGTATATATATTATAATTAGACAACATATTTATATTAGCTTTGAATGATAAATTTACCAATTAAATATTATTAGCTTTTGAAAGAATAAAATTACCAGTTAAATATTATTAGTTTTAAAAAGATAAATTTGTTAATTTAAATAATTAGATTATAAATCAATATTGTCAAATTTGAACAATTACTAATGAAGATAATCAAATTGCTATTTCCCATAATTCTGGGACATCACAGTCCTCTCCCCTTAAAAGAATTTCGTCACCAAAATTTAGAAGCAAAGATGACTTAATAATTTAGCAAAACTTTTATTTTCAAGTAGCAAAGCATACATATTAGCTATACTAACAACCATAGCAACCAATTCATCCAAACAAACAGATCCAATTATTCAGACAAAATTTTGGATAGAACTTCCTAATACTATCTAGAATTTCCCAGGTACAAATACTGGGACACTCGCCCTGCTGAATCTAGACTAACTACACCACTCTGATCCTGAGCTCCTTCTCATCTCGATCGACAAATCTGAATAGAAAATCAGACCACACTCAATTCCGGTTCAACTTCCAAATCTTCCTGAACCGCTGGTTCCACAACCAGTGAAGGATCATACACGTACTCCTTCAGAGATACATGAAATATAATGTGAATCCCAGCCTTCCGAAGTGGCAATTCAATCCTGTAGGCCAAAACACTTACCCTTTCAAGAACACAGAAAGATCCAATATACTTCGGAGCTAGCTTCCCAGTCTTACCAAATCTTACTGCTCCCTTTATCGGAGAAACCTTAACAACAACGAAATCTCCTACTTCAAATTCCGGATTCCTTTGTCTCTTATCCACATAATTTTTCCAACGATCCTGGGCTGCCTTGTCCTTTCCTCTAATAGCTCAACCTATGCAGATGCCTCTCAAAGCAAATCTAGGCAAATAATAAGACAAATCTTCAGATCCTATTCAACAAGATGGTCCTTCCAAGGTTCGTAGAAATCCAGAATACAACTCTTCTCCATAAGCATTAGTGGACTTTGAACTTACTTCTCCTATCCGGTATAGCCACAACAAGTGTACTCATAACCTTGCCTTCAGATCCAGGAAAACTTCTTCACACTTTAGAGTCCATTTGAACTTTGCTTCCTGTAGAAACCCTCTAATCCAAACAACTGCAAACTTCCGTAGGAATCTGCGGTTGCTTTCACTCTAGAACAGCCGTACCTTGCTTCTGATTAGAAGTAGAAAAGAATGCCATTAATGAACTCGAGCACAAACTTGATCAACACATCCCAGAAGATACGGTTCACAAGATCCATAAAGTAGAAAACATAGAAGTTCCAAGAAATCTCGAGTCTGCTTCACCAAGCTCTCTCTCTAAGAACCAAGTAGACATGAAAACTCAATCTTTCGATGTTAAGGAAAACCTTGACTTCTTCGAAGACATCTGGAAAAATCTCTGGCAACTTCGATAACTTCTACCTCCTCTTAAAAAGCCTTGATCCTAAGCAAAAGGTAACTCAAATGACCTATGAACTATCGCAAGTCACTTTTGCGATCCTACCGAGTTTGGTTCCAAAGAAACTATTTCTCTTCACAAATCAGAATAGCTTATGCTTATCCTAACAGAAGAAGCGGGTGGTCCACCTTCAATAACAAACATCTTGCTCTGCTGAGCTTCTAAAAGTCTGGGCTGCTGACATTTGAGACACAAAAACATCCGAATCATCAGAGAAACGGGTCCACTCTACTGCTTCCAAACCCCACTTCTAAAATATTACTAAACCAAAAGGCTTTCCTGCTGGCACACAAAACACCTCCGAGCTGCACGGCTACCAAAGATGCCAAAGACTTCTTTATCCAAAAAGCTTCTTGAACCTCAAACCAATAACAATCAACATCAGAATCGAGTCTTTGAGATAAGAAGACATCTCTTCAAGAAATTCGAGCCTCAAACCAAACACAAAACATCTCACTCTTCTAAGGGGGTGACAATGGGACCATGTCCGTAGTAAGGCAACTCATAGACCTTAGTCTCGTACAGACAAACTTCCTTGCTTCTGCTCATCCAACAGATCAAACTCTTGAAAATCCGCTCACACGAGCGCAATCAAACTTGCATTCCAAAGATGGACTCCATACATTCTTAAAAATACCATCCTCCGAGATTGATGAAATCCTTAACCAAGTGCTGCAAAGCTTACTCAAGGCGATATTGGGTCTATAGCCTCGGCAGATACTCTTTCATTGGTAGTCGTGCTACACACACCACTACCCCTCTTACTCTAGAACTCATGTTGGCAAACCTGAATAGGTAACCCAACAAATCAGGTAGTTATATATATATAATACAAATATGCTCTCTAAAGAAAGATTTACTTCAAAGCCTATGTATTCACTCAACCTCGCTCGGATACCAACTGTCACGACCCGCCTTCCATTTCACAGAAAGACGCATCATGATTAAGATAGAAAGGGATAGAAAAGAGAAAAGAAGGAAATAAGGAACTACACAATATCAGAATCTCATAGCGGAACGAATAAAATATATTAATCACATAGTTAATACATAATATACAACATCTATCAGAGTTACACAGCTTGTACATCACAAACTAGACAGTTATAAATACCTATCTATAATACAACTCCAGTACAATATAGACAACATTTCAGAGGTACAACATAGAGGAACCACTATATATCTATATACGCTGATGCCTCCTGCTCCATATCTCCTCCCGAAACACGTCAAAGCTAACCTGAATCCCTTGGCTACTTGTAAAAATTTAAGTACCCAAGAGTTTAATAAAACATAAACTCCTGGTCAGACATGGGTCTGGTGTGAGTAAACAATTTAAAGTTGCTTAACTTTAAAACACCTTTGAAAAAAAGGTATCTTGTAAGACTTCCAACACATAAACATGGAAAAGTTTTTACCTTATGATAACCAAAACATTTGATAGGAAATCCAGTGATATTATAATAGTGTCTAGGGTTTTCAAGTAAATAGAAAATAGCTGAAATTGTTACATGATTAAATTCCAGCATAATAGCCACAAGTGGGTTATACAATCAAAATCGTAAAGGCACATACAGAAAATGGGTTTCCATTAATGGCAGGGCTACTGGGGTATCGCCCGTCACAGTACCTGGTCTAGATCAGAGTAACGAGGATCCACCCTGATCCCCTGCAACACAAGGCCGGAACCATCCCTTACTGGATAATCCCGAACAAGACATCTTCGCGGTTGGCGCGACCAACCATACACTAAGCCGAATAAAAAAGGACCTCTAGACAGGGGAAAATCTCATCCCACTTGGCACGAACCACTTAGCCTTGCTGCACCTCCCCTGTTTTAGCCATTCCCAGTTGATGAGGCTTGAGGCTGTGATTACCTTTTAAGAACACATCTCTTGGAATGCTCATCGTCCTCCAATGGCGATGTTATGAAAGCATTCAATCCATACAAGTTTGTTTCGGGTTTGAACGAAACCGAAGGCACTATCTCGCTACACCCATTTTGGAATCACCCTCAGAGTTAACGATAATAGCCCTTACACTCTGAATCTCCATCTCGAAACTGAAAGCACTATCTTCCTTAAACTCATCTTGGAATCACCCTCAGAATTTTAACGACGAATAGTTCTTACACTTCGAATCTTCATCTTGATCTCAATTCATGACCTAACATTTAATTTGGATCGATGTGGTGTACGGATATCCAAAATTGGAAATTCGATGGTCTCACCGAAATCCAAAACGTCGTTTTAATGTCCAAGTTATTTAAGTTTAAATAATTCAATTTATTATCCATATTCACACATATATATTATTCACCTTATCACAATATAGATAATCCATATTATCGTAATTCAATCAAAGCACCTCATTTCATAAAGCAGCACATATCATATCTCAGAGACATCACATAATCCAAAGCATTCAACATCATTCAACCATCCATAAGCAAGATTTTTTGACACCATCTCCAATTAATTTAATTAACCACCATTAAATTAAATTAATTATTCTAATTACTTTTAAATCCTGCTTATTTAACATTAATTAATTACAACCCAATTAATTAATCATCCCTTAATTATCCGTCTTAATTTATCATCCTTGATTAATTATTCTTTAATTACATTAAGTAATTGGCCTTTAATTAATTACAAAAATTAATTATCCTTAATCATTTACTGTAATTATCCATTAATTACTCTCGTTAATTACATTAATCAATGATCCTCTAACTAATTAATTAACTATAATTAATTACATTGATCCTTAATTAATTTCATTAATTAATTATACTTTAATTAATCACTTCCCTTTAATTAATCTTAATTAATTACAGGCAGTAATTAACTATCCTGTAATTACTTAACTTAATTAATCAATTCCTTAATTAATTTTATTAATCAATCCTTAATTAATTAAACAAAGTAATTAATCCTTAATTACTTCCACTAAGCAATTATCCTTAAATTACTTTCCATTAAGTAATTCCTCTTTAATTAATTACATCCAGTAATCACCCATTAATTACTTACCTAAGTAATTATACTTCATTAATTACATTAAGTAATTTTACTTAATAAATCATCAAGTGATAATCTTTAATGAATTAAAGTAGTTAATTAAATTAAATTAATCACATTCATTTAATTAATTACATTGAGTAATTAATCCCTTTAATTACTTCCATTAAGTAATTACTCTTTAATTAATTATCTTTAAATTACTTAGATTAATTGACCTTTAATTAATCAAGTAATTAACTATCCTTAATAAATCAAGTAATTAACCATCCTTAGTTAATTACCCATTAATTATCCCTCAAATACTAGTTAGTGATCCTTAAATTAGTTACACTCATTTACAATTTTTTTAATTACTTTCCTTAAGTGGTTATACTTTGATCATTAACATTAATTAACCCTAATTAATTTCATAAAGCAATTAACTTTTAATTAATTAATCTTCTTAATATATTTCTTAATAACTCCATTAAATTTATTTTAAAAAAACATTTATAAATTTATTACCTAATTAACTAAAATATAATTATACCAAAACAAATTTTAAAATAAATCAACTTTAATATTTAATCTTTGAAATTTGAACAAAACATGTTTAAATAAATCACTTTGGAACTTTAGTTCAAATTACTTTTTAAACTTATACATCTTCTTCCATTTATAAAAAAACTTTAAAAAAAATATTTAAACATTCTGCTTGGAAACAAAATAAATAATTTTACTTAGAAAACTGCTTTTGGTTTAGCTTTAAAACTTACCCTTTTCTTATGCTTGAAACTTTGTATTCTTCCTTTAATAAAACTGTTTTATATTTAACTAACTTTTTAAAATCACGCTAGCCAACAATCCCGAGTCAGCTTCGATCCTTCCCCGTGTAAAACTCGAGTCCCTCGCGTTCATTCCTACTTCGAGTCAACTCGCAAAAATTCGCGAGAACGACCCGAGCTACCCTGCTTCTTCCCAACCTCGCTACCGTCTGATACATCATGCACGTGCACCAGCAAACATCGTCGCTTCGACCAACTACGATGGCTGCAACACATCGCCGACGACTTCGACAATCAACGCGTCCACCTAGAAAAAGAAATCGATAGCCAAATTGAAATCGAGCACTTAGATCACCACTGGAACCCAAACACTCGACGAGAATCGACTCATGCCACCTATATCCATCACAAGAAAATCTACCGTTCCACTCAGAGACGCGCCACAACACGACAAACCGATTACCCCTCAAGCGATCGACCCTGATGCACTCTCGCCATCGAAAAAGCCCCCTAAACCCTACTTCATCGTCCCCTGACCACCACGATTATCAGAAAAATTCCAACCCTTTTTTCCTGAGATCGCCAGGCCATCCGCTACCTTCGGCCTAAAGCTCGATGAACTTCATTACGCCGATCATCGAAAATCGGCGATATATCCAGAGTCGATCAACTTAGCATATCTCGATTCATACAATATTAAAAATCATGATTTGTGTGATTACCCAAGTTTCTGGGCATCTGTTAATTGGAAATTAACATGATTAAAATTGTTAAAATACTTATTTGCTAATTGAACAAATGAAAGTCTGTTATATATATATATATGGATATCTGAATATGTATATATGAATTTAAACTATAACAAATGCTAAATTATAAATATATGGATAAATATTCATTTAATAATCTCCTAAGATAATTATTTAAATTTTACAAGTTATTCTTTTAAAACAAATAATAAAGATGGAATCTATATATATATATATATAAGTAGATTTTAATAAAAAAATTATTATTTTGAAACAAATAATAATTGTGTAAATGAAATAAATCTGTGTTTGTGTAAATGAAATATTTATGTAGGTTGATTTCAAATTGGATTTTAAATTATATTTGAATTTGAATTTGAATTTGGGATTCAAAAGATAGATATATATATATATCTTAAATAAATTTGGATTTCTTTTAAAATATATTATATATGCTTTTATTTAGAACAGAGTTTGTTTTATATTATTTTCTTTTAAAGGGTTATATATACAAATTAAGAAATGTATGTATAAATTTGGAAATTAAATACAAATATACATGAGAGTTTATAAAAAATCATTTATAAAATTTATTAACTCTACGAAAATAGACTTGTAAGTTAAATGTATTCATGATTCAACAAATGTAAATCAAATGTTTCATGCAAATGACATTTGTATGTAAAATCAACAAGTGTCATTATTCTTAGAAAATAAGAAAATAAAAGATAATTAAGATATGTACATCTCCACCCTTTCTCATTTTTTTTACCTCTTTATCTTCATTATGAAAGGAAAAGAAAATCTATAGAAACCTGAAAACAAGTTAAAATAGAAATCAACTTAGCTTCAAATTTTAAAAAAAAAACAGCAATTCAAATTTCAAGACCAGAGAGCAAATTCGAATTTCTAGGAAAAAAATCAAATTCAAGTGCATTCCAGCTTTCAAATCTCAACAACAAGCTAAGCAAGTTTTTTTTTTCCAGATGCAAATTAATTTTTTTCCAGATATTCAAACCTGGTTCGTCGGTCTGTGAGAAGCAGGTGAGTAATCTACTTCTCTGGTTAAATGCTTAAATCTGTTTGAAAATTTCTTTTTGTGAGTAAAACAATCACATTTAAGTTTTTTTTTAATTTTTTTAAAAATTTGATGCACGCAATTTAATATCTGAACATAGGGATGGATATGTTGTATGTAGAGTGATGCTGCTTTGATATCAGGATACAAAATTGAAAAAAAATCATACTTCTCTCTCTCTCTGTTACTTATTAGACTTAGATTTAAAAGCAAAATATGTTTGTAAACACATGATGGTGGAATTAAAAATACTTCCAGCAAGAAGTTGATGGTAGTTGAAATATAAGGGAAGAATAACAGTGAGAACTTGGTTTTTGTCCAAATTTCAACATGATTAAATTGTAGATTCAAGTTTATAATCTGATGTATGTATAAAAACTAGGATTTTTAAAATGAAAATTTAGATTTTTAGTTGAGTTTTGAATGAGAATTTCGAAGATAATCAGAAACTGGATTTCGACCTTTTTCTGTTGATCAAAGAACTTTTAGGGGTCGGGGTTTTGGTCGAAGGTGACCACGGGGTTGTTTTGCATGGGAAAAACGGCGATTGATGTTATTGATCATCAGAGGAGTCGAATGGTGACGATCAATGGTTTTGGAAGGAGTGTTCTGCTGAGTGTAATGACGAGGCGATCTCGTCTAAATCGAGGCGTCGAGTTCGATAGCGAGTGATGGAATAGCTGCGTGGGTCGATGACAAGGTTGATGTCAGAGGGGCGTGGATTCCAGTCGCCGTGATCACCGTGGCAAACATCTTCTTGGTCGAGGAAGTTTGAGTCTGGGTTGTTCAGAATTTCTCGATTTGTATTGGTGTAGTGATTTTCTGATCTGGGTGGTCGGAACGTGGGTAGGGGTCGTTAGCGACTCAGGGACATCATCAGAGGTGATTGGATCGGTGGCACTCGTGTGTACACGTGCACGGTGGTGACACGAGGAACTGGGTTTGGGGAGGATGGCGTTGTCTCGGGGTGTGCTCGTGTGTGTTTATGCTTTGACTCGAAGAAATTGAAGATGAGAGAAACTCGTGAGTTTCTCGGGATTTTGATGTTTGAGCTCGGGTAAGTCTTGATGCCCAGAATCGTAAATAGATAAGCATGTATAGGATATTTAAGTTAAAGACAGAACCCAGATTTCTTTTGGCAAGGAAACCATGGTTATGTAAGTGGTAATTAAAGGAGATAAAAGGGTTTTAAAGAATAATTTAATGAAAGGTTGAATTACTTAATGAAGTAATTAAATAATAAGTGTTTGACGGAAGTAAATCAAAGAATGATCACTTAATGTAAGGATTAATTGAGATTAATCAATTAGTAATTTAAGGTTTATTAATTTAAAGATAAAGAATAATTAATCTATAATTAAAGATTGATTAATTAATTATGGATTTATTAATTTGTATTGGGAGATATTGATTAATAATTAGGGTTATTAATCAATAGTGAATGGATATAAATCAGTTAATTAAAGGTTAATTAATTGATTTTAAAAAGTACCTAAGGATTGATTACTTTGTATTCAAAGAGATTAATTGGTAATTAAGGTTAATTAATTAATAATTTAATATTAATTATTTGGTTTATAGGGTAATTAAGGGATGAATTACCAGTTGTAATTAATGAAATGAATGTGATTAATTAATTTGTTAATAGTCACTTGATAATTGATTTAGTATAATTACTTAAGGAGATTGATAAGTGTAATTACTTAGTGAAGTAATTGATGGATAAATTACTGAATGTAATTAATATAAGGAAATTACTTAATGGGAAGTAATTAAAGGTTAATTACTTAGGAGAAGTAATTAAGGATCAATTACTTGGTGTAATTAATTAGAGGATTAAGGTAATTAATCAAGGAGTTAATTAATTAAGGTAAGTAATTATAGAATGGTTATTTACTGTGTATGATTGATTAATTAATGGAGGTAATTAGTTTAGGATCATTAATTGATGTAATTAATTAATGTTATTAATGAAAGTAATTAAAGGTTAATTACTGTAAATGGTTGAGAATAATTAATTTTTGTAAATAAATTAAAGCATGCTTACTTTATGTAACAGAAAATAATTAATCAAGTATGATTAATTAAAATGGATAATTAAAGGATAATCAATTAAGTTGATTGTAATTAATTAACGTTAAACAGTATTAAGGGAGATTGAAGTAATTAATTTAATTTATTTGAATTAATTAGAAATGGTAAAACTAATTTATCTTGCTTAGGAGTGATTGAATAATATTGTATGCCTTAGATTGATTGATATCTTGGGTATGTGTTTTGAGATGTTATGTGATGTGATATAATTGGTTTTAAACTAAGATTATATGGTCATTCATTGATGATGAATTAATGCATATAGGTGACACCCTTTATTTGAAGTTTGAATTGTGTTTCACTTGAATAATTTGAGATAAGATGGTATTGAATTGAAGAGACCGGAGTCGGGTATTATTAAGTACCCGAAATCCACTTTGATTCTTTATAAATTGATATGTGGAATCAATAGGTTGATATGGATTGATTTAAGTGAATTTGGACCATTTAATCTAAGTTTGGGTACTCAGAAATTGATGTGTGAAATAAGTGATGTCTATAACAACTTGTGAAATTGTAAATTGATACGAGTACCCCTGGTTTTAAATAATTCTAGGCATTGGAATTTCATGTTTGATGAGTTTACTCACGCTAGTTTCCAGCCTAACCCGGGTGTTACTTTGATGTAATGCTCGGGTCAGACCGATTATTACAGATTTTCAGGTAAGGACGATGTAACAGCGTGATTTCAGACCTCTGCAAAAATAGGTAACTACTACACAAGTATGCCATCCCCCGGTTGTAAACAACCTTTATTCGAGGATCCTCAACAACAACAATCACAAAGTGATATATATTTGCGATATTCACATAAGTTAAGTATCTGGGCTCCATACCATGATACCACTTCTATCCAGAAGGAAATGTACATACCCTAAGGGGTGTTACCCTCAATAACCTTGTCGCATCCTTCCTGTTTTGACCATTCCGGGGTGTGAGGTTCGACGAAGTCTTGTCCACAAAGCTACACCTTTTACAAAATCCATGCTTTGATCAACAAATGATCAGCAGCACTTCGTATGCCACATTACCAAATTAAGAATGTATCACTAGTAACCATCAACTACATAACCTCTGAGCTCGTACGTCTCAGAGAAGGGTGTTAAGCTAAGAGAATAAATTCTCTGCCACCAACAGAAATGTGTTTGATAGAAACCAGCTTTACATCTCAAAGTGTAACGTCACACACACATCCATACAAGTCCGTTCCGGGATCGAGCAGGACCGAAGGTACTTCCAAAGAAGCCCTTGCAAATTCGGATGTTCACTAATCACGTCCGAAATCCCCACCACAAAGGGTGATAAAATCTCTATACCGGAGCAACCGGTGCAGAGACATTCGACAGGTAATCCTTTCGCTTTCAAAAATACACGGTCTTCAACACCGTCTTCAAATGCAACTCCATTTCGTCATATCGTTATTCGGAATGGGTTTTATGACACAAGGTCCTCTGCCGGCTAATCCGAATAACGAGCGCTTATTTAAAAAATAAGTGTTACATTCAGATTCAAACAAATAACAATAAATTCCACTTCGATCTTTTAAATAAAGATCCATCACAATCTCAAAGGTTCGATGTAGGTTTCGAATATCCATTTGGAATTCGACCCTCGGTCGCATCGAAATTCAAATGCCATTTAAAAAGGCCAATATTGATAGTCGGTTATTTAACTATCAATCATCATTCACAACCATCACTGGATTTCAAATAATTTTCTACCAATTATTATTATTTTCAATATATCTTCGCAAGATAAAATTTTACTTTTCAACACTTTGAAAACAAATTCAAATCAATCTTTCACACTTCAATCCTTTGAAAATAAATTTCAAATTAATTTTTCCTTACACGGAAAACATTTCCAAATATTTATTCATTTCCACTGAAAATCTGCCGATTTCAAATATTTTAAAATCATATAAAATACTTATTCAAAATATACTTGGAAACATTTAAAATAAACTATTTTAGAATATTTCCTTAATATTAGTTAAGAAAATATTATATTAATATCTCATGTAAAAATTCAGGTCAAAAACTAATTTTAAAATAAAATTAGTAGATAGAGTATAAATATTTAAATAACTATTTTCTAAATCAAATATCAATTTAATCTTTAAAATAATCCCTTATATAATAATTAAATAATTTTTTATTCTTTAAACAATTTCCAAACTAATTTCTCCAACAATATTATTTTAAAACCAAATCTAAAATTTTTAAATTTATTCAAAAGCTATTTTAAAAATATACTCGGCTTTCCAAGCAAGAATTCTTTTTCCCTTAAAAAATGGTCCATTCCAATAAATTAATAAATCCTCTTGATTTATTTTAATTTACATTCCAATTTGTAAATTTCTTTCCATACTTTAAAAATAAACCAATATTTATTTTTAAACAATTTCCCTTTTCTTTACAAATCCCTTTGTGAATTTACATTTCCAAATATCAACTGATATACGAATTTTAAATCGATTCCCAAATATCACCTTCAAACCCAATCAAATCCCAAATTGATTTCCTGTTTATTTCAAACACAAAATCAAATTCCAATTTGATTTCCCAAATTAATTTTCCAATATTAAATCAATTTCAAATTGATTTCCCAAGTTATTTCCAAAACACCTAACCAAATTTCCAAATCAATTCCTAAGATTTATTCTAACTCCAAATTAATTCCTGAATCGATTTCTAAAATTAATTTCAACTCTAAATTAAATTCCAAATTTAATTTCTAAATTTATTTCCTTTTGAAATAAATTTATTTATCTCTTTCAATTATTTAAAACGCGTATCTTAAATAAATCCTTCAGCTATTAAACAACATTACTCGAAATTCCTTTATTAACATATTTTCCCATATTTTTGGAATTTATTCAATAAGTTTTCAAAGATAAAACTTTATCTATTTAAACTTTCTTCTTTTAAAATTCACGCGGTTCCTTTAAGTGAATTTATTATAAATTTTCTACCCAAATTTTAAAATCAAATTTTTATTTATTTCTGGTATCCTATGATACCAAAAATATATTCGGCTAAATTACAGCCTTCAACAGTTTCAATCACAAATAGGCACACGAATTAAAAATAATCAACATACACATACGAAACAAATTAAATATTTGAGGAATCCAGTTGGATCCCTTCAGCATGTTTTCCTGCATCCATAGACGTTAGCACAACAATTAAATACCCATTCCACTTCAAGGTGGAATATCGCGGCATATGGGATTACTTATATATATAAAAAAATATGTGTATATAAAATTTCTTTCCCGTTCAACACAAATTACTTTATTGTTAAAATTCTGATAATTTAATTATTAAGCAGCAAATATATTTAAAAGTTTTTACTCAAATTAAAACAAAACTGTTAATACCTTACAACTATTATTATTTCTAATATCCGTATACATATATATATAAACATAGAATTAAAATTAAGATGGAACATACCTTACTGCAAATTTAAAGTTTTCTCCTTTTTTTGAAAAATATAAAAACAAAAGAAGGAGGGACTGTTGTACCTCACAGCTCTGGTCGATGCCGCGACGAAGCTCGCGCTTCCTACCAAAACCATCGATCATCCCGTACATGCGCAACCCTATGCACGCGCGATGTTCTCTTCCTCCAGGCGACTCCAAACCCATGCCTCATTCGATCACAAATCAATGCCGCAACCATCGAAGACTCCCCAAATCAAACCCTAGATGAAGCGTCGACGAAATGCTGCAGCCTCGATGTTGCCGAGACTACAACCCCTTGCCGCGAGCCACCACATCGCCAGAAGTCGAACAACCCATCATCTTCGCCCCCAATCCTTAAATCACCACACCTCCCTTCATCAACGCGACTCGATCGCGATTTAATCCTTTCTTGAGTTCGATTCCCGAATCGATTTTCGTGAGGATGAGATACGAGGCAATCAAATTTGAGAACGAAGCTATTGACGATTTCGAATGGAATGCTTCTATTCGATTTAGCCTGGCACCATTTTACTTTTTTTTATTGAATTCACGAACGAATTTCAAATGAGGAAAACTGAAGTCATTCGGCCATTTTTATTTTTGAATGAGGTTGAGTAGTTTTATTGTTATTTTTTCGATTTCTTTTGAACGAGCATAGTTGTTTTTGTTTATTAAGGAAGAACAAATGCGTGTCAAAATCTATATGGAAAGTTTAACACGTGTTGTTAAAAAAAATTACGTGCTTGATTAATATTTTTTTACGTATTCAAAATTCATATTCAAATTTAAATCGTTTCGACAAATGCAATTCAAAAACTCGATCTCCAATTGAGGCGTGCCGCCAAGCGTTCATAAGGTTATACGCCTATTCCGAACGCAACGGAAAAGGTTCTGGGTCCAAATTCGATCGTATGAAGAAGGTAGCTTTTTGAATCAGTTATAAATTTGAAATTTTGATAAAATTTTCAGTGCATTTGCTTATCATATGGCCAAACGAACACTCCAAACATTATGAAAATTGAAATCTGATAATAATACAACATTATGGATCCAATGGAACAGGTTTCGTCAAAATCCAAGATTGTGCCTCGGAAAGCTATTTTTAAATATCGATTTAAACAATAAAATTCAATACTGAACAAAACAGTTTCAAATTAAATTCTGAAGCTTCTATCATCTTCACTATTATCAATATAAATTTTCTAAGCCACCAAATTATTTTTAACGGGCTCAAAATTGAAGATTTACAATTTTAACCAAATTTCTATAATTAAATTCAATAATTAAATTGCCAAATTCAACCTGATATTTGAAATTCAAGTTAAACTATCATTCAAACATGTAAAATAAATTAAATATTTCGATTTCAAATGTAAAATTTTTCGGGTCGTCACATCCTTCCCCCCTTAAAAGAATTTCGTCTTGAAATTACTAGTTAAGAAGAATGGTCCTTAACCCGTTATCTTTTTTCCAAAACCAAATAGTTTTTATCAACTTGCCCAAAACAAATCTTTTTATCAAAGATCCATTATTAATTCAACTAACTTTCTAAAGTCTTCAATCGGTTTCAAACCACAATGTTTTCTTTAACAATTTAAATTTACATTCAATTTTAAATTTTCAAAATTTTCTCAAAATTTTTCTAACTCCCTAAATTTTTGAAAAATTTCGCCAGCGTCTCCTTTGCGCAGCTAGCTCGGTACGACTACAAAAATGGCACCACGACCCCCAGATTTCAAAAAGAAAAGAAAATGCCAAGCGGCTAGACAAGAAGATCATCAAATTTCATATTGAAATTCAAATACATACATTTTTGTTGAGCAAATCAATTTTATCTTCGAAATTAAAACCCCAATTACATTTCCTTTAATACACCTGTATATCCTGCTATCCATAATATCCAATTACAACATTCAAATATCATTTTGCACATTTCATTACAAAATTTTCAATATATACTTCTTATACCATTTTTACTTTCATCTGAATTCAAATTACAATTTCAATTTACTTGGATTTAACTTACCTTCTGAATATTGAATTTAATCAGTTATCTTTCATTCACAAATGATTCACCTTGCTATTTTAAATTAGATTCTTTTACTAATTCATTACAAGTTCTAATTCACTTCATCTTAAACCTTTTTTTCTTCCACCTTTATTATCTTTAGTTCACTTCGAACTAATTTTACAACTTCATTTTATTTCACACAATTCAAATTGGTTCTCAATATTCAATTTCAATTCCAGTTTTATTCTTTTGTTCATTCCCAAACAAAATTCAGTTAACTATTTTGGTTTATAACCACTTATATTTAAACTGGATTACAAATTCCATATGAATTCAATTTATCCTTTATTTATAATTATTGAATTCAATTCATTTCAAACTATATCAAATGTCATTCCTTCAATTAGCTTCACTCACTAATTTTATTTAAACACTTTGCTTTTATTATAACAAATCAAATTCAATTCTAATTCAATTCTATTTGCTTACAAATTCGAAATGAATTTCAACATTCAATTTCACTTAATTGTAAATTTATTCATTCATTCAAAATTTTATTTTCCACCTTAATAGATTTTATTCCAAACATTTAGTCTATAAGACTTCTAAAATTCACATTTATACAAATTAACTCAAATCTTTAATTTCAATTTCATTTTGAATCCATATCATCATTTTGTTTGACTTAAATTTTCAATCTCAATTCTTTTATTCAATTTTCATTTTAAGTTTCACTTGAATTAAATTTTCCTTCCAACTTATTTTGTCTTAACCCCAAATTTATTTTCAACATAATAAATTTTATTTAAGAAATCATTATACTTAGTCTCCTTAGACTTTTCTTTAAATTCACTTCATTTAATTGATTCTCTTATACTTATTTTAATTTAACTCCATCCTTTAGGTTAAATTCATTCCATCAATGTCAAATTGTATAAGTTATCAACCCATTTACTAATCCCATAAATATTTAAAATAGAATTCCAGAGTCTTTTCAACCTTTCAAAATTCATTTTTGAAATCAATTCAAATTATCCTTTGAATTTCCAAAACCAAACCCAGTTTTCCCAACAATTTTCAATTTAAAATCGTTCGGCAGCAATTCATCTCTTGGAAACTCGAAAATAAATAACGATGATGTCGCGATCATCATCTGAATTATTTTCCAGCGACCGAAAAGAGTTTAGAGCTTTTTATCCCTTCAAAACATTTTCCAAACCTTTGAAAATTATTTTTCAAAGTCAAAAAGGATTTAAACCTTCCAAATCTCCAGAATTTCAAATTCATTTCAAAACATTTTCAAATACTTCTCTGGAATTCGTTTCAAATTACAAATCACATTTATAATTTACATTCTCAAATTTCATTTGTATATAAATTTTATTTCCTTAGCTTTAAGTTATGATATTAATTTCTTAATCACTTCCTAATCAAACAATCAACCATATAATAATTTACAAAAAATTATTTCCTTTTATGTACAAAAATAATTTGGGTAAAATTATTTCATTTACCCTATTTTTAAACAATATCATGTTGAATTTTTCTGTACGAGAATATAGAAATCCCTATCGATAGAGTTGTACAGACTATACCGACCAGAATCCATATACCACTCAACAAACCAATCATCACAATATAAAACAATTTTTATATCCACTAACATATACGCACTCATATCTATTATTACACTCAAACTCATTCTAGAGTACTACTGACTCTATCTCTAATGAGTAACACCCAACAGAGCCAAGGTTGTCGCTTAACCAAATGCTCTGATACCATATTGTAACAGGCCGATTTTTCGACTTCCGAAAGTCGACATCAATACGTCCACTGTATCAAATGTCGCACAGTCGAATGCCGAAAAACCAAACCGTTAGGGTTAAAGAAGAAGAAGATAGAAGAAGAACAGAAACAACAACAGAATCTCACATTTCGCAGCGGAACAATTATAATAGATAAATGAATATCTTTAAACAAAATCACTATATCAGTTTAAACATTATAACATCAGAGTTTTACAACAACACACCAACAATGGCAGTCTTTATAACTTGACCATATAAAAACTGATTTGCACTAACCATACGCAATGGACACTACATAGTAAAGAGATACGTCTCGCCATCCAGCTTCGACTCCTGATCTCCACAGCGATTCTTGACTTTGCTCCAGAATATGCTAACCTGACTCTAGGCTGCCCATGTGAAAAATTATGGGCACCCAGAGTTTAGAAAGGGACAATAAACTCCAGGCCAGTCATGGGACTGGTGTGAGATCTTAAAAACAGTTATTCTTTTACAAAAGAAACACAAAGGAATTTAAAAGAAATCCGCTACGCTTTTTGAAAATGAAACTACCATAAGGCCTCCCGGCACACACACAATGCAATCGCACACTTGGGGGAGATTTCTCCTTATGATAGTTAAACATGCGTAATACGTAAAATCTTTTTAATATTATCATTAGTGCATAGTGCAGAAAACATTTGAAAGTATAATATTTATCTTAGTCAGCATACATACCATTATATTATGCCTATTATAGCTACCATATTAGATGGCAGGTTATATAACTAAAACCGTACAAGGTGCGTATTGGTGATTGGATTTCCAACAAATGGTCGGGCTAAGGAACTTCCTATTGCCACATGGGTACGCCTCTGGATGGACGCCCCGAGAACCTAACCGGATCTCTGCCAACACAAGGCTGGGTTACCTCGGCAAAAATAGGTAACTACTACACGAGTATGCCATCCCCCGGTTGTAGACAACCTTTATCTGAGGATCCTCAACAACAACAATCACAAAGTAATATATATTTGCGATATTCACATAAGTTAAGTATCTAGGCTCCATACCATGATACCACTTCTATCCAGAAGGAAATGTACATACCCTAAGGGCCGCTACCCGCTATAACCTTGTCGCATCCTTCCTGTTTTGACCATTCCGAGGTGTGAGGTTCGACGAAGTCTCGTCCACAAAGCTACGCTTTTTACAAAAGCTGTGACGACCCGGAATTTTCAAGCATTTAAAATCAAAATATTTAATTGATTTTAAATATTCAATAGATCAATTTTAACTTGAATTGCGAATATCACAATTTATTTGATAATTACATTATTGAATTAAATAATTTGAAGTTGAGTAAAATGCTAAATTTAGAGTTTTAAGCCTGTTAAAATATAATTTGAAGGCTTATAAAATTTATATTGATAATACTGAAGAGAATAGAAGTGATGAAATCAAATTTAAAAATGGTTTATTAAGTTTTGAAATTTATATCGTTTAAATTGAATTGAAAAATAACATTCTGAGGCACAGTCTTGGAATTTAAAGATACCAGTTCCATTGGATCCGTAATATTAAATTATTATCGGATTTCAAGTTTTGCAGCGTTCAGAGTTACTGTTTGATTGTACAACCCGTAAATGCATAGAAGAATTAATTAACTTTAATTTACATAGTCAAACCTTTTCATATAAGCCACACCCTTCTAGCTTCTAACGCAAGGCAATTCAATTCGTTTCTCTTTTAATAAATCGGTCCCTCCTCCTTCTCTTGTTTGGACAGCCGACAGTAAGAGAAAAAAAAATAAAGCAGCTTTAAATATGGCCGAAGTTCCTCCTATCCTTCCTCTCAAATCAAAATCAGATCTTTTTTTGTTTTCATTTCCTTCGAAAGGCCGAGCGAAATCTTTATTAAAAGAAAATCAATCACGCTCATTTATTCCATTCCCCTCATCGCGTTCAAGTACTGGACGAATCGAATAGTTTTTTTCGTTCGAAGAAAATTGATTTAGGCCGACGCTTCCATCTTCAGAGGGAATCGCGAATCAGTCATCGACCTGAGTGAACGTCATGGTGTCGTCGAAGGAAATTATCGCGTGGAAGAAGGGATGTCGTGAAGCAGTGGGAGAGGCGACGTTGTTTAACCTCACCGTTGTTCGTCATGGCGAGCTCGCGGCGATGGCAGCGTCGTGGTGTATTTGGGGATTTGTGTAGTCGCGATGAAGACGTGGGGGAGCGATGGCATATGGTGATGGAGACTGTACGTGTAGTCGAAGCGAAGGAGTAGGCTAATGGTTTCAAGCGACGGCGAGCGTTGTGGAGTGGTTCGGCGAGTTCCAATCACGATGGGCTGAGGTATTCTTGCCTTTCGATTCAATAAAATGTATTTTACATTTGAAAATCTATAGTTGTTTAGAATATTAGTGAAGTACAAATGTTTATAGGAAAATATATAGACACATACAAAATATTTAGCTTACTAGTATTATATATTTAGATCAGAAAACACAGAAAATTTTATATTAACAGTAGAGAATTTATTTTGGTCGTTTGCTGTAATATATAAGTTTATATAAAGTGGGAATTTGAATTTACATATATTTTCAAGTATATTCGTAGTTTCAATAATCTATATATATATATATATATATATATATATATATATTAGTTTACTAGTTATTTCAAAATAATTTATAAAAGGAAGATTAGTTTAAACCATAAGTATTTGTTTAGAATAAATTATTCGATAAAGTTAGATCACTGGTTAATTAAATTTATCAGATGGAAATTGATTATTAAGTTAATTCAAATATTAATAGATTGTATACCATTTATACAAGGTCTGAAAATCGTAAGGAGACTAATTAGTGTAATTAAATTACATTAATTATTATTAAACAAAAGGATTTTTATAGGAAAATTATTAGTTAAACTAAAATTAATAAATAGTAATGGATTGTCTGATTATTTCAGATATTAATAAATTATATAATGTTGTTCAAGGTCTAGAATTATGGTGGAATTGGCGAGATGGAAATGGATTGCCAAAAAAAAAATCAAAGGTGAGTTGATCTCACTCAGCTGAATTTAAATTTAAATGATTAAATTTAAATAATTGTTTGAATGGTTGAATTGATTGATGCGCTATAGTATGATATATTTTAGAATTAGCATTTTATATTGTGCTAACGTTTGTGGATGCAGGGAAAAACATGTTGGAGGGATCCAACTGGATCCCTCAACATTTATTTAAATTATTTAATACCCTCTGTTGTGATTATTTTATATTCTGTAATGAATATTATTGATAATTGGATTATTGGATGTTACGGTTTACCTGAATATATTCCGATGCACTAAGTTATCAAAATATATAGAATTGGATTTTGGAAATAAAATGAAGAGAATTTGTAAGTGAAATAATTATAGAAAATTTGAATAAATTAAGAAAAAATTGGATAAGAATAATAGTAGTTTTAAATTCTAATAAATAAATTCCATATATGGAAAGGAATTTTGAATAAACAGAACGTTAATGAATTTTAAACATCAGTGTTATTATTTAAAATAACAAAGCATCTATATTAAATTTAAAATTTAAATTATTGAAAAGAAGAATAAAGAAGAAATTGGGAAAATCTGAAATTTGTATATTTCAGTTAAAAGATTTAAATCAAATGGAAAATAATAATATTATTAATAAAGTCCATAATTAACGAACTTTGAAATGAACTGAGTAAGTAAAGAAATTTATTTCAAATGGAATAAATTGGAAATCAATTTGAAAAAAATTGATTTAAGTGATTGAAATTGGAAATTCTCCCTGGATAATCAAGTACGTTTTTAAATATAAGTTAAAAGTTTTAAAGTTGTTTTAAAAAAATCAAGTTTTGGAAAATATATTATTTCTAAATACTTAAATTCTAAAGAAAGTATTTCCTTTTAATCTATCACGGTAGTAATTATTTAAAGAGTGGCCTAGTATTTTGTTTTTAAAAGTGAAAACCTAGTTTTATATTTTATAAAGTAACCTTATTTTCATATATTCATATAGTATGTATTTTTAACAAATCCTTGAAGCAGTTTTAACTTAGATGTTTTAAAATATATTTCAAAGTAAAGTGTTTTAAATTATTTTGAAAACCTAGTATTGTACTTGGTGATTTCAGAAGAAATAGAAAATATTTGGGAAAGTTTATTTGAAACTGTTTTCGAAGGATTGAAATTGGGAATATATCTTGCAAAGATATTTTAAGATAAATAAATAATTTGGAAAATTATTTATTGTGTGATGGATGTTGTGAATGTTAATTGATAGTTAAATCACCGACTATCAATATTGGACAAATGCGTTGATCGTTTCGAAGAGACCGGGATCGAGATTTATTTCTCGAAAAACACTTCGATCCGGTTTGTACGTTTCGTGGGAAACGAGTTTGGATTCGAAGATGGAGCAGTGAAGTGCAAGGGCTAGTCGCTACTAATCCTCAGGATATTTCCAAAATGGATGTAGTAGGAATAGTGCCTTCGGTTCCGTTCGGACCCGGGACGGACTTGTATGGATGAATGCTTTTGGAACATCGTCAGGTGGGTGATGGGAATTCTAAGGGATATGTTCTAAAAAGGTAACGCTTAGCCTCAAGCCTCATCAACCAGGAATGACTGAAAATCAGGGATTATGCAGTAAGGCTAGGTGGATAGCACCCAAGCAGGGTGAGGTCATCCCTGTCTAGATGTCCCTTTTTAGTTCGGCTTAGTGGGCGGTTGCTGATCCCAACCGCGGGTTGATCTCACTCGGGATTATCCAGTAAGGGGTAGTCCCGCTCTTGTGTTGCAGGGGAGGGGGCGTACTACTCGTTGCTGTGATCTAGGCCACGTACTGTGACAGGTGGTACCCCAGTACCTAGTCATTAGTTGGAAATCCATTCTCCCTACGAGCCTTGTACGAGTTTTGTTTGTATTACCTACTCTGTGGCTAGTAGCTGGAATTTAATAATGTAACAATTCCGGTTATTTTATAAGTATTTGTATATAGACCCTATTATAATATTAGAGGATTTCTATAAAAATTGTGTTAGCTATCGTAAGGTAAAAACCCGACATGTTTATTTGTGGCGTGGTCTTACGAGATGCTTTTGTTTTCAAAGGAGTTTTGAAACTTTAATAATCAATCGAATGTGATTTTCTCACGCTGGTATTCTAGACTGACTCGGGTGTTATTTAACTGTAATGCTCTGGTCAGACCGAGTATTATAGGATACAGGATATGATGTTGTGGAGCTCAGGAGACGATCTGGATGACGATACGTACTTTCGTACTTGTTATATATATATATATATTCCACTGTGTTGATTTGTTGTATATCCAGTTGTATGTTATTGATGTTGGACTGTGATTGATGTACTTTGATGATGTAATATATAAACAGATATATTTGATTTTGAGTAAAGATTATCTATTATATTTTATTCCGCTGCGATGGTTAGATTCTGTTGTTGTTTTCTATTTTCTTCTTCTACCTCTTCTTCTTTAACCCAAATGGTTCGTATTTCTGTACAACTTGAGTTGATTTAGGTAGAATAGTGTTGACTCAAGGGGTACAGATTTGCGGGTTGTTACAGTGGTATCAGAGCATAGGTTGGTGATAACCTTGGCTCTGATGGGGATTACTCATTAAATAGAGTCTGTAGTACTCTATAATGAGTTTTAGCGTATTGATAGACATGAGCGCGTATTTGTCAGTGAATATAAAATGTTTTAATATTGTGTTAATTGATTTATTGAGTGGCATATGAACCTTCGTCGACACAGTCTGTACAACTATATCGAAGGGGTTTCTAAACACTTGAATAGAACAATCGACACGGTATTGTTTTAAATATGGGTGAATGAAATAATTTTACCCAAAAATATATTTTGGTATAAGGAAAAGTTTTTCTTAAACTATTTAGCTAATATATGGTTGCTTGGATGTTAGAAATAATGATATTTAAATTATTGTCCTTATTGTATGGAAAATTTAACTGGATATTGAAAATATAACCAAAGTTTAAGGGAATAAATTCATTATAAAAAGAAACTTATAAATATGAATTATAAATGTAATTTATAAATTGAAATATAATCAAATGGAGATTTGTATAAGCATAAACTATACAAATGAATTATAGTTAAAATTGATTTAAACAGAATTTGAAACTTTAAAACCCTGGAGATTTTGGAAGTATTTTGAAGATAAATAGTAGCATTGTTGTTTTTGGGGTATTTCTGAAAGGAGATTATTTCAAATAAATTTTGGAAAGGGATATAGCATTGAATTCACTTCAGTCACTGGAAAATAACTTCCATGATGACTGCGGCATCATAGATGTTCATTTTCGAGTTTCTAAGTGAAAGATTGCTGCCAAATTGATTTGTTCAGAAAAGCTAGTTGTTTTTGAAAATTTCAAAGGAAATTTGGTAGAAATAAAACCAGGATTGGTTTAACTTTTGAGAAATGTTATTTGAGATGTTGGAGATTTCAAAATGATTTGAAACCAAAAGCCGGGTGTTTGATAATCCTGATGAGATAGGTTGTAAGCTTATAAATTGAGATGATTTTTAAATTAGGAAAGGAATATAAGCTTCGAATGTTGGAAATTTAAATTTAAGGTGAAAAGTTAAAAATGAACTTAACATGGACAGGGAAATAAAAATTTTAACTGGACTGAAATTAATTGAATAGGTTGAAAATAATATCCAGTTGTATTCGAATTAAGTTGAAATCGAATTGAGTTAAATAAATCTGAGTTTAAATAAAATTGAATTAGAATAAGAATTCAATTGGGTTATTGAATGGAATTAGATTCTTACCTGAATAAATGGAAAATAATTGGATAAGAATTTGATTGAAATAAATAAATTAGAATAACTAGTAAAAGAATTAAAAAAAAATCCATGGAATAAAGTGTGCTTGGATTATAACTGAGCGTAAAGCTTGAGTTAAAAATTAAAAGAAGTGTATTCAAGCCTAGAATGAATGGAATTGTGTAAATAATAAGTTGTGACTTATAAAATTTGAAAAGTGGGATAGAAAACCCAAAATAAATATTTTTGATGAATAGAAAAATAAAATGAAAATTAAAACTTGAATTATAAAATAAATTTGAGCTTAAGAAAATTAAATAAAGAGATTTTAAGATTAAAAATCAAGTATTGAATTTTGACCAGGGGAAGAACTACTTAGATAATAAATTAGTTAATAAAATATGTAAATGGAACCCAATGTAATTAAATATAAGCTGAATTGTGAGTTAATGATGAAGTTTGGAAATAAAAACTCAAGTTATAAATTAAATTCGACCTGAATTGTTAGTGAAGTAAATGTAATTGAATTGTGAGTTAATAAATTGGATGGTAAATTAAAAGTGAATGGTAGAATCAAAACTTGAGTTATTAATTAAAATTTGACTTGAGGCGTAACAAATTAAATATAATTGGAAATGTATCGAATAAAAAGAGATTGGATTAAAATAGTGATGGTTTGAATTGCCAATAAAATCCAAATAAGAGGAAATAAATTGGAAATTGCCATGTAATCAATTGAATGAGTTGAGTATGAAAGTTAAATTTTATAATAACTAATCAAATAAATTTGTAGTTTGAAATGAGATTGGATTGAAATAGAATCAAGTTAAATTGAAAAGTGAAATTTATTTGCAAAATGACAATGAGTTTAAGATAAAATTTGAATAAATTGAAGTAAATTAACTTAAAGCTAAATAGAAGGAAGAGAATTGAATTGAATTCAACTTAAACTAAGTTTAATGATATTGGGTTGCATTTAAATCAAGTGAAAATAAATTTGAATCAAAATAGAATTTGGTGGGTTATAAATAATATTTAAGGAAATGAAAATGCATAATGGATTGAGTAGGTAAACTAATATATTGAATAAATAAATTGATGGAACAAATAAGAATCAAGTGAAAGATGGAAATATAACTTATTGTAAAAAGAAATGGAAATGAACTTAAGTTATTTACTTAAGTAAGTGTTGAATGAAAGCCGAACTCAAAATGAAGTGTGGTTTAAATGGGTTGAGAAATAGTTATTGAATGAAATAGTCTGGATTGTTTTCAAGCTAAATAAAATAGTTTGGAATAAACAAATATGGAATGAAATGTAAATGAATGGATCGTGGATAAAATTTGAAAGGGATAAAATTTAATAAAATGTGTCGAGCTGGATCAAGTGGTTTTGCATGGAACCTGTTTGAATAATGAAACTAGTGTGGTTAATAAAATGAAATTCGAGTGAATGTATTCAAATTTAAAATGCAATGAAAATGAGAATATATGGATTATGGATAAATTTAAAAATGGAATAAAATTAAGTATAAATTGAGTTGAAACCAATTTAGATTGGTTATAAAACATAAGTACTTATTTATTCACATAGGTCTCATCAAATTGCATAAAATAAATTGTCATTTGATGTAAATGGAAGTAATTAAAATGCTATTAATTGATAGGAGTAAAACAAATTGATTTAGAGATCAATTGAATTAAATATGAGTTCGTTTTGCTTAAAAATAAATTAAATGTAAGCGATTGAATTTTAAACCATTTAAATTGAATAAAGTTGTATACGAATGGATTGAAAATCATTCGAATTGTACGAAAATGGTTTATAAATTAATTGAAACGGTTGAATTAGTATGAAACTATATAAATTGCTTACGGAAAGTGTTTGGTGTACATTTCTTTTAGAATTCATGTGTTTAACTATTGCAAATAAGTGAAATATTGTTAAACTTCATATATTTGGCACTTACATGTTTAAATTGAGTAAGTACAGGTACCGGGAAGCCGTGTGGCTGGATTTTGGGTACGCTAACTGCTAAATAAATAAGTTGTTTGCTTAAAATGCTAAATAAGGTACGCCTACGCAATAAAAATAGGAAATATGAACTATTTTTGGTTTTTCCGACCCTGTGGGTCGATGTATATATATTTATATATTTTGTCAAATTGCAAAAGCTCCTTCGTACAAAGAAGACTTTGGCAAATTTTCCAAAAATTTTGGGAGTTGGAAAACTTTTGAAAAATTTTGTTAACGACAAAACGGTTTCGAATTGGAAATTGAAATAAATTAGTAAATGAAACCACTTAAAAATAATAATATGAATCAAAATAAATGGAAAATAAAATCTAAATATTTGGAGTGGAGATAAATTGAATTCAAATAGAAATGGGGGAATCAATTTGAATAAAAATAGATAAAACCTAAAGTGGTAAGGTGAAAATAAATATAAGAAGCATATAAAATGCTTATACTAACTTAAGAGAGGAATAGTGAATTCTTAAATGAAAAATTGATACTACAATTATAATCTAAGTTAATATTTGAATGAATAAATATTGACATTTTGTAAGGAAGTCGAAAAAATGTTTTTGGAATATTGTGATTGAAAATTATTGCTAAGTAAGATATGCAGGTATTATAAAGGATAAAGAGAATTGATTTTGATTTCGGAAGATAAATTTGAAATGCTCGACAAAAGGTATGTGTTTAGATTTCTGTGAAAATTTGATTGGGTTTTTGGACCTAGCCACTTGGCCTTTTGTTTTCTTTTGGAATTTGGGAGCCCGTAGAGGCCTTTTGTAGTTGTACCGAGCTAGCCACGCAAAGGAGACACTGGCGAAATTTTTCGAAAATTTAGAGAGTTAGAATATTTTTGAGAAAACTTTGATAATTCAAATTTGGTTTTAAAAAACTTGAATGATTGGGCAAATAGGATTGTTTGCAAATTATGGGAGAGTTTGGAAAGTTAGTAAGAAAGGTAATGGGTCTTTTATTAAAAAGATAGTTGGTAGGATGTTGAAATTTGTTTGTTTTGGAGAAAAATAGTAGCTGGTATTGGATCATTCTTCCTAATTAGTAACTTCGGGGACAAAATTCTTTTAAGGGGGGAGGAATGTGACGACCCGGAATTTTCAAGCATTTAAAATTGGAATATTTAATTGATTTTAAGTATTCAATAGAGCAATTTTAAATTGAATTACGAATATCACAATTTATTCGATAATTAAATTATTGAATTAAATAATTTGAAGTTAAGTAAAATGCTGAATTTGGAGTTTTAAGCCTGTTAGAATATAATTTGAAGGCTTGTAAAATTTATATTGTTAATACTGAAGAGAATAGAAGTAATGAAATCAAATTCAAAAATGGTTTGTTAAGTTTTGAAATTTATATCGTTTAAATTGAATTGAAAAATAACATTCCGAGGCACAGTCTCGGAATTTAACGAAACCAGTTCCATTGGATCCGTAATATTATATTATTATCGGATTTCAATTTTTGCAGCGTTCGGAGTTACCGTTTGATCATACAACCCGTAAATGCATCGAAGAACTAATTAAATTAAATTTACATAGTCAAACATTTTCATAGAAGCCACACCCTTCTAGCTTCTAACGCAAGGCAATTCAATTTGTTTCTCTTTTAATAAATCGATCTCTCATCCTTCTCTTGTTTGGACAACCGACAGTAAGAGAAAAAATAATAATAAAGCAGCTTTAAATATGGCCGAAGTTCCTCTTATCCTTCCTCTCAAATCAAAATCAGATCTTTTTATTTGTTTTTCATTTCCTTCGAAAGGCCGAGCGAAATCTTTATTAAAAGAAAATCAATCACGCTCATTTATTCCATTCCCCTCATAGCGTTCAAGTACTGAATGAATCGAATAATTTTTTTTTTCGTTCGAAGAAAATTGATTTAGGCCGACGCTTCCTCCTTCAGTGTGAATTGCGAATCAGTCATCGACCTGAGTGAACGTCATGGTGTCGTCGAAGGAAATTATCGCGTGGAAGAAGGGATGTCGCGAAGCAGTGGGAGAGGCGACGTTGCTCAACTTCACCGCTTTCGTCATGGAGAGCTCGCGGCGATGGCAGCGTCGTGGTGGATTTGGGGATTTGTGTAGTCGCAATGAAGGCGCGGGGGAGCGATGGCGTATGGCGATGGAGGCAGTACGTGTAGTCGAAGTGGAGGAGTAGGCTGATGGTTTCAGGCGACGGCAAGCATTGAGGAGTGGTTCGGCGAGTTCCAGTCGCGATGGGTTGAGGTATTCTTGCCTTTCGATTCAATAAAATGTATTTTACATTTGAAAATTTATAGTTGTTTAGAATATTAGTGAAGTACAAATGTTTATAGGAAAATATATAGACATATACAAAATATTTAGCTTACTGTTACTATACATTTAGATCAGAAAACACAGAAAATTTTATATTAACGGTAGAGAATTTATTTTGGTCGTTCGCTGTAATATATAAGTTTATATAAAGTGGGAATTTGAATTTATATAGATTTTCAAGTATATTCGTAGTTTCAATAAATTAAATATATATATATATATATATATATATATATATATTCATATTTTAGTTTACTAGTTATTTCAGAATAGTTTATAAAAGGAAGATTAGTTTAAACCATAAGTATTTGTTTAGAATAAATTATTCGATAAAGTTAGATCACTGGTTAATTAAATTTATCAGATGGAAATTGATTATTAAGTTAATTCAAATATTAATAGAATGTATACCGTTTATACAAGGTCTGAAAAATCGCAAGGAGACTAATTAGTGTAATTAACTTACATTAACTATTTTTAAACAAAGGGAATTTTGTAGGAAAATTATTAGTTAAATTAATTAATAAATAGTAATGGATTGTCTGATTATTTCAGATATTAATAAATTATATAATGTGTTCAAGGTCTAAAATTATGGTGGAATTGGCGAGATGGAAATGGATTGCCAAAAAAAAAAAAAATCAAAGCTGAGTTAATCTCACTCAGCTGAATTTATATTTAAATGATTAAATTTAAATAATTGTTTGAATGGTTGAATTGATTGATGTGCTATAGTATGGTATAATTTGGAATTAGCGTTTTATATTGTGCTAACGTTTGTGGATGCAGGGAAAAACAGGTTGGAGGGATCCAACTGGCTCCCTCAACATTTATTTAAATTATTTAATACCCTCTGTTGTGATTATTTTATATTCTGTGATAAATATTATTGATAAATGGAATATTGGATGTTATGGCTTACCTGAATATATTCCGATGCACTAAGTTATCAAGATATATAGAATTGGATTTTGGAAATAAAATGAAGAGAATATGTAAGCGAAATAATTATAGAAAAATTAAATAAATTAAGAATAAATTGGATAAGAATAATAGTAGTTTTAAATTCTAATAAATAAATTCCGTATATGGAAAGGAAATTTTGAATAAACAGAAGGTTAAAGAATTTTAAACATCAGTGTTATTATTTAAAAGAACAAAGCATTTATATTAAATTTAAGATTTAAATTACTGAAAAGAAGAATAAAGAAGAAATTTGGAAAAGCTGAAATTTGTATATTTCAGTTAAAAGATTTAAATCAAACGGAAAATAATAATATTACTAATAAAGTCCGTAATTAATGAATTTTGAAATGAATTGAGTAAGTAAAGAAATTTGTTTCAAATGGAATAAATTGGAAATCAATTTGAAAAAATTAATTTAAGTGATTGAAATTGGAAATTCTCCCTGGATAATCAAGTACGTTTTTAAAGTAAATTCTAAATATAAGTTAAAAGTTTTAAAGTTGTTTTAAAAAAAAATCAAGTTTTGGAAAATATATTATTTCTAAATATTTAAATTCTAAAGAAAGTATTTCCTTTTAATCTATTATGGTAGTAATTATTTAAAGAGTGGCTTAGTATTTTGTTTTTAAAAGTGAAAACCTAGTTTTATATTTTATAAAGTAACCTTATTTTCATATATTCATATAGTATGTATTTTTAACAAATGCTTGAAGTAGTTTTAACTTAGATGTTTTAAAATATATTTCAAAGTAAAGTGTTTTAAATTATTTTAAAACCCTAGTTTTGTACTTGGTGATTTCAGAAGAAATAGAAAATATTTGGGAAAATTTATTTAAAACTGTTTTCAAAGGATTGAAATTGGGAATATATCTTGCAAAGATATTTTGAGATAAATAAATAATTTGGGAAATTATTTATTGTGTGATGGATGTTGTGAATGTTAATTGATAGTTAAATCACCGACTATCAATATTGGACAAATGCATTGATCGTTTCGAAGAGACGGGGATCAAGATTTGTTTCTCGAAAACCACTTCGATTCGGTTTGTACGTATCGTGGGAAACGAGTTTGGATTCGAAGATGGAGCAGCGAAGTGCAAGGGCTAGTCGCTACTAATCCTGAGGATATTTCCAAAATGGATGTAGTAGGAATAGTGCCTTCGGTTCCGTTCGAACCCCAGACGGACTTATATGGATTGTAACGACCCAGAATTTTTATTAATTTAAAATATGAATATTTAATTTATTTTAAATATTTATAAGTGAATTTATAAGTCAAATAAATTTTATTTTGAATTATTGGATTTAATTGGATAATTAAATCGATAATTTAATATGTTAAATTATGGAAATAATTGAAAATAGGGTTAAATATGATTGAAAATGATTTGTAAAATTTTATTTTATCATATTGAAGTTAGAATGATATTTTAGAACTTTTAAAATCGAATTAAGAGTTAATTTGTGAAAATTGAATATTTTAATATTTAAATCGACCAGTGAAAATAGTCAATTTTTGAACAGTCTCAGAATTGAACGAAACCAGTTCCATTGGATCCGTAATAGTTAGTTCTTATCGGATTTCAAATTTCGTGTCAATCGGAGCTATCGTTTTATCGTGGCAGCTCGAAACGCATCGAATCATTTTTAATTTAAATTTGGCGAGTCAAAATAGCCATTTTTCAAAAAGTCTCGGATTTTGACGGAACCAGTTTCATCGGATCCGTAATGTGATATTATTGTAAGGTTTCAAATTTCAAGTCAATTGGATTTACCGTTTGTCCGATACAAATTAAAACGCCTAGAAATCGATTTAAATCGGTTTAATTTAAATTGAGCGTTTGTAGCCATAACTCGCACATACTTCCGAATTAGCTTTCGAAACCTATTCCATTGTGTCCGGAACGCGGGACAAACCCTAGGAGTGTCAGTTTCGGCGCGTAAATCGGAGTTCGGAATTTTCGGATGAATAGTGTCGAACGAAATTCTATAAATAGACCACCCCTTCATAAATTTAGAAAAAAAAATACTAAAACCCTAATTTTCTAACCCTAGCCGCCACATTATAAACCAATGGCTAGAAATGTTCCAACTTCTTCCCTCTAGATCTTCCAATCCGTCAACAATTAGAGGAAGTTGTCAACATGAAAGTTGGAGAGGAGAGTGAGAGCTACGATGTGAACGGTGGAGATCGTGTTTGGTGTCGTGTGGGGGGAGTTATGGGGCCGTGTGCGTGGGCTGTGCACATACGTGCGCGAGCATCAGGGGGTGGTCGAGCTCTCTGGTGTTTGGACCGAGCATGGTTGTGGTGGAGAGCTTCAAAATGCAAGTCTCTGATCATGTTTTAATCAAGCATGGAGGTTGTCAATTCAAAACCTAGTTTGAGTTTCATGGGTTGTTTGTTGCGGCTATGGTCTGTAGGGGGAAAACGTGGGGGAAGGAGAAAGGTTGGAGGGCTGTGATTTGCTTGGAGTTAGATCCTACGGCCTGTAGAAGCTAGGTTAAAAACTATAGTTAATAATGTTATAAATTTATGTATATAAAATTGTGTAACTTCAAAAATACATAACATTTTCATACGAGGTCGAAAACGCGCGAAACCAGTTGCGTTGGAATCGTATGGACGAGCACTACGCGATGGAGTTGGTTTGGAGTCGTTTGGAGATAGTGAGAATTTTGGGTAAAATTAAACGTACGTTTAATTTTATTCGAAATAAATCGCTAAAACGGAATTTAAAATCAAGGTGAGAACTTCTCACTCAATCGAATCGGTTTCGATTTTATTTTAAATAGTTAGATTTAAAATATTTGAATGCATGTTTGAATGTTGATTGATATCTATTGATTGTTAAAATTGACATTATACGCCGTTAGTAAGCGGATGTTATTTAATAAAAACATATACCGCGAATATTTCATAAACAGTGAAATTGGTATTATATATAATATCAATATATATATATTGGCATATGTATATATTGCAGTTGTTGATTTCCCGTATTTTTTAGCGGATGAGACCCTATTACGCCGTTATTAAGCGGATAATATTTATTAAAAACATATACCGCGATAATTTCGTACTGGAGCGAAATTGGTATTGTGCTAATGTTTGTGAATGCAGGAAAATAGGTTGGAGGGATCCAACTGGATTCCTCAACAGTTTTTATTTGATTTCAGATATTTTGATATTTGATGGATTATCATATCGATATATGATGGATCGTTGTAGTCGTGATTGACTATTTGATGTGTAGCATCATTGGACCCAAATTTTGGGATTTTAAAAGGGTTTTTAAAGTGATTTTTGAAAAGATAAAATATTTTTGGAATTGACCCATTTTAAATAATTAAACGCTATAATTTTTAAAGCTATAAAATTATGGTTTTTGTGAAATATAGTTAAAAGATTGATTTTTGAAAATACGGGTTAATGATGTATAAAATAGTAAACTGGGATTTTTGAATTTATTGTGAAAAGTTTAAATATAGGATTTATAAAATTTAATTATTTTATAAATCAAGAGAATGGTGAAATTATAAAGGAGATTAAAGATGTTTTAAAAGAATAATATAAATTGATTTATATTAAGTGATTTATAAATGGATATTTATAAATTGAAATATAGACATTATAAAACGAGTTTTTATAAGTGTTTGAATGAAGTGAAAATGAATTTCATAAATGAATGAAATTTATAGAATTATAAACTGTGAAGTTATAAATAAAATTTATAAATAGTAAGATTTATAAATTGGTGAAGTTAATTGAGGAATAGATTTAGGTGAATAATTGAATCTTATAGGTTATAAGATTTATAATTATGAAGTTCAAAGGAACGATTTTTGCAAACAAATAGATTATAAGCACTTAACTTATAATATGAACTTTGAGTTATAATTGAGTTATAAACTGGAATAGGTTAATAAAAGAATTTATAAAAAGGAAGTTTTTATAAATAAATAGAAATGGAATTTATAAACGATGTTTTATAAATTCGCAAATGACTTATTTTGATAAGAAAATTGTTGGAACCTATTAAAGGATTATTCACATTTTTGAATAGTGAATAATCCTTTGAATTAAAACGAATAAAAGGATGAGATTTCTTAATGAAGTTTATTCACATTTTTGAATAGTGAATGACACGTTAAAGAAAAGGGTTTGAATGTGAATGTTTTAAATAGAATTAAAACGATCTAACGATGTTTTAAAATGTGTTGAGATTCGAAACCATAGATTTCAACATTTATTGTTGAAATAGATGTTTCGAGAAATAAAAGGAAAGGGTGGACTATAACACTGTTGTTATAGTAAATGATTTCCGAAAGGAAATGTTTTGTATAGTTTTGGGATTTATATATCTATTTTAATTCCGAATCCCTATACTAGTGATTTTGGGTTGTCGTAACGATGTTTTACACAACATTCGTTTTGGCCCAAATAAATATGTTAAAGAGAATGATTTCCTTAAAGAATGAAATATATACTTAATTCGATTTAAGTATATGGAATATTTTCCAAGGTTGAAAATAAATAAAATTTGTGAATTACTTATGAATAAATAAGTATGGAAATGTTTTTCCAATGTGAAATGAAACGTTTTGAGAATTTATCTTTTTGAAGATAAATTGAAAATGGATAATTGAAATCGTATATGCATGGATATTTTGAAATATAAATTCATTATGGAATTTATATGAGAAAGTGGAATTTGTTTGAAAATAAATATTGATTTATTTTTGAAGTGTTGAAATTATATATCTTGTAAAGATATTTTTGGAAAGTAAATAATTTGGAAAATTATTTGGAATCTGGTGATGTGTGCATATCCAGTGATAGTTCAATAACCGACTATCAATATTTCCCTTTGAATGGGTAATTGATATGATTTGTTTGAATGTGAATGCTACACTTATTTTTGAATAAGCGCTCACTATTCGGGTTAACCGGGAAAGGACCATGGGGTCGTATAACCCATTCCGAATATGTGATACGTCGTTATGATAGCATTGAAGATCGGTGTTGAAGACCGGATATTTGCGAGAGCGATAGGATGACCTGTCGATTGACTCTGCACCGAGTTGCTCCGGTATAGAGTTCTCCATATGTGATGGTGAATCCGATCAGGATTGTGAATATCCGGATTGCAAGGACTTCTTTGTAAGTGCCTTCGGTTCTGTTCGATCCCGGAACAGACTTGTATGGATTGTATGTCTGACATTACAAGTTGAGATATAAAGCCGATTTCTTTCAAATATATTTCTGTTGGTGGCGGAGAATTTATTCTTTTAGCTTAACACCCTTCTCTGAGATGTACGAGCTCAGAGGTTATATAGTTGAAGTTATCAGCGATATATTCCCAATTTGGTAATGTGACATGCTGAGTGTTGCTGAAATGATCATTGTGTTGATTATTTGTGATAGGATCATTTGTTTGATCGTCTATCCTTGTGATCATTGTGTTGATCATTTGTTTGACCCAAAGCATGGCTTTTGTATAAAGTATGTTTTTGTGGACGTGACTTCGTCGAGCCTCACACCCCGTGAATGGTCAAAACAGGAAAGAAGCAGCAAGGTTATGAGGGGTAGCACCCTTTAGGATGTGTGCATTTCCTTCTGGAAAAGGGTGGTATCATGGTATGGAGCCCAGATACTTACTCATGTTGAAAACACTTTGTTATGATTGTGTGAATTGATTACGAGCGCTCGGTGAAAAGGTCCCAAAGGACCGGGGGATGGCATATTCGGTCAGTTGTTACTCAGTTAGGGGTAACCCGGCCTTGTGTTGGTAGAGATCCGGTTTGGTTCTCGGGGATGTCCATCCAGAGGCATTCTCATGTGGCAATGGGAAGTTCCTTGGCCTGATCATTCGTTGGAAATCCAAAGAAACAATACGTGACTTGTACGGTATTAGTTGTAGAACCTATCATTCACTTATGGTGTCGCAACACTGTTTGGATGATAGCTATAGTAGGCATACGATAATGGTCGTATGTTGGCTAAGATTTATATTTTACTTTCGAAATGAATTTTTCCTACACTATACACTAATAATAATATCAAATGTTATTTTAAATGCGTATCAAGCATCTTTGACTATCATAAGGAGAAATCTCCTCCGATTCTGCGTTTGCATTGTGTGTGTGTGCGGGAGGCCTTATGGTAGTCTCATTTTTAAAAGCATTGCGAATTGAGTTTAAAAATATTCCTCTATTTTGATTTTAAAGATAAATAAACTGTTTTGAGTTCTCACACCAGTCACATGACTGACTTGGAGTTTATTGTTTTCCTTCCTAAACTCTGGGTGCCCACCAATTTCCACACGGGCAGTTAAGAGTTAGGTTTATCAGGATATTCTGGAGTTGCTGGAGGCAAGATGGATGGCATGGCGTATTACTAATTATATAGTATTCCTTTTTCCGCTGCACTGTTTGTTGTTGTTGTTGTTGTTGTTGTTGTACACTCTGATGATATGATGTAATGTAATGTATAAAATGTAATAACTGATAGTTCTTTGTTTAATATTCATTTATTATTATATGTTGTTCCGCTGCGAATTGTGAGATTCTGTTGTTGTTCTGTTTCCTTTCTGTCAGTTCTATTTTAAAATTTTCTGTTTTCTTTCCTCTCCATTTTTCTATCTCTTATCTCTTCTTCTCTCTTTTTCTTTTCTTAAATTCTTTTTAAAACCCTCAGTGTTCGGTTTTCCGTCGTTCGATTTCTCGACAGTCGATAAAGTGAGTATCGATGTTGAACTTTCGGGCAACGAAAAATCGGGTCCTGACAATGTGGTATCAGAGCATATGGTTAAGCGACAACCATGGTTCTGTTGGGTATTACTCATTAGAGATAGAGTCAGTAGTACTCTAGAATGAGTTGAGTGTAATAATAGTTATGAGAACGTATTTGTTAGTGAATATAAAAATTGTTTTATATTGTGATGATTGGTTTGTTGAGTGGTATATAGATTCTGGTTAATACGAGTAATTAACGTTGTTGATAGGGATCTCTAAACACTTGTACAGAACAATTCGACACAGTATTGTTTTAAATTGGGTAAATGAAATAATTTTACCTTGATTATATTTTGTATATAAAAGAAATGATTTTTCAGAAATATTAAAGTGTATATAAGTTGATTGTTTGGTTGTTTGAATAATCTAAATAAAAGAATAATTGTATAAGTAAAAAGAATTATAAGAATTGAATTATAATTAAAGTGATTTACAATTGTGAAATGAACTTATATATATAAGAAGTGAAACTAAATGGATATATTTAGGAATTTAAGTTATGAAAAAAACAAGTGATGTTTGTGAAATGAAATTTAACTTAAGAGATGTTAAATGAAGTCGATATTAGTAATAAAGTAAAATGAAATATGAACTTGAGTTATGTAAGTGAAATTCAACTTTTGTAATAGAATTGAATGAATGGATTAAATGTTAATCAATTGAATGTGAATTAAGTTGATATGGAATAATGAAAAAGTGTTAATTCATTAAAATCTAATGTTATTGGAAGTTGAATAATAGAATGAAAATCAATTTAATTTAAACCAATTGAAAGTAAAGGAATTTGGTTGTAAAAGAATATACATTGGTTGTTATATGGTTGTTAGTTGATTGTATATAATTCATTAAGTATTAATGAAAGTGAATTAGTGAAATTTAAAGCTATGTAATTGAATTCAAATTAGAAGTAAATAAATTTGAATAGAATTGAATTTGATTTGGAAGTGGACCAACTTGAATATGAATTAGTGAATATAAACTAATTAAGAATGAATGTTAATAAAAACATCCACTGTTAATGAATTGTAACGAACCAGAATTTTTAATAATTTAATTCGAGAATATTTGATTAAATTTAAATATTTGAATGATGGTTTGAATTGAATTTCAAATTATCAGAATGAAATTGTCGATTAAATTATAGAATTTAATCTATTGAAAGTTGAATAAAAATTTGAAACTTCAATTCTAAGCCAATTAAAAATATTTTAAAGGCTTGTAAAATTCATATTGATAATATTGAAGATTATAGAAGCTTCAGAATCGAATTTGAAAGTGAATTGTTCAGTTTTGGAATTTAATCGTTCGAATCGATATTTAAAAATAGCCGTCCGAGGCACAGTCTCGGAATTTGACGAAACCAGTTCCATTGGGTCCGTAATATTGAATTATTGCCGGATTTCAAATTTCGTATTTTTCTGAGTTAATATGTGAGCACACGACACATAAACGCGTCGAAATTTTCAACGATTTAAATTTAAATTTAAATTTAAACTTAGTCAAACTTCACCACGTTCGTCCTAGATTCTCGCCTAAAAATCACGAAATTGATCGTGTAAACCATACTTCGTTCCATTTTAAAAATCATTCTCCCCCTTCACTCTCGTTCAAATCTGAAACGAAATAAAAATGGCCGATGCTACTTGGTAGTGGCGACATCTCCTTTCCCTTTCTCTCGTTCTCCCTCTTAAAATAAATTGACAGCAACTCCTTCCATTCCTCTCTTCAGTTTTCGTATATAAAAAAAAAAATGAAATGGCCGAAGCCCTAAAAATTGAATCGCATATAGGAGTCGCGAAATGGAGAGGGGCGGCGCCACGAAGCAAGCAACGGCAGCGCACGCGTACCGAAGTGAAGGCGGCGCTTGGAGTTTGGGGGTGGCACGCGAACGAGTTGCTCGCGACTCAGTCACGAGGCGAGGGCGGCGAGTCGAATCAGCACGAGGTGGAGGCAGTGGGTCGCGGTCGATCTCAGGAAATTCGAGCATACGGCGCGCGATTCGCGAGGCGTGTTCGTTGGAGGGCGCGGCGACACGAGATGGAGGAGCGGCGGCGTGGGGATGAGCGCGACGCCGTGGGGCTCACGTGAGATGCAGTAAGGTAATAATTTTTTTTTTATTTATCTAATTTAGATTGTATGCAGTAAAAATAAAAAAAAATAAAAATAAAAAATAAAAAAATAAAAAAAGAATTTTAGTTTAAATTAAAAGCATTGGTTAAATTAAATTGTTTTTAAGTTACTAAAAGATATGTAAAAAAAAAAAAAAGAAAGAAAAAAAAATCTATTTGTTTATTTAAATAAGGCATATTGGAAATTGATTTGGTTAATAAATTGATTTGAATTTATTTAGGGCACTCAAAATAATTTGTTAAAGAAAATGTAGTTTAGGATTTAATTTTTAAATAGGTTAATAAAGGAGAATTATTTATATGGATAAAACTGGGAAAAGAAAGAAAATAAATAAAATTATCAAGTTAGAGTATATTTTTACAGTAATTTAAATATACTATATGCAGTTGGGAATGAGGAAAAATAAAATATAATCTATTAAAGGAAGATTAGTTTATATAAAATTTTTAGTTAAATAAATTTATAAAAAGGAATTTATAAAAGAAGATATGTTTAAAATTAAATTTATTTGTTAAAACAAAATTATCAGTTAAATATAAGTTTAGTTTCAAATGAAAAATATATTTGTAAAAGAAAAATTTGTTAAGAATTCAAATCAATTGATAAAATAATTTATTTAAGGAAATTAAGTTCAATGGGAAATTTCTAGTTAGGATTATTTTCAAAAGGAAAATTTATTTAAAATAAATAGTTAGTTAAAAAAAGTTTATTAAAAGAAATTTAAATTTTTAGTTAAACAAATTTAATTTAAAGGAAATTTAATTTTTAAACTTTTAGTTAAATAAATTTGCTAAAGAAAATTTGTTTGAAGTTAAATCATTAGACAATTAAATGGTTAAAAAGAATTTAGTTTTAAATTTAGTTTATTGTTAAAATAATTTACTAAAAAGAAAATCTTTGGTAAAAATTAAATCTATAGTTAATTAAATTATTTGAAAGAGAGTTTGGTTAATTAAATTTAATTTTTAGTTGAAATAAATTTATTAAAGAAGAAAATTTGTTTAAATAAATTTATTAAACGAGAAATTGGTTTAAACGAAACTATGAGTTAATTTAATTTTTAAAATGAAATCACCGATGAATTAAAATTATCTAATGAAAATTTAATTTATTCGATTTGTTCGAATATTAATAAATTGTATAAAATTGTTATACAAGGTATAAATGAAGAAAACAAGTTGAATTGGAAGAGGATTGCAAACGAGAATAAAGGTGAGAACTTCTCACTCAAAAGGAATTTCTGTTGTTCATTTAAATTTTAAATAGTTAAATCTAAAATTTGATTGACTGTGTTGATTGAATGCTTGAATGATGATTGTTATATATATATATATTGGATGTGAATAGACCCTATACGCCGTTAGTAAGCGGAGGTTATTTATTACACACATATACCGCGATATTCCACCTCGAAGTGGAGTTGGTATTATATTATATATATAGCAATATATATATATTGGCATATGTATATATTGCAGTTGATTGATTTCCCGCATTTTCTTTTAGCGGATGAGACCCTATGCGCCGTTAGTAAGCGGATATATATTTATAAAATCCCATATACCGCGATATTCCGTCTTGAAACAGAATTGGTATTGTGCTAATGTCTGTGGATGCAGGGAAACAGGTTGGAGGGATCCAACTGGATTCCTCACAAATATTTATAGATGTTAGATATTGTGATGTTTGACTGTTTATCATATCGATATATGATGTTGAAAGTCGTGATTGAATATTTGATGTGTTGCATCATCGGATCCAATTTTGAAGTTTAAAAATAACGATTTTGATTTCTAAAGTGATTCTTGGAAATATACGTTTATAAAAATATTTTTGGAATTGATTCATCTTAAATAAATAAACGTTATAATTTTAATATTATGAAAATTATGATTTTTGAAAAATACAGTTAAAAGTTGATTTTTGAAAATATGGGATTAGTGATTTTATAAAATAGTTTGAACTGGGACTCCTGAATTTATTATAAGAAGTTTAGAAATAGGATTTATAAAATTTTTATTTTATAAATTAGAATGATGAAATTATAAAAGAGTTTAAAGATGTTAAAGTAATAATATAAATTGATTTATATTAAAAGATTTATAAATTGATATTTATAAATTAAAAATATTGGAATTATAAAACGAGCTTTTATAAGTATTAGAAAGAATTGTGAATGAATTTCACTAATGAATGAAATTTATAGAATTATAACGGTAAAGTTATAAATGAAATTTTATAAGCAGTAGGTTTATAAAATTTATAAAGTTATGGGAAAGGATAGATTTTGGATAAATAAATGAATCTTAGAAGTTATAAGATTTATAGATTTGGGAAGTTTGAAGGAATGATTTTGTAAATAAATAAATTATAAGTATTTGACTTATAATATGAATTTGAGTATATCATTGAGATATGAAATTGAATAGATTTATAAAGGAAAATTATAAAGGAAGTTGTTATAAAATAAATTCAATATAGAATTTATAAACGTTGTTTTATAAATCCGCAACGACTTATTTTGATAAGGAATTATTGTAATTTATTTATGGAATTATATTCATGTTTTAGACGGTGAATAATTCTTTAAAATAAAATGAATAGAAGTGATGAAATTTATTAACAAGTGTATTCACGTTTTTGAATATTAAGTGAATATTATGTTAAAGAAATTATTTTTAGATGGGATGTTTTAAATAGAATTAAAAACGATCTAAGGATGTTTTAAACTGTATTGAGATTCGAAACCATAGATTTCAACATTTATTGTTGAAATAAATGCTTTCGAGAAATAAAAAGGAAATAATGGATTATAACACTGTTGTTATATTAAATGATTTCCGAAAGGAAATGTTTTGTATCGTATTGGGATTTATATATCTATTTTAATTTCGAATCCCTATACTAGTGATTTTGGGTTGTCGTAACGATGTTTTACGCAACATTCGTTTTGACCCAAATAAATATGTTTAAGTGAATGATTTCCTTAAAGAATGAAATATATACTTAATTTCGATTAGAGTATATTAAATATTTTCTAAGTATAGAAAATAAAAAGATCTGGGAATTACTTATTTTTAATAAGTATAGAAATGCTTTTCCAATATTAAGTGAATATTTGAAATTTATCTTTTTGAAGATAAATTGAAAATGAATATAAAAAAAATTGAATGGAAATCGTATATTCATAAATATTTTGGGAATGTAAATTCCTTAGGGAATTTATAAATGAAAAGGGGATTTGTTTGAAAATAAATGTTGATTTATTTTTGAAGTGTGAAAACTATATATCTTATAAAGATATTTTTGTGAAATAAATAATTTGGAAAATTATTTGGAATCTGGTGATGTTGGCATATCTATTGATAGTTCAATAACCGACTATCAATATTTACCTTTAAATAGGTATTTGTTGTGATTTGTTTGAAATTGAATGCCACACTTATTTTTTTTAAAATAAGCGCTCACTATTCGGGTTAACCGGGAAAGGACCTTGGGGTCGTATAACCCATTCCGAATATGTGATACGTCGTTATAAATTGCATTCGAAGATCGGTGTTGAAGACCGGATATTTTCGAAAGCGAAAGGATTTCTTGTTGATTGTCTCTGCACTGGCTGATCCCTGGTATTGAGATCTCCATATGTGATGGGAAATCCAAACGTGATTAGAGATTTTTCGGATTGCAAGGACTTCTTTGTAAGTGCCTTCGGTTCTGTTCGAGCCCGGAACAGACTTGTATGGATTGTGTGTCTGACATTACAAGTTGAGATGTAAAACCGATTTCTTTCAAATATATTTCTGTGGTGGCGGAGAATTTATTCTTTTAGCTTAACACCCTTCTCTAAGACGTACGAGCTCAGAGGTTATATAGTTGAAGTTATCAGCGATATATTCCCAATTTGGTAATGTGATATGCTGAGTGATGCTGAAATGATCATTGTGTTGATTATTGTGATAGGATCGTTTATTTGATCGTCTATCTTGATGATCATTGTGTTGATCATTTGTTGACCCAAAGCATGGCTTTTGTATAAAGTATGTTTTTGTGGACGTGACTTCGTCGAACCTCACACCCCGGAAATGGTCAAAACAGGAAAGAAGCAACAAGGTTATGAGGGGTAGCACCCTTTAGGGTATGTACATTTCCTTCTGGATAGAGGTGGTATCATGGTATGGAGCCCAGATATTTAACCTATGTGGTTACTACGAATTTATTACTTTGTGGTTGTTGGTTTTCGGGATCCCGTGAGAAAGGTCGTTTACGATCGGGGAATGGCGTGCTCGTGTCAGTAGTTACCCAGTTAGGGGTAACCCGGCCTTGTGTTGGTAGAGTTCCGGTTTGGTTCTCGGGGATGTCTTTCCAGAGGCATTCTCATGTGGCAATGGGAAGTTCCTTGGCCTGACCATTTGTTGGAAATCCAATTCCCAATACGAAACTTGTACGGTATTAGTTGTAGAACCTATCATTCACTTATGGTGTCGCAACACTGTTTGGATGGTAGCTATAGTAGGCATACGATAATGGTCGTATGTTGGCTAAGATTTATATTCTACTTTCGAAATGAATTTTTCCTACACTATGCACTAATAATAATATGAAATGTTATTTTAAATGCGTATCAAGCATCTTTGACTATCATAAGGAGAAATCTCCTCCGATTCTGCGTTTGCATTGTGTGTGTGTGCAGGAGGCCTTATGGTAGTCTCATTTTTAAAAGCATTGCGAATTGAAATAAAAATATCTCTCTATTTTGATTTTTAAAGAAAAATAAACTGTTTTGAGTTCTCACACCAGTCACATGACTGACTTGGAGTTTATTGTTTTCCTTCCTAAACTCTGGGTGCCCACCAAATTTCCACACGGGCAGTCAAGAGTTAAGGTTTATCAGGATATTCTGGATATTCTGGAGTTGCTGGAGGCAAGATGGATGACATGGCGTATTACTAGTTTATATAGTATTTCCTTTTCCGCTGCACTGTTTGTTTGATGTTGTATACTCTGATGATATGATGTAATGAAATGTATGAAATGTAATAACTGATATAGTTCTTTGTTTAAAGATTATTCATTTATTATTATTATATGTTGTTCCGCTGCGAATTGTGAGATTCTGATGTTGTTCTGTTGTTTTCTATTCCGTCCTATTTTCTTCTGTTTTTCTTTTTCCTCTATTCTCTTTTTCTTCTATCTAAAATTTTCTATCTTCTTTTCCCTCCATCTTTCTTCTCTTTCTCTCTTCTTCTTTTCTTAAATTCTTTTTAAAACCCATAACTATTCGGTTTTTCGGCAACGAAAAATCGAAACGTTACATTTGGTATCAGAGCTTATGGTTAAGCGACAACCATGGTTCTGTTGGGTATTACTCGTTAGAGATAGAGTCAGCAGTACTCTAGAATGAGTTTGAGAGTAATAATAGATATGAGCGCGTATTTGTTAGTGAATATAAAATTGTTTTTGAATCGGGTAAATAAGATAATTTTGCCCAAAACTATTTTGTATAGAAAAGAAATGATTTTCTATGAATTATAGTATATGGTTGCATGATTGTTAAGAAGTGATAATATAGAATTATTATCATTAGTAATTAAATAAAATAAGATGAATTAAATTCAAGTAAACTAACTTGATAAATTATTAATTCATGAACAAATGAATTGGAATTTGAATTAGTTAAATTAAAATTTAGTCGTGAACTAAATTTGAAGATAGATTTGAATTTGTATATAAGTTCAAGTAAGTAAAAAGAATAAATTGAAATTCTCTTTGTTAGTAATTAAGTAAATTCAAGATGAATTGGATATGGAAATTAAAAATTGAAATGAATTACTAAATGAAAGTTAATCGATAGAATTCAATATTTAAAATTGAGAATTGAATTCAAATGAAATTTAAATTGTGAATAGAATTGAAATATAAAATTGAATGAAATGGATATGTAACTTCAATAGTGAAGTAAAAACGTATAAGAAGTATATATTGGAAATTTTGTAATAGAATTGGCAAAATGGTTTGAATGTTGGATTTGTATGCTACTACTACTAGCAGGTTATACAGGTATATAAAGGAATTGAGATTTTGATTTCAAAGATAAAATTAAATGGCTCGACAAAAAGGTACGTATTTGAATTTCAGTATGAGATTTGATGACTTTCTTCTCTAGCCACTTGGCTTTTCTCTTTTCTTTTTGATTCTGAGGGGCCGTGGTGCCATTTTGTAGTCGTACCGAGCTAGCCGCGCAAAGGAGACGCTGGCGAAATTTTTCGAAAATTTAGGGTGTTAGAAAAAATTTGAAAGTTTGAAATTTGAATTTGAATTTAAACTTGAATGGTTAGTAAAACAATATTGATTGAAACATATAATTTAAGTTGGAAAGCTAGTTGGAATGATAGTGAATCTCTAGTAAAAAGATTTAGGTTGGTAAGTTGATAAAACTATTTGGATTGTGAAAAATGATAGACGGGATAGGGGCATTCTTCTTAACTTGTAATTTCGGGACGAAATTCTTTTAAGGAGGGAAGATTGTAACGACCCAGAATTTTTAATAATTTAATTCGAGAATATTTGATTAAATTTAAATATTTGAATGATGGTTTGAATTGAATTTCAAATTATCAGAATGAAATTGTCGATTAAATTATAGAATTTAATCTGTTGAAAGTTGAATAAAAATTTGAAACTTCAATTCTAAGCCAATTAAAAATATTTTAAAGGCTTGTAAAATTCATATTGATAATATTGAAGATTATAGAAGCTTCAGAATCGAATTTGAAAGTGAATTGTTCAGTTTTGGAATTTAATCGTTCGAATCGATATTTAAAAATAGCCGTCCGAGGCACAGTCTCGGAATTTGACGAAACCAGTTCCATTGGGTCCGTAATATTGAATTATTGCCGGATTTCAAATTTCGTATTTTTCTGAGTTAATATGTGAGCACACGACACATAAACACGTCGAAATTTTCAACGATTTAAATTTAAATTTAAATTTAAATTTAGTCAAACTTCACCACGTTCGTCCTAGATTCTCGCCTAAAAATCACGAAATTGATCGTGTAAACCATACTTCGTTCCATTTTAAAAATCATTCTCCCCCTTCACTCTCGTTCAAATCTGAAACGAAATAAAAATGGCCGATGCTACTTGGTTGTGGCGACATCTCCTTTCCCTTTCTCTCGTTCTCCCTCTTAAAATAAATTGACAGCAACTCCTTCCATTCCTCTCTTCAGTTTTCGTATATAAAAAAAAAATGAAATGGCCAAAGCCCTAAAAATTGAATCGCATATAGGAGTCGCGAAATGGAGAGGGGCGGCGCCACGAAGCAAGCAACGGCAGCGCGCGCGTACCGAAGTGAAGGCGGCGCTTGGAGTTTGGGGGTGGCACGCGAACGAGTTGCTCGCGACTCAGTCACGAGGCGAGGGCGGCGAGTCGAATCAGCGCGAGGTGGAGGCAGTGGGTCGCGGTCGATCTCAGGAAATTCGAGCATACGGCGCGCGATTCACGAGGCGTGTTCGTTGGAGGGCGCGGCGACACGAGATTGAGGAGCGGCGGCGTGGGGATGAGCGCGACGCCGTGGGGCTCGCGTGAGATGCAGTAAGGTAATAATTTTTTTTATTTTTTTTTATCTAATTTAGATTGTATGCAGTAAAAATAAAAAAATAAAAAATAAATAAAAAAAAAATAAAAAAAGAATTTTAGTTTAAATTAAAAGCATTGGTTAAATTAAATTGTTTTTAAGTTACTAAAAGATATGTAAAAAAAAAAAAAAGAAAGAAAGAAAAAAAAATCTATTTGTTTATTTAAATAAGGCATATTGGAAATTGATTTGGTTAATAAATTGATTTGAATTTATTTAGGGCACTCAAAATAATTTGTTAAAGAAAATGTAGTTTAGGATTTAATTTTTAAATAGGTTAATAAAGGAGAATTATTTATATGGATAAAACTGGGAAAAGAAAGAAAATAAATAAAATTATCAAGTTAGAGTATATTTTTACAGTAATTTAAATATACTATATGCAGTTGGGAATGAGGAAAAATAAAATATAATCTATTAAAGGAAGATTAGTTTATATAAAATTTTTAGTTAAATAAATTTATAAAAAGGAATTTATAAAAGAAGATATGTTTAAAATTAAATTTATTTGTTAAAACAAAATTATCAGTTAAATATAAGTTTAGTTTCAAATGAAAAATATATTTGTAAAAGAAAAATTTGTTAAGAATTCAAATCAATTGATAAAATAATTTATTTAAGGAAATTAAGTTCAATGGGAAATTTCTAGTTAGGATTATTTTCAAAAGGAAAATTTATTTAAAATAAATAGTTAGTTAAAAAAGTTTATTAAAAGAAATTTAAATTTTTAGTTAAACAAATTTAATTTAAAGGAAATTTAATTTTTAAACTTTTAGTTAAATAAATTTGCTAAAGAAAATTTGTTTGAAGTTAAATCATTAGACAATTAAATGGTTAAAAAGAATTTAGTTTTAAATTTAGTTTATTGTTAAAATAATTTACTAAAAAGAAAATCTTTGGTAAAAATTAAATCTATAGTTAATTAAATTATTTGAAAGAGAGTTTGGTTAATTAAATTTAATTTTTAGTTGAAATAAATTTATTAAAGAAGAAAATTTGTTTAAATAAATTTATTAAACGAGAAATTGGTTTAAACGAAACTATGAGTTAATTTAATTTTTAAAATGAAATCACCGATGAATTAAAATTATCTAATGAAAATTTAATTTATTCGATTTGTTCGAATATTAATAAATTGTATAAAATTGTTATACAAGGTATAAATGAAGAAAACAAGTTGAATTAGAAGAGGATTGCAAACGAGAATAAAGGTGAGAACTTCTCACTCAAAAGGAATTTCTGTTGTTCATTTAAATTTTAAATAGTTAAATCTAAAATTTGATTGACTGTGTTGATTGAATGCTTGAATGATGATTGTTATATATATATATATATATATATATATATATATTGGATGTGAATAGACCCTATACGCCGTTAGTAAGCGGAGGTTATTTATTACACATATACCGCGATATTCCACCTCGAAGTGGAGTTGGTATTATATTATATATATAGCAATATATATATATATTGACATATGTATATATTGCAGTTGATTGATTTCCCGCACTTTCTTTTAGCGGATGAGACCCTATGCGCCGTTAGTAAGCGGATATATATTTATAAAATCCCATATACCGCGATATTCCGTCTTGAAACGGAATTGGTATTATGCTAATGTCTGTGGATGCAGGGAAACAGGTTGGAGGGATCCAACTGGATTCCTCACAAATATTTATAGATGTTAGATATTGTGATGTTTGACTGTTTATCATATCGATATATGATGTTGAAAGTCGTGATTGAATATTTGATGTGTTGCATCATTGGATCCAATTTTGAAGTTTAAAAATAACGATTTTGATTTCTAAAGTGATTCTTGGAAATATACGTTTATAAAAATATTTTTGGAATTGATTCATCTTAAATAAATAAACGTTATAATTTTAATATTATGAAAATTATGATTTTTGAAAAATACAGTTAAAAGTTGATTTTTGAAAATATGGGATTAGTGATTTTATAAAATAGTTTGAACTGGGACTCCTGAATTTATTATAAGAAGTTTAGAAATAGGATTTATAAAATTTTTATTTTATAAATTAGAATGATGAAATTATAAAAGAGTTTAAATATGTTAAAGTAATAATATAAATTGATTTATATTAAAAGATTTATAAATTGATATTTATAAATTAAAAATATTGGAATTATAAAACGAGCTTTTATAAGTATTAGAAAGAATTGTGAATGAATTTCACTAATGAATGAAATTTATAGAATTATAACGGTAAAGTTATAAATGAAATTTTATAAGCAGTAGGTTTATAAAATTTATAAAGTTATGGGAAAGGATAGATTTTGGATAAATAAATGAATCTTAGAAGTTATAAGATTTATAGATTTGGGAAGTTTGAAGGAATGATTTTGTAAATAAATAAATTATAAGTATTTGACTTATAATATGAATTTGAGTATATCATTGAGATATGAAATTGAATAGATTTATAAAGGAAATTTATAAAGGAAGTTGTTATAAAATAAATTCAATATAGAATTTATAAACGTTGTTTTATAAATCCGCAACGACTTATTTTGATAAGGAATTATTGTAATTTATTTATGGAATTATATTCATGTTTTAGACGGTGAATAATTCTTTAAAATAAAATGAATTAAAGTGATGAAATTTATTAACAAGTGTATTCACGTTTTTGAATATTAAGTGAATATTATGTTAAAGAAATTATTTTTAGATGGGATGTTTTAAATAGAATTAAAAACGATCTAAGGATGTTTTAAACTGTATTGAGATTCGAAACCATAGATTTCAACATTTATTGTTGAAATAAATGCTTTCGAGAAATAAAAAGGAAATAATGGATTATAACACTGTTGTTATATTAAATGATTTCCGAAAGGAAATGTTTTGTATAGTATTGGGATTTATATATCTATTTTAATTTCGAATCCCTATACTAGTGATTTTGGGTTGTCGTAATGATGTTTTACGCAACATTCGTTTTGACCCAAATAAATATGTTTAAGTGAATGATTTCCTTAAAGAATGAAATATATACTTAATTTCGATTAGAGTATATTAAATATTTTCTAAGTATAGAAAATAAAAAGATCTGGGAATTACTTATTTTTAATAAGTATAGAAATGCTTTTCCAATATTAAGTGAATATTTGAAATTTATCTTTTTGAAGATAAATTGAAAATGAATATAAAAAAAATTGAATGGAAATCGTATATTCATAAATATTTTGGGAATGTAAATTCCTTAGGGAATTTATAAATGAAAAGGGGATTTGTTTGAAAATAAATGTTGATTTATTTTTGAAGTGTGAAAACTATATATCTTATAAAGATATTTTTGTGAAATAAATAATTTGGAAAATTATTTGGAATCTGGTGATGTTGGCATATCTATTGATAGTTCAATAACCGACTATCAATATTTACCTTTAAATAGGTATTTGTTGTGATTTGTTTGAAATTGAATGCCACACTTATTTTTTTTAAAATAAGCGCTCACTATTCGGGTTAACCGGGAAAGGACCTTGGGGTCGTATAACCCATTCCGAATATGTGATACGTCGTTATAAATTGCATTCGAAGATCGGTGTTGAAGACCGGATATTTTCGAAAGCGAAAGGATTTCTTGTTGATTGTCTCTGCACTGGCTGATCCCTGGTATTGAGATCTCCATATGTGATGGGAAATCCGAACGTGATTAGAGATTTTTCGGATTGCAAGGACTTCTTTGTAAGTGCCTTCGATTCTGTTCGAGCCCGGAACAGACTTGTATGGATTGTGTGTCTGACATTACAAGTTGAGATGTAAAGCCGATTTCTTTCAAATATATTTCTCTGGTGGCGGAGAATTTATTCTTTTAGCTTAACACCCTTCTCTAAGACGTACGAGCTCAGAGGTTATATAGTTGAAGTTATCAGCGATATATTCCCAATTTGGTAATGTGATATGCTGAGTGATGCTGAAATGATCATTGTGTTGATTATTGTGATAGGATCGTTTATTTGATCGTCTATCTTGATGATCATTGTGTTGATCATTTGTTGACCTAAAGCATGGCTTTTGTATAAAGTATGTTTTTGTGGACGTGACTTCGTCGAACCTCACACCCCGGAAATGGTCAAAACAGGAAAGAAGCAGCAAGGTTATGAGGGGTAGCACCCTTTAGGGTATGTACATTTCCTTCTGGATAGAGGTGGTATCATGGTATGGAGCCCAGATATTTAACCTATGTGGTTACTACGAATTTATTACTTTGTGGTTGTTGGTTTTCGGGATCCCGTGAGAAAGGTCGTTTACGATCGGGGAATGGCGTGCTCGTGTCAGTAGTTACCCAGTTAGGCGTAACCCGGCCTTGTGTTGGTAGAGTTCCGGTTTGGTTCTCGGGGATGTCTTTCCAGAGGCATTCTCATGTGGCAATGGGAAGTTCCTTGGCCTGACCATTTGTTGGAAATCCAATTCCCAATACGAAACTTGTACGGTATTAGTTGTAGAACCTATCATTCACTTATGGTGTCGCAACACTGTTTGGATGGTAGCTATAGTAGGCATACGATAATGGTCGTATGTTGGCTAAGATTTATATTCTACTTTCGAAATGAATTTTTCCTACACTATGCACTAATAATAATATGAAATGTTATTTTAAATGCGTATCAAGCATCTTTGACTATCATAAGGAGAAATCTCCTCCGATTCTGCGTTTGCATTGTGTGTGTGTGCGGGAGGCCTTATGGTAGTCTCATTTTTAAAAGCATTGCGAATTGAAATAAAAATATCTCTCTATTTTGTTTTTTAAAGAAAAATAAACTGTTTTGAGTTCTCACACCAGTCAAATGACTGACTTGGAGTTTATTGTTTTCCTTCCTAAACTCTGGGCGCCCACCAAATTTCCACACGGGCAGTCAAGAGTTAAGGTTTATCAGGATATTCTGGATATTCTGGAGTTGTTGGAGGCAAGATGGATGACATGGCGTATTACTAGTTTATATAGTATTTCCTTTTCCGCTGCACTGTTTGTTTGATGTTGTATACTCTGATGATATGATGTAATGAAATGTATGAAATGTAATAACTGATATAGTTCTTTGTTTAAAGATTATTCATTTATTATTATTATATGTTGTTCCGCTGCGAATTGTGAGATTCTGATGTTGTTCTGTTGTTTTCTATTCCGTCCTATTTTCTTCTGTTTTTCTTTTTCCTCTATTCTCATTTTCTTCTATCTAAAATTTTCTATCTTCTTTTCCCTCCATCTTTCTTCTCTTTCTCTCTTCTTCTTTTCTTAAATTCTTTTTAAAACCCATAACTATTCGGTTTTTCGGCAACGAAAAATCGAAACGTTACATGAATCAAATGTGATTTGATATTGAAAACCTAGTTCATTGAATATTAATGAGAATATGAATGAATATATTTTGGTTATGAATGTTAGTTGGTTGATGGTTGAATATATTGCTTTTGTTTCAATTGATATGTGGCATATATAGTTATTATGTTGCTATATGTTGTATATTGAGATTATTGTCTATATGCATGTTCTCATGTTGTTTGTTGAGTAATTAGTAGGTGCGGATCGCGTTTGCTTCGCATTTGGAGCTCGCTTTCGCGCTATATTAGCAGTATATGCTTGCTAATAAAATATAAGGTACATATCTCGGATTAAATATCGTACTTTTACACTTTTTTCCCTGCGGGATGCCTCATTACATGATGAGATGTATATTTGTGATATATATACTGTCATTTTTTTTCGGATCGAGCCGCGCAAAGGAGACTATGGCGAATTTTTCCGAAAATTTAAGGCGTTAGAAAAATTTTGAGAAAATTGGGAAAATTTTGAAAACTTTAACTTTGATTTTGAAGTTGAAAGTTAAACAATAGTAGTTGTTTTTGAAAAGATAACTAAGTATGATTTGAAAACTAGTAAAGTATTATAAGAAGTTTAACTATGAATTTTGGGAAAATTAATAGATTCTGTAACTTTTCTTACTTAATAATTTCGAGGACGAAATTCTTTTAAGTGGGGAAGATTGTAACGACCCAGAATTTTTATTAATTTAAAATATGAATATTTAATTTATTTTAAATATTTATAAGTGAATTTATAAGTCAAATAAATTTTATTTTGAATTATTGGATTTAATTGGATAATTAAATCGATAATTTAATATGTTAAATTATGGAAATAATTGAAAATAGGGTTAAATATGATTGAAAATGATTTGTAAAATTTTATTTTATCATATTGAAGTTAGAATGATATTTTAGAACTTTTAAAATCGAATTAAGAGTTAATTTGTGAAAATTGAATATTTTAATATTTAAATCGACTAGTGAAAATAGTCAATTTTTGAACAGTCTCAGAATTGAACGAAACCAGTTCCATTGGATTCGTAATAGTTAGTTACTACCGGATTTCAAATTTCGTGTCAATCGGAGCTATTGTTTGATCGTGGCAGCTCGAAACGCATCGAATCATTTTTAATTTAAATTTGGCGAGTCAAAATAGCCATTTTTCAAAAAGTCTCGGATTTCGACGGAACCAGTTTCATCGGATCCGTAATGTGATATTATTGTAAGGTTTCAAATTTCAAGTCAATTGGATTTACCGTTTGTCCGGTACAAATTAAAACGCCTAGAAATCGATTTAAATCGGTTTAATTTAAATTGAGCGTTTGTAGCCATAACTCGCACATACTTCCGAATTAGCTTTCGAAACCTGTTCCATTGTGTCCGGAACGCGGGATAAACCCTAGGAGTGTCAGTTTCGGCGCGTAAATCGGAGTTCGGAATTTCCGGATGAATAGTGTCGAACGAAATTCTATAAATAGACCACCCCTTCATAAATTTAGAAAAAAAATACTAAAACCCTAATTTTCTAACCCTAGCCGCCACATTATAAACCAATGGCCAGAAATGTTCCAACTTCTTCCCTCTAGATCTTCCAATCCGTCAACAATTAGAGGAAGTTGTCAACATGAAAGTTGGAGAGGGGAGTGAGAGCTACGATGTGAACGGTGGAGATCGTGTTTGGTGTCGTGTGGGGGGAGTTATGGGGCCGCGTGCGTGGGCTGTGCACATACGTGCGCGAGCATCAGGGGGTGGCCGAGCTCTCTGGTGTTTGGACCGAGCATGGTTGTGGTGGAGAGCTTCAAAATGCAAGTCTCTGATCATGTTTTAATCAAGCATGGAGGTTGTAAATTCAAAACCTAGTTTGAGTTTCATGGGTTGTTTGTTGCGGCTATGGTCTGTAGGGGGAAAACGTGGGGGAAGGAGAAAGGTTGGAGGGCTGTGATTTGCTTGGAGTTAGATCCTACGGCCTGTAGAAGCTAGGTTAAAAACTATAGTTAATAATGTTATAAATTTATGTATATAAAATTGTGTAACTTCAAAAATACATAACTTTTTCATACGAGGTCGAAAACGCATGAAACCAGTTGCGTTGGAATCGTATGGACGAGCACTACGCGATGGAGTTGGTTTGGAGTTGTTTGGAGTTAGTGAGAATTTTGGGTAAAATTAAACGTACGTTTAATTTTATTCGAAATAAATCGCTAAAACGGAATTTAAAATCAAGGTGAGAATTTCTCACTCAATCGAATCGGTTTCGATTTTATTTTAAATAGTTAGATTTAAAATATTTGAATGCATGTTTGAATGTTGATTGATATCTATTGATTGTTAAAATAGACATTATACGCCGTTAGTAAGCGGATGTTATTTAATAAAAACATATACCGCGAATATTTCATAAACAGTGAAATTGGTATTATATATAATATCAATATATATATATATTGGCATATGTATATATTGCAGTTGTTGATTTCCCGTATTTTTTAGCGGATGAGACCCTATTACGCCGTTATTAAGCGGATAATATTTATTAAAAACATATACCGCGATAATTTCGTACTGGAGCGAAATTGGTATTGTGCTAATGTTTGTGAATGCAGGAAAACAGGTTGGAGGGATCCAACTGGATTCCTCAACAGTTTTTATTTGATTCCAGATATTTTGATATTTGATGGATTATCATATCGATATATGATGGATCGTTGTAGTCGTGATTGACTATTTGATGTGTAGCATCATTGGACCCAAATTTTGGGATTTTAAAAGGGTTTTTAAAGTGATTTTTGAAAAGATAAAATATTTTTGGAATTGACCCATTTTAAATAATTAAACGCTATAATTTTTAAAGTTATAAAATTATGGTTTTTGTGAAATATAGTTAAAAGATTGATTTTTGAAAATACGGGTTAATGATGTATAAAATAGTAAACTGGGATTTTTGAATTTATTGTGAAAAGTTTAAATATAGGATTTATAAAATTTAATTATTTTATAAATCAAGAGAATGGTGAAATTATAAAGGAGATTAAAGATGTTTTAAAAGAATAATATAAATTGATTTATATTAAGTGATTTATAAATGGATATTTATAAATTGAAATATAGACATTATAAAACGAGTTTTTATAAGTGTTTGAATGAAGTGAAAATGAATTTCATAAATGAATGAAATTTATAGAATTATAAATTATGAAGTTATAAATAAAATTTATAAATAGTAAGATTTATAAATTGGTGAAGTTAATTGAGGAATAGATTTGGGTGAATAATTGAATCTTATAGGTTATAAGATTTATAATTATGAAGTTCAAAGGAACGATTTTTGCAAACAAATAGATTATAAGCACTTAACTTATAATATGAACTTTGAGTTATAATTGAGTTATAAACTGGAATAGGTTAATAAAAGAATTTATAAAAAGGAAATTTTTATAAATAAATAGAAATGGAATTTATAAACGATGTTTTATAAATTCGCAAATGACTTATTTTGATAAGAAAATTGTTGGAACCTATTAAAGGATTATTCACATTTTTGAATAGTGAATAATCCTTTGAATTAAAACGAATAAAAGGATGAGATTTCTTAATGAAGTTTATTCACATTTTTGAATAGTGAATAACACGTTAAAGAAAAGGGTTTGAATGTGAATGTTTTAAATAGAATTAAAACGATCTAACGATGTTTTAAAATGTGTTGAGATTCGAAACCATAGATTTCAACATTTATTGTTGAAATAGATGTTTCGAGAAATAAAAGGAAAGGGTGGACTATAACACTGTTGTTATAGTAAATGATTTCCGAAAGGAAATGTTTTGTATAGTTTTGGGATTTATATATCTATTTTAATTCCGAATCCCTATACTAGTGATTTTGGGTTGTCATAACGATGTTTTACACAACATTCGTTTTGGCCCAAATAAATATGTTAAAGAGAATGATTTCCTTAAAGAATGAAATATATACTTAATTCGATTTAAGTATATGGAATATTTTCCAAGGTTGAAAATAAATAAAATTTGTGAATTACTTATGAATAAATAAGTATGGAAATGTTTTTCCAATGTGAAATGAAACGTTTTGAGAATTTATCTTTTTGAAGATAAATTGAAAATGGATAATTGAAATCGTATATGCATTGATATTTTGAAATATAAATTCATTATGGAATTTATATGAGAAAGTGGAATTTGTTTGAAAATAAATATTGATTTATTTTTGAAGTGTTGAAATTATATATCTTGTAAAGATATTTTTGGAAAGTAAATAATTTGGAAAATTATTTGGAATCTGGTGATGTGTGCATATCCAGTGATAGTTCAATAACCGACTATCAATATTTCCCTTTGAATGGGTAATTGATATGATTTGTTTGAATGTGAATGCTACACTTATTTTTGAATAAGCGCTCACTATTCGGGTTAACCGGGAAAGGACCATGGGGTCGTATAACCCATTCCGAATATGTGATACGTCGTTATGATAGCATTGAAGATCGGTGTTGAAGACCGGATATTTGCGAGAGCGATAAGATGACCTGTCGATTGACTCTGCACCGAGTTGCTCCGGTATAGAGTTCTCCATATGTGATGGTGAATCCGATCAGGATTGTGAATATCCGGATTGCAAGGACTTCTTTGTAAGTGCCTTCGGTTCTGTTCGATCCCGGAACAGACTTGTATGGATTGTATGTCTGACATTACAAGTTGAGATATAAAGCCGATTTCTTTCAAATATATTTCTGTTGGTGGCGGAGAATTTATTCTTTTAGCTTAACACCCTTCTCTGAGACGTACGAGCTCAGAGGTTATATAGTTGAAGTTATCAGCGATATATTCCCAATTTGGTAATGTGACATGCTGAGTGTTGCTGAAATGATCATTGTGTTGATTATTTGTGATAGGATCATTTGTTTGATCGTCTATCCTTGTGATCATTGTGTTGATCATTTGTTTGACCCAAAGCATGGCTTTTGTATAAAGTATGTTTTTGTGGACGTGACTTCGTCGAGCCTCACACCCCGTGAATGGTCAAAACAGGAAAGAAGCAGCAAGGTTATGAGGGGTAGCACCCTTTAGGATGTGTGCATTTCCTTCTGGAAAAGGGTGGTATCATGGTATGGAGCCCAGATACTTACTCATGTTGAAAACACTTTGTTATGATTGTGTGAATTGATTACGAGCGCTCGGTGAAAAGGTCCCAAAGGACCGGGGGATGGCATATTCGGTCAGTTGTTACTCAGTTAGGGGTAACCCGGCCTTGTGTTGGTAGAGATCCGGTTTGGTTCTCGGGGATGTCCATCCAGAGGCATTCTCATGTGGCAATGGGAAGTTCCTTGGCCTGATCATTCGTTGGAAATCCAAAGAAACAATACGTGACTTGTACGGTATTAGTTGTAGAACCTATCATTCACTTATGGTGTCGCAACACTGTTTGGATGATAGCTATAGTAGGCATACGATAATGGTCGTATGTTGGCTAAGATTTATATTTTACTTTCGAAATGAATTTTTCCTACACTATACACTAATAATAATATCAAATGTTATTTTAAATGCGTATCAAGCATCTTTGACTATCATAAGGAGAAATCTCCTCCGATTCTGCGTTTGCATTGTGTGTGTGTGCGGGAGGCCTTATGGTAGTCTCATTTTTAAAAGCATTGCGAATTGAGTTTAAAAATATTCCTCTATTTTGATTTTAAAGATAAATAAACTGTTTTGAGTTCTCACACCAGTCACATGACTGACTTGGAGTTTATTGTTTTCCTTCCTAAACTCTGGGTGCCCACCAATTTCCACACGGGCAGTTAAGAGTTAGGTTTATCAGGATATTCTGGATATTCTGGAGTTGCTGGAGGCAAGATGGATGGCATGGCGTATTACTAATTATATAGTATTCCTTTTTCCGCTGCACTGTTTGTTGTTGTTGTTGTTGTTGTTGTTGTTGTACACTCTGATGATATGATGTAATGTAATGTATAAAATGTAATAACTGATAGTTCTTTGTTTAAAGATTATTCATTTATTATTATATGTTGTTCCGCTGCGAATTGTGAGATTCTGTTGTTGTTCTGTTTCCTTTCTGTCAGTTCTATTTTAAAATTTTCTGTTTTCTTTCCTCTCCATTTTTCTATCTCTTATCTCTTCTTCTCTCTTTTTCTTTTCTTAAATTCTTTTTAAAACCCTCAGTGTTCGGTTTTCCGTCGTTCGATTTCTCGGCAGTCGATAAAGTGAGTATCGATGTTGAACTTTCGGGCAACGAAAAATCGGGTCCTGACATGGATGAATGATTTCGAAACATCGTCAGGTGGACGATGGACATTCTAAGGGATATGTTCTAAAAAGATAACGCTTAGCCTCATGCCTCATCAACCGGGAATGACTGAAAATCTGGGGTTATGCGGCAAGGCTAGGTAGGTAGCACGCAAGCAGGGTGAGGTCATCCCTGTCTAGATGTCCCTTTTTATTTCGGCTTAATGGGCGGTTGCTGATCCCAACCGCAGGGTGATCTCACTCGGGATTATCCAGTAAGGGGTAGTCCTAGTCTTGTGTTGCAGGGGAGCGGGCGTACTCCTCGGTACTGTGATCTAGGCCACGCACTATGACAGGTGGTACCCCAGTGCCTAGTCATTAGTTGGAAATCCATTCTCCCTACGATCCTTGTACTAGTTTTGTTTGTATTACCCACTCTGTGGCTAGTAGCTGTAATTTAGTAATGTAACAATTTCGGCTATTTTATAAGTATTTGTATGTAGACCCTACTATAATATCAGAGGATTTCTGTAAAAATTGTTTTAGCTATCGTAAGATAAAAACCCGACATGTTTATTTGTGGCGTGGTCTTACGAGATGCTTTAGTTTTCAAAGGAGTTTTGATACATTAATAATCAATTGAGTGTGATTTTCTCACGCTTGTATTCCCGACTGACTCGGGTGTTATCTAACTGTAATGCTCGGGTCAGACCGAGTATTATAGGATACAAGATATGATCTGTGGAGCTCAGGAGACGAGCTGGATGATGATACGTACTTGTTTTATATATATATATTCCGCTGTGTTGATTTGCTGTATATCCAGTTGTATGTTATTGATGTTGGACTGTGATTGATGTACTCTGATGATATAATATATAAACAGATATATTTGATTTTGAGTAAAGATTATCTATTATCTATCATATTTTATTCCGCTGCGAGGGTTAGATTTTATTGTTGTTTTCTATTTTCTTCTTCTACCTCTTCTTCTTTAACCCAAATGGTTCGTATTTCTGTACAACTTGAGTTGATTTAGGTAGAATAGTGTTGACTCAAGTGGTACAGATTTGCGGGTTGTTACAAAAAGCCATGCTTTGATCAACAAATGATCAGCAGCATTTCGTATGCCACGTTATCAAATTTGGAATGTATCAGTAGTAACCATCAACTACATAACCTCTGAGCTCATACGTCTCAGAGAAGGATGTTAAGCTAAGAGAATAAATTCTCCGCCACCAACAGAAATGTATTTGATAGAAACCAGCTTTACATCTCAAAGTGTAACGTCAGACACACATCCATACAAGTCCGTTCCGGGTCGAACGGGACCGAAGGCACTTCCAAAGAAGCCCTTGCAAATCTGGATATTCACTAATCACGTTCGGAATCCCCATCACAAAGGGTGATAAAATCTCTATATCGGAGCAACCCGATGCAGAGACATTCGACAGGTAATCCTTTCGCTTTCGAAAATACCCGGTCTTCAACACCGTCTTCAAATGCAACCCCATTTCATCGTATCGTTATTCGGAATGGGTTTTATGACACAAGGTCCTCTCCCTGCTAATCCGAATAACGAGCGCTTATTTTAAAAATAAGTGTTACATTCAGATTCAAACAAATCACAACAAATTCCTCTTCGATCTTTTAAATAAAGATCCACCACAATCTCAAAGGTTCGATGTGGGTTTCGAATATCCATTTGGAATTCGACTCCCGATCGCATCGAAATTCAAATGCCATTTAAAAAGGCCAATATTGATAGTCGGTTATTTAACTATCAATCACCATTCACAACCGTCACTGGATTTCAAATAATTTTCTCCCAATTATTATTATTTTTAATATATCTTCGCAAGATAAAATTTTACTTTCCAACACTTTGAAAACAAATTCAAATCAATCTTTCACACTTCAATCCTTTGAAAATAAATTTCAAATTAATTTTTTCCTTATGCGGAAAACATTTCCAAATATTTATTCATTTCCACTTAAAATCTGCCGATTTCAAATATTTTAAAATCATATAAAATACTTATCAAAATATACTTGGAAACTTTTAAAATAAACTATTTAGAATATTTGCTTAATATTAGTTATGAAAAATATTATACTAATATCTCATGTAAAAATTCAGGTCCAAAACTAATTTTAAAATAAAATTAGTAGATAGGGTATAGATATTTAAATAACTATTTTCTGAATCAAATATCAATTTAATCTTTAAAATAATCCCTTATATAATTAATTAAATATATTTTTTATTCTTTAAACAATTTCCAAACAAATTTCTCCAACAATATTATTTTAAAACCAAATCTTACAAATTCCCGTTGTGAATTTATATTTTCAAATATCAACTGATATATGAATTTTAAATCAATTCCCAAATATCATCTCCAAACCGAATCAAATCCCAAATTGATTTCCAGTTTATTTCAAACACAAAATCAAATTCCAATTTGATTTCCCAAATTAATTTTCCAATATCAAATCAATTTCAAATTGATTTCCCAAGTTATTTCCAAAATACCTAACCAAATTTCCAAATCAATTCCTAAGATTTATTCCAACTCCAAATTTATTCCTGAATCGATTTCTAAAATTAATTTCAATCCTAAATTAAATTCCAAATTTAATTTCTAAATTTATTTCCTTTTGAAATAAATTTATTTATCTCTTTCAATTATTTAAAACGCGTATCTTAAATAAATCCTTCATCTATTAAACAACATTACCCGAAATTCCTTTATTAACATATTTTCCCATATTTTTGGAATTTATTCAATAAGTTTTCAAAGATAAAACTTTATCTATTTAAACTTGCTTCTTTTAAAATTCACCCGATTCCTTTGAGTGAATTTATTATAAATTTTCTACCCAAATTTCAAAATCAAATTTTTATTTATTTCTGGTATCCTATGATACCAAAAATATATTCGGCTAAATTACAGCCTTCAACGGTTTCAATCACAAATAGCCACACGAGTTAAAAATAATCAGCATATAACATACGAAACAAATTAAATATTTGAGGAATCTAGTTGGATCCCTTCAACCTGTTTCCCTGCATCCACATACGTTAGCACAACAATTAAATATCCATTCCACTTTATGGTAGAATATCGCGGTATATGGGATTTATAAAATATTATCCGCTATTATGCGGCGCAATAGGGTCTCATCTGCTATATAATGCGGGAAATCAACAACTCCAAATACATATATAATACCAATTCCACTTCAAGGTGGAATATCATGGTATATGGGTTTAATATAATAACCTCTGCTATTATGCAGCGCATAGGGTCTAAACTAATATAACTAATAATAAATTAGTTATCCAAACACACAATCAATCAATTTTAAATTTAACTATTAAAATTAAATCAGAAAAACAATTGATTGAGTAAGAAGATCACACCTTTCTTTATGCATGCAACCCATTTTCCATTCCAGTTTGATTTTCACGACCTTTAAACCTTGTATAAACTATTATATAAATTTATTAAATACGAATAAATCGAACGAACGATTACATTTCTATTCGATAAATTTAATTAACCAATGATTTTAATTTCAAAATTAAAATTTGATTTTAAACTAATTTCTTTTTAATAAAATATTTCTTTTCTTTGAAACCCTCTCTAAAAAATTATATAGATTCAAAAATCAAATTTTATACAACCATTCAAACATTTTAAACTCCATTTTCTCCAAAGTCTCATATACATAAAATTTTATATTTTACTTATATATATAAAAAAATATGTGTATATAAAATTTCTTTCTTGTTCAACACAAATTACTTTACTGTTAAAATTCTGATAATTTAATTATTAAGCAGCAAATATATTTAAAAGTTTTTACTCAAATTAAAACAAAACTGTTAATACCTTACAACTATTATTATTTCTAATATCAGTATACATATATATGTAAACATAGAATTTAAATTAAGATGGAACATACCTTACTGCAAATTTAAAGTTTTCTCCTTTTTTTGAAAAATATAAAAACAAAAGAAGGAGGGACTGTTGTACCTCACAGCTCTGGCCGATGCCGCGACGAAGCTCGCGCTTCCCACCAAAATCACCGATCATCCCACAAATGCGCAACCCTACGCACGCGTGATGTTCTCTTCCTCCAAGCGGCTCCAAACCCACGCCTCACTCGATCATGAATCAATACCGAAACCATCAAAGACTCCCCAAATCGAACACTAGATGAAGCGTCGACGAAATGCTGCAGCCTCGATGTTGCCGAGACTACGACCCCTTGCCGCGAACCACCACATCGCCAGAAGTCGAACAACCCATCATCTTCGCCCCCAATTCGCAGATAACAAGCCTTAAATCACCACACCTCCCTTCATCCACGCGACTCGATCGCGATTTAATCCTTTCTCGAGTTTGATTCTCGAATCGATTTTCGTGAGGATGAGATACGAGGTAATCGAATTAGGGAACGAAGCTATTGACGATTTCGAATGGAATGCTTCTGTTCGATTTAGCCTGGCACCATTTTTCTTTTCTTTTTTTATTGAATTCGCGAACGAATTTCAAACGAGGAAAACTGAAGTCATTCGGCCATTTTTATTTTTGAACGAGGTTGAGTTGTTTTATTGTTATTTTTTCGATTTCTTTTGAACGAGCATAGTTGTTTTTGTTTAATAAGGAAGAACAAACGCGTGTCAAAATCTATAGAGAATGTTTAATACGTGTTCTTAAAAAAAATTAAGTGCTTGATTAATATTTTTTATATTCAAAATTCAAATTCAAATTTAAATCGTTTCGACAAATGCAATTCAAAAAATCAATCTCTAGTTGAGGCGTGCCGCCAGGCATTCATAAGGTTATACACCTATTTCGAACGCAACGAAAAAAGGTTCTAGGTCCAAATTCAATCGTATGAAGAAGATAGCTTTTTGAATCAGTTATAAATTAAAATTTCGATAAATTTTTTAGCGCGTTTGCTTATCGTATGGCCAAACGAACATTCCAAACATTATGAAAATTGAAATCCGATAATAATACAATATGGATCCAATGAAATAGGTTTCATCGAAATCCGAGACTGTGCCTCGAAAAGCTATTTTTTAAATATCGATTTAAACGATAAAATTTAATACTGAACAAAACAGTTTCAAATTAAATTCTGAAGTTTCTATCATCTTCAATATTATCAATAAACCATCAAATTATTTTTAACGTGCTCAAAATTAAAGATTTACAATTTTACACAAATTTCTATAATTAAATTCAATAATTAAATTTCCAAATTCATCCTGATATTTGAAATTCAAGTTAAACTATCATTCAAACATTTAAAATAAATTAAATATTTCAATTTCAAATGTTAAATTTTTCGGGTCATCACAGACGATCTGAAGCTCAGGAGGCGAGCTGGACGGCAGGAAAGTGTGGAGTGTTTCCGCTGTCATATATTATTGTATATCTGAACAGATTGATTGTATCTGTCATGTGTTTGTATATATGTTGTAACTCTGATATATTAAAGTGTAATTTGACAAGTACAGTTTCCTTTGTATAACTATTATTTATGTGATGTTATATTTTGTTCCGCTGCGAATGTGAGGTTTCTGTGACTTGTTTTTGTTTCTTCTTCTTTCTCTTTTCTTCTTTTCCTAACTATCTGGAAATTTCGGGATCGAAATTTTCGGGTCGTTACAGTTGGTATAAGAGCGAGGTTAAGCGAGAACCTTGGCTTTGGTGGGATTACTCATTAAGGATAGAGTCAATGGTACCCTAGAATAAGTTGAGTGTCTACATATATACATGTATGTATGTATGTATGTATGTATGTATGTATGTATGTATATGTATATGTATATGTATATGTATATGTATATGTATATGTATATGTATATGTATATGTATATGTATGTATGAGAGCGTACTTGTTATTTTCTTATATAAAGAATTTAAATGATTTTATAGAAGAATATATTTTGATATATAAAGCAATATTTCCTTCTAATAAATATTAAGGTAATTGGTTGTTAAATTATTGAAATTAAATTTAGTGGTAATAGGAATACAACCAAATTGAAGTTAAATAAAGATAAGTTTGAAATAGATTCAAACTGAAATATAAATCTTGGATTTGGAAAAGAATTTCATAATAAGATAATAATTGGTTTCCTGATATAATAATCTTGGTTATTATCATAAATGATTATTGTGTTTAAAAATAGAATGTGTATTAATGAGTAGGCAAAATGAAATGTTTTAAGGAAGTAAAACATTTAGGTGAGTATGTCCTATAAATTGAAGTAGGTTTTAAATTGTGAAGTTTTAAATCTAGGTCCAGAATTTGAAAATGGTTTCAAAGTGATAAAGAAATAATAAATAATATTATTTAATGTATTTGAATGAAAGTGTCCTATTTCAAATTTGAGTAGGGTTGACTGGATTAAGCAAATTGAATTTAACATAGAAGAAGTTAAATAAGTTTGAATGAAAAACCTGATTTGGAAATTTGAAGATGAAATTAAGGTTTAACTTGGGAAGTAAAATGGTTGATTGGAATTGAGAGTTTGAGTGATCTCAAATTGTGTTTGAGATTTGAAAATTGGAAATGGACGGATGTTTTAAAATAATTTGAATGATACAATCCTGTTATTGTTAATAATCTTTAAACTGTGAATTTGATTGGTTTAAAGAAATGGGGTGTGGTAATATATCCATTATTAAGGTAAAATGGAATCATTTTGCACTTAAGATTTGAATGTTTAAGATAAAACTTCAAATGTTTGGTTTCAAAATTGAGATTTGATGATAAATTGAATTTCAAAGATTTAGTTGTTTAAAAAGGGATTTGAATTATTATTCGAACTATGAAATAGGTTAAAAATGGAATTTGGATTCAAAATTTAATGGTTTTAAAGATACAAGTTGATTTGATTTAAAGGACTAAATCAACATTTAAAAATTTAACTCAAACTAATATAATTCGGGATGGTTTAAATTTGAAATTTGAATTGAATTAGTTCAAATTAAATTTGATTTGAATTAATTAGAATGGTGATTGAAGATAAATAAGTTTAAAAATTCAAATGGAAAATTTGAATTGGATTGATTTGAAATGAAATTGAAGTTGAATAAGTTCAAATTCAAATGGAAATTGGGATTTATTCAAACAGGAATTGAGATGAATTGAAATTGAAGTGGGTACAATTTGAAGTTAGTCCAAATTAATTTGAATAATTTGGAATTGTAATTAAAGTTGAATAGGTTTAAAATCAAATGGAATTTGATTTGAAATGAAAAGAAATTGAGATTAGTTCAAGTTAATTGGGGATAAATCAAGTTCAAGGGAAATTGAAGTTACTAAAATTGGAATTGAGTCAATTTAAATGGATGTGGAAAATTTAAATTGAATTGATGAGAATGGAAATTGGAAATTAAACAGTTTGGCTCTGGTCTATTTTCAAATAAATTATTTTAATATAAACTATTTTAAATCTATTTTCCTAACTATTTACTATACAACTTTTCTTTTTAAAACCCAAGACTATTTTATACTTATTTTACAATTATTTTTGAAGCTATTTAAAAATTTTGCAACTGATTTATAAACTAATTACTATTTCTCAACTACTTTATAACCGATTACTATTTTACAAACTATTTTACTATTATTTAAAATTTCTATAACTATTTGGCTATTTTACAACTATTTTACAATTACTTAACTATTTTACAATATTTTACAAACTAATAATCATTTTTCAACTACTTATCTATTTTTAACTTTTCAAGCTATTTTCTAAAATTAAGCTGGACAGAGTTTAAACTGTTTATGATTGAATATCCATTTAAGATAAGAATTATGGTGATAATCCAAATGAGGATTTAAGCAATTGTGGATAAGTGGATAGAAATTTAAGTGAATGTGTAACAACCCTGAATTTTGAATGATTTAAATTGAAAATATTTAATTAATTTTAAATATTTGAACGATGGTTTAAATTGAATTTCCAATATAACTATGAATTTGGCGATTAAATTTCAGAATTTAATCTATTGAAAGTTGAATAAAAATTTGAATTCGACTTTGAAGTTTGAAATTGAATATTAAATTGTATTTAAAATTCGAACTAATGACTTAGAAAATAATAATAATTTGGATTTAAGAATTTTTATTTATGTAAATTAATAAATTGATGGTTAGTTTTAATAACATTTTTCTTAACTTAAATAAAATGGAATAAAATTTTATCAATACAAAATACAAGTATAAAATCTAATTGTAAAACATGTTAATATTAATTTATGTTTGATAGTTGAACTTCAAAACGTTTCTATATTTACTAAAGAAAATATCTACAAAACAAATTGGATTTAAAAAAGAAAATAATAATAATAATAATAATAGTATAATAAAATAAAAAGAGTACGTTGCTTTACCTTCATCAGCTACAAACACGCCTAAATATATGCCTTCCATCACGCCAAAAACACGATCTCCTCTGCAAAATCACGTCTCCCCTCTCTTATATTCGAAACCCTACCTCCTTCCTCCATTACTTCAGAATTCAAACAAAAGAAAAAAAGAAACGGAAAAATGGCGGCCTCTCTCTGAAACTCGTTCGTTCCTCTTTGCAAACAAATTAGGGCTTTTCAAAATCAGAGTGCCACGATTTGGATTATCTCGATCGAATGAAGCCTCATCAGTCGATGGTCTTCTTGTAGCTTGCATCGTGTGCCTCGATTCGTAAACAAGGTGAGTTATTTTATATCACTCACATCTAATTTAAAGTCTAATGTTTACTAGCTTGTTCTAATTCATGAATTTCGTTGCTTGATTTCTGGGCTATCATCGCTTTGAATTTTTTTTTGATGATTTTGTTTGTATTGGGCTTCGGCCATTCGATTTTGTGTTGATGCTTGAGATGATTTTACTGTGATGATTTTTTTAAAAATTTTTCTAATCTTGTATAACCTGATACTTGATATACGCGGGTTTGAGCTGTTCGATTCTTGAAAATCTTGTCTCTGACTCGTTCAGCCTATTTTTTTGATCATGGTTTTGATTTGGTTCGATTTCTTGAATATTTAGCTTCGGCCATGCTTGGTCATCACGTCACTGTTGAAATTCGTGGCCACCATGGTTTGAATTGCATTTGACTTTGGTCATATAATTTTCGTGTATGTGTTTTGTGTATTAGTTGCTATTATGCATATACATATAGAGATTTCCTTTGCGTATAAAGATTTGAAAGTATAAATGCATGTTTCTATGAAAACCCTCTCTGTCTTTTGTTTCAGAGTATAAAGCCTGTTCAAACTGATTACTTGATCAATTTAGACTTTGATCTCAAAAACAAAACTTGTGTGTTTAAGAAGGAACTATGATTTTAAAAATAGATTCAAGAAGAAAAGGATATACAGGTTCAAGAGAAGAAAATTTAGAAGTAGATAGAACTGCAGATTTTTAAACAAGTAAAAGCTCTCTGTTTCAAAAATCTGCTCATGTGATTAAACTTACTTTTTTTTTGAAGAGCTTTAAATTTATTTAAAACAGTTTTAAACTTCCTCTACCAATGGACTTGAATATGGTTCAGTTTGCATATACTGTTAGGTGTCTAGTATTTTTCTGCCAAAAATGTATACAGGGTATCTACCTGATCCAAAACAAAAATTCATTTTTCCGATTTAACATTGCGAAGCTTTGGTTTTGAAAACAATCAAGATGTTTTTATCTCAAACAACATTTTAAACGAAAACCTGGATTTCAAACTAACTTTATGTTTCAGTTTTGAAAGAAATAAGTTTTAAAAAGGATTCCTTTTATATTGAGAAAAGTTAATAAATTTGTTTAACTCAAAAATGGTAAGTTAACTAAATCAGTTCATATGGCTTCACTTTGGTATTGTTGTATTTTAGTTGCTTGTTTTCTTGAGTTTATACTATGATCTGCCATGCTTCTGTTTATTGTACCTAGTACTTGTCTTTGAGCCTGTACACTTTTACTGCACCTTTGTGTATTTATCCATGCATGAATTAGATTTGATAGTGAACTTTACTCTTTGGTCAGAGCTGTTGCAGTCTCCAACTTATACCCAGTCAATATGATGCATTGCATTGATGCATTTGTGTTCTGACCTTATTTAATTTCATTGTGCAGTTTACTTGAGTCACTGATTCTTGAAATAAGCGTTATAACTGACATGTTGCACTATTTAGACGTCTTGACCTCATACTGCCTTGACCTATTGCACTATAACTACACATGTGAATAAGCACTTTGCATTTTTGAAATGTTTTACTTCCTAGCTGCATGCTTGGGTAATTGTTTTTGCAAACATTTAAATGTTTATCTTTGATTTGGTTGAGCTCGTCACTGTGTTGCACTTGCTTGACCTAGTTTTGTAGTTGCACTTTGCATTTATGTGCTTACTGTCCCATGTACTTGTGATCAGTTTTATGGCAGTTCCTTTTTGTTGCATTTTTGGATTTTTCTGACTTGAGCTCGAATATTTTCCGTGCCCTTGCGTTCATGTGGTGGCTGCATTTCCGTTGCAGTTTTGCCCTTGAATGTTTGTGGTCGCTGCAGTGCTTTTTGTTGAGATTTTTCCCTTGGTTGCATTGCAGTGATGCACTAATTTCATTTTCAGTTAGATTTGTTGTGCCTTGTACTGGCTCCCTTGTATTTAAGTGGAGGCTGCAGTCTTGTTTGCAGTCTGCCCTTGATTTGCTGTAGTCGTGTTGAGTCATGATAGTTGTGACTTGACCGTTGCATTTTGTAATTGCTGATGACATGTATCTATATACCTGTTGCCAGTTGCCTTCATACTGTTGGGTACTAATGCTTTGTGTCCTATAATATTGGTGTTGTGGCGCCATATTTTGGTGCCCTCACCTCATTTTGTTGTTTCCATGTAATTTGTACCCCTGCCTTTGCGCATTGGGTCATTCGAGCCTTCGTGCTTTGTGTACTTGTGGTGACTGCATTATTGTTGCAGTTCGCCCTTGTATTCATTAGTGACTGCAGTTTCATTGTTTTTATATGCAGTTTTGTCTTGTTGATTTGCGTCGCATTGATGCAATTGGATTTGTTTTCTTCTAAAATTTACTTGAGTTGAATCTAGCTCAAACGCTCGGGTTTGACCTCGTGCTCGCGTTGCGATTTTATTTGAATTTCATCTGGGTTGAACCCGACTTTTTCTTGGGTTTGACCATATGTTCGTCTATGAGTTTTCATAGAGCTTTTGTGTATTTCCTCACTGCATTGGCGAGGCAGTGCACGCGTGCGTGCACTGCAGCCAATCGATATTGATGATTTAAATGATATTTCAATTGTTTTAAAATTAATTTGTTTTAAATTGATTCGATTTAAATTGATGATTTTGTTGTTAATTGCCGTTTTGGCAATTCTGTTGTTTTCTAAATTTTCTTCACTAGTAATCCTTTTATCTATCTGTGTTGAAAATTTAAATCTGCTGATTTATTGTTGTAACACTGTTAAGTTTATATTTACCGTTATCCGATTTCTTGTTAAAGGATCGGATAGGTGAATTTATCTTTGACTGTCGTCTAATATTTATTTAATTATTATTGCCTCTATGCACTAATAACTGAGTTTGAATTAGACTGACCCATGTATTATTTTCTTTTGAATGTAATACTCGGGTCAGACCGAGTAATTTTACAGCTTGAAGATTTTCAGGCTGCGAAGTTAGAGAGAGTTGGGGAAATTGCTTCACTTTAGCTTTTCAGGGATTCTTGTACTTAAAAGAAATATTCCGCTGTATAAATATAATGCATTGTACAAACTCTGATATATGTATAAAAATTCATTTATGTAAAATATTATGATTATTCTGTGATTCTGTGGCTGAATCTGTTTAAACTCTATAAACTGAATAACAATCCATCATTTTGAACGTCTCAAGTTGGTTTAATTACCGACTGGGGGTGGCCAGAATGGCGGGTCGTTACACAAGTGGTATCAGAGCTTTGGTTTACACAAAGCTCAGTTTATGATGTTTAATATGAATAGTTACTAGAATCACTTTTAAAGAAAACGTTTTCAAATCTAAAGAAGTATAAAATTGTTTTCTTTGAAAGATAAAATTTATTTTGAAAATTCAAAATTATTTTTCAGAAATTCCCCTCTCTAAATTTAGGTTTGCGATAGTTTCTATTCGGTGAGGTCTCCTTAGATTTGAGTTTCGATCGTTCGGAAACTCATTATCGAATTGCTGAGAGTTACGGAAAATGAAATATAAGTTAAGTGAATTGATGAATTGGTTTAAATCAAATATTTTGAATATCTCCAGAGAAAAAAATTTGGAAATAAAATGACATGTTAATTTGGTTATATCCAAGTAGACTATTAAACTATAACTTTGGGAATTTGATTTTGGATTCTTTTGAAAAAAATTGATTTCAAATTTTGTGAAGAACGATTTAGTAAATAAATGAATTATAAGTATTTAACTTATAATATGGACTTTTGGTATATAACTGAGTTATATAAATTGAATTGAATTAATAAAGGAGATTATGATTCGAAGTTCTATAAATAGAAGTGAATTTGTAAAGATTGTTTATAAATTTGAAACCAATTGAATTTGATAAATGAAACATAGAAGTTATTAAAGGAGTTATATCTATGATTTTGGATAGTGAATATATTATTATATCAAACAGATATGTCTTGGGAAAATGATTGAATAATCCGATCTTTGCTAATAAGGATTGCAAAATTTTGATAGGAAATCTATTTGTCGACTCAACTGTATGAATCAAACCAGTTTTGATGTAAAGCTTATATTTCAAGTTTAGACTAATGCCTGAAATAGTTAATGTGGAGATATGAATCTAATGGAACCAAGTTGATGAATGGCTTACTAAAGAACTAGTTGATTATTTTTGAAATAGAAAGCAAATGCAAAGTTCAAATGAGATTTAGATTTCAAATTTGATGTTTGTCAACATGAAAATCCATAGTAGATTTAATTGATTCAGTGATGAATTTGAATTTAAACGTGCGGAAAATTAAATTTTAATATTGAAAAGTTTGAAATTGGTTTAAAATTAATATTATGAAAAGTATGAGAAATTCAAACTATGAATTAAGTTGAAGTTGAAATTGAAAAAGTTAATGGTTTTAAAGATGTTTTAAAATGCATTAAGTATCGAATACATAGATTTCAACGTTCATTGTTGAAATAGGCGTTTTCGAGAAATAAGGAAATGGTAGACTATAACACTGTTGTTATAGTAAATGGTTTCCGAAAGGAAATGTTGTTTATAGTATTGGGATTTATATATCTATCTTAAAAATTCGAATCCCTATACTAGTGATTTTTGAGTTGTTGTAATAATGTTTTACGTAACATTCGTTTTGACTCAAATAAATATGTTTAAAAGAATGATTTCCTTAAAGAATGGAATATATACTTAATTTTGATTCAAGTATATTGAATATTTTCCAAGTGTTGAAAATAAATGAACTTGTGAATTACTTATTATTAAATAAGTATGGAAATGTTTTCCAATATGAAATGAAAGGTTTGAAATTTTATCTTTTAAAGATAAATTGAAAAAAATGAATATTTGAAATTTGATTCAAATGGTTAAGTTGGAAAATTATATATCTTGTAAAGATATTTTTGGGAAATTTGAACGATCAGTTCAACTTGAATATTTTCCAAAAAGATTGAATCTTGAGTTAAATTGAGTTTAACTATGACATCAAAAACAATATAAGTTGAGCTTTGAATTTTGGATAGTCGATTTGGATTGTATGTCTAGCATTGTGAATTGATGACATAGCAATTGATCTCTATTAAATATATATCTTTTGGTGGCGGAGAATTTATTCTTTTAGCTTAACACCCTTCTCTGAGACGTACGAGCTTCGAGGTTATATATCGATAGACATCAATTATGTATTGAGAATTGACGATGTAACGTGAAATCCAAATCGAATGTGAAGTCGATAATGAATTGGATTATGAATGTGAATTAGGTTTGAGATAACCTTAAATTTTCAAATCGATTTAGAGGAAAATTTTAAACGAGATGGAAAATTTTGGAATCCTCTATTTGTTATGAATGTGAATTGAGTTTTCGTAACTTATATATGTGAATGTAATAAATCGAAAACTATCAGTTTGGAAAGTCATTATTATGAAAATCCTATGTAGGTTTACATAGGTATGATATGTACGAAATGTGAAATGAAGTACTATATGTATATGATATATGTTTTCTAAAACTGAGGATATGGAAATGTACCATCCATTTATTATTTGTGAAGGTGATTGGAACTCGGTGTGAGTGTCCATTGGAAATCGTAGCTACGTAGAATTTCCATTAGTGGAATGTCCATTGGGACTGGAATCCCCCACGATGGATCATCGTGTTGGGATTATGTGAATTGATGCTGGCGTAATTCGTGGGGCGTGATGCCTACAGTTACAAGCGATTCCACTGGGATAGTGGCGCAACCGCCGCGTAAACTACGATCTGGAGGCCGAAGCGTAATTTAAGGGGCGAGATGCCTACAGTCACGAGCGATTCTACTGGGATAGTAGCGTAACCGCCGTGTGAACCGCGATCTATGGCAACAGCCATGGCGAAATTCAAGAGAGATGTGAAATCTACAGTTACAAGCGATTCTACTAGGATAGTAGCGTAACCGCCGGGTAAACTGTGATCCATGGGGGAACGTGCTTTCCATATCCATTTTTAAAAGAATTTTTAAAAAGTATTTTCACTAGGAGTTGAAACAAGTATATTTAGTACTTGGAGATTTTTAGACTTGCACCTGGCCAGCGTATGCCTAATGTCTGTAAGAACGACGATGGACTTGTTAAACTTCGAGTTAGCAAGTATTTTCAAACTTTAAATAGAAAAATCAATAATATGAAATTGAAATTTCATAATTCCAACCCAATAAACTAAGGAAGAAGATCTTTTAAATATTTTGAAAATCCACAGCTTTTGGAAAAGATATAGTATGCAAATCTCTAGCATGAAGAATTTTAAGTTTAAATCTGAGTTTAGTAAGCCGGAAATTTTGGTAAAAGACTTTTGCGTCTTGATTGTAGAAATCGATGAATAAAGCTAATGAAATAAAATAAATGGAATGAATCCTATATTTATTTATGAGTTTGGAACTTGGCAAAATTGTGTAGGGTATAAATATCGGTGAGATTTTAGCAATCGTTTTTCCCAAATTGTAATTTCGGGACGAAATTCTTTTAAGAAGGGAAGATTGTAACAACCCTGAATTTTGAACGATTTAAATTGAAAATATTTAATTAATTTTAAATATTTGAACGATGGTTTAAATTGAATTCGCAATATAACTATGAATTTGGCGATTAAATTTTAGAATTTAATCTATTGAAAGTTGAATAAAAATTTGAATTCGACTTTGAAGTTTGAAATTGAATATTAAATTGTATTTAAAATTCGAACTAATGACTTAGAGAAAAAAAATTGGATTTAAGAATTTTTATTTATGTAAATTAATAAATTGATGGTTAGTTTTAATAACATTTTTCTTAACTTAAATAAAATGGAATAAAATTTTATCAATACAAAATACAAGTATAAAATCTAATTGTAAAACATGTTAATATTAATTTATGTTTGATAGTTGAACTTCAAAACGTTTCTGTATTTACTAAAGAAAATATCTACAAAACAAATTGGATTTAAAAAAGAAAAATAATAATAATAATAATAATAATAATAATAATAGTATAATAAAATAAAAAGAGTACGTTGCTTTACCTTCATCAGTTACAAACACGCCTAAATCTATGCCCTCCATCACGCCAAAAACACGATCTCCTCTGCAAAATCACGTCTCCCCTCTCTTATATTCGAAACCCTACCTCCTTCCTCCATCACTTCAGAATTCAAACAAAAGAAAAAAAGAAACGGAAAAATGGCGGCCTCTCTCTGAAACTCGTTCGTTCCTCTTTGCAAACAAATTAGGGCTTTTCAAAATCAGAGTGCCACGATTTGGATTATCTCGATCGAACAAAGCCTCGTCAGTCGATGGTCTTCTTGTAGCTTGCATCGTGTGCCTCGATTCGTAAACAAGGTGAGTGATTTTATATCACTCACATCTAATTTAAAGTCTAATGTTTACTAGCTTGTTCTAATTCGTGAATTTCGTTGCTTGATTTCTGGGCTATCATCGCTTTGAATTTTTTTTTTGATGATTTTGTTTGTATTGGGCTTCGGCCATTCGATTTTGTGTTGATGCTTGAGATGATTTTAATGTGATGATTTTTTTTTTAATTTTGGTAATCTTGTATAACCTGATACTTGATATACGCGGGTTTGAGCTATTCGATTCTTGACAATCTTGTCTCTGACTCGTTCAGCCTATTTTTTGATCATGGTTTTGATTTGGTTCAATTTCTTGAATATTTAGCTTCGGCCATGCTTGGTCATCACGTCACTGTTGAAATTCGTGGCCATCACGGTTTGAATTGCATTTGACTTTTGTCATATAATTTTCGTGTATGTGTTTTGTGTATTAGTTGCTAGTAATCTGAGATCTGAAATTTCTGTATTATGCATATACATATAGAGATTTCCTTTGCGTATAAAGATTTGAAAGTATAAATGCATGTTTCTGTGAAAACCCTCTCTGTCTTTTGTTTCAGAGTATAAAGCCTGTTCAAACTAATTACTTGATCATTTTAGACTTTGATCTCAAAAACAAAACTTGTGTGTTTAAGAAGGAACTATGATTTTAAAAATAGATTCAAGAAGAAAGGATATACAGGTTCAAGAGAAGAAAATTTAGAAGTAGATAGAACTGCAGATTTTTAAACAAGTAAAAGCTCTCTGTTTCAAAAATCTGTTCATGTGATTAAACTTACTTTTTTTTGAAGAGTTTTAAATTTATTTAAAACAGTTTTAAACTTCCTCTACCAATGGACTTGAATATGGTTCAGTTTGCATATACTGTTAGGTGTCTAGTATTTTTCTGCCAAAAATGTATACATGGTATCTAGCTGATCCAAAACAAAAATTCATTTTTCCGATTTAACATTGCGAAGCTTTTGTTTTGAAAACAATCAAGATGTTTTTATCTCAAACAACATTTTAAACGAAAACCTGGATTTCAATCTAACTTTATGTTTCAGTTTTGAAAGAAATAAGTTTTAAAAAGGATTCCTTTTATATTGAGAAAAATTAATAAATTTGTTTAACTCAAAAATGGTAAGTTAAATAAATCAGTTCATATGGCTTCACTTTGGTATTGTTGTATTTTAGTTGCTTGTTTTCTTGAGTTTATACTATGATCTGCCATGCTTCTGTTTATTGTACCTAGTACTTGTCTTTGAGCCTGTACACTTTTACTGCACCTTTGTGTATTTATCCATGCATGAATTAGATTTGATAGTGAACTTTACTCTTTGGTCAGAGCTGTTGCAGTCTCCAACTTATACCCAGTCAATATGATGCATTGCATTGATGCATTTGGTTCTGACCTTATTTAATTTCATTGTGTAGTTTACTTGAGTCACTGATTCTTGAAATAAGCGCTATAACTGACATGTTGCACTATTTAGACGTCTTGACCTCATACTGCCTTGACCCATTGCACTATAACTACACATGTGAATAAGCACTTTGCATTTTTGAAATGTTTTACTTCCTAGCTACATGCTTGGGTAATTGTTTTTGCAAACATTTAAATGTTTATCTTTGATTTGGTTGAGCTCGTCACTGTGTTGCACTTGCTTGACCTAGTTTGGTAGTTGCACTTTGCATTTATGTGCTTACTGTCCCATGTACTTGTGATCAGTTTTATGGCAGCTCCTTTTCGTTGCATTTTTGGATTTTTCTGACTTGAGCTCGAATATTTGCCGTGCCCTTGCGTTCATGTGGTGGCTGCATTTCCGTTGCAGTTTTGCCCTTGAATGTTTGTGGTCGCTACAGTGCTTTTTGTTGAGATTTTTCCCTTGGTTGCATTGCAGTGACGCACTGATTTCATTTTCAGTTAGATTTATTATGCCTTGTACTGGCTCCCTTGTATTCAAGTGGAGGCTGCAGTCTTGTTTGCAGTCTGCCCTTGATTTGCTGCAGTCGTGTTGAGTCATGATAGTTGTGACTTGACCGTTGCATTTTGTAATTGCTGATGACATGTATCTATATACCTGTTGCCAGTTGCCTTCATACTGTTGGGTACTAATGCTTTGTGTCCTATAATATTGGTGTTGTGGCGCCATATTTTGGTGCCCTCACCTCATTTTGCTGTTTCCATGTAATTTGTACCCTTGCCTTTGCGCATTGGGTCATTCGAGCCTTCGTGCTTTGTGTACTTGTGGTGACTGCATTATTGTTGCAGTTCGCCCTTGTATTCATTAGTGACTGCAGTTTCATTGTTTTTATATGCAGTTTTGTCTCGTTGATTTGCGTCGCATTGATGCAATTGGATTTGTTTTCTTCTAAAATTCACTTGAGTTGAATCTAGCTCAAACGCTCGTGTTTGACCTCGTGCTCGCGTTGCGATTTTATTTGAATTTCATCTGGGTTGAACCCGACTTTTTCTTGGGTTTGACCATATGTTCGTCTATGAGTTTTCATAGAGCTTTTGTGTATTTCCTCGCTGCATTGGTGAGGCAGTGCACGCGTGCGTGCACTGCAGCCAATCGATATTGATGATTTAAATGATATTTCAATTGTTTTAAAATTGATTTGTTTTAAATTGATTCGATTTAAATTGATGATTTTGTTGTTATTTGCCGTTTTGGCAATTCTGTTGTTTTCTAAATTTTCTTCATTAGTAATCCTTCTATCTATCTGTGTTGAAAATTTAAATCTGCTGATTTATTGTTGTAACACTGTTAAGTGTTATATTTACCGTTATCCGATTTCTTGTTAAAGGATCAGATAGGTGAATTTATCTTTGACTGTCGTCTAATTGCTATTTAATTATTATTGCCTCTGTGCACTAATAACTGAGTTTGAATTAGACTGAGCCGTGTATTATTTTCTTTTGAATGTAATACTCGGGTCAGACCGAGTAATTTTACAGCTTGAAGATTTTCAGGCCGCGAAGTTAGAGAGAGTTGGGAAAATTGCTTCACTTTAGCTTTTCAGGGATTCTTGTACTTAAAAGAAATATTCCGCTGTATAAATATAATGCATTTTACAAACTCTGATATATGTATAAAAATTCATTTATGTAAAATATTATGATTATTCTGTGATTCTGTGGCTGGTTCTGTTTAAACTCTATAAACTGAATAACAATCTGTCATTTTGAACGTCTCAAGTTGGTCTAATTACCGACTGGGGGTGGTCAGAACGGCAGGTCGTTACAGAATGTGAATGGAAAAGAGAGTTTATTTGGTTAATAATCAATGAAGATAAATACGTAGGATGTACGTATATTATTCTATTTGCATAGTGAGTTGATCCAGATTCGAGCAAGAATTTCGAGATAGTATATCGATCCGAGTTAGGATTTTTCACTCAATTTTAGACGGCGAACCTGGATATGGGTTGCTGATTGGTTCTAGATATTCTCTATCATAGTTATGCCTATGCAAGGAGAATGACGGTTTCTGATCAATAAACCAGATCTGAGTCCGCACTAGGAAGTCGGGTGGACTATACTAGTTCGGAAGGGGAATTTTGTGATCGAGTGAGCGATCAGATTGATATTGCGTACGGATGATATGTGTACATCGTACAGATTGGAATGAAATTGATATTGAAGTTTGTGGATAAGAAATGTGAAATGGTTTCTGAAGTGAAAATATATTTTGTGAAATATACAATGAATAAAAGTGGAAATTGGATATTTCTATGGTAAAAATTTACTTTATGGAAGTAAGTGATAAGGTAAGTGGTTTTGTAAAGAGCAATTCAATTTGAATATTTGATTTGGAATAAACAAAGTTATATATCTTTGTTATATAAGATAAATCTTCCCTTGTTGAATCTTTTGCCAGAAGGAAAGGATTTTTGAAAGTGATTAAAGTATAAAAAGGGTTTTATACAAGTTTGAAATGATCCTAAGATTTTTCAAGGTTTTATATATATATATATATATATATATATATATATATATAGGATCTTGTGAGAATGATTTGAAAAAGGTTTTGGAAACCTTTTGATTTGGAAAGGCTTTTGATTTTTAGGTAAAATCAATATTGAAATTTGGGAAGCTTAGTTTGAGAACTATCGATTTTGGGATAATCGATTTTGTGTAAAGGAGCTTTGTTTGAGATCATACTAGGTGTATGATTTGAAAGACACTATATGTGTATAGCATAAAGTGTTTTGATGATGGCTTTGGGGAAAAAGGCGCTCCACTGAAATGAACTTCTCAGGAGTGCCACCGGGTGGTGCTGCCTCGAGCCCCAAGGGGGGTTCTAAAGTTGATCCTGTGAGGAGTCCGGACAAAACTAGTTCCTAAGGATTGTGAGTAGTGTGTACCATAGCGAAAGTCGTGTGTGCCGCTGAGAGCCAACAGTCTGCGTTTGATTTTATATCGATAGACTCTGACCCATGGTAACATAGCGAAAGTCGTGTGTGCCGCTGAGAGCCAACTGTGTGAGTTTGATTTTACATCGGTAGACTACGACCTATGTAGGAGTGGAGAAGTTTCATTTTGACAGCGAAAATCGTGTGTGCCACTAAGAGCCAACAGTTACATGGACTTTTGTTGCGATGGCAACGTAACCCTGGAAGGTAACTGCGATCTGTTGTGGGTTCCATACCGTAATCGAGGGGCGCGGAGTGCCTACAGTTACATGGAATTTTGCTGCGATGGCAACGTAACCCAGGATGTAATTGCGACCACGGATGGGAGTGATGATTTCTAGAGCATTTTCACCAAAGATATTTCTTCGATTTCAAAATGCTTTCAATATTTTCGATAAAATTATTTTTCAAGTATTTTCACTGGGTGTTGAAAACGGGTTTAACAAGTACTTGTAGATTTTCAGTCTTACGTCTGATCAACGTATGAACGAATTTCTGTGAGAACGAGGATGGACTTGTGGAAACATCGAATTACAAAAGTATTTTTTTTATATAAAACTATTTTGATAATACTATATAGATTTTAAAAGTGTTTTACAATAATCAAAGGGAAATTTATCTGATTACAAGCATTTTAATAAATCTGGCATCGTTCCTTTTCGAGAACGAAAAGATTCTAAGAGGGGAGGGATGTGATAACCCAAATTTCTGGACATCAGTTAATTGGAAATTAACAGGACTAAAATTGTTAAAATACTTATTTTCTAATTGAACAAATGAAATTATGAATATGTATATATGAATTTAAACTATAACAAATGCTAAGTTATAAATATATGGATAAATATTCATTTAATAATCTCCTAATATAATTATTCAAATTTTACAAGTTATTCTTTTAAAACAAACAATAAAGATGGAATACATATATATATATAGATGAGTAGATTTTAATAAAAAAATTATTATTTTTGAAACAAATAATAATGGTTGTTTATATTTATATATGGATATAAGAAGAATTTAAATAGAAATATTATTATTTCCAAACAAATTGAATCTGTGTTTGTGTAAATGAGATATTTGTGTAGGTTGATTTCAAATTGGATTTTAAATTGTATTTGAATTTGAATTTAAATTTGGGATTCAAAAGATATATATATACATATATATCTTAAATAAATTTGGATTTCTTTTAAAATATATTATATGCTTTTATTTATAATAGAGTTTGTTTTATATATTTTTTTTTTAAAGGGTTATATATACAAATTAAGAAATGTATGTATAAATTAGGAAATTAAATATAAATATATGTATGAGAGTTTATAAAAAATCATTTATAAAATTTATTAACTCTAGGAAAATACACTTGTAAGTTAAATGTATTCATGATTCAACAAATGTAAATCAAATGTTTCATGCAAATGACATTTGTATGTAAAATCAACAAGTGTCATTATTCTTAGAAAATAAGAAAATAAAAGATAATTAAGATATGTACGTCTCCACCCTTTCTCATTTTTTTACCTCTTTATCTTCATTATGAAAGGAAAAGAAAATCTATAGAAACCTGAAAACAAGTTAAAATAGAAATCAACTTAGCTTCAAATTTAAAAAAAAAACAGCAGTTCAAAGTTCAAGACCAGACAGAAAATTCGAATTTCCAGGAAAAAAAATCAAATTCAAGTGCATTCCAGCTTTCAAATCTCAACAACAAGCTAAGCAAGTTTTTTTTCCAGATGCAAATAAAAAATTTACTAGATATTCAAACCTGGTTCGTTGGTCTCTGAGAAGCTGGTGAGTAATCTACTTCTGTGGTTAAATGCTTAAATCTGTTTGAAATTTCTGTTTGTGAGTAAAACAATCACATTTAAGTTTTTTTTAAATTTATTTAAAAATCTGATGCATGCAATTTAATATCTGAACATAGGGATGTATATGTTGTATGCAGAGTGATGCTGCTTTGATACCATGATACAAACTTGAAAAAAAATCATACTTCTCTCTCTCTGTTACTTATTAGACTTAGATTTAAAAGCAAAATATGTTTGTAAACACATGATGGTGGAATTAAAAATACATCCAGCAAGAAGTTGATGGTAGTAGAAATATAAGGGAAGAATAACAGTGAGAACTTGGTTTTTGTCCAAATTTCAACATGATTAAATTGTAGATTCAAGTTTATAATCTGATGTATCTATAAAAACTAGGATTTTTAAAATGAAAATTTAGATTTTTAGTTGAGTTTTGAATGATAATTTCGAAGATAATCAGAAACTGGATTTCGACCTTTTTCTGTTGATCAAAGAACTTTTAGGGGTCGGGTTTTTGGTCGAAGGTGACCACGGGGTTGTTTTGCATGGGAAAAATGGCGATTGATGTTATTGATCATCAGAGGAGTCGAATGGCGACGATCTAGGGTTTTGGAAGGAGTGTTCTGCTGAGTGTAAGACAAGGTGATCTCGTCTAAATCGAGGCATCGAGTTCGATAGCGAGTGATGGAATAGCTGCGTGGTTCGATGATGAGGTTGATGTCAGAGGGGCGTGGATTCCAGTCGCCGTGATCGCCGTGGCGAACATCTTGATCGAGGAAGTTTGAGTCTGGGTTGTTCAGAATTGCTCGATTTGTATTGGTGTAGTGATTTTCTGATCTGGGTGGTCGGAACGTGGGTAGGGGTCGTTAGCGACTCAGGGACATCGTCAGAGGTGATTGGATCGGTGGCACTCGTGTGTACACGTGCACGGTGGTGACACGAGGAACTGGGTTTGGGGAGGATTGCGTTGTCTCGGGGAGTACTCGTGTGTTTTTATGCTTTGACTCGAAGAAATTAAAGACGAGAGAAACTCGTGAGTTTCTCGGGATTTTGATGTTTGAGCTCGGGTAAGTCTTGATGCCTAGAATCGTAAATAGATAAGCATGTATAGGATATTTAAGTTAAAGACAGAACCCATATTTCTTTTGGCAAGAAAACCATGGTTATGTAAGTGGTAATTAAAGGAGATAAAAGGGTTTTAACGAATAATTTAATGAAAGGTAGAATTACTTAATGAAGTCATTAAATAATAATTGTTTGACGGAAGTAAATCAAAGAATGATCACTTAATGTAAGGATTAGTTGAGATTAATCAATTACTAATTTAAGGTTTATTAATTTACAGATAAAGAATAATTAATCTATAATAAAAGATTGATTAACTAATTATGGATTTATTAATTTGTATTGGGAGATACTGATTAATAATTAGGGTTATTAATCAATAATGAATGGATAATAATCAGTTAATTAAAGGTTAATTAATTGATTTTAAAAAGTATATAAGGATTGATTACTTTGTATTAAAAGAGATTAATTGGTAATTAAGGTTAATTAATTACCAATTTAAGATTAATTAATTGGTTTATAGGGTAATTAAGGGATGAATTACCAGTTGTAATTAATGAAATGAATGTGATTAATTAATTTGTTAATAGTCACTTGATAATTGATTTAGTATAATTACTTAAGGAGATTGATAAGTGTAATTGCTTAGTGAAGTAATTGATGGATAAATTACTGAATGTAATTAATATAAGGAAATTACTTAATAGGAAGTAATTAAAGGTTAATTACTTAGGAGAAGTAATTAAGGATCAATTACTTGGTGTAATTAATTAGAGGATTAAGGTAATTAATTAAGGAGTTAATTAATTAAGGTAAGTAATTACAGAATGGTTATTTACTGTGTATGACTGATTAAGGCTGATTAATTGAGGTAATTAATTTAGGATCATTAATTGATGTAATTAATTAATGTAATTAATGAAAGTAATTAAAGGTTAATTACCGTAAATGGTTGAGAATCATTAATTTGTGTAAATAAATTAAAGGATAATTAATTTATGTGATCAAAAATAATTAATCAAGGACGATTAATTAAAATGGATAATTAAAGGATGATCAATTAAGTTGTTTGTAATTAATTAATATTAAGCAGTATTAAGGGAGATTGAAGTAATTAATTTAATTTGTTTGAATTAATTAAAAATGGTAAAACTAATTTATCTTGCTTAGGAATGATTGAATAATATTGTATGCCTTAGATTGATTGATATCTTGGGTATGTGTTTTGAGATGTTATGTGATGTGATATGATTGGTTTTAAATTGAGATAATGTGGTCATTCATTGATGATGAATTAATGCATATAGGTGACACCCTGTATTTGAAGTTTGAATTGTGTATCACTTGAATAATTTGAGATAAGATGGTATTCAATTCGAAGAGACTGGAGTCGGGTATTAGTAAATACCCGAAATCCACTTCGATTCTTTATAAATTGATATGTGGAATCAATAGGTTGATATGGATTGATTTAAGTGAATTTGGACCATTTAATCTAAGTTTGGGTACTTAGAAATTGATGTGTGAAATAAGTGATGTCTATAACAACTTGTGAAATTGTAAATTAATACGAGTTACCCCTGGTTTTAAATAATTCTAGGCATTGGAATTTCATGTTTGATGAGTATACTCACGCTGGTTTCCAGCCTGACCCGGGTGTTACTTTGATGTAATGCTTGGGTCAGACCGAGTATTACAGATTTTCAGGTAAGGATGATCTGAAGCTCAGGAGGCGAGCTGGATGGTAGGAAAGTATGGAGTGTTTTCGCTGCGATATATTATTGTATATCTGAACAGATTGACTGTATATGTCCCGTGTTTGTATATATGTTGTAACTCTGATATATTAAAGTGTAATTTCACAAGTACAATTTTCCTTCGTATAACTATTATTTATGTGATATTATATTTTGATCCGCTGTGAATGTGAGGTTTCTGTGACTTGTTCTTATTTCTTCTTCTTTCTCTTTTCTTCTTTTCCTAACTATCTGGAAATTTCGAGATCGAAATTTTCGGGTCGTTACAATTTGATTACTAAAATTCATCATATTGCAATACGAATCTAATTATATATTCAAATCATGGAATTACTATCATTGATTTTCGACATAAAATTTATTTTTACTATAAAATCATATTTCAAAAATATTAACTAAATAATTCTACTTTAAACTATTTTTAAAATTTAATTTACATTTTTATAATTGTTTTCTCTTTAATAATCCTAGTCAATTAGTAATTTATTTGGAAAATACGAATTTTTAAAGATGATCTTGAGTCTGAGGTTCACAGAGGCCAGTTTATAAAAGCATACAGAAAAGCTCCAACATATAATCATACATATACACACACAATTCATATTAAAAATCATGCAAACACTTATCATTAAAATACTTTAGGTTTTGCTGCATGCAACAGGATTTAAAACAAATTAAAGCTTTGTTTGCTCACTAGATAATTTATACAGAGAAAAAAGAGAAGAATGTGTATATGTGTACGCACAGATTTTTCACAGACAACCCCTTTTTGTAACATGCATTCACATCAAACATTCATGCAAACATTGTATATCATGTTACTGCAACATTTATCACACATATCACATAGGAACAGATTTTAAAGTTGTTTTTAAATTAAGGTTTACTAACCAGTTTAAATGATAACGGAGGAGCAGGGTTATGCTTTATATCTGGAACTGATACAAAACTTTGATCTACAGTTTTGAATTTGATCTGGATCTTTATTGATGAATTTGTAATCTTTACACTGTTAAGTTGAATTTGAATCTCCTTTGGTTGAAATGGTTTTAAATCTTGAAACAGAAGAAGTTATAGCTCAAGTTGAAGTTGTAAATGTTTGGTTTAATTCTTCTTTCGGTTTTTATTTTTTGTTTCTGAAAGATGAAGAAGAAAGAAAAAGGTTTGAGAAGAGAGAAAATAAAAATGAGCAGCCTGAATTCTTCTAAACACTTTTATAAAATTTTCAATTTAAAAGACACAAATGCCACTTGTTTATTTGCGTTATACAAAGCTTCCATATGTTATCATATTTTACAAATGTTTTAAATACATTGTTATCTACTTACAAATGTTAAATATATGGAGTATTGTGTTTAAACCCTTTTTATTAAATCTTGATTTAAACTTAAAATACTTATCTTGCGTTTTGAAAATATAGAGTTCATTCTTTAAATCAACTCTTATTAAAAAAATTAAACTTAAGCTTAAATATATTTTTAAATAAATAAACATTTATAGATATTATCTTTGTTATAAAAAATATAAAGTTTAAATTTCAAATAGCCTTTGAAAAGTATTATATTAAATTATAACTTCCAAATTACAATATATATATATATACATATACATATATATATATATATTAAAATTTGAAAGTACTTTTATTAAATTCAAACCAAAGCTTTCCTATTTTCAATATATACAAATATATATACATTTTAAATAGAAAACATTTTAATATTAGCCTTGAAAATTATTATATTTAATTTTAAAACAAATCTTCCAATCACAATACACACACACACACACGTATATATATATATATATATATTATAATTAGACAACATATTTGTATTAGCTTTGAAAGATAAATTTACCAATTCAATATTATTAGCTTTTGAAAGAATAAAATTACCAATTAAATATTATTAGTTTTAAAATGATAAATTTGTTAATTCAAATAATTAGATTATAAATCAATATAGTCAAATTTAAACAATTACCAATGAAGATTATCAAATTGCTATTGCCCAAAATTCCGGGACATCACATAAATGCACAAAGAAAGCTGGCAAATTAGTTAATCCGAGTGGTATCACTGACCACTCGTACGAATCTCTCCTCGTTCAAAACACCGTCAAAGGAATACTATCCATCGCCACTCTCAATTGATGGAACCTTGTTGCTAAATCCAACTGGAAAAACACTTCGGCTCCACTCAACTAATCAAATAAATCATCAATTCTCGGCAAAGGATATCGATTTATTATCGTCTTTTCATTCAACTTATGATAATCGATGAAAAATCTTAATGACCATTCCGGTTTCTTCAAAAACACCGTGGCCGCTCTCCAAGGCAAACTGCTTGATATAATAAAATTCTTTCTTTCTAACTCCACTAGTTGCACCTTTAACTCCTTCATCTCGATATGTGTCATCCTGCTAGGTGGCCTACTTACGGGTATAGCTTCTTGAGTAAGATCTATTCAAACCTTAATAGCTTGTTTCGATGGTAATCCCACAACCAACTAAAAGACATCCACAGACCCTCATACAATTAAAACTTGATTCAGCTCATCCTCCTCTTTTACGCCCAGTAAAGCACGGACATCGGAACTTGGATTCTCTATCGAGTATATAATATGGCCACTACTACTAGGGTGTCGTAGCGATATTTTCCTATCTTGAAAAAATATCCTAGCATCATATATACTTAACCAGTCCATACACAAAATAATTCCAATGCCCACAAAATCAAATAAATGCAAACTGCAAGCAAACACATGACCTAATAACACAAATTCTTAATAGTCACATCTCATCCCTAGAGTTGCATGCCCTCATCTCGAATTTGTAACCCTTAAGGAAGTAATTAGGTATGAGGGTTCTAAGTTGAGCTTATCTACCAAACAATGAGCTATAAAAGAATGTGATGCACCGGTATCAAATAGTAGTCTAACAGCTATACCATTAATCGAAAGTGTACCTCCCATCGCATTTTCCCCTTTCTCCTTAGTTGTTGGTCTCGAGGTAGCCGGTTCCAAAGCAAATACTTTTCATTTTTTTCCTTGGCCACTTCTGGATATTTGTTCTTGTAATGTCCTAACTAGTCACAGTTGAATCACTTGATGTTATTCTTCCCAACTACTTCCTTTCCTTTCTAGTTCGGCACACATGTGTATAATGCCCCTCCTTGTTACACTTGTAACACACAACCTCGGACTTTCCTTGCTTAATAGCTTCGATTTCTGAGCTCCCTTATTCTAGTAAAACTTTCTGTTCTAATTATGTCTACCTTGACTCCCTACTGGCTTATTATTACTGAACAAAGCAATGATCTCTTCATTTCATAATGCCATCTCCACGACTACATCACATGGATCCCTAAGGTGTGGTAAAGTTATCCTAGTAGGCTTAAATCTTGGTCCACAAATGAACTTCTCATTCCTTTTGATAACCATAACAACGGTAGTATACCCATATCAGGACAGCACCTCAAATCTGGTTGCGTACTCAAGCATTGTCATATCACCAAGCACCAATTCTGTAAAATATTCAACAAAGTTGACTTAGAGATCTCTGACATAAATCTTTCTTCAAATCTCCTTCTGAATTTAGCCCAAGCCAAAGTTTCATCTTCTACCCCAACAGTCACACTCTTCCACCAGTACAATGTAGCTTCTTGCAATTGTCTGGATGCCAACCTCCACCTACGTTCGTCATTCAAACCTAGATGGGTGAAAATCCTTTCAAAATGAAGCAATTCTCCCCTTCAATTGCATCCTCAGTCCCAATGAATGGTTTCCCTCTAAGTCTTGCATAGTCTCTACTCAATACAGCATAATTGTTGACAAATGGAACTTCCTAATTAGCTCCTCTAGCATTTGCACCTAACCCAGTAGCAGCATCAGGTTGACAAATTATATATTGCTTCCATATCTACCGGTAGTGTTCCTTCACCTACGATAGCAGTTGTCTGTCGACCAAGATTCCATTTAGTATTGAGCTTCATGTTTCCATTGGTAGTGATCCTTCCTCCACCAAGATTCACTCTTTCGTTTCCTGTCTCTGTATCTTACTCTCTTAAACCTGCATTGGAATCTTAATAAGATATGAAAGAACGGTCTAAGAGGAAGGGAGAATGAAGATAAAGCATATGCTTATATATAGCAAATACAAGCACATTTCGATAGCGTTATCCCATGCCCTAATCTTATTCTCTGATTCATTAGGATTATGTTTTCAAAAAAATCTTTTTAAAGATAAAATTCTTTAGTTTTTATATAAATCTATGCTCTGATACTAAGTTGTAACATCTCCCATTTTTTAGGCTTGAAACTAAGCACTACAAATGCTGCAATCATCTATAATATTAATTTACGGTGACAAAATATGATCATGTTAATGGTATCTATAAAGTCAGAATCACAAGAATATGAAATAATTTTAAACATAATTTCAAAGCAAACCTCCACATTTCATTTCAAAGTCATAATTTCATTTTTAGTACATAATCCCAAACGTTGTCCAGTTTAGATAAAATATAATTATTACAAAATACTCCAAGAGCGACATATGAAATTGCACACATGGTTGATCAGAGTTGCTAAATAGACAGAAACATTTACTGTTGATATATTCTTATAACAACGAACACAACACAACGGATAATAGTAATAGGTAGACTCTTACATAACTAGTTTTGCCTCCTTCACGTTTTCGGAAGCTTTACTCTCCAAAACCTACTTAACCTGTAAAGCCCATACTCCCGACCCACTCAAATCAATTTTGAGCACCCAAGAGTTTAGGGGAAAAACATAAACTTCGAGTTAGGCAAAAAAACGCGGTGTGAATAATAATATGTCATCTCAGCTTATAGAAATTAAGTGAGACCGTGCCGTTGAGCGGAACAGATTTTTCCCTCACAAATATTCCCTTAATAATATATCTTTACAAACCAATTCCTATAACAAAACTGGTTAAAGTAAACAATATAAACAATAATGTGTATGCACGCTACATAGGTAATCATGACTATCCATCAAATCAGGGGACTACCTGTCCCAGAGTTTAGTTTTTACAGGGTAATTACCAACATACATGGCTGACTCGGACCTACTAGATATACTAATTTTCTAACTAATTGTTAGAAGAAACTGGAGTGTCTATCCAAATACAATTATCCCAATGTTTACCTGACTATCTATCAATCTAAAAAGTTTTGCTAGGCTTACTGCGAACCGAAAGGTTTTGTAGGCCAACATATAACATATCTTATCTTTATGTATTCCTTCCAGTGTGGCTTTTTGTCTTAACCTTGAAAAAGCCCTACACACTGAAATATTTGATTTATATCAACTAAGGGCTAACAACTGAATTAGAGCGCTACCATACACTAGTTCCATCCGATTTTCAAATCTTTGAGTCAATTTAATCCTATCACAATCTATCCAAAAGTGATAAGAATAATAATCACTTTTTCAAAATTCTGTACTAAATACCCTATTTATTTCCTTGAAAACATACTTCTTTACAAATGATTTACCCTTTGAAATCATACATTCAAAACAGGAAAAATGCAGTCCTTTACTTTGATCAAAATAATTATGCCATGATATATGCTTTTATAAAACAAAGTTGACAAATTTCGAAACCATTTGAGGTCATCGTCTCTCAAAACCATAGGCTATAGAGCCAAAATAATATAAGTCCTTTTATTGATAAAAAATGCAACGAGGTCAAAGTCGACAGAGGCCTTTACCTTTCGAAACATAAGCCATAAGGCCAAGATAATCAAGCTCTATATATTAATAAAGCTCGGCGTCATTATCGCCCTTAGGGTTATTTCCCCTCTTTGGAAGTGTTAAAACCTTTAACTTATAAAACATAAGTCCATAGAGTCGATAACATATTCATCGCACTGCATAGAATGTGGGCGTTATAAAATGTAAATCTTGGCTTGCACACTCAAAGTCTTCTAAGAATATAGTCGACATAGAAAAATTTCGGCATTACCGCCTTAGCCAAAACAAGTGGCATCAACAGGGTCGAAGCGATAATAGAAGGTAAGGATTTAAATAATTAATCATTAAGTTCGAAGTTGTAAAACATGGCATCATATACTGCTGAAGTTAGTAATAGTGGCATAGGACTAAGTGGAAGTCAGTGTATTTTAAACATGCGGCATCACTACCACTGCTATAAACCACTTTGAAACCATGAGGTAGGCGACTTTATTAAAAATATGCAACACAGTAAAAAGTACGACATCAATGTATTAATGAAAGCGGATCAGTCTACTTCGAAGTTCACGATGTCGACTCCGATGCTTGGCTTTCCACTTCGACCAAGCCAACGCATTCAGCACCCGAAGTTGATACCCTATGCATTGCTCTTGATCGACTTCGAAGACCACAGGGGCAGCATAATGAAATGAGGAATTATGGGCTTCGGGATGGCAAAACCGTAATTACTTTAAAAACCAAATTTTTTCCACCAATCTCTTATATTTGTCAAAATACTATTGGATGCAACCTTCTTTACCAAAATCTTTTCCAAAAAACTGCTAAGGAGTAGATTTATCATTTCCAAATTTCTTAGCAAACCTTTCATTTTATGTTAATATTTAAATATACTAATTAAGCTTTTCTAGCTCAAATAATTCATATTAAATCATAAACGCTTGAGAAAAAATCCGCAAAAATTATGAAAAATCCAATTCATTATCAAGTTTAACATATAAAAACATCAAGATCAAAAAACTCACTTAAATATTTTAATAATTAAAACACAAAATAAATCATTTTCAGCCTTAGGTAATTCACCAAATATTCTAATTAAATCTAAAAATTATGAGATTAAAAATGTTTCTAACATCATATTAAAATCTCAAGTCATTCGGGTGCCATATGATAGGTTTTTAACTCAAACTTATCAAATAAATTCATAAATAAATGCACCAATAAGCATATAATCATTCAAACTATCATAGCATGACATAATATAAGTAAAAGATTCTGGTTCGAATTTAAAACCGAAAATAACATTTAAATTTTGAGATGCATAATTATTATTTATCTTGAACGGATTAAGAAGGTTGAGATTTGTATTTTTATTTGATTCCCCTAGTTTTGATCTTTTTTTCCAAGCTTATCTTCATTTTGAACACCTTGTTAATGGAGGGCCCTTGCTTTTTTAATTTCATTTGTATTGGATGGAATGAATAAGGGAATGGGAATGAGAGTATATGTTTAAGGAAGTATGTACCTTTCCCATTTTGTCCTCCTCATATGTTCTTTTTTATCTTATTAATGTTCTAATTAATTCTATTAGAAATATGATTCCTCATATGTTCTTTTATCTTATTAATGTTCTAATTAATTCTATTAAGTAGGATTTACCGCATTAATTACTAAATCTCAATCTCATTCTCATTCACCAATATTTTATTTTATTATATTTACCCAATTAATTATCCTGAATAATTTTAATCAAAACTAGAGTTGTTATAATGATTGTCTTGATTGTTTTTCTATAGACTATCACTCTAGGAATACAATTGTAGATATGTATTGGAGATAGGGATACCTAGACACCCTTCATCACACTTATTTTGCAGTGTACCTTTACTATGTTTGTAGAGTAGCATATTATGTTCGTTATGTGCTAACTTTTTTGTTGTAGGTATAGGTCAGATATGGTTTATATACCCTTGTTCCTTACTATGCAAACTTTTTTAGTATTTTAAGATTCGTTTATCGCTCACACCAGACTGTTGTCCGACTTGAGGTTTTATGCTTTGCGTTTTGTCATCTTGAATACTCTTAAATGAGTAAACGAGCGAGCGGCTCTAGGTGCAACGCAGTAGCTATGGAGAGGATGAGCTAAATAGAGCTATCTCGTATTATATATGTATTTCTACGCTTATTTCATTGTGTAGCACTATGGAGCCTTAGTGGTGCTTGCTAAATATTATGAGACAATTATTTGAGTTTATTTCTGTTGTATAAACTCTATTACTAGTTATATAACTCTATGAATCCGTAATCTGATATTTCGATCAATTAGTTATTACAGTCTCTTTTGTTTATATATATGATGTATATATACTTTATACCATACGCTGTGAGATATACGATAGGTTCTATGATCTTTATTTCATTTCAGAACTCTGGTAATCGTTCTACATTGACTGAGCACATCAGTGGCACACTATATTATGTGTATTAGGTACTGGTGGTGTAGGACGATCATCACAATAAGTTAGAGGCTGTAGAGATTCAAAAACTATAGAGATTCTTAAATAATAATTGAAAAAATGTTGACAACACTCAAGTTTGTTATAAATGCAGAATCTTAAGCTTAATAGATGGTGATGTTTGGAAACATAAAATTGAATAACTCAGTGAGCAATACATGTCAACAAATCTAGAAAATCGAGGAGTTTCTATCATGTTTACATCCATATATGCATGTAATATTGAAAGTGACGGATCACATTTATGGAAGTTACTTTACAATGAATCAAAACATATGAATCAAAAAATGTTAATTTACCTTGGTTAATTAGTGAAAATTTCAATTGCATTTGAATAAATGAAATAAAGCGTGATGGCAACCCTGTTTCTTTCTCAAAATTGCAAGAAAATGATAAGTTCATGTTATCAACAAAAGTGAAAGAATTAATAATTTAAAGTTACGAATACACTTGGTGGTTAGGGCCAATTAAAAATATCGTGAATAAAATAGATAGAACGTTTTGTAATACTCGGTGGTTGCATATGTTTTGTCAAAGGAATGCAGTTTATTTACCAATATCTATAGTGACCATACCCCTATTCTATTACAACTTCAACATGAAACTGTAACGAGCCGCCTTTCTTACTTCGAAAGACAAGTCATTAAGAGTATAAGAAAATGAAATATAAGAAGAAACTTCTCAATCATAGAATCTCAGTGGAACGAAACAATATATATTAATTAACATAAGATATTACGGAGATACGGTCATAATAGTACATCAAAGTCATAGTAGTACAAGTTCCAAAATGGAACAGTTATAACTATCTGTTCTTACATCACCATATAAAATACATACATGTATACACGGTGGAATAAGATAATAGTTAACTAACAATGAAGCTACCTGCTTCAGTTCCTCCAAAATGCAATCGTCAGAAACTTGGATCACTTTGCTAATCATTAAAATTTGAATACCCAAGAGTTTTAGAAAAATAAAACTTCAGCTCAGACATGGGTCAGATGTGAGTAAACCCAAACAACCGAATTATTACTTTTAAAATCAAAGTTATCTTGTAAAACCACGCCGCATATAAATACGGATGGGTAATTACTTTACTATAACCAAAACACTTTTTATATAAAATTCAGTGATATAATCATAATGTCCAGGGTTTTCAAGTAAATAATTAATATAGCGAAAATTGTTGCATTAGTTAAATTTCAAGTTCTAACTTCCATAACCATCCAAAAAAAAATCCAAGATTTCACAAACATAACATATCATGCCCATAACATTTCCAAAATCACAACTTTGTAACCCAAGGCATCGCTTTAGCATTTCACTTCAAGTCCTAATGCTAACTACACATTGGCACATACGTACACATCCAAACCATGCTATAATTCATGCAACATCATACACACACACACACACACACACACACACATATATATATAAAGGTAACTTCTTTTCAAAAAGACTAGAATTTATTCATTGAAATTCGACTAAACTAAAGTATTTTCTCCTCGAACTTAAGGATGACCCAGGCCTTTGAGTTTTTCTTCTAAAAATGAAGCCAATGGATTTAGTATCAAGACGGCTCGGCCATCGGCACATAGGGTAAGGCCTAGGATTTTTTTGAGTGGAATTGGGCAAGATTGCGAAAGAGGAAGTGAAGAAGAGAAGATAGAAGTGATTTTAGCAAGCTTTTTAATGAATACAAGTAGAAAATAAAAGTTCATAACTTATGAAATATTTTTAAGTAACCATGAAAGATTTCTTAAGAGCTTAGGAAGGTTTTAAAACAAAGATAAGAACGAGTAAAAGTGAAAATAAATTAAGAAATTTTGCTTTTATAATATATTAACAAGTGAAATTACGAAAATACCCTTAGTACTATACCTCCTCTCTTCTTTTGCCGCCTCACCCCTTCCTTTCTCCCATCAAATTTCCACCCCCTCCTTAGCCACCATCCTATCTTGTCAAACAAAACATGCTATGACATCATTTATACTAAATGTTGGAAGAAGCATCTTATATGTTATATATATTTTTAACTTTTAAAAACAAAATTTTATCATATATATAAAGGCATTCTTAAACGTACACATATGCACACAACTATTCAAACATGACTAAAATGATTTATAAATACGTGTATCTGTTAAAAAGTGTTATGACATTTTTTTACAGCCATTAGTCTACGAAAAATCGAAAAACGATTTCCGACCACATTTTTCAAACATTCTTCAAACTAATTTTTTTAAAACAAAATTTGAAAATAATTTCATTATCATTTTTTATTTTTTAAAAAGAGTTTATTTTAGTTATAAAATTAATTAACTGTTAGAATTATATTCAAATATCCATAATTAAGGTGACCAAATTTTGAATCGTAAAACACACATACCAAAGACTAGGTTGTTTAAATTCATAAATCCCAGGCTATTACATCAAGATTATGATAAGCTAGCAAAACCATGCCTTAGAAATGAAAACTGGAGCAACATTCCACCGTTCAACACACTTCATATACTAAATGCAACAAAGCAAAAACTAAAGGAATGTAATTTCAATAAAAATGATACAAGAAAACAGGTTAAGCATCTTAAAACAAAAATGTGTAGAAATGCAAAGAAACATGGAAATTAATCACAATAAAGACAATGCATAACTGCTTACATTTTAGCAAAGAAAATTAAATGAAGCAATAGAGCAGCAAGTTACAAATTTACAATGGAAGGCAAAATGAGATTATTAACTCAAATAGATGGTGCAACGGGTCCTTTTATGCTAAGATGTCAAGCAAGAAAAACACAAACACGTTTGGCAATTTAATTGACATGAATGGCAACGTTATGAATAAAATCGAGGATGTTCATTGAAGTAGACATCAACATTTTACAAAATTATTCAATGTAGAACCTATCATGAAAGGATTACCAAATTATTTTAACAGCAATTTTGTTATGGATGAGATAAAAGAGGCTACTTTTAGCGTCAAAAATAGTACAGCTCTAGGCTCAGATGGATTCAATGTTGCTTTTTTTTTAAATTTCACTAAAAGAAGCTCAAATTTAACTTGCTAGAAGTCATTTAAAGTGTTTTTGACTTGGGAAAAATTCTTAAAGAAATTAATCATATATTAGTTTTTTTAATACCAAAAGTAAAAAAAAAACCAGTCTATATTTTAGATTACAGCCCAATTTCCTGTTGTAATTTAATTTGCAAAATAATACCCAAAGTGTTGTGCAATAATTAAAGTCTATTCTATAGAATTTAATCTCAAAAAATCAATGTACTTATGTACCAAACAGAGATATCAATGAGGGAATTTTGATAGCTCAAGAAATCATCACAAAGGTTTCAATTGCAAAGAAAGTGATATAATGTGTATTAAATTGATCCAAGCAAAGCATATGATACCATATGAAGAGAATTTTTAATACACATAATGAAATCTTTTAATTTCCCAAAAAAGTGCATTGAAGAACAAATCGCCATGCTAACTTTTGCTGTAAAAATTCTAGGTAACTCTTACGGTAATTTCAATAGCTCAAGTGGGATTAGACAAGAAGATTCTTTATCTCCCTACCTTTTCATTTGACAATGGAATAATTTGATATGCTGATGAATAAAATGTTGATAGCTTGAGAAATCGATCCATAAATGCACATAAACATCAAAATTACTCGTTTAACATATGTAGATGATGTTCTAATCTTTCTGAAAGTTGAAGAAAAAAATGTAGCCAAAGTCATCAAAAGAATTATTCTAAACTCTTTATTGGGTAACAGGTCTAAAAATGAACTTAGATAAATCAAGAACTCTTTTGCAGTAAAGGATGCAATCAAAAATCAAAGATTTGTAATATCTTGAAAACCAAGGAAAACGCATTACCATTTACATATCTGGGGCTGCCTTTGCCACCAATTTATATCAATAAGAACTTTTGTGAAGCACTGAATAACAAAATTGAATGGAAAATTAAAGGTTGGGAAACAAAATTGCTAAGACTTGATAGAAGGATTGAACTAATCAAATCTACAATTTATCCCATAATCTTATTTTAGTTGTAAAGTACACTACCAGCTAATGTCATTGGTATAATAACTCAAGTTTGTTCCAATTCTATGTGGAAAGGAAAATTTATTAAAATTCTTTGGAAAATAGTGTATTCAACAAAAGAAGAGGGATTTTGGGACTAAAAGACCTTGCTAAAAGTAATAATGCAATTAGCATAAAACTTAAGGGATGGATTGACAAAGTTTGAGGAAAAAAAGAATGTAACAGAAGTATATTAAAAATGCCTCATTTTGGGACATGAAATTTAGAACTCAACAATCGGGTACATAAAAACACCCGCTACTTTTAAGAAAAAAGGCATTACAATGCAAGGAAAAAAGAAGCATATATGGATTTACAAAAAAACTATAGTTTGATCCATGGCTACAAGAGGGCACACTTATTAACAGATTAGGTACATAGAGTATGGATACACTAAATGGTGAACATCTTGTTGGTTCTATCATTGAAACTGATGGTTAGAATTTGAGACAGTTTAAACAAGAAATTGAAAACATTCATTTTACCAATGATAGAACTGAAGACTATTGGTATTGATTGCATACAAAATTAGGGCAATATTCATTAAAATCTACTTGGAATTAAATCAGAAAGAAATACATGCATGTTAATTGGCATTAAATGACTGTCCAAAAATAACGGTTTGTTTATATACGACGACGAAACAACTATCTATAGTGAAAAAACCACGGCAAAGAGGCATGACCTTTCATAGTTATTGTGGTTTCTGTTAAAGTCGTGAAGAGGCTAATGCACACTTATTTTTTTGGGTGCTCGTTCACTTCACATGTATGTAGATATTTTGGGTGCTCGCTCACTTCACATGTATGTAGATAGTGTAGAGAAAATTTGAGTATGCCAACTACAACAAATTTAACATTGCATGATGAAATCACCGTCATTTGGACTACTTTCAGAGCCAGAAACAAAGTCAAAGACCAATCAAAAGTAGTTTTATCTACTTATGTGTGGACATTGTGGAAAGAATAAAATGCTAGGATTCGACAATTTTAAAACAACAAAGCAAATAATAGATGAAATTATAAACCATGTAAGAATCACCATGTCAAAATCCAAGAAATCTCCAACATCACAGAAAGCTAACATTGATATCTTAAATAAATGGAATATAACTATCAGCTATACCTCACAAGCACCTCCATAATAAAAGGCCATACTTGCCTCACCAGAGCTAAAGAAATCATGGGCTGCTTTTGATCAGTCAATGGCGAATACCCTTACAAGTTGTCATTTATTTTTTTATTTCTCAATTTTCTCCATGTTTTATCAGTTCTATAGGTGTTGTACAAGATTAAACACAAACTCATACAAATAGAAGCAAATGAAGATAAAGAAGCAACATCAAGCTTTAGAGATATTTGCCGCATCAATCGCAAAAAGAAACAATTAGAGAGCGATGCTGATTTCATGCAAGAACTTGTCATGAAGTTCAGAAAAGAAACCCTAGATTTTAAATGTCAAGCGGATGGCTTAATTAAATGAACTAACCGATCTCATATCGCTAACAATAACTGTGATTATTGGGCTTTGGCCCATTATTTATTTTGTACTTAAAGCTTTAGACCTTCACTTTATATATCATTTTACAAAGCAAAGTAACAAACATATATAGTCTTCATTCAAAAAAATGTTAAGCCTAGCAGGAATGTTAGAACTCATCAAATCAACTACATACTGTAACGACCCGTTAAATTTGGTAATATTAAATGAATTAATATAATATGTTCTAATCTAATTTAGAATGAAATAAAGTCTTAAGATTTTATTTGAGTAAGTGTAGAAATTTGTTATAGTAATTGGAATTTAAAGTAACAATAAAATTTATGACAATAGAGTTGTATAATGTAAGTTGTCACATTTTGTTGAAAGTTAATTTTAAGAAACATACAAATGTTGAATCAGTGGATATTAATAAAAATATTTACTAGAATGAATTCAATTAATGTAAAATAAACAGGGGTGATTGTACATTTGGTTGTAATTATAAATAGAGACTAAGTAAAAGTGACCGTTGAATAAACCAATGCAATATGTGAAGGTAAGTAATTTTCATAAATGGTCAATAATAAACACACTTAAAAGGGTAATAAAATTTGTTTGTTTAGGTGATTACGTATTGATAAGCTATAACTAAATCTACAGTTTGGTAGTAAATGGGATATGAGAAGACAAAGGCATTTAGAAAGTAATAGATGGGATTCATAATAACAAGTAGTAAATTTATGCATATATTTGGGCGTTTGCCATAATTACCAAATTTTACCATTTATATAATTTATTTTATTAAAGTCTATAGCAACATTGTTGTTAATAATGTTGTTAGTGAATTTGGATATAAAAGAATGACAAGTGTAGGTTAACCATTTATTTTATTTTGTTAAGAATGGAAATAGTTTGAAATAGATCTGAATAGATTTTTTTTGGGTTGTTTATGTGCCTAGTTAATAAGGGAGAGTTTATAAAAATAAAAAGGAATGCACAAGTGAAATGTATATAAGCAAAGGTTATTTATACCCACAAATTTGTTTAATTACTGTATAGGAGATTTAAATGTATAGTTAATTATGAATTGTAGAAACGGTTATTTAATCTAATTGTTGAAAAATTAGGTGAAATATAAATAGGGAAATAGCGTAATTGTTGCACTTGAATAAAAAATAAATTTAAGAATTTATGACAAGAATGAAAATTTCCTATGTGTTTATATATATTGGTAAAATTGTAACTATATGGGAATTTAGGAAGTAAAATAAATGGCAGTGAGGGATAACCAATTTAATGCAATACAAAGGTGACTGGAACGACTGTTGGGTTTAATGGAAAAGCAATTGGAATTAATTACCATAAATTGTGTAGTTAGGGTAGTTTTGATTTGTCACTTAAGATGGAGGATTTTTATAAAATGTAATAAATGAGTTTAAATTAAGGCATTGACGTTTGGGTATTTAAGAAGTGATAAACTAAAATTTATTTATTTATTTGAAAATTTGAAATCCAATTTGTGGATTTATTGCAAATAAGTGAAATTTGTGTTTAACCATTGCATCGATAGGAATAAATTAAATTTAAGGTTATATTAATAAAATTTGGACCAGAGAAATGATATGAATCGGTTTTAGAAGCCTTAAATATAAAATGGGAAGTAGACAAGATTTCACGTTACAACCATTTTTAAAAATCCTGATGTATGTAGAAATATTAATGAAATATAACGTAAACCAATATTGAATCAAAAGAATAGAGTCAACACTTATTTATTCATTTAATGTGATATAACTACGAGTATGATTTATTGCAAATTACATGGAAATCTAATATATAGGACATTACCTAAAAAGGAAGAGTAGATAAAATTTATGATAAACATATTTGTATATGAAGGTTATTGATTTAAGGAGAAATTGGGCAAGTTTTATGTATTTGGGTTAAGTGCAACCTTTAATAGATAAATTTAGTGCAATTACAGAAATTGACATTTAATGTTTCGATAACTTAAAATTTGATGGGATAAGAACATTTGGGTAATGAAGGGATGACAAATATTAGCTATGATTCTAGAAGGAATTAAATAGATAATGGGAAGATTAAAATCAGGTTCTAAGCAATAATTATTAAATAACAGAAGTTTAGGAGTAAAGTGAGATAATTGAAAATTTTAATCATTCATATAAGTCATTTGTTTATTAATATGAGTTAGCTAATAATTTAACTTGGGCAATACCTACATATTGGAAACACATTTGTAAAGTGTAATTAATTGAATTTGGTGAATTGGGAATGAATCCAAGGTTATAGAAATTGATGTAATACTACGCAAATAAAAGGTAACTGCATAAAATCAATGTTTCGTAATAAATTGTAATTGATAATTAAGTAGGAATGGGTTTGAATTTGACAAAAAGGAAAATTTATTATTTGCTTACCCATCTATTCAATCTATTAAACTTGATCAGATCCATTTGCAATTAAACGAATTGATTTACAAGTTAGTATGTATTTAGCTGATAACTATAAACCAATTAGGGCAATCGGGTATATATATTACCAGTTAAGTTATATAAGATAATGGTTGACTTAATTAAGGGAGTTTATGTAATAATTTCATTTATTTGGTAAGTGGAAATAAAACGTTAATGATAACAAGTATTCAAAATTTACCATCTATTTAGGATATTAAGTATAATTGATAATCAACTGCAGCAAGTAATAAAATAAATACGTAACATTAAATGAAGTAATATTTGAAATTTAATATTTAGAAACTATGTAAATATAAGTGCAGATGAAATTGGGGATATTTACATATTGAAATATGAATCCAATGATAAATCAATTCACGTTTCAAAATTTAATGCTACTTTATTACATATATGTTTATGCCTAAATTTAAACTTATGTTTAGATCCAATCCGATCCATCTATTATTTTTCAGCCTTGTCTATATATAACCTGTTATAAACCCTAGCCCCATTTTATTTTCCCTTTCGCTGTACGGTCATTTCTTCATCTCCTTCTCCTCCTCAAATGAATGCAACCTAGATCTACCCCAATCCCAATTTCAGTGAAAATGCAAACACTTTAGAAAAATTCCACAAAAATATATGTTAATGTTCTCGAGGCACGTAATCTACTGGTGCAATTCGTTTTCTGTTCTGAACATTCGTTTGACCAGAATTAATTCAAACAGTCCGTGACCATTCATCATCGTCATCGCAAACTTCGTCGGATCGTCAAACCTTTTCTGGGTTTTGTAGAGTGGACGATGGGGATCGCATCTATATGGTTTTTGTGTCGATTCAACGGTTAGATCGTCGTAGATCTTCGATTAGGGTTTCTGGAAGGGGGCGCGTGCGTTTCTGGGAATAGTAGGAGTGACGTGGCACATATATTTGTAAGTGATGAATGTGTGTCGTTTTATTTATTTTCAATTTTGAATTCAATCATCATTTTTCGACGTAACTTTCTCATACGACCTCGGATTCAAACGAATTTTTTTTTGTTAGGTTCGTATTTAAATTCCAGACCCAATGACGCTGGTTTGGACAAATTCTGAGACCGTCAAAATTTTGAGTTTAAATTGAATTTAAATTCGATTTAAATTCAAAAGGTGAGTGTTTAAACCCACTCACAACTACTAGAAGCTTTTATGTTTGTTAAGTTAATTTTAGAAATGAATAGAAATTTATTTATGAGTATTTGGCATGTTTATTTCACTCATATTTGTTGAATTGCATTTATTAAATTTAACTGTTAATTTAATTTATTTATTGCGTATTAATTGGTAGTTAGAATTTATTTGTTTGCGTATAAACTTCTAGTTAACAGTTATATAGATTATTACTGAATATAAACTGTTAGATTAATAGTTGTTAAATTTAATCTGAATAAAATTGCCAGTTATTACCTGTTATATATTATCAAATATAAATTGTTATTGATTGATATTGCATGATGATTGTGATTGGATGATGGGTGACGTTGATGGATGTTTTATTGTATATCATTAAATTGCAAATTATCATGCATATTTCCTTTCATTCGGGATTGTGGTTTGAAATGATATACAACCGCAAAATTTTATATCTTTTAAATTGCGGATTGAAATGATAAATATCCGTATCACTTGACCATAGGATAGAAAATTATATACAGGCACCGCGGTCTATATATAACTATTTTAATGTGATTTCTATGGTTTGGATGGAATACGGTTTATAATAATCTTAAATTTTATATTGTATAAATATTATTCTTCCATATATATATACATATGAAGTTGAAAATTTTGAAATTAAAAGGTGTATAAATCTCTTTATTAAAAATGGAAGAAAATTAAGAAAATGGAGTTTAATAATTTATATGATATGTTTAAATGTTAAGTTTGGAAATTTTAAGATATGATATTTATAATTGGATTTTTCCTAAAATAAATTGAAATGAATATTCTAGTATAATTTGAATTGGAAAAAAAAAAATATTTTTTATTACTAGAAATTGAAGTCTTATTATTTATGGATTTTATATGAATATTCAAGACTAATTAATAGAACAATTGATTTGTTGAAAGAATAAAATCCAACTTTAGTTTGAAATATTGATACTCAAAATGGATATACGTATATATAAATAAGTTGAAGTGGTTTTGGAACTTGAGAGAGATAATATAAATTTTGGTTTAGACTTTAATAAAGAAATGTAATTGTAAAGCCATGAGAACTATTTTCTTTACAAAGTAACATTTAAGTTAAACCATTTAATTCATATACCGTTGAATGTCCAAACCATTCAAGTTTTAGAAGTTATGGTTTTAAATTATGATTTTCAAAATATTATGCTTTGAAAATATTTGATTTTCAGACGTTATGAAGTTAAAGCATTTTGATTTTGGAAAACAATTATATTTGGGATAAGTGATAAGATATGGTTTTGGGTTTTGAAATGATATCGTATTCATGGTTATGAAATGGAATGTTTATTCTGATTTTTAAAGTATAACCTATTTTTAAATGACCGCGGTGTTATAATAACGATGGGTTGGCAAAGAGACCGGGATCGGATATCTGACATACTCTCTGTCGATACCGAAAACCACTTTGACTAACCGTGTACGCGGTGGAGATTCCAGAATGAAGTAGGTGGTGGCGACGTTTCCTGTAAGGTAAATACGTGGACCCGACTCCCGTGAGTTGGCATAAGGTGGCTAAAACAGGAGCTATTCCCAGGCCAATGAGGTCATACCTCTGATCGGACATTCCTCTTCGATATTATACTATGACTTTGGATTGATTCAGTGGCCACTTTTATTTTGATTTTGGGGAGTTTGTTCGAGGTGGGCGGTAACTGCGGCTACGCGTTTCCACCAGCCTGGGTACGCAATTGGTATATCTACCCTGGCATTGCCTAGTTGTGCCGTGTCACCTACCCTATCGTGCCTTTACTACGAGTTTCTATTTGTGTCGTACCTATGGAGTATCCTCTGGTAGCCTCCCGATCAGGAGGTATTACGGTACTGTATAGACTATTGGCATTTTACGTGTTAAGGTGGAAAATGTAAAGCCTTAACGCTATTTAAAAGTAAGTTTATTTTATAAATAGACACTATTATAATAGCGCAATATACTACATAGTAAATAGTTTAACGGATCCTTAGGAGATGTAAATCCCGAACATCTCTTGAGTTACTGTACTCATATCTATTTCTGTTAATTTAACTCACATAAGATCTTTTAGTCTGACTCGAGTGTTTTTGTCTTTTCAAATTCGCTCGGGTCAGTCCGAGCGTTTCAAGATCGAAGACTTTAGCTTTGAAGGACGAAGACGAAGGAGTCGTATTATTATTATCTATAGTATTGCACCACACTCATACTGTTCCGCTGCATTGATTGTATTGGTAGGTGTAACTCTGATATTTATTGTATAAAGCAAATCAAGTGTTTGTAAACTGTTTTGAACTGTATATTTATTATTATATTTTATCCTTCCGCTGTGAGATTCTGTTTTGTTTTTATTTCTTCTCTGTTTTCTTATTTAACCCATAACAATCCGCCCTTGCGTATGCTTTGAATTGGCACGTGTGTCGGTTTAAAGTGTGCGAAAAGGCGGGATGTTACAGTTGGTATCAGAGCTTTGGTTTAGCGATAAACCTTGGCTTTGTGGGGTTTGACTCTTTATTAATAGGGTAGTAATACCCTATGGGAGTCGCTGAGTGTATATATATATGAGAGAGCGTATTTGTTAGTATTAATAAAAGATTTTGATATTGTGTTAATTTGTTCCGCTTTGTATTTATAAATTCTGGTTGATGCATGGGATGCTATGTCATCAATAGGGATTTCTAAACACTTAATAGGACAGACCGACATAATATTTGTTTTTAATATAGGTGAATGAAATAATTTTGCCTATTATATTTTCTATATATAAAAATATTTTTATAAAGATATTTTGGTTGCTATAGTTGGGTGTTAGGTAATAAAAATATTTGTAATGAATTAAAGCTAAGTTAAATTTTAATAAATCAAATTGGAGATTTTAGAACTTAAGTCCGGGATTTTTGAAATCTTCTTTCAAAGGATTTATGAAATATAATGATTTGGTTTATAAATATTTTCTTATATAAATATTTAGTATAATTCGAAGGAATTGGTTTAAAGAGGATTTTGAAGAAAATAAGTTTGTACTTTCCTCTCTGTCGCTGGAAAATAATTTCGGTGATGACGGCCGCATCATTGACTTTCGTTTTCGAGTTTCGAAGGGAGCCACTACAGTAAATTCTACTACAGATCTGTTTTGAAATTATTTAAAATTTTAATTGTTTAAAGGTAATTAGAGATATAAAAGTTGTAAGAAATTAATTATCTATTATTTTAAAGTAAAGTAATTTTGGAATTTGACCCGGTATTAATTCTTGAATTTCCATTAATTAGTTGTGAAAAAAAAAATTTAGGTTAGTGAAATAAAGGTTAAGTAATCAATGAATTAAAAGGGTTGAGATTAAACTTGTATAAATTCTTTTGCTTTTTCTTTAACATAAATAACTTACCAAGTATAAAAAGTTGAAATGTAAATTAAGAGTGGAATAGAATATTATGCAAGTAGAATTTTTGGAAATAATGAAGTATTCAATAAATTACTGTTATAAATAAGAAGTTAATGGTATTAACTTAAGTGATGATTGGAATTTTATTAAAATTAAAGGTTGTATTATTAATAGGAGATTTTAACCGTAAGAAAGTAAAAATGAAATTCCTTAATTTATAAAGTTTGATTGTAGGGTTATTAACTTAAGTACGCCTTAATTTCCCCTATTCTAATATAATGGAAAGTAGGAAAAATATAAATGACTGCAATCCATAGTTAATGAATGAGTAAAATCTTTCACTTATAGGAATGCAAGTTATAATGTGACGCCCTACCTCTATACCCACGCTAGCCAAGAACACTCCGGAGTAGTGCTGTCAACTAGCACGGAGAATAAGGCTGTTGAGGAGCGACCATCCATGTAATTGCTTATCACACGGTGGCTATAAATAATCTTCGGAAACAAACATAGAAATAATCATATCGCAAATCAGTCACAGATATCCATATCACAAAGGCGGAAGAAGATATGAATATATAACTAACACATGAAAGTGTACATCAGAGTAGTGGTCAGTAAGATCCACGATAATACAAAAGAATAGCAACACGTGCTATACAAAAGAATACAACTATGAGTCTATATCTCAAGTGTATACAACAAAAACTGCTAATCTAAACAGTTAGCCAAAAGTCAGAGTGATGAATCCCTGGGAAGAAGTCAAGCAGAAGCACCTGTAACATCTCGGTCTGACCCGAGTATTATTTAAGAAAATAATAAACGGATCAGTCTAGCTATAAATATCAGATGACATGATATAACATAAAAGATATGGCATAAACATAAACATCCATAACGACATACCACTATAAGTATGTAAATAATGATCAACAGAAGATCAATCAATAAGAGATAATCAATATCACAAGAATCTTCTCAAAGATTCGAAGAGGGCATCATACCCTAAACTTGTACTCATAACAAGTCAATGACATAAATTCCAGAAATCAACACGAGAAATCCAAAAATCATAAAAAGGGAAAGAGGCCTATCACATGACGGTCCGAAGACCAAGGGGAGCTACCCCGCATGTGTGAATGGAATCACACAGATTGAGGTCAAGACTAACCAAAAAGCAGAAAGGTATGTGTGAATGGAATCACACAAGTGGTGTCTAGTCTAACCTTGCAATGAAAGAGACATCGCGCAATTGCTAGTCTAATTCATAAAGCGATCATCAAGATCAACGAGAAGTGTCAATTACACTAAGCTAGTAAATATAGAAGTTTAGCTTCATGTCCCATAACCACTTGCTTAACTTAAATATTTACGAACAAACTGTAAATCTTCACTAATAAAATTGTCACAAGAGGTTCAATCGAACAAGTCCAAGAATTAACCGACGAAGTGAACGCAAGCGTTTCATACCACTTGTTTTACTAAGTCGTTTAATTAGATTTCTCATCCGAGTGAGGTAAAGGCTTGTATATACTAATAGATTGGAAAACGGTTTAGGAAAAGAGCTTTGTTATTAAAAATAGAGTTGAAATTGTTTGTTAAAAGAGTTTTGATATTTACTACTAGTATTGAAACCTTTATATTATAAACTGACAAAACACATAAGCAAGTGTAGAAATAATCAGTCACAAAGATCGCATACGGAGATGCGAATAAAATCCAAGGAAATCAGCTCAATGTTTTTTTTCCAGATAAGATCCCCTACGGAGGGGGGGTCCGGGGGGGTGGCAACCCCCCAAGGTGGGGGTGCGGGGGCAACGCCACCGCTTACGGGGTTCGACCTGCCCGGTCAGGTCGCGGGGGTCCAGGGGGCAGCGCCCCCTGCGGGGTGCGGGGCAGCGCCCCGACCAAAACGGTACGACCTAGTGAAGACAAAATGAGGTCTAACGACCTAAAGGGATAGGGTCGAGCGACCTAAAGGTGTTCGCGACCTAACGATGACTCGCGACTTAAGGAAGAGGGGGTGAGCGACCTATGGTCATAAACGAGACCGAGCGACCTAAGGGAATAAGGGCCGAGCGACCTAGCATTCGAACGACCTAAAAGAGGCGTGGCCTAAAGGAGACGCGACCTAAAAGAGGCGCGACCTAAAGGAGACACGACCTAAAAGAACATAAGGTCAAACGACCTAACTGTATTGGGTCACGCGACCTAAAGAGAGGCGGCCTAGCGACCTAGAGTGCACACGTCCAAAAGTGGGAACGACCTATCGAGGTAAGGTCCAACGACCTACGACCTAAACAAATAGGCCAAGCGACCTATAGGGTTAACGGTCTAACGACCTAACAGTTATGGGGTCACGCGACCTAACTAAGTACGCGACCTAGTGGGTAAGGGAGTCGAGCGACCTAACTGCATCCAGTGACGAGCGACCTAATGGAGTCAAGTAGCGAGCGACTTAACTAGTTAACGACTCAAGGGGGTCAACGACCTAAAGGTCCAACGACCTAAAGGTCCAACGCCCTAAACCCAAACACACGAAAAGTGGCCAGAACGACCTAGGGGTTAACTCACATGCGACCTACGACCTAAGGCCCATGCGACCTACAACCTAACTCAAATACGAGCTAATAAGGCCAGAACGACCTAGGGGTTAACTCACATGCGACCTACGACCTAACTCCGATACGAGCTAATAAGGCCAGAACGACCTAGGGGTTAACTCACATGCGACCTACGACCTAAGGCCCATGCGACCTACGACCTAACTCCGATACGAGCTAATAAGGCCAGAACGACCTAGGAGCAGAAAATCCACCAAAACGCTAAAAATCAGAGTTTTTCGCCAACCCAATCCAAACCAAATGCAAATATACATGCAAACACGATAGGGATTCATTCCCAACAGTCCAATATTGATATAGACTAGATTTGTGAGATAAAAATCTCACCTTTGCACTAAAGTTTATGAAGATGAAGCTTGAAAGCAAGGAGAAGCAATCCAAAGCTTGAATCCAATATCTTCTACTTGAATTTGGAGTTGAATGTTGGATTTGCAATTGAATTTGTGCTTGGAGTTTTAATTTCCCATTCCCTCCACCATTAATGCCAAAGCTTGATTAGTTAGGAAATTTATGAAGAGTGAGGAGAAGAGGGTTGGAACTTGGGCTTAATAGGCTAAACTAACCCAAAGTCCAAAGCGGGAAAAGTTAGTGAAATTTCACTAACTCCAAACCTATCGATGTTTATACTTAAAAAGTTGTAAACCACATTTCGAACTCAATGGAAGTGGTCTCGAGTCCTAATTTGATCGTTTGCAAAAAGTAGCTTTTCGGACCAAAATCCGATTAACGAGTTAATATTTAAATAAAATATTTAAATACAAACTCGATAAATATGCGGGTTGTTACATATAAGGTTAATAAATTAAGTGTAAGTAGAGGGTTACTGTAATTAAATATAATGGAAACTTCAACATTAAATAAATGAATGAGATTAAAGGTAAGTCGAAATTGTAATTTATAAAACAAATATATATTAATTAAAGGAATGGAGAAGAAACTTGTAAATTTTCACTTACATTCTTAAAACATACATAACTTACCATATAATAAAAAGTTGCAATGTTAGTAGGAAAATGTAAGGGGAAATCTTACAAGTGAAGAGTAAGGTAATAAAGGTATTCTATTAATTTGCTATTATTAATGAGAATTAATTGTATAGACTTAAGTTAAATTGGAAATTTTACTATAAGTAAAGGTAAGTAGTATAAATAGACGATAGAAACTTTAGTAAATAAATTGGAATACAAATATAATGAATTTTGTGATAAATGGAAAATGAAAATTTGTAAGAAATAAAGAAATCACTCCATAAATGAAAGAAAGAAAATCAAACCATTGAAGCATGAGATAAATGTATAATAAATAAATTTGGGTGTTGGTTTGAATTGTGTTGTTTGATTTATGTTGTTGGGTAAGAAATTTGAAGTGGTTAAATGAATAAGTATCTATCTTTGTTCCATCTAAGACTGTTGAGTAAAGGATGCACTTGATAGTTAATTTCATTTCATACAAATTTCAAGTTTGAACCCAAACAACTATTTGTTTGATGGATTAAATGGTTGCTTTGTTTGTGTATGTATGTTGTTTGTAAGGTTGATGGTTGTTGAATTGTTTGGTTGATAATGATTGAATCCACTTGAATAGTTCACTTTAAAATAAATATTTAACCTTTTAGATTATATAAGTGAATACAGGTGATGGAAGCAACTGCTACTGCTTTTGGTTCCATAATAATAAGCGTATATTGCCCGACAAATAGGTACGTTTTCGGATTACGTTTAAAGCGCTATTTTTCCCGTGTTGGGATATAATATTTTGATAATATATGTATATATTTGTATATTTTGATATTATATTTTCTCCCGAGCCTCACCGTAAAAAGGAGACTCTGCCAAAATTTTCCATAAATTTTGGACTTAGAATTTTGTGAAAATGTTTTCCAACTTTAATAATTTAAGTATAAAAGGTTATAATGACTATAAAACGGGCATATCTCATTTAAGGAAATTAATTTAGTAAATTATTGTTATAAGTTAATATTTGAAATAAGAGGTACTGCTTTATTCTTCTTTCTTCCTTCTTTTTCCTTTTCGGCGACGAAAAGTTTTGAGTGGGGGAGATTGTAACGACCCGTTAAATTTGGTAATATTAAATGAATTAATATAATATGTTCTAATCTAATTTAGAATGAAATAAAGTCTTAAGATTTTATTTGAGTAAGTGTAGAAATTTGTTATAGTAATTGGAATTTAAAGTAACAATAAAATTTATGACAATAGAGTTGTATAATGTAAATTGTCACATTTTATTGAAAGTTAATTTTAAGAAACATACAAATGTTGAATCAGTGGATATTAATAAAAATATTTACTAGAATGGAATTCAATTAATATAAAATAAACAGGGGTGATTGTACATTTGGTTGTAATAATAAATAAAGACTAAGTAAAAGTGACCGTTGAATAAACCAATGCAATATGTGAAGGTAAGTAATTTTCATAAATGGTCAATAATAAACGCACTTAAAAGGGTAATAAAATTTGTTTGTTTAGGTGATTACGTATTGATAAGCTATAACTAAATCTGCAGTTTGGTAGTAAATGGGATATGAGAAGACAAAGGCATTTAGAAAGTAATAGATGGGATTCATAATAACAAGTAGTAAATTTATGCATATATTTGGGCGTTTGCCATAATTACCAAATTTTACCATTCATATAATTTATTTTATTAAAGTCTATAGCAACATTGTTGTTAATAATGTTGTTAGTGAATTTGGATATAAAAGAATGACAAGTGTAGGTTGACCATTTATTTTATTTTGTTAAGAATGGAAATAGTTTGAAATAGATCTGAATAGATTTTTTTTGGGTTGTTTATGTGCCTAGTTAATGAGGGAGAGTTTATAAAAATAAAAAGGAATGCACAAGTGAAATGTATATAAGAAAAGGTTATTTATACCCACAAATTTGTTTAATTACTGTATAGGAGATTTAAATGTATAGTTAATTATGAATTGTAGAAACGGTTATTTAATCTAATTGTTGAAAAATTAGGTGAAATATAAATAGGGAAATAGCGTAATTGTTGCACTTGAATAAAAAATAAATTTAAGAATTTATGACAAGAATGTAAATTTCCTATGTGTTTATATATATTGGTAAAATTGTAACTATATGGGAATTTAGGAAGTAAAATAAATGGCAGTGAGGGATAACCAATTTAATGCAATACAAAGGTGATTGGAACGACTGTTGGGTTTAATGGAAAAGCAATTGGAATTAATTACCATAAATTGTGTAGTTAGGGTAGTTTTGATTTGTCACTTAAGATGGAGGTTTTTTATAAAATGTAATAAATGCAGTTTAAATTAAGGCATTGACGTTTGGGTATTTAAGAAGTGATAAACTAAAATTTATTTATTCATTTGAAAATTTGAAATCCAATTTGTGGATTTATTGCAAATAAGTGAAATTTGTGTTTAACCATTGCATCGATAGGAATAAATTAAATTTAAGGTTATATTAATAAAATTTGGACTAGAGAAATGATATGAATCGGTTTTAGAAGCCTTAAATATAAAATGGGAAGTAGACGAGATTTCACGTTACAACCATTTTTAAAAATCCTGATGTATGTAGAAATATTAATGAAATATAACGTAAACCAATGTTGAATCAAAAGAATAGAGTCAACACTTATTTATTCATTTAATGTGATATAACTACGAGTATGATTTATTGCAAATTACATGGAAATCTAATATATAGGACATTACCTAAAAAGGAAGAGTAGATAAAATTTATGATAAACATATTTGTATATGAAGGTTATTGATTTAAGGAGAAATTGGGCAAGTTTTATGTATTTGGGTTAAGTGCAACCTTTAATAGATAAATTTAGTGCAATTAAAGAAATTGACATTTAATGTTTCGATAACTTAAAATTTGATGGGATAAGAACATTTGGGTAATGAAGGGATGACAAATATTAGCTATGATTCTAGAAGGAATTAAATAGATAATGGGAAGATTAAAATCAGGTTCTAAGCAATAATTATTAAATAACAGAAGTTTAGGAGTAAAGTGAGATAATTGAAAATTTTAATCATTCATATAAGTCATTTGTTTATTAATATGAGTTAGCTAATAATTTAACTGTGGCAATACCTACATATTGGAAACAAATTTGTAAAGTGTAATTAATTGAATTTGGTGAATTGGGAATGAATCCAAGGTTATAAAAATTGATGTAATACTACGCAAATAAAAGGTAACTGCATAAAATCAATGTTTCGTAATAAATTGTAATTGATAATTAAGTAGGAATGGGTTTGAATTTGACAAAAAGGAAAATTTATTATTTGCTTACCCATCTATTCAATCTATTAAATTTGATCAGATCCATTTGCAATTAAACGAATTGATTTACAAGTTAGTATGTATTTAGCTGATAACTATAAACCAATTAGGGCAATCGGGTATATATATTACCAGTTAAGTTATATAAGATAATGGTTGACTTAATTAAGGGAGTTTATATAATAATTTCATTTATTTTGTAAGTGGAAATAAAACGTTAATGATAACAAGTATTCAAAATTTACCATCTATTTAGGATATTAAGTATAATTGATAATCAACTGCAGCAAGTAATAAAATAAATACGTAACGTTAAATGAAGTAATATTTGAAATTTAATATTTAGAAACTATGTAAATATAAGTGCAGATGAAATTGGGGATATTTACATATTGAAATATGAATCCAATGATAAATCAATTCACGTTTCAAAATTTAATGCTACTTTATTACATATATGTTTATGCCTAAATTTAAACTTATGTTTAGATCCAATCCGATCCATCTATTATTTTTCAGCCTTGTCTATATATAACCTATTATAAACCCTAGCCCCATTTTATTTTCCCTTTCGCTGTACGGTCATTTCTTCATCTCCTTCTCCTCCTCAAATGAATGCAACCTAGACCTACCCCAATCCAAATTTCAGTGAAAATGCAAACACTTCAGAAAAATTCCACAAAAATATATGTTAATGTTCTCGAGGCACGTAATCTACTGGTGCAATTCGTTTTCTGTTTTGAACATTCGTTTGACCAGAATTAATTCAAACAGTCCGTGACCATTCATCATCGTCGTCGCAAACTTCGTCGGATCGTCAAACCTTTTCTGGGTTTTGTAGAGTGGACGATGGGGATCGCATCTATATGGTTTTTGTGTCGATTCAACGGTTAGATCGTCGTAGATCTTCGATTAGGGTTTCTGGAAGGGGGCCGCGTGCGTTTCTGGGAATAGAAGGAGTGACGTGGCACATATATTTGTAAGTGATGAATGTGTGTCGTTTTATTTATTTTCAATTTTGAATTCAATCATCATTTTTCGACGTAACTTTCTCATACGACCTCGGATTCAAACGAAATTTTTTTTGTTAGGTTCGTATCTAAATTCTAGACCCAATGACGCTGGTTTGGACAAATTCTGAGACCGTCAAAATTTTGAGTTTAAATTGAATTTAAATTCGATTTAAATTCAAAAGGTGAGTGTTTAAACCCACTCACAACTACTAGAAGCTTTTATGTTTGTTAAGTTAATTTTAGAAATGAATAGAAATTTATTTATGAGTATTTGGCATGTTTATTTCACTCATATTTGTTGAATTGCATTTATTAAATTTAACTGTTAATTTAATTTATTTATTGCGTATTAATTGATAGTTAGAATTTATTTGTTTGCCTATAAACTGCTAGTTAACAGTTATATAGATTATTACTGAATATAAACTATTAGATTAATAGTTGTTAAATTTAATCTGAATAAAATTGCTAGTTATTACCTGTTATATATTATCAAATATAAATTGTTATTGATTGATATTGCTTGATGATTGTGATTGGATGATGGGTGATGTTGATGGATGTTTTATTGTATATCATTAAATTGCAAATTATCATGCATATTTCCTTTCATTCGGGATTGTGGTTTGAAATGATATACCACCGCAAAATTTTATATCTTTTAAATTGCGGATTGAAATGATAAATATCCGTATCACTTGACCATAGGATAGAAAATTATATACAAGCACCGCGGTCTATATATAACTATTTTAATGTGATTTCTATGGTTTGGATGGAATACGGTTTATAATAATCTTAAATTTTATATTGTATAAATATTATTCTTCCATATATATATACATATGAAGTTGAAAATTTTGAAATTAAAAGGTGTATAAATCTCTTTATTAAAAATGGAAGAAAATTAAGAAAATGGAGTTTAATAATTTATATCATATGTTTAAATGTTAAGTTTGGAAATTTTAAGATATGATATTTATAATTGGATTTTTCCTAAAATAAATTGAAATGAATATTCTAGTATAATTTGAATTGGAAAAAAAATATATATTTTATTACTAGAAATTGAAGTCTTATTATTTATGGATTTTATATGAATATTCAAGACTAATTAATAGAACAATTGATTTGTTGAAAGAATAAAATCCAACTTTAGTTTGAAATATTGATACTCAAAATGGATATACGTATATATAAATAAGTTGAAGTGGTTTTGGAACTTGAGAGAGATAATATAAATTTTGGTTTAGACTTTAATAAAGAAATGTAATTGTAAAGCCATGAGAACTATTTTCTTTACAAAGTAACATTTAAGTTAAACCATTTAATTCATATACCGTTGAATGTCCAAACCATTCAAGTTTTAGAAGTTATGGTTTTAAATTATGATTTTCAAAATATTATGCTTTGAAAATATTTGATTTTCAGACGTTATGAAGTTAAAGCATTTTGATTTTGGAAAAGAATTATATTTGGGATAAGTGATAAAATATGGTTTTGGGTTTTGAAATGATATCGTATTCATGGTTATGAAATGGAATGTTTATTCTGATTTTTAAAGTATAACCTATTTTTAAATGACCGCGGTGTTATAATAACGATGGGTTGGCAAAGAGACCGGGATCAGATATCTGACATACTCTCTGTCGATACCGAAAACCACTTTGACTAACCGTGTACGCGGTGGAGATTCCAGAATGAAGTAGGTGGTGGCGACGTTTCCTGTAAGGTAAATACGTGGACCCGACTCCCGTGAGTTGGCATAAGGTGGCTAAAACAGGAGCTATTCCCAGGCCAATGAGGTCATACCTCTGATCGGACACTCCTCTTCGATATTATACTATGACTTTGGATTGATTCAGTGGCCACTTTTATTTTGATTTTGGGGAGTTGTTCGAGGTGGGCGGTAACTGCGGCTACGCGTTTCCACCAGCCTGGGTACGCAATTGGTATATCTACCCTGGCATTGCCTAGTTGTGCCGTGTCACCTACCCTATCGTGCCTTTACTACGAGTTTCTATTTGTGTCGTACCTATGGAGTATCCTCTGGTAGCCTCCCGATCAGGAGGTATTACGGTACTGTATAGACTATTGGCATTTTACGTGTTAAGGTGGAAAATGTAAAGCCTTAACGCTATTTAAAAGTAAGTTTATTTTATAAATAGACACTATTATAATAGCGCAATTTACTACATAGTAAATAGTTTAACGGATCCTTAGGAGATGTAAATCCCGAACATCTCTTGAGTTACTGTACTCATATCTATTTCTGTTAATTTAACTCACATAAGATATTTTAGTCTGACTCGAGTGTTTTTGTCTTTTCAAATTCGCTCGGGTCAGTCCGAGCGTTTCAGGATCGAAGACTTTAGCTTTGAAGGACGAAGACGAAGGAGTCGTATTATTATTATCTATAGTATTGCACCACACTCATACTGTTCCGCTGCATTGATTGTATTGGTAGGTGTAACTCTGATATTTATTGTATAAAGCAAATCAAGTGTTTGTAAACTGTTTTGAACTGTATATTTATTATTATATTTTATCCTTCCGCTGTGAGATTCTGTTTTGTTTTTATTTCTTCTCTGTTTTCTTATTTAACCCATAACAATCTGCCCTTGCGTATGCTTTGAATTGGCACGTGTGTCGGTTTAAAGTGTGTGAAAAGGCGGGATGTTACACATACTCTGTAATACAATATTGGATGTCGCATTTTAAAATTCTAGTGGCTACCACAAACAAGGCGAAACACTTGTGTCTAAACTTTTTATGGAAGGAAAAATCTAGCAAAATTCTTGAACATCTTGTGTAAAGAAAAATGTGATGATGGCATAGGGGAAAAAAGGTAGGCGATATAAATTAAACGATGTGTATAAAATTAGTTTGGAAGATAGTGAAAGGGGAAGGAAGTTGGGAAAAACTTATGAAGGAAAAGTACACTAGAAAATCGGTCTTTTTGGAAGTTCGCATAAGAAACGAGTATTTAGGCATATGGAAGTTCATAATGAAAAATAGAGAGGAGGCTATTATATGTATAGGAAAATGCATTTTAGATGGCAAATAAACTTTATTATGGTTTGATCCATGGGTGGAGAAGAGTTATAAATAAAATATGAATTGATACTTTGCAAAAAACCAGAGGTGAAAGGCTATTCGTTCGGGACATTTCGAATGACGTGATTTGGCGAATAGAAGGGCTTAGCTATATGTGGAATGTCAGACAAGACATGTAGAAGTTCAAATATGAAGGAACAACGACAAAGACTACGAGGCATGGACATGTAGCAATGATGGCAGGTATAAGGTTGAAACACTTTTTAAAACCATTAAACAGTCATCTGCTAATGTAACTCAGGTAGAAATTATTCAGATCAAAATACATGCACCCAAAATGCCTATTTGTGTTTTCAAGGCTTTAAATAATCGCTTACATAAAGAAACATCTTATACGATGGTGCATCACTGTTGACCCAGTCTATGTTTTGTGTAATCAACATGAAGAGGATTCGAATCATTCATTTTCCAAATGCAAAAATGGAGCTTTGATATGGAAATGGTGCATGATTAAGTTAAAGTTGCCAGCATCTCATACGAAAGTTTTGGACCTTAGAGGCGAAGTCGAAAACATGATTTTAAGTTATAAACAGAACTGTAAAACTAGGTATTTGGCCTTGATCAAATTTTCGACTTGCACATGTCTACTTTGAAAGAATGAAACGATATAGTGTTTAGTGGTAATCTAACTCAGAATTAACTGTTTGCAAATGCATATCAGAGCATGTCAAAATTCAGGCACTCGAATCAAAACACAATATATGCATCAACCAGACTGATAAAAAAATATGTAAGGATTTGCAGAGCCGGCTCATGGGCTAGGCCCATCAAACATTGGCCTAGGGCAACCCCCCTAACATGAGCAACCCCCACGCAGAAAAAAAGAAAAAAAACTTATATCAAAATCGCGACATGAGAATCAGAAGGAAAGAAACCTGCAACCTAAGAAGAAAAAAGAAAAGAAAAAAAAACCGTAAAAAAAGCACGCAATCTGCTACAAGGCTCAGGCTACCACCGCCACTGAGTCGCTGACGGCCAGCAAACGACGATTGCAGGCTTGCAGCGCCGTGCAAACTTGCTGAAGGAGGCCACACTTACTTTGATTTTGTTAGTACTTTTTTTTTTCAGTTTGGTTGATGGTTAATTTGCTAATTGAGTTATCTGCCATGGGATGTAGCTAAGGATGGATAAAATCATTAATTAATCATCTTAGAGACTTAGACAGTGAATTGACCAATAGTAGTAAATTGCAGCGTTTTGCTAAATTGAATAAATCATCTTAGATGGTAAATTGATCTCTACTATTCCCCATTTTATTTGCTAAATTGAATCATTGATCCCATTGTTAATTATTTCTAAATTGTGACGGATGAAATCAATTAATGAATTAGTACAAAAATTCTATTTTGTACTTTTTATCGAATTTAAGTTTTTCTACATTATTAATTTGGGAATGCTTAGGAAAAATGGCGAAAAACGAAGACGATAAAAATCAAATTAGATTTCGAAAGCAAAACGTCTGAGTTTACAATAGCAGAGTTAGGGGAAAAAAAGAGAAACTATAAACATCACTTGTTGACTCAATTTATAATTTGTTTCAAGCAAAAATACATTGATAAAAGTAGTCATGAAGATGAAAATATTGATGAGAATGTTGAAACCAACAAAGCAATCGATGAAAATGAAAGTATTGAAGCTAATATGTCACAATGTCACAAGAAAGATTAAGTGGGTTAGCGATGATTTCCATTGAAAAAGAATATTTGGACATGTTAGAATATGATGACATAATTGACGAGTTTGCTTCTAAAAACTCGAGAAGGAGTTGTTTTTGTTGAATATATTATTGTCAAAAATGCGTAACATGTTTAATTTTTGTTTCTGATATATTATATATTTTGCGTGTTTTTGTTATGAATGAACTTGAGAAAAAAATACTTTGGTGGGTTGTTTGTGTTGTTTTTTGTGTAAATGGCAACAAAATTATTTTTCGCCTAGGGCAACCCAATGATCCGAACCGTCCCTGCAGGTATGCATTGATTCCTGTCTTAATTTATATTTATGCTCAACCACGTTAGAGCAATCTCCAAACCTGTTCGTTTCAATTTACAAATATTATTACTGGTCGAACTAGCAAACTGTACAAAAGGGTTGGAGGTTCGCTTATCTGCCATGACTTAACACAAAGCATATCATGAGGATATATACTACAACATCTCAAGGTATTATTTACTAACCCGAAGAGATTTTGATTTGCAGGATCAGATCTATAAAGATCAACGACGGATCTACATAAGGCTGTTATATTTCTTTTTGAAACCAACAAACAAACTTCTTCCACTGTAGCGAAGAAGTGGAGTGTAGAAAGTAATACTTGTTAGCATCGGGTTAGATTTGCATAGATCTTCAATAGATCTAAATAGATCTACCTTAATTCTGCTAGAAATCAGTAGGCAAACTATTTATCAGCCATAGTGAAGAAGTGAAGTATAGGAAGTGTTGCTAATTAGCATGGACTAGCAGAGATGAAGTAAAAAATCATAGAAGTTTTGGCATTTTTTCGGGGCTAGACATGAGTTTCTATCTGCCATTGCTATTCTAGGAATGTATAGTTTGACCAAATGAAATTATGAATGAAGTAGGCCTCTCAACGGATACTTTTGGATGCGGATGGTGTCATATCCACATCCACATTCGAAATGATTTTCGGATATCGGATATTCGCATCCGCAGATACGGACGGATATCGGATAATTATTCTATCCGCTAACGACTGATAAACCAAGAAATATAAATATAAAATTTAAGTTTAACATACATTTTTTTCAATCAGTTGATTATAAAAATGTTAAATATAAACAAATATGGCGATAATAAATAGTTTTGAGCAGTTAATAAGCATTAAGTGCATATAATATAAACTGCTAACTTAATAAAACAATAAATAAATATCTTTCATTATACTAAAATACACATAATTTATACTATAATTTTGGCAAAGACCGGACGGATAATTTTCAGAAGCGGATGTCTTCATATCCGCATATGCATCCGTTTTTCCGAATATCGGATATTATCCGCTTTTTGGATACAGATGCGGACGGATTTTGGCATTTTTGGATATCAATTGATAGCCTTAGAATGAAGCAGTGAAAGGATTCGAGAAGTTAGGATTATTTTCTTTATTACAGTTAGGCAGCGGGTTTTGATTGTAGGCCTTGGGCTAAAAGATATAAATTTTGGGTTATGTTGTAATTTATTGTAAATATTTTTTGGTTTTATTTGGAATAGATTTTAGGTTTGTACATATTTACTACTTAGCATTTTACTAAAATAATTTGAACATCGTTCAAAAAAAATGTTTGAGTAGACTACATGAAATTTGACTTAAGAAATTGACATGCCTTCTCACTTAACTTGAAGCACCTTAACATTGCAACAATTGAAAGCAGTTATTATACCAAGTATTGTGTCACTAGACACCAATGTGTGTGTGCATAAAAACATCGTTTCCATCATCGTTGCTTTGTGTTATTCCCTCAATGCGCGCACCCTCGTATTTCATTCCATTTTAGCTTATACATCCATTATACAATTTATTTATGCATTCATGCAACTAAACCAGGAAATAGGAAACACGTAGTTTTTGATCATATTTTAAATGTTACCCACTCTAAGGATGTAGTAAAAAGAGATAATACATTAAGAGCTTTAGTATAAAGATCTTCGTTAGTGAATAATCCTATTGTATACCACCACTGATAATTATCAAGGTAAGGGATATTTACATAGCCAATGGCACCTCTTCAGGTAAAGGCTTTTAATGCCGATAGATCAAAATAAAAACCCTAATGAGCAATAGGTCTTAAATGTAACGCTTTCATATCCATGACTCAAAACTTCATCGCTAAGCCACACAAAAAAGGATTTTGGACATTCAAAAAAATATCGCTAACTGTCCAAGGCAAGAAATAAGTTTTATTTATAAAGTTATTACTAACTAATATCATCATGGCTCTCACAATTAAGTGCAGTAGAAACACCAAACTGAAACCCATAGCACCACAGTAATTTCCAAAAATAGATTCTCAAAATCTGAAATTGCATATCATAAAATCTCTTAACATGCGAAATTTAAAATAATATAGTAAAAGCCACTAAAATAATTGAATAACATATTTCTTTGAACACTTATATGTCAAAACATGATGATTATTCTACAATCCATGTCTAATATTTATAGTCATAGTTTTTAGGGCCTGAATAATTATATAATAAAAAAATATTATAATTTCAAAGAATTTGAAATATTTAAATATTCTTAACATATAAATATTATTTACCGAACATTCCCTCTCAAATTCATGGTGTAGTAAACATAAGCATTGAAAGCTTGTCAACTATAAACCAAAAGCGATAAATTAACTATGACTTACTAAAGAGGTCGGCAATCTTCATGGAAGAGTAAATTAAAGATAGAGTAATGATGCCTTTCTCAAGATGGTAACGTGGAATGTAAAAATCAATCTCGATATGCTTGGTTCTCTTATAAAAGACAAAGTTGTAAGAAATTTGAACATCATTGTTATTTTAACAATACATAGGAGTAAGATCAGAAAGAGGCATCCTATATCTACAAGCAACCAAAGCAATCAAACATCTCTTTGACTGTAGATGATGTAGCACAATACTCTACTTTAGTTGAAGAATAAGATACAAGGATTGATGCTTACTTGTGATAGCACCATTGTCCAAGTGGTTGAGTGATTTGGCTTTGATGCGAAAGGTCACAAGTTCAAAACTTGTGTAGCGTAATTCAAACGTTTACTGACATGTGATATGTTGTCCCAGTGACATGTAATATATAAAGTACCATTTCTAAAAAATGATATCGACTTGTGATGTGTCGAAGCGTTTCCAAAATTAGTGTCAGAGTAGGCATGCAACTTCGAGAATTAGGAGGATGAAAGTAGATGGCTATGGAAAATAGTATCTTGAAGATACCATAAACACGAAAGACAAATCCATAATGAATTGTAGTTGAAGATGCTACAAACTGACTAACAACTGTAATGATATATGAAATATTCAAACGAACGATGGTAAGATAAAACAAGCTTCAATTAACGGTAAGGTATAAACTAGGATCAGATAGTGGCATACCACCCGAAGGGAAGTATTTTTGCATTAACTTTAATAGGGGTGTCACTTGTCTATTATCAATAAGTCTAACTTTATCAAGAATGTCTTTAATATATTTTGACTGAGAAAGGAAATATGCTTTTGGTGAGTATGCTACCTCAATTCTTAAAAAAAATATTACAGAGAATTCAGATCCTTCATTTCAAATTTTCTAGCTATGTCCTTTTCAAGGTAGGAATGCCACTAACATCATCTCTAGTGCACTACTACAATGCTGCAGATTTCTTGTAGAGTTTTTACATTGTTAAACTCATTAGTGATGCCATAGAAATGTAGGATGCTTGTAACAACCCGATATTTTTAGCCATTCGCATCCGCACATGTCGGACTTGAATTGCTCAAAATACCGCGTTGTAAATAAATTTGGAGCAAATAAAATACAATCACAGAATCACAGACACATAAATATCAGAATAACTCGCAGCGGAAATAAAAATACCATAGTAGTTCATGAAGCTACTATAACAAACTCTTAAAATATAATACATAATATTAGTCAGAAAACATATACAATAGAATCAAAAATACATAGAAGTTATAAATACTAGAGCTGAAATGGAACAACTGAAACTGAAAAGAAATAGATAACTAGACAAGCAAAATCTCCAGCGATTCCTAGCTCCAGAAAAGAAATCCAAAGCTAAGCTGTAAATACTCAGGCTGACCCAAGCGTAAAGTAAAACATAAAACACTCGAGTCAAGACAATATATACTTATATAATGTAAACCAACTCAAGTGAACTGTAGTAGAAATGCACAATAACTTAAAGGATGCTTGGGATCGCCCATCCTTTAAGAATCAGTTAAACTATAAATTAAATACATCCTGTGGTTAAAATTTCAAAATGGTATTTTATACTTCAAAATCAAATATCATTTCAAAATTCAATATCATTCAAAATCCATTTCAAAATATCAAAAATATAATATCTTCCAAACCACATTCATTTTTATTTAATTTAACTACCATTACAAAACACATTTCAAAATAGTTTATATTTCAAAACAAATTACTTCATTTTAAATCATAAAATGAAGTTATTATATTTAATAATTAAATTATTAAATTTACAAAATTTTAGTCTTTCAAAATTCATTTATCCACTTAATTTGTTAAAACAGATGAAAATTCAACTTTCGCAGCATTTAGAAATTGCTACAGAAAGTTACATTCAAAACAATTCAATTTAACAAAAGATAGCATTAAAAAAATGTTGTGATATGGTTACATTAGTTTCAAATAAAACTTAGTTAAATTCAACAATTATAACATTTACAAAAATGTTATGATAGCCTTTAATTAAACTTAGCCATTTGGTTCATTATTATCAACTACAGCATTTACAAATGCTGTGTTATCATTTACATTAGAATTAATAGCATTTCTGAAATGCAGTTAATTAACTTCAAATATTCAGTATAATTTCAAAAATAATTATATTTTTATTTAAATCAATTTTAACTTATAAAATCTTATAATTTCACTTTTAAAACAATCATTCAAATACCCTTATATTCATGATTTTATAAAGTTAAATCTCCATTCAAAAATCAAAATTTAATAATAATTCACTTATTAAATTCCAACATAAAATTTCAAATTCATTAAATTAAATTTAACTTAACACTTAAGTTTAAAATTTTCAAATATAACTTAATTTCATTTTTATTTACTTAACTTAAAATTCACTTTTGAGCCAAATTCACAAATTTCCAAATTTTTGTTATATTTCAAAATTTCAACTTTAATATTCATTCATTTCACATTTTAACTTTATTCAAAAATCATTATTATATTATAAAAATCATTTTAATTCATTTAATTCAAAATATCATAAATTTATCATATTTTAATATTTAATTTAAATTCCATTTATCACCAAATTATAATTTCCAAAATAACTTACATTTCAGATTTCCTAACTTAACCATTTATTTATTTCACTTATAAATTTTCAGAAAATCAATAATTCTTTAAAAAATTCATTTTTAATCAAATTTAAATCAAAATATTATAATATTTACATTTCTAAAATAATTTAAATTTTTTAGAAAAACATATTTTAATAACGGGTCTGTATTTCATTTTCTAGCCTAGGTAAAGTGATATGGGTAATATATCATTTCAACCCGTAATTTACAAAGAAAACCCGGGTTTGATCATTTCAAACCCGCAACCCAAGTAAAAGAAAATAATTGAAAATCATTCAGGCCTATCATTTCAGCCCATAATGATTTTCTCCTATTCTAAAGTTCGTTCGGGTATGTATCATTTCAACCCATAACGATTCTAGTCTACAGGGAACTTGCAGTGTGATAAACTGATGAAAGTAACATAATAGCATGAAATAACAGTAACATGTGATATAACAGGTGTAAATATAGGTGTGAACATCATATGAATATAATATAGCAGTTATAACAGGATGATATCCATTTACAGATTCAGGTGATGTCAGTTTATCACTATATAAGTACATATTAGTCTGGTGATATTTACTCACCTGTTTAAGCTGGAGATGACAACCAAAACACACGACAAGGAATCTTCGAAGGCATGACAACATGAATAAGGTTTGAGATCGGGAGAGCCAAAGATTAATTTCCCTAAATATATCAAGCAAAACAAATACAAACATGAATTACAAACCAAGATATTACAAAACAATGCTAGGAATAACTACACAATTCAAAGCTAGAACTTTTGCACTTGCATTCAACCTTGTATGCTTCAGCTATGGACTGGAAAGGCACTATTATGGGATGGTTTTGAATCAGGTTTGGATCAGGTTTGGGTTCAATAGGGTCGGCCATAACATGGATATGAAGGAGATGAAGTGTATAGGCACGTATAACTCAAATCAAGGTAACCAAAGTAGAATTTCTGTGCATAAATGGTTCGGCCCTAAGCATACATAGGCACGGCCAGGCCTGGTAGGGTCATGTACTGATGTGGAAGGGGTCTCAGGTCAGCAAGTGGCTGGTGGTGATGATGCAAAGGTCGGCCAAGGTGATGCAGTGGAGTGGTGAAGGTAAAGGAGCTTGGCAATGCATGTTTAGGTGGAGTTTGCTCAAATATTTGGTGGATCTACATCATGGATGGCCACGGCTATGGATGGACAGTGGGCTGGAGGGGATGGCAACTGGTTGCGGTGGTGGTGGAGGTGGCTATGGTGGTGGAGGAGCAAGGGCTGAGCTACAAAGGTGAAGACAAGTGCAAAGAGATAAGGAAAACAAGAAGAATAAGCGAAAAAGAAGAAGAACTTTACCAAACTTTTGCTTCAGGAGTTCATGGCCGAAAATTTTGGATGAGAAACTTTTATTTTCGTGAAAAATGAACAGAGAAGTGGCTAAAACAATCAGAAAAGAATCGGCCAAAATAATGATGCATTGATTGAAAATAAAACGGCGGAATACAAAAGGACTTAGGCAAATAAATGGTCTCAAACTCTTCATATTTCCATAATTCCTTTTGCAATTTTTAAATAACTGAAAAATGCATATAAATTCAGATAAAACACGAAAATTTATTAAATAAACAAAAATATATAAATAAATATTAATTATATATAATTAAATTAAGAAAATAGCAAAGAAAATGTAAACTAGGCTAGAAAATTTGAAAATAAATGAAATGAACTTTGAAAAAATTTTGTGTACTTGAAATTTTTTTATAAATAAAAATAAAGACACAAAAATAAAATGCATGCATAAAAATAAATAAATAAATTTTAATTAAATATAATTTAAATGAAGAAAATAGCAAAAAAATGGAAACTAGCCTTTAAAAATAGAAAATATATGCAATAAATTTTAGAAAAATTATATTATCACTTTAAAAATATCAAAAAAAACAAAAATATACATAAAATAACATATTAACACATATTAAATTAAAATATAACAAAGAAAATATGATTTATATAATCTAAAATAGACAAAATTGCAAAATAAAACAAATTATACTCAAAATTGAAATGTGCATAACTTTCACAGTTTAAGTCCGTTTTCAACGAAACAAAAAGCAGTATTCAAGCTGTTAAATATACTTTCACAATAAAAGATAAAATTTAGGAGTTTAAATATTTAAATTTGAAATTTAAAAGTCAAAGTTTGACCAGTTTGAACAGAAATTCATCTTTCAGTAAAATATCCAATTTATACCTGTTTGAAATTATAATTCACATAATAATCAATACTTATATTTAAAAATGAAATGTTTGAAATGAAACAAGTTTTAAAAAAATTCAAAATGAAATAAAGTCAAAATTAAAATATACATAAAAATCTAGGGTTGTTACACTCTCCCCCACTCAAATCTTTTCGTCCTCGAAAAGGAAGGAAGCGGAGAAACAACAAGAAAGAGCAATAGGTTGGAATGCATCCCCGAAAGAAGGTAGGGAAAAAAAGATAGCTAGGAGGTAAAGCAGGTTGAAAGACAAGGACGAACCATTATTTGAACCATTATACATTTCAATTAATTTTTTTTTAGTATGATGAATAGTCATTTGATTCAAATCTGATGGTTCAAAGTAAACAGTATTTAAAAAAATTTAAATGTTTAGAAGGGAAAATAACTGATCAAAGTATTCTTTATATAATACTTTATCAAAATACTTTTATAACTCAATGTCTTAACAAGTTTACTTTCGTTCCTGCAGACTCTGGCCATACGTTTATCAGACGCAAAGCTAGAATTCTCCAGGTACTTGGTAGACTTGTTTCAACACCCAGTGAAAATACTGGAAAACTCTTTTAAAAAAAACAGATATGGAAAGTACAATCCAAACAAATCAACCAAACCAAAACAGTTGTCTAACCATGAATCGCAGATACACAATGGTTACGCTTGGATCCCCCAGGAAACAATCCGTATCCGTAAGCTTTCTTAGCCCTGCGCGTTACACCATGATGACGAGTAGAATGCACGATACACAATGGTTACGCCTGGATCCCCCATGAAACAATCCGTACCCCCAGGCCAGCTCAGCCAGGCATTTGCGCTATGTAGTCGCGATCATAAGACCACGGGGATCGCCGTGGAATTCGATGGACACTCCAGTATCATATCCGGAAAACCCAAATCAAAGAGAGAGAATAATATCGATAGAATGAATCCACAGTGTGGCCACAAAGCGGATATCAAGCAGAAGGCACTTTCCATATCTTTACTTCGAAAATATGTATCATATAGTACCTTTCAAAATCACTTTCAAATATCATACTTATATAAAGTCCAATATATATAAGATTTCATTTCAAATCAAATACTTTCCAAAATAATAGTATATCAAATCACACTTATATAAATTTCGATTATATAAGATTTCATTTTTCAAAATTGAGTAACTTTTCAAATCAACAGTTCTCAAATCAATAGTTTTCAAATCAACTGCATACTTGCACAAATCAATTTTTATATAAGTTCGATAACTCCCAAATCAAAGTATTTAAATAAACAAGGTTCTCAATTTCAAACCATTTCAATATCAATTCAGCTTCAAAATCATATATGATTTTACCAAATCATTTCTTCCAAATTACATAAATTTAGTTTCAAAGTTTCTTAAACAATAGATTTAGAAAATAATCCAAATTTCCAAATCAACAAAATTTAGGTCAAATAAATTCATTTCCATTTCAAACATGTATTCACTTCAAAAATCATAATACTTTCAAAGTTATAAATCTTTCGAAACCAAATACTTGAAATCATTTCACTTTGAAAATCATAACATTTTGAAATCGTACATTTGAAATCATAAAACATGCCCTTAATTCTGTACATTTCAATTTTTTTTTCAATTAAACCAAAATCTAAAATTTCCAGTTTTAATTCAACTCAAACAATCAGTTTCAATTTAGTTTTCCAACAAAACCATTTCAAAAATTGTCAATTTCAAATATAGATTTGATTTACAAAATAAACTATTAAATCTCAAATATGTTTCAAGGCTTAAATATACCATATTTCAAAACTAAATTTCATAATTTCATATATCTCAAATTTTACTTCATTATTACTTAGTGTTGAAATATATTTATTTCATAAATCCATTATTTGTAAATAAACTCAAATTACAGGTAAACCAAATATCCTTTCATACTAATATAAGTTTCAATTATTGATTTATCAAAATCAATGGTTTTCAAAATCATTTCATACTTACATAGAGTTTATCTTATATAAGGATCAAAATTTTCAAAAAAATAAATTTCGCTGCATGAAAAGCCATATGGGATTGAACATCTTTTCTTACTAAAAGATTTTTAATTAAGAATAGTTTTGTATATAAAATAGTTTTTATGGAAAATAGAATAAAACAGTTAGTTTAAGAAAAAGAAAAAATAGTTTTGAAAAATGGTTTTAAATTTGATAGTGGTTTTTCAAAAAAGGAAAATTCCAATTAAATTAAAAAGATATCCAACCCAACAACTTTGAATTTCAGCGTCAAGTATACCAATGATATTAGGATATAAGATGTACATATGTCATCATTTCGCAACATTACATTCGATCGCTCGCTCGATCACACAAGTTCGCTTTCGAACTAGTATTGTCCATTCGACTTCCCTAATGCGGACTTCGATATGGTTTCTCGACTAGAAGCCATCAGTCTCCTTGCATAGCCATATACTATGATAGAGAATTCTAAAATCAAGCCCAAAATCCATATCAAATGTTCGCCATCAAGACTCAAATGAAAAATCCTAACACGAAATGGTGTAGTTCACCTCGAACTTGTGTACTCAAACTTGGATCAAATTAATTATGCGAATAAAACAACATACGTACAACTTATGTATCTATTCCAACTTGTTAAATAAATAGTTTCATAAAGATGTTACTAAGTTAAAACATTAAAAACCAAATTTTTCTCAAACATTTGAAGACTAATTTTTTTTGTCCAAACATGTCAAAACTAAATTTCATATTAGTATAATTCAAAATAATCTTATTTATTTACTTAACAAAACAGTTTCAACTTATACAAATCATATTATTTCATACTTGAAACATACAAACTAAATTTATATAATTTAGCAAATACTTTATACTTTTCAAAATTACTTAGCTTTGAAAAGTTAACGTTGATTTGGAAGTGCTCGAACTTTCAAAATAGTCGAAGAAATCATATTTTCAATCCAAGAGTTGGAAGTCAACAACAAATCAGTAAACCAACTTCAAAAGATAGGGTTATACCAAAACAAATCTGAATCTCGAGGACTGAACGCCGGCTTACTTTAAATCATTTCAAATATATATATATATATATATATATATATATATATATATATATATATATATATATATATACGGATCTATCTTTCGAATATCAAACTATACTTCGAAATCTGAAATCAAAATTGGTTTCACGAAATCACTCGCATAGCAAAGCTACTAGAGTGGCCTCTCCCTCACTCAGAAACTCGAAAATCAATGTCGATGATGCATGCATTCATCACGGAAATTATTTTTCAGCGACATAAGTGAGTTCTGGACTTCAATTAACTTTGAAAAAATTCTTTGAAATTCCTTCGAAATCATTGAATTTCATTCGAATACATTTGAAATATTTCTTATTTGAAAAGAAATATCTTTAAATCATATTATTATTATATATTTTCCAGAATCTTAAAACCGATTTCAAAACACCGGGGTTCGATTCCTCGAAATTCAAAATCAAAACCCTTCAGTTATAAATCATTTTGGTATAAATCAAGTTTCTTATAAATTTAAAAATTTCAAATCCTTTCAAAGCTTTAAATTTTCATTTTAAAAGGTATATAATCCTTATCGAAAACATTTCACTCTTTATATACAAAATATGGTCATCCTTAATAATTTCGATGTATGCACAATTTCAAAATACAACCAAACACAATTTTTCCAAAGGATGATTTAAGGAAGGATTTCAAACAAACAAAGGTTCAAAATTAGAGGAACTCTAATCAAATAGAATTCTAGTTCGAAGATAAACTCAAACGAAGATGAGATAACTTAATTACCAAATAGAGGATAGATAAGCCTATATAAATCGTGGGCGACCTTAACCGGTCAACCGAGACTTTAGGAATATAATCAATACGGAAATCTAAGGCAAATCGACCTTCGATCGCCAGAGATAGAATCCGGGTAGAGCAGGAGATAGATAGCATCGACATCCTAGGATACAGAAATCTCCAGTGAATCAAAGCAATTGTAAAGGAGTTTCACTTTACAAATCATCCAACGATGTACAGAATCACCGCCCTTTAGAGAGGTCATTCCAAAGTAAAGTTACGGAATGCTCCAAATCAAAAGGAAAAATGGGGAAAGCAGGACTGGATTCCAGAACAAGTGGGAGCGTTCCAAAGTTCAAGAAATCCTAATCGATAAGAATCCTAACTGAGAGATTTCAAACAAGGTAGATACAGAAGGAAAGAAGCTTAGAAAATCTTGGTTTCAAAATAAGAACATTTTTATACCAAAATAATCTTTGAAAATCCTTAAAAATCATTTGGAAATCATTTTATACTTCGAAAATACGTTCTCTCACAAAGAAAGGATTCTGAGATCGATTTCACTCATTCTAGGGTATTTCTACCCTATCTCTAATGAGTTTTTACTCCACAGGCTAAGATTTGCCAAAAAACCAAAGCTCTGATACCAACTGTAACAACCCGATATTTTCAGCCATTCGCATCCGCACATGCCGGACTTGAATTGCTCAAAATACCGCGTTGTAAATAAATTTGGAGCAAATAAAATACAATCACAGAATCACAGACACATAAATATCAGAATAACTCGTAGCGGAAATAAAAATACCATAGTAGTTCATGAAGCTACTATAACAAAATCTCAAGACATAATACATAATATTAGTCTGAAAACATATACAATAGAATCACAAATACATAGAAGTTATAAATACCAGAGCCGAAATGGAACAACTGAAACTGAAAGGAAATAGATAACTAGACAAGCAAAATCTCCAGCGATTCCTAGCTCTAGAAAAGAAATCCAAAGCTAAGCTGTAAATACTCAGGCTGACCCGAGCGTAAAGTAAAACATAAAACACTCGAGTCAGGACAATATATACTTATATAATGTAAACCAACTCAAGTGAACTATAGTAGAAATGCACAATAACTTAAAGGATGCTTGGGATCGCCCATCCTTTAAGAATCAGTTAAACTATAAATTAAATACATCCCGTGGTTAAATTTTCAAAATGGTATTTTATACTTCAAAATCAAATATCATTTCAAAATTCAATATCATTCAAAATCCATTTCAAATTATCAAAAATATAATATCTTCCAAACCACATTCATTTTTATTTAATTTAAATACCATTACAAAACACATTTCAAAATAGTTTATATTTCAAAACAAATTACTTCATTTTAAATCATAAAATGAAGTTATTATATTTAATAATTAAATTATTAAATTTACAAAATTTTAGTCTTTCAAAATTCATTTATCCACTTAATTTGTTAAAACAGATGGAAATTCAACTTTCGCAGCATCTAGAAATTGCTACAGAAAGTTACATTCAAAACAGTTCAATTTAACAAAAGATAGCATAAAAAAAATGTTGTGATATGGTTACATTAGTTTCAAATAAAAATTAGTTAAATTCAACAATTATAATATTTACAAAAATTTTATGATAGCCTTTAATTAAACTTAGCCATTTGGTTCATTATTATCAACTACAACATTTACAAATGCTGTGTTATCATTTACATTAGAATTAATAGCATTTTTGAAATGCAGTTAATTAACTTCAAATATTCAGTATAATTTCACAAATAATTATACTTTTATTTAAATAATTTTAACTTATAAAATCTTATAATTTCACTTTTAAAACAATCATTCAAATACCCTTATATTCATGATTTTATAAAGTTAAATCTCCATTCAAAAATCAAAATTTAATAATAATTCACTTATTAAATTCCAACATAAAATTTCAAATTCATTAAATTAAATTTAACTTAACACTTAAGTATAAAATTTTCAAATATAACTTAATTTCATTTTATTTACTTAACTTAAAATTCACTTTTAAGCCAAATTCACAAATTTCCAAATTTTTGTTATATTTCAAAATTTCAACTTAAATATTCATTCATTTCACATTTTAACTTTATTCAAAAATCATTAATATATTATAAAAATCATTTTAATTCATTTAATTCAAAATATCATAAATTTATCATATTTTAATATTTAATTTAAATTCCATTTATCACCAAATTATAATTTCCAAAATACCTTACATTTCAGATTTCCTAACTTAACCATTTATTTATTTCACTTATAAATTTTCAGAAAATCAATAATGCTTTAAAAAATTCATTTTTAATCAAATTTAAATCAAAATATTATAATATTTACATTTCTAAAATAATTTAAATTTTTTAGAAAAACATATTTTAACAACGAGTCTGTATTTCATTTTCTAGCCTAGGTAACGTGATACGGGTAATATATCATTTCAACCCGTAATTTACAAAGAAAACCGGGTTTGATCATTTCAAACCCGCAATCCCAAGTAAAAGAAAATAATTGAAAATCATTCAGGCCTATCATTTCAGCCCATAATGATTTTCTCCTATTCTAAAGTCCGTTCGGGTATGTATCATTTCAACCCATAGTGATTCTAGTCTACAGGGAACTTGCAGTGTGATAAACTGATGAAAGTAACATAATAGCATGAAATAACAGTAACATATGATATAACAGGTGTAAATATAGGTGTGAACATCATATGAATATAATATAGCTGCAACGATTCCGGATTTTAATTCAGTTTAAATTGATAATTAATTTAATGTTTGAATAAAAAAAATTGGGAAATAATTGGTAATTAATATAAAATATTAGTTAAATTATGAAATGATTGAGAAATTATTTGAATTGAATTTGAATTTATAAATAATGTAACGACAATTAGTATTTAAGTTATAAATAAGTATTTAAGTTAGAAATGTAAATAAATATTATTTAATAGAATATAAACAAAATATACTTACAAAATAAAGTATAAAAAAAATGTATGTATGAATACAAGACAATAAATATTGAGGTTAGAAATGAGTATTTAAGTTAGAAATAGGAATTGATATAATAGATATATTTAAAGATAAGTTATAAAATATAAAGTGGAACATAGGAATAAATTTATATGGTTATGGAACAATCTAAAGTAAACACATAGATGGCTTCAAACTACACATTAACTATAGAATCAGATTTCAAAGTAATATGACAGCAGTAAAATATAGTCAGGTATGTTCAAATTGGCATATAAATATCCATGTACAAGCAAAATGTAAGTATGTACACTTGTAAAATAAAGAAAGAAAATACACATGAATGTACTTGTTAAAGGAAAAGGAAATATAAACATATATATGTAAATAAGCTTGCAAGTGAAGACAGTAAGTATATCTATATACAAACAAAAACCTACTTAGTCAAGAAAGTAAATACACATTCAGACATGTACAAAATTGGATGAGTATGATCAAATAAATTATATATGTACAAACAAACAAATAAACTAAGTATGCAGGCTTGCAAAAGAAGAAACAAATAAATGCAAGTACAACATACAACATCTCAGCCGAAAAGTGATATGCATGAGCTTATAAAACAAGACAAATACAATTAATACTTGTACTACACAAATAACATCACTTTTTATAAAAAGAAAAAAAAAGTTAGCATACAAAATACATATCACCTCAGCCAACAAAGAAATCAGATAGTCAACAAAAGCAAATAGTAACCCTGTACAAACGCATATCCTGGAAGCTTCATTTCCATATATCAAGCTCTCCTTAGTTCGTTCATCTCAGTTTCTTTCATTCATCAAAAATAAGCAAACCAGAGAATAAGCAAGCATTTCCATTTTACAAACTAAAGACAATATCATCTTAAAACTCAAACATAAATAAAAACCATCAAACAATCAAAGAGAGATCTGAGAACAAAGAAGAAGCTTAAGCTAACAACTTCAACCCAGTTTTCAACTTTGCAAAGTTAAAAAGATTTCAACTTGAAGACTTCTGGAAAAAAAAGATGTTTAAGGTGAGTGAACAAATTATTTTAAATACTTAAGTTTCATTTATCTATGCATGGGTATATAGTGGTTAGTACATATTTATAAGTGTTGCTCTGTGGGTATATTTAGTACATATTTAGTACATATTTATGTTGCTCTATGAAGTGAAAGTCTCTGTTCTTCCTTCTTCTGGGTTACAGGGAGGGAAGCAAAGCAAGAAATCAAAAAAAAAAAATCTTTCCATCAAAACATTTCCAGACTTAAAGTGGTAAATAAAATAGGTATGTTTAACTACAGAGTGTGGTAAAAACAAAAACAAAAAAAAAGTTATTGTTTAAGCTCGATAATGATGGAATGCCTCTGTAACTTGGTTTTACAGAGCAAAGGTAACCACATGAAGATTTTCGAATGCCTTGAATCTTGAATTCAATTATATAACTTGAAGTGTTATTAGAAAATAGGATTTTTAAGCTAGAGATGATAATTTTCAGTTGAGTATACCCAGCGCAGTTCGAAAATGAACAAAATCTGAATGCTCACTAATTGCCGGCGATGGGTGAGGTGTTAGATGTCGAGTTTTCGACTGGAGGACGAGGGATGTACGACGAGATTGGGAAAAAATGGCAGAAGGGATGATAGTCAACCGTGGCGACAGTAGGGCGACGATCTAGTTTTAAACCCTAAATTGGTTGAGCTGGAGAAATTGAATCACCACTTCTTCTCTGGTGCATCGAGTTCGATGGGACCACGGGGGATGGGTTCCTGAATGGTCAGAACACTCGTGGCCGGAAGCGCAGCGTCTCTGGTGGTCGGGGGTGAGTGTTTGAGGCGTTTTCTGGTGGAGTTTGTGGTTCCAGCCAAATCTATGTTGCTCGATTTTTGATCTCGAGTTTGTGGAGATGTTTGGATGGTTGGGTTTATTTGTAGGGATGTTCGATGACGAGACGAAGGTGTCGTCGATGGTCGGAGAAGCTTCTGCCGATGGTGCACGTGCACATGTTGAAGTTCATGCATCAGGGAATAATATGGGATGGGAAAGAAGGAGGGGAACTCGAAGATAACCCAGTGAAATTTGCATCATGGCTCGAGTTCGAGCTCATGTAGTTTTGGGTTGTACTGGGTCGCTTAAAAAAAAACTTAAACAAAAATGATACGTTGAAAAAAAATTATATGGGTCGATTGTGGAAAACTCGAAGGAAGGAGCACGTTTGTTCGAGGGTGACTAGGGACAGCCTCGGGTTGTTCTGTTTGCTACAGTTTCTTTAAGAAACCTACTGACCTGTTTAAAAAAAAATTTAAATAGAAATATAAAAGGTAGGTTAAATGAAAAGCAAAGTTTTAGAAATAAGTTTAAATCCAAGGTGTCAAACAGGTTCAGGTTGTGTTTGAATCTCAGCTCAAAATAAATTAAGTTTAAACTTCAAATTTTTGACTACTTAAAAAAAAGGAAAAAAAGAAAAGTTACTTTGATTTAAATTATATTCATTTTAAATCGTAAATTTAAAATGAAATTTAAAGTAAATTTGAAAACAAATTGTTTTAAATACTTTGATTAATTAAGAAATGTTTTATCTTAAAGATAAATAGAATTTAAATGATTGGATTCATTAAATTTTTAAGATAATTAAAATGGATAATTAACTTATTTAATTAATTAATGTTTGGATTAATTAAATAAGTAATTGAAGGGTTAAGTTCATTAATTGAGGTTTAAGATTAATTAATTAAGGGAGATTTAATTAAACGATTAAGGATTAATTAGGTAACCGTTAACACTTAATTAATTAAATAATCAGATATTTGTACAATATGTGATTAAACAAATTAAAAGTTGATTAATTAATAAATGATTAAAGGACAATTAATCAAATGATTTGGAATCGACTAAAGTTAATTAATCATGATCTATGACCCGTCTGATTTAAACTAATCGGATAATTTATTGAGTTCACTTATGGGTATTTGAACCCTATTGATTGTTGAACTGTTTGATATTTCTGAGATGCTATGCTTTGTATTATGAATTGTTTTCAGTGTGATCTGTGATGAATGTAATTTTATTTATTTATAATGCATTCATATTTTTCTACCTGTGAATCTGCATATATAGATAAGCGTTATTGGGATATACCGCTTATCGATATTTGGTGATTGCGAATCTGTGATGATTTATGATGTTGCACTATTGTGTTAAATCCCTGGACCACACTTATACACACACAAATATGGATTTCACGAGGAAATCGATTAAGTCACAGATTTTGAAATAATTTTCAAGGTTGAATATTTAAATTCAAATGTTTTGGGAATAGATTGGATTTAAAGTGAAAAGCTTTTGAAATAGAATTTCAAAGATGAAATTTATTTTGAATAATTTGATTTAGTTTTGAAATTTAAATATTTTGAATTAAATTGGAATTCAATATTTGAAATTGAATTCTATGATTTGGAAACTAGGGACTAAAGATATTATACCAGTTTATATAAGTTAAACTACTTTAAAGTTATTGATTTGGGAATTTGAATTTAAATTCAAAGGCTTTAACTCGTGTAGATAAAATTGGATCTTTCTGAAACGAAAACTATTCGTTTTCAAATAATAAAAAGCTTTCATATAGGAAGTGAACTTCCAAATTGTGTTAATAAGGGATTTCAAGTTAAACAATGAAAATAATTTTTCAAGTTATGGGAATGGTTTGAAAGCTATGAGTTAAATCTTGATTTAAAGATTTAACGAGTTAATCCAATTGAAATGGAAATTGTTTTGAAATCCGTAAATGAATCTTGGTGAAGCTGGGTGAACTTAGTGAAATAAATCTTTTAGTTTAAAAGATTTGAAATGGTAATTTGTTTAACCATTTGAAGGAAAGCTTTGAATCATTAAGTTGTGACTTAATTGAAATCCCATATCCATATGTTTTAAATGTTGCGCTCACTATTCGGTTTAGCCGGGAGAGGACCTTTGTGTCGTATAACCCATTCCGAATATGTGATTCGACGTTATGGATAGCATTGAAGACCGGTGGTGAAGACCGGGTATTTGCGAAAGCGATAGGATGACCTATCGATTGTCTCTACACCGAGTCGCGCCGGTATAGAGATTTCCTAAGTGATGGGAAGTCCGATCGGGATTGTGAATACCCGAATTGCAAGGACTTCTTTGGAAGTGCCTTCGGTCCTGTTCGAACCCGAAACAGACTTGTATGGATTGTATGTCTGACATTACACTTTGAGATATAAAGCAGATTTCTTTCAAATACATATCTGTTGGTGGCGGAGAATTTATTCTCTTAGCTTAACACCCTTCTCTGAGACGTACGAGCTCAGAGGTTATGTAGTTGAAGGTTATCAGCGATATATTCCCAATTTGGTAGTGTGACATGCTGAGTGCTGCTGTGTGTTGATCATTTGTGATCAGAGCATGGCTTTTGTATAAAGCGTAGCTTTGTGGACGAGACTGCATCAGGACCTCACAGCCCGGAAATGGTCGAAACAGGAAAGATGCGGCAAGGTTATGAGGGTCGCGCCCTTTAGGGTGTGTTATTCCCTTCTGGTAAAGGGTGGTATCATGGTATGGAGCCCAGATATTTACCTATGTGGTGGCTCCAATCTCATTTACTATGGGGTTGTTGCTTACAGGCGCCTCGGATAAAGGTCCCAAAGGACCGGGGAGTGGCATGCTCGAGCAGTAGTTACCTATTTACAGAGGTAACCCGGCCTTGTGTTGGCAGAGATCCGGTTAGGTTCTCGGGACGTCCCACCAGAGGCGATCGCATGTCGCAGTAGGAAGTTCCTTAGCCTGACCATTTGTTGGAAATCCATTCATCCAATACGAAACCCTGTACGGTTTTAGTTGTAGAACCTGCCATTCACTTATGGTGGTCACCACTGTTTGGATGGTAGCTATAGTAGGCATAGTTTGAAATGTCTATACTGGCTAAGATTTATATTCTACTTTCGAAATGTTTTCTACACTGTGCACTTATAATAATAATATCAAAGAAATTTTCTGCGTATTAAGCATGTTTGACTATCATAAGAAGAAATCTCCTCCAATTCTGCGTTTGCATTGTGTGTGTGGTGGGAGGTCTTATGGTAGTTTCATTTTCCAAAAAGCATATCGGATTTTCTTTTATAAATCTTGTTTTATTTAAAAGATAAACTGTTTTTGTTACTCACACCAGTCCCATGACTGACTCGGAGTTTATTGTTCCTTTCCTAAACTCTGGGTGCTCACTATTTTCCACACGAGCAGTCTAGAGTTGGGTTTTCAGATAGTTAGGTTTTGTAGATTATCTGGAGCTAGTTCAGTCTTTGGACATGACTGACCTTGCTTAGCTTGGTGCATCGTTATTGGGAGTTCGAGCTATTTCTAGATTGATTCTTGGAGATGGAGTTGCAGTTTTGGAGTTCTTTCTTGAAGACTATCTTGAGTTATTTGTTCCGCTGCTAGTGTTACCTATTTTCTTTCCGCTACTATTTTATGGTATCATATCTCTGATGTATATCGATATCTATTGTATCATCTGCTATATCAGGATGTTGTATTAGATGTTGTATATTGATATTCATTATTTCTTCCGCTGTGTTGTTTACTTAATTGTGTTATAAGCCCTGGCGTATCGGATTTGAACGGTCGAATCTACGGCATTCGAGTACGATGTAAAGTATGGATGTCGATTTTTGAACAGAAAAAAAACCCGGTTCGTCACAATAGCAGTTATAACAGGATGATATGCATTTACAGATTCAGGTGATGTCAGTTTATCACTATATAAGTACATATTAGTCTGGTGAGATTTACTCACCTATTTATGCTGGAGATGACAACCAAAACACACGACAAGGAATCTTCGACGGCACGACAACATGAATAAGATTTGAGATCGGGAGAGCCAAAGATTAATTTCCTTAAATATATCAAGCAAAACAAATACAAACATGAATTACAAACCAAGATATTACAAAACAATGCTAGGAATAACTACACAATTCAAAGCTAGAACTTTTGCACTTGCATTCAACCTTGTATGCTTCAGCTATGGACTGGAAAGGCACTGTTATGGGATGGTTTTGAATCAGGTTTGGATCAGGTTTGGGTTCAATAGGGTCGGCCATAACATGGATATGAAGGAGATGAAGTGTATAGGCATGTATAACTCAAATCAAGGTAACCAAAGTAGAATTTCTGTGCATAAATGGTTCGGCCCTAAGCATACATAGGCACGGCCAGGCCTGGTAGGGTCATGTACTAATGTGGCAGGGGTCTCAGGTCAGCAAGTGGCTGGTGGTGATGACGCAAAGGTCGACCAAGGTGATGTGGTGGAGTGGTGAAGGTAAAGGAGCTTGGCAATGCATGTTTAGGTGGAGTTTGCTCAAATATTTGGTGGATCTACATCATGGATGGCCACGGCTATGGATGGACAGTGGGCTAGAGGGGATGGCAGCTATTTGTGGTGGTGGTGGAGGTGGCTATGGTGGTGGAGGAGCAAGGGCTGAGCTACAAAGGTGAAGACAAGTGCAAAGAGATAAGGAAAACAAGAAGAATAAGCGAAAAAGAAGAAGAACTTTACCAAACTTTTGCTTCAGGAGTTCATGGCCGAAAATTTTGGATGAGAAACTTTTATTTTCATGAAAAATGAAGAGAGAAGTGGATGAAGCAATCAGAAAAGAATCGGCCAAAATAATGATGCATTGATCGAAAATAAAACGGCGGAATACAAAAGGACTTAGGCAAATAAATGGTCCCAAACTCTTCATATTTCCATAATTCCTTTTGCAATTTTTAAATAACTGTAAAATGCATATAAATTCAGATAAAACATGAAAATTTATTAAATAAACAAAAATATATAAATAAATATTAATTATATGTAATTAAATTAAGAAAATAGCAAAGAAAATGTAAACTAGGCTAGAAAATTTGAAAATAAATGAAATGAACTTTGGAAAAATTTTGTGTACTTGAAATTTTTTTATAAATAAAAATAAAGACACAAAAATAAAATGCATGCATAAAAATAAATAAATAAATTTTAATTAAATATAATTTAAATGAGGAAAATAGCAAAAAAATGGAAACTAGCCTTTAAAAATAGAAAATATATGCAATAAATTTTGGAAAAATTATATTATCACTTTAAAAATATCAGAAAAAACAAAAATATACATAAAATAACATATTAACACATATTAAAGTAAAATATAACAAAGAAAATATGATTTATATAATCTAAAATAGACAAAATTGCAAAATAAAACAAATTATACTCAAAATTAAAATGTGCATAACTTTCACAGTTTAAGTCCGTTTTCAACGAAACAAAAAGCAGTATTCAAGTTGTTAAATATATTTTCACAATAAAAGATAAAATTTAGGAGTTTAAATATTTAAATTTGAAATTTAAAAGTCAAAGTTTGACCAGTTTGAACAGAAATTCATCTTTCAGTAAAATATCCAATTTATACCTGTTTGAAATTATAATTCACATAATAATCAATACTTATATTTAAAAATGAAATGTTTGAAATGAAACAAGTTTTAAAAAAATTCAAAATGAAATAAAGTCAAAATTAAAATATACATAAAAATTTAGGGTTGTTACAATGCTCTAACGGAAAAATGATCGTTACTAAAAATTAGTGACACTGGATTAGTGATGTCAGAGTGACCTAAAAAACGTTTGCATTTCCTTGGCAACACCGATGCCAAATTAAATAATCATGAACCAATTTTTTAATGTTAGTTTAAGTTTTGATTTCAAACTAGAAAAGCCAAGAGCTGAACATGCTAATTAGTTAAATATACAACAAGTTTTTAACTATTAAATATTTTTTCTAAACTTCCAAAATATGCCTTATGTAAATAGATTAATTGTTACCATATTAATAACAGAAATTTACAATATAGAATGATCAAAAGCTTGATAGTTCTCATTCAGATTAACATAAAAAGAAACTAGTAATAAGCTTATAACCAACAAAAAAAATTCGTATCTCAATTGCTTAATATATTTTAATACTTAACTGTTGAAAACGTAAAACTACTTATTCTGAAGGAAACTACTATTATATTCTAATACTCCTATAAACATAAACCAGACGTTCTAATTCACATATGGGGACAAAGCCTCTCAACTTTACTCTTTAAAACATTACATAAATGGAATAACAACAAATATTGTACATCGAGTGGAAGCAGTAACACAAACAATCACTATTGACCGAAGATTTGAAGATACAGATCCAACCAAATATCAACTTCACCAACATAAATACAAATAGCATCCCAATCACTATAAACCAAACACAAAAAACCTATAACCCAAAAAATAAAACATATTGTACCGTTAACCCATTACCTCTACTATAGCATGTTAAACCAAACTTATAGTTGTTCAATGTCGATCAGTTTAGAGGCGAAGGAAAAGGCGATTCTAATATCCAACGCAATGTCAAACATTTTGAAGCTCGTAGGAAGTGAGGACGAAAATCAGAGATGGACAAGGTAAGAGCCAGCGTGAATTGTGTAAAACTAAGAACACGTATTTCATTTTGGCTTTGATGCCAACAGGGATGAATGTATGTGTATGGTTACCTAGGCTAAAGCCCAGGTGCTCTTTTCTAATAAAAAAACACCAAGTATTATTCAGCCCAATATTGCCCAATATATTAGAAAACACCTCTAGCCCAACACTAATGTTACATGCCAAAATTGCACGATGCTTCCTTTACCTTTTCTTCCGCACAAAATAGAAAACACAAACGAAACCCATTTACTCAAGCTGCTGCTGCTCCGATCCATTCATGGATTAAAATAGGGTTTCTCTCTTTTTTTGTTCTAATTCCTTTTTAATCATTAATGTCTCGTCTTATATTCATAAAGTAGCTACAAACTCTAAATTATTTGTCAAATTTCAATCAGTTGATACCCTAGTTTGCTCAATAATCATTTTTTTAATTCTTTTCGGATTGAATCAATTAGTTGAAGGTATTACCTTTGTCTTGATGTAATTCAAAATTGCTATTAGAGAACTTAAATATAAAACCCTTGTTATTTATTATCATTATTGTAGTTGAACTGATTTCATTTTTATGTTTAGTCAATTGTCAGAAACCAAAAATTAATGTGTTTAACTTATCTTTGATTTTATTTTTATAACTTATGTAATTTAGGCATTTTTTCGGTAATATCAAACTCAAAGTCTAGCAAAATATTGTTGTCATTTTACAGGTTAAATGGAGATAACTATTTGGACCTAAAACATGAAACTTCTTCAAGCTCTACCGAATAACATCCTTGCAAAATTTAAAGAATAATAGTTGACAATAGCAGAGATCATTTTACAAGAGATTTGGGGAGATATCAACAAATATGGAAAGAAAAAGTAAACGATAGAGGTGAAATTCGAAGAAATTATCTTAGATTGGGGCCACCACTTCTTGACATTTATCTAGCAAGACAAGATGGGAAACAACTCCGTTGATTCCAAAGTAGTTGGTCTGAAAAATATCCATGGATTGAATATTCAATTTAGTACAATATGGCTTTTTTATATTGAATCTTATTTGAAACTAATCCGCCAACACGTGCATCATTTACAGTTGATGGATTTCAAAGTTGGAAAAGAGTGGGAGGAGTTAATTGTGCATTTTTGCAACATGTAGGAGGGTTGGATTCATCGCATTTGTGTGTCGTTAAGGCCGCATATGATTTAATGAATCCTTCTTTGCGTATCAAAAGAGTGTTTGACATGCAATCTAAAGAAATGGTTGAGAGGAATCAATTACCTCTTAAAACATCTACTGAATGTGCTCGATGGCATGCTTTGCAGTCATGCTCTTTTAGAGGTAATGATGAATCTCTTGAATCCAAAAATCATGGAAATTTTATTGAGATGATAAAGCATTGGGAAAAATTTAATGAAGATATATCTAAAAGTGGTTTTGGAAAATGATCCGGTAAATGAAAAGTATACTTCACCAACTATTCAAAAGGAAATTTTAACTATTTTAGGTAATAAAATTCAAGAAGGAATTTGGAGATTGATTTTTTTTTAATCTTGGTTGATGAAGCACAATACACTTGTACTAAAGAGAAAATGTCCATTGTCCTAAGATTTGTTAATGATGGTGGTTTAGTTCAAAATGCTTCTTTGGGATTGTTAGTGTTGAAGACACCACATCATTGACTTTAAAAAATGAAATATCAAAAGTTCTTGCTCTGTACAATCTTGGAACTGATAAAATGAGAAGACAAGGATATGATGGTGCAAGCAACATGTGAGGAGCATGAAATGGGTTACAAGCATTATTCCTTAAAGAATGCATATATGCATATTATGTACGTTGTTTTGCCCTTCAATACAACTTACATTGGTTTCCGCTTCAGAAGTTGTTCAAGATGTTTGGTTATTCTTTTCAAAATTTGGTATTGTTGTTAATCTTGTTGATGCTTCTTCCAAACGTCACAGTGAATTAAAATCAATTCAAGTACCAGAAAGTGCAAATAAAGTAGCACTGGGTGAAATTAAAACAAGCCATGGAGCTAACCAACTTAAGACACTACAATGAGCTGGAGCCACCTGTTGGAGCTCTCAGTTGAATTTCATAAGTAGTTTGATTAATCTCTTTTCTCCTACTTCTAATATAATTAAGAACATACGGCAAAGTCAGGATATGAAGCTAAATAAATATGCTAAAGCAAAAGGTGCTTACCTCGCTATGACTTCATTTGTGTTTGTATTCATTCTTCATTTGTTGAATGAGATATTAAGTATCATCGATGTGCTTTGTAAAGCTCTTTAACTAAACGCATAAGATATTGTAAATGCTATAAATCTTGTTACCACTACAGACACTCTCCTTCAAAAGCAAAGAAACAAATGTTGGCTTGCTTTCTTTAAGAAAGTGGAAGTATTTTATAAGAAATGTTTCATTGACATACTCGATATGAATATGTCTTCCAAAGTGGGAACATCTTGCTATTGCCAACAACACGAGGATATTAATGTTCTCCATCATTATCATATTGACATCTTTAATGATGCTATTGATTTTTAAATAGTTGAGTTGAGTACTAGATTTTGCAAAGGAGCAATGGAACAACTAAACCTCAGCACCATTTTGGATCCAAGGGATGCTTGCAGATCATTAAAAATTGATGAAATTTGCACTCCAGCGGTAAAGTATTACCCATAAGATTTCACATTCCAAGAGATACATATATTAAAATGTCAACTACAACATTACAAGCTTGATATTTCATGTCATTTAAGTTTCCCAAAATCTATCAACTATATTTGAGTTGTGTAACGGTTATTTGAGATAGGAAAGAATGATATTTATTATTCGGTTGATCAATTGATTCATCTTATTTTAACACTTTCGGTTTCCATGGCAATGATGGAGCAAGCTTTTTCAGTTATGTAAAATGTTAAAACTACTCTACGTTAGTGAAATGGGTGATGATTTTCTGTAGGATTGCATGATTATCAACATAGCAAGGGAATTTGCTGAAGATATTGATTTGGATTCAGTAGTTTGTGATTTCAACTCATGTAAAGAGCATAGAGTCCAACTTGTCTAGATTGTCATGTGTACTTTTGTATTTATCTAAGTCATGCATGAGATATACATGAATACGTCATGTTTTTGTAAGCTTTCACTAATACATAATTAAAAATTAATTTTTGCAATTTTTATCTTATTTTTTCATCTCTTTTACTTTGCCCTGGTCATAATAAATTCCTGGCTCCATCCCTAGGTACTAGGGAAAAATTGAAAATTAGAGTGGAAATCAAAAAAAATGAAATATGTGATTCGAAGAAAAAATGAAATGGAAAGCGGTATAAGGAAGGACAGTGAGTTTTGGTTGGTTGGAATGTTACTAATTGGATAGTTGAGGTGGATGATTGTAACAATTTGATATATATGTATAAATTGGACAGACTAATGTGCACTCTAATGGGTAATAATTTGCAGTGTCACAAAGGTGTAGCCAATTGCATATGCCATTGCAGTGCCAAAAAATTCAAAAAAAGGATCGAAGAAGTCATCACAAAGGTACGTCAATTTCCTACAACATGGCGATGGGAAAATGAAATTTACAAATAAGCTGAAGAAGGTCACAAAGGTGTAGATCCTATGCCACTGTGACATTTTTGCAACGGCCCAAATGTTAGTAACGTCATATTGTTGCCTTGTCACTATGGCTTCTCTAATCAACATCAAAATTAATCATTTCTTTTGTAGTGGTAATAATTGTATCAATATATAATGATAGTATGATAAGTCATGCATTAGTATTTTAACAAAATGGGCATTATCATGGCAGTTAGAGATAAAAAGGAAATTTAATCATAATGGAAATTTTCTTAAACCAAGAATGAGATTCTCGCTTGAGAGCATGCCGAAAGAGTTAGTGATGAACCCTATGGATGGTATGTAATTTCTTACATATATCTGACTCGGTAGTAAATCTTGTTCACACTAATGATGTTTATTTTTCTTTTATATACTTTGTTATAGTAAGATATAATTAATTTAAAGTATATGACAAGAAAATTGTTAAATAAAATGTTATGTGATTATAGTTGAAATAGTTGTGATAGTGAGTAACTAATCACCAAAATAACTTTTTCTTTAATATTCTCAATTAAGATGTTTGGAGAAAGAATATCGATATATCCACTGAGACCAAAGTTTGTAATGCTTTCCAAATGCTGGTTAGTATATTACTCATGGATGTTGTAGGAACTAAAGGGTCATGTGTATTTATAGGATAACTAGGGAATGACTCGTCTAAGAGTTTCCTATTTGTTAATAACAATTAGGTCAAAAAGGAAATCTCAACTTGACGATGTTAGGCAGTTCCTTCGACCTTAGAGTGCTATGGAACTTCAATATGAATACTCCACTTTGAGTATAGTTGCATCATGGCATGGTGATCCACTGAGTGACTATATTTGGTTTGAGTTCAAGCACTAGAAGTGAAAGGTTATTCAATAGAGAATTCATCTCTTCGGTTTTATGAAGTTAGTATATATCATGGTCAACTATAGTCAACTCAAAATCAAAATCTCTGATCGGAGTAGTATGATTAATAATGAATGTTATCATTGGACCAATGATTTCGTTTATGGACTAACTAAGTTGAATAAGAATGTTATTGTAATTTTACCAAAGCCTGTAAATTTTAAAGTGATATAGTACTGACAAAGAGAATGTGTTTAAATAATCATTGCCAAAAGATACCGCTTAAGAAAATGTGAAATTGGATTTTACCGACTACAAGCAATGAATTCGATAAAACCGTCACACCATTCTCTAGGGTGATGTGTCAACTTAATATTGAATTGCTCAAAACTAATCTCTGACTGAATTCACATCTTTGAGTCTCACAACTGTATGTGTGAATTCTTTGAAAAACCGCATGATTTTATAAAATATTGTAAATTAAATTAACCAATTAATATTTTAGAACTATTAATTATTATTTAATTTATTTGATGATTTGGAGTGGTTTGGAATTATTTGAATGCATATGTAAAAGTTATATTTGCGCATATTGATATTTTTGTACCTTTAAAAAGGTTTAACTAAAAGATAACTTCATGAAGAGGTTTGTGGAACATTTATGGCATTGACGGCATATATGGTTGGTCAAATCATGAGAAGAGAGAGAGGTGGGAGGAGATGTTAATCGCTATGCACATGATCGTTGATGGCCAAATATAAAATATAATGTTGAAGCATAGTAATCACAACATCAGTAGTATAAATGTAATAGTAATGGAAAATGTAAATCACAAAGTTGATTTTATATTAGTTCGAATCTCCAATCCTACATCCAGTCCTAGAATATCTATTATGCCTTTTCACGTACGCCCTCACTTTAACTGGAAAAATAGGCACATGAGTATCAGAATCGGATTTCAATACGTTTGCCCAAGCAGCCGAACTGGACTTAATACTTTTTCCTGAGTTGCAAAACATGACTTGAACTTTGTAATAAAAGTTACTTTTTGACATGATGTATCTTAATATACAAATTTGTGTCTTTTAGTATACGAACTCCGATAACCACCACAAACAATACGGAGATTAATAAATAAGTTGTATAGAAAGTGATATGGCCTTTTATGGGTAAAGTGCGGTGACAATGTGAGGTCTATAGCGTCTCATTTTGTTGTTTTGAGTGATTTAAAAATGAACGAACAATAAACAAAAAATAGAATTTTTGATTTGAGGATAAAAGTCTGTTTCAATGGAGAGAATGAGAGAATGAGTGCATATGGTTAAGTGACTGTTTTGGGGATGACACTAAAGAGTGAAAGGTAACCATTAAATAAGTGCAGCCCTTCATAAATTTGTTCGGCGAAAAGTAATATTGAATAGATATGAAACACCTTTTCAAAATATAGTTGTTGGAGGAATTTTAAATGCATGATTTAATACAAAACAGTACGATAGCAATTTTCTTAAAAAACGCTATGAAAGTCCATCTAGAATGCAGCCATTAGAGCCCTTCGTAGCTGTTTTTTTCAGAATGCTATGCTTTGGTGCTGTGAAAAAAATTATTGTATATATTTGCTTTTTTTACCTTTCTTTATCACTTTTCTTGCATTAAACACTTTCAAAAAAATTTGAAAACAAATTCAAAAATGTATTTTTGGATATATTAGAGTTTATGGAAATTTGAATTGGTTTGGAGTTTTGTCGTGGGTTTTAATAGCTCTAAACTATATCGAATAGATATAGACTCAACTTATGATATACATTCTTTTGAAGATCTTGAGTCCGTTTCTTTTTATCATCTTAACACATTTGAGTCAAATTGATTTTTAAACACCATATTTGATCTTTGAATGCTCGATTACTTTATAATTGATCAATGTCCTTCATATCTTGTACGTTTGCGTATACATGCTATCATGTTGAATTATGAACACTATTTGCTTCTTTAATCACTTGGATACTCTATAAAATCATCAACATTGTTATTGTAATGTTGTTATCATCAAAATACTAAAATCGTTTTCCTAACATTCTCCCCCTTTTTTTATGATGATAACCTTACAACTTATAAAATAAAATTTATATAATAATGCTCCAGCTTAATATATGCTCTGCATATATTAATGTACTCCCTTATCGATATTCCACGCATTTCTCCACCTTTGGAATCATCAAAACAAGTAAAAACTTAGGGTATATATTAGTAAATCGTACATTGCCCTTGAGTTTGCAATGTATGATGCTCTTCTTAAATTTCATTGATTTTTCTCTATTTGTAGCATCAGCTCCATATGCACTGCTAAATTTAGAACCCTTCCTCAATATGTAACGTACATGCAAAAAACAAAAAAAGAGTTATGGTACTCACTTCCTATGTTAGGGTCTGAGGATTAGACAAAAGTAACCATACCCGAGAGGGTATGGTGGAACCTTTTGGAAATATAACTTTCATTATTAATAACATTAATTGAATAATCATGAATATATTTTTATCTATTCGTCCATTTTACAAGAATCGTATATTTCAGTATTTCAAATTTCTATTCTCATTATATTTATATTTCTAGAACTAAGATATGGCATATAACACGTACCTTTTCTATGAAAAGTGGATCGATGTCTAGTAGTAGCATAATTCTTAAACATAAAAGCATGTCTAGAACTATTGATATTATCATTCATTTTATTATATCATTTTCACTTTTATCAAGTAAGGCTCTAGAAATAGATAAAATCATGATTAAATCGTTTAGCCCTTTGTCAAATTTTATGACTTCATTTTGATGTTTTTCAAATGTTGCTCTAAAGCCACAATTATTATTGTCAAAAGAAATATTACTATTTTTCAAAACATCGATCTCTTTATTTAATTCAGAATTCTCATTTTTAACGTAAAGTTCTCTTTTTCGAGAATAAAATTTGAGGTTCTAAATCATCTAAAGCGGAATGTATTAAATCATTTTCCCTCTTCCAATCCGAAATTTCTTTTGGAAAGTTTTCTTTCTCTTTTCAAACATAATATGTTGTTCATCTACAAAATCTTTAAGAGCTATAAAATTATTTTTCAAAAGATCATGTTAATTTTTCCAAAACTAATTTCCTGTTTTTCAATTTCTCATTTTCAGGTTTGATATATTTCATCCTTCATAATGTAACAATAATTAAGCTTTGAGATCTTATCGCATATGCGAAATAATTCATTATTATCTTCCATTAAAATTTGTAGATCGGAAAATACCTTTTAGTGGTCGTCATTAGTCGTGGATTTGATTGTACCAGGGTTTTTGCGTGTTATATTTCAATTGGATCTTTTTCTCGCCATTATTCTATGACGTTGTGATGACTGATATAAGTCCATCTCTAATACCACTTGCTAGTTGTGCTGCATCAATCAATGTTACTTGCACGGCGCTATGCACAAGATCATTGAAGGCAAAACATATAATATAGTGTTAAAGAGTAGTAATCATAGCAACAAAAATATAAATGTAATAACAACAGAAATTGTAAATCACACAGTCGATTGTATACTAATATGGATCTCCAATCTTACATTTAATCTCAAAATCTCTATTTTGGCTTTTCACTAACACTATAAGTTTGCTTGAAGGAATAAGCATTTGAGCAGCAGAATAGGATTTTAATATACTTGCTTGAGAAACCAATGGGATTTCAACACTTTTGCCTGAGTAGCAGAACAAGACTTCAACTTTGTAACAAAAGTTACCATTCGACACACTGTATCTTAATATACAAATTCGTCTCTTTTAGTATACAAACTCCTGTAACCACCATAAACAATATGGCGATGAATGAACAAGGTGTCAAAAAGTGATACGATCTTTCTTAGGCAAAATGGAGTGACAACGTGATTCCTAGAGTGTCCTAATTTTTGTTTGAGTGATTTAGAAAATGAATGCACAATAAACAGAAATTAGGGTTTATGACATGAGAAAAAAATCAATTTTAGTTGAGAGAATGAGATTTTGAGTGCATATGAATAAGTAATTGTTTTGGGGATGATAAGAGGCTTACATAATAGTGAAATGATGCTATTAAATAGGTGGACCCTTTAGAAATTAGTTTAGCAAAGAGAAATATTGAATAGACACAAAAAATCTTTTCAAAAATATAGCTGTTGGAGGAATTTTAAACACAGAATTTAATACAACACAGAATATTTAGAGTTTGCCCAAAAAATCTACCAAAAGACCATCCAGAATTAGCTATTGTAGCCCTTGGTAGCAGTTTCTGTCAAAATGTTATGCTTTGTTGTTGTGAAAAACATCACTGTATATATTTGCATTTTTGATCCTTTTTATAACTTTCCTTGCATTAAAAGATTCCAAACAAAATCTGAAAAACTTCATGAACATATTTTAGGATATATTAGAGACTTTAAGGAGATTTAAAGTGGTTTGGGGTATGTTTGTGGAGTTTATAATGACTCAGTATATACTTAACTTATGGCATACATTATTTGAAAGCTCTTGAGTTTGTTTCTTCTTACCATCCTGATGCATCCGAGTCCAAATAGAATTTTAAACACCACAGTTGATCTTTAAATGCTCGATTACTATATGATTGATTGCTATCCTGCATATCTTGTACTTGTGCATATGTGTGTTATCATGTTGAATTATGCCTGTGTATTTGCTTCTTTAATCGCCTGGATAGTTGATAAAATAATCGATAGCATTTTCATAATGTTGTTATCAAAAAAATAACAACACTAAAATTATCTTCCTAACAAGAGACGGAATATTTTTAAATGGTTGATTAGGGAAGTTTGATTTAATAGAAAGGACAATGTTTCATTCTTTCAGTTAAAACAAATCCACTAATTCATTTTCATTCATTCTTCCAATCATTCACTTTCACTCTCCTCTTCTCCATTGCCCTGATCGAAAATAAAATCTTCCATTTCAAAATAAAATCAACTCTAAATTTATTAAAAATACCAAATAAAAATAAATTAAATCATTCATCATTCTTCGGCAAAGCTAGGTGTGGATCTAATTAGAGATTTGAAGAGAAATATCAAATCAAGGTGTAACTTATTAGCTACATTCGTAAAGGTAAAATTTCTTTTCATATTTATATTTTGTTGTATATCTTTATGATTATATATATACACACATACAGACACACACATCCCAACCATTGTTCACTACGATTTACTAGTATGGACCCGTGCTTCGCACACGGGCTGTTTATATTATTGTATACGTTAATATTTTGTTTGAGTGCAAACATGTAAACAGAAAGCAAGGGCATTTTTGGAATTTCAAAATGACACCGAGTAGATTAGTTCAACCAATTTCCTTTATTAGTAGTAGAGATAATTATCATCATGTTTTAAAAAATTAATTGGATGATGTGATTTAATTATATTCATTTATTTAAAATTGAAATTTTTGTTTGTGTAAAACTACCATTTCATCTATAAATATGTGTGATGACTATCCAACACCAGGGTACCCAATATACTTGTGTAATGTGTTTTAACGGTAGCCGACCGATGAAGGAAGATTATAAATGGGTAAAGTAACTAAAAAAATCATAGAACCTGTCATATATCCCATAGCATAGGGATAAAATATAATACAATCACATATAAAAATCAAATAAGATAAATATAACTAAATGAACTATCATATATTAAATGATAGGTTCAATATAGTATTACAAAATAGCAGTGTAATTTATACAGTTGATAAATAAATTCAAAATATCTACCTTTAAATAAAAGTCAAACACTATCAATGCTCCGTAGTGTCACATAGTGGAAATGGTAAATGCTCCAAAAGTATAGTATACGTGATTGCGTAGCCTCCTGCTAGTCCACATGTACAACGTCGCTTGGTTGCCCATACATGTTATCTAACTCATTTAAGAGTAGTTGAGATAATAAGAATTAAAGCTAAAGCCACGAGTCAAGTAACAGTCTGACGTAAGCCATCAGTTATCTCAAAATATTATAAAAGTCGATATAATATATAGAACATAGGGAATGAATAATCATGCCAAACCTATCCTTGCATGCAAAGAGTTAGCACATAAAAATATATGTAATCTACTTTCATCATCATTATATGGATGAACTACAAGCCTAATACAATGTTGAGTGGCATGTATCTAAATAAATAATACATAAGTCATTTAACATCTTTAGAGTGATACACAAAATTGGAAATCATAACATCATCAATTAATCCTCACATCACTCGATGCTTTGGGTATAAGATAACTCGGATGGCACAATTATAAGCATGAGACTAGTGGAAAACTCTCGGTTTATCTATGATCGAATCCACGCCACCTCGTATGGCTAGGAACTAGATCCACAATCATAAGGTCTGCGATAATCTACTACCATAAGATCTAGATACCATCATAATCTAGGCGAGCGTCCACACATACTACCTTTGTACAAGCATTCTAGCAACCTTCGAGTATCACTAATCCTATTGCACACACATCTATAGCGGAACCAATCATCGTTCCATCCCATTCATTTATCTACATAGTAGAACACATCATTGTTCTATACGCGGGATCACCTCATCGAACTTGTCCTTATGGACCATCTTCACAGCCCTCACCATTGATCATCACCTTTGGAACACTTCTATCACTCCTTATAATTCATAGAATCCTCTTTTCAATGTTTGATGCAACTATATCAAAACGTCCCATAATTTTTTTCCACTAATCAACATTTTTTTGGTGCCATAATATCAAAATCGAATGAAAGCATGAATACGCACGACATGCTCCCTAAAGCACCACCTTCACCAACATAAAGTTTGGCTTTCATTGGCAAGCTTCTAATCATGTCAATGCCGACATAATTACTTAGTCAAATTCTGACTAAGTTTCCTCGTGCCCCAATATAAGCCTAAAGCCTTTCTCCTTCTATTTAAAGTTTCATTGCCTTGTTTCCAAAGCTAGCATTTCAGACCCGACCTCGTACCATAGCCAATTTTCTTCATCTAAGCACACAACCTATTGTCATTTGTCCTGGCCGAAGCTCTTACATCATTTCCCTAAAGTCTTGCATTTCCTGGCCCTAAGCAAATCACTTCTAACTTGATTCGACTACTACCACTGATATGATTTTCTTCTCACTACCGATATTATTTTCTTGCCTAAAATTTCCTTTGACTCTCATTCATCTTGTTTTATTGCTCCTCTAGACCTTTAAGAGCAACATACACAAGTCACATCACTTTTTGAACACTCTCGCATAAAATGATGAACTTTTTCTATCTGTACTAAAATGACTTAAAAGTACATCAAATAATCATGTGCAAACATTACATAACATCCAAATATCGTATATAAGTAACTAAAATACAATCTAGACACATATATTATCCTCGGTCTAGTCATGCACAAAATGACGACTTGATTACAAAATTGTGGAAAAAGAATCAAATTACATTTTTGCCTTTTTAAACATGGTTCACAGATGTTATTAAAGATAGATCTAGATTTAAAATGTTTTAACATAAAATATTATCTAAAAAATCATAATTTTATCATATCAACATTTATAGAATAGCGACAGATGAAAATCACTCACCTAATGCTAAGATACACAAATTCCAAAGCAAAATGAGGGAAGAACAGTAGATGCACAAACACTAAGGTAGTCCAAACAACAGATCTTTAATCCTCCTTGTTGTCACTCTTTAATGATGTGTTTAACTAATTAACATAGGGAAAATAGTTGCTTTTTGGCTCAGAAATGATTAATGAAAGTTTGGTTCAGTTTTTGAAACTGGGAAAATGAATAGGAACTGTCTCATTTTCACATTAGGCATAAGTCCTGAAATGATTTAGTGGATCTAATCCGAGCCTAGTTAATTAATTATCCACTAAACTAGCTAGAAACTATGCAAACTTATAATGGTCATATCTCTTAAACAATTAGTCTAAAAAGCTATTGTGACTACTCTACGAAAAAAAACCATCATATCTTTCCAATGGAAGTGGCCTCAAACCCTACAGCTCATATCAAAAGTAATAGGCCTTGCAAGATTTCAAAGTCAAAATCATCAAACAAAATTTCTTAGACCCTATAATATCACATCTCAACATTTTGCAAAGTTGTAATGTTATACGACCAAATATAAATTTGATAACAATATTTTGCGGTCCTTTGATATGAAAAATACAGGTCATTATTCTTCCTCCATTCAGGAATTTGCCCCTAAAATCTTCAATCATATGGTAAATTCAGACAATGTTACCTCGATTGCCTAACGACCAAAAGCAATCATATCAACCATAAAACATGCATAATCGAGCAATCAACCTAACCTACCCTAGCATGCAAGAACTATCCTACGCATATGGTATCAAAGGTGAAAGTAAGTTCCACAAATAGAAAGTCTAACTAAGTAGAGAACTCTGGACAAGCGGTCTTCATGCTCTCCTTGGTCTCCGATGTGCAATCGCTCTCATTTCCCTCCATTGACTCTTCACTAGCTCTACCATCTTCCAACTAAGCTGTTTAATATCGCGTCTAATGATACGAATAGGCCTATGTAGTCTCGAAACTTCTTATTCAACCTCGATATCATCAAGCTAATTTTCCACAATCATGCTTGAGTCATGCAAAAACATTCGCACGAGTGAAACATGGAGCTCATTATGCACACCCGCCATCTTTTGGGGTAAGTCAAAATTATAAGAAAGGTTCTCAATTCTCTTGATTTTCGAGAAAAGGTTTACGTAACTCAATGCCAACTTCCCTTAGTACTGAACCAAACAACAACCTTTAGCAGAGTGATCTTAACATACACTATATCACCGATAGAGAACTTTAAATCTATGTCTCTTATTAGCGTAGCTCTTTCATTGACCTTGAGTAGCTTTAATATTTTTGCCAAAAGATCTCAATCTTTTTGGATGTCTTTCTATTCATATGCAGTCCCAATATCAGCTTCTCATCCGCTTTCCATCAGCACGATGTACCATTGCATGATCAGCCATATAATGCCGCGAATGGTGCCATACTAATTCTAGATTAATAGATGTTGTTTTTTGCAAACTATGCTAAATGCAATTGATCATCAAATGAGCCCTTATAGTTGAGAATGCAAGCTTGCAAGAGATCCTCTAAGATATGATTCACCCTTTTAGTCTATACATTAGTATGCAGATGATAAGCCGTACTAAGACGCAGCTTGTTCCCAATGCCTTTTGTAAGCTCTTCCAAAGCCCATCTGCAAATAAAGACACTCAGTCACTCACAGTGTTGTTCAGTACATTGTGGAATCAAACTATCCACTTCACATACAACTCAATCAACATGGATGTAGTCCTACTAGACTTAACGGGTACGGGTTGAGCACATTTCGTCAATCTATCGACTGTGACCCATATGTTATCTACCCTTCTCTAGTCCTTGGCAACCTACCAATATTTGTTCCCACTTCCATTCAGGAATCTCGAATGGTTGTAACAATCCACTAGACTTCTTCTGTTCAACTTTTATTAGCATAAAGTTCATGTACTTCAAGATGAAAGCGTAACACCCCTAATTTTGAGTAACATTATTTAGGATATTTAATTAGATAAATGAAATAAAATAATGCATTGAGATAAGAAAATGAGATTTGATAAATTAATAGGCCGTGCTTTAATTAATGAACTAATAAGGATGTTTAAAACTTAAATAAGAAGGAGGAATAATGTGAGCGGAAAAATAGGAGTTTCCTTATTTCCTAACATAAACCCTTCTCTTCCATTGTCCTCATTAATTTTCATTCATACACACTAAAGCAAAGACAAGGCCAGTTATTACTAGGAGAAACCAAGAGGAGTCAGCTAGAAAAATCAAATGAAAAGCTAAGGAGGAATTTAATCAACTCAAATATCAACTTTCTTTATCAAATCAAAGTGAATAATGTTTATTCTTCGCAATTATACTTGCTTATTTTTGGTTTTATGATTACACTTGAATCTTTTAATTGTTATTTTGCCATGTCATGAATGAATGATGATTATATGTTTACTGATAATTTATTGGATTTGTTTATGAAATTATTTAATAGTATTGAGTGTGAAATCCTATATGACACCCAAATTACATAAGATTTGGATATGATGTTGATAACATCATAATAGAAGTGGATTTTTAGTTTCGTAATTTTCCAAGCAAGTACGAATATTTTTTTAATTTCCTAAGTGGGGAAAATGATTTATCGTGTTTCAATTATTAAAGATATTAAATAATTTTTTTTGGTCTTGAAATTTTAACATAAAGTATATGTTAATTATAACTTATTATGATTTTTGGAGATTTTCCCTAGTGTTTGTGAATTTTTATGAACTTATTACGCTAGAAAAGCTTAATAATTATATTAAAATAATAATATAAAATTATTGGGTTGAAGATTATTTGGGGAATGATAATTTTGATCTATATATTTTTCCAAAAAGTATTAGACAAAGAATTTTATTGTCCAATGTAATTTGATAAAGGATTGAAGTTAGTGAAAAGAAATTGCTTTTTACATTAATAAAATAGTTTCTATGTTAATTACAAGATTGTCATGGCATTATTACTCAATGCTGACATCCATCTATGCCATAGTTATTGATGCCGCATATTTTAAACTAGCCATAGTAATGATGCTAGTGTTGCTTTAAAGAAAATAGTAATATGGCAACAGTGCTGCATATTCTATCTGCTATAGTAATGCCGCAAGTTTTCACTATAGTTTTAAACAATATCACAAGCTTTCTATTTCATGTCACAGCTTAAGGCAGCATTGCCACATGTCTTCATTCCTATATTAAGAAGAAATAGTGCAACATTAGCAACATTGATACAAAAGGGCACGATGACGCATATATATAATTTTGGCATTATTACATTAGGCAGCAATACCACATATAAACCTTACTTTTGACATCAATATAAATAGCAATGATGCCGCCTATTTTCTACATTGATATAAACGTTATTAGTGACTCTATTATATTGACGCCGAAGGTCATCAGTGTTAGCATTCCTATATTTCCAGGTTCTAAAGCTTTATTCTATGTAAACTAAAGACTATGCCGCTTATATTCGGCAACCTATATATTTATATTATGCGACATAAATATTGGTCTTATGCTTTATTAAATTAGATGCTTTAACATAATAGGTACATAGCGGGGCGCAACAACCCACAGCGGTAATATCAATACTGCACTTTATCAATTTAAATGGTTTTATTATATATGGCTTCATAGCCTAGGGTTTTGGTGAGCGACAACTTCTGAATAATTTTAAAGTTCGACAATATTATTTTGTAAAGGCATATACATATACATACATATATATATATATATATATATATATCTTGGCTAATATTTTGGATAAAGAAAACGACTATAATTTCCTTGTTTTAGAGTGTGATTTCAAGGGTTAAATCAATTATAAAGATTTATGCTTTCAAGGAAATGAAAAGGGTAATTATTCCAGAATTTTACTAGGGAGATTATTGTTCTTATCACTTATAGATAAACTGTGATATGATAAATTAACTTAAGGTTAAGATAATAGAAAACCATATAATAGGAATTACATAAGGTAGCACCCTATACTTCACCTATTGACCCCTAGTTGATATCAGACTATAATTCCAGTGCATAGGGCTTTGTTAAGTGTAAAAATAAAAGTAGGTTTACATAGAGAAAGGAATATAACTTAGGTAGGTTATTAGTTGGCCTGTAAAACTATTAGGTTCATAGTGAGCCCAGCAAGCTATGAGATAAACATTCAGGTAAACACTCAGATGATTAAGTTTGGACGGATAGTTAAGTTTACCCCTAATGATAATTTGGAGTATTTTGGTATATCTGTTAGGCCCAAGTCAGCCCTATAGGTTTATAGTAAACCTAGGTAAACTATGAAGTAGAGATAGACGGTCAGTTAATTGAGACAGATTAATCGGGATTATCGATCTAGCATGCATGCAATATATTATCTTGTGTTTATGTGACCATTGTGATTATAGAAGCGTGATTGCGATGGACATATTATCAAAGGAAACTAGTGAGAGGAAAACCCATTCCACTCAACGGCGCGGTCTCACTAGATATCTATTATCGACATGATATATTATTATTCACACCAGACTTTTTGTCTGACCAGAAGTTTTTCCCCTCTTTAACTCTCAGGTACTCATTAGAGTAGTTCAAGTAAGCTTTACAGTTTTTAGATTTGGTAAATAAAGCTTTCGAAGACGTGCAAGGAATATAGGAGTCTATTTATGTTCGCTGTGTTATCATTTTGCTGAAATGTATGTAATGACAGAAGTTGTATCTCTCTAGTAGTAAACTTTGATTAACCAAGAGGGCATTTTCATATGTCGCTCTTGGTGTATTTTGTAATAATTATATTTATTTGTACTAGGACAACGTTTTGGGATTATGTAATGAATATGGAAATTAACTAATGAAATCTATGTTTTGGAAAGACTTTATATTCCTGTGCTTTGATGTTAATGATACTATTAACTGATAATATTTTGTCATCGATCATAATCCATTGATGACTAACGCATCCTTATTCTCAAGCGTTAGATTGGGGTATGTTACAACTTAGTATCAGAGCAAAAGTTTTTGTTTTGAATTTTAAAACGGTTTCTGAAAACTTAACCCAAATGAATCAAAGAATGAGATTGGGGTATGGGATAATGCTATAGTAACGTACTTGTATTTGCTATATATAAGTATATATCTTATTTCTATTTTCCCTCTCCCTTAGATCGTTCTTCTTTATCTTACCAAGGTTAAAATGCAGATTTAAGTAAAGTAAGATATGGAGGCAAGAAATGGAAGAGTGAATCTTAATGGAGGAAGCACCACAACTAATAGAAATGTCAGGTCCAATACTAGGAAGAATTCGGGTCGACAAACAACTGCTAAATTGGGTACTGGAACATCGTTGATAGACATAGGAGATAGGTACTGGTTCTTTATCAACATGATGCAAGCTAAAGTTGCCACTGGATTAGTCGGTGGTAATGCTGGAGTAGCAAATCCTGAAGTTTTGATTGTCAACAACTATGTTGTTTTGAGTCGGGATTATGCAAGTCTTGGAGGAAAGCCATTTATTGGAATAGAGGATGCTGTCGAAGTTGAGAATTTGCTGCTTCATTATGAAAGGGATTTTGCTAATTTAGGTTCTAAATGATGAGCAGAAGAGGAGATTAGCTTCCAGACAATTGCAAGGAGTTGCATTGTAATGGTGGAACAATGTAACTATAGGAGTACTGGAAGAGAACTTTACTTAGGCGGAGTTCAGAAGGAGATTCGAGGAGAGGTTCTTGTCTAAAATAGTTGAGTCCACTTTACTTAGAAATTTTTTTGAGTTGGGATAAGATGATAAGTCTGTGCTTGAGTATGAGACTAGGTTTGATGAGCTGTCTAGATATAGATATGCAACTGTGGAGACTACAATTAAGAAGAATGAGAAGTTCATTAGAGCATTGAAGCCAGAGCTTGACAGAACAACAATACCATATCTTAGAGACTCTTGAAATGTAGCAATGGAGATAGCATTGAGAAATGAAGAAATGATTGTGCTATTTAGTAATCATAAGCCAACGGAGGCTCAAGGTGTTACGAGTCACAAAAGAAAGTTCTTTCATAAAAAGGGAGCATAGAAAGGAGGAGCTACAAAGAAAGGAAAAGCTAATGTTTGTTACTGGTGTGAAGAGAAAGGGCACTTTACTAATTAGTGTCGTTTCGGGTTTGAAAAGATGGTTATTGGAAAGGAGAATGTCAAGTGTTTCAACTGTGACCAGATAGGGTATGACAAGAATCAGTGCAAAGAACCACCAAGGTTGAGAAAGGAAAAGTTTTTGCTTTGGAACTATCTACCTTGAGAGCAACAGTAGAAGAGAAGGGAAAGTCTGTGATGGGATGTACGTTTTTATTCATAGCATACCTATTAGAGTATTGTTTGATATTGGTGCATCACATTTTTTATCTTATTATTGTTTGGTAAATAAGCTTTGCTTATAACCATCATACATTGTTACTTCCTTAAAGGTTGCTAATCCAATAGGAGGGTATGCAACTCTTGGGATGAGATGCGAACATTTAGTTTTTGAGTTGTTAGGTCATATGTTTGCCTGTAATTTACATGTGTTTGATTTTATGAGCTTTGGAATTATATTAGGTATCTATCGGTTAAGGAAATATGATGCTATGATATTTTGCCAAGATAAGAAAATATCACTAAGACACCCTAGTAGCAGCAATCGAATTATATACTTAATAGAGAACTAGAATTTTACTGTTTGTGCTTTATTGGGTGCAATGAAGGAGGAAAATGAGTTGAAACGAGTTTTTGTCATTAGAGAGTTTGCATATTTCTTTGATCCAGTGACAAGATTACCATCAAAATGAGTTTTTGAGTTTCGAATATATCTTCTACCTAGAGCTGAACATGTCGGTAGACCGCCAGCAGAATGATAGCTATTGAAATGAAGGAGTTAAAGGTGCAGATGGTGAACTTAGAAGGAAAGAGTTTCATTAGACCCAACAATTCACCTTAGGGAGCATCCATGGTGTTCATAAAGAAAACAGATGAGTCGTTAAGGTGTGCATCAGTTATCGTAAACTAAATACAAAGACGATAAAGAATCGATATTCTTAGCCAAGAATAGATGATTTATTTAATAAATTGAGCTGAAGTATTTTCACAACTGTATCTGGCGATGGGGTTCCATCAACTAAGGGTGGTAGAGGATAATATTCCTTTGACGACATTTCAAAAAAGATGTGGTTCATGCGCGTGGTTAGTAATGCCATTCAGATCAACTAATGTGCCTACTTTCTTTGTAGATTTGATTAACCGAATCTTCTGAGAGCATTTGGATACGTTCTTGTTAGTATGTATAGATGAAATTCTAATATATCCTTGGAGTGAGCAAGATCATGACACTTACATTAGAATAGTGCTTGAGATTTTAAGGAAACATCAATTACAAGCGAAGTTTTCAAAATGTCATTTTTGGAAGAAAGAAGTGAAGTTCCTTGTTCATATAGTTTTAGAAAAAAGGTTGTCAGTAGCTCTTGCTAAGATTGAGGTTATTAATAATTGGAAGAGGCCCAAGATGGTGACCGAGATAAAGAGTTTTCTTAGATTAATTGGAGATTCATCAAGGATTTCTCTCATATAGTAGTACCGGTGACTAAATAAATAAGGAAGAACATGAAGTATGTTTGGACCAATAAATACGAGGAGGCATTCCTGAAGCTAAAACATTTATTGCTAAATGCACCCATATTAGTTTTTCTAGATGGAATTAAGTCTTGTTGGTGTATACTGATGTGTGCGGAACATGATTAGGAGTTGTGTTGATATAAAGGGGTAAAGTGATTGCCTATGCTTCTTGACAGCTTAGACCTCATGGAGTTTGATATCCGACTTACGAATTGGACTTGGCAGCTATAATCTTTTCTTTGAAAGTGTAGAGACATTACCTTTTGGGAGAAATATTCGAGCTATTTATGGATCATAAGTCTTTAAGATATTTATACTCTTAGAAGGAGTTAAATATGAGAAAACAAAGATGGTCAGAGTTAATACAGCTTATGACCTCTGTATTGAGTATATGTCATAGAATAGTAACAAGATAGTTGATGCACTTAGCAGAAAATCCGAATGTGGTGTTAGCTATGCCGGCCGAATAGAAAGATTTAGAGGCATTGACTATTTATAGTGTACAATTAAGATCGACGACTAGTTCTAGTCAGAATATTGCAATGTTATCTTCTTTGGTGTTTCAACTAGTATTGATCGAGAGGATTGCTTCCAAGTAGACAGATGATCAATGGTTAACTGAACGAATTAGAAGATTGGAAGATGGAACTGAGAATGATGATTTGATATATTTTTATCTTGACCATAATGGATGGTTGTGAAAAAAAGGAACGATTTTGTGTTCCAGATGTAAGAGACATAAGAAAGGAAATTCCTAGGGAGTGTCATTGATCAAAGTTTACCATTCATCATGGAGGAACTAAGATGTCCAGGATATAAAGAGAAGTTTCTTCTAGGAAGGTATGAAAAGGGATGTAGGCTTATAGGTAACGCAATGCTTAAATTTCCAATAAGTGAAAGCCGAGCATCATAAGCCAAGTGGTTTGCTTCCACCTTTAGATATACCCGTATGGAGATGAGATTCTATATCTATGTATTTCGTTAATTGATTGCTAATGTTGAATAGGGAGAATGAGAGTATTTGGGTTATAGTAGATAGACTGACTAAGAGTGCACATTTCATTCTCGTTAAGTCAAGAAGGACGACACCTATTTTTGATAAGTTATTTATGAAGAATATTGTTAGGCTGCATGGAATTCCTAATAGTATAGTCAGTGTTTATTCATTAGCGAATTCTAGAAGAGTTTTTATGAAGTTTTGGGAACCAAGCTCAAGATAAGTACCTCTTATCATCCACAGATGGATAGAAAAATAGAAAGAGTTAACAAACTCTTGGAAGCTTCAAGAGCTTGAGTGTTAGATTTTGGAGGATCGTGGGAAGACCATATGCACTTAGTCGAATTTTTCTATAACAACAGTTATCAGACTAGTACAGGGACGATTCCATTTGAAGTTTTTTACGGAACGCTATGTAAATCTCCCATATGTTGGTTAAAGATTGGAGATAGATTAGTTCGTGGTCTACATATGGTGAGTGAAGCCACAGAAAAGATTGGGTTGGTCCAGACGAGAATAAAGGAAGCACGGTCAAGGTAGAAAAGTTACACAAATAAGTGGTGCGAGGATTTGGACTTCTCGGTTGGAAATCATGTCTTTGTCAAGGTATCACCGATGAAGGGTGTAATCTGATTTGGAAAGTCAGGGAAATTGGCACCGAGGTATGTTTGACTATTTCCTATTACAGAAGAGAATGGAAAACTCGCTTATCAGATAGAGTTATTGAGCAGTTTGGTAGGAATTCACAATGTTTTTCACGTTTCTTATCTTAGGAAGTATGTTCATGATCTAAAGACTATTATCATTCTGACCACATTGGAAGGCTTATTAGTGAAACCATACATGACTATAGTTAGGCAACCAGATCGTATTATGGTTAGGGATGCGAAGAAGTTAAGAAACAAAATAGTCATATTAGTAAAGGTCTAGTGAAGTGATAATGAGAGAGACTATACTTAAGAGACAGATGGCGGGATTAGAGACATTTATCCTTTTTTGTTTTGATGGTATGTTTTATATCTATGGTTATGTTTGATGTTATGCACCTTATCGTAATTTCGTTGACGAAATTCTTTAAGGAGGGAGTCTGTAACACCCTTAATTTTAAGTAACATTATTTAGGATATTTAGTTTGATAAATAAAATAAAATAATGTTTTGGGATAAAGAGAATGAGATTTGATAAGTAAACAGGTCGTACCTTAACTAGTGAGCTAATAAGGATGTTTAAAACTTAAATAAGAACGAGGAATAATGTGAGGGGCAAAATAGGAATAAGCGTTATTTCCCAACATAAATGCTTCTCTCCCATTATCCTCATTCACATTTCATCCTTACAAACCAAAGAAAAGACAAGGCTAGCCATTGCTAGGAGAAACCAAGAGAGGAAAGATAGGGAAATGTAAAAAAAAAACTAAGAAGGAATTTAATCAACTCAAGTCTTAATTCTCTTTGTCAAATCAAGGTGAATAATGATCACCTACCTCAAATATTCTTGCTTATTTTTGGCTTTATGATTAAACCTGAATCTTACAATTGTCATTATGCCATATCATGAATGAATGACGATTATATGCTTATTGATGATTTATTGGATTTGTTTATGAAATTAGTTAATAGGTTTGCGTGTGAAAACTTATCATACGACAACCAAATGACTTTGGATATGATGTTGATAACATTATTTTAGAAGTGGGTTTTTAATTTCATAATTTTTCAACCAAGTATGAATATTTTACAAATGTCCTAAGCGAAGAAAACAATTTATTTCGAGTTTTAATTATTAAATATAACTAAATAATTTTTTTGGTGTCAAATTTTTATATGTTAAAGAATATGTTAATTTTGATTTATTGTGATTTTTGAAAAATATTTCCCAAGTTTTTATTAATTATAATGAATTTATTAGGCTAGAAAAGCGTAATGATTATATTAAAATAATAATATGCAAATTATTTCGGGAATGATAATTCTAATCTATAGCAGTTTTCTGAAAAGGATCTGATACAGAAGTTTATTATCCAGTGGCAATTTGACAAAGGATTGGAGTCGGTGAAAAGAAATTGCTTTTAAAGACATAAAACAGTTTTTATGTTAATTACAAGATTGTCACGGCATTATTAATCAATGCCGACTTCCATTTATGTCGCAGCTATTAATGCCGCATATTTTATATTGGTTAAAGTAATGCCACGTGTATTTCTTTAAAGAAAAAAGTATTGTGGCAACAATGCCACAAATTTTAAATTGACTATAATAATGCTGCGAATTTTCACTATTATTTTAAACAATGCTGCATGCTTCCTATTTGATGCCATAACTAAAGGAAGCAATGTTGCATATCTCCATTCCTATATAAAGAGGCGGTAATGTCACATTTTGGACATTGATATTAAAGGACATGATTCCCCATATATATAATTTCGGCATTATTATTTTAGGCAGCAATGACATATATAAACCTTACTTTCGACATCAATATAAATGGCAATAATGTGGCATTATTTCAAAATCGATATGAATGTTATTAAAAACTTTAAGATATTGATGCCGAAGGTCATCAATGTCGGCATTCCCATATTTCAAGTTTTAAAGCTTTATAGTATGCGAACTAAAGACTATGCCGCTTATATTCAGCAACTTATATATTTATGTTATCAGACATATATGATTTTGGCCTTATGGCATTATGCTTTATTAAATCAGATGTTTTAACATAATAGTGACATAGAGGGCGCGACACCCATAGCAGCTATATTAATGCTGCATTATATTAATTTAAATGGTTTTATTATATATGGCTTCATAGCTTAGGGTTTTGAGGAGTGACAACCTCTGAATGATTTCGAAGTTCAATAATGCTATTTTATAAAAGCATATATATGTGTGTGTGTGTGTGTGTGTGTGTGTGTGTGTGTGTATCTTGGTATAATATTTTGTATAAAGGGCTATAATTCCTTATTTTAGAGTATGATTTTAAGGGTTAAATCAATTATAAAGATTTATGTTTTCAAGGAAATAAAATGGGTAATTAGCCCGAGATTTTGCTAGAGAGATTATTGTTCTTATCACCTTTAGATGAACTATGATAGGATAAATTAACTCAAGGATTAAAGAATAGAAAACCAAATAATGAGACTGGTGTAGGATAGCGCCGTGTATTTCAACTATTAACCCCTCATTGATAATAGCACAATTCTAGTGTGTGGGGCTTGTGAATGGTAAAACTAAAAGTAGTTTTATGCACAGAAAGAAATATAATGTAGGTACGTTGTTGGTTGGCCTGTAAAACTATTAGGTTTATAGTGAGCCTAACAAAACTATAAGATTGAGAGACAGTCAGGAAAAAAGTCAGATGATTGTGTTTGAACGGACGGTATAGATTACTTCTAATGGTAAGTTGGACAATTTTGATATATCTAGTAAGCCCAAATCAGTTGTATACATTTGTAGTAACCTTGGAAAAAGGATGAAATAGAGATAGATTGTCAGTTAATTGAGACTGATTAGTTAGGATTACCTATGTAGATGCATGCATTTAATTATCTTGTGTTTATGTAACCATTGTGAATATAGGAGCATGATTGTGATATACATATTATCAAAGGGTACTAGTGATAGAAAAAACCCATTCCACTCAGTGTTGTGTTCTTGCTAGATATCTATTACCGAGATGACATATTATTATTCATGCCAGATTTTTTATCAAACCTGAAGTTTTTGTTTTCCATCTTTTAACCCTCAGGTACTTATTTGAGTAGTTCGAGAGTAAGGTTTACAATTTTAGGTTTGACGAATAAAGCTTTCGAAGACATGTAGGATGCAGAGCTAGCTATATATGAGTTTATTTATGTCCATTGTGCTATCGTTTTGTTTGAATGTAATGGCAGAAGTGGTATTTGTCTATTAGTACACTTTGATCAACCAGAAGGGCATCTTCATATATCACTCTTGGCATATTTTGTAATAATTATATTTTATTTGTACCCGGGCAATGTTTTGGGATTATGTAATGAGTGTGAAAATTAATTCATGAAATCGATGTTTTGGAAAATTTTCGTATTCCTAAGCTTCGATGTTAATGATACTATTAAATGTTCTCATTTTTTCATCGGAGAATAATATTATTTATAACTGTTGCTTCAATAGTGCTTATTTTTTTGCCTTAAAATGTGGGATGTTATGCCCCATGTCCTTCCTCATCACCTCCCAATAAAATATTTTCCTCATATTTTGAAACTATTTTTCTTCTTCAATGGGATGCATAGTCGATTTTATATAATAGCACTCTCATAGCACCTCATCCCTTAGCCCATCAACATCGGGATCAAATAATCTCCCGTCCTTACGAAGCCAATCATCACGATCGAGTCTGTATTATTTCATGTACTAAGACTCTTCTCCACTCTCTATCATCATAAGTATCCCCTCTAGTCTGGCATCATGCCTCCGATGAGTGCCAATTTCTCAATCAAAGTAGGTCTGATAGTCAAACACGCCAACATCTCTGGCTCTAACTCAAACCGAGGTCATAAGTCATAACCAGCAATAAACTTAAGTTTCTTCCACTTTACGAACATCGCTCCCAAGCTGGAATGTTTTCTGCTCAAAACACCAACAACTACATTACCTTCACTAGGCATATATGAAATGTCAATGTCGTAAGAGGCCATGAACCCCAACTACTATTGATGAAGGTTAAGATCCTTCTTGGAGAAGAGGCACTTTAATGATTTATGGACCCTTAATAACTTAAACCTCTCTCCAAGCAAGTAGTGCCTCCAAATCTTCAAAGGAATACTATCATCGTCAAATTTAATCACGAGTCGGATACTTCTACTTATGAAATTATAATTATCGACTTGCATATGTGATAACCTTACAACTCTGCATCAACACCACATCTAGTCTTGTACCATAGGCATATATGTATACTGTTAATTCCTCACTTGCACTGGGAATGATTAACACTGGTGCACTCGTTAACATTCCTCAAGACCCTAAATACATGCTTGCACCTCGCATCCAAAGTAAAAGTCTGATTCTTCTTCATCCAATTGGTCGGCAGTAGCGCTACCTTTAAGAATTTATGTCTATAATATCCCGCTTATCGAAAGAAACTTTTCACATCTATAGCATTCTTAGGTTGGTTGCAATCCCAAACCACCGCTAACTTTGCATGATCTTAGGTAATGCCCTACTCAAAAACGAAATGATGGAAGAATCACACTTCCTTCCTTTAGTGATGCCACTTTGAAAACTTCGTCTTCAATCTATGCATCCTCGACATCTCAAACACGATCCCTAAATGTGTAATTCTACCTTTTGTGAAAAGACAGCTGTATCATCAATGAATACAGGTATGAACTTATATATATATATTTATTTTCAACTTCATAATTATATAAATATAAATGTATAATTTAATATTAGTACTTATTCATTAAGCTTATTTCATTTATCAAATGTAATATAAATTTTAGTTATGAACAAAACTTGCAAATCCAAGTTTAGATTTCCAACTTTAAACATGAATTTTAAAATTTTTGTTAGTTATTTACGTTAAGTTTTATTTAATCGATATTTGTTATTAATATTTAAGATCTCATAATGTTTTGTAACCAAATATAAAAATTACAAAATCAAATTAAATTGTGGTTTATATATATATGTATGTATCTATGTACGTATACGTATGTGTATATATGTATGTATGGATGTATATGTATGTGTATGTTTATATATATGTATGTACGTATATATATGTATGCGTATGTGTATGTATGTATATATGCATTTATATGTATGTATGTATGTATGCATTTATATGTATGTACGTGTATGTTTATATATAATGTTTTGTAAACATTTTATTATTGCGTGTCATTTTGTTAGCGATTAGGTATCGTTTTAATAGAATGTTTGCAAAAGAGAAAGGTGCCATCAATTATTGATACTACGTTTTTATCACCTTTATTTTTGATCTTAATGTGATAACATTTTGATTTATAATATTATGTCCATTACCCTTGTAAACACCATTTAGAAATGTAAATATATTTAATATATTTGTACCTTTTTAAAGTTTATAATTAATAAACATAGATTTAATAAATTAAATGAGAAAGTTAAATGAAACTGGATTTTATTTAAACTAACTAAATTGGATCTAGCGAAACACGGTAGACTTCATAGTCTCACTATGTCCAAATAGGGATTATTTTGGAATCAACCTATTTCCCTCGGCATTTCACTAGCTCGGATTCTTCAATGATATCAGAGCTCAATTGGTCTCTACGGCCAAATTAACAAATTTAAAGCCAACTAATTAATCCTACCTATCTAATAGACGTCTAAAAAAGTATTGTCTAATCTTGATGTTGGATAATTAAGTATGCTCCCCTCTATGACTGCCGACCTAGTCCAATTGGTGGAATAGGTCCAAAAGATTGGCCCAATGCTAAATCCCTAAATTATTTTTAGGCGTTGGTTTGATTTTCAAATTTTATTTTGGTATTTAACACATATTTTAAATTTAAACTTAAGTTTAAAATATAAAAAGGAAAATTTGTAAAAGTTATAAAATGAATTTAAAATTTTAAATTCTTCTACAAATATTAAAATAAGTAATTCTAAAATTCTATTAATTTGATTAATTAAATTAAATATTTAATTAAAGATTAATTAATTAACACATATATATTTATGGTATATGTATGTAACTATAATTGTTATAGCTATATATTTATCTTAAATTTGTTAAGCTGAATTGTATTAAAATTTCAAATTAAGTTAAACATTTAATTAAATTTCCAATTAAATAAATGAATTTATTAAATAAAATCAATAAAAATTAATTAATTATTATGTATAGGAATACTAATATGTATATGCATATTGATATTTACGTATAAACAAACTATAAACATTATAGTTAATTTTTTATCTTAAATAACTTAAGATGAGTAGTATAAATTTTAAAAAATTTATGTAAAATAAATTAAATATGATTTAATTAATAAATTAAAAATTAACTAAGTATGATTAATTAATAAGAATTAATGTTAATTAAATATGATTTAATCAGTAGGATACATACACATATTATATAAGTTAACTAAATTATAAAATTTACACATTAATTAAAGCCTATATATATAAACATAATTGGAATTGTAAAAATCCCAATTTAGGTTTAAAGAAAAAGTACATACATATTATATGTATGCCGTAGTTTTAGATGTGTCCGACACATCAATCATGATGAATTTCATAAGGAATACACTGTTTCCTAAATTACTATCGCTCAATGTATGGTTGTATGTTGTGTGTGTGTGTGTACTTATATATAGATATTAAAGATTATGAATACTTAATATATAATTTGTCTTCTACATTTATATATTAATAGATTACTAACATACTCATTAGTTATTGAGATTCCTTAAGCTAGAGATGTTTGTGTATTACTATTAATAAATTGTAATAGGAGGTAAGATACATACATATATTTATCGGTATTCCATAGGGCAACTTTATTACACTTAGGTTGTCGCGAAATGGTGGGTACAGGTGAAAAATCTCTTTGGATTTCTTGATAATCCTTAAGGTCGAGATGGGATTAGGACAAAGACAATAAGTTAGGAGTTGTATATGATACAACTGATAAAGTGTCGTCCATCGAATGTAGGTCTATGATTTGTTACTGATCCTCAAGGTTGAAATCCCAAGTCAAGCTATTCGTAGCATCTATCAAAGAAATCAAAATATTTCTATGTTTTTCGTAAGGATTTAAGAAACATAAAAGTATAATAGGTTCCTTATTAGAAAAATGAACTTTTAAATATTTTAAGAATATATGTTATAAATTTGAAATAATCTACTTCAATAACTTATGCAACCAATATAATTGATAAAGTGCTTATTAATTGAAATATACAAATGAACTAAATTAAGAGTGGTATAGAAAGCTAAAATATGATTGCCAATAAATATTTTTTCATATTGTCATATATGAGTTTTGGACTTTAAAAGAAATCAAAGTATGTAGATATTTGGTCTATATTCGATCACATATAAATATTACATGGTGGGTAGTCGCCATTCTTAATATACAAAACATCAATTAACTTAGCTCATTCGAAATAATTGAGTAACATAGTTCGTGTATTCAACAGTACAACAACGATATTTTGTGTTGTATGTAGCGCTAAACTAAGAGCTAGTAGATGTTCTTAGAAATTCGAGCATTGAAATGTCAGTTTGATCAGTTTACATAAAGTAGAACTTATTCAATATCCTTAAATATTAAGAATAACCAAATGCATTTATGCAAATAGTTCATTATGGTATTGTAGTAAGGGTTTCCATTTGAGTGGTTCGACAATTTGAAAAGGAAGGGAATGTATGAGAGTGGATATAACATAGGCATGGTTGGGGTGAAAAGAGTGAATGGTCACATCTGCTTCGTAAAGAGACATTGAAAAAGAGAATTGTATTAAATACTAAAAGATACTTAATATGGAATGAGAAATGTGATTTCTATTGCAAAGGTAATTTCATGTAAATGATTGTTTTCTTTGAAAGTTATTTCTTCGAGTTCAAGATATTTGTTCTAAAACGCTTGATGTAAGCTAGCTATGATGTATGAAATAAAATTCAATAATAGTTGATTGAATGGACATTCATATTTTGTATACTATTATAGCAATGGCATAAACAGTGGTAACATACCATGTAACACTTTTCACTATATGCATCAAGTTATGAAAATTTGTTTTTAAATATAACACATATTAATTACGAAATGATAATTGTTTTCGGTACTGATTGGATAAACATAGTTTTATTTTGATATAAACATTTTAAATGTTCGTTATAAAATAAAAAAGTACATGAAACTTCTACAACTATTTTGGAATTATGGATTAATAAATACCATTGAGGAATAATTCAGTAATCATACGATTGTTAATCACATGGTACTAGTGTGTTGCATTTCAGAAGTTTAAAGCCAAATCAGCCATGCAGTGGGAGCAACAAAAGAGTTAATGAACTCTTTGAAATGATACATGAATGTATGAAATTTAAGGTCTAATGATATTAAAACATATCCACTTACTTTGTTAAATTTATAGATGAATTATTGTTTGCTAAAAAAATAGGCAAACACCTTAAATTCGTTTGTTGTAGAACTATACCACAACTGTTATATTTGTATTATGATTGATTTTCGAACTAAAATCACAAATATGTTATGCAAAAAGTTCGCAGTTAAGTGTAGAACATAAATATTTATTTTAGTTTGGTAAGAATGTGCCTACATCCACTATTCATTTTCATTATCCTTCTCATGGATCATTAGTGCAATGATTGGGATATTACATTGATTTGTAGCTCAACGGGAAGTAAGATATAGCTTCATGAAAGTCAGTTTGGACACTCCTATTCATCTATTCATGTGTGTCTACTCCTGCTTATCTATTCATGTTCATCTATTCATATTCATCCATTCTTGTTTGACTATTCATGAATCTCTCTAGGTTTTCCACCATTAATATTCTGCTTGGGAATACACAAGAGTGAAGGTACGGAAGGCTAGGCCTACAAAATAGGTAATTTCCTTATTTTTCTCGCTTGGTACCTTCCTTGTGTACTCCAAAGATCCTACTAAGCAAGATTCTAGCCGGTAGAGATTTGGTTAGGAAGTTCTTCAAGCTTTAAGCTTGTTTGCCATTATCTATCATCCCTTCTCTTTGCTATAGTTATGCCCATCCATGAAGTATTTTTACATGTGCGATTAGGTAGTAATCTGTTAGGCAGTAAACAGTTTGGTAGCCCTATCGAACTGTTTCTCCAATTCCTTTCTAGACAGACCTTATTTGTGATATAACTCCTTCATTTAAAGTTGGAATTGAGTGAAACTTAGAGCAATAGCTTCGTATCATCAAGTAAAATATTCGAATGATTTTGGATGTTCCATTTGCCTAAAGTAGATAACACCTCTCCAAAGCTGGACCCAACTTGGTTAAGTAGTGGATCGATTTTATAATCATCGTATATTTTAATCTTTAGTTCTGACTCAGGAAGCGGTTTCGAATAAGGTACATGTCTTAACCGTATGCATATTTTCCAATTAATTTTAATGTGTTTCAAAATTGACCAAATTTGCCCCTACTACTTTGCCATACCTGTATAATTACACGGTGGTGCCTTTATTACATACTTTTTGGCTATTTCTATTATGCTTAACGTCTTTTCGCTTTCACCTGCTATAGGTGAAAATTCTCACAACAACTTCCCTCCAAAGCGTACTTTTGTGAATACAAAGTTTGCTTTCCATCATCCAAAATTGTCTCTCTTTCTCATGTGATGGTTAGCTTAAACCTCAGACATTTATATCCTTATTCCTAACTTCTCTAGTTAGTCTCCAACTAATAATTTGTTGGGGAGACCCGTTCATTCTTATTATAGCTTGTTAATCATTCCAAAACATCTTTGACCACTATGATGTTTGTAACTTGCACTTTCTTTATAATTAATTCTCATCTCTATTTGGCAGTTTGTTACTCGCTCTAGCTTAGCCTCCTTGCCTATGATCCAAAAGGCCCCGAGCTGCCTAAAGAACATTCCAAGCATATCGTGGAGCTCTAAGGAAGCAGATATACTAAGGTTCCATAGCACGTGTACTCGATGATGTATGTTTTGTTGCATTGGCTCTGGTTTGGCTAATTAAGGTCGATGGTCATGATGACTTTATCCTACATGACTACTTAGTCATTCCACTAGCAACTCCTTCACCATCACTATGCATACTTGTATAGGATAAATCACCAACAATTTTTGTAAAATAAGCGACCTTTGTTGACATTGATGGATATATGTTCACTTTGCGCTTGTGATATGAAGCTAATCTTCCTATGATGTTTATCCATTATTGTGTTCGATATTTATTCATGTCAATATTTCCATTTTCCTACATAACACAAGCATGCATGTTCTTTATAGTAATATGTAATATATTTTTCACACCCGGCTAGTGATCATGATATATCGGTTCCACATAATTGCTATGTTTTCTTATTCCATTAGCAACCTTTTTCCTGCTACCATGCAGATTTGTGTGGGATCAATCACAAATAAGTTCGGCTGGGTATGCGGCTTTTGTCAAAGTGCCTTTGGGTATGAGACATAATGTTAGATGCTTTAAATGTCATATTCACTATGGTTTGATGCCAGCTTGACATACGATCGATGCTTTCCCTAGCTTACACTTTATATTTCCTCTACAAACACTTACACATGCACATATGCATCTTGTAGGATGTTTTTAATGTAGTAATTAGATTAAGATTAGTTGTTGCATTGTGTTCGTATTATATCTATAGAATATAGCAGTTTATGATTTTTGTTCGATGATAATTATATGTAGAAGTAAACAAATGAATTTTTTACATCAAATAGTTTATTTCAATACAATTTCAATAGTACTTGATTACAAGAGCTTCCATAATATTTTAAGTACAACACTCGTATACAACACTATTTTACACTCTTATATACAACATTATTTTACAATCTCATATACGGCACACTCTCAAATACAATCACTCTCAAATACAATCATTCACTCAAATTCAATTTGCTATCTACTTTCTCCAAGTGTTTTTCTTCAATTATCTTCTTTGTCTATCGAATAAATATGCACTAAAAAGTAAAAGGAAAAAAAATTCAAATAGCAAAAATATAAATAGTTTTGAACTCAACATTGCCTCAGTCTATTTGTTTTGTACATTTTATAACTTTGGAATAGACACTTTCTTTTAAAATATCAATAATGTACGTGAGCAACCTATGACATGCACGGTGTATCACTGTATGTGTGATAAGGCCGAATACATAAAAAAAACACACTAGCATCAATTTAATTGAATGCAAGGTCAAGGCCAATAGCTCAACACAAGTAGTGCGAGGTCAAGCTAAATAGTTCAACACAAGTAGTGCAAGGTCGAGTTAAATAGCTTAACACAAGCAGTGTGAGGTTAAGCTAAATAGCTCAACAGAAGTAGTGCGCGGTCAAGCAAAATAGCTCAACACAAATGAAGAAGAAAATCAAAATCAAGCGCACATATAGATATAAACACACAAGACAAAAACTAGCAAAAGGATTTAATACCCCTAATTTTTAATAACATTATTCAGAAGATTTAATTTGATAAAATTAAATAGAATAATGTAAATATTTGAGTGATAAGGGGATTGAGATTTGAAAATTTAATTAGGGACTTGCTTAATTAAATATAAAGAATGGGTTATGGAAATGTTTTCATAAATTAACTGATGAGGAAATAAGGCAAAGGCATTATGGGGAATAGCTGCACCCATAACCCCTAAACCCTTGTTTCCATTTTCTACACGTTCATAATTCAAAATTCTACAACGTAAACTAAAGCTCAAGCTAGCCATAACCAAGGGTAAAAGGTGGAGAAAAATCAAATAAAGCTAAGCAATCAAGCAAGGTGAATTGATCAATGATCAAATCTCAAGTTCCTTATCCTAAGCAAGATGAATAATAATAAAAATCGCCTCTATTTTCATTTTAAAGAGCATTAGGTTTTGGTTTAAGTTTAAATCCATTATGAAGATTTCGATGATGATATACTTAGATCACATGATATGTTATAATCAAATAAGTTTGTTGGTTTGATAAATGTTTTATTCGATTTTAAGCCTAAAATCATTTATATTGGGTTTCGAATGCTATGAGGATTTAATATATTATGTGAAACATTTTTTGAAGTTAATTTTTCATAATTATCCAAGCTATGGGTAATTTATTATGAATTTTAAACGAAAAATATGAATAATTGGGTTAAAAAATTAATTTTGGTAACTATATAAAGGAATTTGGATCCAATTTTTTTATATGTTAGATAACATATTAAAAGTGAATTTTGAGAATTTATGAGATTTTTTTAAGTACTTTACTATGGAAATTAAATAAATTTAGTTGGAGGACTTAAATGTCTAAATTTTCTTGCTTAAGGAAAGGGCTTCATTCTAATTGCTTTTATTTAATTTGAGATGAATTCGACATTCTTTTAGGAAAGGATTTTAGTAAAATATATGGCAACCAAATAGATATTTATAAATAGGCAATTTAGTTGAAAAGTATTGCCTAAAAAGGCAATGAAAATAGTTTCGCATAAGTTTATTGTTTCGTCACTTGCAGTAGCTACCTTTTGAACCTATACTTCAGTCCCAACCAAGTCAAAACCAATACACAAGGTATTAATGCGCTGATACGTAGTGGATTGGAGAATGACGGCAGGTATGGGGTCAAAACCAAGCTTTCGAAGGGGTCAAGGCCTTTGTTTTACTATCCAAAGAAATGCCACATGCCTTATTTTCAGAAGAATGCTTTCGAAAGGTTTGGTATAGCTTTTCAAAGAAATTGTTTCCTCTTTATTTAAAGGTAGCTTTCGAACAAGTTTCCTTATTTTTAAATTATTGCTTTTGAAAGGTTAGTTTGGTCCCATTGAAACCATGTTGCTGCCTTTGTGCCTTTCGAATGGATTGAAGTCATCAATTAGTTCGAAAGATAGCTTTTGTAAGAAAGTAATAATCTACATCCCAATGTTTTCAAAAGGTCTCCAGTAGCCGCTTATACAAAAGGTTTCAAAGGCAATAGCTTCGAAAGGGGTTTCGAAGCTTTCCTTATAAATGTTTTACTTAAATGATTAATGCTTTCGAAGGGATGGTTTCGAAGCCATCAGTTTTCCCAAACTCTTTTATTTGAAGGTAATGGTTTCGAAAGTGGTACTTTTGTTTATACTCACTTTGACCTAAAAGGTATGTTTAAGATTAAATCCAATGGTTTCGAAAGGGGCACTTTCAAATGGTTTCGAAGCTATGCTTCTATGAGTAAATAAGTGATGCTTTAATACCTTTGAAAGGTATGTTTTGATGGTTTGGAAAGAGATGTTTTAAAGTGTTTCTATAAGCATACACTTAGTGTTTTGAAAGAATGTTTGAATGCTTTCGAAGGGGGTTTTCCAATGGCTTCGAAAGTAGAGGTCTAAGGGTTCGAAAACCATAATTTTCAAAAACAGAACCCAATCTCAATTTTTAAAGGAAAAACCCATCACTATAAAAGAGCCTTAAAATGGCTTTAATTTTGAAGTTTTTGAAGAAGCTTTCCTTGATAAAATAATAGGTTAAATGGATTAACCATGTATCATGTGAAAAATGATTTCAAGGATAATGAACCACAAATGTTGGTATTGATATGTTATTATGTTTGCTTCTTCGAAATACATTTTCACCGTGTAATGGACCCATAACTTTATTGTGGGCAGAAAGGGCGAAATAACTAGTTAGGTTGACCTAGTAGTGAATATAAAATTGAATTAACACCAGTACGAGTAGAATTGCATCCAGGAGGTTAGTTGGGTCAAAACATAGGATTCCCAAAGGCCGATTAAAGAAGTTGTCAGTTAAGACATGTTCATAGTAAACCCATGAAAAATATATTTGAAAAGAGTTATTGGTAGGGGCCAATAGGTTCATAGTGATCCCATGAAAACTATATCCGGATAAAGTTATTGACAGAAGTCAATAGGTTCTTAGTCAACCCATTAAAACTATGATATGAGAGAAGTTATTGCTGTTGCCAATATGTTCAGGGAGAATCCATGAATTAATGAATTTATTGGCAGGTGGCAATAAGTTCTTAGTGATCCCATGAAAACTGTGAGACCGGACAAATAGTCCATTAGCTTTAACAGGTTATTAGTCAGCCTATGAAAACTAATAGGTTAATAGTGACCTTAGAAACTATAACTAAGACAGATAGTCAAATGAATGGGGATGGGAAATCCAGAATAATTTACCTGTTTGCATATCATCATAATATTTTAAATTTCTATTTTTTAACAATTGTGGATGCATGAGCACGGTATATGCTTCTTATAATTTTGGGATAAGATACTAGTAAGGGGAAAAACCATTCCGCTAAGTGGTGTGGTCCCACTAGATATCTAAATGGTTTGAGATGGTAGGTTATTATTTATATTAGGCTTTATGTTTGACTCAAAGTTTATGTTTTTTCCCTTAAACTTTCGGGTGCTCAATTAATTTTGAGTTGTTTGAGAGTTGAGGTTTTCAGGATCTACTTAGACAAATAAGCTCTCGAAGACGTGCAGGAGGCAAACTAACTAGTAGGAGTTCTTTTCTATTTTGATTCCGCTGTGTTTTGGCGTAAAGGCAATGTTATTTAATTGCATATAAGTTTGTATGTATGTATGTATGTATATATATATATAGACACACACACACATACATACACATACACTCTGATCATCCAAGATGGCATCTTCATACGCCGCTCTTGGTGTATGTTGCAATAATTACAATTTCTATGAACGTGGTTCTCAAATATGAGATTATGTAACGAATTTGAAATGATTTAAAAATTGAATGTGAAAATTATTTAATGATTTTATAAATTTTCCAAATCCATGTGTTTTTGTTATATCAATATATCTAACATTATCATATTTGGTCGTCGAGGATTAATAACTATGGATTACTGCAGCATCCATATTAGTTTTGGGCCTCCAAATGAGGTATTTTACAAGAATAGACAAGTGCAAAATAGAAATGCAAAGCACAACACAGCAAGAATACAATCATACACAATGATGCAACATGGTGCATCACTAAGTATAACAACAGCAACACAAGTCGAGAACAAGTGCAGCAAGAGTGAAACCTGATAGGGAGATAGTGCACAAGTACAGCGGCTAAAATCACACACAAAGGTGCAGCCAGTCAAGTTCATGTGATTTTTTCCTATAACAACATAAAGTGCACAAGAATGGAAAGCAAAAGTCTATGCAAGTGAACCAGCAAAATTGTAACACCATACATTTTTATATAGTTAGAATTTAACGAATGACGATAAGCAATGAAAATAAATAATTTAGGATTTTCATAATATGGCTTCGGAACTTATACCATTGCGTCCAGGGCAATTTTCTAATACGTTTTCATATATGACTTGTCAAAATCTGAACCAATATGAAGAAGTTACAAATGAAACAAAAGCAAGAAAAAAAAGAAAAATATGCACACACACACGTTTATGGGCTGACCACAAGGTCGACCCAAATACCAAAAAGGTCAACCTCGCGGTCGACCGATGGCTATGGGTGGTCGACCGCCCGATCGACCCGCATAATGACTTAGACGAAGCCCCGTCCAGGTATGCATAGTGACAAATTTTCTTGTTTTTAAGCGATCTGAGCCGTACATTCTTCAATCCGATATCTCCAAATTGCCCTGTGATGTGGTGGCTCTAGATTTAATCCAAGAATCCAACGGCCCGAAATCCTCAAACTCCCCTTTAAATAGAACCCTGGCCTAGCTCTTTTCTCACAACGAGATTTTCTCCCAATGGGTTCTTGGCCTAAGGCTGAACCTAAATAGAAAATATTTCTTTGGGTCCTTGGCCAGAAGGCTGGACCCTAAAAGAAAATATTTCTTGGGATAGGATCTTCTAAAATTAAATATTATGCATCTTGAAAGGGGATCCAGAAGGACCATGGGGCCAGGGTGTGCATAGGCAAAGCTAAGGACATCAGGTGAGTGAATTTATTTATATACCTTTTAAGTTTAATATATATTATCATTAAATTCCCGTTTAGATAATTTTATTCAATAATTAATCCTATTAATTAAGTTATGCTGAACTATAAGGAATTTATAATTTATTTACAACATTAGTATTTATTTACATCTATTTCTATGTTTTGGATTTCTACGCAAGCATCGTTCTTCTTCTATTTTCTCCTCTTTCTTGCATATGGATTAGAATATATTAAACGTGAATATGGATTAAATAATTTAGAATTCTGAAATGAAAGAAATAAGATGTAAAGTAATAAAAGTTTCAGGAATGGAATTACTGTAATAAATTATGTTAAAATGGGAAAAGTTAATTAATCTAATAACTAGATTGGGAGTAACTAAAAGGATGATTGTTTGGTTTAGAAAATAGGATACATTTCTATAATTTAATATTTGAAAGACAACAATGAACGTAATTGCTGGAATAAAAGAAAGAAAAAAGAGAATTAGTGTAAAATAGAGAAACCACTATATTTTAAACTATTTCAAAATAGTAAAGACATATCTAGCAGGTATGGATTATTGTTTATAGTACTATTTAATAGTAAAATATGGAAATGGATTTTTAAATATAGTTTTTATAACGAACTAAATAAAGTAGAATTACTTCCTAGAATAGAAGATGGTGAAGCAAAGTATGACATGAATCAAGTAAAATAAGAATTTGAAGTTATAAACGATAATGAACCTAGATCTGCATTCACTGCGCGGACTATTTAAGAAGATAGTTATTATGATAAGTGAATTATATACTAAAAGAGAATTAAAAAGAATCCTATATCATGATAAAAGAAGATAGACTAGAACATGAAAAATACTTGTAATTATATATAGATTTTAAAAGAAATAATAGTAACAATTACAAGTATAATTATAGCATAAGTTGTGATTAAGTAAAAGAATAGAAAAGCTTATTTGGGAACTTAGAATAAATAAGCAATGATAGCAAAGATAAATAGTAAAAGCTTATTTTAGATTTCTATTAAATTAATAAGCAAATAGAACAAAAGATGCTTATTTAATAAACTTAAGACTTAAATTAGTTGATAAGCAAGAAGTGGCAATACCAATAGCATTCCCTATTAAATCAATGGTGGTCTCACAATAGTCAGAAGCAAGACGAGCGCAAGAATATGCTAATTAGGGTAAATAAATAGCCAACAAAATAAGAAAAGTAAATCAAAATGCAAATTAAAAGATTAGACTTAGGGTCTATTGGAAGAATTGAGATGCGTTTGGAGCAACCACAAGGATGAAGCACCTAACGAACCAGTTCATCACGGATTTTAGAAATGGACAAGCACGTCTAACTTACTATTTTGGGCTTTAAGAAAGTACAAAAACTTCAACGGAACGTGAGGATACTCTAAGTTGGCCCTTTGGGTAGGCCTAATGAAGCTGTAGCCCTGTAGGTAGGTCTGTAGGTGTTTCATCAAGAGAGTATGCCTTGACTTTATTTGCATTCTAGGCCTAACGAAGCAGACCTTTGTATGCAGTCATAAGGGCTTGGCGTTCAAAGTAGGGTAGTTGTACGTCCAGTAATTGCAAGAAAGTTCAAGTATAATCGCATGTGGATATCGGCCAGCATCAAGACCAAGTGCAATTAAGGAAAAGACTAGAGTTAAACCAACAAGCCAATGATTCTTTCACTATCGAGACATTGGATGGGGGCATCACGGTGACGACCCGAACCTGATATCCAATAAACGATATCAAATTCGTATCGCCGGAGCTTATAACAACATCAGATGAATATAAAACAGCGGAACATAATGAATATCATGCATACAACATAGGTACAACATCATAATATCCAATAATACATCATAGTATATAATACATACGCCACAACTCCAAATAACATCATAATAATACATCAATGATCATATATCCAAAAGTCTTCATAGGAATGTAAAGGTAACAATCTCCCAAAACCTAACTACCTGAGATCCAAAAAAACTTCTAGAATATCTCCAAAGCAAAAGCTCCAAAATACTGCTAACTCCAAAATATGAAAACCTGCTACTAGGCTGCCCGTGTAGAAATTATGGGCACCCAGAGTTTAGAAAAGAAACAATAAACTCCGGGTCAGTCATGGGACTGGTGTGAGTAAACAAAAACAGTTTCTTTAAATAAACTAGATTTATAAAGGAAAAATTCGTTATGATTTTTGGAAAATGAAACTACCATAAGACCTCCTGCCACACACACAATGCAATCGCACACTTGGAGGAGATTTCTTCTTATGATAGTCAAATATGCTTAATACGAGAAAATTTCTTTGATATTATTATTAGTGCATAGTGTAGAAAGCATTTCGAAAATAGAATATCAATCTTAGCCAGCATAGGTACCATTATATTATGCCTACTATAGCTGTCACCTGAGGTGGCAGGTTATACAAATTTAAATCGTAAAGGGTTCGTATTGTTTCTTTGGATTTTCCAACAAATGGTCAGGCTAAGGAACTTCCTACTGCCACATGGGTACGCCTCTGGCGGGACGTCCCGAGAACCTACCCGGCTCTCTGCCAACACAAGGCCGGGTTACCTCTGTAACTAGGTAACTACTACTCGAGTATTCCACTCCCCGGTCCTTTGGGACCTTTATCCGAGGGCCCTCTGTCACAAAGCAACAACCACACAGTAAATGAGATTGGAGCCACCACACAGGTAAATATCTGGGCTCCATACCATGACATTACCTTTTTCCAGAAGGAAATGACATACCCTAAAGGGCGCGACCCTCATAACCTTGCCGCATCTTTCCTGTTTCGACCATTTCCGGGTTGTGAGGTCCGATGAGGTCTCGTCCACAAAGCTATGCTTTACACGAAAGCTTTGCTTTGATCAAAAATGATCAACTAATGATCATCAACACACAGCAGCACTTAGCATGCCACACTACCAATTTGGGAATATATTGCTGATAACCTTCAACTACATAACCTCTGAGCTCGTACGTCTCAGAGAAGGGTGTTAAGCTAAGAGAATAAATTCTCCGCCACCAACAGAGATGTATTTGAAAAAAATCGGCTTTATATCTCAGAGTGTAGTGTCAGACACACGAGCATACAAGTCCGTTCCGGGTTCGAACAGAACCGAAGGCACTTCGTCCAATAAAGGAAGAAGCCCTTGCAATTCCGGGTATCCACAATCCCGATCGGATTTCCCATCACTTAGGGAATCTCTATACCAAAGCAACTCAGTGCGGAGACAATCGATAGGTTATCCTATCGTTTTCGCAAATACCCGGTCTTCAAATGTGATCCATTTCGACGTATCACTACTCGGAATGGGTTATATGACACAAAGGTTCTCCCCTGGTTAAACCGAATAGTGAGCGGTTAATTTAAAAATAATGTGGATGTCATTCACAACAATTCACCAGTTCGATGTGGGTTTCGGATAACAAACTGAAATCCGACTCCCTGTCGCATCGAAGTTTAAATGTCGTTTTACAGGCAAACAGGGTTTTCACATCAATACAGAGCAAATCACAGTCATAGTGCATCACACAGTATCACAATCACAACAGAAATCAATATAGTGCATAGCAATGGTTAATTATTTACAAATCAAAGTGAATGTGATTAAATAAATTAATCCATCTTCAGTTACGACTTAAATCCTTAATTACTTAGTTAATTATAATTATTAATTTAATCATCCTTGGTTGCTTTCCAAAACAATTTGTTATTTACCTAATTTAACATTTAAACATCTTCTTTAATTATTTCGAAACCAATTTATTACTATTACAAAAAGCTTAAAGGTTAATTAACCTAATGTTTATCTAAAATTATTTATTTACTTAAAGTATTAATTAGATTTTTAAAACGTTATTAAATATTTGTTAAATTAATTAAACTTGAAAAGTAAGTTCTTAACTCAAAACAATTAATTGTTAATACTATTTTACCATTTTATATAAATTTGGGTTATAAATTTACACTTAAACTTTTTATTTGCAGATTTGATTGGGCTTAGCCCATTTTCGAGACGAACAACCAGGTATTCCTTTCATTTGCTCGAGTTCTTCCTTCTTCCTCCCTTGTTCTTTTCTTCTTCATCTTTCGTTTTTTTTTAATGTTAAACTTTAAACTAGGTAACAAATTCATGCTTCAGACAACTCACTCGAACCCGAACACTTCATCAAAGAAGTCGACCCAGTTTGCTCGAATCACTACTCGAGAACGAGGACTTCGACATTGCTGATACCAATGCTTCGCCGTGCACGTGCACGGCGACGCAACCCTCCTCCGGCGATCCTCAACCACATCGGCAAATAGCAAAACCCTCGAACGTTCAAAATCCAACTCGATTCAACACAAAAAATTTCTGAATCAAAATCGAGTAGTTCATACGAAAATGCCCTTGACCCATCCAAACGCAATCACCTCGCCACCACCGCCTAAGCCACCAGAGTTGCCATAACTTCGGCCATGCCTCGTCAACATCTCATTCCACCATTTCCCAGACGTGTGTGTAGCTCGGTCAACACGTGACGATGAAACCACCACGTTTCCAAACCCCAGAAAAACCCAAGCTTAACCCTAATTTGAACTCGGCACCTCAATTTAAACAATAGAAAAAAAATTCAACAATTTTCCAGAACTCGACGATGATCAAACCTGCCTCAACCAAAATCTTAGCATTCAACGTTGATTCGATCAAGAGAAAATGATCAAAGTACCGATTTCGTTCAAATTCAAACTGTCCTTGAAATACTCAACTAAAAATCATAACTATTGTTTTAAAAATCTTATTTTCATAGGCGCATTCAAATTAAAAAATCAAATCAATGCTTTAAGATACTTGAATCAATTGAAAAATTCCATTTTTACTGTAATATTTAGGTTACAGAGTCAAAATTTTCATTTCAAGCTCAACACAAAATTTTAAACTGTGATGCAAGTTTAAAAAACTTATTTTTGTTTTAAAAATCCTAAGCTAAAGGGTTTATATGAAGTTTTATTTGATTTTTTTTCTTTTTTTTTCTTTCCTTCTTTCACTTTGCTCTGAAACCAAAAACAGGAAGAACGGGGTACTTAACTACACAGTGCAAATCTATAGATCCAGAACCAATAAATTAAAAATATACACAAAGTTATTCATAGGTCCATCCACAGATTTAAGATTTGAAAGTTGAATGTCTACTCACCTGAGACCAGAAATAACAAAGCTGTTTTAAATTTTTGAAACAGAGAGCTTTTAAATTAGAGGTTGCAGTTTTGATCTTTGTTTTCCTTCAGTAAATTGTTTTTTTTTTAACTTGATATAAAAAGGGATGTTTAAAATTTCCTTTCTTTGCTGTATTTTGCTTTTGAACAGACTAAATGTATATAGAGGTGTATACATATATATAAAGGGCTTGTACAGGGTAGGGGAGGTATTTACTGGTACAAAGTTTTCTTTTGTTCAGATATTTTTTCTTCTTGTTGACTAAGCCAAAATAAATTCGGCTGATATGATTTTTGTTTATGTGCTGAGGTTGAAAGCATTTAATGCATGTTCCCATCTTAGTTTACATATATATGTTGTTGATTTCTTTTATAAGTACAATTTTGTTTTTGTTTGTAGATATTTACCTTCTTGCATAAGCTTTGTTACCTGGTTTATATTTTAATTTACAATCTTATGTCTTATGTCTTGAATACTTACAGCATTGTTATGTTCCACTTGATTATTATAAGTACATTTTTTTTTACACAAAATTTTGTTTACATATAAATATACTTACAACAAGGTTTTGTATAACTACAACAAGTATGTTTACATTGGATTATTAAAAGTACTTTTTATTTTTCTTTTCTTTTATTGGAAAGGAAGTTCTATACTAATATATTGTTTGATCTTTTGATAAGTGTTGCTTTGTTTCATTTCTTATTTAAATACTTACTTCCTTAGTACATACTTTGTTCATTTTATTTTCTATTTGAAGTTTTACAATCAACATTTAATTTATCATTCATTTAAAAACTTAAACTATCAAACATTTATTTACTTCCATATACTTTATAATATTAATATTAACAATATTTTATTCTTCTTGAAATTTCACAATTTAAATTGAAAAGTTCAAATAAGTCGCTATATTTAATTTAACAAAATTCTGGGATGTTACAATATTCCCTCCTTAAGAAAATTTCGTCCTCGAAATTGAAAGAGAGAGAAAAGTAAACAAAGAATATACGAATTCAGAAAAATAAGGAAATGGCGTACCAATTTAGGCCGAGATATCCACTCTGCAATTGGGATATGATTTCTTCATGTTATCTTCAGTTTCCTAGGTACAGTCCTTTGGATCGCCACTCCATTGAACTTTGACCAATTTTACAACTTTATTTCGCAATCGCTTTTCATCACGATCAATAATCTTTATTGGTTCCCTTCTTATAGCCAAGTTAGGAGTGATTTCAAGATCCTGCTGAGCTGCCTCCTCAATAATACTATCTGGGTCGTGCACATACTTCCGAAGACTAGAAATATGGAATACATCATGCACGCCAGACAACCAGCTAGGCAACTGCACTCGATATGCTAACGGACCGATCCTTTCCAGAATAGGAAAATGACCAATATAACGCGGTGCTAGCTTTCCAGTTTTTCCAAATCTTAATACACCCCGCATTGGAGACACTTTCAAAAATACAGAATTTCCAACTTGAAATTCCAAATCTCTCCTTCGGCGGTCATAATAGCTTTTCTGGCGGCTCTGAGCAGTTAATAACTTCTTCCGTATAAAATCTACCTTTTCCGTGGCTTCTTTAATTATGTCCGGTCCAAGAATGAGTCTATCACTCGATTCGATCCAACATGCAGGTGATCGACACGGACGACCATATAAAGCTTCGAAAGGAGCCATTTCGATACTAGCCTGATAGCTGTTGTTATAGGAAAATTCGACCAGATGCAAATAGTCCTCCCAAGAACCACCAAAGTCAAGAATACAAGCGCGCAATAGGTCTTCTAAAATTCGATTAACCCTTTCTGTCTGCCCATCAGATTGTGGGTGATAAGCAGTGCTGAGGTTCAATTTGGTTCCCAAAGCGGCTTGGAATGCCTCCCAGAATCTACTAGTGAAGATCGGATCACGATCACTCACTATGTTGCTAGGAATACCGTGGAGACGAACAATTTCTTTTATATATAAATTAGCTAGACTTGCAGCCGTGCGGGTAGCTTTCACTGGCAAGAAGTGGGCTGTCTTAGTCAAACGGTCTACAATAACCCAAATTGCTTCATTGCCTTTTCGAGTACGAGGCAAACCATCGATGAAATCCATCGATACTTGGTCCCATTTCCACTTGGGTACCTCTAAAGGCTGAAGTAATCCCGCCACTTTCTTTTGATCGCTTTTGATTTGCTGACAAGTAGCACAGCGACTCACATAAATAGAGATATCTCTCTTCATCGTCTTCCACGAGAAAGTTCTTTTAATATCTCGATACATTTTATTGACACCTGGATGGATGCAAAGTTTGGACTTGTGGCATTCGTCCAATACTTCACGTTTCAACTCTGGAATGTCAGGGACACAAATTCTTCCTTTCAATCTTAAAACATTATTGTTGTCTATCTCAAAACTAGTATTTTCTCCACGACGCATTTTCTCATAAATTTGATGAAGAAACTCATCTTCTTTCTGTTGGTTGGAAATCCTTTCAAGAAGAGTATGAGTGATAACCAGATGAGCAAGAATAGCATGTTTCCTGCTTAAAGCGTCGGCAACTACATTGGCTTTTCCCGGTGTATACAGAATATCCAGGTCATAAGATGCCAGAAATTCTATCCAACGTTGTTGTCGCAGATTTAGATCCTTCTGGGTAAAGAGATATTTCAAGGATTTATGGTCGGTGAATAATTCAAATTTTTCACCTAGAAAAAGGGGGTTCATTAAGCATATTGTTTAAGTTAAGTAAATTACGTAAATCATTAAGAAAGCTGAAAAGATTCTTACCCAGAAGATAATGTCGCCATATCTTCAAAGCGAAGATAACAGCTAAGAGTTCCAAATCATGGGTGGGGTAATTTCTTTCATGAGGACGTAATTGTCTACTTGCATAGGCAATCACCTTCCCATTCTGCATTAATACTGCACCCAAACCATCACCGCAAGCATCGGTATAGACAGATAAACCTTGATTCCCGTTGATAATAGCGAGAACAGGAGCAGTGGTCAACCTCTTTTTCAACTCCTGAAAAGCTTCATCACATTTCGAAGTCCAATTGAATTTTACATATTTCATTGTTAGCTTCGTTAAAGGACTAGCTATCTTCAAAAAGTCTTGAACGAATTTCCGGTAATAGCCTGCTAAACCCAAAAAGCTTCGAACTTCCTTTGGTGTAGTGGGCTTTCTCCAATCAAGAATGGCAGAAATTTTGCTAGGATCAACCGAAATTCATTCTTCATTAACAATATGGCTGAGAAATTTGACTTCTCTGACCCAGAAGTGGCATTTGGAAAATTTTGCATATAGGATATTTCTCCTCAATATTTCCAAAACAATTCTAAGGTGTTCGGCATGCTCTTCTTCTGTCTTAGAATAGATCAAGATATCATCAATAAATACGAGCACAAATTTATTCAAAACTTCCCGAAACACCCGAGTCATAAGATCTACGAAGTATGCAGGAGCATTGGTTAGCCCAAAAGGCATGACTATCGTAGAACATATTGGGACCCCTGAAAGCAGTTAAATGTACACAATCTTCGGCGATTCGCAGTTGATGGAATCCCTGGGCTAGATCCATCTTTGAAAAGAAACGAGCGCCACATAATTGATCAAATAGATCATCAATTCTAGGTAGTGGAAATTTATTCTTGAGAGTCTGCTTATTGAGATCGTGGTAATCTACACACAACCTCAAAGATCCATCCGATTTAGCGACGAACACAACGGCTGAGCCCCATTCAGAAACACTGGGTCGAATCAATCCTTTTGCTTGTAGATCCCTGGTCTGCTCGACTAATTCAACCTTTTCCCTGGGCGCCATCCTGCGACTAGCGTGAACTAAAGGACGAGCATTAGGTACAAGGTTGATTCTGAATTCTATGTCTCGATGTGGAGGTAGAGATTTCACTTCTCCGAACACGTCCGGAAAATCTCTAACTATTGGAATGGACTCCAAACTGGGTTCGGGATAACCCAAGTTATACATCAACCCTTCCCTTTTAGGACTAGGGTCCTCACAAGAAATTTCGATGAAATCTCCAAATTCGGTTTTAATAGAAATCAATCGATTGGTGCAATCCAATATGGCTTCATATTTCGCTAGCCAATCCATTCCGAGTAGAACTTCAAACTCGTTAAAATCAAGAACGAAGAGACTAGTAGGGAATTGATAACAAGAGTATGAGATAGGAACATCTCTACAACGAAGACAAAGGTTCGCGGGACCTCCAACTGGATTCTTTACGCATATGGGCTCATCCACAAAATCAGGTTCAAGATTTAATTTATTAATAGCTTGCTGAGAGATAAAACTATGTGTAGCACCCGTGTCAAATAGAACTCTAACAATGTTATCATAAATGGTAAGATTACCTTCCAGAACTCGCTTTCCTTTCTCTGCCTTGGAAGATGCAGGTTGGTCTTTCACGGCATACACTTTTGCTGTTTGAGCTTGCTTCATGGTTGGACAATCCTTAACTTCATGCCCCACTTTCTGACAGTAATAGCACTTCCTAGGATTTGCTTGAGCGGATTGGTCTCTCTTGGGCTTCTTGCAGCTATTTGAGCAGTGGCCTTTTTCCGAGCAATTATAACAAATAACATTCTCAGCTGTACTACCCTGGATGTTCTTCTTTTTATCCTTGCTTTGCCATGGTTTCTTCCCTCCAAATTTCCGTTTCTTTCAATTTGGATTGCCCGAACTTCCTTTCTCTGCTGGGGCTTCTTGCGTATCAAGTGTGGCATATCGGTACCCCATATCAACTAAATCTGAGAAAGACTCCTTAACATGGGCCGTCATTCTTTCGTGAAATTTCTTATTCATCCTGTGAATGAATTGTTCATTCTTATTTAAAGGCGTATTCACCAATTCGGGACCAAAACGAGATAACTCATTAAATTTGTTCAGATATTCCTCGAATGATAAACTTTCCTGCTTCAGGTCCATAAATTCCTGGTACATCCGAGAAAGTCCAGCTGATGGCAAATATCGCTTCTCAAACACATCTTTGAATTTCTCCCAAGAAAACTCATCTTCTGGCCCATCTACCGTGATTGTCTCCCACCAAGCTGAGGCTTCATCCTGAAGTTGCCAAGAAGCTATGAGTCGCTTCTGATCGTCTTGCAATTTCAGCCCTTTGAAGATTTTCTCACATGATCTTATCCATGCTTGAGCCTCAATAATTGACTCCTTGCCGGTGAATGGCTTACCACCAAGCTTTGCGAATTTCTCGTATAAATCAGCCAAGTCCGGCTGATGCTGGATAGGTACTGCTGTTACCGCTGCTGGGGGAACTTGATTAGGTACTGTGGCACTTCCTTGACCCCTAATTCTTCCTCTGCGCCTGCTCATTCTTACTATCTGAAATTAGTAAGAAAATAGATTTAGATAAACAGACGAAATATCTTAAGGAATATCAGCGGTACAAAGAAATAGACTAATAAAATTTGGAGTTTCAGTCTTGGTTATACTCATTCTAGGGTATACTTCACCCCATCTCTAATGAGCCATCTGATGTGTTATACTCCGTAGCTAAAGTTCTCACTCAACCTTCAGCTCTGATACCACTTGTGACGACCCGAACCCGATATCCAATAAACGATATCAAATTCGTATCGCCGGAGCTTATAACAACATCAGATGAATAAAAAACAGCGGAACATAATGAATATCATGCATACAACATAGGTACAACATCATAATATCCAATAATACATCAGAGTATATAATACATACACCACAACTCCAAATAACATCATAATAATACATCAATGATCATATATCCAAAAGTCTTCATAGGAATGTAAAGGTAACAATCTCCCAAAACCTAACTACCTGAGATCCAAAAAAACTTCTAGAATATGTCCAAAGCAAAAGCTCTAAAATACTGCTAACTCCAAAATATAAAAACCTGCTACTAGGCTGCCCTTGTAGAAATTATGGGCATCCAGAGTTTAGAAAAGAAACAATAAACTCCGGGTCAGTCATGGGACTGGTGTGAGTAAACAAAAACAGTTGCTTTAAATAAACTAGATTTATAAAGGAAAAATTCGTTATGCTTTTTGGAAAATGAAACTACCATAAGACCTCCTGCCACACACACAATGCAATCGCACACTTGGAGGAGATTTCTTCTTATGATAGTCAAATATGCTTAATACAAGAAAATTTCTTTGATATTATTATTAGTGCATAGTGTAGAAAGCATTTCGAAAATAGAATATCAATCTTAGCCAGCATAGGTACCATTATATTATGCCTACTATAGCTGTCACCTAAGGTGGAAGGTTATACAAATTTAAATCGTAAAGGGTTCGTATTGTTTCTTTGGATTTTCCAACAAATGGTCAGGCTAAGGAACTTCCTACTGCCACATGGGTACGCCTCTGGAGGGACATCCCGAGAACCTACCCGGCTCTCTGCCAACACAAGGCCGGGTTACCTCTGTAACTAGGTAACTACTACTCGAGTATGCCACTCCCCGGTCCTTTGGGACCTTTATTCGAGGGCCCTCTGTCACAAAGCAACAACCACACAGTAAATGAGATTGGAGCCACCACACAGGTAAATATCTGGGCTCCATACCATGACATTACCTTTTTCCAGAAGGAAATGACATACCCTAAAGGGCGCGACCCTCATAAGCTTGCCGCATCTTTCCTGTTTCGACCATTTCCGGGTTGTGAGGTCCGATGAGGTCTCGTCCACAAAGCTATGCTTTACACGAAAGCTTTGCTTTGATCAAAAATGATTAACTAATGATCATCAACACACAACAGCACTTAGCATGCCACGCTACCAATTTGGGAATATATTGCTGATAACCTTCAACTACATAACCTCTGAGCTCGTACGTCTCAGAGAAGGGTGTTAAGCTAAGAGAATAAATTCTCCGCCACCAACAGAGATGTATTTGAAAAAAATCGGCTTTATATCTCAGAGTGTAGTGTCAGACACACGAGCATACAAGTCTGTTCCGGGTTCGAACAGAACCGAAGGCACTTCGTCCAATAAAGGAAGAAGCCCTTGCAGTTCCGGGTATCCACAATCCCGATCGGATTTCCCATCACTTAGGGAATCTTTATACCAGAGCAACTCAGTGCAGAGACAATCGATAGGTTATCCTATCGTTTTCGCAAATACCCGGTCTTCAAATGTGATCCATTTCGACGTATCACTACTCGGAATGGGTTATATGACACAAAGGTCCTCCCCCGGTTAAACCGAATAGTGAGCGGTTAATTTAAAAATAATGTGGATGTCATTCACAACAATTCACCAGTTCGATGTGGGTTTCGGATAACAAACTGAAATCCGACTCCCTGTCGCATCGAAGTTTAAATGCCGTTTTACAGGCAAACAAGGTTTTCACATCAATACAGAGCAAATCACAGTCATAGTGCATCACACAGTATCACAATCACAACAGAAATCAATATAGTGCATAGCAATGGTTAATTATTTACAAATCAAAGTGAATGTGATTAAATAAATTAATCCATCTTCAGTTACGACTTAAATCCTTAATTACTTAGTTAATTATAATTATTAATTTAATCATCCTTGGTTGCTTTCCAAAACAATTTGTTATTTACCTAATTTAACATTTAAACATCTTCTTTAATTATTTCGAAACCAATTTATTACTATTACAAAAAGCTTAAAGGTTAATTAACCTAATGTTTATCTTAAATTATTTATTTACTTAAAGTATTAATTAGATTTTTAAAACGTTATTAAATATTTGTTAAATTAATTAAACTTGAAAAGTAAGTTCTTAACTCAAAACAATTAATTGTTAATACTATTTTACCATTTTATATAAATTTGGGTTATAAATTTACACTTAAACTTTTTATTTGCAGATTTGATTGGGCTTAGCCCATTTTCGAGACGAACAACCAGGTATTCCTTTCATTTGCTCGAGTTCTTCCTTCTTCCTCCCTCGTTCTTTTCTTCTTCATCTTTCGTTTTTTTTAATGTTAAACTTTAAACTAGGTAACAAATTCACGCTTCAGACAACTCACTCGAACCCGAACACTTCATCAAAGAAATCGATCCAGTTTGCTCGAATCACTACTCGAGAACGAGGACTTCGACATTGCTGATACCAATGCTTCGGCGTGCACGTGCACGGCGACGCAACCCTCCTCCGGCGATCCTCAACCACATCGGCAAATAGCAAAACCCTCGAACGTTCAAAATCCAACTCGATTCAACACAAAAAATTTCTGAATCAAAATCGAGCAGTTCATACGAAAATGCCCTTGACCCATCCAAACGCAATCACCTCGCCACCACCGCCTAAGCCACCAGAGTTGCCATAACTTCGGCCACGCCTCGTCAACATCTCATTCCACCATTTCCCAGACACGTGTGTAGCTCGGTCAACACGTGACGATGAAACCACCACGTTTCCAGACCCCAGAAAAACCCAAGCTTAACCCTAATTTGAACTCGGCACCTCAATTTAAACAATAGAAAAAAATTTCAACAATTTTCCAGAACTCGACGATGATCAAACCTGCCTCCACCAAAATCTTAGCATTCAACGTTGATTCGATCAAGAGAAAATGATCAAAGTACCGATTTCGTTCAAATTCAAACTGTCCTAGAAATACTCAACTAAAAATCATAACTATTGTTTTAAAAATCTTATTTTCATAGGCGCATTCAAATTAAAAAATCAAATCAATGCTTTAAGATACTTGAATCAATTGAAAAATTCCATTTTTACTGTAATATTTAGGTTACAGAGTCAAAATTTTCATTTCAAGCTCAACACAAAATTTTAAACTGTGATGCAAGTTTAAAAAACTTATTTTTGTTTTAAAAATCCTAAGCTAAAGGGTTTATATGAAGTTTTATTTGATTTTTTATCTTTTTTTTTCTTTCCTTCTTTCACTTTGCTCTGAAACCAAAAACAGGAAGAACGGGCTACTTAGCTACACAGTGTAAATCTATAGATCCAGAACCAATAAAGTAAAAATATACACAAAGTTATTCATAGGTCACAGATTTAAGATTTGAAAGTTGAATGTCTACTCACCTGAGACCAGAAATAACAAAGCTATTTTAAAATTTTGAAACAGAGAGCTTTTAAATTAGAGGTTGCAGTTTTGATCTTTGTTTTCCTTCAGTAAATTGTTTTTTTTTTAAACTTGATATAAAAAGGGATGTTTAAAATTTCCTTTCTTTGCTGTATTTTGCTTTTGAACAGACTAAATGTATATAGAGGTGTATACATATATATAAAGGGCTTGTACAGGGTAGGGGAGGTATTTACTGGTACAAAGTTTTCTTTTGTTCATATATTTTTTCTTCTTGTTGACTAAGCCAAAATAAATTCGGCTGATATGATTTTTGTTTATGTGCTGAGGTTGAAAGCATTTAATGCATGTTCCCATCTTAGTTTACATATATATGTTGTTGATTTCTTTTATAAGTACAATTTTGTTTTTGTTTGTAGATATTTACCTTCTTGCATAAGCTTTGTTACCTGGTTTATATTTTAATTTACAATCTTATGTCTTATGTCTTGAATACTTACAGCATTGTTATGTTCCACTTGATTATTATAAGTACATTTTTTTTTACACAAAATTTTGTTTACATATAAATATACTTACAACAAGGTTTTGTATACCTACAACAAGTATGTTTACATTGGATTATTAAAAGTACTTTTTATTTTTCTTTTCTTTTATTGGAAAGGAAGTTCTATACTAATATATTGTTTGATCTTTTGATAAGTGTTGCTTTGTTTCATTTCTTATTTAAATACTTACTTCCTTAGTACATACTTTGTTCGTTTTATTTTCTATTTGAAGTTTTACAATCAACATTTAATTTATCATTCAATTAAAAACTTAAACTATCAAACATTTATTTACTTCCATATACTTTATAATATTAATATTAACAATATTTTATTCTTCTTGAAATTTCACAATTTAAATTTAAAAGTTCAAATAAGTCGCTATATTTAATTTAACAAAATTCTGGGATGTTACAATCACCAATTGGATGTTAGATTTTTTTGCAGTAGGGCACATCCACTTAACTCTTTAGAGGTCTTTCGATTTAGTTGAGGGGTGACTGCATAGGGCCATAGCCATGACGAGAAAAGAGATAGACCAACTAGAATATCTATATTGTAGGCCTAACGAAGCAGTCCTTTATAGATATAAAAAATATCTAACTGAAATTCATACAAGGTAGACCTTGTTGGCGGGATTCATATAGTAGACAGAACGATTACATAGTCCTCAATGTACGCATTGAGTTGTGTATTATGGACGTCCGTGCACTGACCTAGACTAGTGCGGACGCGATTTATGTTTTCACAGTAAGTAGTGGAGCATCTATATTGTAGGCCTTACGAAGAAGTCCTTTGCAGATGTAGCTACAGAACGCTCACGGAGCAAGACGATGGAGTATGTGTATTGTAGGCCTTACGAAGTAGTCCTTTACAGATATAGCTACGGAGTAAGACGATGGAGCATCTGTATTATAGCCCTTATGAAGTAGTTCTTTAAAGATGTAGTTTCGAAACGCTCTCGAAGTAAGACGATGGAGCCCTTTTCGAGGAGGATACAGAAGGTACCATAGGTGGTACCTAGGACCAATATGGTCATTGGGCATATAGGTACTTGTATTTATATATTAGTTATTAGGTTTTAATCTACTATGGAGTGGATGGGCACGGTTCACGAATAGAGGCTAGAGTATTATACCAAATGGACCTAATATAAGAGTAAATGGAAATAAAACAATATATGTAGAATTATGCCTAGAAATATATAATTTATTCATTCTCCAGAACTTTTGTTCTGACCACTTTCTCATAACATCCTACAGGTTAGGTAGATGGTAGAGACTTCTCAACTTTATGACACTTTCTTAGAAAGTGTTATTATTTGGGTGAGTATTTACTTACTGTTATATTTTAGTCAATCCCATTGTGAGATAGATTATTGAGCTCTGATATATTTGTCTCCGCCTATTTGCAGAATACTAGATACCTAACTCGGGCTTCAATGGGCTTGGGTTCTAGCATTTTTTGCGAAAAATCCAGACCATTGGAATTCGGGTTGTTATAGAGCCTATTTTAAGATTCCTAAGTAGGTAGTGAGTAAACGTATTTTTATTTTTGTACAAAGCATAAATATATATTGTAATAAAATCCAAATAGTCCTCAACCATAGATTTTGACATTTGGAAAGTTTTTAGAAGTATATTTGTGCATAGTTTGCTAGTTGGGTTTTGGATGACCTAAGTATGTGGAGCCCTATGTTATTACCGATTTATAGCATACAAATAAGCCATGTTTTAAGAGAAAATTTGTATCTATATGTTTTAGGAAGTATGGAAGTTCTTCAGGATAGTAGGGAGAGTTTTTATTTCGGGAAGAACAAGTGGTTTTAGTATGAAGAAAATCCACTTTATGTCTAACCCAATGAAAATAAAAATTTTGAATTAAAAAAGTCGAAAAATATAATTGTTATTTGAGGAAGTAAATATTGGGTTTTAAAAAGTAAGTGGTATGAAATTTAAATTGGTTTTTATATGACGTAAATTTTGTTAAAAGTGAAATTCTTTTTGAAGAATTAAATAGCATGAATAGCTCGCTAGTTTCATTGTAGCAAACAATGATTTTAAATATAAAAATCTAGAGTGTGTAAGTATCGAAAACATAGGTTACAACATTTAATAAATGTCTTTAGTAAAAATAAAGGAAGCATAGACCATGACACTATTTTTATAGTAGGTGAATCCAAAAGTAAATGTTTTTACATAGCATACGAGATTTATTAATATTTATTTTAGTTGAATCGATATATAAGTACTTTTGGGTTGTTGTAACGGTGTTTTACGCAACATACGTTTTGATCCAAATGAGTTTTGGAGATAATTTCTAAAGTAGTTTGTATGTACACTTATTATTTAAATAAGCACATGAAAATATTTTCTAGTTATAAAGAAGTTTTAAAAATAAGTGTACAATAAATTAATGAATTTAGTATGAAATATCTTATGTAAGTAAATATAGAGTAAACATACCTTAATCTATTGGAATGAAATGAATAATGATAATAAAGATATTTTGCAACTATAAGGAAGTGAAAGAGATGTACAAGGTATGGAAAGCACTATATTTTGTATGGCCTATTTCGATAAATTATAAATAAATTCCTTTAAATTTCACATATACATGAAATCCTCCTTTAAGTGATTCATAGAAGGTTTTAGCGTTAATGGCTCCTCATAAAAGAAAGTAATTCCAATAAATTAAGGTATAAAACCATTAAGTGTAGTAACTTAGTAAATCCTTTAAGGTTAAGTAATTGAAAGAGTAGAAAAGTTAAGAGATTTTTGATAAAATTTGTAACAACCCGGAAATTTTCGAACCCGAAAACTCCAGATAGTTATGAAAAGAAGAAAGGGATAGAAGAAGAGAAGAAGAAAAAAAAACAACATCAGAATCTCACATCGCAGCGGAATAAAATATAATATATAGAATACAGTTTTAAATACAAGAAATCGGTACTGTATACATATACATACATACCATCATCAGAGTACATCAATCAGTCATACATATCCATACACAGCGGAGATAATAGGCAAACACGTAAATACGCTCTGTCATCAGCTCGTCTCCTGAGCTCCAGCATATATAACCTGAACCTGTTTAACTCGGTCTGACCCGAGCATCATATAAAACAACACCCGAGTCAGTCTGGAAAACCAGCGTGAGAAAATCACACTCAATTGGATTATTAAAGTTTCAAAAATCCTTTGAAAACAAAAGCATCTCGTAAGACCACGCCACAAATAAATATGTCGGGTTTTTACCTTACGATAGCTAAAACACTTTTTATTAAAGTTCTCTGATATTATCATAGTGTCTATAGAAAGTAAATAGAATCTAGCTGAAATGCTTGCATCTCACGTTCCAGCAATAGTTGGGCACAATCAAAACCGTACAGGCGCTTATTGGAGTTTGGATCCCATACAATGGCAGGGCTACTGGGGTACCGCCCTTCACAGTACCTGGTCTAGATCAGAGTACCGAGGATTACTCCCTTCATCCCCTGCAACACAAGGCCGGAACCATTCCTTACTGAACAGTCCCAAACAAGATAAACCCCGTGATTGGCGCGACCAACCACCCACTAAGCCGAAATAAAAAGGGACATCTAGACAGGGGAAATATCTTGTCCTGCTTGGGCATGACCCACCTAACCTTGCTGCACCTCCCCTGTTTTAGCCATTCCCGGTTGATGAGGCTTGAGGTTTAACGTTACCTTTCAAGAACGCGTCACTTAGAATGCTCATCGTCCGCCTGACGATGTTTTGAAAGCATTCAATCCATACAAGTTGCCCTGGGTCTGGACAAACCGAATCACCATCTTCAACTCTTTACAGTCTTCATTCGTAATCGTTCAAACCGGATCGAAGTGGTTTTCGGATAATTAAATCCGATCCCGGACTCTTCGAAACGATTAGCGCATTGTCCAATATCGATAGTCGGTTATTTAACTATCAATTAATCACACATAAGCAACCATCAAATAATTCCTACAAATTATTTATTTCAATTATCATACAGATAATATTCCCATTTAACCACTCGAAATAGATTTTCAAAATCCTTTATTTCCATGAAATCACTTAGTTGATTTCTTATATCACTCACAATTGATTTACCCTTTGGAAATATCATTTATTTCTCATTCATTTTCAAAAATCAATTTACACTTTCCTTATAATTTCTCAAATTCACTTTCTCCGCTTAATAAGATTTCTCCTAAATCTTATCTCATTTAAATTTAATTTGCTTACCATCACAAGAGGATTTTAATTGGATTTTAAAAACATTTTGAAAACATATAGATTTATAAAATAAGAAGTAATATTAAATAACTGGTTTTAGAAAACTTAGAGTTTATAATAAACAATAGCTAAACCTACAAATTAATTAATTCGAAAATATTTTACTTTCAAATAATAGTTTATAAAAAGATTTATGTAGTATAGTAATTTAAAATATTCCTTTTAAAATAAATTATAATTTTGGAAAATCCAATATCCATTTATAAAGGCCTCTTGTCCACATTCACCTTTTTAAATATCCTGCTATTTTCATTCAACCAATTTCATATCTCATTTATAAATTCCATTCATGAATTTATAAAATCTCCTTGGATTTCATTTATTGTAAGATAGTTTGATTTAAAAATCTCATCTTTATAATTTATTTCTTTCTATAAAGTTCCATATTTTCCTATTTAATAAGTTCCATTCATAATTAAATAAAATCTCCTTTTGACTCTTAATAGAATTTCTTATTCATAATTCTTAATAGAATCTTCTTTATTTCTTAATAAATTTTCTTTTCTTTTCTTATTAATATTTCTTTTTATTTCCTTAATAGACCTCCATTTCCATTCCTTAATATAATTCCATTTTCTTTAATTCCTTATCTATTACAATATTCCTCCAAGTATAATTTATAATTTAAATTTTTCCAAACTCAACTTTATCACATTAAAGTTTAATTTAAGTAGAAAATATACTTTTATTTTCTTTTCTTCATTCTCACTTTAAGTAGATTCAAATTTCAAATAAATATTTTCTATTTGAATTTTATTTAACTTCTTCAAATTAATTTATCAACGATAATAGAAATTTCAAATTTTCAACTTCTCTGTGATTCAACAGTTGATAAATTCAATCATCTAGAAAACCACTCAAATCAATATATCATCCTGTCACAGAACATCATATATATAAATAAAATAAATAGTTTTGAGGAATCCTGTTGGATCCCTCCAACCTGTTTTCCCTGCATCCACAGAAGTTAGCACAATAAAATAACAATTTCACTTCAATGTGAAATATTGTAGTATATGGGATTAATATTCTAACATCTACTTATTTAATTATTCACTACTTCAACCATCATTCAAGCAATTCAACAATTAAATATAAATTCAACAATTCAAATTTTAAACTTAACTGAGTGAGATTAACTCACCTTTCATTTAGTTGTTGCAATCCAATTCCATCTCGACCATTACCTCCCCATTTTGACCTTTAATAAATATTTATACAATTTATTAATATTTGCACTATCGGATATTAATCTACCATTAAAATGATGATTTTACTATCCTAGTTTACACTTTGTTTCCACTTATTAATTTTACAATCAGGATGTATATACTGATTAACATTGAACATATTCTACATCCAAACAGTGAGTTAAAATATTCAAACGTATTGTTATATTTTTTTTTTTGATCTTTACATATATGTATAAATTTAAAACACCCTTGTTTTGTACCAAGCTGTAAATCAAAGTCATATATATATTTTTATTTTACCTCATCTGAATACCTATATGTACATATATTTGTTAACTTACTATTGTGAATCAACATTAAAAAAAACAGAAATACCTTACTGCAATGTACAAACTGATCTTGGCTACAGACCCTTGCCCTACTCGAGCTTGCAAATGACATCACGGTCATGAAATGATGGCTACGATCGAAGCAAATCCCACCACAAACTCGACCTAACCACCACTACCTCTGAAACTCCTCGACGCGCCTCCACACCCAAATCAAACTCGAGCCTACGCACTCGCCAAAATCACCAACCCTAACCCACGAATACGCTCTCATACCGCTTGATTCTGATGCAAACCCCAGTCGCATCCCATCGACACCCTTCCTCCAACCTCTGCTCGTCCACGCTCCCCATCGAAACCAGTCGCGCACGAACGAGTACCCAGGCTCCTCCGATAGCCTGATTTGAACAACCCTAAAGGTGACGAAATCTCCCCATAATCACGTGCCCAAGGTCGAGTAACCACGATTGATGACATCACCAAATTGAGTTCGAACTCACCCTCACTCGAATCGAACGATTCGATTCCTGAAGCAAGAAACGGGTTCGATGTTGTTCACCATTTTTTTTATAGGCGACGATCGATCTGTAGCAGGGAGAAGGGGAGAAATTACGCGAGGCTAGATATGCCAAATTTAATTTATTTAGGTGAGGGGATTTCGGCCATGGTTTGTATATTTTTCTCATCACCGATTGATTATTGAAAGAGAAGGAGGGGCTGGGTTTTTAAAATAAAGGCATTAGCTTCCTAGAGAAGACGAGGGTAGCGTGCTTGAAACGAGTAAAAGATGGCATATAAGAATAGTTTGACTGAATAAATTATTATTAAATTTTTTTTTTCAGCTCGTTATTATCGTACACTCACACACTAACTCCAATCAATACCAAATTTGAAATCCAGTAATAATTTGATATTACGGACCCAATGGAACTGGTTTCGTTGAATTCCGAGACTGTGCCTCGAAAGGCTACTTCCAACTGTCTATTTAAACAATGTAAATTTAAAATTTAACAAACGACAGTTAAATTCAATTTTAACCCATCTATTATTTCCAGTATTATTAATATAAATTTTATAAGCCGTTAAAATATTTCTAACAAGCTTACAATTCCAAATTTAAATAATTTACCCAATTGTCAATTGTTAATTAATTTATTCAATTAATTGTTATATCTAAATTCTGAGTTCTTTTTATTAAATCAAACCAACTTTTCATATTGAAAACAAATTATATTTCAAATTAATTACTTAAGTTCATTTTAAATATCACAAATTAACTGTTGAAAAAGCCGGGTCGTTACAAAATTATTGTTCTTATCTACTCTAGTTTTAGTAAATATGAAAATATATGGAAAAAAGTAGGATATTTTGAAAACATGTGAGAACATTTTTTCAAGTCAAAAAGAGAAAAAATGTTTTAAGAACAAGAAAGACATGCTTTAAAGAAAGATGGTTTGGTGAAAATGTAAATAAGTTTTTGAAAAGATAAAATTTTAAGTATCCGAGTTCCATTGAATTTAACAGAAAACTTCAAAATAACATTTTCAAAGGCAAGAATTTTGGGATTTGCTGTTTCATTAATTTAGGAGTTTTAATGTTTGAAGAAAAATGATAAACACCAAACCAAATCAGATTTTTAAATATGGAGTAGATAAGAATCATTTCCAAGGTATAACGGAAAAAGCGTAAGTCTATAGTAGTAATTACTCCTAATAGTAATAATGAAAGTTCCCATAAGGTTGGGGGGAAATGAAAGGTAAAGAGAAAATTTCCCCAAGCTTTTTTTTGAAACTGGGTAAACCGCCTCATTAAAAACCCTACTAGCTGTCAACGTGATAACTATTAAGGGAAAATGAGTGTGGTGCTTTATTGATAACGCATCAATAAAAATACACACAATGTAGATGTACAATGAAGGTAATCCAACACCAAAAACAAAACCATCCATAGAAAAATACACATCGGATAAAAGCACAAACCCGTTACAAACAGAAACACACATGTGGAAGATGCCAAACAAGGAAAAACAAAAACCAACACCGGTTGAAAAGAAGAAAAAAATTGGCTCAAAGCTTTACGGGTATCCATTAAGTCAATTCCCCATCTTTCTAAAATATCCTCATTTTCTCTAGATCTCTTCATCTTCCTCCTACGTTTTGTCATCGAGAATTTAATGTCTAATTCTAAAAAATTCCATCTCCAAAGCTTGTCAGTCTCTTTACCTTCATGGATTCTAGTGTTTCGCGCCAGCCGGATATGGTAGATAATCGCGATGAAGCTACAAAAAGAAAGATCTTTGATCCGGTTCGCCACTTTAAACGATTCGTATAGAGCAGCAACTTCTTCGTCGATCAGCATCGAGCCATTCAGATTCATGCCAAGCTTCATTTTGCTTCGAGTCCAGAGATAACCCGAATACGAACATTGGAAAAACAGGTGATTCTATCTTCTGATTCACATTTGCATAGTACATATATAGGATCTATAGAGTATCCCCATTCAATCTATTTGTCTTTGGTAGTCATTCTATTTAACATTGCTTTGTACGCGCATAGAACCATTTTAGGGCTGTTGCAGTAGTTCCATATTACTTTAGACCAATTTGCAGGATGAAAATGATTTCTAGCACAATTCCACGCAGAGTAGAAAGTAAATCCATTAGGATTATTGTTCCAGCTCCAAAAATCTGAGTCATACTTAGTAGACAGTTCCACTTCCTTGATTTTATTGATTTGTCTAGTGAAATGGATAATATATGGATTAAGAATGTTATCTTGTATAATATTGCTAACCTTAAAATTGTCTCCACCATTCAGGCCAAGGGCATCCCACCCTAGGATATTGACCTATAATTCATTGTTAATCCAAGGGTCGTACCATAGAAGTGTATTTTGCCCATCAACTCTATTTCTATGTATGTGTTGTAGACCTTTCTGCCTGTGTTTAAGAATAGATTTCTAGGTACATGAACTATTATTATCAATTTCCATAGTCCAGAAGTGTTTATCTTTACAGTATATTTTGCACATCCATCTAGACCATAGATTATTGTTGTTAATATAATGCCACAACAACTTAAGAGTAGTAGCAGTTCTAATGTCTATAAAGTTTCTCAGTCCCACCCCTCCTTCAAGTTTAGGTCTACATAAGATATCCCAAGCTATTTTATGAGTTCGGCCTCCCCAAATAAAATTTGCACATATCTTATTGATTTTATCAATTGTTGGAATAGGCAGTTGGTATGTCATCATCCAGTATAAAACCATAGGAGTAATAACTGAGTGTATGAGCTCAATCTTACCTGCTAGAGAGTAGCCTACAGTCCCACCCATCCATTCTGAGCTGAATCTTATCAAGAAGATAACCACAATCAGTGTAGTGAAGATAATTATAGGACAGAGGAACTCCCAAATATTTAATACGCAATGATCCTTCTCTCATATCCAAAATATTGAGCAAAACATTTCTATTTATCACACCTCTGCTGAAATAGGCTTTAGACTTCAGATTATTAATATTAAGACCAGCCAAATCTTTAAACTCTGCATCATATCTTTGATAGTTCTAGCACATTTATGCTTAGCTTTAGAAAAAATCATGAGATCATCTGCATATATAAGATGAGTGACATTTGGATCTTGGTTGTAAATAGGCTGAAAATTATTTGTCTTGTGAGCTTTTTACATCATCAGTGAAAGAAACTCCATAGCAACACAAAAGAGATAAGGGGAGAGAGGATCTCCCTGTCTCAACCCTCTATTGCTAGAAATAAATCCCTTAGTACTACCATTAACAAGGATAGAATAAGTGGGGGATGAGATACATTTTCTTATAAGTTTGACCAGATTATTTGGGAAGCCCATCATATTCAACATGTAGCATACAAACTCCCTATTAATCATGTCATAAGCCTTTTGAAGGTCTATCTTAAGACACATTTTATCGCTGCCTTTTCTATTGAATTGTCTAATTTGTTCATGTGCAAGCAGGATATTTTCAGCAATATATCTTCCTGGAATAAATGGTGACTGGTTCTCTGATATAAGATGAGGTAAATATGGTTTGATTCTATTGCAAGTAACTTTAGAAATGATTTTGTATAAGACATTACAGCATGCAATAGGCCTGTAATCAGAGATACAATTTGGTTGTTTGGTTTTAGGCACTAGTGTGATAAAAGTGTGATTTAAGCCTTTTTTAATTCTACCAGTATTAAATACTTCTTGAATCAAGTTCAGAATGTCAAATTTCAACTCATCCCAGTGAATTTTATAAAATTTTGCAGTGAACCCATCAGGACCCGGGCTCTTGTCATCAGGAATAGAGAATACAGCTTTCTGAACCTCCTCAAGTTTGATACCAGAAGTAAGTTTAGTTCCGCCTCTATCATTCATTTTGTTCTTGCACTGAATATTAGGGAAATTTCTTGCTAAAGGCTGTATGGAGATAAATATATCAGTGTAATAATTTATAGCATCTAATTCAATTTTTTCAGAATCTTGAATAACTTCCCCATTACTCATAATGATCCGATTCCAGTTATTTATATGTCTTCTTTGAGACATCTTAGCATGAAATTTTTTTGTGCATGAGTCCCCATCAGTTAGCCAATCAATTTTTGCTTTCTGTTTGGTCTTTAATAATTCAGCAACATTTTGATTCTTCCAGTTGTTATAAGCATTGCTGAGTTTACCAAAGAAAAAGGAGTTAGTAGGGTTATCATCACAGTCTTTAAGGCAATTCTGATATTCTACTTCATATTTTTTAAGGAGATTGCCCTCTCTGCAGTTCTTGAGATTCCACTCTTTCAATATAATTTTAGTATTTAAGAAAATTCATAAACTTGTACAATTTTGAAGCTTGGTAGTTAGGGAAATCTGAATAATATTTGTCTGGAGCATTACCGAAACAAGTCATGTACCCTTCCCTCAAGTACCATGAGTTAACATATCGAAAAGGAGTATTTTTAGGGCCTTTGATTTCTTTATTAAAACTAATAAAAATAGGGATATGATAACTGATAGCATTAGAAACCCCAAAAGTGGTAATCCCTGGATTAGTACCCAGTAATAAATGATTGCAGAGAACTTTATCAATTTTAGATGCCATACCATTCTTCCTCCATGTATATTTGAATCCTGTAAAAGGCGGTTCAACCAGACCAACCCTACAAATACAATTGTTAAAGCCTTCCATATGACTAAATGGCACAACTATACCACCTTTTTTGTCAGAGGAAGATAAATTATTATTAAAATCCCTAAGAATAATCCATGGGGTATTCACAAACCCAGATTCATCAATTATATCATCCCATAATTTATCTCTATCTCTAATAAAATTACTAGCATAAACAAAAGATATTCTGCATTTAAAACCACCAGTATTTTCAGCTAATAAAGAGATATGTTGATATGATATCTTCTCAATTTGAAAATTCCAAATGTTAGAATCCCAAAGAATGAGTATACGACCTTTGCTACCGCAGCCATTATTGTCGATCATCTTCCAGTTTCATTGCAATCCATTATCCAGTTTCTCAATACTCAGATTACTAAATTTATTTTCAAGTAAGCCAGCAATAGATGGCTTATATTTAGTTAGGAATTTAATTACTTTGAATTGTTTATCCAAAGCATTTAAACCCCTAACATTCCAAGCAACAATGTTCATTATTTAAACTTGCTTTGGCTCCTTGTATTAGCTTTAGGAGGAGCAGGGGTTGGTTTTCCTTTTTTACCTTTAGTATTATGCATATTATATGTTTCAGTTTCATCATAGAATTTTTGGTTTTTTTCAACACAATTCGAGACATCTTCTAGTTTCTCTGGCGGTTTAGAGATAGTTTCCTCTCTAGAAAGATTGATGATGCGTTCCTCATCTTCATACTCACTCAAATCTTCTACCAAACCTTCTATAGATTGTTCATTTATTTGAGTCTTTTGTGCAGGCTGGTTAGCAGGAATGTCATCTTTCAGAATGATGGAATTGTTATCATTTAAAATAGGTAAAGCAGTGCTCTTCTCCTCGGTATTAGATGAATTTTCATCATTGCCTCCTTCACTTTTTTTTTCAGCTGCAGGCAAGCCAGATTGGTCATTAGTAGCCACGTCTTCATTAAAGTCATTAGCTAAATTATCTTTAATTTCTATTAATTCTGCTCTTGTAATAAAGGGTTCTCAGACCCCTCAATTGTAATTCCAGAATCCACATTTATAATTTCCTCCTTTAAATCATTATTCATTTTTTCTGCTATTTGCTCTGAGTTTACATTTTCTTCAGTCTGCTCTGAATTATCACTTTTTTTAGTCTGCTTTGAAATAAATGAAGTAGAAGCATTCTCCTGATCTTTTGGTACCCACTTTTCTTTACTTTTTAATTTGCATTGTTGGGTAGAATGGCTAAACACTTTACATTCTTTGCAACTGGCTGGTTTGTAAAGATTCTCAACTTTAATCGTCAGTTCCTCTCCCGTGTAAAGAACAACATCCACTTCATTGGGGAAATCATCGCTTGCTTGCATTTCAACAAGTATTTTAGCAAAAGCAACCCTAGATTCATTAGCTGTAATCTTGTCCATTTTAATAGGGTTTCATAGCACACTTGCTATAGCACTCATTGCCTCTTTATCCCATAGCTTGAGTTCAAGATTAGAAAGTTTTATCCATATAGGAAGAGTTGTCAGTAAGTCTTTTCTAAATCAAGTGCCCATCGCCCATTTTTTCAGTATTATAACTTTATTGTAAAACAAATAAGGTCCACCCTTCAGCACTTTATCACAGTCAGTTTATCATGAAATCGTATTATAAAGAAACCGTTCTCTCAAGATATTAGTTGAAACTTTCCAAACAGTTTCCATACCCGTTCTATGTAGCCTTTTAGATGTAAATGATAAGGTCTGGCCCCACAGACGTAGAATATTATTGAGTGTTCCCACTTGCTTTCAGATCTCTTCATAGAGGGTTTAGAAATTTTTGCTTTCTTTTTATCATTGACAAGCACTGGTTTAATATAGTGAAGATCCAGATATTCATCTTGTTGCTCGCCTATTCCTCCACTTGCTGCTTCCTTCCATGATCTCGAGTTTCCAAATTTTATATCGTTTTGAATAGATTTCCATCTATTATCTTCCTTACTTGAACCGTTTCGATCACCATGAACCTATGGAAATCCAGATATGGTTCAGGTTTGATCCCTCACCAAATTTGAATCCCTGGATTGATGAACCACCTTAGTGATATTTTGATTGGCGTGTAGCAATCCGTCACGTCCCAGGTCAAAGGGATTAGAATTATTCGCCATGAAGTCCGCTTGCACTGCTTTCCCTTTATATTGATATGAGTTTGCTTACGGCACCTTTTTTGAAACAACTTTTTAAGGTGGTCTTCCTCTATCCATGGTGAGATCGCCATTAGGGTAAATTCTGTAGGCCGCCATTAAGTATAATTATATATATTTTTAAAATTTCCCCAAGTTTAGTTGCATTTTTAGATAGAGACTACATAGATTGAAATCCTGATCCATTGCAGTTATTGAGACTTAGTTGTTCCTTTTTAAGCATGGAATAGAAGAGATGAATAGATCTTACTCGTCATGAGTAATACAGTGAAAATTGGTAATAAGTAATAGACAGTAGGAGGAGCATATGAGTTACTTGGATTCCTAGAGTAGGACCTTTTTATGTCAGAGCGTGCATGATCCTAGACCTCCTAGCCCTAGATGATAGCTGTGTTTGGTTGCTATATTAAAAAAAGAGTAAAAGCAAATAAAAGGTCACTAAAAGAAAACCAGTAAGATCTAAAGAAAGCACCATAAATACCAATAGAAATAAACGAGAATTGCAAAAGAAAAGTACATCTTTCCCATAAATTAAGCGTGAAAGAAAAAGTTTGAAAAGAAAAAAATTCTTATGTAAACCATGCTTGGGAAAGAAAATAGAGATTTTATAGGATAGCGGCATAAGTTCTAAGTACTGAGAGAGAGGTACGCAAAAGTAAAACGGAGAAATGTGAATTTTTTCTGTTTCCTACCTTCTTTCTGACATAAGAAATCTAGTTTAGAAAATTAGATTTTTTTGACATTCGAATATTAAAAGTTGTATGGTAGGATTTGGATGAAAAATTCGTTGAACTACACTCTTATTCAATAGGAGTGTGGGAAAAATTGGATGAAAAGTGTTTTAAATTTTCAAAAGATTGCATTCATATAGAAATTGCAAGTATATTTAGGATGTGTGCATCTTGTTTTAAAAATAAAATTTTAAAGAAGCAAAGCATTTATATAGGATATACCGCTTAAAAATTCATGTACATGCATATATTTTGTCTTGAAAAGCACTCTTGGACAGAAGCACGGATGGTTGCAAAATTGGATGTACATAAAATGGTTGTAATTAATGCGAGGGATTACCTAAATTTTACCCTTGGTAAATTTCGGGGATGAAACTTCCTAAGGGTGGGTGAATGTAACACCTCGCATTTTTGTATAATTAGAATTTATTAAATGATGATAATCAATGAGCATAATTAATTTTGGGATTTTCAGAATATGGCTTCGAAACTTTTACCATTGCGTCCGAGGCGATTTTCTGATCGATTTTCATATATAACTTGTCAAAATCCACACCAATATGAAGAAGCTGCAAATAAAACAAAAGCCGAAAGGAAAACAGAACACACACACACACACACACACATGTTTATGGGCCGAACCAAATTGCACCAAGGTCGACCGTGCAGTCCACTGGTGGCTATGGGCGGTCGACCCTCCGGTTGACCCGCATAGCGACCTAGACGAAGCCTCGTCCAAGTACACGCAGTGACGAATTTTCTAGATTTTAAGCGATCTGAGCTGTACATTATTCAATCCAATCGCTCTAGATTTCCCCGTGACGTGTTGGCTCTTGATTGAATTCAAAAATCTAATGGTCTGAGATCCCTAAACTCCCCTAAAAAAGAACCCTAGGTCTAGCTCTTTTCTCGTAGTGAGATTTTCTCCCAATGGGTTCTTAGTCTAAGGCTGAACCCTAAATGGAAAATATTTCTTTGGGTCCTTGACCAAAAGGCTGGACCCTAAAAAGAAAATATTTCTAAGGAGAAGGTCTTCTAAATTTAAATATTATGCATCTTGGAAGGGGATCCAGAAGGACCATGGAGCCAAGCTGAGCACAAGAAAAGCTAAGGACGTCAGGTGAGTGGACTTATTTATATATCTTTTAAATTTAAGATATATTATCGTTAAATTCCAATTTAGAATATTTTATTCAATAATTAGTCCTATTATGCTGAACCATAAGGAATTTACAGTTTATTTACAACATTAGTATTTATTTACGTCTGTTTCTACGTTTTGGATTTCTACGCAAGCATCATTCTTCTTCTATTTTCTCCACTTTCTTTGTGTACGGATTAGAATAGAATAAACATGAATATGAATTAAATTATTAAGAATACTGAAATGAAAGAAATAAGATGCAAAGTAATAAAAGTTTGAGGAATGAAATTATTGTAATAAATTACGTTAAAATGAGAAAAATTAATTAATCTAATAACTGGATTTGGGAGTAACTAAAAGGTTAATTGGTCAGTTTAGAAAATAGAATACATTTCTATAATTTAATATTTAAAAGACAACAATGAACGTGACTACTAGAATAAAAGAGGGAAAAAGAGAATTAGTGCAAAATAGAGAAGCCATTGTATTTTAAACAATTCAAAATAGTAAAAGAAATATCTAGCAGTTACATATTATTGTTTATAGTATTATTCAATAGTAAAATATGGAAATGGATTTTTAAATGTAGGTTTCGTAACCAACCAAATAAAATAGAATTACTTCCTAGAATAGAAGATAATAAAACAAAGTATGACATGAATCAAGTAAAAAAGCTTGAAGCTATAAACGACAATGAACCTAGGTCCACATTCGCCGCGTAGAGTTTTTAAGAAGATAATTATTATGATAAGTGAACTATATAATAAAAGAGAATTAAAAAGAATTCTATATCATAATAAAAGAAGGGAGACTAGAATAGAAAAGAAACACTTGTAATTATATACAAATTTTAAAATAAACAATAGTAACAATTACAAGTATAATTATAACATAAGTTATGATTAAGTAAAAGAATAGAAAACTTAATTGTGAACTTAGAATAAATAAGCAATGATAGAAAAGATAAATAGTAAAAGCTTATTTTATATTTTTATTAAATTAATAAGTAAATAGAACAAAAGATGCTTATTTAATAAATTTAAGACTTAAATGAAGTTAATAAGAAGTACTAATAGCATTCCCTATTAGATCAATGGAGGTCTAACAATAGTCAGAAGTGAGATCAGGGCAAGAATATGCTAATTAGGGTACATAAGTAGCCAATAAAAGTAAGAAAAGTAAACTAAATGCAAATGAGAAAATTAGACTTAAGTTCTAATAAAGGAATTGAGATGCGTTTAGAGCAGCCCAAAGGATGAAGCGCCTAACGAAGCAGTTCATCACGGATTTCAGAAATGAAAAAGCACGTCCAACTTAGTATTTTTGGACTCCAAGGAGGTACGAGACTTCAACGGGATGTGAAGATACTCTAGATGTCCCTTTGGGTTGGCCTAACGAAGCTACACCCCTAGAGGCAGGTCTGTAGGTGTTCCATCAAGAGAGTATGCCTTGATTGCATTTGCATTGTAGGCCTAACGAAGCAGACCTTTTGTAGGCAGTCAGAAGGGCTTCGTGTTTGGAGTAGGGTATACATATGTCTAGTTCTTGCAAATAAATTTTCGCAAGCAGATATCGGCCTACATCAAGACCAAGAGCGATTTAGGAAAAGACTAGAGTCAAACCAACATGCCAATGATTCTTTCAGTATCGTGGCATTAGACGGGGGGCACCGCAATTTGGACGTTAGATTGTTTGTAGGAGGGCACGACCACTTAACTCTTTTAAAGTCTTTTGATTTAGTTGAGTGGTGGCTGCGTAGGGCCATAGCCACGATGAAAAAAGAGACAGACCAACTAGAATATTTGTATTATAGGCGTAACGAAGCAGTCCTCTACAGATATAGAAAATCCTCAACTAAATCCATACAAGGTAGACCTTGTTGGCGGGATTCAGATAGTAGACAGAATGATTACATAGTCCTCAATGTACGCACTGGATGGTACATTGTGGTTGTCCAAACACTGGCACAGACTAGTGCAGATGCGATTTACGTTTTCATAGTAAGTAGTGGAGCATCTGTATTGTAGGCCTTATGAAGTAGTCCTTTACAGATATAGCTACAGAATGCTTATGGAGCAAGACGATGGAGTATTTGTATTGTAGGTCTTATGAAGCAGTACTTTACATATATAGCTACGGAGCAAGACAATGGAGCATCTGTATTATAGGCCTTACGAAGCATCCTTTACAGATGCAGTTACGGAACGCTCTCGAAACAAGACGATGGAGCCCTTTTCAAGGAGGATACCGTTGGTAGTACCTAGGACCAATATGGTCATTGGGCATATAGCTACATATATGTATATATTAGTTATTATGTTTTAATCTACTATGGACAAGATGGGCATGGCTCACGAACATAGGCGAGAGTATTGTAACCTAATGAACCTAATATAAGAGTAAATGAAAATTAAACAATATATGTAGAATTAAGCCTAGAAGTATATAATTTACTCATTCACCAGAACTTTTGTTCTGACCACCTCTTCATAACATACTACAGGTTAGGTAGATGGCAGAGGCTTCTCAACTTTATGACACTTTCTTAGAAAATGTTATTATTTGGGTGAGTATTTACTTACTATTATAACTTAGCCAATTCCAATGTGAGATAAATTATTAAGCTCTGATATATTTGTCTGTGTCTATTTGCAGGATACCGGATACCCAACTCAGGCTTCCGTGGGCTTTGGTTTTAGAATTTTTGCAAAAAATTCAGACTACTGGGATTCGGGTTGTTACAAAAAGGATGCATAAGTGCACAAGAACAAAATGCACAAGGATGCACACACTCAAGTACCACCATAACCAAGCTAGTGCACACAAAAGACATGCACTGGCAAGTCATACAAAAGAACTAGTGGACATGCACATGAACAAGTCGAGCACAACAAGCATAACCGATAAAGGCCATGCAGTAGAGTGGAAGAATTGATCAAGTCGAAAAGAAGAATCTTCATAATATATGAGAATATTGATAAAATCGAAAAATTCAAGCCATAACAACAAATGGTCACAAAGCAGCATACATGTACATATACATGTACGTATACATATACATATACGTATACATATACATATACGTATACATACACGTACACATATGTAGTATTATTTTGCGCTGTCATGAAGCTAAGAAGATTTTGGATGGGTTGAAATCTAAAATGGAGAACTTAAATTAAGTTAGAAAGTAACATGTTTAAGTATTATTCTTTGAAATGCCTTTTAGTTTTTTGAGAATAATAATGACATTTGGTTGTAAATAACGTGTTTAAGTATTATTCTGTTTTGTATTGAGGTTGCTCATGTGCATTGCTGAGTGAGCAGCTTTTGTATTGTTCTGGCTTAGGCCTAATCATCAATTAAATTTACCCACTTTCAAAAAAACGTATACATATATATCTGTGTGTGTATCTATATGTGTGTGTGTATACACACACAAGCACGTTGAAGATTTCAAAGCCAGAAAATTTTGTAATATATACAAAAGGGATGAACAAGTTAGAGATGATAATACCATCAATAATAAAATCAATGGTCTAGGATATCAACTGAAAAATTCAAATCGAATATTAAAAGACGAAATCAAATCTAGTTATATATTAAATATAAGGAATCGATCCCTATTAAAACCCAATCATTATTAGCAATTTTCTGATAGTTGAGTTCGAACTAAAATATAAGAAAGGTGTAAATAATTCATACCAAAAATCAACATCGATTAAGCGAATCTTAAGCTACCGAGGGCAATAATCTTCTAACATTCAAGAAATTAATTGATAAGGGAAGACATGAATAAATCATCGCCGATCGAAGGAGGAGCTTTGCAACAAAACCCTAATATGAGAACAAAGATGATAAAGAGGATTGGCCTAAAGCAAAAAACAATTTGCAAAATAAAAATGATATGGGATAAACAATTTAACACTGTTTATTTTATTTTTGTTAGGTCATACCATGTTGTATTTAAGCTTGTTAATTAGGGTTATGTTTTTATTTTTATTTTTATTTGTTTTTTAATTTTATAAAACTCTAGTCTTTTAAACTAGGATTAAACTTCAGGGTGTAGTTAGGGAAATTCTTATCTCGTGGATCGCATTGAGGTTGGGTTTTGAGCTTAGGGTTAGAATAGCTAGGTTAGTTATAATTGCAAGTTTACAAGGTCTGTAAGTGATTGATTGTTTAATCCTAGTAGAAATCTTAAGTGCGAATGTAAGCAAGTTTTACCGAAGTTTGGTAAATTTGTGAATTACTTTTATTGTTCCATTTACACTGTTATTATATATGCTACAATTTTTTATTATTTTATGAATTTATTATAAATTCTATTCACCTCTCCTCTGTGGTTAACTCAATCATACAAGTGGTATCAGAGCGAGATTGTCAAATTCACTTTTTTAACTGTGATTAGTTTTAATAGTGCTTTTTCTAAAGGATAATATATTGCTAGGCCATCTATGTTTAATGGTACTAATTATTCGTATTGGAAAATTAGGATGAAATTTTTTCTACATACCATAGATACATGGGATATAGTTGAAATTGGTTATAATCTACCTACGGTAAATATAGATGGTCACGAAGTTCCTAAGGAAAAAGATAAATGGGATGCTAATGAGCTTAGTTTATAACGACCTAATGCAAAAGGTATAAATTCTATTATTTGTGCCTTAGATAAAATTGAATACAACCGTGTTTCTCACCATGTGACTACACAAGAAATTTGGTGCACACTTGAAGTAACTCATGAAGGTATATAGCAGGCCAAGGAATCTCATCTAGTCATGCTCAGTAATGAATACAAGAAGTTTGTGATGATGAAAGATAAAACTATAAAAGATACGTATGGACGATTTTCCAATATTGTGTTCAAATCTAAAATTCTAGGAAAAGCTTACAAAAAATTGGAGATGGTCCGAATAATTTTAAGAATCCTTTCGAGAAGTTTCAAAGCAAAAGTGACCACAATTTAAGAATCCAAAGACTTAAAGCAGCTTAAATTAGAGAAATTAATAGGAAATCTCATCACTAATGAGATGGAACTAAGGTCAGAGAAGAATGGGAAAGTGGAAATTCGAAAAAGAAATCAATTGCTCTAAAAGGTACAATCGGTAGTGATGACGACGATGATGTCATGGCTAAGCTTGCACTAATGATGAAGCGATTCAAAAGGTAGACTAGAATACATGGATATCTAGTAATAAACTAAGAAAAAAAACCAACATTGCCAAAGTTCTAGATGATTCTAATAAAGAAGTCACATGCCATAGATGTAAGAAACCTAGTCACATTAAGCCAAATTGTCCACTGAATCGTCTCGACAAAGCAAAGAAGCATAAGAGAAGAAGTTTCATGGCCACTTGGGATGAGAGTGAAGAAGAGGAGGAGGAGAAGAGTGATAGTGAGAAAGAAGAAGCAAACTTATGCCTAATGGTAGAATCAAGTAACAGTGACGATAAGCCAAACAAGGTAGCAAATTAATCCCATACAGATTTACTTTTACTAAATCATGAGTTAAAGGGGAACATTGATAGGCTTAGACAAATATATGATAAACTAGATCCCAAGAAAAATAGTCTACTTGGCATAAATAAATAGTTAGAACTGATGATCGAAAACATTAATAAGTTTAATTCACAATGTGAAAAGGGTCAGTCTCTTGAGAAAGAAATTAACAGGTCTAAGACTAAAATAGAAATCCTTAAAAATGAAATTTTAAAAACAAAGATGACACAAAATGAGAAAATTCCATCAAAAGATGCAACTCACCGTTGAATGAAAATAATACCCTCAGATCAAAGGTTCAATAACTTGAATCAACAATAAGAAAATTTTCGAAGGGAGAAAATCACTGAATATATTGCTAGGAAGTCAGACAATCATTAAATATAGAAAAGGACTTGGATATGATAGAGTTGAACCAGTTAAGAAGAGGAGTTGTGTTAACATCAAATTTCGCAAGGAATTTTCAAAATGTTTACTTTATGAGAAAATTGGGCATAAACAAAATAAATGTAAGAAGAGAAACAAAAACAAAATCATTATACAAATTTGAATTTCGAAAGGTGCAAATGTAAATTATCTTAAATTTAAACATGTTTGGGTTCCTAACGATACAATCGTAAATACTAACGATTTGTCATATAGATGAATTTGGGTACCTAAGGTTACAAATGAAAATAGGAGTAGTTCTAGATCTTTTGTTAGGCCACTCGTTTCTTCTAACATTAGGGGAAGAAACATGCTAAGGAACATAATGTGGATAAAAATGTTGAATTTGAACATGGCATCGAAGGTAAGTAAAGGTATGATTTCTACACTTTACTTTCTTTTCTCATTGTTAATTCTATTTTTGTTGACACTACTGTAGTATAATTTCCATAACTTGAACTCTTTAACTACAATTCACAAAAATCAAGATGTTCTAGAAAATAGAATAAAAATTCTGCAAGTTCAATATTCTATGTTTTTCTAGAGTCTAAGCTTAAACCACTGAAAAACTGCAAAAAATTCAGTATACTGAATGAAAACAGTTTCAAAATTTCTTAACACGGTTGTAGTAACTCGATCATAACTTGAGCATTTTACTCCGAATTTCGAAATTCTTAAAGTTAGGGGAAGCTAACTAATTGCACTATAACTTTACTATTTTGAGTTTTTGTTGGTTCCTTTTTAAGATCTTGAAAAGCAGCAATCATTTCAGTATATCACTTGAAAAGTATCTCCAATTTATGCAAACAAGTTATTGTATTTTAAATATAACCCGTGAGAGATTCATCATATTAACATGAAACTAATTTTTATGAGTAGAAATTTTGAATATCTAAAACTTTCATGTTTTGTCCCGAATCAAATTATGGACTTAAAGATTTGAAATAGTGGTTTCAAATGGACTGAATTTTCAAAACAAGAATGGTCAATTACTTTAGTAGGACAATTAACTTTCATTGCCTTTCTTCACAACTAACTCAACGATGCCAATTTTCTTTTAATTGCACGTGCTTTTGTTTGATATAAATATTTTTGCCTCTATTTGACATAAATTGCTTTGTTGAAAATTTTTGAACCAATTCGACTGATATTAAGGAGTACAAAAACTACTTGTTTAATAATATATCATTTTAGGAAATTAGAATACAAGTGGTATTATACATCACTTCATTTGATATAATATTTCATTTTTGATTGATTTTAAAAGTAGTAGACATCGTTTTACAAAACCGTTTATAGAAAATAGATTTTACCAAATTTTGGATTAAATTTTTTTCCTTCAAATAATTCAAATTTTTAACTTGATTCCTTTAATAAAAATGCTTTTGTTTACTTTTGTTAGGGATTTGCTTTTGAAAAGATGGTTGACTGCTTCAACTTTTTGAAATTTATCAAAAAGTATAAATAAGGATTGAGAAAGCGATCGGTAGTGATTAAATTATACTTCATAGCTAGAGGAAGTATATGTTAAAAGTTTCATGAAAATTGAACAAGTTTTATAATATTTTTAAAATCAGTACAAATTCCATGATAATTTCTATTACAATCATCCTTTTTGCGATCCGTAAACCAAAATTTATTATACAAAAGTTGGTATTTTGAAAAAATAAGGAGTTATGTTTTTTAAGTGTAATTTATAATTGTATCCCAAAATATTCACTCTCATTTAAAAGTCCGCACGGTTATGCATATGTGAGTAACTTTAATCTTTACATACATGCTTCCATTCTCATTTAAAAGTCCTCATGGTTGTGTATGGATGGAACTCGTATATAAGAGGGGGAAGAATATTCGAGTAGTTTCTAACATTATTTAAGAGTTATAATGGTTATGCATGATTAGTAAATGTTTGACATTGTTTTTTAAGTAAGTACTAACCTCGTTTAAAGCCCTAATAGATATGCATGGCTAGAAAGTGCTTAACTTTTTTCTGAAATATTTAAAAAAAGAAATTGATAAAGTTTCCTTTATTAAAAATACCACATTGTTGTCACTATACAAAATTTCCCTAAACCACTATCCAATCGTCACTTTAAAGTGGAATTTATGTCTAATAAATAAAATAATATGAATTTTTTTATTGATTGGAATTTGCAATATATATTTCTCTCAATATGATTCATGGTTTTTAACCAAAATTCATCAATATTTTAATTACTATTATTTTGCTGATAATAAAAGGGGGAGAGGGGTTAAGATTTTCGTGGTTGGTAATAACCTTACTAATATTCAAGAGTTGTTTTTGCAATTATTTTGGCAATCAATTTTTTCATTGATTACATGCATCTATGTAGGGGGAGCCTAGTTGTAGGTGGAGTATGTAAATAGGGGGAGCTTGATCACGACACATTAAACACATTTGCTTGACATAAAATCTAAATCTACGTTTTTTGTTATTAAAAGGGGGAGATTGTAGAATATGGCGGTTTATGATTTTTGTTTGATGATAATAAACATACATATATATATATATATATATATATATATATGTTTGTATGTGTGTGTTTGATATAGTATTATTATAAAATCAAAGATAAAAGTAAATACATCAAATTTTTATTCCAAATAGTTTATTCAATACATTTTTAATACATTACAAGATCTTCCATAATATTTTTAGTATACCATTCATATACAACATTATTTTACACTCCTATATATCACACACTGCTTTGCCTGTCGAATAACAATAAATATTTTTCTCCAATCATCTGCTTTGCCTGTCGAATAACAATAAATATTTTTCTCCAATCATCTGCTTTGCCTGTCGAATAACAAAACATATTCACCCCCTCTACGGTAATTCAATAATACAGTATCCATGCTTAGCCATTAGCTTGTCATCAATTTTTTCATTATTAACTTACATATTTGTACAAGAACAACCACTAGTAAGTTCAACAAGGTGAGCATACTGGTGAAGTAGTTCCTTGTTATTTTGTTACTTCTTTCGAAAAATCCTCCTTTGCTCCTGGTTAATCATTGACAAATTCAGCTAGACTAGAAATCTTTTTGAAATAATAATTTACTAAACCTTTAGCACTTTTGATTATCTTCCCATCGCTACCACGTATACTTTCATAAAATCGGTCACTGCCAAATCCAATTGGGCGAGCCAATTTTAAGGGAATGTTTTTTCATCGCTACCTTGCACACTTAAACATGATCAATCATTATCAGGTTTGACAAGTTGAGTGACCTCTGGTGGAGTTCCCTTGTAATCCAGTCCATATACCGTATTGGTTTCTAGTTTCTTTATCGTATGTTCAAGCGAGCTCATCCATATAGTAAGGCAAGAATACTTGCTATACCCAGACAAAGTAAGTTTAGAGGCCAATCATCAAAAACAAGTTACCTAGTCAGTGACCATATTTTAATCGCAAGTAAATCGATTCATTGTTGCCAATCAGATTTTATCGATCGATCGTCCAAAGTGAACTACCCATCAATGATCATATCCTGATTGTAGGAAAATCGAATCACTGTTACCAACCAGATTTATGGCCCGATCATCAATGGCAAACTACTAAGTTAGCATTCATGTCTTGATCGCATGTAAATCAATCCACTTCTATTGACCAAGTATGTGGACCAATCTCCAATAGTTAACTACTCGGTCAATGATCTTGTCCTAATAGTAGGTAAGTTGATTCACTACTTCCAACTAGGATTTGTGTGTCAATCATCAACGGTAAATGATCTAGTCGACGATTATGTTCTTATCATAGGTAAATCGGGTTCACTACTACGTACCAAGGTTTGTGAGTCGAACGTCACCGATGAGCTACCTAATCTGCAATCATGTCCTAACCATAGGTAAGTCGGTTTGCCAATATTGGTCAAGCTTTGTTCAAGCTTACTATGATGCAGCAGAGTAGGGTGGCCCGCCAGTTTGTGTTTCCCTTCCCTATGTAGTCCTAGAAATCTTCGACTTTAGTCCATACGGGCTGGTTGTTTTCCTAGTGGTTTGGTAGCACTAGTCATCTATCATAGATTGACATACGATGTCAGGAGGGTTTAGTAAAACCATGATGATCAACAATGCCCATATCCATAATCCATACAGCTGCAATAATCAATGCATACGAAGAAACCTACACAAATCGATTTCAGAAGATGCACATTTATTAATTATTATAATAAAGTTTCTTTTATTAAAAGATAATAACATTCGAATAAAAGAAGTAGGTTAAAATAATAATGATGGAGGTTTCGATCATTCCATATTTTCCTAAATACTATTATGTCTATGGTGCTGAGGATGTAAGCTACATTCCCTTGATTCCTACTAACTACATATAGTCCTTCCTAAATTTGGTCAAATTCCCTAGGTTAAGGAAAAAATTTCTCTAGGACTAATTTTCTTTCCTTACGTGGATGATCCATTGTCCTAGAGTTATAATGTTTCACCGTCTTTTACCAGGCCATGGTTATGAAAGCAGCCTCGTCCCATCTTTCCTCTATCAGATCTTGGGACATGTTTAGCAGCTTCTCATTCTCCTCAATATTATGATGGATTTTCCAATAAAATGGGACTATAGTTTTAACGAAAGCAGACACTTTGATCTGCAAGCCAAAGAAAAATGAGTATGCCATGGTGTAGTCTTGTAGGAAGTGCAACATGCCCAAAATGCCAGTGGTTGCTCATCCATCCAAGATCCAATCAATTTTTCCAAATGCTTCTTTATGATTTTTTGAGAACGTTGTTGATTGGTTCAACCTATTCATTGGTTGTGGGTTAGCTTCTGCAGAAAAGCTTTTCCAAATTCCATATTAGCGATAATAGTTAGTGAACTCATGGCGATTGAACTGCAACCCATTGTCCGAGATATTCTGAAGTGCAACATCATACTTGGTAAACCAATCTATAATCATATAGCATACTCACCTCCACCATAGCTATTAGAATTACTTGCTTTCCTATGGGTATGATGCCATGCTATCGATAGAAGGAGGTGTCCCCTCACCCCGACATGTCGCTTACGAGCCCGAGCAAATGATGAACTACTGAAGCTCAGACTTGACATGGTAGAAGAACGAAGAGTCAAAACAAAAATTCATGACAGTAATAACCCGCATTTTTTTGATTGGATATTTTAATAATTAATTTTAAATATTGAATCATTTTGAAGGTCCAAAATCTGGCTTTTCACATACGGGCGAATTTAAATTCGAGACTATTTCTATTGAGTCTTGATCGATGTTGAGAATCAAAATAAGTGTAAATATCTTTATATTTGGAGTTATGATAATTTTAAAATTTACATATTGTTATACGTAAAAATTTGTAAAAATAAGTGCATAGTTGAGTTCAATGGGATCTTGACTAACAACCAGTGAATTTGGGATGAGGGCTTCATTATTTGACGTAGGGTTGAGGACTATTTGAAATCAGGCGATCTGATGGCCAAAATTACGTGAAATTATCATCTCGAGGCACCGTGTCGGATGGTGATGGAATTTATGCCATCAGGATCGAAAAATTAAGGTGATGTACACTAACGAGTTTTATGGCGATTTGATGTGCTATGTGATCGTACGAGCTCAAAAAGTTTATCTATTTATTTAAGAAATCAAATTATATATATATATATATTCTTTCCCTTTTTTAATAAATGTGCCCTTAAAAAAATCTCCCTCATCCCTTTTCGTGATTGACAAAAAACAAACCCCCAAAGAAAATGTCGACATCCACTTCCTCCCTAAAACTTTTGCATTCATTCCATCATTCATGGCCATAAGAGTATGGCAGAGGTAGTGAAGGCATGAAGTGACATGGAAGAGAAGTAGAGACTTGAAGTCATGTCCTGTGGGGTGGCACCGAAGGAGAACTGAAAGTCATTAGAAGATGCATCTTGGCTAGGAGTGTGACTTGGCGGAGGTACCGAAGGCTACCAGTGGTCGTGGCATTAGGAAAGCTTGGTCAAAAGTGCTTAAGGGTTCAATTAAGGGGGTGTCATGATTTGATGCGGGGCATCGGAGGTCTCTGGTGGTGACTATCATGCTCAACTAGTAGAGGTGAACGCGGGGTAGTGGTTGGTCATGCTCTAGAGGCCCTTGATGGTGTCGACGGTAATGAAAAGATAGGTAATGGAGTTTTAGGTGGGAATTTGAAGTTTGTCGAGGTGAAGATTAAGGAAATATGGGTAATTAGTTTGTTAACAATTATTATTAAATAAATCGATCATCATGTTTCATATTTAATTCATATCTTTTGCATAAAAGATCCAATCGATATGCGCACCACTATCCTGGCGAGGAGATTATCTACTTTATGGTGTAGCTTTGGTAGAGATTCGAGCACTTGCAAAATACAGCTCGAGTGAGCGGAATTATAACTTTGAATTTATAATTTGGTGTGAATCCCTATAATTATATATATTGAAAGATATTATCTAGAAGAGGTGGAATAATGCATATAAGTAATTATTTCCCCATTGATTGGATTGGTTTGAGTGGATATTAAGAATAATTGATTAAGATCCTGTATATATTGATATTGTGTTCTATTCATATTGATTGAATTAGATGTAGTTGATATTAATTTATAACATGGTTATAAATTAATTAGAACTCCAATTTGTACTTATATTAGTGATAGAAATATTATTATATATATTATTAAAATTTAAAATTAGAGGTATGGTTTTTAAAAATAAGCTACAAGGCTAAAATAATGATTTAAGCAGGTAAAACCTGTATTAAAATGGCTTTGAAATTTATCTTGCCTTAGTGTTGGTTTATTATAGTGTAAATCATTGATTAAATAACTAATGAACTTCTATAAAGGTGATTTGAGAAGTTATAAATTACAAAGAAGTATTATATTATTTAATAGGGTTTGATTAGGGTTATAAAATATCAAATATTGTAATACTATGATTTATTAACTTTAGACCCTAAGAAATGGTTTGAGATATGTGTGCATGTATATATACATATATATGTATATGTAAATTATAAACATGAGCTATACAATATTTCGAGGCCTTATCCATAGTTAAATTTGATTTAAATAGAAGATTAAGTGAAAATAAGCTATAGTATGGTTTTAACAACCTGGATTTTTAAGGTATTAAAATAAAATAAATAATGATTTACATTGGAGAATTAAATCATTAATCTGCAATTTTGTATTCTTTTATAAAGAATAAATTGTTTTAGAATGATTTTCATAGGTTGAAATCATTTGAGAGCATTATTGATATTTTATTTAGTTATGGTGAATTCTTAAAATATAGAATATGGGAGAAATTATAATTTTAGAGTATTGTTTAATGGTAATTGGAACTAGAGTTTGGATAAGAATATTTATCTAGTTTGAATCTTTTTTAAATAAAAGAAGAATTTAAGATTAGTAAGACTTCTCATAAAAACATTATTCATTGTTAAAATAATTTAAGAATTCATTTAATCATTTGGATATAGCTTAAATACAAAAGCTTTTGATTTATGAAGCTATCAGTAGGTAATTAGATAAAAGTGGTTATTTAATTCTTTTTGGGTTGCATATTAAAACTAAAGCCCAAAATAATGTTGATTTTATTAATTACTTAAGAAATTCTCTTATCAAAACATTGAGCTTTGGTTTTAAGCACTTGAGTAATAATCATAACTTTAAAAATAATAAGGAAGGGGCTTTGTTAAATATATATATATATATATATATATATATATATATATAAAAGAAGATAAAAAATTGATTATTTCTCTTATTAGGGTTAATTTCAAATCCAAGCCCATATTAGTTATTAGCTAAGGAGAATCCTCCTCTTTTCTATACTGTACGTTCATTACAGTAAACAGAAAACTAAAAGAAAGAAGAATCAAGTTTTCTTTTAACCTAGAAGCAAAGCAACAAAATAAAATAGGAATAAACTCTAAGAAAATCCAAAAAATCAAGGGCTTGATTTTGAGAAATTGGAGTTGCTATGGTTTATTGAATTGTGGAATAAATTGGTTGTTGAATTGAGGAGGAAAGTTGAGTTAAACCTTACAAGATATATCTTTAAGTTTAGTTTTAGATGCTTGATGTTTGCTAATATCATATTTTGACAGCTTTATGGTTGGATTGCAATGAATATAAACTACCACTTAAAACCAATTGAGATGCTTGATGTTTATGAATGAAATCATCTTTAATTGCTTCTATATAACGCTGTTGGTTATTACATGTAAGTATATGGTCATTATACGGCATATGTTACAGCCGAAATCGAGTTTAATCATCGGAAAGTCTACCTCCATTGATTGTGAACGAGAACTGGAGCTTTCAGTTCCATATACACGCCTCCAGTCAACTAAAACTAGGGTTTTAGCCAACTGGTCGAGTCATTCCTGGAGCATACAACCCCAGGTCATGCGTCCAGCCAACTGACCTTAGGCTCAGTCGACTAGTCAAGCTCCTAGAGCACTGTAAGCTCCAATTAGCTGCTCCATTCTGCGACCTAGTTCTAAGTTTGCTTGCATATTATTGTTTTGTATGTTTTCAATACTGGATCGATTTACTACTTCCAATAACTATGAGTTTCTGGAATTTGGTTCTACTCCTTGATTTTATATCTCTCATGCTGTTTTGATACTAGTTTCTCGGGGTTTTCAATAATGATTTCCAGGTTTCGATAATCTTGTTTCAATGTTTCTTATTTCATATATATAGTTTTAAAACAAGTATATTTGAAATATAAATAGTTTAGTAGTTTAGAATAAATTTAGTTTTGTCTAATTTCAGTCGAAAGTAAGTGCAAACTCTGTTAAGGATTTTTGTATAACCATATATCGTTTCGATGATTTTCTGGGTGACTTGCCTTTTGAATCTCTGAGCTTTGACTCTCCGGTTTGGCGATTCTTTGATCCAATGAATTTGAAGTTATATTTACAAATTTTTTTAATATGTATGGTTTGAATAAAAGTAATTTGCAGTAGAAAGTTTACTATAATTTACCAATCTCAAACTTGTTTTCAAATTAACCTAATTCCTTTTACAAATGATTTTAATAATTAATTACATATTAAGTACAATTAGTAGAAAAGTTTACAATTTAAAAGTATGTTTTTGAGATATAAACCTTTGTTCCTTCTTAGAAAATATTTTATACCAATATGGTTATGGAATATGAGTATTTATATTTTCATACGTAAATATGTACTCATTTATGTGGCATTTGGAATATAGTTGTAGAACTATATAACATTTTAAGGAGATTTTGGAACAACTATATATATAAATACATTTTGTTATCTACTCAAATTTATAGTTTATGTATTCAAGTGATATATATATATATATATATATATATATATATATATAGTTGAATAATACATGAGTTCAAGGATTTAAAGGGAGAAGTTTTGAAAGTAAGTATATAGAGAAAGTATTTTGGAAATCATTTTCTATATGCTAAAATGTATATTATTACTTTCAAAACTATAAACTCATATTGGCTTTTATTATGCTTGGCCTTTGGTTATTTATATGTTGTTTTGGCATTTCTTCTATGACTTTTGAGATTATTGCTTCCTTGCAATTTTTACTTTCACTTGAATGAGAAATCTAATTACTTGATTTAGCAATGCATGCGATATAAAATATATGTATTACTTTATCGGTTAATTATTGGACTTGTTCGATTGAATATTTTAGTCAAATGGAATTTGAAATCTTTTAGTAAATATTTAAGTATCGCAAAGTGTTTATGGGAAATTGGGTGATACTTATTTAAATGCTGACTGAAAGTACATTGCACTTATCTAGTGGAATATACAATCTATTAGTAAACATTGTGATGAATATGCGATTATATGATTTTTGTTTCATGATAATAAACATATATATATATTCATTTAAATGCATTTGTTAGTGTACTATTTTATTTTTCATAGATTAAATAAATATTTGCTGAATAAAATAAATAACACAAAATTTGACTTCAAACAGAAATTTTATTCAAACAAATATTTATTACAATTTTTGAATAGTACAAATTTCAAGCTCTCACTATATATACACACACAACCTCAATTACAATACAATTTTGATTACATCACAATTTCTAATTTACATTTGACCTCACTACATATCACTCATTCACTCAACTTGTATTTATCTTCAACTTCATTCCAATGTGAATCCAGCATCTGAGCAATCTGCAAAATATACATTGACGCAGTAAAATTGAAAATAAAATATTTTTGTAGTATAAAATAAAATATGAATTTCGAAAATAATATTTGCCTCAGTTATTTGGGTTGTTCGTCATCATTTAAATTTGAATTCATCATACACGAACAGCTTGTGACATGCACAGTGTATCACTGTACATGCCAAAAGGCCGTGCACACCAATATATACACTTGATTAAATTAAGGGACAGGTGAGCATAGGTCAAACCCAAAACGTCGGGTTCAACTCAAGTGCAATAAAAATAATGTCATAATATCAGCACAAGGTCAAACCCGAGCTCCAAGCTGGATTCAACACATGTGCAAGTTCATGAAAATAGTCAAGACAACTAAAACAAGCCTCGACCAAAATCCAAATGTACAAATGCAATATGCACCAAACAGTGCACAAAGGCAGTGGTACAAACTACATGAAGATAATGCACATATATACACAGTGACAACAGATGCCAAAGTGAAGCCACCAGACTTCGAGTCAAGCAGTAGACAGGGATGTGCAGACCAATAGATGTAAGCAAAGGCACATGTATATGCAAGTGCATAACATCATCAATGAAACAAAACTGTCCAAGCTCAAAGACACACACACACACACATGCTATGCACATAACAATCAAATAAATCAAAAGAGTACAAGTCCAAATACAACTACAATATCAAGTGAATACAAGTACAGCTAGCAAAACCAAAATGGACAGCAGCTACAACTAAATGCAAGCCAACTTTATAGTATCACTAAATCATGGACAATGTAGTACATATCTACATGGAACGGCAAGTAAAATCGAACAAGTCATGTATGCAACAGAGATGAACACAAGCTTCAGACTAATGTACGCATGAATGCCATCAAATGTACAAGTAAGTGTACAGAGGCTCCAAGCCTACAAGCATTTCAAATTTGAAGACAACATGAAACTGCACCAAAGGAATGGAAACATGTATGCAATAGTGAAACGAAGTGGACAATGCAACAATACTAAAGTAAAGCCACTAATAGAACCAGACATGAGTCAAGCAGTGCACAGTGCAAAACTTGAACAAGACTCGAGTGCTACCAGAGCTCAATGAACCAACACAAACATATACACACACACACATACATATGCATGTGTATACATGATGAAGCAACCAAGTCAAGTGGCTGAAATTAACAAATGATAGAGATTCAACTGTAACAGTTTGTTTTTCTTAAAACATCATCAAACATTATAACGTAATCAAAGCAAAGACAAAATCAAGTTTAAAAAGACAAGGCCAATGCACAAAGTCAGCTGCAGTTCAAATCAAATTGTGCCAAAGTCACATATATCAAATAAACATAGTCAAAGCCGTGGATCATCAAGAAATCATCGTCATAGTAAAGTCAGAGCCTTAGCTATCAAGGAATCGAACCAAGTCAGAAATCAAAACTGTGTTATTCAAGTAATTTGAACAAGTCAGAGATCAATCTCAAGCATCAATACAAAATCAACCGGCCGAGATAAATTAAATGGCATATTCAAACGAACGAGAAAATAGGGATTCAAACCCTATATAAACAGTATCATCGTCGGCTTTCAAATCATTGAGTTCAAGAATATTAACATAAAGCAATAAGCAAAAATCACATATCAATTTGTAGTTGAACTCGATCAAATCTAAGAAGTCATGTTCAAATCCAAGAAACGGTCGATTGCCGAAGCAAATCAGAGGACAAGCAATTGTAATCGACCAACAATCAGTTGACTTCATTGATTTCTCCAAAGCCCTAATTTTCGAGCAAAGGGAAAGAGGAACGAGAGAATGAACAAGGCCGCCGTTTTTTAACAGAGCAAAGTAGAGGAACAACATAAAAGAAATAAAAAGGACGACCTTATTGTTTTAACAAAGTTTATAGTTTATAAATTAAGGGTTTTGTTTTTTAATTGTCTTTCAATTTGTATTTTGCTTTTAAATCGTTGTAATTTCCAGTCATGTGACTAGGGCACAAACTACGTGGCGTAGTTTGAGAATTCGCAACTCACTGGCTGAGTTGTGGCAGGGTTTTGAGCGTAGAGTTAGGTTAGTCAGTAGAGAGTGTCGCGAGTTTATGTGTGTAAGCATGTGACTACCTATGTTCTAGTAGAAACCTTAGGTGCAACACGTAGGTAGGGTTTTGCCGAAGCTGGGTGAATTCTGTGTCGTTCTATTTCTGCATTTATTATTCTGCTATTATCTATGCTGCAATTATTTTGATATATCCGTGTTGAAATAATTTTATAACCTTCCGCAATAATTTTTATAATTAACATCATCACCCTATTCACCCCCCTCTAGGGTGAAATCAATCCTACAAATGGTATCAGAGCTAGGAATAGAAGTTGTTACCTGGAGGTTTGACCAAGAAACTAAGGACTCAGCATTCTCGCTCGGCACGACCAGGCCGTTCGGCATCTATGGTCGATCTGCATTGAAGGTCGTTCGACATGACAAAGTTGTTCGGCATCCAAACTCGTTCGGCATTCCACACTGCTCGGCATTCAGGAGCGCTCGACATTTAGGAGCGTTCGGCATTAGAGAATGCTTGGCATTCTGGAATGTTCGGCATTAGAGAGCGTTCGACAGTCAGGAGCGTTCGGCATTAGAGAACGCTCGGCATTCAGGAACGTTTGGCATTAGAGAACGCTCGACATTCAGGACCGTTCGACATTAAAGAGTGTTCGGCATTCCAGGGACATTCGGCACAACTAGTTCGGTTGGCATTCAAGAGCGTTCGGCTTCTAGAGCGCTCGGCATTCATGCCTCGCTCATCATTCCTGGACTGTTCGGCATTCCAGCTTCGTTCGGCACCTTCCCCGTTCGGCACCTCTCACGCAATGCATCATTTCGTTCGGCACAAAGATTTCGATTGGGACTCTGCCGTTCGTCATTTTTGGTTCGGCATTCGGAGATTACTTATAATGGGCCGAGATACCATGCTGTTAGGCCCACCAGGGAAGTCCAACGTACCTTCGTCTATAAATAGAGAAGCAGGGGCAGAGTGAAATGGACCTTTTTTTTGGGAACACCGGGGAGACTCTACCGCATTCAAAACTCATTCAAGACTTAATCTTTTTTTACTGAGTAGTTGTATTTGAGTGATTGACATGCAGATTGTATCTGTAATCGATTATCGAGAAAAGCAATAAAGATCTACCTCAAAGTGGGCATAGGCGATTACGCCGAACCACTATAAATCTGGTGTTCGTTTTTTTCTGCATTTAAATTTACGTACTGTCCTCTGTTTAACTTTACTTTCTTCATTAATCTCTCTACACAATCTTTCTTAAAGGTGTTAGTGACCAATTCTGGTGCTAACATTTTGGTGCTTTCATTGAGAATCGAATTCTCAGGACGATAGGATCTACTTTGTAGCTATTGGATTGAAAAATCCCCCGAAGGAGATCCAAATCATTCGCCAAACATCTGTTGATTCTACTTAGAGTTACAACCGGCAACTCTATCATGGGAAGACCATGAACTAGATTGGCCTCTCACAACGCAGATGTCAATTAAACTACTAGTGTACAAAAGATAGGACCTAGCAACCAACTAATAATTCAAGGCGCAGGAACCTCCACCCAGAACCAAGCGGAGGTTGTTTCCCGAACAGAGTTCAACGACTTGATAAGAGAACTCAGGGAAAGTAGAAGGCAACTTGCTGAGCAGATCCAAGCCTATACTAACCCATGACTCAGCTTGCCCAGCAGATGCATCAGAATGCTGGAAGTAGTCCTCCCTCTTATTCTGAATCTGATAGCTCGACCTCGGCTGATGAACCTCCTAGGCGTAGACGCCGTAGGGATGAAGCTGCACAAGCAGGTGCTACCGATTGATCCGTCAAGGATCAGGCAACTGATGAGACCGGACGTCCAGATCACAAAGACCCAAACAAGCGGGACATCAACCCATACGGTCCCGTTGAACAGAACCCAACCTCCAACCCTCCATACAAACTCCGGATTTATCAGCCATGGTCAGGCAGTTGATGAGAGAGAACCAAGTCCTGACCAACGAAGATTGAGGAGTGTCCAGGAGTCATACTCCCTTTACAGATGTTATCCTACTGGCCGAGTACCCCCAAGAAATTCAATATGCCGATTATCCCTGCCTACGAAGGGAAGACTGACCCTAGGCAACATGTGATGAGGTACGAATGGATGATGGATTCGGCAAGGGCGAATGATGCGACTAAGTGTAGGTGCCTCCCAATCACTCTGTCCGGAATCGCCACTATGTGGTTTACTCGACTTCCTCCACGATCTATATCCAGCTTTGACGAGTTGGCAATGAAATTTTTCGAACAATTCAGGATACATGCTACTTGTCCAAAGGACGTGATGTCCTTATGAAGCGTAATCCAGGATCTGGGAGAGTCTTTGAAAGAGTACTTACAGAGGTTTCATATTGCCGCCATTGAAGTTAGCAATCCTAACGACCATGCAATTTTGATGGCGGTAATGCGAGGTGTAGATCCAGACTCGGAGTTTGAAGATTGGTTGGCGGAAAAGCCCCCAGCTTCATTGGAACGATTCTATGCCAAAGCTCATCAGTTCATACGGAGGGAGGAGGCTCGATGGACGAGACGAGATAAGGCACCAGGGCATGTTCAGGAGACTGTGAAAAGTAAAATCGCCGTGAAGCAGTCCAACTATATTTCGGGAAAAGTTCAAGTCAACGTCCAGAACAAGCCTGGGCAGTTCAAAGGATCCGGGCGTGGAAATCCCGGAAAGAAAAGAGAAGTAGGAAAATGGAAGCCAAGGATTCCGACCTATAATGAATACACCCCGCTGAATACTTCTCTTGAAAACATTTATCTATCTACCTGTAACACCTTTAAATACAGAAAGCCGCGCCCAAAGGAGTCCATTGAAGAGCAGAAACGGACAGGGAAGTACTGTCGCTTCCATGAGACCCATGGGCACAATACTGAGGAGTGTAGACACCTAAATGATGCCATAGAAAAGTTGACCAGACAGAAAAAATTGCATGAATTTATCAAAAACCCGCAAGATGGAAGGCAAGGAACGTGAGACCCCGGACGCGGGCCGGCTCCACGCCAACCAGAACAACCTGTGGGTAGATTGATCATAAACATTATTGTTGGAGGACCTCATCCTACGGACAAGAATTGGAGGAGATGGAACGATATGCTACCTCCGTGAGGCATGCGGACTATGAATGTTGTTCGAATGTGGAAGATGGAACCCCCACAAAATAACAACGCATGATGACTGACGATATAGTGTTTAGGAGTTGTAACAACCCGTATATTTGGACCATTTAAATTGACAATAATCCACACATGTCAACTTAAATAATACAAAACACGAATCATTATGGGATTATAAGTACATAAGTGTAAATGAGAATCAATACAACATCACAGATACAGAACAGTCACAGAATAATGCAGCGGAAAATACATCGTCATAATAGCAGTTCATGAAGCTACTACCTGAAGTACAACAATGTCTAAACAAAAGGTGACTGAAAGGAAATACATAAATGTCCAACAGACTAGGACATCAATACAGGAATAGAAATAAACTGATAAAGATAAATGCTAAGCCTTCAGCATCTTCGATCAACCTTGATCAGCAACTGGATAGCTTCAGACTGACCCGAGCATATACAAAAGGGAAACACTCGAGTCAGGACTCAAAATCTTATACAGGATAATCAAGTGCAGGGAATAAAGTCCATAACTCAAAGATGAATAAAATAACATTTCTAAGGGTCCGATAAACTATCTATATATACAATAGAATACGATATGTAGATAATGTCTAATCAGTAAAGTACGATATTAAAATAGCGTTAAGGCATTACCATAATTCCCCTTAATACATTTTATAATGTCATAGCCTATACAGCACCGTAAACTCCACCGTAAACTAATGGTTATTAGAGGGTGCCCCACAGGTATAACACAAAACAAAACGTAGCAGTCGCGAATAGGATAATCAGTATGACAAGCTACATGAGGCGATACCAACTAGGATACTAGTAGTTGCGTGATCCGAACTGATGTTGAGCATAGCCAGCAGCTACCTCAACACCGTGAAACAACACTCCCAAATCAAGGGGTGCACCCAAATCGAATCACAAAAGTAATAGATATGGTATCTAAGAAGCGTGTCCGCTAGAGGTGGCGAACCTCAATGGCCCGGCGCGGCTCCTGTTTTAGTCATGTCAAGGGTCATCAAATATCGTTCTCTTTCTTCAGTCAACGCGCTCACCAAATCATCCACTTCATTCTGGATCAAAACTCCGCGTATAATAGTTATTAAAGTGGTTTTCGGTATCGACAGAGAGTATGTCCATTCCCGATCCCGGTCTCTTTAATAACTACGTATTTATTACCCGATGGTCGGTTAAATTAACGTTAAACAAATCAAAGTCCAAAAGTCAAGGTGCAAATTTGACTTCCAAAATTTGACATTTCACGATTCAATTTATTTCGGATATTTAAAACTTATTTCCAAATGCAATCTTTAGTTCAAACATTTGAGTTAATGATAAAATTACGTATTCAAGTTCAATCTAATAAGGTCTAAATGTCGCTTATCAAATTTAGTTCATAATCAATGAATTCAATTTAATGGTTAACTTAGTTCGAATCATTAAATCAAATTCTGTTCATTTCAACTCATATTACACTCACAGTTATCATAAATTCGATTAAAACAATTTCTTTAACTAAATTCCTTTTATCAAAACTTCATTTGATTTATTTACCAATTCAATTAAATTTCTATTTAAAGGAATCAATTTCCATTTATTTTGTTCAATGATCTACACATCACAAATAAGTTATTTCCGAGTTACAAATCAACTCAATCCACATTCCGTTTAAAATGTCCTGATTTGATTAATTCATTAAATTTAAAATCATTTAAATTTTAAATTATCACTCAATTAAATCCATAAAACTTTAGTTACATTTGTATTCCCCTTAAGTCAAAATTTCCTTAATCTCAAATTAAATTTTAACAAGTTTCAAATCTATTTAATTAAAACCGAGTTTAAAGCTAAATCTAACAAATCTAATAAATTTTTAAGTTATTGAACTCTAGAACTTACTTGTTCCTAAATCCTATTTCAATTAAACTTGCCAATTCATTTTATTCAATTAAATGGGTTTATTCATTCGTTTCAATTAAATCCATTACTTTATTTCAATTTAAATCCCTTAAGTTCATTACTTAATTACCAAACAAATCGCTAAGTTCATTCCTTAATTTAAAATATTTTTAAATTTCGAAAACGATTTTTGTTGACCAATCGGGTTTCTTATTTTTAATTATCGATTCGAGGCCAAGTTTTTTAACTGGTTATTTGTCATTTCAACCCAATATCATTCAATATAAACCAAACATAGCAAAGGGAACATGCGGTGTGATAACTGGGATGGTGTCAAAGTAAATAAACAAGCAATAGCAACCATACATAACAATTTAACAATTTATTAAATAATCCCGAAATAACCGTATTATATCACATTTGTTATTTATGCAAATTAATATAATTATTCCTAGAATCCACACTATCATTTCATGCAGATTAAAAATTATTACATTATGGTTTCACTTGGTGTCTATTATCAATTTACTATATCAATCATACATTCAATGGTTCAAAGTGAGGTTAACGCTATTTCTACGCATCGATTTATTTAACATTTAAAGGGGTCAAATTCAACATATATAATCCATTTTAAATTGTTAACTATCCTATATCAAATTCAATTTCATATTAAATTTTACTTATATTAACAACCAAATTCAACATCACATAACACATTTAGTGTCACCACTATTTGTCGTAAACTAACAATATTCAATTTTAACTTGAATAGCGATTTACAGTTTTATTTCAACAATTTCAACAATCAACAATTTAATATCCAAATTAATATTAACAACAATTATCACTTAATTATCATAGCATAATAGATTGAGTCATGAATGAAATATTCACCTTGCGTGGTTAGAGAAGATGACGAAGCACGAAGACGAATAGATAAAATAGACCCTAACAAGCACGACGCAAAAAGAACACAACTACAATCAACAAATAATTAATCAATAATTTTTTTATTGCAATATATATATATATATATATATATATATATATATATATATCGATTGGATATATATATATAAACCATACCAAAATAACGAAGCTAGATAGATTCAAACAAGCTGGATGAAGCCTAGAACTGAGATCCCGGATCAGCAGTTGCTGGAACAAACCAATCAAATAAACGTGAGCCCATAGATTACAACCTATCACTACTATATAAATTAACATATTATATACATATATATTAATATATATACTGAAACTATAAACCAAAACTATATAAAAGTGGACACTTATATATATTAATGTAAACATGGTTATAACAGAACTGCTTTTATATTTTTTTTCAACCAAAATCTGTAGCTTATCAACTACATATATACAAACCAACTGCTTTATAGGAACTAATATATATATATACGAACTGTACTGTTTCCATATAATAAAATCAAATCTTCTTTATACTTTGCAAACTAATACACTGTGTATATAAAATCGAAGCTTCCCTTTTTTTTATATATGGGAGGGTGGTGGGTTGACTGGGACGCGAGTGCGAGGAGGCAGCTTGACTTCAGGGAGGCGGGGAGCTCGGCGGAGTGGGTTGTGGCTTGTGGGGCGGAGGAGCAGTGGAGTGGGAAAGTGTAGGCGGAGAAAGGTGGTATGTCGTTGGTGGAGGGCCGCTGCGGTTCAAGGGCGAAGTGGGGAGGCTGTAAGCGAGGCGGTGGAGTTGTGGGTCATGGACAGCGGTGGCAAGGGCGGAGCACGTCGCAGTGGGTGGACGTGGCCAGGCGGAGTCCAGGCGGTGCAGGCTGAGCGGCGAAGGGTGGGTTGTGGCGCGCGTGGCGCAGGTGGGTGGGCAGTGGGACGCGGGCGGATGGTGGCGTGGGTAGGGCAGTGGGCGGAGGTGGGAGTGGGTGGACGTGGAGTGGAGGGGGAGAGGGTGTACGTGCAGTGGAGGGCGAGAGGGTTTTTTTGTGAGTTTCACAATCTGGAGAGGAGAAAAAAATAATAATAATAAGAATGCTAAGGGAGGGATAAGAGAGGAAGTGCAGAGACGTACCAGAGAAGCAGTGAGCAATAAATGAAGGCAGAGCAGTTAATGCAGGCAGAGGGGTAGCTGATATATACAGTGGGGTTCAGAGTCCAAGGTCAAGGAAATGATGTTTTCGATAAACATGATGGCTATTGGGTTTCTGAATGGTCAAAGGCCCTTAGAATTCTGAGCGGGATACAGTTGGGTACCGGTTCGTGCTGCGTAACGGACCAGTTTGTACTCCGTTAAACAATTTTAATTTGCAACTCCGAACTCCGATTGACACAAATAAATATACCGTTTTGATCAGCGCGATGAGGCGGACACAACGGTATAAAGATATTGCTGGTTCGACATTGTTTGCAAAGTGGTTAATCTTTCTGAACCATTTGCTCGAGCGATAATTTAACTAGCGATTAAAAGCGGAATTTGACGAAACGAAATGCACCATCATGTTCAGAATATTTTTCTTATGCAATATTGTGAAAAATATTTGAGTTCGGACAATAGGAAATTTACACATAAAATTTAAACTAATATGTAAATGCGACGAGCAAAATTTACTTCAATATTTCCAACGAAATTTGGCGTACGCCTATGTTTATCTAGACGCATTCCAAATGTGAAGTTTGTATAGCAACGGAATTTGTTTGAGAAAATTCGAATTTCTACAATAATATACGATTTTTAAAATTTTAAACTGGGTCTGAATTTCAGGGTCGTTACATTCTCCCTCACTCAAAACTTTTCGTCCTCGAAAAGGAACAAAGTAAAGAGTAGAAGAATAGATTGAAGAGATATGATGGATATAGAATAGATTATGGAACAGAATATAAAACATAGAATAGAGTTTACCTTCAACAAACAATTCGGGATTAGAATCCCGGATACTCTCCTCGGTTTCCCATGTACAATCACGATCATCAGGACTCCATTGGACTTTGACTAGGCTAACAGATTTTCTTCTAAGCTGCTTCGTATCCCTATCAACAATACGTAGTGGTCTCCTCTCTATAGTCTAATCCGGCTCAATATCTACCTCCTCTAACTGAGCAATAGAAATGGTCATGGATGGATCATGTACAACCTTTCGAAGATGTGAAACATGGAATACGTTATGCACGCCCTCAAATTTCTCGGCAGTGCAACTTTGTAGGCTAGTGTACCAATCCTCTCAGTGGTAGTGAATGGTCCAACAAATCTAGGAGCGAGCTTCCCTCCACGACCAAATCGAATAACATTCTTCAAAGGTGATTCCTTAAGAAATACCTCATCTCCGACCTGGAATTTTAAATCTCTTCTACGACTATTTGCATAGCTCGTCTGCCTATCCTGTGCGGTTTTCATCTTCCTTCTGATCTCATTAACCTTCTCAGATGCTTCCACAATCATATCTGGGTGAAGAATTAATCAATCACCAGGCTCAATCCAACAAGCTGGCGATTTGCATGGCCGTCCATATAGAGCTTCGAACGGTGCCATATCGATACTTGCCTGATTATAAAGATAGTTAAATTTCAATCCAATTCTACTTATTCAAATTGAAATTTTTTGATTACTTGATAACTGTTATTATAAGTGAATTCGACTAAATGGAGATGGTCTTTCCAAGATCCACCGAAATCAGTAATGCAAGCTCGAAGCAGATCCTCCAAAATCTGATTTACTCTCTCAGTTTGGCCATCTATCTGAGGATGATAAGCTGTACTCAGATTCAGTTTAGTGCCTAAGACGTCCTGAAATGCCTTCCAGAATTTACTAGTGAACAAAGGATCTCTATCACATACAATACTAGATGGAACTCCATGAAGTCTAACAATCTCTCTCATATAAATCTCGGCCAAACTCGAAGCAGTACGAGTGGTATTAACAGGAATAAAGTGAGCGAATTTGGTCAACCTATCAACAATCACCCATATACTCTCGTTACCTTTTCTGGTCCTTGTAATCCGTCAATGAAGTCCATAGAAATCTGATCCCATTTCCAACACAGAATCTCTAGGGGTTGAAGTAATCCTGCCGTCTTTCAGTGATCGGCCTTGACTTGCTAGCAAGTGGTGCATCTACTGACATATATAGAAATATCTCTCTTCATCCCACTCCACCAATATAGACGCTTCATATTTCGATACATCTTGGTGACACCAGGATGAAATGAAAGTGATGACTGATGGTTCTCCCTAAGCACTTCTTGTCTCAATCCATCAACATTAGGAACACAAATACGGTTGTCAATCCTCAGAATTTCATTACTATCTATCTATGCTCCCACTTTACTGTCAGCATTTCCAACTCTACCAAGAACTAACTCCTTTATGCGATAGAGCAAGGTGTCCTCATATTGCTTAGCTTTGATGCGATCCATAAGAGAAGGGGAGATCACAAGCTGAAATAGCATGCCTTCTACAAGATTACAACATGACAATGCTTTTCTATGGCTCAAAGCATCAGCAACAACATTTGCTTTCCCTGGAGTATAATTGATGTCAAGATCATATGCAGCTAAGAATTCGAGCCATCGGACTTGTCTCTGGTTCAATCCTTCTGAGAAAAAATATACCTCAAGGACTTATGATCTATGAATAATTCAAATTTGGTTCCTAAAAGATGATGCCTCCACAGTTTTAAAGCAAATACAACTGCAAGAAGCTCTAAATCATGGGTTGCATATTTTACTTCATGGATCTTCAACTGACGACCAGCATAGGCAACAACCTTACCATTTTGCATCAAGACAGCGCCTAAACCTTCTCGACAAGCATCGGTATAGACAGTTAATCCTTCACTCCCGTCAATTACCGCAAGAACTGGGGCTGAAGTTAACTTACGTTTCAACTCATTAAAAGCTGATTCATACTTCTCACTCCAAATAAACTTGACATCCTTTTGATTTAAAGCAGTAAGTGGGGCAGAAATCCGGGCAAAGTGCTCAATAAATCTACGATAATAACCAGCTAGGCCCAAGAAGCTACGGATATCAGTAGGAGTTTTGGGAGCCTCCCAATCCTGTAGATAAATTTTCGAATTAGAAAGGAATAAGATGGACTAAATAGAAATAACGAATAGGATAGAACTTGCATTGATTACGGCGATCTTTGCTGGATCGACCGAAATACCATTTTCAGAAACAATATGGCCAAGGAATCGTACTTTGTCTCACCAGAAGTGGCATTTCGAGAACTTGGCTTTTAGCTGATGGTTTTGGAGAGTTTCCAGGACATAATGGAGATGTGTTTCATGCTCTTTCTCATCTTTGGAGAAGACAAGAATATCATCAATGAAGACAATGACAAACTTGTTAAGGACATCACGGAAGACTCGATTCATTAAGTCGACGAAATAAGCAGGTGCCTTGGTCAAACCGAATGGCATAACCAACCATTCATAGAATCCATTCTCTGTACGGAAAGCTGTCTTATGAATACTATCTTTTGCTACTCTGAGTTGGTGGAACCCAGTGGCTGGATCAAGTTGTGAGAAGACTTTAGCTCCATGGAGTTGATCGAATAAATCATTTATGCGAGGCATCGGATAGCGATTTTTGAGAGTGCGTTTGTTTAATTCCCTGTGATCAACACACATGCGAAGAGATCCATCTGATTTGGTGACAAATACGACTGCGGCGCCCCATTTAGAATAACTTCTCCTGATTAAACTCCTAGCAAATAGATCATCAATTTGAGTTTTAAGTTCAGCTTTCTCTTTAGGAGCCATCCTTCTGTGAGGGAGAACTACGGGAGTAGCTCCAGGAATAAGGTCAATGCGGAAATCGATCTCCCGTTTAGGCGGTAGAGAGTTGACCTCTCCAAATACATCAGGAAACTTCTGAACAATAGGAGTGGTACTAAGATCATCCGGGTGAGCATCAAGAGAGAATATGAAGCTTCCAGCATATTTCTAAGGTGATTTGCATTCAATGACAAGTGGTAGGCCCTTGTCATTGACTAGAGAAACAGATTGAGCTTTGCAAGAAATAACAGCATTGAATTTTCTTAACCAATTAGCACCCAACAAAATGTCAAATGCTACGAAGCCAAGCACATAAAAATCCCAAGTGAATCGATATCTTCCATACAAAAGCACGACCTCTTTACAAATTCTACTGAGGTTGGCAAGTCCTCCAATAGGGTTGGAGACACATAAGGAAGTAGTAGCAAGAGTAGGTTCTAATTTGAGCTTATTATAAAGATCAATAGATATGAAGCTATGAGAAGCTCCAGTATCGAATAATACCCTAACAGATAAATCATGTAATGAAAATGTACTTCGTAAGGTACCTCGGTCATCCTGAGCAGGTGGTGGAAGTGGTGAAGGAGTGGTGATAGCATATACTCCAGATGGTGTGCCTTTCTTCCGCAATGGGCAGTCTTTCTTGAAGTGACCTGGCTGGAGGTAGACATGGCATAAATCATTCCTCATCTGAGAAGGTGGTGGAATAGCAGCTCTGATAGATGGACAGCTATTAGCATAATGGCCTTTCTTATCGCATTTGAAGCAAGTGATATTGGCAAGGTCGATTGGGCTTTTCTGGGCATATCCCAATCCTATAGTCTTTTTCCAAGCTTTCTTTTGTTGATCAAAGTTCATCTTCCTCTTTCTGAGCTGGCTAGAAGAGGACTGAGTAGGAGTGGCCTTGGCAGTGGGTCCCCGTGGCTTTGCCTCATATCTAAGAGAATAATCAACAAGCTCTATAAAGATGTAGTGAGTGTGGCCAGTAAGCAAGTTATAATACTCTGGTCTAGCCCCCAAAATGAACTTCTCGTTCTTTAGAAGTGGTGTGTCAATCAATCCCGGGCCAAACTTGGAGAGTTCGTTGAATTTCCTCTCGTATTCAGAAAAAGTCATACTACCTTGCTTAAGTCCATAAAAGCTCTATAAGTTGGGTTTTCCCAGCAGCGGGCATCCATTGCGCCGAGAAAGTGTCCCTAATCAAAAGATAGACTAGATGAATAACATTGCAAAGATTGAAAGAAGAATTTAGACTACGAAATCCAAACAAATTTATACCTAAACTGGGCCTAAGTGATGGTGTTCTCCTCAATACGAGAAGTAACAGATTCCCACCAATCTTGTGCGGCATCCTGAAGTTGCCAAGCAGCAAGCTGACGCTTCTGAGCATCAGTGATTTCTAATCCAGAAAATATCTTCTCTAAGCCTTTGAGCCATTGCTGAGCTTCGATAATGCCCTCGGATCCGAAAAACTTAATACCCCCTAGCTGGGTATACTCTTTACTAAGAGTGGTGAATTTGACTAGAGCTGGGGCGGCAGGTGCAGCCTGGGCAGGACCATGGCCTCTTCTTCCCCTATTGTTTCTTCCGGTACTCATCCTGAAATATCGAAAGAGATTTAGAACCAAGGATAGAAAAATCATAGAGCTTAAAGAAAACTATAATTAACGAATCAAAAGAAGTTTAAATTAAAAGGATCTGGATATTGAATCGATTCTCCTCATTCTAGGGTATTGCTACCCTATCTCTAATGAATTTATATAACCCCAAACTAAGGTTTTTTTTAGGGAAACCAAGGCTCTGATAACAACTGTAACAACCCGTATATTTGGACCATTTAAATTGACAATAATCCACACATGTCAACTTAAATAATACAAAACATGAATCATTATGGGATTATACATACATAAGTGTAAATGAGAATCAATACAACTCACAGATATAGAACAGTCACAGAATAATGCAGCGGAAAATACATCGTCATAATAGCAGTCCATGAAGCTACTACCTAAAGTACAATAATGTCTAAACAAAAGGTGACTGAAAGGAAATACATAAATGTCCAACAGACTAGGACGTCAATACAGGAATAGAAATAAACTAATAAAGATAAATGCTAAGCCTTCAGCATCTTCGACCAACCTTGATCAACAACTGGATAGCTTCAGACTGACCCGAGCATATACAAAAGGGAAACACTCGAGTCAGGACGCAAAATCTTATACAGGATAATCAAGTGCAGGGAATAAAGTCCATAACTCAAAGATGAATAAAATAACATTTCTAAGGGTCCGATAAACTATCTATATATACAATAGAATACGATATGTAGTTAATGTCTAATCAGTAAAGTACGATATTAAAATAGCGTTAAGGCGTTACCATAATTCCCCTTAACACATTTTATAATGTCATAGTCTATACAGCACCGTAAACCCCACTGTAAACTAATGGTTATTAGAGGGTACCTCATAGGTATAACACAAAACAAAACGTAGTGGTCGCGAATAGGATAATCAGTATGACCAGGTACATGAGGCGATACCAACTACGATACTAGTAGTTGCGTGATCCGGACTGATGTTGAGCATAGCCAGCAGCTACCTCAACACCGCGAAACAACACTCCCAAATCAAGGGGTGCACCCATCGAATCACAAAAGTAATAGATATGGTATCGAAGAAGCGTGTCCGCTAGAGGTGGCGAACCTCAATGGCCCGGCGCGACTCCTGTTTTAGTCATGTCAGGGGTCATCAAATATCGTTCTCTTTCTTCAGTCAACGCGCTCACCAAATCATCCACTTCATTCTGGATCAACACTCCGCGTATAATAGTTATTAAAGTGGTTTTCGGTATCGACAGAGAGTATGTCCATTCCCGATCTCGGTCTCTTTAATAACTATGTATTTATCACCCGATGGTCGGTTAAATTAACGTTAAACAAATCAAAGTCCAAAAGTCAAGGTGCAAATTTGACTTCCAAAATTTGACATTTCACGATTCAATTTATTTCGGATATTTAAAACTTATTTCCAAATGCAATCTTTAGTTCAAACATTTGAGTTAATGATAAAATTAAGCATTCAAGTTCAATCTAATAAGGTCTAAATGTAGCTTATCAAATTTAGTTCATAATCAATGTATTCAATTTAATGGTTAACTTAGTTCGAATCATTAAATCAAATTCTATTCATTTCAATTCATATTACACTCACAGTTATCATAAATTCGATTAAAACAATTTCATTAACTAAATTCCTTTTATCAAAACTTCATTTGACTTATTTACCAATTCAATTAAATTTCTATTTAAAGGAATCCATTTCCATTTATTTGGTTCAATGATCTATACATCACAAAAAAGTTATTTCCGAGTTAAAAATCAACTCATTCCACATTACGTTTAAAATGTCCTGATTTGATTAATTCATTAAATTTAAAATTATTTAAATTTTAAATTATCACTTAATTAAATCTATAAAACTTTAGTTAGTTTTGTATTTCCCTTAAGTCAAAATTTTCTTTAGTCTCAAATTAAATTTATAACAAGTTTCAAATCTATTTAATTAAAAACGAGTTTAAAGCTAAATCTAACAAATCTAATAAATTTTTAAGTTATTAAACTCTAGAACTTACTTGTTTCTCAATCCTATTTCAATTAAACTTGCCAATTCATTTTATTCAATTAAATAGGTTTATTTATTCGTTTCAATTAAATCCATTACTTTATTTCAATTTAAATCCCTTAAGTTCATTACTTAATTTCCAAACAAATCGCTAAGTTCATTCCTTAATTTAAAATATTTTTCAATTTCGAAAATGATTTTTGTTGACCAATCGGGTTTCTTATTTTTAATTATCTATCCTAGGCCAAGTTGTTTAACTGGGTATTTATCATTTCAACCCAATATCATTCAATATAAACCAAACATAGCAAAGGGAACATGTAGTGTGATAACTGGGATGGTGTCAAAGTAAATAAACAAGCAATAGCAACCATACATAACAATTCAACAATTTACTAAATAATCCCGAAATAACCGTATTAACTCACATTTGTTATTTATGCAAATTAATATAATTATTCCTAGAATCCACACTATCATTTCATGCAGATTAAAGATTATAACATTATGGTTTCACTTGGTGTCTATTATCAATTTACTATATCAATCATACATTCAATGGTTCAAAGTGAAGTTAACGTTACTTCTACGCGTCGATTTATTTAACATTTAAATGGGTCAAATTCAACATATATAATCCATTTTAAATTGTTAACTATCCTATATCAAATTCAATTTCATATTAAATTTTACTTATATTAACAACCAAATTCAACATCACATAACTCATTTAGTGTCACCACTATTTGTCGTAAACTAACAATATTCAATTTTAACTTGCATAGCGATTTATAGTTTTATTTCAACAATTTTAACAATCAACAATTTAATATTCAAATTAATATTAACAAAAATTATCACTTAATTATCATAGCATAATAGATTGAGTCGTGAATGAAATATTCACCTTGCGTGGTTAGAGAAGATGACGAAGCACGAAGACGAATAGATAAAATAGACCCTAACAAGCATGACGCAAAAAGAACACAACTGCAATCAACAAATAATTAATCAATAATTTGTTTATTGCAATATATATATATATCATTTGGATATATATAAAAACCATACCAAAATAACGAAGCTAGATAGATTCAAACACGCCGGATGAACCCTAGGACTGAGATCTCGGATCAGGAGTTGCTGGAACAAACCAATCAAATAAACGTGAGCCCATAGATTACAACCTATCACTGCTATATAAATTAACATATTATATACATATATATTAATATATATACTGAAACTATAAACCGAAACTATATAAAAGTGGACACTTATATATATTAATGTAAACATGGTTATAACAGAACTACTTTTATATATTTTTTTCAACCAAAATCTGTAGCTTATCAACTACATATATACAAACCAACTGCTTTATAGGAACTAATATATATATATATATATACACACACACACGAACTGTACTGTTTCCATATAATAAAATCAAAGCTTCTTTATACTTTGCAAACTAATACACTGTATATATAAAATCGAAGCTTCCCTTTATATATATATATATATATATATATATATATATATGGGAGGGTGGCGGGTTGACTAGGAAGCGAGTGCGAGGAGGCAACTCGACGTCAGGGAGGCAGGACGGAGGCGGGGAGCTCGGCGGAGTGGGTTGTGGCGTGTGGGGCGGAGGAGCAGTGGAGTGGGAAAGTGTAGGCTGAGAAAGGTCGTATGTCGTTGGTGGAGGGCCGCTGCGGTTCAAGGGTGAAGTGGGGAGGCTGTAAGCGAGGCGGTGGAGATGTGGGTCGTGGACAGCGGTGGCAAGGGTGGAGCACATGGTAGTGGGTGGACGTGGCCGGGCGGAGTGCAGGCGGTGCGGGCTGAGCGGCGAAGGGGGGGTTGTGGCGCGCATGGCGCAGGTGGGTGGGCAGTGGGACGTAGGAGGATGGTGGCGTGGGTAGGGCAGTAGGCGGAGGTGGGAGTGGGTAGGCGTGGAGTGGAGGGGGAGAGGGTGTACGTGCAGTGGAGGGGGAGAGGGTTTTTTTGTGAGTTTCACAATCTGGAGAGGAGAGAAAAATAATAATAAGAAGAATGCTGAGGGAGGGAGAAGAGAGGAAGTGCAGAGACGTACCAGAGAAGCAGTGAGCCATAAATGAAGGCAGAGCAGTTAATGCAGGCAGAGGGGGTAGCAGATATATACAGAGGGGTTCAGAGTCCAAGGTCAAGGCAATGATGTTTTTGGTAAACGTGATGGCTATTGGGTTTCTGAATGGTCAAAGGCCCTTAGAATTCTGAGCGGGAGACAGTTGGGTACCGGTTCGTGCTACGTAACGAACCAGTTTGTACTCCGTTAAACAATTTTAATTTGCAACGCCAAACTCCAATTGACACAAATAAATATACCGTTTTGATCAGCACGACGAGGCGGACACAACGGTATAAAGATATTGCTGGTTTGACATGGTTTGCGAAGTGGTTAATCTTTCTGAACCATTTGCTCAAGCGACAATTTAACTAGCGATTAAAAGCGGAATTTGACGAAACGAAATGCGCCGTCATGTTCAGAATATTTTTCTTATGCAATATTGTGAAAAATATTTGAGTTCGGACAATAGGAAATTTACATATAAAATTTAAACTAATATGTAAATGCGACGAGCGAAATTTACTTCAATATTTTCCAACGAAATTTGGCATACGCCTATGTCTATCTAGACGCATTCCAAATGTGAAGTTTGAATAGCTACGGAATTTGTTTGAGAAAATTCGAATTTCTACAATAATATACGATTTTTAAAATTTTAAACTGGGTCTGAATTTCAGGGTCGTTACATGAGTCGAGACGCAGACAAGGTAGAGGCTCCTACTATCGAACCGATGGTTATATCTACAATAGTTGGGCCAGCTTACATGAAAAGAATTTTGATTGATTGTGGAAGCTCTGTCAACATCATCTTCAAGAAGGCTTATGACCAGATGAAGATGGAAACGAAAGATTTGAAACCATGAAAAGCCCGTATCCATGCTTTAACAGTGCCGCAACCGATGCGATGGGGTATATAGAACTACCAGTTGAACTGGGGGAAGGTGAGTGTAGGAGAGTGTGAGTCCTACCGTTCATAGTAATGGATGTTGACTCTCCATACAATGTCTTTTTGGGTCGTCTAGCCTTGGCAGAATTTAGGGCTGCTTTGGCCCCAAAGTATTTGACATTAAAATTTCCAACAGACAAAGGAGTCGGTGTTGTACATGGCGATCATGCGACCGATCATGCATGTTACGTGGCGGAACTGAGAGAAGCTCAGTGGAGAGAGAAGGGAAAGGTTGCGGACAACTTCGTCCGCATCCTAAAGACCGATGATTGACAAGTAGTGCTCGAACCCTGGCTCGGGCACCATTCTCATATCCTTAGAGACATAGATCCGAGAGACGGTGATGGGGAACCTAGGGAAACGAATGCAGCACCGGCTGAGTTGACATCGACATCACAGTCAGCCGGGATGACCCATCACGTGTTCTTAAGATTGGATCGCAACTCGACCCTTCAGTGGCCGAGGATCTTACTTATTTCCTCCGGCGAATCTGGACGTTTTCGCTTGGACACACTCTGATATGTGCAGGATTTCTCCAACGATTGCGAGTCATATGTTGAACATAGACTCGAAACACATTCCCGTAAAACAGAAAAGGAAAGGTATGGACCCGGAGAGGTCCGCGACTCTCAAAGAGGAGGTGGAAAAACTCAAAGCCAATGGGTTTATCCGCGACGCGCTCTACCCTGAATAGGTATCTAACCCAGTGCTAGTGAAGAAAGAAAATGGGAAGTGGAGAACTTGTGTTGATTACTCCGATCTGACTAAAGCATGCCCGAAGGATAGTTTCCCTTTACCTAGAATTGACCAGCTCGTCGACTCTACCGTCGGACACAAATTACTGTCATTTACGGATGCGTACTCAAGATACAATCAGATCCCCATGCACATTCCAGACCAAGAGCACACCAGTTTTGTCACAAATATGGGGCTACATTGCTATGTAGTAATGCCCTTTGGATTGAGAAACGTGGGAGCAAATTATCAGCATCTGGTGAATCGAATGCTTAAGGACCAGATCGGTAAGACGATGAAGTCTATGTGGATGACATGCTCCTGAAGTCACGGCAGTCAAACGACCACATCCGAGACTTAACAGTGATATATTCAGACAATAGAGTATGAAGATCAACCCATTGAAGTGCTCTTTTGGAGTGGCATCAGGAAAGTTCTTGGGTTACATTGTGAATGCACGTGGAATTGAAGCTAACTCGAAAAAGATTCAGGTTATTCGGGACATACAAGTGCCTAGAACTATAAAGCAAGTACAAAGCTTGAACGTAATGGTGGCAGCGCTGAGCCGATTCATATCCAGAGCCACGGATAAGTGCATTCCATTCTTTGATGTGATAAAGAAGGGAAAAAGGAATTTTGAGTGGACATCCGACTCTGAGGAAGAATTTCGAGCTATGGTAAGGCACTTAGAAAGCCCTCCGGTGCTATCAAAACCGATTGACCATGAAATGCTGTATGTACACTTGGCAGTATCCCAACATGCTATTAGTACGGCTCTGGTTCATGAAGAGGACCAAGTTCAAAAGCCAGTTTACTATGTTAGTAAACGTTTGACGGGGGCAGAAAGAAACTATCCTAAAATCGAGAAATTAGCTTATTGCTTGGTGATTGCATCACGCAAGCTTCGCCCATATTTTCAGGCACACCCAATCAGTGTTTAAATTGATCAACCCTTGCGTCAGATACTCCAACGACCGGAAACTTTTGGAAGAATGTTGAAATGGAATATCAAACTGAGTCAGTCCAATATTACTTACCTACGGCGAAAGGCCATACAGGGACAAGCGCTAGAGGATTTCATCGCTAAATTCACCATGACAGACGAATCAAACGGCTGCAATGTCATACCTCCCGTCTGATGGAAGATGTACATCGATGGGGCATCTAACGATCGTTGTTCGGGGGTTGGCATTGTTCTTGTAACTCCTGAAAACCGATCAGTTAGCTACGCTTTGAAGCTCGAATTCGCAGCAACGAATAACGAAGCCGAGTATGCAGCATTGGTTGCCACCTTAAGACTCGTCAAAGAACTGGGAATAAGATCGGTTGAAATTTCTTGCGACTCGCAACTGATGGTGTATTAAGTGCGTGGAGACTACCAAGCAAGGGGGCAGAGACTTGCCCCGTATTTGGCCCAAGTTCTGGAGCTGCTAGCAAATCTCGAGTATTATGATATTTCATATGTTCCGTGTGAACAAAACAGAGCAGATGATTTATTGGCAAAATTTACAAGCACTAGCGATGCGCAGCAGATGGGATTGTTTCCCATTGAAACCTTACATTCTCCGAGCATAAATATGATGGAGGCAGATTTCATGTTAGAAACAAAAATCGAGAAGGATTCATGGAAGACCCCATTCAAGCAGTACTTTTTACACGGGGCAGTGCCCGAAAGAAGGAGCGAGGGACGACAAGTCATTCATAAGGCTTCTCGTTATGTAATGCATAATGGAATAATGTATCGGAGGGGATTCTCGACCCCATTGCTCTAGTGCATTGCCCATTATGAGATAAAATGACTCCTGAGGAAGTCCATGAAGGTGAATGTGGCAACCATACTGGGGGGCAGATGATAGCAAAGAAAATCCTCCGCTATGGATACTATTGGCCAACTGTAAATTGGGATAACGTAGACTACGTAAGAAGATGTGACAAATGCCAGAAGTATGCGAAAATCCCAAGAGCTCCACCGACGGAACTCACACAAATGGTTAGTTCGTGGCCATTTGCAATGTGGGGGATCGATATAGTCGGTTCCTTACCCCTATCCAAAGGTGGTGCAAATTGCGTGATTGTTGCGGTCGATTACTTTACCAAGTGGGCAGAAGCAGAGCCTTTGGCCACTATCACCACTAAGAAAGTCATTAATTTCGTTGTACGAAATATCATATGCCACTTTGGCCTGCCACGAACCATCGTTACGGACAATGGAACTCAGTTTGAAAGCAAAGAGTTCAGGGAATTTTGCCAAAAATATGGTATTGAGAAAAAGTTTGCAGAGGTTGCTCATCCGAATCTAATGGACAAGTGGAGACTGTAAAGAAGATAATCAAATCCATATTGAAAAAATGTTTGGAAAAGGCTAGAGGCAAGTGGGTGGATGAGCTTTCGATAGCACTTTGGGCTTACAAAACCACCTACAAGTCCGCGACTGGCCACACTCCATTCGCATTAGCATATGGAATGGAAGCTATCATACCCGTGGAACTTATTATGACCCTGAGTCAAATTGAGATCTTTTGCTGGAACCGTTGTACTTCATTGATGAAAAACGCGAAGAAGCAAATTTAAGAGCGGCCGGGTACATGCACCGAGTTGCTCGATATTATAATGAAAAAGTTCGACCGAGAATCTTTGGCTTGGGTGATCTCATTTTGAAACGATTTTTCCCAGTTCCATCACACATGAGCCCCGCATGGGAAGGTCCATACGTCATCGAATGGAAGCTTGGAGAAAGAACTTTCAAGCTAGCGACCGTCGATGGTGCGACACTCCCCCGAGCATGGAATGGTGAACATCTACGGCATTGATACACTTAGTTCTTTTCTATCATATTTTAGCTGCATTTATTTCCAGCAAGTTTTTATTCCTAGTTTACGGCATGTAAAAAGATAATTTAGTTTATTTGCATTAATAAAGGCTTGAAGCCATTTCTTTTTCCCACGAATTATCGATGTTTCTGTGTATGATAACGCTGTAACATATGACTAAGAGATACATTTACTCTGTCTGACGTACGAACGAGTATAAATGATTCAAAATCTCTAAGTCCCCAGAGTGCGGTCTGGAGTACTCTAAGTCCCCAGAGCGCGGACTCGAGTATAAACGACTCGAAATCTCCAAGTCCTCGGAGTGTGGACTGGATTACTCTAAGTCCCCAGAGCGCGGTCTCGAGTATAAACGACTCGAAATCTACAAGTCCCCAGAGTGCGGACTGGAGTACTCTAAGTCCCCAGAGCGCGGACTCGAGTATAAACGACTCGAACTCTCCAAGTCCCCGAAGTGCGGACTGGAATACTCTAAGTCCACAGAGTGCGGACTCGAGTATAAACGACTCAAAATCTCCAAGTCCCCAGAGTGCGGACCGGTGTACTCTAAGTCCCCAAAGCACGGAGTTGAGTATAAACGACTCGAAATCTCCAAGTCCTCGGAGTGCGGACTGGAGTACTCTAAGTCCCCGGAGCGCGGACTAGAGTATAAACGACTCAAACTCTCCAAGTCCCCGGAGTGCGGACTGGAGTACTCTAAGTCCCCAGAGCGTGGATTCGAGTATAAACGACTTGAAATCTCCAATTCCCCGGAGTGCGGACTGGAGTACTCTATGTCCCCAGAGTGTGGACTCGAGGATAAGCGACTAAAAAACTCCAAGTCCCCGGAGTGCGGACTGGAGTACTCTGAGTCCTCAGAGTGCGAACCAGAGTATAAACGATTTAAATGTCCAAGTCCCCTGAGGGCGGACTGCATATAAATGACTTGAAGTCATCGATCCCTTGCGTACGGATCGAAAAATATTCTAAGTCCCCAGAGCGTGGGATAAAAGTATGTGCAAATACCAAGTAAGTTGTCAACTTGTTTGGAGATGAATCGAGAAATTCACGTAACTCGCAGTAGCTTAGGTTTTGACCACGGTTATACAAAAAACCAAACAACAACAATCCTCTGAGAGGGAAAAGAACTAAGTTTCATTCAGCATAAATAATTTTATTTACATGAACTATGAAAACAAAAATAATTACATAATCTAAACTAGCTCTTGTTGAACGAGAGCGAAGGCTACTTCTTTGACTTCTTTGACTTTTTGCTAGATGACTCCTCCCCGGTACGTTTACCCTTGATAGCTTTCTTTGATGGGGGAGTGACAGCTGAAGAGGTACAGGAACATCCATGGGTTTGGACCCGCCTAAGAGGATAACCTTCAATAGTTTGTTCAAAGGATCGTCCAGGTCCACAGCTTGAGGTTCGACCTTGATCTTGATCGTCTTTTCCTTCTCTTTCTCAAGCTGCTCCTTCATGCTCAGTTCGGATGTATGCTTAGAGATGCTTGTAATTTCAACTTCAGAACTCCCATCGATGGGAGAGGAAGTCTCAGATTTGCCCTCATCAAGCGCTTCGATCCCTTGAGCATCTGGACCGAGAGCCTCTCCTACGTGAGTGGCTTCACTCGTTTTTTCCCTCACCCCCTTGGCGACATCACTCCTTGGAGTAAGCTCAAGGTTAGAATGGCCTGCACAAAATCACGAAAAGCAAGTATTAGAATGTGATAGCTTCTGATGAAAAACGAAACTCTTGGAATGTTAAAGCAAAAGAGTTGTTTACCAGGTTCCGATTGGCTCTCAGCCGTCAGGGGGTCCCACCCTCTAGAATAGGGGAAAAAACACGAACACCAAGGTCGGGGTCCTCCGGGTCAAAGTCGATGTGCTGTTCCAAAGGATCGAGTATCGACCGATCAGCCGGCTAGGTAGGCACACGAGCCTGGAGATTCGATACTAGATGGACCGGTGATAACTTCTTTCCCTTTCGTCGAGGGGCAGCCTTTGCAATAAAGGTCTTTAGCCGCTGACAGGTCCGAAGGCTCGTTTCCCTTAAGGAATTCTTTTATCAGAGCCCCGTCATCAACCTCCTCGGTACCGTGTTCGGCCTTCTTGATTTCAATTAAGGTCTCCCGTGCCTCAGCCAAAGATTCAAGATAGCCCTCGCCCAGAAAAGTTAAGTCCCGGTGCATGAGAACGTGGGCGTTGAATTCGACAATAAGCAGGTCGAACATGCTTTTGACCTCTTCCCTACCTTCTTCTTTGGCCGCCTCAAGACGGAAGTCGATCTGCGTAGATGGTATCTTTTTGCTCGCTTCACGGGCTTCATCCTTTAGCGCCTCAACTTTAGAAAGCTCGCCCTCAAGTTTCGCCTTTAGGAGTCGCGTTGCAACGATCTCGTCGCAATACCGTTGCGACTCTTCTTGGGCAACAATCTTTTCTTCTTGCTCTTTGTGCAGTCGCTCCTCAAGTTCTTTGACTCGGAGGAAGAATGCATCCCTCTCTTTTTGCATCGAGTCTTTCTCCAAAGCTAAAGCCCTACAGCGTTGTACCGCTTCATCGATTTCTTTTTTGTGAGTTGATTCCAAACGAGTTACGGCTTTGGCGGTATCTTTCGCGTTCTGCTGGGCGGCCTCAAGCTAAGATTTGTAAGATGCAATCTCTTCGTCTTGAGCTTTGATAATGTCTTCGTCATGAATAGCCTCAAGCTTCAGGCGATCAATCTCATGTTGGCGTTCTATGGAGACTTCAGTCACTTTCTCAGCAAGATGAACGAACGCGTCATGCTGAACATAGACGTCGTTGGTGCAAGCAATAGCGCTCTGCTTGACATCTCCAGGAATATGATGGATTGTCGGGAGAAACTTCAGACCATCAAAGCAGATTTTTGGGAATTTAACTTTAAGCTCGGCCAGTCTCTCCGATACTGATGGATCTGTTGCAAGAATAGAAGGAGGCAGCTTCGAATGTTCATCTCTCCTGTGAGGATCTCAGGACTGTCGGGTGGAGGAGGATTCAGAGTGTTGATCACGGGTGACATAGGATTGCGACACCTTCTGGTCGTGCTTATCTTTGCTTTGCCCCGAGCGAGAAGAGGGATGTTGGTGGTATTTAGGCTGATAATATGTTTTCTTCCAAGATGATGAATCCCGGGAATGATAATCCCTATCGCCACCACCGTCTCTATCCTGACGTTTTCCAGAACCTGAGTCCCGTCCATAATGATGGAAGATAGACGACCTGCGGAGATGATCAATTCCGTGTGTACGCCCCATGTCACCTACACAGAATTTAAATAACAACGAATTAGTAAAGAGTAGTGTAACGACTGAAATTTAAGTGCAAGGTGGAGTGCATGTGCTTGTGTCCTAGTGTTTCCCCCCGACGGACCAGTTTCTTTGCCAATGGGAGTTTTTTCTCCCTGAATTTGGGCTTGAACGCCTGCATCGCCTCTGATGGGAGAGTGAAGTTTAAGTGCCTTCGGATCGTCAAAATCATATTTAAGTAGATCATCAGGTATGGAGAGGTTAGAGAGGCCGTTTAAAGAACTTTCTAAACATTGTGGGGAAGCCTCTTTCTCTGTCGGAATAAGGGTAACTTTATAGGTTGCGCCAACTTTTTCCCTCCTTATCTTGTACGTCAGTCACTTTTTTCTCTTCAAAGGGGAAGATGACGTTTCGATGTCGTGAACTTCAACTATCGGGTCCTGAGTAGGACCAACGTTCTCATCTTATGCTTTAGGTGTTTCGGTTTCCTTGATTTCTCCTTCTTCTAGTGCGCCAAGAGCATTACGTGCTGAAGACTCAGCTTGTTTTTTCCCAGCCAGAGGCGAGCTTGGGAATGGTAACGCCCTAAGGAAGGCTTATCCGACGGCCTTCTGCCAACAACCCAAACCTCGTAAGTGACTCATTCGAAATGAGAGTTCGGATGTCTCGTTCTTCGACAGGAAGAGCTCTAATAGCTTCGACGGCTTCAGAATACCCGCAGCCGTCAGGACGTGGATTGATATCTGAAAAGATGGAAGAAAGAGTTAGAAAAGGCACGGCTTTGATCAAGCATGAATATCGATCCAGAGAAAAGACTTACTTCCTTCCACCCATCTCCTCGCGAAACCAGGAGAGCAACGCATATAAAACCATTCCTGCTTGTACAGGCCGAACTTGCTGCATGCCCCAGTTAAGATTTGGCATTTGTGGTGCGGCTCGAGAAACATGAAAGAGGGGCTATCTCTCCGCTTCTTGATCATATATATATCTGATGTCACCCGAGGTTGGAGGCCTGGAGAGGACATTCATGAAAAGGATGTAGGTACCGTAGATAAAGGCGTGACCGTTCGAGTGTAGTTGTGACGGGGCAATGTCAATGTACTGCAACACGTCCTGAAGAAATAAGTTGAACGGTGGCACACTGCCGACCCAACATATAAACTTATTACAAGCTGTGTATCCAACTAGGGGCAAGTGTGGACGATCGTGCCCCGATGGAACTAATACGTCATCGAAGGGAATTCCGTGGACAGAGCATATCCAATGGAGTGCACTTTCATTAATCTTTGAAGCCTGTGAATCGATCGGGTTGTCCAGGAAAATTGATGCCTCCAAGGCGTCGGGAGCTAAGTTATGAGCAGCGGAAGTCGACGGGTTTTAAGTATCTACGACTCCTTGTTTAGAAGATGGCCCAGGTCTATCTGTATCGTGGCGGAGCTAGATTTCCTAGACATCTTTGATAGAAATTGAATCTAGTAGAGTACCTATTTGAACTATACTTGAAAAACAATCGACGTTAGACTTAACAACATAAATATTGCCCCCTCCCCCCCCCCCCCCCCCCCCCCCGTATGGTGTGTGAACTAGTGTAATAATTCAAGTATAAGTGCTGAGAAATTATAAGTCACAGAGTTGATGGTATAAAGTTAAACTTTGAACTGTCGTGTTCGAAGACCGTCATCGTTGACCGTCTCCGAAAACCAGCCTTGCAATGTTTTCAATTTTGGGCTCGGACATTGACACTATATGCCAAAAGCCTTTATCTGTTTTTATCGATTTCAGTTCAAGCTTATGATAATTGGAACTAGGAAGTTATCAGTCCAGATTAGTTCGATATGCCAGTCTGCTTAGGTCCATGTCTTTGTTTTTGTCTTATGATTAGGCAAGGTGAAATGTTATTTGGCCTAAGTATCGTTCGGTCAAAATGTTGTTCGGCCTAAGCATCGTTCGGCCAAAATGTTGTTCGGCCTAACTATCGTTCGACATTCATGACCGTTCGGTCTACGCGCTGTTCGGCCGAAATATCGTTCGGCATCGACATTCATAGGCGCTCGGCTTCCGCTATGTCGCTCGACATTCACATAATGTTCGGCATGCATTGCCTCAACCAGTATTCATGAGAAAACGCCACCAAGAAGAGGAATAAACCTGAAGCTAGAAGCGAAGCACAGAGGACACGCGATTCAAAGCGTATCACGTTCGATCACGTAATGCACTTTGGGGGCAAGTGTTACCTGGAAGTTTGACCAGGCAACTAAGGACTCAGATTCTCGTTCGGCATGACTAGGCCGTTCGGCATCTATGGTCGATCGACATTGAAGGCCGTTCGGCATGAAAAAGTTGTTCGGCATCCAAACTCGTTTGGCATTCCACACTGCTCGGAATTCAGGTGTGCTCGGCATTTAGGAGCGTTCGGCATTAGAGAACGCTCGACATTCAGGAACGTTCGGCATTAGAGAGCGTTCGGCAGTCAGGAGCGTTCGGCATTAGAGAACGATTGGCATTCAGGAACGTTCGACATTAGAGAACGCTCGACATTTAGGAACGTTCGACATTAGAGAGTGTTCGGCATTCCAGGGACGTTCGGCACAACTGGTTCAGTTGGCATTCAAGAGCGTTCGACTTCTAGAGCGCTCGGTATTCATGCCTCGCTCATCATTCCTGGACTGTTTGGCATTCCAGCTTCATTCGGCAACTTCCCCGTTCGGCGTCGATTCTCGGTCGGCCTGCACCTCTCACGCAATACATCGTTTCGTTCGGCACAAAGATTTAGATCGGCACTCTGCCGTTCGGCATTTTTGGTTCGGCGTTCGAAGATTACTTATATTGGGCCGAGATACCAAGCTGCTAGGCACACCAGGGAAGTCCAACCTACCCTCATCTATAAATAGAGAGACAGGGGCACAGTGAAATGGACTTTTTTCGAGAACACCGGGGGGACTCTACCGCATTCAAGACTCATCAAGACCTAATATTTTTTGCTGAGCAATTGTATTTGAGTGATTGACATACGGATTGTATTTGTAATCGATTATCGAGAAAAGAAATAAAGATCTACCTCAAAGTGGACGTAGGCAATTACGCCGAACCACTATAAATTTGGTGTTCGTTTTTTCTGCATTTAAATTTACGTACCGTCCTCTGTTTAACTTTACTTTCTTCATTAATCTCTCTACACAATCACTCTTAAAGGTGTTAGTGACCAATTCTGGTGCCAACAGAAGTCAGCTTTTGGTTTTAAAATTTGATTTTTTTCAAAAATCAATTTTTGTTTTAAAAAATTGAATTTTTAAAATGGCTTCTTTTAATAATGCTTTCGCTGAGGGTCAGTCCATAGTTAGACCACCAATGTTCAATGGTGAATACGCCTATTGGAAAAATAGAATGAAATTTTTTCTAAAAACCATTGACGCTTGCAATATTGCAGAGACAGGTTATAGAGCACCAACTATAATTATAAATAATCAGGAAATAAATAAACCAAAGGATCAATGGACAGATCTAGAAAATAAGTTACAGAATTCTAATGCCAAAGCTATGAATTCGATTATTTGTTCATTAGATCAATTTGAATTTAATTGTGTCTCACATTGTCTAACTACACAGGAAATATGGCACACACTCGAAGTGACTCACGAAGGAACGTCTCAAGTCAAAGAATCTCGCCTTGCCACGCTAAGCAGCGAATACGAGAATTTCACAATGGCCGAGGAAGAAAATGTCAAAGAGGTGTACGGACGACTTTCCAATATCGTATACAAATCAAAAGCTCTCTGAAAATCATACACAGAGTTGGAGATAGTCCAAAAAATCCTCAGAGTCCTCTCACAAAGTTTTGAAGCAAAAGTGACTGCCATTCAAGAATCGAAAGATTTAAAACAAATCAAAGTTGAAGAACTCATTGGAAATCTCACCACTTATGAGCTAGAAATGAAATTCAAGAAAGAGCTGAAGGAGGTGACACTCGAAAGAAATCAATAGCTCTTAAAGGAACAACAGAAAGTGATGATGATGATGATTATGATGGAGCAACAGAATTGGAGCTGATAATAAAGAAATTCAAAAGGTGGAATTACAAATATGGAAATCCATCTCTAAATCGAAAATTGAAAATCAGAGTAGTCAAAGCACTAGACAGCATAGACGAATAGAAGATCATCTGTCACAAGTGCAACCAACCCGGACACATCAAGCCAAATTGTCCTCAAAACCGACACGACGTTGAAAAGAAATTAAAAAGGAGAAGTTTTGCAGCTACGTTGTGTACAAGTGATGAAGATAATTAAAGTATTAGCAATGAGAGTGAGAAAGCAGATATGTGCCTTCAAGGAAATATAACTGATAGCGATGACGACGAGCCAAGCGAGGTAACAAAACTCACTCACTCAGAATTACTTATATATTTCCACGAAGTAAATGGCTGTTTTGAATGACTTAGGGAAAAGTATGCTAAAATTGAATCACAAAGAGATAGTTTGATAGAATTAAATAAACAACTTGACCAATTAGTTAAATCCTATCAAAGTAGGATCCCAAAGTGTGATAAGTGTCCAAAATTTGAAGAAGAAATTAAAAAATCAAAAATTAATATAAAATCACTTGAAAATGAAATTCTGATTTTGAAAGAGAGTGAAAATACTAGGAGAGGGAACACTATTAAAAAGTGCACACAATTATTGAACGAAAATGAATCTCCCAAAACACAAGTCTAACAACTGTCAACGACTTTAGATAAATTTTCCAAAAGTGAAAAATCGTTGAATATGCTCTTAGGGAAACAAACTGTTAATACAGTCAGATAAGGACTTGGATATAATCAATCTGAACCTGATAAAAGATAAACTAATCAAGTCAATTCAGTGTGCACAATTTGTAGAAAATTTGGACACAATCAAAATAATTGTTGGTATAGACCCAAATACGTAAAAACCATTCTAATTTGCGTTCCAAAAGGCACAAATATAAAATCTCTCAAAGTCAAACAAATCTGGGTGCCGAAAAGAACATATATAAATAGTTTTGGGTCTCCAGAAAATTATTCAAAATATTCTGCCACTAACAACAATGAACCTATAAAAACAAATAGGTCACAAAAACCTTTTATCGTGTAGGTATGGTGGCAGGCTAAGGAACAACAACAGTGTTATCTGGATTCCGGCTGTTCCAGAAACTCAACGGGCGACAAAAAAAAGCTCCTTAGCCTAGTACAAAGGCGGAAGAATCACAATGGACAACAATGAAAAATTATCGTAAAGGTAAAACAGGTAATGGTATATTTTGAACGATATATTAAATGTGATAATCTGCACTGTAGTCTGAATTAAATTAGCCAATAATGTGATGATAAAATAAATGATGATTTTGATTCTGACTTATTCAAAATTGTTGGACAATTATATTCTTATGCCAAGAACACTATAAAAATCTCTAAAGTCTTTGAATTACATCATATGTAATAGTTTCGATTAATGATAGTGTTTATTGGTAAATGATAATGCATTGGTTATTTTACGGCTGACTCTATATTCACAGTTTTTGATTATTTACACGGCTTCAACTAAAATTCAAGAGAATGTCATTTAAAAAGCTGTTAAAATTGATTTTTAGATATTTTGAAGCCCAACTCATGATATGGTTTGGAACATTCAACTAAAAATAAGTTTGAGTAAAAGAGAAATTCAGATGCAGATTACACTGGCAATCTAGTTGATAGAAAAATTACTAGTGGAATGTGATTTTTGTTGAGACGTTTAGTAACTGCATCGTTTTTCAAAGAAAAAATCTGCATGTTTTTCATTTCAAATAATTTTCAAATAGCAGAAATTTTTCACATAAAACCCCTTCTAGAAAATCATTTTTGACCATGTTTTCAGATTGGTCATTTTTAGGAAAATTTGGTTTTATAATTATTTTTGAATACGATTTTAAAATAATTACATTGACTAATCTGACTCCCTAATAATTATCGAAAAGATAAATGGTGATTGAAAAAGTGACGAGTGTTAATATCAATCATATATTATAACTTGAGACGGTATAATTAGTAAATTTCTTTAGAAATTTAAACAAGAGTTATAAAACTTTTTGTTGGTAAAAATTCCATGACCATCTCTATTTCTATCATATTTCTAACGACCATCACTCATCAAAAATTTATATAGTGTGTCAATATGTGGCACTTTAAACAGGAATCGTTCGTTTTTCATTTTATATTTTTAATAAAAAATAATAATAATAAAGTAAAATACAATAAAATCGAAAATATTCACTCTCATTTAAAAGTCCTCATGGTTATGCATGGGTGAATTACTTGGAATTTGTTATGTGCTTCCATGCTCATTTAAAAGTCCTTACGGTTATGCATGTGTGGAATGCATATCAAAATTGATTTTTAAATAAACAAGTTGATTCTAATCCCATTTAAAAGTCCTCACGATTATGCGCGATTAGAAGATACTTGAATTCATTTTTTAAAAATAAAATTGGAATACTACTAATCTCATTTAAAAGTCCTAACGGTTATGCATGGTTGGTAGATATTCAAATTCTTGATATAAATATACCACAAATAGACACAACTGTATGGTTTTATATGATGATATCATTCTCATCATTCTAAAAGTGGAATATGCACCTAACAGAGTATTTATGATTTTTGTTTGATTTTTTTATTGAAATTTAATATTTATTTTCGATTGAGTTTTAATGTTGTATTAATATCTATCACTTTATCTCTATTTTTCTAACACTATTACACTTTTGCTGATAACAAAAGGGGGAGAGAAAAGATTTTGTCAAATAAAATCAAATGAAGGTCAAATATTTTCTATTTGCGTCTAGGCTCTTTTGCATATTTTTAATTGTATGCATATATGAAGGGGAAGCTTTGTGTAGAGACGAAGCATTTAAATAAGGGGAGCAAATAGTGTATATCAATGATCAAATACATTTAACATATTCAAAATCTTAAATATATGTTTGTTATCATCAAAAGGGGGAGATTGTTGAATATGCGATTATATGATTTTTGTTTGATGATAATAAACATATATATATATATATATATATTCATTTAAATGTATTTGTTAATGTACTATTTTATTTTTCATAGATTAAATAAATATTTGCTGAATAAAATAAATAACACAGAATTAGAATTCAAACAGAAATTTTATTCAAACAAATATTTATTACAATTTTTGAATAGCTCAAATTTCAAGCTCTCACTATATATGTACACACAGCCTCAATTACAATACAATTTTGATTACATCGCGATTTATAATTTACATTTGACCTCACTACATCTCACTCATTCACTCAACTCGTATTTATCATCCACTTCATTCCAATGTGAATCCAGCATTTGAGCAATCTGCAAAAATATACATTGACGCAGTAAAATTAAAAATAAAATATTTTTGCAGTACAAAATAAAATGTGAATTTTGAAAATAATATTCGCCTCAGTTACTTGGGTTGTTCATCATCATTTAAATTTGAATTCATCATACAGGAACAGCTTGTGACATGCACAGTGTATCACTTTACATGCCACAAGGCTGTGCACACAGATATATACACTTGATAAAATTATAGGGACATGTGAGCACAGGTCAAACCCAAAACGCCGGGTTCAACTCAAGTGCAATAAAAGTAATGTCACATTATCAGCACAAGGTCAAACCCGAACTCCAAGCTGGATTCAACACATGTGCAAGTTCATGAAAATGGTCAAGATAATTAAAACAAGCCTCGACCAAAATCCAAATGTACAAATGCAATATGAACCAAACAGTGCACAAAGGCAGTGGCACAAACTACATGAAGACAACGCACATATATACACAGTGACAACAGATGCCAAAGTGAAGCCACCAGACTTCGAGTCAAGCAGTAGACAAGGATGTGCAGACCAATAGATGTAAGCAAAGAAATGGCACATGTATATGCAGGTGCATAACATCATCAATGAAACCAAACTGTCCAGGCTCAAAGATATATGTGTGTGTGTGTGTGTATATATATATATATATATATATATATATATATATATGTTATGCACATAACAATCAAGTAAATCAAAAAAGTACAAGTCCAAATACAACTACAACATCAAGTGAATACAAGTACAGCTAGCAAAACCAAAATGGACAACAGCTACAACTAAATGCAAGCCAACTTTACAGTACCACTAAATCATGGACAATGGAGTACATATCTACATGGAACGGCAAGTAAAATCGAACAAGTCAAGTATGCAACAAAGATGAACACAAGCTTCAAACTAATGTACACATGAATGCCATCAGATGTACAAATAAATGTACAAAGACTCCAAGCCTGCAAGAATTTCAAATTTGAAGACAACATGAAACTGCACCAAAGGAATGGCAACATGTATGCAACAGTGAAACGAAGTGGACAATGCAATAATACTAAAGTAAAGCCACCAATAAAACCAGACACGAGTCAAGCAGTGCAAGTGCAAAACTTGAACAAGACTCGAGTGCTACCAGAACTCAATGAACCAACACAAACATACACACACACATACATATGCATGTGTATACATAATGAAGCAACCAAGTCAAGTGGCCGAAATCAACAAATGACAGAGATTCAACTGTAGCAGTTTGTTTTTCTTAAAACATCATCAAACATTATCACGTAATCAAAGCAAAGACAAAATCAAGTTTAAAAAGTCAAGGCTGATGCATAAAGTCAGCTGCAGTTCAAATCAAACTGTGCCAAAGTCACAGATATCAAATAAACATAGTCAAAGTCATGGATCATCAAGAAATTATCGTCACGGTAAAGTCAGAGCCTTGGCAATCTAGAAATCGAACCAAGTCAGAAATCAAAGCCGTGTTATTCAAGTAATTTAAACAAGTCAGAGATCAATCTCAAGTATCAATACAAAATCAACCGGCCGAGATAAATTACATGGCAAATTCAAACGAACGAGAAAATAGGGATTCGAACCCTATATAAACAATATCATCATCAGCTTTCAAATCATCGAGTTCAAGAAAATTAACATAAAGCAATAAGCAAAAATCACATACCAATTTGTAGTCGAACTCGATCAAATCTAAGAAGTCGTGTTCAAATCGAAGAAACGGTCGATTGCCGAAGCAAATCAGAGGAACTACAATTGTAATCGACCAACAATCAGTCGACTTCATCGATTTCTCCAAAAGCCCTAATTTTCGAGCAAAGGGAAAGAGGAATGAGAGAATGAACGAGGCCACCATTTTTTAACAGAGCAAAGTAGAGGAACAACATAAAAGAAATAAAAGGGTCGGCCTTATTGTTTTAACAAAGGCTTTAGTTTATAGATTAGGGGTTTTGTTTTTTAATTGTCTTTTAATTTGTATTTTGCTTTTAAACCATTGTAATTTCTAGTCGTTTGACTAGGGCACAAACTACGTGGCGTAGTTTGAGAATTCGCAACTTAGTGGCTGAGTTGTGGCAGGGTTTTGAGCGTAGAGTTAGGTTAGTCAGTAGCGGGTGTCGCGAGTTTACGTGTGTAAACGTGTGACTACTTAAGTTCTAGTAGAAACCTTGGGGGCAGCACGTAGACAGGGTTTTGCCGAAGCTAGGTAAATTCTGTGTCGTTCTATTTCTGCATTTTTATTATGATATTATCTGTGCTGCTATTATTTTGATATATCTGTGTTGAAATAATTTTATAAGCTTCTGCAATAATTTTTATAATTAGTAGCATCACCTTATTCACCCCCCTCTAGGGTGAAATCGATCCTACACGTTGAAATTCATCTGGTGGTATGGGATGCATTGGCGAAATCCAGTTGTTCACTAATTGAGACTAGGTGATACATTTGTGGATGGCGCAACCTTCATGCTCGTGTTTAGGGAGGCGATCCTTCATGGTCATCAGGCGTAGCCTTCGTGCTTGACTTTGGGAAAGTGATCATTCGTGGTCATCACGCGTAGCTTTCAAGCTCGTCTTTAGGGAGGCGATCTTTTATGGTCGTCAGTTGTAGGCTTTGTGCTCATCTTTGGAGATACGATCGATCATTAGGTATAGCCTTGTGCTTGCCTTTTTAGGTGGTGCCATTTTAACATTGATTTTTAACATTTAGTTTTAATTCACCAATTTGGGATTTCACCGTATTTCTACCTGGCCTATGATGGACCAATATTCAAATTTTGGGATTTAGTGCTATTCGATTTAAAAGTGCTACTTGTTATATATATGGTTATTTTCAGATATTTGGACATTTCCTTATGAGATATTATTGGTGATATTTGGGGTAGGTCCTTTTGGCTATTCTTTCAGATTTGAGACTTGATTATGGATTTCATCATATTTCTATTTTGCATATAAAGGGATATTTGTGTTTCATAATTTGGTGAAATATGAGATGTGATGCCATTTACTTTGTTATGGCTACTTTTGGATTTTAGGATCACCTGCTATGAGTTACCGTTATGGTATTCGAACTGTTTAGTTTCTTATACTACTCAGATATCTATATCTTTGATGTTATGCATGCTTATTGTTATGATCTCACCTTTTGGATATTTAGAGATAACCTGACCCGTTTATTATTCTTATAGCACTCAGATTAGACTGAGACTTGATAGGTACATGAACTCAATGACCTTGGATGAGGGCCAGCTAGATATACACACACACACACACACATATATATGCCATGTTTCCTGTATGATAGAGTTTCACTTTGAGTTACTAGTTGTATAGTTATACTTGTTATATGTTTTGATATAGTGATGGCTAAAGTTGCTGAGTAAAATTTTGAACCTATCATAGTTTATGCATGTATATATTTATATATGTAACTCTAGTATTCCCTTTTATATACTTACACTTCAAAGAGACAATTGATGTATTATATTTTGTTTGCGATTTTTGATTCTACGTTGTATATTATGTGAGATATTGTTCTGAATTATATTTAGCCACTATATTATTGTTTTGTGCCTAGATTGTGTACATCGAATTTTTTCTTGTACGGAAAAGGAAAAATACAGTCACATAATTCGACGTATCGATACTCGCCCAAGGCAATATTACAGATGGTCACTCCTAACCAGTCGTATTCTCCATATTACTTGTAATATTCATAGGTAATATAAGCATGAAGGTGGGGCATTATAATTATTGATAGGCAGGTGCATTATTTTATAAAATAAATGTGAGACTTCTACAAAATAATACAAATAAGATATAATTGTTAGATTGGTGACCTAAATAAGATGCATTTTTTGAATTGTTTACATGATTTTATGTGTGTAAATGATAAATTTATTACTTTGGTTGTGTATTGCCTTTGTATATGTAAATGTGTACGATATGTGTTTATTAGTTCCATATAGTTGGACTAGTTATACACACACCCCCGTAAACTGTTTATGTGATCTGTATATGTATATGTTTATATAAATTTATTGGTATGTGATTTAAATCTTTTATATAAAGTTTCGGTATGTCCAACTTAGGTCTACCGATTGGTGCATGGAATCCATTGTACCATTAAAGCGCACAACTTGCATTTGTGGTCTTGGGGCAGGGGCGGAGAGAGATTGGGACGTAAGTGTAAAGTAGGTCATATATAATTCTATAGTACGATTAGGTGCTGCGATAGGACCTACAGGGTAACTTCTTTTGAGGTTTTGATTTCTAAGGGAGTGCATGATGTAATTGTGGCACTCGATAGGTCTCTTTGCTAGGTAATGGTAATTAAAAATGATTTTTCGATACACAAGTTAAGTATATGTATAGTTCGGTATGCCCGACTTGGGGTTACCAAATAATGGATGAAATATATTATACAGATATATAAACATGTGGTTCAGCTGATTTATTACATACACACACAGAGATATATATATATATATATAAATGTAATTATTGATGAACAGTTTGGGCAGTTTATATATATTAGTTTAATGTACATGACTTGTACTAACCGAGTAGTTTGAGGCATTTCAAGAACAAATCACGATCCAAATGTGGACGATAATACTTCGGTGTTATGTATAGTACTATCATGTGTAAGGGGTGTACAAGGGGTTTAGCATTTACATATGATCCCGGTATGTTGATGTGGATAATCGAAAGGATACTAGTGAGGTAATCCATTGAAATATTGAGGCACATGACCAACAGAAGTAGTCCCAAAGCAAGGGTGGAGAGAGATTGGAACGCCAATCTAGAGTATGTTATATATTATTCCGTAGTACGATTGGGTGCTATAACAGACCTACAAACCAAATTTTTTTGAGGTGTTGGTTTTCAAAGGAGTCTATAAGTTAGTTGTGGCTCTCGATAGGTCTCTTTATTAGCTAACGGCAATTCGACATGGGTATTGGCTATAGATATTCATATTTCGATTTTGGTTATGGATATTCTATGTTAGTAGCATAGTTATATCATTGAATTTTAGATGCTTCGATAGGGATTAAGAGATCTATTGCACAATTACTTATGAAGTTTTGCATTACCCCTACACTCATTTTTCATATTCGGTAGCATAGCTTGTTAATATGTGCAATTTTAGTTAAAGAATCAATATTATATATCATCCTGACTTGTTGGTGTTTAGACAAAGTAGAGCAAAGTATGATTAGTCTAACCTATTGATCCTTGCTCACATTTACACCAGGCTTTATGTCTAACCTATGTTTTACCTTTGTATTTTTATATCATGACAACTTTATGGTACTCATTTGAGTAGTTTGGGAGTTAGGCGCTTTTAGGGTAAGTTTATAGGATAGTTGTGTTGAATATGCAAGTATATGACTTTTTTGATGATAATAAACATATATATATATATATTCAAAGGATTTAAATTCAAACAGATATTTTATTCAAATAAATATTTATTACAATTTTGAATTGCACAAACTCAAACTCTCGCTATATATATACAATTTCGATTACAATACAAATTGGATTACATGACAGTTTTTCATTTACAAATGCGCCTCACTACATTTCACTCATTCACTCGTATGTTTTCTTCAACTTCATTCTAGATTGCATCTAGCATTTGAGCAGTCTGGAAAAATATTCAATGACGCAGTAAAATTGAAAAGGAAATATTTTTGCAGTGTAAAATAAAATGTTTTTGAAAATATTATTTGCCTCAGTTATTTGGGTTGTTCGTCATCATTTTTTTTCGAATTCATCTACGCGAACAACTTGTGACATGCACAGTTTGCCAGTGTACATGCCACAAGGCCGTGCACACCACTATACACTTAGTAAAATTACAGGGACAGGTGAGCACAGATCAAACCCAAATGAAAAGCCGGATTCCACTCAAGTAAAACACAAATAAAGTCACACAAGGTCAAACACGAGCTATAAGCTGGATTCAACACATGTGCAGAGCAGAAAATCCAAATGGACACATGAATGCTATGCTCAAAGGCACAAAGGCACAAAGGGAACAGAGAAATGGTACAAGTGCAGCCTCAACAGTGTCGACCAGTTCAAAATGAAACAGCAAGAATGATTTAAAGAAAAAAGCAACCATAGAATTACTAATGCATATAGACCAAAGACCACAGAAAAAAATGCTATCAAGACTACAAGCCTGGCAACATGGAATCAAAGTAAAAACTATATGAAGTCAATACAAACACATGTGCACATAGAAAGGCAAAACGTATGTAAACAGAATTAGTTCTATAACCATGCCACCAGAAAACAGAAGCTACCACATGAAATCAGGAAATGTCGAGGACAATGTAAGTGCAGACAAGCTACATGATCACCGACCGCATATAAAGAAACAACTCAAGTCAGTGCACAACAACCCAATACAAACTACATGAAGTGAATGCACAAACATATATACACACACACACACACATATGTATATATACATGTATACATACATGTAGTGACAGCATAACAGACTAACCAAGTTAAATAATGCAAGCTCAAATTGAATTATGTACAATTGTAGTCTCAGTAAAGAAATGCAGCAGCGACAACACAAGTGCGCTTCAATAATAAAGACTCAAATATCAATGGCCGAATTCACAGAGAAAAAAGATTATCACTGTCAACAAGCACAAACATAAATTCACATAACATCAGTTTTAAGTTTGCAGTTTCAAGTCAAAGACAACTGCAGTTCAAAGAAATGCCAAAGTCATGTATGCAGACGAGTTCAAAAATCATGTACAGCAGTCTCAATGGTCGAAGTCCAAGTTTAAATTCACAAAGCCGTGGTAACCAAGATAATGAATTAACAAAGTCAAAATTTTTACAAATTCAAATCACTGGTCGAAGTCAAGATCATCATCAAGTCAACAAGAAAAGAGTCGAACAGATTCAAAGCCGTGATTATCAAGTAAACAAGCAATAAAATATACGAGTATGAAAAGGTCAGAATCCATCACGTTCATCCATGCATAATCAAACGGCCGAGCCAAATATTATCAGACGAACGAAATTTTAGGAGTTCGACTCTATATAAACCCAATTGTTATCGACCCTAAAAAGTATTCGAGTTTAAGCAACAAAGAATAATCATTCAACTCGAATCACCGATCGAGTTCAAGCATTCAACCAAAAAAAGCAAAAGAGCAAAAATTACATACCGAAGCCTTTTGAACTCGATCGCCGAAGCAGCCGTATGCAAGTTTGAAGATATAATCGATCATCGAAACACTCACGAGAATATCACTTGATCTATCAACAACGTCGGCACTTTCGAATTTCACGAAATCCTAAATTAGTTGAAGAGAAATGAAAGAGAATGAAGTAGCTATATTTTCAAAGCAACGAAGTAGATGGAATTGGCCAAAGGAACAAAAGAGAGGGATCTATTTTATCACCTTACTTCCTAATTTGGGCTGGCTACTTTAGTTTATTATTTGGCTTCAATATTTTAAAACTAGGGTTTTATGTTTTTAATTACTTTTAAATTTGTTTTTAAATTTTGTAAAACGATTGTATTTTCTAGTCGTGTGACTAGGGGACGAACTACGGTGGTGTAGTTTGAGAATTCGCAACTCAATGGCTGAGTTGTGGCAGAGTTTTGAGCGTAGTGTTTAGGTTAGTTGATAGCGGGCGTCGCGAATTTACGTGTGTAAGCGTCTTACTGCTTAATTTTTAGTAGGGACCTTGGGGGCAGCACATATGCAAGGTTTTGTCGAAGTTGGGTAAATCTGTATGTTCTATTTTTATTATTCTGTTATTATCTGTGCTGCTATAATTCTGATAAATATGTGTTGCAATTATTTTATATAAACTTCTGCAATAATTTTTATAATTAATAGTATCACCCTATTCACCCCTCCCTCTAGGATGAAATCGATCCTACAAGTGGTATCAGATCTAGGCACAAAAGCCATTTTTATTTTAGAAAGTTTGATTTTTCAAAGACCATTTTTTATACAAATTTGAATTTTTAAAATGGCTACTTTTACTGAGGGTCGATCCAGTATTATCCCTCCCATTTTTAATGGAACAGATTTTTTGAATTGGAAATTGAAAATGGAATTTTATTTAAAATCTGTTAATGTTAAATGTTGGGATATCATTGAAAATGGGTGTGATATAACAGATGAGAAAATTATCTCGATTAATGCTCTTGCTATTCATATATTATATTCTCATATTAGTCAAGATAATTTTAACTTTATCTCCTATTGTGAAAGTGCATAGGAAATCTGGAATACTTTTGATGCAATATATGGTGCAAAGGTCAACAACAATGAGAAATCATCTACAATCGACTCGGTTAAAGAAACGTGCTTAATAGGATTGGTAAAAGGCAGTAGTAATGAGGATGATGATGATGGAGCAGCTAAGATGGCGCTACTAATGATGAGATTCAAAGTGGATCCGCAAATACAAAAATCCAGCTCTAAATCAACGGTTGAGAAGCAGAATAATCATTGCACTAGACAACTTAGAAGAACGGGAGATCATCTGTCACAAGTGCAACAAACCCTGACACATCAAGTGCAATTGTCCTCGACTTAAACACGTTTGAGAAAAGAATTCAAAAAGAAAAAGTTTTGCAGCCATGTGGAATAAAAGTGATAATTGTAAAAGGACTAGCGGTGAGAGTGAAAGAGTAAATCTGTGCCTACAAGGGGACATAACTGATAGTGACGATGACGAGCCAAGCAAGGTATCAAAGCTCACTCATTCAGAATTACTTATATATTTCCTTGAAGTAAATGGCTATTTTGAACGACTTAGGGAGAAATACACTAAAATTGAATCACAAAGAGATAATTTGATAGATTTAAATAAACAGCTTGATCAATTAGTTAAAAACTATCAAAGTAAGATCCCTACGTACGATGAGTGTCCATTATTTGAAGAAGAAATTAAAAAATCAGAAATTAAAATTAAATCGCTAGAAAATGAAATTCTGATTTTGAAGGAAAGTGAAAATACTAGGAGAGAGAACTCTATTAAAAAGTGCACACATTTATTGAACGAAAATGAATCATTAAAAACACAAGTCCAACAACTATCAACGACTTTAGAAAAAATTTCCAAAAGTGAAAGATCATTGAATATGTTATTAGGGAAACGAACTATTAATACAGTTAGACAAGGACTTGGATATAATCAATCTGAAAATGTTAGAAATGAAATTAATCAAGTCAATTCCATGTGCACAATTTGTAGAAAATATGGGCATAATCAAAATGATTGTTGGTATAGACCTAAACATGTGAAAAGCATACCAATTTGGGTTCCAAAAGGCACGAATATAAAATCTCTCAAAATTAAACAAATCTAGGTGCCGAAAGGAACATATATAAATAGTTTTGGTTCTCCACAAAATTAGTTTTCAAAATATTTTTCCACTAACAACCATGGACCTATAAAAACAAATAGGTCACAAAAACCTTTTATCGTGCAGGTGTGGTGATAGGCTAAGGAACAACAAAAGTGTTATCTGGATTCTGACTGTTCCACACACACAACGAGCGACTAATAAAAGTTCCTTAGCCTAGTATGAAGGTAATATAATCACAATGGACAACAGTGAAAAATATCGTAAAGGTAAAACAGGTAATGGTATATTTATTTTGAACGATATATTAAATGTGATAATCTGCACCGTAATCTGAATTAAATCAGCCAGTAATGTAATGATGAAATGAATGATGATTTTGATTTTGACTTATTCAAAATATTGACCAATCATCTTTGAACTATAAATTTGCTTAGACTAATGATGATGTTTTGCTGATTGCTGATTGCCCGCGATACACGTGGGTGTATTTGCTTATCTTATTGCTTCGAGATTTGACACTATGGTCATTATTTGATCATTTACATGGCTTCAATTCAAATTCAAAAGAACTTCATTTAAAATCTGTTAAAAATGGTTTTAAGAAATTTGTTGAAACTTCATAGTCTGGTCTATAACATTCAATTAATGATAATCTCGAGTGAAAGAAAAATTCAGATGCAAATTACACTGGTAATCTAGTTGATAGAAAAATTTCAAGTGGAACATGATTTATGTTGAGACATTCATTAATTGCATCGCTTTTCAAAGAAAAAATCTGCATATTTTTTCATTTCAAATAATTTTCAAATTAGTAGACATTTTTCTCATAAAAACCCCTTCCAAAAAATATTTTTTGTTGACCTTGTTTCAGATTAGTCATCTTAAAATATTTGATTATATAATTATTTTTGGATTTGATCTTAAATATTACATTGACTAATCTTACTCCCTACTAATTATCGAAAAGATAAATAGTGATTGAAAAAGTGATGAGTGTCGATGTTAATCATATATTATAACTTGAGACGGTATATTTAGTAAATTTCTTTAGAAATTTGAATAAGAGCTACAAAAAATTTTTGTTAGTATAAATTCCATGACCATCTCTATTTGTGTCATATTTCTAACGACCGTCACTCATCAAAATTCAATATAGTTTGTCAATATGTGGTATTTTAAACTGGAAATCATTGGTTTTTCATTTTATATTTTTTCTTAAAAAAAGATCCAAAGTATTCACTCTCATTTAAAAGTCCTCACGGTTATGCATGGGTGAATTATTTGGAATTTTTTATTATGTGCTTCAATGCTCATTTAAAAGTCCTCACAGTTATGCATGTATGGAACACATATCAAAATTGATTTATTAAATAGATAAGTTGATTCTAATCACATTTAAAAGTCCTCATGTTTATGTGTGGTTAGAAGATACATGAATTCATTTTTTATTTAAAAAATTGAAATACTACTAATCTCAATTAAAAGTCCTAACGGCTATGCATTGTTAGTAGATATTCAAATTCCTGATATAAATATACCACAAATAGACATAACTATATGGTTTTATATGATGGCATCATCCCTATCATTCCAAAGTGGAATATACGTCAAATAGAGTATTTATGATTTTTATTTGATTTTTTATTGAAATTTAATATTTATATTCAATTGAGTTTTAATGTTGTATTAATGTCTATCACTTTATCTCTATTTTTCTAACACTATTACTCTTTTGCTGATAAAAAATGGGGAGAGAAATGTTAAGATTTTGGAAAATAAAGATCAAATATTTTATTTTGTATTTTCTATATGCATCTACGCTCATTTGCATATTTTTATTTATTTTCATGCATATATGAAGGCGGAGCTTTGTTGTAGAGAGGGAGCATTCAAATAAGGAGAGCAAATTGAATAATCGAATACATTTAATAAATTCAAAATCTTAAATATGTGTTTGTTATCATCAAAAGGGGGAGACAGTTGAATATGGAAGTATATGATTTTTGTGTATGATAATAAACATATATATTCATTTAAATTTATTTGTTAATGTACTATTTTATTTCTCACAAAATTAAATAAATATTTGCTGAATAAAAATAAATAACTTAGAATTTAAATTCAAATAGATATTTTATTCAAATAAATATTTATTAAATTTTTGAATAGTACAAATTCAAGCTCTCACTATAGATATACACAGTTTCGATTACCATACAAATTCGATTACATTACAATTTTCATTTACAAATGCACCTCACTACATTTCACTCATTCACTCATATTTTATCTTCAACTTCATTCTAGATTAAATCCAGCATCTGGGCAACCTGCAAAAATATACATAGACATAGTAAAATAGAAAAGGAAATATTTTTGCAGTGTAAAATAAAATGTATTTTGAAAATATTGTTTGCCTCAGTTATTTGGGTTGTTCGTCATTATTTATTTTTGAATTCATCTACACGAACAACTTGTGCCATGCATAGTGTGTCACTATACATGCCACAAGGCCGTGCACATCGATATACACTTGATAAAATTACAGGGAAAGATGAGCACAGGTCAAACCCAAATGAAAAGCCGGGTTCAACTCAAGTAAAATACAAATAAATTCACACAAGGTCAAACCCGAGCTATAAGCTGGATTCAACACAAGTGCAGACCAGAAAATCCAAATGACACATGAATGCTATTCTTAAAGGCATAAAGGCACAAAGTGAGTAGAGAAATGGTACATGTGTAGCCTCAATAGTGTCGACCAGTTCAAAATGAAACAGCAAGAATGATTCAAAGAAAAGCAACCACAGAATCACTAATGCATATAGACCAAAGACCACAGAAACAAATGCTATCAAGACTTCAAGCCTGGTAACATGGAATCAAAGTGAAGACTACATGAAGTCAATACAAACACATGTGCACATAGATATGCATAACATATGTAAACAGAATTAGTACTGTAACCATGCCCCATAACAATATATGATACCACATGAAATGAGGCATTGTCGAGGACAATGCAAGTGCAGACAAGCTACAGGATCACTAACCGCATATAAAGCAACAACTCAAGTGTGCGCAACAACCCAATACAAGCTACATGAAGTTAATGCACAAACATATATATACATATGTATATACATATGCATAAATACATGCAGTGACAGCATATCAGACTAACCAAGTTAAATAATGCAATCTCAAATTGAATCATGTACATATGTAGTCTCAGCAAAGAAATGCAGTAGCGACAACACAAGTGCAGCTTCAACAATGAAAACCAAATGAAGACTCAAATATCAATGGCCGAATTCATAGAGCAAAATGATTATCACTGTCAACAAGCATAAACAGAAATTCACATACAGCAGTTTCAAGTTTGCAGTTTCAAGTCAAAGACAACTGCAGTTCAAAGCAATGCCAAAGTCACGTATGCAGACGAGTTCAAAAATCATGTACAGTAGTCTCAAATGGTCGAAGTCCAAGTTCAAATTCACAAAGCCGTGGTAACCAAGATAATGAATTGACAAAGTCAAAATTTTTACAAATTCCAATCACTGGCCGAAGGCAAGATCATCGTCAAGTCAACAAGAAAGGAGTCGAACAGATTCAAAGCCATGATTATCAAGTAAATAAGCAACAAAATATACGAATTTGAAAAGGTCAAAATTCCTCACGTTCATCCATACAAAATCAAATGGCCAAGCCAAATATTATCAGACGTATTCAAATTATCAAACGAATGAAATTTTAGGAGTTCTAACTCTATACAAAACCCAATCATCATCGGCGTGAAAAGTTTTCGATTTTAAGCAACAAAGAATAATCATTCAACTCGAATCATCGATTGAATTCAAGCATTCAACCAGAAAAAGCAAAAGAGCAAAAATTACATACCAAAGCCTTTTTTAACTCGGTCGTCGAAGCAGCCGTATGCAAATTTGAAGATACAATCGATCATCAAAACACTCATGAGAACATCACTTGATCGATCAAAAACATCGGCGACTTTCGAATTTCACGAAACCAAGCAGCTAATTTTCAGAGTAGCGAAGTAGATGGAATGGTCCAAAGAAACAAAAGAGAGGGATCTATTTTGTCACCTTACTTACTAATTTGGGCTAGCTACCTTAGTTTATTATTTGGGCTTTAATATTTTAAAACTTGGGTTTTGTGTTTTTAATTGTATTTAAATTTGTTTTTAAATATTGTATAACGATTGTATTTTCCAGTCATGTGACTAGGGGACAAACTACGGTGGTGTAGTTTGAGAATTCACAACTCAGTGGCTGAGTTGTGGCAGGATTTTGAGCGTAGAGTTAAGGTTAGTCGACAGCGGGTGTCGCAAGTTTACGTGTGTAAGCGTCTGACTGCTTAATTTCTAGTAGAAACCTTAGGGGCAGCACGTAGGCAGGGTTTTGCCGTAGCTGGGTAAATCTATTTGTTCTATTTTTATCATTCTGCTATTATCCGTGTTGCTATAATTTTGATAAATCTGTGTTGCAATTATTTGATATAAACTTCCACAATAATTTTTATAATTAGCAGTATCACCTTATTCACCTCCCCCCTCTAGGGTGAAATCGAACCTATAAGTTGGAGCATTTTGGAGGCGTGAAGAAGTTGATATACGAGATATGTATACTTGTTGGTGATGTAGTACATGGCAGATGGGCAATTTTTTATATGAGACTTGTGATATCGGATACTATATTTAGAACTTCGTATGAATGAGGTTAATGTATTTGGACTTTCTGTATTGATATTTATTTGCCAATTGCTTCCAATAGTGCAGTCCTTTGTATACTGTTTGTCTTATTATGTTCATGTATATTCAGTATATTATATGTTATCTTCCTATTGTAAGATTGTATTAATCGTATGGTTTTTGTTTCAATTTTTACCCCCATCATACTGTCTTTTGTGTTAACCAGGAGCCATATATGGTCATTCGATGTCAATTCAAAAGTATTACAAAAGGCAGGTCATCACAGCACCTAAGCCAACAAGAGGAAGATAACCAAGCACTACAACTCAACGGTAAAGCTCCAACAATTCATTGTTGAACACTTAACAAATGGTGCTTAGCACCTCTCTTACCTGGACGAAAGCAACATTTCCTGCACTTAGAACCCCATGTACTTCTGAGCCAACTTTGTTTAGCACTGTCGCCAAGATTTTCGAATGAGGATGAGTTATCATATGCTCATTACCTTGTTTGGGGCTGCGAACCTCAACTGCTAAGGACCTCATATGCATGCAATGCTCCCTTCCCTGCCGAGCTACTCTCTAATGAGGGTCAATTACCATGCATTCACTTCCTAGCTTGGGGACTGCCAAGTTGTCGGTGTGTCACCCACGAGAACTACCAAGCCTATGCTTAGGTTCTCGTTGAGAACGCTCTCTACCTCTATAGACTAGCTAACAATAATGAGTTATCATGTGCTTATGTCCTTGATTGGGGACTCTCGACCTTCGTTGCCAAAGATGAAGTGAGCCTTAGCTCCCTTCTTTTCCTCGCAGCTATCCATGGGAATAAATTACCATGCATTCACTTCCTTGTTGAGACCTACCAAGCCATCCTACAAGACTGAATCACTACATTCACTTCCCAGCTAAGGGACTTCCCTATTGCCCTATGAGTTTGAATGAGACATCTCACCCCTTTGTGCTAGGGTGCAACAATGAGCTAAGACGTAACCTCATCGATCTCATATCCTTTTGCCATGCTTGTGATATTCCGGAATTTCAAACCCAATTTAAATATGATAATCTTTGTAATAAATTAAATTAAATTGATAAATTGTTATTTTAAAACAATAACAATAAATGAATTGCAGATGTATATTGATTTTAATTGAAATTAATATATACAAAGAAAGGGAAATGGATTTGTTAAAATTGTATTCATATAAAATTTGATTTTTGAAATGAATAAAAAATTTAATTTGAATTGTTAAATTAAAAGATTCAAAATAGATTAATTATATTCTAAATTATACTTTGAGTTTAAAAGAGTATTTTCATGATTTTATTTAGGATATAAAATTGGATTTATATTTATTTCTTTTAGAAGAATTGAATTTTGTGAATTAAAAATGTATTTTATATTAAGAAAATCAATTAATAAAAAAATTTAAAAATTTTTTTTGCATGAAGATGACATTTGTTACAATTTAAAACACATAAATAACATGTGTTAAGAAGTTAACTATGTATCATGACAAGTATCAAAGTATTTAATTTATTTTCTTTAAATTTTTATAAAAACAAAATTTTTCTATAAAAAGCTATTTCCTATTCTTCATTTAAATTTTCTCACTCTAATTTTCTTAAGCAAGAAAAAATTTTTTTACACCTCCATTAACAAATCTGAAAATTCTTCAAATCTTCACTTCAACTAAAATTAATAAAACACAAACCTCAATTCAAAATCAGGAAGAAAATCTGCAAAACAGAATTCAAGGGAAAAATCTGCAAAACAAGTTTCAGCAAATCTGAAAAGAAAAATCAAGTTCTTGAAAAAATATAAATCAAGTGCAAGGAAAATTCAAAGTTCTTCTATCCTAAATACTGATTGAATAAAGATTGAAGCATCATCAAGCAAACATTTGGATCAAGCAATTTCAAGTAAAAACTGAAGTCATTTTCTAGAATTTTTGGTCTCTGCTTAACAAACAAACAGGTGAGTAAATTTTAAAATCAGAAAAATTAAGTAAAAATGTTTGCATGTGAATGTTAGATCCGTTGATGCTTACATGTACCTATTTTTGTAAAATCTTTGTTTATATGTTATAATTTAACTGTGCATGTTTAAAAATATTACTGATGCTTCTCTGTATTTTCAAATACAGAGTAAATTTAAACTAGAATTTCAAATTTACTTAACAAATCACTGTTAAGTTTGAATCTTCAATGAAGTAGTTTGATTTAAACATAAATTAAGGATTAAAGTGATATTCAAAAAGAAATTGTTTGAAAATCTGATAATCAGGAAGTTATAGTGGAATTTTTTTAACAACATGATTAAATCATGTATGGAATTCCGATGAATCAAGTTTACATCTTGAATCTAAGTGTAAACCATGATATATTAGACAAAGTTCAGAATTTTTAAATTGGAATTGAAGGAGAATTTTGTTGATAACCTGAAATTGGTATTTGATCAAATTCAGGTGATTGTGATGGTTTTAGGCTTTGAAATTTAGGGCGAAGTTATATTGTAGATGGATTAACATGAGAAAAATAATGGGAGTGTTAATTATTCATCAGAGGATTTGGAATTTAGGATTTTAGGGTTTTAGTTCCGTGATTGTTCGAACTCGAGAAATTCGCGAATGTGAATTATTGGATGGAACGAGTCGCGTGTGGTTTTAGGTGAAGCTGCGTCAGGGTTTTACAATGTTATGGCCGGAGTTACGAGGCGATCGATGGTCGGCGATGGGGGTGAAGGGGGATTTTCTGATGAGATGATGGGCTGGCTGATGGGTTCGAGCCATCTCGATTTTGATTTAGCTCGTGTTAAGGATGGACGAAGGTGGAAGTCATGCCACTGGTCGAAGTGGAGCTTGCACGAGGTATCGTGGATGGTGGCGGCGCCGTCGGAGCGACGTGCACATGGTAACAACCGTGTCAGTGAGATTGGGTGTCAGGGTGACTCGAAGCGGCAATCGAGTAGTTTGGGTTTGTGGCTCGTGTTTGTTCAAGGGGAATTGTCGTTGTTGCTCGTGTATGAGATCGTGTCAGTGAGTGTAGGGTTGTGTGACTCGAAGCAGTGTTCGAGCAGAAAGGATTATGGCTCGTGATTATCTCGGGTTATGCTGCAGTAGTTTGTGCCTGGGATTATGTTTGTTGTTGATTTTTTTCAGGTTGGTGTAATTCGAGTTGAAGCTTGGTTAAGGAAATAGGATGGGAAGAGGAGAAAATGGGCTTGAGTGTTCGAGTCTTGGTCGTTCGAATCCGAAGCTTGTAATGTTTAAAAAGTTTTTCAAAATTGTTTTAAGTTTTAAAACTTTAAGATTTTAATTAAACTACTTTGTAAAATGTTTAACATTTTAATTGAAAGTATTTTAAAATTTGATAGTTAAGTCTAAAAATGATTTTTATATTCATTTAAGTTAACTTTTAAAAAGGTAATTAGTTTAAACAAATTGGAATGTTTTAATTATGTAATAATTTTTAGTAATTAGTTAAATTGTTTTGTTTTGAAAATTAATTAAGCTTTAGAATTAAGTTTACTTTAATTAATAAGTAATTAAGGTTAAATTAATTCATAATTTTAGATTAATTAATTTATTAAGGTTTAATTAATTCATTATGGATTAATAATTTGATAATTAAGAATTAAATTAAATAATAATTAGTAATTAACTAATTAAATAATTAAAGATTAATTAATAAGTAATTAGTAACTAATTAATTAAGTGATAAGTGATTAATTAATTAGTAATTAAGAATTAATTAATTAATTGATTAAGGTTAATTAATAAAGTAATTAAACATTAATTAACTTATAATTAATAGTTAATTAATTAATGGTTAAGGCTTAATTAATTAAATAAATTAAGGTTAATTAGTTTATAATTAATTTAGTAATTAAGATAAATTAATTTAAAATTTGTAATTAATTAAGAAATTAATTAAGGTTAATTAATTATAAATTAAGGGTTAATTAATTACCAATTAAGGAATGATTAATTTTTAATCAAGTTTTAATAATGATTAATTAGGGTAATTAATTAATAATTAATTAAAGGAATATTAATTAATTTAAAGATTAATTAATTAATAATGAGGATAATTAAAAAGTGATTAATTACTTAAATAATTTTGATTAATTGAATAATGATTGGTTAAGCAAGTTAAGTGATGAATTCTTAAGTAATTAATTTAATTTGAATTAATTAAATTAATTATAATATGAATTAGAGATATGCTTGCTTATGGATGATTGTTTGAATTGAATATCTGAATATGGTTTATATCTGTTGAATGATAGTTGAGATATTCTGTGATGAGATTTGTATATATCTGAGTTGGATGATTGTTATTTTCAGTGGATAATGCTGTGTGGATTCAATGTTTAAAATTGAATTGAATTGTTTAAATCTTTAAACCACTTGACCTTTAAGATGGCGTTTGGATTTCGATGAGACCGGGAATCAAATTTGATTTTTCGAAAACCACATCGATCCAAGTTAAACGTTAGGTCATGACATCTCAAAGGATGATCGAGATGAAGTTTTTAGAGTGCAAGGATTATTGTCGTTAACTCTGAGGGTGATTACAAAATGAGTGTAATGAGATAATGCCTTCGGTTTCGTTCGAACCCGGAACGAACTTGTATGGATTGAATTCTTTCAGAACATCGTCAGGTGGACGATGAGCATTCTAAGAGATGTGTTCTCTAAAGGTAATCGTAACCTCAAGCTTCATCAACCGGGAATGGCTAAAACAGGGGAGGTGCAGCAAGGTTAAGTGGGTCATGCCCAAGTAGGATGAGATTTTCCCCTGTCTAGAAGTCCCTTATTATTTAGGCTGTGTGGGCAGTTGTTGGCCACAACTACGGGGTTGCCTTGTTCGGGACTGTCCAGTAAGGGATGATTTCGGCCTTGTGTTGCAGGGGAGTTAGGGTGGCTCCTCGGTACGGTGATCCAAGTGCCATACTGTGACGGGCGGTACTCAGTCGCCCTGCCATTGATGGAAACCCATTTTCCCTACGAGACCCTACGGTTTTGATTGTATTACCCACTTTCGTGGCTAGTAGCTGGAATTTAATCATGTAACAATTTCGGCTATTTTCTATTTACTTGAGTACCCTTGACCCTATTATAATATCATTGGATTTCCTATCAAATGTTTTCGTTAGCGTTAAGGTAAAAACTTACCTGTGTTTATTTGTGGGAAGTCTTACGTGATACCTTTTGTTTTCAAAATGATTTTTAAAGTTAAACAACTTTAACTTATTTACTCACACCAGACCCATGTCTGACCTAGAGTTTTTTTTGTTTTCATAAACTCTTGGGTACTCAAATTTTTATGAGTAGCCAAGTGATTAGGTTGGGATTAGCAAATGTTTTGGAAGCTGGAGCTGGAGTCCAGGCGTACTTATCTATCTCTTTCCGGTGTAGTGACATTTTGATGTTGTATTTTGGGTTGTATGGTTTGGAAGACTCTTATGAATGTCAGATGTAATGAAGTCATATTATTTTGCGTACTCTGATATGTAAAACTATGTAGTGGATATGTGTAATATTATATTTGTTCGTTTCCGCTATGAGATTCTGATGATTGTTGTTCTTTTCTTTCCATCTTTTTTATATTCTATCTCTTTCTATTCTTATTGATGATACGTCTTTCTGGGTATTGAAAGACGGGTTGTCACGGTTTGTATCAGAGCAATGGTTGAGAAACACATAGGCTCTGAAGTAATGTCTATCTTGAGAGTGCGTATTCGTAATTTTTATTATATAACTATATCCCTATCCAAATTGGTTGGGTTACCTGTTCAGGTAGCCATAATGAGTTCAAGAGGCAGAAGGGGAAGGGTAGTAGGAAGTGCATCAACTAGTAATAGGAGAGAGCAGACTGATAATGAGGCTGTTAATCCAGTATCGTCTCCAGTTAGTTTTGCTGCATTATGCAAGGACTTCGTTCATCTTGGAGGAAAACCGTTTCAAGGATCAGAAACTATAATAGAAGTCCAAGCATGGCTTCACTCGTGTGAGAAGATCTTTAAGAGCATGAGGTTATCGGATGAGTAGAAGAGAATAATGGCTTCGTGGCAATTACAAGGTGGAGCCGCAGTCTGGTGGAATTCAGTGACTGTTAATGTCTCGGAAGACGATATGTCTTGGGAAGAGTTTAAGGAGTTGTTTGAGGAGAAGTTCGTGCTTGCTGCAGGGAGAACTCGTCTTTATCAAGATTTTCTGAATCTGAAACAGGGAAACATGTCTATAGCTGAATACGAGACAAAATTTAACGAGTTATCTTGTTATGGTCCAGGACTTATAGACACCCCTCTTAAGAAGAACGAGATGTTTGTCCAAGGGTTGAGGCCAGAGTATCATGAAAGAATGACTGCACATTTGAAAGGGTCTTTTGTGGAGCTTATTGACATGGCACTAAGATATGAAGACTTGATGAATAAAAGATCTGAGGCGCGAGTTGCTGCATCTGGAGGAAATTCTTCCAATCCTAATAAAAGAAAATTCAATCCTAATTGGAAGAAGAAAAACAAGAAAAAGTCTGGAAACAACAATGGACCCCGAAAATGCTATAATTGTAATCAAGTGGGACATTTGGCAAATCAGTGTGCGCAAGAGCGAAAGCTGTAGTGACAGCATTATAGCGGACCAGGTTCAGCCTTAGTTCAGAACTCTCTTTGCTTTAACTGCCATCAACCGAGACACATGATTAAAGATTGCCTGCTCCTTCATAAAGTCCAACAGAACAAAGTATTTGCTTTAGAAGGTGCACCATCAAACTCGTCTAAGGGAAAAGGAGTTTTAGAAGGTACCTTACTTTTAAATGGAAAATATATTAAAGTCTTGTTTGATTCTGGCGCTTCTTTAAGTTTTATTTCTCTAGAAACTGTAGAGAATTTCTTTCTTACCCCTAATACCGTAGACAATCCCATTTGTGTATCTAATCCTATAGGAGGGGTAACCAAATTGGATAGGATCTGTAAGGATTTGAGAATCTCCTATCTATCCCATAGTTTTTTCTGTGATCCTTATGTATTGGATTTTAGGGGTATTGACCTTATTTTGGGAATGGATTGGCTTGACAAATATAAGGATGTTTTAAATTGTGATGAGAGAATAGTTTCGTTGGAAACTGATCTGGGTAGGACTGCCAGAGTAATGTGTGATAACTCTGAAATTCACTTAAGTAGTCTTTTACATGGAGTTGAGACTTCTCAAGAGGAGGATGAAGATATTGAAGTAGTTCGGGATTTCTCTGACGTATTCGAGGAAGTTAAGTATTTGCCACCGCGTTGAGAAATAGAGTTTCGTATAGATTTGGTTCTTGGAGCAGTACCCGTAATTCAACCTAGTAGGAGGATGGCTCCAAGGGAGAGGGAGGAACTAGTGAAACAAACTCAAGATTTGTTGGAGAAGGGTTTGATTAGACCCAGTTTTTATTGTTGCGGTTCGGCTGTAATATTTGTCACCAAGTCGGATGGGTTGCTAAGGTTCTGTGTAGACTATCGTGAATTGAACAAAGTGACCATTCGGAATAAGTATCCTTTTCCTCGTACTGATGATATCTTCGACCAGCTTCATTGAGCTTCAATCTTTTCTCAATTGGATCTAGCATCAGGTTTCAATCAGTTAAGGGTAGCTGAGGACAATATTCCCTTAACTGCATTTAGGGGACCCAATTGTTTTTATGAGTGGATGGTTATTCCTTTCGGGTTAACCAACGCTCCTGCCTACTTTGTAGACCTGATGAACCGAGTCTTTAGAGATGTTTTGAATAAGTTTGTTTTGGTGTTCATCGATGATATCTTGGTTTATTCTAGGTCGGAAGAAGAGCACAAGCAGCACTTGAGAATAGTTTTGGAAACTCTGAGAAGGCACGTTCTGAAGGCGAAGTTCTCTAAGTGTCATTTTTGGAAATCAGAAATAAATTTTTTGGGCCACATTGTTTCTGGTGAGGGAATCTCTGTAGATCCAGCTAAAGTTGAGACTATTCTAGGGTGGAAGCAGCCTCAGACACCAATAGAGGTTCGTAGTTTTCTGGGATTGGCCGGTTACTATAGGAAGTTTATTAAGGATTATTCCAAGATCTCTTCTCACCTAACAAAGCTGACAAGGAAGGGAGCTAAATTCAAGTGGACACCGGAATGTGAGGAGGCTTTTCAGAATCTGAGGGCAAGGTTGACAAGTGCTCCTGTATTGGCTATTTCGGATGGGAAGAGCAATTTTGAAGTGTATACTGATGCTTGTATTGTTGGATTGGGAGTTGTGCTTATGCAGAATGGTAGGGTAATTGCGTATGCGAGTCGGCAATTGAAGCCACATGAGAAGAACTACGCTACGCGTGATCTAGAGTTGTTGGCTATTGTTTTTGCTTTAAAGATCTGGAGGCACTATCTTTTAGGAGAGAAGTTTGAGTTATTCACGGATCACAAACTGTTGAAATATCTTTTCTCTTAGAAAGATCTTAATCTAAGACAACAGCGATGGGTCGAGTTCTTGGCATCGTATGATTTCGATATTCTGTATACCCCGGGGAAGGCAAACGTTGTAGCAGACGCTCTTAGCAGAAATGCAGTTCTATCTCTTTTGGACGTGGTTCCATCTCTTGTGGAAAGGATTTCGAGCGAGCAAGAATCTGATAGTAAATTAAGAAGAATCATCAAAAGAGTTAGGAAGGGTCAGAGTTCCAGTTTTAAGATTGATGACTAAGGGACACTAAGGATCAACGGAAGGATCTGTTTTCTGAATTTCAAGGAATTGAAGCAGGAGCTCTTATCTGAAAGTCATCGCTCCAGATTAAATATCCATCCAGGAATATCAAAGATGTATAAGGATATGAGAAGGATTTTCTGGTGGCCGGGCAGGAAGAAGGATATTACTAGATTCGTTAATTGTTGTGCTATCTGCCAGCAAGTTAAAGAAGATCAGCAGAAGCCAGCCGGTTTGTTACAACCTTTGGAGATCCCGATGTGGAAATGGGAGATGATTTCGATGGACTTCATCGACGGTTTGCCTAGAACAAAGAAGGAAAATGAAGGAATATGGGTAATTGTGGATCGTCTAACCAAAAGCAGCAAATTTATACCAGTTAAGGCAACCCGTACCGCAACTTCTCTGGCAGAAATTTTCTTGAGAGAAATAGTCAGATTGCATGGTGTTCCAGTCAGTATTGTAAGTGATCGAGATCCTATCTTCACCAGCAAATTCTGGAAGGCATTACAATCAGCTTTGGGAACAAGTTTGAGATTGAGTGCAGCATATCATCCCCAAACAGATGGGCAGACGGAGAGGCTAAATCGAATTTTAGAAGATATGATGAGAGCCTGTGCATTGGATTTTGGTGGATCGTGGGAGGACCATCTACATCTAGTGGAATTCTCTTATAATAACAATTACCAAACAAGTATCAAGATGGCTCCTTATGAAGCACTGTATGGAAGGCCGTGTAGATCCCCAGCCTGTTGGATAGAGTCGAAAGACCATCTTGTGCTTGGACCAGATCTGATTCGTGAAGCATCTGCTAAAGTCGAGCTTATCAAGAAAAGGATGAAAGCTGCTCAGGATCGTCAAAAGAAATATGCAGATAAAAGACGAAGACAATTGGAGTTCGAGATTGGTGATTTAGCCTTTGTCAAAGTTTTCCCTATTAAAGGAGCAGTAAGATTTGGGAAGACAGGGAAACTCACTCCGAGATATATTGGTCCGTTCCGAGTACTCGAGAGGATTGGTGCTGTAGCATACAGGATTGAATTGCCCGTCCGGACGGCTGGAATTCACAATGTTTTCCACGCATCTCATCTACGAAAATATATGCACGATCCATCTCTTATTGTGGAGCCAGCTGTGTAGGAAGACTTAGAGGTTGAGCCGGATTTATCAGTTGTGAGACATCCTGTTCGAATTGTTGATCAAGACGAGAGGCAACTCAGAAGAAAGATAGTGAAGCTCGTTAAAGTCCAGTGGAGTGAGGATCCTAGAGATTGTACCTGGGAGATTCTAGATAGTTTTAGGAAGGCTTATCCTGATTTGTGTCCGGCTAACTAGTGGTGTTTGTATTGGGTGTAATATTGTTTGGATGTTTTGTTTGTTGATTTCTTATGTATGGATGTTATGTATGCTTGAAGTGTTGAATGAAATGAAATTTTGGATTATCCTTTGTTTAAATTTCGGGGACGAAATTCTTTTAAGGGGGGAGGAATGTGATATTACAGAATTTCAAACCCAATTTAAATATGATAATCTTTGTGATAAATTAAATTAAACTGATAAATTGTTATTTTAAAACTATAACAATAAATGAATTGTAGATGTATATTGATTTTAATTGAAATTAATATATACAAAGAAAGGGAAATGGATTCGTTAAAATTTTATTCATATAAAATTTGATTTTTGAATTGAATTTGAAAATTTAATTTGAATTTGAATTGTTAAATTAAAAGATTCAAAATAGGTTAATTATATTATAAATTATACTTTGAGTTTAACAGAGTATTTTCATGATTTTATTTAGGATATAAAATTGGATTTATATTTATTTCTTTAAGAAGAATTGAATTTTATGAATTAAAATTGTATTTTAAATTAAGATAATCAATTAATAAAAACATTTTAAAAAAAATTTGCATGAAGATGACATTTGTTACAATTTAAAACACATAAATAACATGTGTTAAGAAGTTAACTATGTATCATGACAAGTGTCAAAGTTTTTAATTTATTTTCTTTAAATTTTTATGAAAACTAAATTTTTCTATAAAAATCTATTTCCTATTCTTCATTTAAATTTTCTCATTCTAATTTTCTTAAGCAAGAAAAGAAATTATTACACCTCCATTAACAAATCTGAAAATTCTTCAAATCTTCACTTCAACCAAAATTAATAAAACTCAAACCTCACATCAAAATAAAGGAAGAAAATCTGCAAAACAGAATTCAAGGGAAAAATTTGCAAAACAAGTTTCAGCAAATCTGAAAAGAAAAATCAAGTTCTTGAAAAAATATAAATCAAGTGCAAGGCAAATTCAAAGTTCTTCCATCCTAAATACTGATTGATTAAAGATTGAAGCATCATCAAGCAAACATTAGGATCAAGCAATTTCAAGTAAAAACTGCAGTCATTTTCTAGAATTTTGGGCCTCTGCTTAACAAACAAACAGGTGAGTAAATTTTAAAATCAGAAAAATTAAGTAAAAATGTTTGCATGTGAATGTTAGATCTGTTGATGCTTGCATGTACCTATTTTTGTAAAACTTTGTTTATATGTTATAATTTAACTGTGCATGTTTAAAAATATTACTGATGCTTCTTTGTATTTTCAAATACAGAGTAAATTTAAACTAGAATTTCAAATTTACTTAACAAATCATTGTTAAGTTTGAATCTTCAATGCAGTAGTTTGATTTAAACATAAATTAAGGATTAAATTGATATTCAAAATGAAATTGTTTGAAAATCTGATAATCAGGAAGTTACTGTGGAATTTTTTTAATAACATGATCAAATCATGTATGTAATTATGATGAATCAAGTTTACATCTTGAATCTACTGTGTAAACCATGATTTTTAAGACAAAGTTCAGAATTTTTAATTTGGAATTGAAGGAGAAATTTGATGATAACCTGAAATTGGTCTTTGAGCAAATTCAGGCGACTGTGATGGTTTTAGGCTTTGAAATTTGCGGCGAAGTTATATTGTAGATGGATTAACATGAGAAAAATAATGGGAGTGTTAATTATTCATCAGAGGATTTGGAATTTAGGATTTTAGGGTTTTAGTTCTGTGATTGTTCGAACTCGAGAAATTCGCGAATGTGAATTGTTGGATGGATCGAGTCGCGTGTGGTTTTAGGTGAAGCTGCGTCAGGGTCTTACGATGTTATGGACGGAGTTACGAGGCGATCGATGGTCGGCGATGGGGGTGAAGGGGGATTTTCTGATGAGATGATGGGCTGGCTGATGGGTTTGAGCTGTCTTGATTTTGATTTAGCTCTTGTTAAGGATGGACGAATGTGGAAGTCGTGCCAATGGTCGAAGTGGAGCTTGCGCGAGGTATCGTGAATGGTGGCGACGGCGGCGGAGCGACGTGCACGTGTACGGGGTAACGACCGTGTTAGTGAGATTGGGTGTCAAGGTGACTCGAAGCGGCAATCGAGCAGTTTGGGTTTGTGGCTCGTGTTTGTTCAAGGGGAATTGTCGCTGTTGCTCGTATATGAGATCGTGTCAGTGAGTGTAGGGTTGTGTGACTCGAAGTAGTGTTCGAGCAGAAAGGATTCTGGCTCGTGATTATCTCGGGTTATGCTGCAGTAGTTCGTGCCTGGGATTATGTTTGTTGTTGATTTTTTTTAGGTTGGTGTAATTCGAGTTGAAGCTTGGTTAAGGAAATAGGATGGGAAGAGGAGAAGATGGGCTTGAGTGTTCGAGTCTTGGTCGTTCGAATCCGAAGCTTGTAATGTTTAAAAAGTTTTTCAAAATTGTTTTAAGTTTTAAAACTTTAAGATTTTAATTAAACTACTTTGTAAAATGTTTAACATTTTAATTGAAAGTATTTTAAAATTTGATAGTTAAGTCTAAAAATGATTTTTATATTCATTTAAGTTAACTTTTAAAAAGGTAATTAGTTTAAACAAATTAGAATGTTTTAATTATGTAATAATCTTTAGTAATTAGTTAAATTGTCTTGTTTTGAAAATTAATTAAGTTTTAGAATTAAGTTTACTTTAATTAATAAGTAATTAAGGTTAAATTAATTCATAATTATAGATTAATTAATTTATTATGGTTTAATTAATTGATTATGCATTAATAATTTGATAATTAAGAATTAAATTAAATAATAATTAATAATTAACTAATTAAATAATTAAAGATTAATTAATAAGTAATTAGTAACTAATTAACTAAGTGATAAGTGATTAATTAATTAGTAATTAAGAATTAATTAATTAATTGATTAAGGTTAATTAATAAAGTAATTAAACATTAATTAATTTATAATTAATAGTTAATTAATTAACGGTTAAGGATTAATTAATTAAATAAATTAAGGTTAATTAGTTTATAATTAATTTAGTAATTAAGATAAATTAATTTAAAATTTGTAATTAATTAAGAAATTAATTAAGGTTAATTAATTATAAATTAAGGGTTAATTAATAACCAATTAAGGAATGATTAATTTTTAATCAAGTTTTAATAATGATTAATTAGGGTAATTAATTAATAATTAATTAAAGGATTATTAATTAATTTAAAGATTAATTAATTAATAATGAGGATAATTAAAAACGATTAATTTCTTAAATAATTGTGATTAATTAATTAATGATGGTTAAGCAAGTTAAGTGATGAATTCTTAAGTAATTAATTTAATTTGAATTAATTAAATTAATTATACTACGAATTAAAGATGTGCTTGCTTATGGATGATTGTTTGAATTGAATATCTGAATATGGTTGATATCTGTTGAATGATAGTTGAGATATTCTGTGATGAGATTTGTATATATCTGAGTTGAATGATTGTTATTATCTGTGGATAATGCTGTGTGGATTCAATGTTTAAAATTGAATTGAATTATTTAAATCTTTAAACAACTTGACCTTTAAGATGGCGTTTGGATTTCGATGAGGCCGGGATCGGGAATCAAATTTGATTTTTCGAAAACCACATTGATCCAAGTTAAACGTTAGGTCGTGACATCTCAAAGGATGATCGAGATGAAGTCTTTAGAGTGCAAGGATTATTGTCGTTAACTCTGAGGATGATTCCAAAATGAGTGTAACGAGATAATGCCTTCTGTTTCGTTCGAACCCGGAATGAACTTGTATGGATCGAATGCTTTCAGAACATCGTCAGGTGGACGATGAGCATTCTAAGAGATGTGTTCTCTAAAGGTAATCGTAGCCTCAAGCCTCATCAACCGGGAATGGATAAAACAGGGGAGGTGCAGCAAGGTTAAGTGGGTCATGCCCAAGTAGGACGAGATTTTCCCCTGTCTAGAAGTCCCTTATTATTTCGGCTCTGTGGGCAGTTGTTGACCACAACTGTGCGGTTGTCTTGTTCGAGACTGTCCAGTAAGGGATGGTTCCGGCCTTGTGTTGCAGGGGAGTTAGGGTGGCTCCTCGGTATGGTGATCTAGGCCCCGTACTGTGACGGGCGGTACCCCAATAGCCCTGCCATTGATGGAAACCCATTTTCCTTACGAGACCCCACGGTTTTGATTGTATTACCCACTTTCGTGGCTAGTAGCTGGAATTTAATAATGTAACGATTTCGGCTATTTTCTGTTTACTTGAAAACTCTAGACCCTATTATAATATGACTGGATTTCCTATCAAATGTTTTGGTTAGCGTAAGGTAAAAACTTACCCGTGTTTATTTGTGGGAAGTCTTAGGTGATACCTTTTGTTTTCAAAATGATTTTTAAAGTTAAATAACTTTAACTTATTTACTCACACCAGACCCATGTCTGACCCAGAGTTTATTTTGTTTTTCATAAACTCTTGGGTACTCAAATTTTTATGAGTAGCCAAGTGATTAGGTTGGGATTAGCAAATGTTTTGGAAGCTGGAGCTGGAGTCCAGGCGTACTTATCTATCTCTTTCCGCTGTATTGACATTTTGATGTTGTATTTTAGGTTGTATGGTTTGGAAGACTCTTATGAATGTCAAATGTAATGAAGTCGTTTTATTTTGCGTACTCTGATATGTAAAACTATGTAATGGATATGTGTAATATTATATTTGTTTGTTTCCGCTATGAGATTCTGATGATTGTTGTTCTTTTCTTTCTATCTTTTCTATATTCTATCTCTTTCTTTTCTTATTGATGATGCGTATTGAAAGACGGGTCGTCACAATGCTGTTACCCATCCCTAGTGTAGGATGGGCATTGTTATCGAAACTGGCATTGTTACGCCGAGTGACGCTGAATTCTAGCATCCTTAGTGCACTCGCAAAAAATAAGCCATGTTCAACATCAGCTTGCAACCTGTCACCTAGAGAACCTTCGAGCCACTCAGAGTTTAGGTTCGAGTCTGGACAGCTGCCACTCAATCCTACTACATTTCATCCAGGAGAATCATAGAGCCACTCAACATTCAAGTTCATACTGGGATTTCTTAACATCTTAAGAACGCAAGTAGTTTGATAAACATATATCCACACTGGTTCGCTATTATAATCAAAATCTATAATGTACGCTCGCATCCGTGCCTGCATGCCAGCCCACACCATGTACACATAAGTCACTCTCAAACTAAGTTCACGTTTCCCATGAATGAGTCGCTCTTACCATTCATCTCATTACCATACATTTATTTTATCTATCTTACGGAAAATAAGAAGCATGGACAGATATAAGCTATAGCGGCTACCCAAAGTGTTCTACCCAATGTGCTACGCATAGAGACAAGGATAAATAATGCTATAAAATAGTTTGGAAAATTTCACAAACGAGAAGTATTCCATGCATTTACAAAATGTGGGGAACACAATCCACCCTGCTAGGCAAACAAAAATAGGACAGGAAAATATCTGCGAAGACAGCCCATCCGCATGTCGGGTCAGAGAGTCCATCTGCTCCTAGGTAAGGATAGTCGGCATGACCATCCTATCCACCCTTATCTTCTCAGCAACCTCCCCTTAAACCTATGCAAAGATTGTGGAAAAAAACTTGCTAATGAAGAATGGAAATTGAATGTTTTCCGTGATAAGGGCCCTTATATATTCCTTGAATGGTTGGCCCACCTATCCACCTCCTCCTTCCTAATTGTCACTATATCCACATTTGATTGGCATTCAGTTAGGGTCTGTTTTGGAAGCTAGTCGGCCTCTTTCTCTACCGTATTTGACCTCTCCTTTAGATCCGTTGTCGCCTTCTCTACCTCACGTCGTGCCTTAATCGCCTCCCGCACCTGACTTTTTGGGAGCTTGATATCCTTCTTTTTCACTTCCTTTGTTGTCTCCCTTGCTTAGGAAACCTCTATCATCACCTAAGCCGCTCCTTTGGCCTTAAGTCCTTTTGGGGTTTCTCCACCTCATCCCAGATGTGGAGGCAGCGGAACTCATACTAAAAAACTTAATGTCAGAATAACAAAAAAGTAGAAAACAAGGAGATTCAAGGTTGGTAACTTACTAGTAAGGCATCTCGAATTTGGGTATTCATTATGGTCTTCAAGGAGGGTCGGCTTTGTCCAATCTAAGTCTGATGGGGGTATGAGAGGGTCTCCATGGACATGACCTGGAAAGCCGACAAAAGGTGTTCTAGACCATCGTATCCTCACCATGGAAGATGTATAACGATACCAACCCCAACATCACCAATTCCACCTCAGCGCCAACTCCTCCATATCATAAATAAGAAGGAACTTCATGTAAGGAGTGGCAACCTCAGTTGTCGAGGATAGGCAAGTCGCGAATCTCTTCTTTTTATTACTCTCGATGGATAACTAGGGTGACCTGTGTGGCTAGAATGCATGTCAATGATATACTGGCCAGCTTCGAGCATTGCGAGTGCCTTTGGCAAGGCAGCCGTAATATGCACAGTAGGCGTAGTGAGTGCTTGAGTCACGGCGGTCTAGATGGAACCCTCACCCTCATCAAAAGCACCAAAAATACCATGTCAGTCATTGCCACAACAAAGAGGAAAAAAGAGTTAGTCAAAATGTAAAGTAAAAGAAAGACAAGTTCAACTAAGCTACCATTTATGCCGGCCTAGCCTCACCTTCTAACAAGAGGAAGACATAACGAGATTGAATTACCTACACTAGATTGATCACTCTAGGTTAGAGACCTACCGAGGGTACAACATCATATCTAAATACAATAGGGTGGATGTAAGAATGTCCTAGAGGAGGGACCTGCACCCCTATTAATGCCTAGCTCCATGGACCTTCCCTGTACACCATTTTCCTCAAAGCTCCTCCTGCTATACGAAGAAATGACCAAGGAACCATAAGGAGGAACCGTGACATGGACCAACTTTTGTCGGTCAAACTCTTCCTACTTGGGTGATGACACGGGATAACTCAGTTTATCATGATCTACACTTTTCCAGTATTCACACTCCTCACCTATAACATCAGCATCATATATTTTTTGGCCTCTATGATTGGCCTAGCAATGGGGTCCCGGAACTTGACTTGTGCATAGTCCCACTTTGCTTTCTTTATGGGCCTCTGCATTGAGACAGACCACTTTGAGACCATTGTCTTATCCTCCCTCATTAATCTAGCCTAGTGAAGGTTAGTGTCTATAAATAGCACTTTTAGGTCCCAAAATCTAGTTATGTCGACTTCAACCGATCGATAAAGTAACTCAACCTATAATCGACGCTAGTAGCATCAGTGTAAGCTCCTATCAATAGGCAAGCTAAAAAAATAAAAAGAATGGAAAATAAGAAAGGGAAAAGAAAAGAAGCGAAGATATGCTAGGGATTTGGAACTCGAGTTGTTAAATCTCATGGCTGACCCCATGAGGAACAAAGAAATGACTCGCCATCCAACCCAGGGCGGCTTTGCTAAGGACACCTGTAAAAATAACAGACTTGGTGTTAGCCTAGAAATGAAAGAATGTGTCAACTAGGTGCCCTGCTTCCTTTTGCAACTAGAAAATCATATTAACCAAAGAAGCAGTCGGCTTAGAAATGTAAAGTTCGGCACAAGCAACATAATGACTATAGAGGAATCGGTAGCTATTAGTAGTGAGCCGATCATAGGCAAGTCTAAAGGCTCTAAGGATAGATACAGGTGGGATGGAAAGGCAGCATGGTTCCTACCTTGAAATAGCCTAAGGAACCACAAAGTAGCGCTGGAGAGGTTTGTTAGGATGCTCGACAGTTGTGGGATATGTAACCATCATGATGTTGCGAGCATGGTCGACTAAACTCTTGGCCAAATTGAATCTTCCGTCTACTAGCTTAGAGGCCTTAAGGCTAGTAGCACCACCAGAGGTCAATATTTTAGTAGAAGTTAATCAAAGTGGCCATCTGAAAAATAAGACGCCTAAGTTTGACAAAGCCCAATCTTCTTTGCCTATAACATCCTAAGATGGAAGCTTGATGACCGTCTCCACGGCATGCTCGGGCTGAGCACCCCATGGACGCTATCTCACAGCTCAAACTCCTAAACTAAGTACCAGGCCTTACGACCCTTACCTATTAGTCTGTCTTTTATTTAAAGGCCATAGCCCTAAAATTGGGCCTGGTCCACATTCCATTACCAAAATTATAGTAATATCACTACCATCGCAGTCCTACTATACAGTCGCTAATGTCGATCGACAACCGTTGACATGACAGCGATGATCGACCCATTTCCAAAGATGGCCGAAGAAATGCAGATTCCTTATCACAAAAGCAACAACATTATTAAGAAAAGGAAACAACAACTAAACACAAAGAAAAACAAAAAAAAACTATAATAGATTAAATCTTTGCAGTGGCCATGCATGTCACGGTAAATAAGAGGAGAAAGGAGAAGTCTTTTGTTTCTCAAAGAATTCTTGGAAAGTTGAGAGTTTTTGAAGGTTTAAAAAAATCTTTAATGGCTGAAAACTTTTAATTGCCGAAACTTTTAATTACTTCAATAAAAATAAAGGAGAGAAGTTGAAAGCTTTTTTAAAAAATTTCCCTTCAATCTCAGCCACTAGATTCAAAGAGCCATTAGATCTTGACCATCTGGTGTAATCAATGCCATTGTAAATTCATACGCCTTGGAAACATGAGGACCCTGCCATATCAGGATAAAGTTAACCATCTTAGCCAATGAAAAAGCACAATGTGTGGCTCACATAAAATGGTAGCATGAGAATTGATCGACTAGATCTTTGTGGTTTGACATGCCCATCCTTGCTGATAGAGAGGAGCTTAGAAGGAAAATTGTTGCTCAAATTTCTCATAAGCATAATCAATAACCCGATTAAGCACAATGCAGCATAGTCCATGTTAACCCAGCACATCTAAGCCCCGCCAGTCCATGCTGGCCCAAACTCAACATTGTGCCGAGCTTGCCCATATACCGAGCAACCCTCCGGGTCTATTGTCATCTGGCTTAACTCTAGGCGGCTTCAGTAGCCATCTCATCAGATAAGGCCCAGCTGAAGTGTGACCCTTCTTTGGCCTGGCTACATCATAGCCTGCCTACAACCTGTCCCGACTGTCTCTTCTCGCCATTCCACAACTAACTGACACATTTACCTGCGACTTGGTCCTTAGCAACATTTAGCTTTCCCCAACACGCGACCAGCTAACATAGCCTAAAAGAAGCTACTTGGTCACTCACCACATAGACATGCAAAAGTAAACGACAAGTCGTGTAATCAACCAAACTAGATGCTATAGCAAATCTGCCAAAAGCATATCTAATCCTATAGCACGCCGCCAATATTAAAGGAAAGTCATGCACCTTTTACGGAGGGACAAATGGCATACTTCTCAGCACATTCCTTTCCACCTTTACACCTTCCTTCCATTTTCCCATGCGATCAGATCAATGACCAGGCATGCTTCCCGTTTGTTTTACCATGCAATCGCTATCATCCATCTCGACTACTATAAATAACCCATGCCTACTACATCAAAAGGGTTGATTTCTTATTATTTTCTCACGACAACTTAAATCCATAAGCTCACAAGTCTAGCATCTTTCTAGTCTTAAGTGTTATATTTCTTATTATTTCTTGTAATTCTCTTTAATTGTAAGAGAGAAACAAAGTAAGAGATTTTCACAGTAGATATAGGCAAACTTAGCTTGAACCAATCTTTACCATTGCACCATTTATCTAATTTTCTTGTTTTCTCCTCATTTTACATTTCAAGGCTAGTGTTAGCAACTAACATTTGCTTTCACAAACACTATAGTCTGATTTTGAGGTTGGATAATTAATTAGTCAATGGTAATATTCTTTAATTGTTAGGTGGTGTATTACTAATGGTTGTTAGGGCACCAAGAATTACATGCTCATATTTATTGGATGGTGAATATTAGTCATGCATTCCTAAAACCAAAGTTAATTCAAACGACATTCTTCCTAAAAAAATTGTAAAGTGGGTCCCTATAATTATTTTACTGTAGCAGTATGTATTTTTCGTTTTTTTCTCCAGTGCTTAAAAATAATTCAAAAGTTGTAAATATTATAATTAGGTTTCTACAAAAAAAATATAAATTGCAGACATGTCTGCAATTATTGCAGACATATCTGCAATTATTCCATATAATTACAGATATGTCTACACTTATTCACTGGTTATCTGCATTCGATAAACATCTGAATAATTGCAGATATGTATGAAATTAATCCATATAATTGCAGACAATTATTCACTGAATAATTGTGTTGAATAAGAATCTATATAATTGTAGGCATGTCTGTAATTATTTCACATATTCGCAGACATGTACGCAATTATTCACTGAATAACAGCAATGTGATTTAACAATCAGGATATTTACGTAAATATCTGAACATTCCTTAAAATTACGGACATATATGCAATTTTTAGTTGCAAAGGCATGCTATCCAGAATAAGTGTAGACATTTCTGCAATTATTCTCCAAACTTTCATACATGTTTGCAAGTATTTCTGAAACGTACTGTGTGTAATTTTTTCACTTTCCATCCTGTTTTTTATTTTTTTTGACATGAACACGAAGATAAATATTAATTGAAATAAGTTTTAAAATTTGGATTTTTTTTGTTTTTTAATGATTTTTGAAAAATAAGGACCTAATTTATGTACTTTATTCCACTGTGGTTTTTGTGAATTTTCAAACCTATGAAGGACCTATGCCAAAAGCACCGTATTGGATGACTATGGAATAACTCATCCGAAAGTTTTCTATTAGTTGATAACAACTATGTCAAATATAAAATCTAGATGTGATAACGTTACACAGTTCCCTTGACTTAAGAATACCTCGAAAATTCAATGTGGATACTCCACTTTAACTATAATCAAATTATGACATGACGTTCATCGAACAACTATAGTTGGATCTGACTTGAATCATTGGAGATGAAGGACTATTCAATAGAGAATCTGTCCACTCAGTTGTATGAGCTTAGTATCACGATCAATTGTAGTTAACTTAAAGTAAAAATCTCTAAACAAAGTAGAACGGTTAATAATATATTTTATTATTGAATCGGAACTATGTTTATGAACTGATCACGTTGAATGTGAATAATGTTGGGGTTTTGACAAATACAAGACTACATATATGCTAAAATGATATAATACTGGCGAAAAGAACATGTGTAAATTATTGTCACCATTAGTACTGCTTAAGGTGATGTAAAATACGATTTTCCTAAAAAGGCCTTAAATTTCTAAACTATCACACCATTAGCAAAGGCGAGATATGAATGTTTTATATTTGAATTGCCTAATATTAATTGGTTACTAAATTCACACTTTTGAGTCTCATAATCATATTTTGAATTGTATGAAAAACCAAACGATTTAATTGGTTTATAAAATGTTATAAAATATTCAAATTAATTAACATTTAATAAATATTAATTATTATTTTATTTGATGTTCGTGGTGTTATTAGTAAGTGGAGTAGCTCCTAGAAATATTATGGGTGTTTTTTGTAAATATTTTGATCTGCACATAAAAGTTATATATGCACGTATCGATACATGATATCAATATATATTTAAGCATACTTTACATATATATTTAAGCAAGCATGGACAGCCGTAGGGAGGGAAAAATGATCTAAATATTAGATTTTGATTTAATAAAGAATTAAAATGGAAGGTATAAAGAGAGGAATGGAAATAAACCTAAATATTCGTGGTGGTGGAACAGGAATGTGAAAAAGGCTATCAAAGAGAAGAAGGAATGCTATAAGTGCGTCCATCATCACAAAAGTGAGGACAACATGCAAAAGTACAAAGTGGTAAAGAAGAACGTAAAGAGAGCGGTAAGTGAAGCAATGGGTCGGGCTTACGAAGATCTTTATCAAAAGCTAAGTACGAAGGAGGGTGAAAAAAAACGTCTATAGGACAGCCAAGCTCCACGAGAGGAAGATGATAGACTTCAACCAAATTAAGTGCACTATGGATGACAATAATAGACTTTTGGTAAAGGATGAGGAGGTAAAAAATAGATGGAGAGATTACTTCGACAAGTTATTCAATGAAGAAGATGATAGCACTACGATCGAGCTGGACTACTATTTTGATAATAATAGTAGACATTTCGTTAAGAGTATTCAAGAGTCTGAGGTAAATAAGGCATTAAAATGAATGAAAGCAGGCAAGGCGTTAGGGCCTAATGACATCCCCATTTAGGTGTGGAGATACCTTGGAGATGCAGGGATAGCTTAGCTAACTAAGTTCTTCAATAATATTTTCAAATCAAACAAGATGCCAAATGAGTGCAGGAGAAGCATATTAGTACTAATTTTTAAGAACAAAGGAGATATTCGAAGTTGCACAAACTACAGAGAAATTAAGCTTATGAGCCATACAATTAAGCTTTGAAAGAGAGTCATTAAACATCGATTAAGAAGGATGACAAGCATTTCAAAAAAACCAATTTGGTTTCAAGCTTGGGAGGTCGACCACAGAGGCGATTTTCTTGATAAGACAACTTATGGAGAGGTTTAGGAAGCAAAAGAAGGATCCACACATGGTATTTATCGATTTGGAGAAAGCTTATGATAACGTACCAAGAAAGTTAATGTGTTGGGCTTTGGAAAAGAAGGGAATTCCAACAAAGTATGTTACCTTTATCAAGGATATGTATGATAATGTTGTAACTAGTGTCAGAGCATACGAGGGTGAAACAAGTGACTTTCTCATTAGCATAGGATGATATCAAGGGTCAGCTTTTAGTCCCTATTTTTTGCCTAGTGATGGATAAGGTTACGAAGAGTATAAAAGGTGAAATTTCTTAATGTATGCTCTTTCCTGATGATGTGGTGCTCATTGATGAAAGTTAGATTGGGGTTGAGAGACAACTAGAGCTGTGGAGATAGACTTTAGAATCAAAAAGTTTTAGGCTTAGCAGAACTAAAACAGAGTATATGAAGTGCGAGTTCAGCGGTGTCAGGTCAGGATGGAGATGTCACTCTGGCCGGACAAGTAGTACCCAAGAAGGAACCCTTTCAATATTTAGGATCAATGTTGCAATATGATAGTGAGATCGATAAACATGCTAGTCCTAGAATTCGAGCGGGATGGGTGAAATGGTGATAAGCGTCTAGCATTCTCAGTGACATGAAAGTCCCACGGAAGCTTAAAGGAAAGTTATGTAGAATAGTAATCAGGCCTACGATGTTGTATGATACATCATGTTGGCCAATTAAAAGCCAACACGTCCAAAAGATAAGTGTAGTAGAGATGCATATGCTGCGATGGAGCTGCGGTCATACAAGAAGAGATTGAATTAGAAATGATGATATACATGATAAACTTGAAATAACACTAATTGAGGAGAAGCTAGTCTAACACCATTTAAGATGGTTTGGCCATCTCCAATAGAGGCCTCCCGAGGCACCTATGCGCATTGGAATGATATGCCGCGTCGAATGCTCAAAGAGAGGCAAAGGTCAACCAAGGTTGACATGGGAGGAAGTAAAAAGGAACTTGAAGATTTGGAATAATTCCAAAGAGTTGTGTTAGACAGGAGCGCATGGAAGTTGGTGATCCATGTACCAAAACCATGAGCTAGGAGATTTTTTGCTTAGGGTTAGTTTAGGGGTAGTGTTATAAGTTTTAGATTATAGGACTAGTATAACACCCCATATTTTTAGTGACATTATTTAGAAAATTTAATTATTTAAATTAAACTAAATAATGTGGGAATGATTAATGAATTGAGGTTTGTGATTTAATTAAGGGGTCGTCGTGCTATGTTAAGAAGTAAATAATGAATCAAAGAATTAAGGTGTTAGAAAATAAGAGAGGGCAAAATAGAAAAATAATTAAACTTTTAACCTAAACACTTAGGGAAAAACACACATTCATTTCATATTCTCTTAAAAAAAACACCGCTAAGGCCAACCACCATTAGCAATCTCAAGAGAAGATGAAGATAGGATTCAAGAGAAGAATCAAATCAAATAATCAAGATCAAATCTTACATCCTTAATCACAAAGCTAAGGTGAATAATGACTACATCTCACTTTCCTATTTATTTCGGTTTTAAGGTTAAATCTGATTTATCTTGCAAATTTATGCCATGTTTTTGAATGATTATATATATATATATATATATATATATATATATATATCTTTGGGTATATGTGTATGCTTGTGGATGCTTTTTGCTTATTCAAATAGATTTTATGATGGGTTTGGTGTGAATACCCTATTTAATTACATCTAAATGCCTTTTGAATTTAAATTTAGATCAGAAATAATATTTCACAAATGAGTTTCAATTTTTATTATTTTCTGAATTAGTATGGTTTTTATATTAATTTTCTAGTAAAGAAAATGATTTACTAGGTTATATATTATTTATGGAAAAACATTATTTATTTGGGTCTAAAATTTATATATGTTAGAAAACACATTGAAAATGATTTTATGGTATTTTTATAGAATTTTCCTACGTGTTTCGATGAATATATAATTATTTAAGGTATGAGACTTAAATGTTTTATATATTGATAAAAGGAGAAGAGATAATTTATAAAATAAATTTAACTGTTATTTCTGAAATTATGCCAGTGCTTTTAGAAAAGAAAATTTGGCAACCAACAAGATTTTGACAAACATAACAGGTTAATCAAAAAGTATTTCTCTTTTTTGTTAAAGACAAATTTGCTTTTTTTAGCCTGTTTTGCCACTCTTAGCACCTTGCTTCTGACATAGGAGGCTTTCAACTTAGTTCCTCCACCTCCATCATTAATGAAACCAATGCACATGACATCAAATACTTGGTGCGCAGCGAATTGAAAAGAAGGCGAAAGATATGAGGTCGAAACCCAGGGGTTCCGAAGGAGTTGAAGCATGCCTTTGTTTTAAAGTGAAAAATGAGCCTGCTTTGCTTTCAACTATGTTGCTTTCGACCTGGTTGGCTTTCAACTAAATCAATGGTTTAAATAGAATGGTTTTGAAGAGGTTGGGCCTTTGTTTTTAAGTATAGGCTTTTGACTAGGTCCAAACCCCTTACCATTGCTTTTCTTACCTTTCGAGGTTAATGGTTTCGGAAGGTATGGTTTGTTTTTAAAACTTGGGCATTTCTATGATGCTTTTAGATGTATGGTTTGGACTCTATCACTTCTCTACTTCAGAATGGCTTTCAAAAGGAATGCTTTCATTTATAATGGGTTTTAGATCCTTTTTCTCTACTTGAAGGAATAATTCAAATGGTTTCTACCGAAACAGTTTTCAAAGGTTTTGAAGGGGTAAAGTTTGAATGGTTTCGAAAGGTGTTTTCTATATGTTTTAAATTGAACCCAAGTGCTTTCGAAAGATTTGCTGTTTACAAAGTTTTGATGCTTTGAAAAGGTTATAAATTATGGTTTCTAAAGGATGCTTCCTCAATGCTTTCGAAAGGTTTAAAGAATGGAATCTAAGGGATGGTTCCCTAATGGATTCGAAAGGTTAAAAGGAAAGGGTTTTCAAAGGTTTCGAAAGGCAATTCTAAAGTGTTTTAAAATAAAGATGTCTAAGGTTTTAAAGATTTCGAAAGGAAGGTTTTTAATGGTTTTTAAAGGATTTTATGAATGGTTTCGAAAGGAAGGTTTTGCCCTTTCGACCTAAGTTGAATAAATGGATTTACTTGGTTTCGAAATAGGTGCTTTCAATGGATTCGAAAGGGGTACTTTCAAAAGTTAAATTGTTTTCATCAACAATGTTTTGAGTAAAGAGCGTGTGTATGTGTGTGTATCATGGCAAGGAGTTAGAAATTATATATTTACCTCGTTAAAGTTTGGTTTAAAAGGTTTTAAATCAATTTTAGATGAAGAGGTTTTCAAGAAAAATTCTGGGGGGGGTATCCCTAAGTAAAACGACTTAAATATTAGAATAACATATGGAACTAGTGTATGATCGTGCCCTATACATTAGCTATTGGCCCTAACTAATTTAGTATAAAATTCCATTTTGCAGGGCTTTTTCACAAGTAAGACTAAAATTATGAATACACATGGAAGGGAATATATGTTTGTATACAGATAGGTTATTAGTGAGCCCGCAAAACCGTCAGGATTAGGTGACCCTAAAAGATGTTCAGTTAAGGACAGACCATCCAAAAGAGAAGTATTTAACATATAGTTAAGAACAGCCCGTCCAGAAGAGGTATGTCTAACAGATGTAAGACTATTTTATTATTTTGTCTGGTAGGCCCAAGTCAGCTAAAGCTTAATAATTATCCAAACAAAACTATAGTGTTCGGAGCCTAAGACATTGTGTTTTTGCTTCGGTCAATATTACTGTTAGTATTATCATCATCATCATCATCATTTTTTTGTTTATATATGTATATGTTATTTTTATTTTTATTTTACTTAGTCAACATTTCTATTTTCAAATATTATAATTTTCTTCCTTACAACACCCCTCTTCTCCATTGCAGCAATGTTTATTTCTATATTATGGGTGATAATCTCACATCCATAATTAAAATTTGCACCCCATTAATTATCAATATTTAAAATGCAATAACTTCTTGTAGAAACGACAGATTAACAAACCGTTTTCACCATTAAATCACAAATTTTATTATCTTTCTAACGAGCGGAACTGTGCATACGTAAAAAAAGGCGGGACACAATATAATTGTAGAAGTGTTTGTAATTATATACAATAGTTGCAGATATTTATGCAACTATATGCAATAATTGTAGGCACGTCTGTAATTATACCATATAATTGCAGAAATGTTTACAATTATATGCAATGGTTGCAAACATTTCTGCAGCTGTATACAATAATTGTAGACACATCTGCAACTATACCATATAATTACATAAATGTCTGTGATTATATGGAATAGTTGCAGATTTGAAGAAAAAATGAAGTTCTTCAAAATTTGCAGAACTGTCCGCAAATATATGGAATAATTGCAGGAAAATATGATTTTTTGGTATCAACAATGGATCTCATTTTAAAGATCATAATTTTTTGATTTTTTGGTGAAAACGGTATGATGATCAGATGTTTCTACAGAAAGTTATATGCATTTGAATTGTTAAAACGTAAAGGGTATTTGGGACTTTATTCTCATGTGAATTTGAAAACAGGGACCAGAAACTTATTGAAATAAAGGACGGAAGTTTTGTGTATTTTCAAACCTTACCAGGAACGTATGCCAAATGCACCCTAAAAAAAATTGCACATCAACAAGTTCGCCTAGGAGTTTACTTACTACTGGTTTCGATTGGCTTTGATCGGCATTATATTTCAAGTGTTATCATAATCCTTACTTGTTTTTTTCCACATAGGTCGTTGTTGTTATAAAACTGGTGAAAACGGATGTAGTATAATTTTCATAGAAATTCTCAACCCATCAAATTAGGGTGTTCTGAGGGGTCATAATTTTTTTTTCAATTATGGTCCCACTAATTGTATCGTAGAATTAATCTTCATAAAATATAATGATATGTATGTAATGTTATTTTAGTAGAAAACTCTCAAAACTGGTGTATCTTAAACTCGCAATCGTGCATTGATCGGTAAGAATAACAACCCTTCATGTAAACCAATCAAAACCACTACGATCATTAATGACCAAAATCGGTACTCTCAAAACGATTCATAACCGGTACCAAAAAACTCCCAAGCAGAGCCGTGAGTTCATGTAGTTCTATGGTTTCCACTTGATGTACCTCTGTTTCCTATAAATAAATTAGAATAAGTGCGGGAACAACAAAACAATATTCACATACAAATCTATGAAATTATACAATTCCGTATACAGCCATTAACATTGGGAAAAACAAACAGATTTAAAATTGATAATTTTTCCCCATTATAGTAAACTATTCTTCCTCTTTAGAGGAGAGAGTTCCTCTCTTTTATGTGTGATATACTTTTTTTATATTTGTATTCGAGTCCAAAAAATTTAATCTTTTTAAACCTGAAAACTATTTATATGTTTAATATAAAAATATTTTATTTTAAACTCGAATTAAATAAAACATTGTTACCGACCTCCATTTTTGGTTAAAAGAATACCATTTTTTTTTAAAAAAATTATCATGAGGGGTACCAAAGAAAATAGCCTCCTCATATAATTATATTGTGAATTGATCAATTTATCCATTTAATTTTTTATCCTAGTTTCCTTTAATTTTCATTATTCTTCTTCTTTAGTCTGTAATCGCAATCAATAATAAATGGAAAATTTAAACCTATCCATAGATAAAATTTCAAAAGGGAAAGAAATAAAATTATTTGTTACCCAAAAAAACATCTGTAACATAGATTCTATTCGATAAAAAAATTTAAATTATACCGCATTTACGCGTTAATTTGGTTGATAACAATTTTAAATAGAATTAGACGATGGATAAATACGAAGGTGATTTCGATCTAGAAGCATAATATTGGTTCTCCCCATTACTGAAAGCTAAATTAAACTTGGTGAAAAATGTAAGTAAAGAAAAAAGGATTGGTTAAAAATAAATGATGGGTAAAATATAAAAAATATATTATTTGTACAGCATGAGTACCTCTTATATCAATTTTAAATTTAGTGGAGTACAAATAAAAAATGGTCCCCTCTTAATCAAAAGTGGAGTTTCAGTACCGATACCCTTTAAATATATATTTGACTTATGATATACAATATATAATTGGCTTAATCGGAAATAAGAAAAAGACCGATAGCAAAAATTTAATTAAATATACTTAAAACGTAAACGTACATTTATAATAGGAGGAAACAAGGGACACACATCCTTCCTTCCTAAACTTATTTGTTTAACGTCATTCCCTTTTAGAAGTTATTTTCTACATCACTCTTTTATGAATTTCTTTATTTTTTACTTCTCTCGTTTTCAAATTTAAAAGTGGCTGCTTTGACGTGTATGACAGCGGTTATGAGTTATGGACGCATATCCTAAAGGCGCATATTAAGATGAGTAAAATTACACAAATACCTCTATGAATGTCACATTTTTTAAAAAAAATAGGGATGTAATTTTGTAGAAGAAATTAGGAGTGACGTAATACTAATTTTTTTTAATCATTAGGTTGTGTGCCAGCATTTCCCATTATATATTATATATATATAATTTTTATAATTCAATAATTCAAAAATATGTGTATTATATATATATATATGTATGTATATATATTATTCCAAGCTGTGGATAGGTAATTAGTTTTTTTTAGAACCAAGTTAAATACATACGTATATATGTTATTATCAATTGTATATATTTTATTTAAATAGTTCAAAATGTTTAAAAAATTATTTTTCAACTTTTATTATTAATTATAATCAATAATATGAGGGAGTATATGTATATGATTATGAATTAGATTTTAAACAAAGAGTTGTACCTTTTAAGATCCTACTGCAGGATTGGTCGTCCCTCCCTTGTTAGAGCTACGCTACCTCCCACCTATCCTACACATTCGATCAAGGTTGTCACTGCGAAGCTATAGTCAGGAAGGTGCACGGGGTCTTACCGTCTAGCCGTTGGTACTTCGCATCTTCACGGAGAATTCAATTTCACCGGGTCCATGTCGGAGACAGCGGGGCAGTCGTTACACCATTCGTGTAGGTCGCTACTTATGCGACAAGGAATTTCGCTACCTTAGGACAGTTAGAGTTACTGTCGCCGTTTACCGGGGTTTCCATTCAAAGCAACTCACACTTCTCCTTCCGACCTTCCAGCACCGGGCAGGTGTCAGACTCTAAAGCGCCCCTAGTTTCAAAGAGAGGAGGATGGGTTATTCACATTTAATTTGATGGTCAGAGGCGAATTGAAAGCTAAGCAGTGGTAATTATAAAGATCCCCCGGGGAAAAATAGAGATGTCTCCTACGTTACCCGTAATATGTGGAAGTATCGACGTAATTTCATAGAGTCATTCGGTCTGAATGCTACATGAAGAACATAAGCCAGATGATGGAACGGGGAGACCTAGGATGTAGAAGATCATACATGAGTGATTCGGAAGATTTGGATTCCTATATATACCATGGCTATTAGTGATCTCCTTTTTCGAACTTTAGGTTCTTTATCCTCGACCACTGATAACAACTATGGCTATAAGATGTCACCAATTTTTTATCAAAGAAGACTAAGCATTGGCTATATGTGGAGATTTTGAAGGGGTTTGCTATTTATAGCCAACTAGATTACAAAATATTTAGCATCGTTCTCTATAGATTTGAAGAGCATGTCTTCAGCCACTGCCTCTATATTGTTTGGCCTCTCACCCTTATCTGGGCTTCCCAGACTACAGGCCGGATTAATTTTACCACTAAATTTATTATTTCATAAATTTATTAGTAATATATCATAATTAAATGAATATATTATAAATATATATCATTTTAATAGTTTTAATACTTTAAATAAGTAATTAAAATTCCATAAAAATAAAGTAAAACATTTATATTAATTTATAACATTTATAACTTTGTTTTAAATTGGTCAAACTTAGAAATTAATTAATAACATGGGTATGTTGACTCTTTGGTGCGAACTAGGTCCATAGTCAATATTTAAACAATTTATGTGCTAATGCATGACTTTGCTGAAGTGCAACATCAAGTTCAGCTACTTACAGATCATTTAGACAAAGTCAAATTCCTATTGTTTATCAAGCTACACCTAGTAATGATATTTTGTGCACATTTTCTTTTCATCATCACTGTATTAGTAAGATATCTAGAGTTTGGTCTACAGTCAAAAACTCTAATAATTCCCATAATAAAATGCATAGACTACATTAAGGTTCTTGGTTCAATACGGTAATATTTATCGCTAGTGATGACTGTCGTAAACCTTCGCACCCAGTATAACTAGGTAGTGCGCTATTGCAGTACCCGACCGATGCAGGACGGTCGTCAAGGTTGTAGGGCTGATAAAACATCACAGTACCTGTCGTAAATTTCGCAGCGCATCGAATAAAATATAATAATAAACATATCAGATATAAAATAAGTGTGGCCATAATAACTAAATGGATCACATAAATCAAAGTAAATAGATCTATATTGCATACATCATAAGTCATGGTGTTGTACATCAATAATAACTCACAAACAAACTATCTCTAAATGATAAAGGCACTAGCAATCTACGTAGTATTGTGTAGTGGAATAACAAATAAGTAAACATAGTAAAATGAGGGTATGATCTCCTACTCATCCTTTGTCCAGCTCCACATGCTCACCAGACCCGATATCCCTAATCTACTCATTTAAGAGTACCCGGAATAATAGGAAGTAAATCATAAAATTCCGAGTTAGACAATAGTCCACTATGAATGGTAGAAAATCTCTAAATACCAATACACCACTATAATTGGAAAAATGGTATGAAAGATAAAACATGACCTGTCTTTGAATCCATAGGGTCAGCACATATACAAGATATACGCTAGTCTACATCATAGTCATCATGGATGTACTGTACATCAAACTACCAAGGGTTGTCTAGATATCTACATCAATAATATAGGCCTCATGTGATAACCCTAGGGTGATAAGCAATCAAGCAAACATAGCATTCATCATTCATCCCCATTTTCACTCACTCGGTGCATTTGATACATGATAACTCAAACGACCCATCATGGTCAAAGACTACTCAACGTCTTAGTTCCCCGATACTCGAATCCATGCCACTCGGTAGGTCAGGAACAAGATCATCTGTCATTGCTGGCCCATGATAAAGATTGTTCGCCATGGAGATCTGATCGCCCATCATGAAGATAAGGATCCATCATGCTCTGAATGGGTACCCCATATCACCCTTGGTTTCGAAGCCCTTGAGTTTTAAAGATCCCTTTTAACACTTCATCTATAGCAGATCTCATCCTAGAACTAATCTTACGATTCCCATCATGAAGTCATTGCAGTTGGACAAGTCTCCACAATCGTCATCAGTAAAGTATCGTCATTCATCCCATAACCTTCCTCCAATAGTCCTCTCAATCTGATTCATAGTCATCTACACTACATCCCAAAGTATAGCAATCCATCGTCGAAGCCATCACTTTCCATCATGTAATCATCATTGTCGCAATGTGCATCGTCATCGTTAAAGTCACCACCGAACCCTGTGGGTCGTTATCGATCCAACACTTCGCCATATTGGCTAAGTATTTGGGTTGTGTAATGATCTATTTTTCTTATTCCTAAGTATGACACTTAATACGTTCATGGTATTTATATGCCGATCATGCAGGTGTTTAAAAGACAAACCATTGAGGTAAAAAGAAAAAGAAAAGACAAGAAGATAAAAACATAGAATCTCACAACACAAGACAATCATATATATCAAATAGTACATATGGTCACTTCCAAAATGATGCATCAGAGTCATAACAGGTATTACTTTCGCCAGGGACAGTAATAACTACCTTCACCTACAATGCTAATACAAAACATACATGCACATGGGAAATAAAATAGATAACTAGTTATCGGCGAAGCCCCCGCTCCATGCTCCTCCAAATGGATCCATAAGAAGTAGGACTGCTTTGCTACTCATAAAAATTTGAATACCCAAGACTTTTGGGAAAAAATGAAAATAAACTCCAGATCAGACATGGATCTGGTGTGAGTAAACTCAAAAAAACTGAATTATATTCGTTTAAAACCATTTAAAAATAAAGGTATCTCATAAGACCACGCCGCTTATAAACACCGACGGGTTTTTATCTTACAATAACCAAAACATTTTTGCAAGAAAGGCAGTGATATTATAATAATATCTAGGTTTAAAGTAAATACCGAGCATAGCCGAAATGGTTACATTAATTTCATTCCAGCATAATAGGATTACAACTAAGTCCATAAGGCACGTATTGAAAAATGGATTCCACCAATGACAAGGCTACTGGGTACTGTCTGCCATATCATTCCTCTAGATAAAACGTACCGAGGTTGAAAACCTTTCATCCCCTATGAGACAAGACCGGCCTACCCCTTACTGGATATTACCGAATAAGATCATCCCTCGGTTATGATCAACAACCGCACTTGGCCATGAAGCATACATCAAAGAAATAATATCGATCTAGATTAGGGATGATCACACTCTAATGGCAGCGAACCATGTAGCCTCCAAGCATATTTCATGTTTTAGTAATTCTCGAGTGTGAGGCTCGAGGCTACATTTATTTTTAATATAGCAATCCTACTTGGAATGCTATCATTGCTCTCCAGGCGATAATGCAATGCTAGCATTCATTCATACTATTTGTTTAGGATATGAACACACCAAAGGAACTACTTCTACTATATCAATTTTGGAATCACCCTCAGGATTTGTAGGAAGCATCCCTTGCACTTCGAAGATCTTCGTCTTTGATTCCGACATCTTCTAGATGTTTCCTAATTTGAACGTTCACGTTGGTTCAAAAATTTTTTTGGATAACCCATGTCATCTGATCTTGTTCTCTTTGAACAAACCGTTGATAATTGTAAAATGGGCCAAGTTATAGATAGTGGGAAAACTCGCTATCTGGGGTGCGTACATGTTTGCATATTAAAAAGTAGACATCATATACTTATCCCCACTTTTTGATTTCAAATAGTATTGTCCCTTGATTAACAATAAAGTCGGACGAGTTAGAAAAAGTTACCTTGAGTCGACATACATTCTTACTTCTCGGGATAGAGATGAGTTACATACATTAAAATTTAGTGTTAAGTAAGTATCTCTGATATACTTAATTACCATGATCTATTTACCGAAGTCAACTCTCTTATATTTATCATATTTCCAACATTTCGATTTTTCTATTCCTCGCTTGGAAAATCAAGTACTACATCTCACAGATAAAGAAAGGTATATTATTTGGCTTTGAGTTCTAAATACAAGATGACTTACTTTCAATAAAACGCGTCAACGATTTAACATAACTTATCATTGTTTGGATTCTTAATAGCCCTGACAAAGAAATTCGTTGTGTTTTAAAAACCGTCATTGTAAAATAAAGTTGCTTTTAAGCAAACCAATTTTGGAAATAAAGTGATTTAATATTTAAATTCTTTATTTGATAAGTTAATAATAAGTTTAAAACTATTATTTAATAATAGTTAAATCTTAACTTAACTAATAATTAGGTAACATTTAAACCTTACCTAATTAATTATTAATTAAACCTTATTTAATTAAATTAATTAAACCTTACTTAAAAAATAATTTGCTAATTTAAAACATTACTTAATTAATAAATAAGTAATAATTAACTCTAATAAATTAATTAATAATTATTACCTTACTTAATTTATAATTAACTACTAATTCCTTTACTTTATTAATAAATTAAATAATCATTAACTCCTTACTTAATTAATTAAATAAATAATCATTAAACCCCTACTATATTAATTAATTAAACAGTAGTTAAACCTTTTGCAATACATATAATACAGTTTTAAAACTCTTTGAAAATGCTAAAAGTGAAAACTCTTTTAGTTTACACAAAAATGGTCGTTTTACGAATTGCATCTATATCAACTATCGCTATGGATACCAGAAAATTAAAACAGGTTTGCATATCAAATAGCCTTTAGACCTTTACCATTTATATTTTAAAATACTTTATATACTTTGTATAAAGGCTTGGAAACTAAAAGGTAAAGTTTTGAGACTTAAAATATTTCTAGAAAATAAATAAGTAAAATAAGGTTAAAACACAAGGATCTCGGTGTCACAACATACACAAATTCAAGTGCTAATTTTGCTTTTAACATAAAAAATCCATAACTTATGCTCATACATTTATACAAATGTGTAACATTCCCGAATTTTATCTAAGTTTAATTTGACAATTAATTTAATTTTAGAATAAAATTGTGAAATTACTTGTGAATTAATCAGAAAATTTCCAGAATAAATAAAAATTTTAGATTATAAATAGAATTTTGGTTTGAAATTTAAGGACAAGTACTTTATAAATAAAAATTAGATTTAAAAATAAATGTATTGGAAATAAAATAGAATTTTAAAGTTAATAAAAGTTAAATTGTAAATAAAAATTATGATTTTGGAAAATTAAAAAATGTAAAAATTTATAAATAAATTGGATTTGTTATAGAAATAAAGTTTTAAAACATTTTCTTTAAAAAGTTATGTTTTGAAATTAATATAATAGTTTTCTAAAAGGTTAAATTTGAACATTTTCAACACTAGTATTATTTATATAAATTTGAGTATAATAACTTAAGTTAAATTTTAAATTTATACATAAATAAATGTAATTTGTATATATATATATATATATATACATTTAAAAGTATAATAAATTAAGTTTAAAATAGTATTGGATGTAAAGATTAGATAATTTTCTTTTAAAATTTATAGTTTGTAAATGTTTAAAAGTATAAAAGTGAAAACATAACTTGTAAATAAAATAAAGAAGAGGGTTTAAACACAATTTAAATTAAAATAGACATTTGTAAAATGATAATACAAGTGTAAAGAACATGGATCATGAAATTTACAAGTCTAAATATTTTAAAATATATTGAAACATCTGTAATCAAAATAAGCTTGCATATAGACAAGTGGCATTAATTTTGTTTAAAGCGAATTAAATTTTATATTGAAGAATAAAAACTAAATTACATTTCTCTTCTCATATCTTCAATATCAAAAACTGAAATCAAAAAAAAAAAAGGAAAACAAAAGCACCTAATATAAAAAAAAGTCAAAACAGATTCAAAATTAAGTAACCAAAACCCGATCAAGAGAAAAAACAAAAAAATCATCTCAGGAAATTCGAACACTGTAAACCGCAATTCAAAACTTTCAAAAGCCTGTAAATTATCAAGGCAAAGCATTAAGAAAGTAAACCTATAATCAAGCATTCCAGCAATCAAAAACTGAAGGTATCAAAATTCTTCCAGCCTGAAATAACAACAAATAACTTCAAAAGCAAATCAAAATTTGAATTAAACAATTCTCAGTTATCAACCTGTATTAAGTCTTCAGCAAGTTCAAGCATGCAGATGGCAACTTGACATCATTCAAGTTATGAAATCAAACTAAAGAAATACAAAGATCAGAGCATCAAACAAAAGTAAGATCAAATCAACTCAGCAAACAAAATAGGATCAAGCAATTCAAAGACTAGTTTTCAAATTTCAAAAGAAATTCTTGTCCTCTATTCAAAGAAAGGTGAGCAAACCCTTTTGAAACCTCTAGTATTTTATCTGTGGTTGGAATTTGTACTTAACATTTGTTTGAATGAGTACAGATATATGTATGAATGTATATCCTCTGTGCACGATGATATACAGGGATGTTCATCCCTGTAGCAAGTTCCAGGTTTCCAGAAACCTATCCGAAAAAGAAAAAAATCCTGAAACACTGCTTCTATTTGTTGTTTGATTAGGATATCAAAAGAAAATGTGTTCAAATTTACACAAACATAATTTTAAAAATATGTTTTCAAGATAGTATGGAAGGTTGTTGTCTGGAAGAAAAGAAAACAGTATAAATTCAAATTTTATCAAATTTTCAACCTGCATAGATTCGAGATTCATTTACATCATCCAAATCCATTTTGAAAATAAAGATTTTTAAAACAAAAATCAGAATTTTTAGTTTCGAATTAAGGTGGCATTTGCGAGATGAAGGGAAAATGGTTTGTGGAAGATTCTGGTTACCGACGAATGATTGGGTGTCGGGTTTATTTCCAAAGATGTGGAATGATAGTTGAATTCGAGAAAAATGCTAGATGATTTCATAATTCATCATGGATGAAGATCGGAGTCGATCTAGGGTTTTAACCCTGTATTTTGTAAATTGTATTCGTGAAGCATTAACATCGTCGACATAGCATTCTGGTCGATAGCACCTAGGGGATTGGTTTTGTGGTCGCATGGCGAAGCTTGGGTTGCGGCGGCAGGTGGCAATCGATCGGTGGTGATCATGCGGGGTGTTTTTAGGTGGATCAAGGTGTCCCAGTATTCATGGAAGAAAAAAAATCGATTTCGATTTTGCGACAATTTCGTCAGATCTGGTGATCGATGGAGTAGTGGTGGTTGGCGGCAACTTGCAGGAGGTCGCGACATCGATCGAAACCCACTGGAGTTAGTGTACACATATACAAGGATCATCGATGCACGTTTGGATATCAAGAATTTTCAAAGTTTGGGGAAGAAAGGTGAATCTCGTGTTCGAGCTCGGGGAATCGATAGTTGGGCACAAAGCATTACGAAATTGAAATGGTTCGGGAAGATTTAAATTTTCCTCGGGTTTTTGTTTGTCGTGTCTCGGGTCTGTAGTTTTAATGTGAAAACAGGTTTTAAACTTTAAAACCAATTAAGTTTTATTTTGAAACAGTTTTGTTTAAACATATCCTTTTGTAAATATTAAATTTTGACCAAGTTTTAAACTGGTTAAGAAAGTTTTTAAATAAAATTGTTTTAAATTAACCAAGCTTTAAAATGTTTAAAACATACATAACCTTTATTTTTTAAGTTTATTATAAATAAACTTAATAATATTACAAATGCCTTAATTGTTAATTAACTTTTAAAGTCTAAGTTAATTTATTTGTTAAAGAAAATAAATTACGTAAAGTTAATTTCTTAATGAAAATAATTAAGGTAAATTAATTAATGATTTAAAGATTGATTAATCAAGTGTTTTAAAGGTTAATTAATTAAGGATAATTAATTAATGTAATTAAGGTAATTAACTAATATAATTAAGGTAATTAATTCAAGAAGTAATTAATTAATTAAAAGTTAATTAATTTTTAATTTAAGATAATTAATTTATAATTATGGATTAATTAATGATTTATTAATAAAGGCGATTAATAATTAATTAATTAATTAATTAATAATCAAGGATAAATAATTAATTAATTAAGTACTAATTAATTAGAGGATAATTAATTGAGGGTTAATTAATTAACGTAGTTAATTAAGGATAATTAATTAAAGAATAATTAATTAAAGAATAATTGATTAAATAATAATTAATTAATTAAGGGTTAATTATTTAATGATTAAAGATTTATTCATTTATAAATTAAATTTGATTAATTAATAATTAAAGGTTAATTAATAAATGATTAAAGGTTAATCAATGATTAAGGTTTGTAATTAATTAATGTTAATTAACCTGGATTAGTGATTAATCTGGTTTCAATTAATCAGATGATCAACTAACCTTACTTATGGATGTTTGAATTATATGAAATGTTGTAAATTACTATGTGATGCTTTGTAATATGAATTGTTTTAATTCAAGCTGTGATGAATGTAATTTTTTTATCTATGATAAATGTATATTATTTATCTATTATTCCATGTATATAGATAAGAGTTATAGGATTGTACCGCTTATCGTTATTGATATGCTTGAATCTGTGATGATCAATGATGTTGCACTATTGTGTAAAACCCCTGAACTACACTATACACACACAAATATGGATTGCACAAGAAAATTGGTTAAGTCACAGATTCTTTTGAAATGGTTTTAAAATTGAATTTTGAATCCAAATGGATTTGGAAATGGAATTGGGGTAAAAGTGAAAAGCTTTGAAAAAGAAGTTTTGAAGATAAAAGTTATTTTGAATAACTTAATAAAGTTTTGAAATGTAAATAATTTGATTTGAATTTACAATTTGAAATTGATTTCTATGTTTGAAAATTATGGTTTAAAAGGGTTATACAAGTTTATAGGGGTTTTTAACCATTTTAAAAGTGTTGGTAATTTGAATTTAACCCAACTTGTACAAATGAAATCGAATTTTTCCAAAACGAAAACTATTTGTTTTCAAATAATGAAAACTTTCATATAAGGAAAGAATTTCCAATTCGTGTTAAAAGGATTTCAAGTTTGAAATGAAAATGGTTTTCCAAGTAATGAATGAATCTTTGGAAATGATTTTGAAAGCTGTGAATTCAACCTTTATTTAAAGATTGGATGAGTTAATCCGATTTGAAGTGGAAATTGTTTTGGAACCTGTGAATGGATCTTTGTGAAAAATGGGTGAACTTTGTGAAGTAAATCTTTTTGTTTAAAGATTTTGAAAATGGTAATTTGTTTAAACCATTTGAAAAGAAAGGTTTTGGGTTTTAAAATTGTGACTTAACTGAAATCCCAATATCCATATGTTTTTGAATATTGCACTCATTATTCGATTTAGCCGGGAAAGCACCTGACGTGGATTGTGAATACCTGGATTGCAAGGGCTTCTTTGGAAGTGCCTTCGGTTCTGTTTGAACTCGGAACAGACTTGTATGGATGTGTGTCTGACGTTACACTTTGAGATGTAAAGCTGGTTTCTATCAAATACATTTCTGTTTGGTGGCGGAGATTTATTCTCTTAGCTTAACACCTTTCTTTGAGACGTACGAGCTCAGAGGTTATGTAGTTGATGATTACTAGTGGTACATTCCCAATTTGGTAATGTGGCATATAAAGTGCTGCTGATCATTTGTTGATCAAAGCATGGCCTTGTGAAAAAGCGTAGCTTTTTGAAAAAGACTGCATCAGGACCTCACACCCCGGAAAGGGTCGAAACAGGAAAGATGCGACAATGTTGTAGGGGTCGCGCCCCTAGGGTATGTCCATTTCTTCTAAAAAAGGGTGGTATCATGGTATGGGGCAGAGATACTTAATTCATGTGGACACTGTAAATTTATTACTGTGTGATGTTGCTTTGTGGTTGAGGATCCTCGGATAAAGGTCGCAAACGACTGGGGATGGAATATATTAGGTGTTACTCCCGGGAAAGGTGTAAACCGGCCTTGTGTTGGCAGAGAGCCGGGTAGCTTCTCGGGGCGTCCCTCCAGAGACGTTCTCGTATGGCAATAGGAAGTTCCTTAGCCTGACCATTTGTTGAAAATCCAATTGTCAATACGCGCCTTGTACCGTTTTAGTTGTATAACCTGCCATTTACTCACGGTAGTCACCCCTGTTTAGATGGTAGTTATAGTAGGCATAGTTCGAAATGTCTATGGCTAAGATTAATATTATACTTTCGAAAGGTTTTTTCCGCACTATGCACTAATAATAATATTAAATGGTTTTCGCGTATCAAGCATTTTTTACTATCATAAGGAGAAATCTCCTTCAATTCTGCGTTTGCATGATGTGTGCGGCGGGAGGCGTTATGGTAGTTTCATTTTCCAAAAAGCATTGTGGATTTCAATGTTTTAAATTCTTTTGTTGTTTGTTATTATTCAAAACTGTTTTTGTTTGCTCACACTAGTCTCATGACTGACCCGGAGTTTATTGTTCCCTTCGTAAACTCTGGGTGCCCATAATTTTCCACCGGCCAGTCTAGAGTTGAGTTCTTTAGATAATCAAATAATAGGTATAGATTCGTTAGCATTCGAAGTCTTTTGTTTGGTATCATTTAGAGATCTTCTTTAGCTTTTGGATCTTTGAAGCTTTTAGTTGGCAATCATGTTTGGGATCGCACTTGCTACAAGTTCAGTTGGAAGATAGTTCGAGGTTGAAGTTTAGAGCTTTAGCTTTGGAGTTTTGGTTTGGAGTTGCAGTTTTGGATTTTCTTGAAGACTTTGCTCATATCGAGATATTTTCGTTGTGGTCTTATGTTGTATATATTCTCTGATGTGTTGGGTTTTTGTATCATGATGTATCAAATTGTATCTACATTGTATCTTCTTTTGTTTCCGCTGTGTTTATTATCATCTAATGTTGTTGCAAGCTCCAATGATATGAATTTCGATGTCGTTTGTCGGGAATCGAGTTCAGGTCATCACATTTTGGTATCAAAGCTAAAGGTTGAGTAAGAACTTTAGCTATGAAGTGTAACACATTAGATGGATCATTAGAGATAGGGTGAAGTATACCTTAAAATGAGTATATCCCTAAGATATCTGTCAGTTTGCCTCAGTGAATTCTCTTACTATCCACTAATAGTGAGTATGAGTGTGAGAAGAGGACGGGCAGGGGACGGGGAAGTACCACTTCAATTGGTCAATCCCTGCAATAGCAGCTATTCCCGCTCAACCTCAACCAAATATGGCTGATTTATATCAAAGCTTTTCCAAACTTGGTGGAAAGCCATTCACAGGCAAGGAAACCATTATCGAAGCACAAGGCTGGATCCGATCGTGCAAAAGGATTTTCAAAGGACTAAAATTGGAAGATGATCAGATGAGATTGATAGCTTCCTGGCAACTCCAGGAAGAGGCTTTAGTATGGTGGGAGACAGTTACTGTGAATGAGCTGGTGAATGAGTTTACTTGGAGTCATTTCAAGGAAGTATTCGAGCAACGATATATGCCATCTGCTGGTATCTCTAGAATGTACCAGGATTTTATGGATTTGAAGCGCGGAAGTTATCATTTGAGGAATACTTAAACAAATTCAACGAATTATCTCGATTTGGTCTGGAGTTGATGAATACATCTTTAAAGAAGAATGAAAAGTTTATTCGAGGAATGAACAAGAAATAGTAGGAGAGAATGACTACTCACGTTAAAGAATCTTTTTCGGACTGGATCGATATGGGTTATAGATACGATACTCTAGATAAGCAGGAAGTTCAGGAGGAGAAAGGGAATACAAGCAATCTAAATTGGAGGAAAAGGAAGTTCGACGGAAAAAAACCGTGGAGAGGCAAAGGAACGAAGAATACTCAGAATAACAAGGCGAAAGATGTTATTTGTCTCAATTGCTTGGAGAAACGCCATTACTCGAACGATTGCAAGAACCGCTGAAAGCAAGGAAAGAGAGAGCCATTTATGAAGCCAGAACAGGAAACTGGGGAATGCTATTATTTCCAATAGCCGGGGCACAGGATCAAGGATTGCCCAGCACTGAAGCAATCTCAAGTAGCGAAGGTATATGCAATCAAAGGCGACCCTTCAACCTCAAAGGCTGATTAAGGAAAAGGAATTTTAAAAGTAACCTTCTCGTTTACAATAAAAAATTTCGAGTTTGTTCGACACAGGAACTACACATAATTTCATTCCTCAGCAAAACGTAAATGAGTTAAATCTTGAATCTGAGATCGTGGTCGAACCTATTTCTGTCTGTTTCATTAGTTTTCTATATATTCTACGAATAGTTAGTTATTATTTCGGACTAACCAGTGCCTCTGCATATTTTGTGGATCAGATAACCCAATTATTTCGTAGTTGATTGAGTTCTCATATCTATTGTTGATATTCTGAATTGGCAAGCCAAATGCAGAATAAATATTCAGTTTGATCTGAAAAGATATTTCTCTATCTTTCATCTGTTCTTGGTTATCTCCCTAGTAAATTTCGAGGACGAAAATTTCTTAAGGGGGGAATCTGTAACATTCCCGAGTTTAAGCCAAGTTTAATTTGACAATTAATTTAATTTTGGAATTAAATTGTGAAATTACATGTGAATCAATTAGAAAATTTCCATAATAAATAAAAAATTTAGATTATAAACAGAATTTTGGTTTGAAATTTAAGGATAAGTATTTTATAAATAAATATTGGATTTATAAAATAAATGTATTGGAAATAAAATAGAATTTTAAATTTTTTATTTTAAAGTTAATAAAAGTTAAGTTGTAAATAAAATTTTTGATTTTAGAAAATTCAAAATGGAAATATTTATAAATAAATTGGATTTATTATACAAACAAAGTTTTAAAACATTTTCTTTAAAAAGTTATATTTTTAAATTAATATAATAATTTTATAAAAGATTAAATTTTAACATTTTCAACACTAGTATTATTTATATAAATTTGAGTACAATAACTTAAGTTAAATTTTAAGTTTATACATAACTAAATGTAATTTGTGTGTGTGTATATGTATATATGTATACATTTAAAAGTATAATAAATTATCTTTAAAATAGAATTCGAAGTAAAGATTAGAAAATTTTCTTTTAAAATTTATAACTGTAAATGTTTAAAAGTATAAAAGTGAAAACATAACTTGTAAATAAAATAAAGAAGAGGGTTTAAACACAATTTAAATTAAAATGGACATTTGTAGAATGATAATACAAGTGTAACGAAAAAGGAACATGAAATTTACAAGTCTAAATATTTTGAAATATATTGAAACATTTGTAATCAAAATAAGCTTGCATATAGACAAGTGGCATTAATTTTTTTTAAAGTGAATTAAATTTTATATTGAAGAATAAAAACTAAATTACATTTCTCTTATCATATCTTCAATATCAAAACTGAAATCAAAAAAAAAAGCACCTAATATCAAAACAAACAAAAAAATCAAAACAGATTCATAATCAAGTAACCAAAACCTAATCAGGAGAAAAAAAAGAGAAATCATCTCAGAAAATTCAAATACTGTAAACATCAATTCAAAACTTCAAAAGCCTGTAAATTATCAAAGCACGGCATCAAGAAATTAAACCTGTAATCAAGCATTCCAGCAATCAAAACCTGAAAGTATCAAAATTCTTCAAGCCTAAAATAACAGCAAATCACTTCAAAAGAAAATCAAAATTTGAATCAAACAATTCTCAACTATCAACCTGTATTAAGTCTTTAGCAAGTTCAAGCATATAGATGGCAACTTGACATCAATCAAGTTCTGAAATCAAACTAAAGAAATACAAAGATCAGAGCATCAAACAAAAGTAAGATCAAATTAACTCAGCAAGCAAAATAGGATCAAGCAATTCAAAGATCAGTTTTCAAATTTCAAAAGAAATTCCTGTCCTCTGTTCAAAGCAAGGTGAGCAAACCCTTTTGAAACCTCTAGTCTTTGATCTGTGGTTGGAATTTGTGATTAAGATTTGTTTGAATGAGTATAGATATATGTATGAATGTATGTCCCCTGTGCATGATGATATCCAGGGACATTCATCCCTATAGCAAGTTCCAGGTTTCCAGGAACATGTCCAAAAGGAAAAAAAATCCTAAAACACTACTTCTAATTATTGTTAGATTAGGATGTCAAAAGAAAATGTGTTCAAATTCATACAAACTTAATTTCAAAAATATGTTATCAAGATATTATGGAAGGTTGTTATCTGGTAGAAAAGAAAACAGTATAAATTCAAAATTTATCAAATTTCCAACCTGCATGGATTCGAGATTCGTTTACATCATCTAAATCCATTTCGAAAATAACGATTTTTACAACAAAAATCAAAGCTTTTAGTTTTGAATTAAGGTGGCATTTGCACGATGAATGGAAAATGGTTTTGGGGAAGATTTGGTTATCCGCGAATGATCGGGTGTCGGGTTTGTTTCCAGAGATGCTGGAATGATCGTTGAATTCGAGAAAAATGCTAGATGATTTTATAATTCATCATGGATGAAGATCGGAGTCGATCTAGGGTTTTAACCCTATATTTTGTAAATTGTATTCGTGAGGCATTAACATCGTCGACGTAGCATTCTGGTCAATCGGGCCTGGGGGTTGGTTTTGTGGTCGTGTGGCGAAGCTTGGGTTGCGGCGGCATGGTGGCAATCGATCGGTGGTGATCGTGCGGTGTGTTTTTAGGTGGATCAAGGTGTTCCAGTATTCATGGGGAAAAAACTCGCTTTCGATTTTGCGACAATTTCGTCAGATCTGGTGATCGATGGAGTAGTGGTAGTTGGCAGCAAATTGAAGGAGGTCGCGACATCGATCGAAGCCCACTAGAGTTCGTGTACACATACACAAGGATCATCGGTGCACGTTTGGGTATCAGGAATTTTCAAAGTTTAGGGAAGAAAGGTGAATCTCATGTTCGAGCTCGGGGAATCGATAGTTTGGCTCGAAGCATTATGAAATTGAAATGGTTCGGGAAGATTTAAATTTTGCTTGGGTTTTTGTTTGCCTTGTCTCGGGTCTGCAGTTTTAATGTAAAAGCAGGTTTTAAACTTTAAAACAAATCAAGTTTTATTTTGAAACAGTTTTGTTAAAACAGATTCTTTTGTTAATATTAGATGTTAACCAAGTTTTAAATTGCTTAAGAAAGTTTTTAAATAAAATTGTTTTAAATTAACCAAGCTTTAAAATGTTTAAAAATATACATGACCTTTATTTTATTTAAGTTTATTTTAAATAAACTTAATAATATTACAAATGTCTTAATTTCTAACTAACTTTTAAAGTCTAAGATGTTTGTGTCAAAATTGGGCACAACACTCTTCGGGAGTCGTTGAAGAGATAATAGTCAAGAACGCAAGTTCAAAACAGATATTATCTAACAAAAACTCCAATCAACAATAAAATAAATGCGTAGACAAGCGATTTATAGTGGTTCGGCGTGTTGCCTACGTCCACTGTGAAGTGTTTTTGATGTTTTATTGATTCTCTTTCAATGATTACAAATTGTTGCAGCAATCAACATCAAATTACAACTGGAAATTCGAAATCAACAATCAAGTTATGATATAGGATGAAGGAGATCTTGATCCGGCAGAGTCTCGGCGTCTCAGAGTCAGAAGATCGCTTTTCTGTTGGCCCTGGGGCTCTATTTATAGGCGTAGGCTGCTGATATCTCGCTGAAAACTCGGGAGACCACGTCTGGCACGTGAGGGGGCCCACATGCACGGTCTCAGGAAGTTTGGGCCCACTTTGGCATCGGTTCGAACTCCATTCGAACCGATCAAGAATTCATCCAATTGAGGTGAAATTTGGCGTGGACATTCTTCAACATGTGCACAAGCTTCAGTGAAAATTTCGTGGCATTTGGATCAATAGGCTCGGAGATATCATGGGTTCGAAATTGGGTTTTTGACATAGCTGTCTGGTTCGAACCCATGTATTCGAAACGATGGTTTCGAATCCATCATGGCACGCGGCTTCGTGGTGACGTGGAGCGCAAACTTCGAATCGATCCGGACTTCACTCCGTGTTGACCGCTTCGACTCCATGTATCTCGGCGCGTTCGAACCGATGGAAGACACGTCATCGTGGCTGGTTGACCCAGTGGGTTCGAACGAAGCTACTTAGGATGGTTTCGAAGATGGTATCACATATGGGTTCGAAGAAGGCCTCTGTGATGGGTTCGAAGCATGGTTCGGGAGGATGGATTCGAAGGTAGGAATGCTGGGTTCGAACATTGGTTGATTCGAAGCACTTTCTCTTGATGGGTACGAAGGAAGACCATGGGATGGTTTCGAACTAGATGGAGTCGAACCTGATGGGTTCGAATGTGGCGTGACTGTGCTATGGATTCGAACACGGTGCCTGCTCGGATGGATTCGAAGCACGGCTAAGCTTCTTGGGTTCGAACTAGGGAAGGTTCCGGATGGGTTCGAGGTGATGGATTCGAACCGAGCAAGGTTCATTTCTCTCAACTTGAATCCATCATAACTTGAGCATACAACCTCGGATTGACTTGAAATTAGAAATGCTGACTCCTGTGGTCTTTCTTGCCGTTTCCTATCAATTATAGCTCAATCTGGACTCGGATAAAATTCAGTGATATCCATGGCGAAAGGAAGTATGATCAACCTCTGAGGCGAACTGTCCTTCGCTTTCGATCAATCTTTTGGTATCGCGGCTTTGCCAAAAAGCGGGATAACATTTTGCCCCCCAAAGTACGTCTTGTGGGAACATGACGTGCTTTGAATAGCTGCAATCTCTATCTGAACAATCATTGCTCTCTTTTTTGTCGTAACTCGTATGTTGTACTGCTGTAACCTTGCGTTGATATGATTGATTGCTGTATAATAGTGCTTAGCCGTTGGCTGTCGCATTTGTAACAGGATGAGTGTTTGATCCCTGTGAATATTCAAAATCGAACGTTAGTCCAACATGTATGTGCATATGTTAATTTGACCCTTGTTAACGTCGTGCGTCCACGAGTTGTTGTCAGTTTGGTTTGCTATAGAATTTCGTATTGATTCTCTCCTGAACCAATTTTGAAATTTGAATTGAGACAACGCTTGGTGGTTGTTTTGAAAGGTTCCTTCGTATCGATTTTCTCCTGAATCGATGTAGAAGGTTAAAGGAATCGAATTTGTATTGCGTGAGCGTAATGTTTCGAACCGATGCGTTCGAGCATTGATGGGTTCGAAATCCACGTTTGTATGGGCGCGGTACGCTTGCTGCTATGATGGATTCGAAATTGACAGTCAAATCGATCTGAAAGGGTGGAGTACACTTGTGTAGTGATGGGTTCGAAATTGTCATTCGAACCGGTCTGAAAGGATGGAATACACTTGTGTAGTGATGGGTTCGAAATTGTCATTCGAACCGATGCGAAGGGATGGTTTCGGGACTTGTGTTCGTGGCAGTGGTCCGTGCGCTTCACACGATGGAGCCTCAAACGTATGGGTTTGAAAGTGGATTTCGAACCGATTCTGCATTCTGACCTGTTGTAATCGGTCAAGTCCACCGGCACGCGAATCGATTCAGTCATCTCTAACCCCCCCATATAAATAGCCAAGACCACGACACGTTTTCACTTTTACTGTTGCCTGCTTGTTACTGTGCTCTTCATCGTTTCAGAGCTCCAAAAGAGAAAACACAGCGTCACTCTTTCGAACCATTCAAGATCCGAATCTTCAATTCCTTGGATTCATCATCTAAACTAGGTAATTAGCCTTGGATTCGAACGGCGAAGTTACTTCGAACCTGTTTCTTTTTATCGATTGCGTAGCTTCGAGATTGGCAAAACCAGATCTGGTTTGGGAGGGATTCGAACCGATACGTAGGCTCGAGTTCGAATCGATGACGGTGGCGTCTTCTTACTGAATTTCGAATCGATCCTTGGAATGTCCTTGCTGGGATGTGTAGTTCGCATCGATCAAGGGATTCGAGGGGTCCATTCGAACCGATGGGTTCGAACCCATAGGCTATCGTTTCGAAGTCCACAACTTCGTATCGATACGAAGTGGATCGTTTCGAACGTGAATGATGCGGAGTTGAGGTTTTCTCATCGGTTCGAACTTGTCACCTCTTTATCGGTTCGAAGCGCGTCAGGATGGATTCGAACGCATGGGTTCGAAGCGAAGTCAGGATGGATTCGAACGCTGGGGTTTGAAGCGACATCAGGCCATGGGTTCGAACGAAGTCCTGGTGATGGTTTCGAACCCTACATGATGGATACCAAAATTTGGAATTCTCCAAGCATAACTCCGACGAGCTTCATTTCTGTATATTTGGACTTGAATATTAAACTATATACATGACTACCTTTTGAAGCTCGTCGATGGAACTATAACAACTTCTTCCCGAACCAACTTCCATCATGGAAACGGACTGGTGATGACGGTCAGCGATGACGGTCATTATAGCTCGACTCCGTAGCCTTGTCGTCTGCATATTTCTTTAACTCTGCAACATTTATTCAAGTAATGCATGTCACTGCACAACACACACTCATACACGTTACACTGGGGAACGCACGGGTTTTTGTCGTCTAACGATGGTTTCTCGTGAGTTAGCTAGTTATGGAACCATCAAGTTCACAGCAGCAGGAAACTCAAGTTACCGTCTCTCCGAGGCTAGAGATTCCGGATATTGATCCTGAGATTATTGGTCCAGCTCCGGATGAACTTCCCGATGCGTCGTTCATTGCCAATCCATCAGATTCCGTTCCGTCCAATATCTCTGAAGACATGTTGGGGAGAATATGTTTGAGACACGGCCTGTCGCTGGATGATGTGCTACTGCCGGGGCCGAATGATAGACCGCATAATCCACCGGAGGGATATACGGCATTTAATCGCCACGCGTGCGCGGCCGGGACACTTCCTCCATTCAACGAGTACATAAGGGAAGTATTGTCGTTCTTGAGGATCGCCCCATCTCAGCTGCACCCGAACGGATATGCGTCGATCAATAGCGTGTTCATCGCATTTATGGAATATCTCCATCGACCACCGCTCCCAATTGAGATCAGATACTTGTTCAATTTCAAAACTCGGGGTGATTATCCCTCCTTCACATTCCTGGAAGCGGTGAGAAACTGCCAAGTGGTTACCGGGTCTTGGACCAGGTTGAGCTATTATAGGACAGAATGGTTTTATGTCAGATGTCCTCCTGGATTCGCCCGACGATGGCTATTCAGACGTGAGTATAGTTGAGTTCGTAAATAATTACTATGACAATCGCAGCCGAAGTGGAACTTATGTTTTATCCTTTTTTTTTGCAGCGGTGATTCAGCGACCTGAAGGCGAGCACTTTAGGGAGATGGTGCGAGTGCTTCGAGGAGTCCCGGATGGAGATAGGGATATCGATGTGTTATTGACGGATAGGAATCTCCGGGCCTGCGGTTTGATCGAACAAGGGTAGAGCATAAGTTTTGAAGTGGCACTAAGGGTCGTCTCGAAGAAACGAGTCATGCACAAGAAACCCCGAGTTACTACAGTCGAGGAAGCGGACTCTGAAAGAACCCACACCGATGATGAGCCGCTGACCGGGCCTACTGACGCAGCTCCGGATGTCACGGAGCAGAGAAAAGGCAAGGCTGCCATGGTTAAGTCAAGTAAGAAGGGGAGATGGAAATCGGTCGTCACGGCCCGTTCTGCTCCCGGAGTTAGAATCTCGGAGACGTCTTCTCCGAGAACTGAAAATCTTTTTGAAGGGCTTGCCGATCTTCCAATCCCGGCCGATGTGTCTTTTCAACATGATGCCGGGTTGGAGGAATTCCATCGCACCTTAGAATTGAACGAGCCTCTTATTACTAGCGAGGTCGACACTTCCGGTTGGTCAGGGGGAATGCATATTCATACACATTTCACGACACTGCATAACCTTTGACTGAAAACTATCTGTTTTGAAAGGTGATTAATTCTATTTTATTTTGCTTCGCAGATATCATGTCTAAGCGAGGTTCAATGCTTGGGAGTCTTCGACACGCCCGCAAGCCTTCATATTACGATTCGCGTAGATGTGAAGGGGATAGAGGTTATGATCAGGGGCGTCCTGGGTATTATGACCAGGGACGCTCTGGGTATTCTAGTCACGAGAGATATGACACAGACAGGGGCTATAAGCGTCGATCGCGGTCGCGTACTCCTCCTCCTTCCAGAGATCCCGTACAACCTCCTGCTCATGTCCCTCATCCTTCCGAGTCTTCTCGATATACGTCGGTTTCTCAACCTTCCCGATCCGAGGCGATGACCCCGATAGTCGCAGAGCAGCCTCCTACAGAGATTTCGGGAGAAGGGGCAATTAGACTTGCGCAACTAAAGAGGGAGTTCCCGAATATCTGCTTCGACAACTACGTCTTTCCCCCGAACCTGAAAAGGGTCCCGCCGGAGGCTGAGCGGTTAGCGCTCGACTATGTGCATGACTTCTATTCTCAATACAAGGCGTGGTATAGGGCGGCCGATAAGGCATCGGCGTTGGCCTTCGAACGAGCTGCTACCATTGAAAAGCTTCAAACCGAGCTGGCTCAAAGAGACCGTATCATACAAGTGTTGAATACTGAGGCTGAATCGTCTCGAAAGTCGGAGATGGAGGCTCTTACAAAGGTCGACGAAGCTCAAGCAGCCATGGATAGAATGAAAAAGGAGCACTACGTTACGGTGGAAGACATGGGCCACCGGAACACTGTCGTCACTGCTGAGCGGGATACGGCGTTAAAAGAACTTAATGAGCTCAAGGCTAAATTTGCCGAAATTATCAAAGATAGAGATGACGCGCTTAACACGGCGCAAGAAGCCTGCGATCAAGCCGTAGTGCTTCGCACTGAAAGAGATGTGGTCGTGGCCAAAGTTCAGGTGGTCGAAGCAGAGGTGGAGGAGAAGGTTCAACAGGCAGAGGCCAGGCTAGAGGCCGATATCGAAGATTTGCTCATAACTTACAACGCCAATGTGTTGAAGCACAGAAACTTGGCCTGGCTTCAAGATTATCCAGTTCACCTTCGTAGTGCCTGGGACCGATTGGTTGAGGAGGAAGAGGAAGCACACCCAGGTGAAGCGGTCGATCGATTCGAACTGGAGAATCGGCTGCTCATAGACGATGAGAAGAAGGTTCTTCATGACGCTATCATCGCTCATGAGAAGGAAATGATCGGTGGTCGTTCCCTGGAAGTCGGAGAGGGGTCAGGCGTTGAGCACCGTTCTGCTGTCACTGAAGTCACCACACCATCTTCGTCGATGCCTGTATCTATGGTCATTCTGCAACCTGTTCCACCTTACGACCCGGAACAACCGCGCTTATCTCCTATTCATGAGCGTACTTCCGTGGCCGTTCAGCCGCCTACGAGCCAAACTGGGGAAGGTATTCCGAAGTTATCTCAAGCGTTTTCTGAATAGAGTGTTTGTTTTGTAGCAGTTTTTAATAACTTCTTATTTTTTGCCTAGTGACTGGAGTTGCGCCGACTGTTGTGGCTGAAGAATCAAGCAGAGGAGATAAGGCCATCGCTACCGAGACTACTGTTGTAACCGCAGTATCTGCTGAGACGACGTAGGGGGGATCCATATCTGCTGACGAACAAATGGTGAGTGAACTGCTCGGTGAGCAGGGTGGTTCTTTCTCTGACTTGCCATTTATCATCGTTAGTAGCCTCCCGCCGTCTTCAAGTTCTTCGATGCAGGCCGAAGATGCCCCCAGCCAAGCCCATGCGACTCGTGATGAAGAAATTTTGGCTGAGATTAACGCCGAAATAGAGGCTGCGGGGCATAGCGGTACCGTCAATGGCAGTACGGCGGCGCAGAGTCCAGCACCTGCTACGGTAGCACCATCGGGTGGCACGGTCTCAACTTCCGTTACGAATCCAGTTCCCCCTACTCCTCCGGCAGGTAGCCTCCATGTAGACTCAAGCTCCGAGGAGGATATTGACATCATTCCTCCTGCCGAAGAGCCACCGTCGGAGAGGAGACATTCAAAACGAAGAATTTCTATCCCTAGTGACACTGATGATGTACCACTAGTTAGAAGGAAAAAGAAGAAATAAATCAGCTTCTCAAGTAGATGTTTTGGTAGATAGGTACTTGTCTTCATTTTTTGTCAGTAGGTCGTGTATAGATGCAGGTTCGGCCCCTGCTAGTAGGCATTCTTTTTTGGAAGAACTTATCTGCGTGTAAGTCCTCGTTTTAAGTTAGTTGAAATAAAATTGTACTTCTTTGTTTCAACTCTTGTTTCATTTGTGCTTAAGTACTTGCAGTGTCTTGTTTTCGGTCCGGTGTACTTGTGGTGTTTTTATCGTTTAAGTAGAGTTCGTCTCATTTTCCAAGTCTGAAGATCTTGGTCACACGTTGTGATTGATGAATGAGTTGAACTTCGGACGTTGTATCACTTTGGTTAGCGAGTAATATTTAGCTTTCGTGCCCCCCAGTTTTGGGGAACAACACTTGTATTTATGATGGTTGATCGCACTTGTTGCAAGTCTTGAGCACACGTCCGCCTTCCGGGGACTTAGAACAATTTGAGATTGATTACTTGGTTTGCATTCCAGGAGTTCGAGTGTTATTGATGCTTGTAACGTGGTTCGCGCTCCGGGAACTTGGGAATGACGTTCACGTTCCAACTTGCATTCTACTAACTCAGAGTTAGTATTAACACTTTGGTTCGCACTACGGGAACTTTGACTTGGTGTTGGTGCTCCAGTTCACACGCCGTGGACTTGGATAAAACATGTATGTCTGGGTTCGTACTTCAGGAACCCGGAATTGACATTTATACTCCAACTCGCACTTCGGGAATCTGGAGTTTGTACGGATGCTTCGGTTCGCGCTCCGGGAACCCGTAACTTATGTTCATATCCCAATTCATGTTTTGGGGATCTGGAGTCCGCATTGATGGGTTGGTTCGCGCAGTGGGAATGAATTATTAAATGTTTATACTCTAATTCGCGCTGTGGGAATTTGGAGTCCGTTCGCAATCCGGGAATGAATTATTGAATGTTTATACTCCAATTCGCGCTGTGGGAAGTGGGAGTCCGTTCGCACTCTGGGAACGAATTATTGAATGTTTATACTCCAATTCGCGCTGTGGGAAGTTGGAGTCCGTTCGCACTCCGGGAACGAAGTATTGAATGTTTATACTCCAATTCGCGCTCCGGGAATTTGGAGTCCGTTCGCACTCCGGGAACGAATTATCGAATGTTTATACTCCAATTCGCGCTGTGGGAAGTTGGAGTCCGTTCACACTCCGGGAACGAATTATTGAATGTTTATACTCCAATTCGCGCTCCGGGAATTTGGAGTCCGTTCGCACTCTGGGAACGAATTATTGAATGTTTATACTCCAATTCACGCTGTGGGAATTTGGAGTCCGTTCGCACTCTGGGAACGAATTATCGAATGTTTATACTCCAATTCGCGCTGTGGGAAGTTGGAGTCCGTTCACACTCCGGGAACGAATTATTGAATGTTTATACTCCAATTCGCGCTCCGGGAATTTGGAGTCCGTTCGCACTCTGGGAACGAATTATTGAATGTTTATACTCCAATTCACGCTGTGGGAATTTGGAGTCCGTTCGCACTCTGGGAACGAATTATTGAATGTTTATACTCCAATTCACGCCGTGGGAAGTTGGAGTCCGTTCGCACTCCGGGAACGAATTATTGAATGTTTATACTCCAATTCGCGCTCTGGGAATTTGGAGTCCGTTCGCACTCCGGGAACGAATTATGGAATGTTTATACTCCAATTCGCGCTGTGGGAAGTTGGAGTCCGTTCGCACTCCGGGAACGAATTATTGAGTGAACTGTCGTGTGTTGGTCCAGTTCAGCCTTCGATGTGTTGGCTTGCCCCCGAGCTGGGGTTTCACTTAGTGAGTGGCCGGTTGTAACGCAGTCACTCGCTATTTGAATAAATTCCATTGTTCGATGGAACTTAGCTCTTCGTGTGTCGTGATTGTTGAATGTTGTATTCGGTGAATCACAGCTTTAGCTTGAAGAGATAGCATTTTATTTGCTGAAATGAGAAAATGTGGCAAAGTCAGTGCCTTATTACAAATTCAAAATTCAGAACATAAAAGAAATTGTAAAGTATTCATGGATTGAAGGAGCCTGTCATGTGTGACAGTGACGAGGTTCTTCGTCGTTCCAGGCTTCTAAATGAGTAGGCCCGCCACTGATGGCGTTTATCACCAATCTCCCACGGGGACAAGTCGAGTCCTCCTGCCTCGGTCGATTGGGTTCATTGATTGGATTGGATGGGCCCGCATCTCTGGGCTGCGGCGTCCGCACAAACTGTTCCAGTTTCCCTTCCCTGACCAGTTTTTCAACAAGATACTGTAGGTGACGACACTCGTTCGTATCGTTCCCGTAGCCTTCATGGAACCTGCAAAATTTTCCCGTCTGGATTTGCCTCTCTGACGACGGTCTTGGAGCAGGTTTTTCATATTGAATCGCATTACGGGTCCACAAATACAAGTCCTCCAGTGAAATATTCAAAGGAGTATAACTGTCGAACTTCGGATTTTTGCGTTGCGGACCGCGATTTTGATCTTGTTTCTTAATTTGATTCACGCTTTCTCTTCGCCGAGCTTGTTTATTTTTAATGTTCAACTGAACTTTTCCGGAGCTCTCACCGGATTGTTTTATTGCAACATTGCTTTGGGTTCCTCCCGCATTTGGTCCTGCGTCAGTTTGCTTCCTAGACTGCTTCGCGTCTTCCCGTCTCAGGAATTGAGCTGCTTTGGCATGGAAACGGTCCAATGACGCATGTGGTTTCCCAGCTAGCCAATTGCCAAATTCAGAATCGGGGTCGATCCCCTTAGTTAACGCCATAAGGATGGAGTTATCATTTGGATTACTAATCTCCGCACATGCAGTATGGAATCTTTCTAAGTAGTGTCTGAGTGTCTCTCCAGGAGCTTGTGTGACACTAGATAGAGTGTTGACATCTTTCGGCCTCGCGACGTGCATGCGGAATTGCTCAACGAATTTTGTGGCCAGCTGGTCGAATGAGGAGACGGATCGAGGAGGCAATCGGGTGAACCACATGGTGGCGATGCCCCCCAGGGATATGGGGAAACTACGACATTTCACAGCGTCGTCGGCTCTGGCAGCTGTCATCGACCATTCATACTTTAGAATATGTTGGTTGGGATCGGAGTTTCCCTCATACATGGGCAGAGTGGGCATTCGGAATCGCCGTGGGGGTTCAGCATTAAGAATGTCGTCCGTAAAGGGAGTGTGGCTTCGGGAAACTCCCCAATCGTCGTTTGTGAATCCCTGACTCTCACGGATCATCTGACGTATCATAGTTGAAAGATCCGGCATTTGCGCCGGAGTATGGTCATGTTCCATACTTTGGGTTTGAACCGGATATCGTTGACGGTTCATATCTTGCCTTCTCGGCTCATAGTCCTCTGGGACGTACGGTTCAGGAGTACGGCCGCTATGACGACGGTCTAGGTCCGACTGGTCTTGAGCGTCGACCCTTGGTTCAGCTGCAATGCTAGTGGTGCGGTATTCTACGGCGTGGTGAGGAATGGCACCCCCTCGGGAGGCGGGTCCGGTTTGGAAACTGGCTGACGGACCAACTCTTATTTGTCCAACGGTCAATATCGGTTGGTTTCCAGCGGGTGGCATACGACCCTCATCTAACCGGGGTCGTTGAGGTCGGTTATGATAATCAGAGGATGAAGAACTTTCGCTGGAAGAGCGAGAAGCACGATCTCTCATGGATCTTTTTCGTTTTTGGCGATCCAGCTTATTGATTAGCTCAGCGTTAGCGCGTAGCTGTTCTTCTAGTTGTCGCCGACTCTGGGTCAGCTCTTGAAGTAACAACTGCAATTCTTGTCGGGTAACCGGACCCGACGGTTCTGAGTGCCCAGCGGCATCTTGATTAGGAGGAGGTAGAGGGGCAGGATTCGGTCTATCCTGTCCTTCTTGATCGACGGCGTTTGAGGTGGTTCTTGTGCTAACCATCTTTAGAACTGAGTTCCTTTCCTAGACTTTATGCAAATCTGAATGGAAGGGAAAGGAATTGGATTTAACGATCTGGATCTCTCTCTTAGATTTATTCAATCCGGTATCGATGACAGATCCAACGAGCAGGAGAAAATCTAGGTTTTCTCAGTGAAAGCACCAAAGTTTTTGTGTCAAAATTGGGCACAACACTCTTCGGGAGTCGTTGAAGAGATAATAGTCAAGAACGCAAGTTCAAAACAGATATTATCTAACAAAAACTCCAATCAACAATAAAATAAATGCGTAGACAAGCGATTTATAGTGGTTCGGCGTGTTGCCTACGTCCACTGTGAAGTGTTTTTGATGTTTTATTGATTCTCTTTCAATGATTACAAATTGTTGCAGCAATCAACAACAAATTACAACTGGAAATTCGAAATCAACAATCAAGTTATGATATAGGATGACGGAGATCTTGATCCGGCAGAGTCTCGGCGTCTCAGAGTCAGAAGATCCCTTTTCTGTTGGCCCTGGGGCTCTATTTATAAGCGTAGGCTGCTGATATCTCGCTGAAAACTCGGGAGACCACGTCTGGCACGTGAGGGGGCCCACATGCACGGTCTCAGGAAGTTTGGGCCCACTTTGGCATCGGTTCGAACTCCATTCGAACCGATCAAGAATTCATCCAATTGAGGTGAAATTTGGCGTGGACATTCTTCAACATGTGCACAAGCTTCAGTGAAAATTTCGTGGCATTTGGATCAATAGGCTCGGAGATATCATGGGTTCGAAATTGGGTTTTTGACATAGCTGTCTGGTTCGAACCCATGTATTCGAAACGATGGTTTCGAATCCATCATGGCACGCGGCTTCGTGGTGATGTGGAGCGCAAAATTCGAATCGATCCGGACTTCACTCCGTGTTGACCGCTTCGACTCCATGTATCTCGGCGCGTTCGAACCGATGGAAGACACGTCATCGTGGCTGGTTGACCCAGTGGGTTCGAACGAAGCTACTTAGGATGGTTTCGAAGATGGTATCACAAATGGGTTCGAAGAAGGCCTCTGTGATGGGTTCGAAGCATGGTTCGGGAGGATGGATTCGAAGGTAGGAATGCTGGGTTCGAACATTGGTTGATTCGAAGCACTTTCTCTTGATGGGTACGAAGGAAGACCATGGGATGGTTTCGAACTAGATGGAGTCGAACCTGATGGGTTCGAATGTGGCGTGACTGTGCTATGGATTCGAACACGGTGCCTGCTCGGATGGATTTGAAGCACGGCTAAGCTTCTTGGGTTCGAACTAGGGAAGGTTCCGGATGGGTTCGAGGTGATGGATTCGAACCGAGCAAGGTTCATTTCTCTCAACTTGAATCCATCATAACTTGAGCATACAACCTCGGATTGACTTGAAATTTGAAATGCTGACTCCTGTGGTCTTTCTTGCCGTTTCCTATCAATTGTAGCTCAATCTGGACTCGGATAAAATTCAGTGATATCCATGGCGAAAGGAAGTATGATCAACCTCTGAGGCGAACTGTCCTTCGCTTTCGATCAATCTTTTGGTATCGCGGCTTTGCCAAAAAGCGGGATAACATAAGATAATTTATTTGTTAAAGGAAATTAATTACTTAAAGTTAATTTCTTAGTGAAAATAATTAAGGTGAATTAATTAATGATTCAAAGATTGATTATCAAGTGTTTTAAAGGTTAGTTAATTAAGGTAATTAAATAATGTAATTAAGGTAATTAATTTAAGATGTAATTAATTAATTAAAGGTTAATTAATTTTTAATTTAAGATAATTAATTTAATTAATGATTTATTAATAAAGGTGATTGAGAATTAATTAATTGATAATTAAGGATAAATAAATAATCAATTAAGGACTAATTAATTAAAGGATAATTAATTAAGGGTTAATTAATTAATGTAATTAATTAAGGATAATTAATTAAAGAATAATTAATCAATTAAGGGATAATTATTTAATGATTAAAGATTTATTCATTTATAAATTAAAGTTGATTAATTAATAATTAAAGGTTAATTAATAAATGATTAAGGTTTGTAATAAATTAATGTTAATTAACCTGGATTAGTGATTAATCTGGTTTCAATTAATCAGATGATCAATTAACCTTACTTATGGATGTTTGAATTATATGAAATGCTGTGAACTGTTTGATATCTCTACTATGTGATGCTTTGTGATATGAATTGTTTTAATTCAAGCTGTAATGAATGTAAATTTTTTATCTGTGATAAATGTATATTATTTATCTATGATTCTGTGTATATAGATAAGCGTTATAGGATTATACCGCTTATCGTTATTGATATGCTTGAATCTGTGATGATCAATGACGTTGCACTATTATGTAAAACCCCTGGACTACACTATACACACACAAATATGGATTGCACAAGGAAATTGGTTAAGTCACAGATTCTTTTCAAATGGTGTTAAAATTGAATTTTGAATCCAAAAATTTTTGGAAATGGAATTGGGTTAAAAGTGAAAAGCTTTGAAAAAGAAGTTTTGAAGACAAAAGTTGTTTTGAATAACTTAATAAAGTTTTGAAATTTAAATAATTTGATTTGAATTCGAATTTGAAATTGAATTCTCTGTTTAGAAATTGTGGTTTAAAAGGGTTACACAAGTTCATAGGGGTTTTTAACCATTTTAAAAGTGTTGGGAATTTGAATTTAACCTAAGGGCTTTAACTTGTATAAATGAAATCAGATTTTTCTGAAACGAAAACTATTTGTTTTCAAATAATAATAACTTTCATATAAGGAAAGAATTTCCAATTTGTGTTAAAAGGATTTCAAGTTTGAAATTAAAATGGATTTCCAAGTTATGAATGAATCTTTGGAAATAATTTTGAAAGCTGTGAGTTAAATATTTATTTAAAGATTGGATGAGTTAACTCGATTTGAAGTGGAAATTGTTTTGGAATCTGTGAATGGATCTTTGTGAAAAATTGGTGAACTTTGTGAAGTAAATCTTTTTGTTTAAAGACTTTGAAAATGGTAATTTGGTTAAACCAATTGAAAAGAAAGGTTTTGGGTTTTAAAATTGTGACTTAACTGAAATCCCAATATCCATTTGTTTTTGAATATTTCGCTCATTATTCGGTTTAGCCGAGAAAGGACCTTGTGTCATATAACCCATTCCGAATAATGATATGATGTTATGGATAGCATTTGAAGACCGATGGTGAAGACTGGGAATTTTCTAGAGCGAAAGGATAACCCGTCGAATGACTCTGCACTGAGTAGCTACGGTATAGAGATCTCCATATGTGACGGGAAGTCCGATTGGGATTGTGAATACCCGGATTGCAAGGGCTTCTTTAGAAGTGCCTTCGGTTCTGTTCGAACCCGTAACAGACTTGTATGATTGAAGTGTTGCTGATCATTTGTCGATCAAAGCATGGCTTTGTGAAAAAGCGTGGCTTTGTGGACGAGACTGCACTAGGACCTCACACCTTGGAAATGGTCTAAACAGGAAAGATGCGGCAAGGTTGCAGGGGTCGCGCCCCTAGGGTATGTCCATTTCTTCTGGAAAAGGGTGGTATCATGGTATAGAGCCCAGATACTTAAATCATATGGTAACTGAAAATTTATTACGGTGTGATGTTGCTTTGTGGTTGAGGATCCTCGGATAAAGGTCGCAAACGACCAAGGATGGCATAACTTAGGTGTTACTCCCAAGAAGGGAGTAAACCGGCCTTATGTTGGCAGAGAGCCGGGTAGGTTCTCAGGGCGTCCCTCCAGAGGCGTTCCCATGTGGCAATAGGAAGTTCCTTAGCCTAACCATTTGTTGGAAATCCAATTAACAATACGCGCCTTGTGCGGTTTTAGTTGTATAATCTGCCATTTACTTATGGTGGTCACCACTGTTTAGATGGTAGCTATAGTAGACATAGTTCGAAATGTCTATGCTGGCTAAGATTAACATTATACCTTCGAAAGGTTTTTTCTACACTATGCACTAACAATAATATTAAATGGTTTTCGCATATCAAGCATTTTTGACTATCATAAGAAGAAATCTCCTCCAATTATGGCTTTGCATGGTGTGTGCGGCGGGAGGCCTTATGGTATTTTCATTTTCCAAAAAGCATTGCGGATTTCAATGTTTTAAATTCTTTTGTTGTTTGTTTTTATTCAAAACTGTTTTTGTTTGCTCACACCAGTCCCATGACTGACGTGGAGTTTATTGTTTCCTTCCTAAACTCAGGATGCCTATAATTTTCTACACGGGCAGTCTAGAGTTGGGTTTTTCAGATCATCAAATAATAGGTGAAGATTCGTTAGCATTCCAAGTCTTTATTTTTGTAGCATTTGGAGATCCTCTTCAGCTTTTGGATCTTTGAAGCTTTTGGTTGGCAATCGTGTTTGGGATCGCACTTGCTACAAGTTCAACTGGAAGATAGTTCGAGCTTGAAGTTTAGAGCTTTAGCTTTGAGTTTTGGTTTGGAGTTGCAGTTTTGGATTTTCTTGAAGACTTTACTCATCTCGAGATATTTCCACTGTGGTGTTGTGTTGTATATATTCTCTGATGGTGTTGGGTTGTTGTATCATGATGTATCACATTGCATCTATATTGTATATCAATGTTATCATCTTTTGTTTCCGCTGTGTTGTTTATCATCTAATGTTATTGCAAGCTCCGGCGATATGGATTTCGATGTCATTTATCGGTCATTGAGTTCGGGTCGTCACAAAATGTAATAACATTCATTCACAAAATAAAGATCATCACTTTAAACATCAGTTAACATTTCAACTGTACTTGCAAGCCCATAACCGAACACAATATATGGGCATGTACATGTATAAACACAAATCAAACATTACTTTCCAAACTAAACCACAAGCAACAATTATTATCACCAAAATAAAGTTTAAAACTTCGGTTAAAAAATGAGCTTTACTCACCAAAATCAACATAACTATAAATCAAAGCTACTACAACCTCGCTCCGACAGCTGGATCTACTATCTTTTACAAAAACTAGACTTTCGGGCCTTGGAAGGTGAAATTTTAGTTTGGCCTTGGGTACATAATCTATACATCAAATAGTGAGTACATAATCCATACATCAAACAAACAACTATTCTAGCCTCAACTCGGGATGAGCTTCCCTCATTCCATCTTCCATCCACCAAGTGCAGTCTTTGGAATCTTCAATCCACTATACCTTAACCAACCTCACGACCTTATTATGAAAATGTTTCACATCCCGATCCATAATGAAAACTGGATGCCTTATCACAGTCAGGTTTAGTTCCATCTCTAATTCCTCTTACACAAATAGCTCCATAATTAGCAATGGGTCATGTACATACTTCCTCAAAGGGGAGATATGGAAAACATTATGGACCCCTGACAACCTCTCCGACAACTCCACTCTGCCGGCAAGCGGCCCAATCCTTTCAAGAATTCAAAATGATCCAACATGTCTGGGCGCCGGCTTTCTAGCTTTTCCAAATCAAATAAATACTCTAACTAAGGATCACAAACACAAAGTCTTTGATAGCAAATTCCAAATCCCTTCGCTTTCGATTAGCATTGCCCCTTTTTTTCGATCTTGAGCTTCTTTCATCCTTCTCTTGATTACAATAACTTTCTCCGTAGCCTCCCGAATCATATTAGCCTAAAGCTATTTGATCCTTGGTTTCTACCCAATATGCTGGTGACTTGCATGATCGTCCATAAAGAGCTTCACAGGTTATCATGCCATTGCTTGCTTGATAACTGTCGTTGTAGGAGTATTCCTCTAGGTGTAGATGATCTTTCCATGATCCTCCAAAGTCTAAGATACATGCTCTCAATAGATCCTTCAAGACTCGGTTAACTCTTTCTGTTTTCCCATCCATTTAAGAATGGTATGATGCGCTCAAACTTAGCTTTGTCCCCAAAGCTACTTGTAATGCCTTCCAAAACTTACTGGTAAAGATGGGATCTCGATCATTTACAATATTACTAGCCTCCATGCAGTCGTACAGTCTCCTTCATATAAATCTCTTTCAATGTTGTTGCAGTCCTTGTCGGCTTTACTGGAATAGAATGGGGACTCTTGGTTAACCGATCCACGATGACCCAAACACCATCATTCCCTTTCCTTGATCTGGATAAACCATTAATAAAATCCATTGACACTTGCTAACATTTCTAATTTGGGATTTATAATGGTTGTAGTAACCCAGCTGTTCTTTGGTGGTTGCCTTTGATTTGTTGATAGTTCGCACATCGGATGACATAGATTGAGATATTCCTCTTCATCCCTTTCCACTAGAATACGCACTTCATATCCACTTACATCTTCAAAACACCAGGATGCATACTCAACTTGGGTTGACGAAACTCTATTAAAAATTTCTTCCTAAGACCATCAACATAGTCATAGGCAAAATACCATGAAGGTCTATCTCAAAACTTGAACCTTGACCTTCCTCTATATATTGGATGATTTCCATCAAGTGCATGCCCTCCCTTTGTTTGCTTGCAATCCTTTCCAAACGAGTCAGAGTAATTTTTAAAAGAGCCAAGACTGCATTCCTACTTAAAGCATCCGCTACCACATTTGTCTTCCCTTACGTATATAAAATATCCAAGTCGTACGCCACCAGAAATTCCAATCGTCGCCGCTGTCTCATGTCTAGATCCTTTTGTGTGAAAAGATAATTCAGGGACTTGTGATCAATGAAGCGTTCAAACTTTTCACCTAACAAGTATTTCCTCCACATCTTCAATGCAAATACAACAACCAATAAATCCAAATCATGTGTCACATAATTTCTCTCATGAGGCTTCAACTACCCACTAGCATAAGAAATAACTCTCCCGTGCTGCATTAGAGCTGCGCGTAATCCTATACAGCAAGCAGTTGTATATACAATCAACCCTTCCCTTCCATCTGGAATAGCTAGAACCGAGCGCTAGTCGGCCTCTTCTTCAATTCAACATACGCTTCATCACACTTTGGAGCCTAAAAAAACTTCTCATCCCTCTTCGTCAACTTGGTTTAGTGCAAAGCAATCTTGGAGTAGACTTGGATGAATCTCCTATAAAATCCATCCATCCCGAAGAAAATTTGGACTTCTATAGGAGTCTGCGGCGTCCTTAACAGCCACTACCTTTGCTGGATCGACTGAGATGTTGGCCGTTGGCTTAACATGTCCGAGGAATCTTACTTTCGACTGCCAAAATGACATTTATAAAATTTTACCTTCAACGTGCTTCCTTAATGTCTACGTGCTTCCCTAATGTCTCTGACACCACTTTCAAATGGTTTTTGTGTTCTTCCATGGTCTTAGAGTAAATTGAGATACCATCTATGGAAACGAACTCAAACTTATTGAGCGTACCTCTAAAAACAAGATACATAAGTTCTACAAAATACGCGGATGCATTGGTTAGCCCAAAAGTCATAACAACCACTCGAAGAAAAAATCCAGCGCTCTAAATATTGTTAGGGGAATACTATCCGACGCTACCCTTAAGTGGTGAAATTCTGTAGAAAGGTCCATTTCGAAAAATACTCGACGACGGTGAAGTTGGTTAAACAGGTCGTCTACATGGGGTAGGGGATACTTATTCGGAATTGTCTGTTTGTTCAGCTATCTATAACCCACATAAAGTCTAAAGAACCATCAGACTTTGCAATAAAAACCATCGTTGCTCCCCAACTTGAACGACTTGGTCTAATAACCCTCTTCTCAACATATCATCCATTTGATCCCTTAAGTCTTTCTCTCCCGAGGCCATTTTATGAATAGGTTGAATAATGGGTCTCGAACCGGGAATTAAGTTTATATGAAACTCAATCTCCTGATGTAGGGATAAACTATTAACTTGTTCAAAAATGCCAGGGTAACACTTAATAATTAATATAAGGTATAACTCTTCTTCGAACGAATCTAATACATAAAGAAACCACTCAGTCGCTTTTCTGGATCATCGCATGATATTTTGACAATTATTCCCAATTTGGTTACTAAAGTATTGTCCTTCCAACACAGTCTAAAACACCACTATACTACGAATATAACATCGGACCCCTTAAATTCAGGAAATACAAGTCACAAAAAATGGGGGTAAGGTAAGTAATCAATATATCTTCGCAAATCATGCACAAATTAGTCGTACCACCTATGGGATTAGCCACAAACATAGGGATTTCTACGAATTTAGGGAAAGTTGCAATTTACTTACTGATTCTAGAGAAATAAAACTAAAGGAAGCCCTCATATCAAACATACTCGAACTAAAATACCATCCACATATAACATACCTTCAATCACTCCTTTTCCTTCCACATCTGTTGAGGTTGACAGTTCATCCTTAATGGCATAAACGTTGACTTGATGGCCTTAATCATTCGTGGGCAATCCTCGACCATGCCTTAGTTGATGACCATTAAAGAAAAGTTTCCTCTGAACCATCGAAGAAATAGGTCCATCTTGCTGCTTCGGAGCTTTGGATTTTAGATAGAATCTTGCAATGTTGCCCTTATGTTTGCAAACAAAACAACATCCATACTTAAACTAGTTCCATTGGTCTCTTCCTAACTTTCCCATCCACTACTTTTTCCACAACGGGTTAAACTTTCTCTCGTTCGGGTTACTGTTATTGCCATTAGGCACTGCTGTCGGTTTCTTCTTCTTAAGAACTTCATATCTCAAAGCCATATCTACTAAATCCATAAAAGATCCCTTTAAATGGGCAGTCATCTTCTCCTAAAATTTCTTCCCCCATTCCTATCACAAACATCCCATTCTTCTTAAGAGGAGAATAAATCAATTCTGGGCCAAATCGCGATAGCTCATTAAACTTTGTCTTATACTCAGTTACCAACAAATCCCATTGCTTAAGATCCAAGAAAATCCTGGACATACGTGTCTTTCCTACAGTGGACATGAACTGGACTTCAAACACCTCCTTAAATCTAGCCCAAGAAAAGTATTTAGCCTTAACCCTGGCCTTTTCATCCTCAGACTCTTTCAAAGTCATTTTCAAAGCCAAGACTTTATTGGCTAAGATCTGTCTATCCTTCCTCTCCTTAGAAATTGTAGATTCTGCTTGAGCAAGAGAAGTGCTCAATCTTCTCATTCCCTCGTTGCGTTATCTTTGGCAATAGTCAGGAAAGTGATCTGATTATTTAGGGTTGAGATTTATTCGCTGTAATGATGTCCCACCATGTCACTGCTCCATTTTGCAAGTAGCATAATACTAAGAAACGCTCCCACTCATCCGAATATCTAACCTCCTGAAAATCTTCTTGTAAGACTAAAGCTAAGCTTGGACTTCAATGATAGATTCCATGCCCTTAAATGGCGTTTCTGTGACGACCCGACTTTCCACTCCCGGAAAATCGCATCATCTTTAAGAAAGAAAGGGATAGAAAAGAGAAAAGAAAGAAGAGAAAGAAGAAACAACACAAGAATCTCAACAGCGGAACGAATAAATTATATTAATAACATAAGTATTACATAGTATACATCAAATATCAGAGTTCACAGACATATACAACACATACTAGACAGTTATAAACTACTGACTAGTTATTACAACTCAATACATACACAACTCAGAGATACCAACATAGCGGAAAACTATATAACTATTCGCAGAAGCCTCCTGCCCCATTTGCTCCTCCACAATACGTCAAAGCTATCCTGAATCCTAACCTGAATTCCCTTGGCTACTCGTAAAAATTTGAGTACCCAAGAGTTATAGAAAAACACAGAAATAACTCCGGGTCAGACATGGGTCTGGTGTGAGTAATAGGTTAAAGTTGCTTAACTTTGAAAAACCTTTTGAAAAGAAAAGTTATCACGTAAGACTTCCCACACATAAACATGGAAAAGTTTTTACCTTACGCTAACCAAAACATTTGATAGGAAATCCGATGATATTATAATAGTGTCTAGGGTTTTCAAGTAAATAAGAAATAGCCGAAATTGTTACATCTATTAAATTCCAGCTACTAGCCACAAAAGTGAGTAATACAATCAAAACCGTTGGCACTTATTGGATTTTGGATTCCATCAATGGCTGGGCTACTGGGTACCACCCGTCACAGTACGTGGTCTAGATCACCGTACTGAGGATTACTCCCTTCATCCCCTGCAATACAAAGCTGGACCCGTTCCATACTGAACAGTTCCAAACAAGACAACCCCGCAGTTGTGATCAGCAACCGCACCACTAAGCCGAAAATATAAAAGGGACCTCTAGACAGGGATCAATCTTGCTCTCAAGTGGGTGCTACCCACGAAGCTTTGCTGCACCTCCCTTGTTTTAGCCATTCACGGTTGATGAGGCTTAAGGCTACGATTACCTTTATAGGACATATCACTTAGAATGCTCATCGTCCAACTGACGATGTTCTGAAAGCATTCGATCCATACAAGTTCGTTCCGGGTTCGAACGAAACCGAAGGCATTATCTCGTTACACTCGTTTTGGAATCACCCTCAGAGTTAACGACAATAACCCTTGCACTCTGAATCACCATCTCGAATCTATAAGTACTATTCCGTCAAACTCATTACGGAATCACCCACAGAGTTATACTGACGTATAGCCCTTACACCTCGAGTCTTCACTCGCTCCATATTGGGTTAACGACCTAACGTTATTTGGAATCGATATGGTTTTCGGATATCCAAATATGGAAACCCGATCCCGGTCTCATCGAAATCCAAAGCGTGTCTTTTAAGGTCCAAGTTGTTTTAAAGTTTAAAACAATTCAATTCATTATCTAAATATACACAGATAGATAATTCACAATACAACAGATAACCAACATTATCATTATCAACAGATAATTCATATCATAATCAGATATCCATACTATCATCCAAAAGCAACCAATGCATCCATATCACATACACTACTCATCTCATAATTGAGATTACAAACCATACCAGGCAACCAATACCAATCATCAAACATAAGCAACTATCTAATGATCACACTATTCATAATTAATTTAAAATGAATTAAATTAATTACTTAATCTCTAGTTAATTTAAAATAAATTAAATTAATTACTTCATCATTAAAATTCTGCTTAACTTAATCATCAACTGATTATAAATCAATTTATAAATCATCATTTCAATATTCATTTCAATTAACCATTATTGATTAACTATCTCTAATTACGATAAGTAATTAGCATTTAATATTAGTTATACCTTAATTAATCAATTCCAAATTACATCATTAATTAATCAATTTCTCAAAATAAATTAATTACATGTGTAATTAATTTTCAATTTAAACAACATATATATTAATCACCATTGATTAATAATCTGTAATTAACTACTTTAATTACTCATCCCATAATTAATTATCCTTAATTAATTATCTTCAATTAATCCTTGATTAATTCTAAAGTAATTTAAATCCAAATTACACCTATAATAAATATCTTAATTACATTCAGTAATTATTATTTAATTACTTCCTTAAGTAATTACAAATTCATTAATTACATAAGTAATTATCAATAATCCACAAATGTTTAAATTAATTAAACTTAATTAATCTAAACTAATCACATTAATTAAATTAATTACACCAAGTAATTAAATTCTCTAATTACCTTCATTACGTAATTAATCATAAACCATTGATTATTATTAATTAATTAATCTAATTAATTATCAAAAATTGATCATATTAATTAATTGTTAAATAACCTTAAGTTAATGACCTTCATTAACATTTCTTAATTACATAATTAAGTAATTAATATTTAATTATCATTTAATTAATCTCTAATTATTAATTAATTAAGTGTTAACTAAAATCTTAATTATCATTAATCACTTGATTAAGTAAATCTTAATCATTAATTAAAACTTAATTAACCATCCTTAATTATAGATTAATTGACCTTAATTAATTAATCTCAAATCTTAATTAATTAACTTAAAAATAATATTAATTACTTAATTAAACATCCACAATATTAATTAATTAAATAACTAATATTCCATTCAAATTAATTTAATAATTTAAATGAAACCAATTTCCCTAAATTCAAAATTAAGAAACATTCTTCTTTGTACAAAATAATTTAAACACTTTGTTTCAAAACAAAATTCAATTTAAAATTTCTTTTTAAATTTCAAACTGAAACACAAATTAACTTTTTATTTTAGATTCAAACTAAAAGATTTAAAACTTTACTTACATCTCCATTTTCATTTTCAAATTCAAATTTATTTAAACTTTCTAAATAGTTAAACCAAATTTAAATTTAAAAACTTATTAAATTTTAAAAACTGACATTAAAGTCAAATTCCAGAATTTCAAAACTGAATTTAAACTTATTTAAATTTCAGTTGCCATTTAAAAACTTACTTTTCAATTTAAAACATAAAACAGAAAACAGTTTTCTGTTGTAGTTTAACATCTTAAATTTTAATTCAAAAAAATGATTTCAAATCTCAGATTTAAATCATTGAATTCAAAAACTTAAGTTTCAGGTTTAAACATTACAGTTTTGAACTTCATCTTTAAGTTTAAATTCTTCTTTTAAACTTTCAAAACAGAAAAACATTTTCTGTTTTAAAGTTTAAAACCAAACTTTGAATTTAAGACATTTCAAATTTAATTCAAAGATCTAAAATTTGAAACTTATTGAATAAAAATTAAATTCTGGACTCAAACCTATTTCAGATTTTGTTTTGCATTTTTCTTTTTACATCAATTTGTAAAACCTGGAAAACAGATTTTCTATTCAAACTCTAAAACTCATTAAAAATTTCAAATTTTAAATAATTTCAAAAACCCAAAATTTAATTAATTGAATTTATACTTAAACTCAGATTCAACTTTAGTTTAAGGTTTTTGTTTGAAATTTACTTTTATTTTAAAAACTTAGAAACGTGAACAAAAAACAGTTTCTGTTAAAACCTGAAACTAAGTTTAAACCCGAGCATCACATAATTTACTTCGAGTCACGAGTTCCTCAGCTTCGAGTCATTCTTCATTTTACCCGAGACAATCCTGTAACAACCCTGTATTTTCTGATTATTGTAATTGTATATTTTAATTATTTTAATTTAAATTCCTAATTTAAAAACTTTATTTTATTTACTAAAATTAATATATTTTGTTAATTGAAATATAAATGTTGATTTTGATGTGGATTAGAATTTCAAACATGCATAAATTGAATATTTCCAGAAAATGTTGATTTTGGTCAAAATAGTCAAACTTTGACTTTTAACTTAGAAATTTAAAAGTTTGAAATTTTAAATTTTATATTTTATTATGAAAATATATTTAATAACTTAAACATTGCTTTTTGTTTCGTGGAAAACGGAGTTAAACTGCAAAAGATATGTACATTTCAATTTTGAGTATAAATTGTTTATTTTGCAATTTTGTTATTTTAAATTGTATAAATTTATTTTTCTTTGTCATATTTTATTTTAATATGTTTTAATATGTTATATTATGTATATTTTGACTTCTAAATATTTTTGAAATGATAATAGAATTTTTCTAAAATTTACTATGATGATTTCCTATTTTTAAAAGGCTATTTTCCTTTTTCTGCTATTTTCTTCATCTAAACTATATTTAAATTAAAATTTATTTATTTATTTTTGTTATTTCCTTTTTATTTTGTGTTCTTATCTTTATTTATAAATATTTTTAAGTACATAAAAAAATTTCCAAGTTCATTGCACTTATTTTTCATATTTTCAAGACTAGTTGCAAATTTTGCTGTTTTATTTAATTAAACTATATATAATTAATAATTAATTAATTTTTTTTTATTTACTATATTTTCGTATTTTAACTGAATTTATATATGTTTTTCAGTTATATAAAAATTTAAAAAGAAATAATGAACATATATAGAGTTTGAGATCTTTTGTATGCTTAGTCCTTTTGCATTCCGACCTTTCACTTTCCAAACTCCATTCATCAATGCTTTGGCCATACCCTACTCCATCTTTCAGCCACATTCCTCACTCTTTTTCACGAAAATTTTATCATCTTTCTCGAGAAAAAAACTCATGGCCATTTGTTTTACAAAAATTTGGTAAATTCTATCATCTTTCTTCTTGTTTTTATGATTTTCCTATTGATTTTTGCATTGATCCTTCTTGTGTTTTGCTAGGCCTAGCCTCTACCACCACCACTACCATCCTCTCCACCATCATCTCCAGCAGCTCATAAGCCTCTCCTCTGACCAAGACAGTAGCCATGACCATCCGTTGATGTTGCACCACAAAATTTGCACAAAAGTTCCACCAAACTAGCCTAGCCAAACCCTTAAGGCCATAGCCTTCATTTTTAACCTAAACCACCTCCATGGCCGCCGCCACCAGTCCCTCCACCACCTCTGGCCGCCACTCCATCCACCACCTGACCATCCCCTTGCATGACCAAGCCCAAGCCATGGTAGGCCGAACCTATAGTTGCACCAAAAATCCGCTTAATTGCCTTGACTTTTGTATTTCTCATGTCACAACTTCCACTCCTTCATATCCAAGTTAGGCCGAGCCATATGAACCCATATTGACCCAAACCTGAGCCATGTTGGCATCTAGGCTGAGCCTAGTATGATGAGAGCAAGCCCATTTGATCATGTGACAAGCTTATGTTGTCGTGTGCAAGTCGTTTGCTTCTAAGGTTTGGTCATCTCTCTTGTTTTGCAACTGTTCTGCAAACTAAAGTTGTTGATTATATTTGTATGTCGATATCTATATTTGTGCTTATGTATGTTATATTTTGTGTTGTTTACAATGGTCTCCATCAATTCAAATCAAATCGTGCTTGTCGTGCCTTTGGAATCGCTCTTGTGTGTGTTGTTTGTCTCTAGCTTCGTAAAAGGTGAGTCTTTCTCAGTCTGACATTTATACTTATGAAATAGTGAATTGATGACAAGTGTTTAGTAATATAAAATATTACGCAAGTTAATGATAATCATATGATATGCTATGCCATGTTATTACCATGTTAAAACTGTTAATTATCACCTGACATCTGATATATGACATTATATTGTGACATTGACATTGTTTATATTGTTTATGCATATATTCACACTGCAAGTTCCCTGTTAGAATAGAATCACTATGGGTTGAAATGATACATACCCGAACGGACTTTAGAATAGGAAAAAATCGTTATGGGCTGAAATGATAGGCCTGAGCAATTTTTATTGTATTTTATTTGACTTGGGATTGCGGGTTTGAAATGATAGAACCCGGGTTTTCTTTGTAAACTGCGGATTGAAATGATATATATCCGTATCACTTGACCTAGGTTAGAAAATTATATACAGACCCCGTGGTATATTCTTAAATGATTTTTATTAAAGTATGTATTTTTTTTAGGGTATGAAATTTTGATTTAAAAATATATATTTTATGGTTTTAAGAAAATTAAATATTAAGTCTTGAAATTGTGAATTTGAGTACGTAAATTTGAAGTAATTGAGATTTTAGACTTTAAATTTTATTTTAAAATGTAAATAAATAATGGAAATTAAATTTAAAGTTTTGAAAATGTATTTGAAGTAAAATTTTAAGTTTTGTTTAATTTATATGTTAATAAACATAGAATTTTGACTTAATAAATGAATGGAGTTTTTAAATTGGATAATTGATCTAAAAATTTTATTGTGTTAAATCATATGTTAAAATGATTTTAAATGTGAAATTTTGAAGTCTAGAAATATGATTTTTAGGTTGTAATAATAAAAATTTGGAGTTTTATTATTATTTTTGGAAAGCTAAAATGAAACCTGGAATTTTATAGCATTTTCAAAATGCTTTAGTCTTTTGACAGCATTTTAATGCTATTGTTTTGAATCTAACAATGTTTGAAATAACTAAATATCTATTACGACATTTTATAAATGTCATTATTCTTGAACTAAACTAGTTTGGAAACTATAAGCTACTATAGTACTGTATAAATGTTGTCGTGGCTTTAATTTGACAATGTTTTGAAATGTTATAGATTTTAACACTGTTTGAGTTATATTTTAAAGTGTTAAATGATTTAACTTTTGGAAATTGATTAATTGTGAAATTTAAGAAGTTTTGAATATATTTTAATATTTAAATTTGAATTTTTAAGGAATTTAAATTTGAATTTGAATTTAAATAAAGTTTACTTGGTTATGTGTTAAACGGAATTAGATGTAATGAGATAAATGAATTTTGAATGGAATTTTGAAATTTATTTTTGTAATGATGCTTGAAATAATAAATGAATGACATATTTGATTTTTAAATGATATTTAAATTTGAATATTTGGATTTGAATTCAAATAATGATTTGATTATGAAGTTTTGAAAGGATGTAATATTTTAATGATTTTGAAATGATTGGAAATGATTTGATCTTTATTTTAGTAAAGAATGTGAATGTGGAATGATATTTGATTTTGATTTATTCGATAAAGGAATATTGAAGTTTATATTTGTATGAAAAGATATTTGGTTTAATTATAATTTAAGTTTATTTAAATAATATTGGATTTATGAAATGAATATTTCAAAACTATATAATAATGAAATTAGATTTGAGATATGAATATATAGAATTATAAAGTTTAGCTTTGAAATGTGGGATATTAAAGTTTGGAAATATAATAAAATTGGATAGTTTATTTTGTAGATCAAATCTACATTTGAAATTTATTAGATTTGAAATGTTTTGTTAGAAAACAAATTGAATTGAAACTGATGGTTTGATTTGAATTAAATTGGAAATTTGAAATTTTGGTTTAATTGAATAAATTTGTAAAATATAAAGAATTAAAGGAATGTTCCATGATTTCAAAATGTTATGATTCTCAAGATGTAACGATTTCAAGTATTTTGGTTTCGGAAAAGTTATAACTTTGAAAGTATTATAATTTTTGAAAGGTGAATATATGTTTGAAATGGAAATGATAAACTATTTTGATTTGAATATAGTTTTGAAATAAAAATGATTTTGGTTTCGAAGTATAAACTATTTTGATTGAATAAATAGTTATGAAATAAAAATGGTTTTGGTTTCGAGGCGTAAACTATTTTGAAAGGAATATAGTTTTGAAATGAAATGATTTGATCCTTTTGATATATAAACTATTTTGAAATGACCACGGCGTTATAATAATGTTTGGTTGTTAAAGAGACCGGGATCGGAAGTTGTCATACTCTCTGCCAACTCCGAAAACCACTTTAACAACCGTGTACGCGGTGGAGATTCCAGAATGAAGTGGGATGGTGGCGACGTTCTTGAGGTATATTACGTGGACCCAACTCCCATGAGTTGGTATAAGGTGGCTAAAACAGGAGCGATCTCGGGCCAAAGGAGGTAGCACCTCTGGTCGGACACATTCCTTCGATACCATACTCTTACTTGTGATTGATTAGATGGCCATCCTCCGATTTTGATATGGGAGTGTGTTTCGAGGTGGGCGTATGTGGCTGCTGCGTTACCATCAGCCTGTGTGCGTAATTGGTATATCTACCCTGGCATTGCCTTGTGTGCCATGTCACCTACCATACCGAGCCTTTACTACGAGTTTGTTTTTCTCCCGTAGCCCGTGCGGTATCCTCTAACAGTCACCCGGAGTGGAGATGGCATGATATTGGATGGACTACTGGGACTATTATGTGTGAAGGGTGATATAGGTAGCCCGGAACGCTATTTAAAAGTATGTTTATTTTACTGTAGACACTATTATAATAGCGCAATATTACTACATAGTAAATAGTTTAACGGATCCTTAAAGGATGGGCGATCTCAAGCATCCTTTAAGTTACTGATGCATTTTTGTTACAGTTCACTTGAGTTGATTTACAATTCATAAGTATTTATGTCCTGACTCGAGTGTTTTGTGTTTTGCTTTACGCTCGAGTCAGATTGAGTGAGTTAGCATTCAAGATTCACCTTTGGAGCTGGAGCTTTCATTGAAGATCTAGCCATCTATTTTGCTTTTTGTATCCAGTGATTTCAGTGATGTATTCTGATTTATACCTGATGTATCTTGTTACTCTTCTGTTGTATCTTGTTTAACTCTGATGTATCTTATTTTTATATAGTAGCTTCATGAACTACTATCTCTTTTATTTCCGCTGCATTATTATTTACTCTGTGTCTGTGATCTGTGACTATGTATTTACTGTATATTCTGAGATTTGCCAAATTTTATTTACAACGCGGTATTTTGAGCAATTCAAGTCCGACATGTGCGGATGCGAATGGTTGAAAATATCGGGTCGTTACAGTTGGTATCAGAGCGAGGTTGCTCTAGGCAAAACTCAGTATATAGGGTAAATGTATTTACAGAATCATTTTCATTCGAGTTTAAACCTCTTCCTTTTTGACTCGATTCCTCTGAATTTTGGAACATTCCCTGTGGTTCCAAAATCCATTCGTGTCCCTCACTATTTATCTTCTTTTGTTTCTGGAGTATCCCATAACTCCACTTCAAAATATCTTCATAATGAGTCGGCGGTCTCGCCAACCACAAATTTATTTGTAAAGGGGAAAAACTCCTTTACAACAACATTGATTCACCAGAGATTCTATATCCTTGATTTAGATGCTAGTATCTCTTATAATTTCGAACTCTACATCTTGAGATCGAATGTCGATTTACCCAAGAAATCCACATCGGTCTTATTCTTTAAGTCACGGTTGACCGGGTTAAGCTTGCCCGCGATTTATGTAAGCTTATCCATCTTTCTATTCTGTTATTTAATTATCTCATCTTTGTTTCCAACTTATCTTCAAATTATTCTTGAAGTGTATTTGTAAACTAATATTTAAAATGTTTTATATATTGTGTTGTTTGATTTATTGATGTTGATTTGGGTTTCTAATCGATTCGTCTGATCAACGCTATCGATAAGATTTCCAAAACACTTGAACATAGCAAATTGACACAATATGTTTTTAAAATTTAGTAATGAAATAAATTTTGTGAAATAAATTTTGTAACTATATTATAAATATTTATCTGGATTTTATTTGAATTGGTTGTTAAGAAATAATATTTGATTTTATATATCATTTTCTATTGTTTCATATATCTAATTGAACTATAAAACATGGTTATAAATTTATTTGGAAATTTAAAATGAATGTAAAACAAGAATTTGAGAATTTAATTTCCGATGGATTTCAAACTTTTTGTTTAAAGTTTTAAAGGATATATTATTTAAAGTATTTTCGAATAGAAATTTGTTTCCAAAGAAATTTAAATTTAAATTTAGTGCTCTTCTCTTTGTCGCTGGAAAATAACTTCGGTGATGACCGCAACATCATCGACATTCATTTTCGAGTTTCGAAGTGAAGAGACCATTCTGTAGTCTTGCTACAGTTTTGTTTTGGGAAAATTTAACTGATTTTAATTTCTAAAATAAGAATGGATTTAAAACATATGCTGATATATGATTTTAATTTGAATGGATATATATATATATAATATATATGAGCATGTATTTATCTCTAAATAGTTTGGAATTTATCGGAAATTTAATTCCTAAATTTTATCTTCAAAGATAATTTCTAAGTATGATTTCAAAATTTGGATAAATATTCAAGCTTGAAATAATTGAATTAGAAAGTTTTATTTGTATACTACACAATTTCATTACAATATAACTTACCTTAATTTTCAGAAGTTGAATATGTAATTGGATAATATACAATATAAAAAAAAAGATTTTATAAATAAAATTTGAGTGGTTATTATAAATGTTATATACTTAAATTTTAGTTATAAAAGGATTAACAGAGGTAAATAAAGAAAAAGGGTAATGGAATAATTTACAATATAAAATGATGATAAAGGAACTAAGAATACATTTAAGGCAGTTGCAATGAGTGTGAGTATATTTAACATAGGTGATAAAATGTATTGAGAGAAATAAATTTAATTTTAATTAGTAGTGAAGAAGAATTAAATTTTATTTGGTACATTTTGAGTATAATAAAAGATTTTTCAAATACATGATTTTAGGGATTTGTTAATTTAAGATAATTGGATGATAAGATAATGAAATTAGAGATGCTTAAGATTTATTTGACTTATGTAAAATTAATTTTCAGTTTAAGTTGAAATTTTATGGTTTTAAATTTATTATTTTATTTTGTTTTTCAAACTATCTTTTGGTTGTCCTAATTTCCCTTATCTTGCTACAGAATGGGAGGCTATTGCATATACCAGTCTGTTTAGAAATCTTTCTAAAATCTTTAATAATCTTTGGCACTCATCTTTGAATCTAAGCACCGCTTGCCATCCACAGACCGTCGGTCAAACGGGAAGGGTGAATCAGATTCTAAAAGATTCTTTTCATGCTTGTGTTCTAGATTCTGGAAGATCTTGGAAAGATCATCTCCACATTGTTAAACTTATCTATAGCAACAGTTATCAGGTATAATTTTAATCTTCTTGTCATCTTGTCTTAATACTATTTCATTCAATCTTTTTCTGTGCTTTCCCGTACCTCATTCCTTTTCGGAGACGAAAAGTTTTGAGTGGGGGAGAGTGTAACAACCCTGTATTTTCTGATTATTGTAATTGTATATTTTAATTATTTTAATTTAAATTCCTAATTTAAAAACTTTATTTTATTTATTAAAATTAATATATTTTGTTATTTGAAATATAAATGTTGATTTTGATGTGGATTAGAATTTCAAACATGCATAAATTGAATATTTCCAAAAAATGTTGATTTTGGTCAAAATAGTCAAACTTTGACTTTTAACTTAAAAATTTAAAAGTATGAAATTTTAAATTTTATCTTTTATTATGAAAATAGATTTAATAACTTGAACATTGCTTTTTGTTTCGTGGAAAACGGAGTTAAACTGCAAAAGATATGTACATTTCAATTTTGAGTATAAATTGTTTATTTTGCAATTTTGTTATTTTAAATTGTATAAATTTATTTTTCTTTGTCATATTTTATTTTAATATGTTTTAATATGTTATATTATGTATATTTTTACTTTTAAATATTTTTGAAATGATAATAGAATTTTTCTAAAATTTACTATGATGATTTCCTATTTTTAAAAGGCTGTTTTCCTTTTTCTGCTATTTTCTTCATCTAAACTATATTTAAATTAAAATTTATTTATTTATTTTTGTGATTTACTTTTTATTTTGTGTTCTTATCTTTATTTATAAATATTTTTAAGTACATAAAAATTTTCCCAAGTTCATTGCACTTATTTTTCATATTTTCAAGACTAGTTGCAAATTTTGCTGTTTTATTTAATTAAACTATATATAATTAATAATTAATTTATTTATTTTTGTTTATTTACTATATTTTCGTATTTTAACTGAATTTATATATGTTTTTCAGTTATATAAAAATTTAAAAAGAAATAATGAATATATGAAGAGTTTGAGATCTTTTGTATGCTTAGTCCTTTTGCATTCCGACCTTTCACTTTCCAAACTCCATTCATCAATGCTTTGGCCGTACCCTACTCCATCTTTCAGCCACATTCCTCACTCTTTCTCACGAAAATTTTATCATCTTTCTTGAGAAAAAAAATCATGGCCATTTGTTTTACAAAAATTTGGTAAATTCTATCATCTTTCTTCTTGTTTTTATGATTTTCCTATTGATTTTTGCATTGATCCTTCTTGAGTTTTTCTAGGCCTAGCCTCTACCACCACCACTACCATCCTCTCCACTATCATCTCCAGCAGCTCATAAGCCTCTCCTCTGACCAGGACAGTAGCCATGACCATCCGTTGATGTTGCACCACAAAATTTGCACAAAAGTTCCACCAAACTAGCCTAGCCAAACCCTTAAGGCCATAGCCTTCATTTTTAACCTAAACCACCTCCATGGCCGCCGCCACCAGTCCCTCCACCACCTCTGGCCGCCACTCCATCCACCACCTGACCATCCCCTTGCATGACCAAGCCCAAGCCATGGTAGGCCGAACCTATAGTTGCACCAAAAATCCACTTAATTGCCTTGACTTTTGTATTTCTCATGTCACAACTTCCACTCCTTCATATCCAAGTTAGGCCGAGCCATATGAACCCATATTGACCCAAACCTGAGCCATGTTGGCATCTACGATGAGCCTAGTATGATGAGAGCAAGCCCATTTGATCATGTGACAAGCTTATGTTGTCGTGTGCAAGTCGTTTGCTTCTAAGGTTTGGTCATCTCTCTTGTTTTGCAACTGTTCTGCAAACTAAAGTTGTTGATTATATTTGTATGTCGATATCTATATTTGTGCTTATGTATGTTATATTTTGTGTTGTTTACAAGGGTCTCCATCAATTCAAATCAAATCGTGCTTGTCGTGCCTTTGGAATCGCTCTTGTGTGTGTTGTTTGTCTCTAGCTTCGTAAAAGGTGAGTCTTTCTCACTCTGACATTTATACTTATGAAATAGTGAATTGATGACAAGTGTTTAGTAATATAAAATGTTATGCAAGTTAATGATGATCATGTGATATGCTATGCCATGTTATTACCATGTTAAAACTTTTAATTATCACCTGACATCTGATATATGACATTATATTGTGACATTGACATTGTTTATATTGTTTATGCATATATTCACACTGCAAGTTCCCTGTTAGAATAGAATCACTATGGGTTGAAATGATACATACCCGAACGGACTTTAGAATAGGAAAAAATCGTTATGGGCTGAAATGATAGGCCTAAGCGATTTTTATTGTATTTTATTTGACTTGGGATTGCGGGTTTGAAATGATAGAACCCGGGTTTTCTTTGTAAACTGCGGATTGAAATGATATATATCCGTATCACTTGACCTAGGTTAGAAAATTATATACAGACCCCGTGGTATATTCTTAAATGATTTTTATTAAAGTATGTATTTTTTTAGGGTATGAAATTTTGATTTAAAAATATATATTTTATGGTTTTAAGAAAATTAAATATTAAGTCTTGAAATTGTGAATTTGAGTACGTAAATTTGAAGTAATTGAGATTTTAGACTTTAAATTTTATTTTAAAATGTAAATAAATAATGGAAATTAAATTTAAAGTTTTGAAAATGTATTTGAAGTAAAATTTTAAGTTTTATTTAATTTATATGTTAATAAACAGTGAATTTTGACTTAATAAATGAATGGAGTTTTTAAATTGAATAATTGATCTAAAAATTTTATTGTGTTAAATCATATGTTAAAATGATTTTAAATGTGAAATTTTAAAGTCTAGAAATATGATTTTTAGGTTGTAATAATAAAAATTTGGAGTTTTATTATTATTTTTGAAAAGCTAAAATGAAACCTGGAATTTTATAGCATTTTCAAAATGCTTTAGTCTTTTGACAGCATTTTAATGCTATTGTTTTGAATCTAACAATGTTTGAAATAACTAAATATCTATTACGACATTTTATAAATGTCGTTATTCTTGAACTAAACTAGTTTGGAAACTATAAGCTACTATAGTACTGTATAAATGTTGTCGTGGCTTTTAATTTGACAATGTTTTGAAATGTTATAGATTAACACTGTTTGAGTTATATTTTAAAGTGTTAAATGATTTAACTTTTGGAAATTGATTAATTGTGAAATTTAAGAAGTTTTGAATATATTTTAATATTTAAATTTGAATTTTTAAGGAATTTAAATTTGAATTTGAATTTAAATAAAGTTTACCTGGTTATGTGTTAAACGGAATGAGATGTAATGAGATAAATGAATTTTGAATGGAATTTTGAAATGTATTTTTGTAATGATGTTTGAAATAATAAATTAATGACATATTTGATTTTTAAATGATATTTAAATTTGAATATTTGGATTTGAATTCAAATAATGATTTGATTATGAAGTTTTGAAAGGATGTAATATTTTAATGATTTTGAAATGATTGGAAATGATTTGATCTTTATTTTAGTAAAGAATGTGAATGTGGAATGATATTTGATTTTGATTTATTCGATAAAGGAATATTGAAGTTTATATTTGTATGAAAAGATATTTGGTTTAATTATAATTTAAGTTTATTTAAATAATATTGGATTTATGAAATGAATATTTCAAAACTACATAATAATGAAATTAGATTTGAGATATGAATATATAGAATTATAAAGTTTAGCTTTGAAATGTGGGATATTAGAGTTTGGAAATATAATAAAATTGGATAGTTTATTTTGTAGATCAAATCTACATTTGAAATTTATAAGATTTGAAATGTTTTGTTAGAAAACAAATTGAATTGAAACTGATGGTTTGATTTGAATTAAATTGGAAATTTGAAATTTTGGTTTAATTGAATAAATTTGTAAAGTATAAAGAATTAAAGGAATGTTCCATGATTTCAAAATGTTATGATTCTCAAGATGTAACGATTTCAAGTATTTTGGTTTCGGAAAAGTTATAACTTTGAAAGTATTATAATTTTTGAAAGGTGAATATATGTTTGAAATGGAAATGATAAACTATTTTGATTTGAATATAGTTTTGAAATAAAAATGATTTTGGTTTCGAAGTATAAACTATTTTGATTGAATAAATAGTTTTGAAATAAAAATGGTTTTGGTTTCGAGGCGTAAACTATTTTGAAAGGAATATAGTTTTGAAATGAAATGATTTGATCCTTTTGAAATATAAACTATTTTGAAATGACCACGGCGTTATAATAACATTTGGTTGTTAAAGAGACCGGGATCGGAAGTTGTCATACTCTCTGCCAACTCCGAAAACCACTTTAACAACCGTGTATGCGGTGGAGATTCCAGAATGAAGTAGGATGGTGGCGACGTTCTTGAGGTATATTACGTGGACCCAACTCCCGTGAGTTGGCATAAGGTGGCTAAAACAGGAGCGATCTCGGGCCAAAGGAGGTAGCACCTCTGGTCGGACACATTCCTTCAATACCATACTCTTACTTGTGATTGATTAGATGGCCATCCTCCGATTTTGATATGGGAGTGTGTTCCGAGGTGGGCGTATGTGGCTGCTGCGTTACCACCAACCTGTGTGCGTAATTGGTATATCTACCCTGGCATTGCCTTGTGTGCCGTGTCACCTACCATACCGAGCCTTTACTACGAGTTTTTTTTTTCTCCCGTAGCCCGTGTGGTATCCTCTGACAGTCACTCGGAGTGGAGATGGCATGATATTGGATGGACTACTGGGACTATTATGTGTGAAGGGTGATATGGGTAGCCCGGAACGCTATTTAAAAGTATGTTTATTTTACTGTAGACACTATTATAATAGCGCAATATTACTACATAGTAAATTGGTCAACGGATCCTTAAAGGATGGGCGATCTCAAGCATCCTTTAAGTTACTGATGCATTTTTGTTACTGTTCACTTGAGTTGATTTACAGTTCATAAGTATTTATGTCCTGACTCGAGTGTTTTGTGTTTTGCTTTACGCTCGAGTCAGATTGAGTGAGTTAGCATTCAAGATTCACCTTTGGAGCTGGAGCTTTCCTTGAAGATCTAGCCATCTATTTTGCTTTTTGTATCCAGTGATTTCAGTGATGTATTCTGATTTATACCTGATGTATCTTGTTACTCTTCTGTTGTATCTTGTTTAACTCTGATGTATCTTATTTTTATATAGTAGCTTCATGAACTACTATCTCTTTTATTTCCGCTGCATTATTATTTACTCTGTGTCTGTGATCTGTGACTATGCATTTACTGTATATTCTGAGATTTGCCAAATTTTATTTACAACGCGGTATTTTGAGCAATTCAAGTCCGACATGTGCGGATGCGAATGGTTGAAAATATCGGGTCGTTACAAATCCCGAGACATGAAACCCTGCACCCAAACAGAACACCACCATCATCACCAACATGCACAAACCCTTGTGCACCCACTCCCCTACTCCGGCCATCACTGGCCATCATCTCAGGCCATCCTCCATCGACCAGCAACCCCACAACAACCTTTTACCTCCAAAATTCCAAAATTCCACTTGAATTTAAATTCAAGTTTAAAAACTAAAACCTGGAACAGTTTTCCTTTTCCAGTGCCTAGCCTGTCATCGCCAACAACCCACAACTCCGGCCATCATCACCCTCCAAAATCCGGTGAAGTCTCCAACAACACACCATCCCTCCATCCCCAAAAGAGCTTTGAACTCGATCACTTTATGAGACCGCATCACTCAATTCACTTACACTCAGAAAAACTAGGGTTCTAAACCTGGAAACCCACAATTACATCACCAAGATTTAATTTTAATTAAATTTAATATTTTTCCTATAATCTAGAATAGACACACTGTCTCTACAAACAATTTCACCCAATTCAATTGCATGCATCTACTGAACATGACCAAATTGTTAAATACAGTATATACAAAACTGCTCTTCATTTAAAACACTAAAGTTTTAACATTAGATTTGAAACTCATGCACTGACTTGATGATGCTATTCATAAATCTGAAACATCACATTATAAAGATTGAATTTCCTTTATGCTAATTCACTTTGTGTAACTTGATTTTCCTAGTTACAGATAAATTTAAATTTAATTCATATAAATTTGTACTTACTTTATTTAAAACAAACATGTCTTATTCTAAGTTTTGAGACATAATAGAAATCAATTCAAAACAAAGAATACAAGAATCAACAAGAGCTTGGGATTTTGAAGCACAGATATGCAGTCAACAATCATCAAGTATACAGACACTTACTACAGGTATAATATTCACAACCAATTCCTATAAGTTCATTTCAATTTTTAAAAAGATGAACAACCTAAATTATTTAATTAATTTTAAGAAAATGAGTTACTCACTTGATTATGCAGAGCACAGATTGATCATGCAAAAAGAGCTTGATTTTTGAATCATGCAGAGCATAGTTTCATGAATGCAGGCCTCTTGTTTTAATGCTTTCTAATCTTTTGTTTTATACATGCTTCCAGATTTAAAAATACAGGTTTTATTTCCAGAGTTTTGAAGGATGAATGCATGCCTCAGTTACACATATGCAGGTTTGTATTTTTCATTTTGAGGAATTGAACTTGCAGATTTTCATATTGTTACAGATTTTAGGAAGTGAAGAGTTTAATTATGAAGAGGTGGAAAAAAAGGTTTTTCTCAACTGAAAGAAATTTTGATTTAGAAAAAATGAGAAAGAGGAGAAGAAATGAGTATGCAAGTTTAAAATCTAGTTTATGATTAATTAAAACAAAGAAAAATAAATTTGACACTTGTAAAAGAAATAGACACGTGTAAATTCTCATGTTCAAATTCATAACACATGTTCATTTAGGATTTTAAGATGCTTACACATGTATCTACAAGTAATTAGTAATTTAGATTAAGTGTTAAAGATAAATTAAACTTAATGAATGCATGTTCATATGTTAAATTGTATTTTAAATTTCAAATTAAATTAAGTGTTTGTGTCAAAATTGGGCACAACACTCTTCGGAAGTTTTTGAAGAGATAATAAATGAAGAATGCAAATTAAAATGAGGATTATCTAACAAAAACTCCAAGCAACAGAAAGTAAATTGCGCAGAAGACAACAATTTAGAGTGGTTCGGCGATGTGCCTACGTCCACTATGAAGCTTTGTTATTTTATTGCTCGATATTCGGAGAATACAACTTTTATATGGCTAAGTACAGCAGTTCTTAAGCAAAAATTTCGAAGATCAAAGCTAGCGGCGGTGCTCTGAAGTGATTCTAGCGGCGTCCGGGCGTGCTTTTTCTCTAGAAATTCTCCGATCCCCTTTCTGAATGACCAGGGGCTCTATTTATAGATGCTGGAGGCTGATATTTCTCCTAAAATCCGGGAAGACCACTTCTGACACGTGCAGGGGGCCCACATAGCTGAATTCTGGAGATCCGGGCCCGCCTTTGGATCGATTCGACCCTTGGTTCGAATCGATCAAAAAAGTGTCCAATCGGGATGAAACTTGGCGTGGCCATTCCTCAGCATGTATGCAAGCTTCTGTGAAAATTTCATGGCATTTGGATCATAGGATTGAGAGATATGATCGATTCAAGATTGCGTCTTCGTGTACCCTATTTGCTTCGACTCGATCCTATGGATTCGTTCGAATCCACATGGTTCGAATCCATATGGTTCGAATCCATAGGGTTCGAAGACGTACATGCTTCGAATCCATGGTCTTCATGGCTTTCCTACTGGATGGTTTCGAAGCACGCCGTGAGATGGAATCGAAGTGAAGTCTCAGGATGGATTCGATGCACTGCAACCAGATGGATTCGAAGTAATTTCTTACCTCATGGATTCGACCTTGAGATTCTCTTGATGGATTCGAAGTAAGGTGACTTGGATGGAGTCGAACTAAGGCTTGCTCAATGGAGTCGAAGCGAGGTCTAGTTCATGGATTCGAAGTAATGCATAGATTCGAGGTAAGGCTTCGGGAGGATGGATTCGAAGCACGGCTAAGCTTCTTGGGTTCGAACAAGGGAAGGTTCTGGATGGATTCGAGGTGATGGATTCGAACCGAGCAAAGTTCATTTCTCTCAACTTGAATCCATCATAACTTGAGCATACGACCTCGGATTGACTTGAAATTTGAAACGCGGACTTCTACGATCTTTCTGGTCATGTCCTATCAATTGTGGATCAATCTGGACTCGGACAAAATTCATCGGTATCCATAGCGAAGAGAAGTGCAACTAATCTCTTGAGACGAACTGTCCTTTGTTTTTGGCCAATCTCTTGGTATCACGGCTTTGCCAAAAAGCGGGATAATATTTTGCCCCCCAAAGTACGTCTTATGGGAACATGACGTGCTTTGAATAGTTGCCATTTCTTTCTGAAAAATCATTGCTCTCTTTTTGTTGAGACTCGTACGCTGTATTACTGTAACCTTGCCTTGATATGATTGATTGCTGTATAGTAGCGCTTAGCCGCTGGCTGTTGTTGTTGTAACAGGATGACTGTTTGATCCCTGCAAATGTCTAAAATCAAATGTTAGTTCGATATGTACGCACATATACTAGTTTGACCCTTGTTAACGTCGTGCGTTCACAAGTTATGTCGGTTTTGTTTGCTATTGAATTTCGTATCGATTCTTTCCAGAATCGATTTTAGATTCAAGTCAAAGCACTGTTTCTATCCTCTTGTATCGATCCTCTCCTGAATCAGTATACAAGGTAGACAAGTAATTTTTTAAATCATAGCGATTCGTTCGCTCTCACCGACGTCCTTTGATGGATTCGAAGTCACGTCTGTTCGAATCGATCGTCTTCGAGTCGACGGTTTTTTTTTTTTTTTTTTTAATCCAGCCTTTGCCTAGTGCTTCCTTGAATTGTAAGGTTGGGATGGATTCGATCATGTAAGGGATCTGAAGGTAACGGGTTCGAAGTGTAATATGGATTCGGCCATGTGATGGATTCGAAGTTATGGCCTTTCACTGTGATGGATTCGAATGCAATGCGTTATCGAGTGCTTGTTCGAATCGATGGGGTTTGGCTAGTGACCGGCGGTAGGAGGTAAACACAACCGGGAGTCGAAAAGCCACGCGTTTTCTGTGGAATCCATATAAATATCCAAGGCCGTCCTCATTTTTACTTCTTACTCTTCACTTTTTACTGTAGTTCTACCTTCGAATCGGTCCTCCAACGTCAGATACAACTGCATTCTGCACGAATCGATCCAATTTCTCCAAGTTTCTTACCGCCATCGAATCCAATCAGGTAGGTCAAGGGATCGATCCGAGTATAGAACAATGAAAACAGAAAATTTGACATCGACTTCAATCTTCTCTTTCGAAACCCATGAGTGATAGTGAGGTCTAGAGTGGGTTGACTCGATGGATCTGGGGATTGAAGCCATTCAAGTTGTATCGATTCTAAGTGTCATCAGGGAGAAGTGTAGGCAACGTTGATTGTTATCCTCCTTCCTTGCTTCGGATCGATTAGGGCATAGGTAGTTCGAACCGATCAAGAAGGTGAGGCTTCGAATCGATGTAGGAATAGGTAGTTTGAATCGATCAAGATTGTGAGATTTCGAACCGATGGATTCGAAGGACCGTGCTGACCGATTCGAAGTGACAATACCCTGATTGATTCGAAGATGTGCAGTGTTGATCGATTCGAAGTCACGCGAAGCTAATGGATTCGAAGCACCTTCTCCACCCCTAAGCTGCATCGAGTCGACCTTCCTGGCTTCGAGGCGCATGGATTCGAACATCTTCGATTCGACTCGTATCGATTCGAGTCGATCGATTCGAACGTTCGAACATATGAAACTTCTAACTCTATGATTGGCTCCAACGTTTGAGTCTATGACCAACTTCAAGTTTGAACTTTTTGTTGAGCTTAATGAACTTTAGCATACTTGACCCCGACGAGCTTCGGCCTTGCATAATCGAATCTAACTTGACATCTCCATTGAAGCTCGTCGATGGCACCATGACTTAAACAAAATCCAACAGATTTATTACTTGAATTGGCCAATAGCTTCTGGGTGGCGCGAAAGTGACGGTCAGCGATGACGGTCGTTTTCATTCTCAAATTCCAAAATTTCGTAGTTTGGACACCTCGTTTCATTTTTGTAAAGTCTGCTTAAAATTTTTTCTAGCACTTGTATTGCACATCATATCCATACACTTTGCACCGCGGGAATGCTTGGGGTTTTTTTTTTATACGTTTTTAACGCCACTTTCTGGTGAGCTAGTTAATTATGGAGTCTTCAAGTTCTCAACAACAAGAAGCACAAAGCTCGCCCTTTCCAATGCTTGAGATTCCGGACGTTCCTCCTGAAGTCGTGGACCCGGCTCCGGATGAATTGCCGGAGGCAATATTTATCGAAGATCCGGTTGATTCTGTTCAATCCAATATCTCAGAGTCTCTGTTGGGCCGGTTATGTTCGAAACACAGCATATCTCTGGACGATGTATTATTACCCAGTGCCAGCGATAGACCACACAACCCTCCTGAGGGATATACTGCCTTTTACCGCCATGCCTGTGCAGCCGGATCTCTTCCTCCTTTTAACCAATATATCAGAGAGATGTTGTCGTTCTTAGGAATCGCTCCTTCGCAGCTTCATCCCAACGGGCATGCACTACTAAACAGCGTCTTCGTTATATTTATGGATTGTCTTTTTCGCCCGCCAAGACCTAACGAGATCAGGCACATCTTCAATTTCAAGAGTAGAGGTGATAGCCCGTCTTTCACTTTTCTGGAGGCGGTCAGGAACTATCAGGTCGTGACTGGGGCTTGGACCAGGCTTAGTTATTTCAAGAACGAGTGGTTTTTTGTTCGTTGTCCTCCAGGGTTTGCCAGGAGATGGTTATCCAGACGTAAGCATCATAATTTGTTATTGAGTGGTCATTCTTAATACTTTACATTAATATTCTGCTACTCTCGCAGCCATCATTTCAAGACCTGCTGGTGGGCATTATAGGGGTGTCGTTCAAAGCTTGCAAAGGGTTCCCCATGACTTAAGGCACATAGATTTGCTATTGACCGATGATAACTTAAGGACACTGGGTTTGATTGAGACGGGCCAAAGTATTGTGATTGAAGGTTTGGCGAAATCGGCCTCGAGGAAGAAGAAAAAAGTGGCAAAAAGAAGACCTGGGGTTGTAATAAGAGAAATGAGCGATGACGAAAGGACGCCCACAGATACTGATATAGCTGCCGACCTTTCCCGAATAGAAGAGGGTCATAAAGGCAAGGCTGTTGTACCTAAGCTTAAGAGACGGAAGTCTGTAGTTGTAACCCATTCCCAACCTGGGGTTACCGTTTCCCGTGCTTCTCCTTGTCAGTCTGGAGACCTTTTCACCGGGTTGGACGATATTCCCATTCCGGACTACGTATCTCTCCATCACGGGTCCGGGATGGAAGAGCTCCGGGGAGCGCTTGACATAAGCGATTCTTTACCCGTTAGTGTAATCGACGCTTCTGGTTGGTCGGGGGGTTTGCGCATTTATTCACTTTTCACAACACTTCACGACTTCCACACGCATTGCAGTGTTTTTTCTTGGTACTTAATCGAATTGTTCCATTTTTACAGGCATCATGTCGAATCGTCCTTCTACACTTGACAAACTTCGGCGAGTACACCATTCTTCATCCTACTATGAGTCTCGCCGCAGGGATTCTGACCGAGATCGTGAGCGGAGGTATTATGAGTAGGAACACTGTGATAGGGACCATTCCCGACACTACTCCAGCCAGGAACATTCTGATAGGGACCGAAGGTATCGTTCACCCTCTCATTCTCCTCCGTCGTCCAGGGGCCAAGTGCCTGTAGTTGAAACTTCGCGGCAACAATCATCTCAGCAAATTTCTAAACCCGGTCCACATCGCTCAAGGACCGATACAGCCACGACCGTAACCGTAGAGGAAGCACCCCTTGAACCGTCTGGTGAAGGGGCTATTAGAATTGCTCAGTTGAAAAAAGACTTTCCAGAGATATGCTTTGACGCCTATATCTTTCCACCCAACCTTAAGAGAATTCCCGAAGAGGCCGTGCACACTGCCCTCAGCTATACTCGGGATTTTTATGCTCAATATAAAGAGTGGTACAGGGCAGCTGTTAAAGCCTCAAAAGTAGCCTTCGAACGAGCCAAAGTTATTGAGAGCTTGGAAGCAGACTTGGCTCAGAAGAACCGTATCGTTGACGTTCTTCAATCTGAAACGGAGTCTTCTCGCAAAGCTGAACTGGAGTCGTTACAGAAGGTCGATGAGACATTGGCTGAGATGGCAAAAATGCAACAAGCGCACTATACTTTAGTTGAGGATTTAGGCCATCGATACAAAAACGTTGAGGCCGAACGAGATGCGGCGGTCAGGGAACTTGAGGAGTTAAAAGCTAAATTCGCCGGTTTAAATAAGGAAAAAGATGATGCTAATGCAGCTGCACAGGAAGCGTGTGAGCAAGCTGTGTCTCTTCGAGCCGAGCGAGACGCAGCGGTTGCTAAGGTTGGAGCGGTGGAAGCAGAGGTAGAAAGGAGAGTTCTAGCGGAGATTTTCAGAGTAGAAGCTGAATTTGACGATCTTCTCGACACTTATAATGCCAATGTACTCGAGCACAGGAATCTCTCGTGGCTCGGAGATTATTCTGCGCTCCTGCTCAGTGCTTGGAAAAAACTGGTGGCGAATAAAAGAGCATCTCTCGCTGAAGGTGCCGTAGATGAGTTTGAACTTGAATCTCGCTTATTGAACGAAGAGGAAAGGAAACTCCTCCACGACGCGATGATCTCCGCCGAGAGGGAGAGACTTGGGTTTCATCATGTAGAGATGGGTGAAGGTTCTGGAGCCGCACATGACAGTGAGAATGTTCCAGTTGATGCCCCAACCCCATCTGGAGTCGTTACTACAGCTGTTCCACAAGTTATCCCTGCTTATAATCCGGATCGACCGGAATTGTCTCTCGGTACATCTACTGCTTCTGAACCTGTTCTATCAACGAGCCGCAGCAAAGAAGGTATTATAAATGTTGCTTTAAGTGTTTCTGGAATTCTGAACTTGTTGTCGATCTTTTGACCATTTCTCTTGTGTTTTAATCAGTGACTAAAAGCGATGCGCCAGCACTTCCAATTCCACAAGTTTCACAGCCAATGCTAGGAGCCGTTGTTACTGAGGCCATCACGACCACTGTTTTTACCAGCGAGATGGGAGGAGGGAGCTCGATGTCGTTTGATGTTCAGATGATCGAGGAGCTCCTCAAACAACCTTGTGAACCTTTCCCTGACCCTTCCTTTACAATGGGTGGTGTTACCTCTTCTTTTAGCTCATTTATACCGACCGTCCCTGTTTCCAGCGCTGATCGATCAATCCGAGAAGAGGAAATTCTTGCTGAGATAAGTGCTGAAATGGCTACGGCAGTTGGTGGTTCTGGAGGCGATGTCGCTCCACCAAGCTTAACTTCTTCAATCATTACTTCTCTAACCAGCACTGTTATAACTTCTAGTGTTGAAGCTTCGCCACCCGCTACGGCTCCTCCGCCTTCAGTTCGCCCTCTAAAAAGGATCTCTGTCCCTTCTAGTTCTGAGGAAGATGTAGATATCATGCCAGACCCTGAGGACGCTCCAAAGAAGGACAAGAAATCTCGTAAGAAGCCGGGTAGCGGGTCTAGCGGCTCAACCCCAAAGAAGAGACATCGGAAGAAGAAGGACTGAACTTCTTGTTTTGTCATGCAGTCGCGAAGCAGAATTTCTTTTTACTTCTCTTTTTGTTGGCCGTGTATGAGTGTGGATTCGGCATCCACTTTATGAGTTGTTTTTGGTTTTATCATGTAATCAAACTCTTTTTTCGTTTGTTAATAAAATAGAAAACAGCTCTTTCCTTATTTTCTTAAGTATTACATCGATTAGCTTGTGCACGCACATGCTATAAGCCTTGTATACATGTCCGCACTTCGGGGACTTAACATAATCTGCAGTTAACAGTTTGGTGTACTTGTGGTGTTTTCACCGTCAAGTAGAGTTTGTTTTTATTTGCCGAGTTTGAGAATCTTGGTCGCGAGTTGTGATCGATGAATAACCGAACTTCGGACGTTACATCACTTTGGTTAGCGATTAACACTTAGATTTTTTTTTGCCCCCTAGTCTCGGGGAGTAACATTTGTGTTTTTGTGGTTGAGTGTGTTTAATGCAAACCTTAAGCACGTTTCCACATTCTGGGGACTTAGGATAATTTGTAATCGATAACTTGGTTCGCACTATGGGGATTTGAGAGTTATCGACGTTTTACAATATGGTTCGCACTATGGGAACCTGGAATTGACGTTTACACTCCCCTCCATGCTCTGGGAATCTGGAGTTAGTGTGAATCTTCCGGTTCGCGCTCCGGGAACCTGTAATTTATATTTATACTCCAATTCATGCTTTGGGAACTTGGAGTTAGCACGAATGCTCCGGTTCGCGCTCCGGGAACCTGTTTGGGCTTTTTGAGGATTCGTTCACACTCTGCGAATGAGGGATTCGATGTTTATACTCTAATTCACACTCTGGGAAGTTGGAGTCCGTTCGCACTCTGGGAACGAATTGTTTTATGTTTATACTCCAATTCACGCTCCGGGAAGTTGGAGTCCGTTCGCACTCTGGGAACGAATTGTTTTATGTTTATACTCCAATTCACGCTCCGGGAAGTTGGAGTCCGTTCGCACTCTGGGAACGAATTTTTTTATGTTTATACTCCAGTTCACGCTCCGGGATGTTGGAGTCCGTTCGCACTCTGGGAACGAATTGTTTTATGTTTATACTCCAATTCACTCTCTGGGAATTTGGAGTTGGCGGAGGGATCGTCGCGTGTCAATCCCCGTGAATGTTGATGTAGTGTTCTGTCCCCGAGCTCGGGTTTCACTTAGTGAGTGACTGGTCGCATCGCAATCACTCCCTACTTGAATAAGTCCCTTCTCGTGATGGGACTTAGCCCTTCGTGCATTGTAATATAGTGCGTCATATTCAATAAATCACAGCTCTGGCTCGAAGAGATGGCATTTTATTGCTGAAACGAAAGAATACGGCAAAGTCAGTTGCCATATTACAAATTTAAGTCTCAAAATACTAGAATAAAATGCAAAGAAGTAAATTGGCAGAAAGTAAATAGGTAAAATTTCTCATATGTAGTAGCGACGAAGACTTTCGCTATTCCAAGCTCTCGGCAAGGTAAAACCGTCAACTGTTGATAATTTGAACGTGCCATCTCCGAGCTTTTGTGAGATTACATATGGTCCTTCCCAATTTGGCTTCATGTGTGAAGGGACCGGAAAAAATCTTTTGAGTACGAGATCGCCGAGTTCGAAGGTTCGCGGACGGACCTTGGCGTTGTACAGTCTGGCGACTTGATTACGATATGCGGCTGCCCTCAAATCAGCCTCTTCGCGCTTCTCATCGAGTAAATCCAAAGATTCAGCAAGTAATATGGCATTTGTTTTCGGATCGTAATATGTTACACGATGGGAATGCACTTCCATTTCGACCGGAATAACGGCTTCAGAACCATATGATAAGGAAAACGGGGTACGACCGGTTGCAGTTTTATGGGTTGTTCGATAGGCCCATAATGCCATAGGGAGTTCGTCAACCCATTTGCCCCCAGCTTTTTCCAGTCGCTTCTTTAGGATGGACTTGATAACTTTATTAATTGCTTCAACCTGACCATTTGCTTGTGGGTGTGCCACTGCTGAGAATTTCTTCTGGATGTGAAATCGTTGGCAGAAATTTTTGAATTCAGCACTGTCGAATTGAGTTCCGTTATCGGTAATGATAGTATGTGGGAGACCGAAACGGCAGATGATGTTACGCACTACAAAGTTGATTACTTTCTTTATTGTGATTGTCGCAAGGGGTTCAGCTTCAGCCCATTTGGTGAAATAATCAACCGCGACGATGGCATACTTCGCGCCACCTTTGGCCAGAGGCAATGTGCCGATGATATCCATTCCCCACACCGCAAATGGCCAAGGACTGACCATTTGGGTTATCTCAGTAGGCGGGGCTCTTGAAATTCGAGCATGTTTCTAGCATTTGTCACATTTTCTAGCGTAATCTGCAGCATCGCGATTAACGGTAGGCCAATAATACCCATATCGAAGTATCTTCTTTGCTAGTGCTTGCCCCCCAGTGTGATCACCACATTCTCCTTCGTGTACGTCGTGTAACACTCGTTTGATTTCATCGTGTGCGATACACCGGAGGAGAGGAACAGAGTATCCTCTCCGATACATGACTCCATTCTGAATCACAAATCGTGAAGCCTTTCGCAGAACTTGTCTTTTCTCGCTTCGCCGCTCGGGCAATACACCACGTTCGATATAATCTTGATAAGGAGTCATCCACGATTCCTTGGTGGAGGTTGCTTCGAATGCGAAATCAGTCTCCCTCCGATCAATACTCGGAGATGATAGGGTTTCAATTGGGACAACTCCCAACTGTTGAGCCTCACCCGTGCTTGCTAACTTTGCCAATGAATCAGCTTTCTGATTGTGCTCTCGGGGTATGTAGAAAATGGCATAGTAATCGAATTGATTAAGTATCTCTAGAACTAGAATTAGATAAGCGGCCAGTCTTCGATCTTTGGCTTGGTATTCACCTCGGACTTGACACACTATCAATTGGGAGTCACAATAGATCTCTACAGCAATGATTTTCAGATCACGGGCAATTTTTAGTCCGGTAAGTAGAGCTTCGTACTCGGCTTCATTGTTGGTTGCGCGGAACTCGAATTTCAAAGCATAACATATGGATCGTCCTTCAGGGGTCTCAAGCACTATCCCAGCTCCTGAACACCGATCATTTGATGCACCATCGGTATACATCTTCCAGATGTATTCGGGAGATATACTGGTTTCAGGCAAGTCTTCAGGAATAGTGAATTCGGCTATAAAATCTGCTAGGACTTGGCCGTAGATGGCTCTCCTTGGAGTATAAGTGATGTCGAATTGACTCAGTTCGATGTTCCACTTCAGTAACCTACCAGACGTCTCAGGCCGCGTAAGGACCTGTCGTAACGGCTGATCGGTGTACACAGTAATAGGATGAGCCTGAAAATATGGCCGGAGCTTCCTCGAGGCAATGACTAGGCAATATGCCAGTTTTTCAAGCTTTGGATAATTTCTCTCGGCTCCGGTTAATCGTTTACTCACGTAGTAGACCGGCTTTTGCACTCGGTCTTCCTCCCGAATCAATGCAGCACTGATCGCATTCTCTGATACTGCCAGGTAAAGATATAACTGTTCATGATCTACAGGCTTTGAGAGGATTGGCGGTACGGAAAGATGCTGGATTAGTGATTGAAATGCGCCCTCGCAGTCCGTGTTCCATTCGAAGTTTCGTTTTCCCTTTCGAATTAAATCGAAAAATGGGAGGCATTTGTCGGTCGATTTTGAGATAAACCTGCTCAGCGCTGCCACTTTTCCGTTAAGACTCTGAACTTGCTTTATGGTTTTCGGAGTTTGTAGATTTCTGATTGCCCAAATCTTTTCGGGGTTGGCCTCTATTCCTCGGGCATTGACAATGAACCCAAGAAATTTTCCGAATGCGACTCCGAAGCGACACTTGAGTGGATTAAGCTTCATTCCGTATTTCCGAAGGATGTCGAACATTGATTCCAGGTCCCTGACATGATCACTAGAGTATCGTGACTTCACCAACATGTCATCTACATATACCTCCGTAGTCTTTCCAATCTGATTGGCAAACATTCGGTTGACTAAGCGTTGATAGGTCGCGCCAGCATTCTTTAATCCAAAAGGCATGACTTTGTAGCAGTACAACCCCAAGTTGGTTACGAAGCTTGTGTGTTCTTGATCCGGTACATGCATGGGTATCTGGTTGTAACCTGAGTAAGCATCCATGAAAGATAGCAATTCATGTCCAGCGGTTGAATCTACCAGTTGATCGATCCGGGGGAGTGGAAAGCTGTCTTTCGGGCAGGCTTTATTTAGGTCAGAGTAATCGATACACGTTCTCCATTTTCCATTCGGTTTTCGGACAAGTACGGGATTGGACACCCATTCTGGGTATAAAGCGTCTCTAATGAACCCATTTGATTTCAACTTATCGACCTCTTCTTTCAGGGCAGCGGATCTCTCTGGCTCCATACTACGCCTTTTCTGCTTGACCGGGATATATCGCGGGTCAATGTTCAAGGTGTGGCTCGCAATGTCGGGCGTGATTCCGCACATATCAGAGTGTGTCCAGGCGAACACGTCAAGATTCGCCCGGAGAAAATCAACCAATTCCTGTTGTGTCTTTCGGTCAAGTTGAGACCCAATCTTCAATATTCTCGAGTCGTCGTGATCATCACCAATCGGGACATCAATGGTCAGCTCGGCCGGAGAAGCCTGACTTTCTGTAGATTTTTCTTTATTATCATTATCCCTCGGATCAAGATACTTTTGGAATTGGTTGTGGTGCCCAGGCTGGAGCCCAGGCGCTAGTTGTTAATCGTCAGTCAAACGGGTGCAGAGAGATTCCTCTACGCCTTTTCCTTTCTCTTTCCGCTGCGCCTCTCGCAGCTCAGCAACATAACAGGCTCTTCCAGCAGCCTGATCTCCGTGTACAACTCCTATTCCGTGGTCAGTAGGGAACTTCAGAGTTAAACACCATGGGGCGATAGCAGCCCTAAATTCGGCAAGGGCCGGTCGGCCCAAAAAAGCATTGTATGGGGAAGGAATATCTAATACAACATATTGCAATATCCGAACTCTTCGGCATTCTCCCGCTCCCAACTCTACTGGCAATTCGAATATTCCAGTTGGTATTGTTGCACTCCCATTGAAGCCATGGACGCGTGATTGACAAGGCTTTAAGTCCTTAACTTCCATTTTCATTAAATCATATGCTTTTTTAAATAAGATATTTACAGAACTTCCGCTGTCTACCAGGATCCTCTTCATCCAAGCAGGACCAACTTGAGCGGATATAACCAATGGGTCAATTGTGGGAGCTTCGACTTTATCAGCATCTCGATTTCTAAACACTATTTCATCAGTCATTGTCTTTTGTTGCTTAGCCGGTGTTCCGTCTTCCGAATTGCTGCAACATTCAAAGCCTACATGCCTGATTGATCTAGCATATGACTCCATTTCTCTCCAACTTCTGTCAGCTGGATGAGGACCACCGCTTATCGTATTGATAACCAACCTTCCGCCTGTGCGAGCAGGTTCACCGTTTCTTTCCTGATTCTGTGTTCGATTTTGATTAGATGGCCCGCTCCACCAGACCGCGGTGTCCGAACAAACTGGTCCAACTTTCTTTCTCTAATCAACTTTTCAATGAGGTCTTGCAAATGTCTACACTCATTGGTATTATGCCCATAACTTTCATGAAACCTACAGAACTTCCCTGTCTGAATTTGCTTCTCCGATGAAGGCTTCGGAGCAGGCTTCTTGTATTGCATAGTATTACAAGTCTGTAAGTATACATTTTCCAGCGACGTGTTAAGCGGTGTATAATTGTCAAACATTGCGGCCCTACGCCTCGGACCACGACTTTGATTCTGCTTCTTGTTTCGGTTATCACCATTTCTTGATTGCTGGGCCTGTTTATTTTGAATATTCAATTCGACTTTTCCTGAATTTTCTCCGGACTGTTTAACTACAACATTACTCTGAATCCCTTCACTGCTGGGCCTTGCATCGTCCTGCTTCCTAGACTGTTTCGCATCCTCTCGCCTCAAGAATTGAGAAGCTTTGGAATAGAAACGGTCCAACGATGCGGGAGGTTTCCCGGCTAGCCAATTTCCAAATTCGGAATCAAGGTCGATTCCTTTAGTCAGGGCCATTAGAATGGAATTATCATTAGGGTTGGTAATCTCTGCGCATGCAGCATTGAATCTCTCCAAATATCGTCTAAGTGTTTCTCCGGGAGCTTGAGTTTGATAGGGTATTAACATCTTTAGGTCGGGCAATATGCATGCGAAATTGTTCAACAAATTTAGTAGCTAACTGGTCAAACGAAGAAATAGATCGGGGTGGTAATCGGGTGAACCACATTGTCGCAATTCCCCCTAAGGAAATAGGAAAACTGCGGCACTTTACTGCGTCATCAGCTCTTGCATCAGTCATTGACCATTCATATTTCAGAACATGTTGATTTGGGTCGGAATTTCCTTCATACATGGGAAGGGTTGGCATTCTGAATCGGCGAGGAGGTTCAGCATACAATATGTCATCAGTAAATGGGGTATGACTCCGGGAGATTCCCCAGTCGTCATTCGTTAGGCCTTGACTCTCGCGAATCATTCGCTGCACCATGGCTGAGAAGTCTGGTATTGGAAAATTCTGTGGGTGGTGAGCCAAAGTATGGTCGGGTTCCATAGTGCGAGGTGGGATCGGACGCTGTCGACGATCCTCATCTCGCCTCCTTGGCTCGATATCTTCTGGGATATATGGCTCTGGAGCCTGTCCCTGCTGATGATAATTTTGATTGGAGTGATCTCGAGCATCAACCCCTATGTCAACTGCAGCGGTTGTAGCAGCTCGACCATCTGCAGTGTACTGAGGAATAGTGCCTCCTCGGGAGGAGGGTCCGGTATGGAAGCTGGTGGAAGGGCCAACCCTTATCTGCCCAACGGTTACTGCCTGTTGACAGTCAGTGGCTTGCGTATGATTTCCGTCTAGCCTGGGACGGATAGATCGGGTATTGTAATCTGAGGAAGCGGAGCTTTCGGTGGAAGAACGAGGAGCTTGGTCCCTTCTGGATTTTCTTCGTTTTTGGTGATTTAGTTGATTGGTCAACTCAGCATTAGCGCGCAATTGCTCAGTTAGCTGTTGTCTGCTCTGGGTTAATTCTTGAAGTAGTGCATGGAACTCTTGCCTCGTAACCGGACCTGACTGATCTGTATGCCCAACAGCATCTTGGTTAGTGGATTGTAGTTGTGTGGGGTTTTGCCTATCCCGGCCTTCCTGATCACCAATGTTGGAAGTGGTTCTTGTACTCACCATTTTGAAACGTTGAATTCTTTCCTAGACTTTTGACAAATCTGAGTAGAATGGAAGGAGTTTGAATATGAAATCTGGATCTCCCTCTTAGATTTATGCAATCCGGTATCGAAGATAGATCCAAGGAGCATGAGAAAAAACTGGTTTTTTTCTCAGTGAAAGCACCAAAGTGTTTGTGTCAAAATTGGGCACAACACTCTTCGCAAGTTTTTGAAGAGATAATAAATGAAGAATGCAAATTAAAATGAGGATTATCTAACAAAAACTCCAAGCAACAGAAAGTAAATTGCGCAGAAGACAACAATTTAGAGTGGTTCGGCGATGTGCCTACGTCCACTATGAAGCTTTGTTATTTTATTGCTCGATATTCGGAGAATACAACTTTTATATGGCTAAGTACAGCAGTTCTTAAGCAAAAATTTCGAAGATCAAAGCTAGAGGCGGTGCTCTGAAGTGATTCTAGCGGCGTCCGGGCGTGCTTTTTCTCTAGAAATTCTTCGATCCCCTTTCTGAATGACCAGGGGCTCTATTTATAGATGCTGGAGGCTGATATTTCTCCTAAAATCCGGGAAGACCACTTCTGACACGTGCAGGGGGCCCACATAGCTGAATTCTGGAGATCCGGGCCCGCCTTTGGATCGATTCGACCCTTGGTTCGAATCGATCAAAAAAGTGTCCAATCGGGATGAAACTGGGCATGGCCATTCCTCAGCATGTATGCAAGCTTCTGTGAAAATTTCATGGCATTTGGATCATAGGATTGAGAGATATGATCGATTCAAGATTGCGTCTTCGTGTACCATGTTTGCTTCGACTCGATCCTATGGATTCGTTCGAATCCATATGGTTCGAATCCATATGGTTCGAATCCATATGGTTCGAATCCATAGGGTTCGAAGACGCACATGCTTCGAATCCATGGTCTTCGTGGCTTTCCTACTGGATGGTTTCGAAGCACGCCGTGAGATGGAATCGAAGTGAAGTCTCAGGATAGATTCGATGCACTGCAACCAGATGGATTCGAAGTAATTTCTTACCTCATGGATTCGACCTTGAGATTCTCTTGATGGATTCGAAGTAAGGTGACTTGGATGGAGTCGAACTAAGGCTTGCTCAATGGAGTCGAAGCGAGGTCTAGTTCATGGATTCGAAGTAATGCATGGATTTGAGGTAAGGCTCCGGGAGGATGGATTCGAAGCACGACTAAGCTTCTTGGGTTCGAACAAGAGAAGGTTCTGGATGGATTCGAGGTGATGGATTCGAACCGAGCAAAGTTCATTTCTCTCAACTTGAATCCATCATAACTTGAGCATACGACCTCGGATTGACTTGAAATTTGAAACGCGGACTTCTACAATCTTTCTGGTCATGTCCTATCAATTGTGGATCAATCTGGACTCGGACAAAATTCATCGGTATCCATAGCGAAGAGAAGTGCAACCAATCTCTTGAGACGAACTGTCCTTTGTTTTTGGCCAATCTCTTGGTATCACGGCTTTGCCAAAAAGCGGGATAACATTAACAAATCACATTTTATAAATTAATATTTTAAAAAGAAAAACACAAACATTTTATAACTTACTTTAATACTCAAACTTAATTTAAAATGAATTTTAAACCAATAAAATATTTATCTTACATTTAAAAATCATATAATATTTTATTAAATATTTTTGAAAAGCTTAAATTAAAAATAAATCACAATTCCTAATTTCAAAACATTAAAATTATGTTATACTAATTTCACAACTTATCTATTTATAATATATATATAAATACATATACATTGTTAAATAGAAAACAATTTTATTAGTTTATTAAAAATAAATTCACAAATTAAATATTTAAATAAAGAAGATTATTAAATCCAATCAAATTTATTAACAAAAATCATTAATTCAATTTAAATTTAAACTCAGATTATTAAATTTATATTGTCCAAAATTCCGGGATATTACAATCCTTCCCCCTTAAAAGAATTTCATCCCCGAAATTTAAAACAAAGGTAATTTAATAACCTATTTACAGATTTTATTTTAAAACACAGCATATGTTAATCATATGCCAACAATCCATAACAACCCATTCACACAATCAAAACAAATCTAATTATCCAAAAGAATTTTGGATAAAACTTTCATGAGTTTCCCCGGTATATATATATCGGGATACTCGCTCTATAGAATCCAATCAATCAATACTCCTAAGCTATAGAGCTTCTAACAACAATTCTATACAGAATATCAGACTACAGACGAGTCTGACTCAAAAACCAATCCTAAACTGCTGGTTCTACAACCAGAAATATCATACACGTACTCCCTCAGAGATACGTGAAACACTCTGAATTCCAGTTATCCAAACTGGCAATTCAACTCTAGAAAACCAAACACTGATCTAACCCAAAACACAGAAGAAACCAAAACACTACGGAGCTAGCTTCCCAACTTATAGCTCCTTGGATCAGAGAAAAAACTTATCCCAAACAAATCTCCGATTTTAGAATCCAAATTCTCTGCCTCTTACCCATAAAAACTCTTCAGACGATCCTGGGCTACCAACATCCATCCTGATCATCTCAACTCTTACTGATTCCACTAGGAATAGACTGAATCAAACAATCCAATGATCTCCTCAAGATCACTCAAAAACCAAGAACACTCACTCTGCTTCTCAACAACAGAAGGCAGAACAAAGTTCTCCCCATCCGGAAAAGAAAAAACAGAAATACCCCCAAACTGCTTCCGCTGCACAACTCTGATCCGAAATAGAAGCAAATGCTGACGAAGAGCACAAGAAAAAGCTAGACAACCCAGTACAAAAATATGGTTCCATATATCCATAAAGAAAACTCAGATGTTCCTTCCAAACCTGAGTTACTTCACCAACTTCTATCTCAAGGAACCATCCATCTACTAACTGAACCACCAGTACCAATCCTGGAAAGAAATCTCGATCTCCAGATGCAGACAAACTCTGACTTCCAGAAGACATCCAGACAATCTCCAACAACCCAAAAGAACACACTATCGCAAGTCCCTTTTACGATCAACTCAGCCTAAATCCAAGGAAATTGCTCTCTCTCTACCAAACAGAACGGCTTATGCTAGCCTAGCCAACTTTCCAGAGAAAAGATCCACTCTGCAGCTTCTGAACTCCATTTCAGAAAAACTACTCAGCCAGAAGACTCCTTACCAACTCAGAATATTCTGCTAAACTCGGCCACATCAACGAGCAGACTCACTTCTTACTCTTATTCCAAAGAAACATCTTCGAAAATATCCATAGTCACTGCATCTCATCACGCAGCTATAACTTCCTGAGATATCAAAATATCATCACTCACTGGCTTCTGCCCAACCGACAGAACCATACTAAATTCTGCACTTCAAAGATGAACTCCGAACCTTAACAGGTTTCCTTCAGAGATCGATGAAGTACTTCATCACAACAGAACTCACTCGATACGGTATTAGGTCTAAGGTCTCAACAAATACACCTCCAACCTCAAACATTCAAACTCCAACCAATGGTAGTCGTGTTACACACACTTCTACCTCATCTACCTTTATAACTTATATTGGAAAAACCCGAACAGGTAATCCAACAAATAGGTAGAACCATATATATATATATATATATATATATATATATATATATTAAAAATACATACGCTCTCTCAAGATAGACACCACTACGGAGACTAGGTATTCACTCAACCTAACGCTCTGATACCAACTGTGACGACCCGACTTTCCACTCCCGGAAAATCGCATCATCTTTAAGAAAGAAAGGGATAGAAAAGAGAAAAGAAAGAAGAGAAAGAAGAAACAACACAAGAATCTCAACAGCGGAACGAATAAATTATATTAATAACATAAGTATTACATAGTACACATCAAATATCAGAGTTCACAGACATATACAACACATACTAGACAATTATAAACTCCTGACTAGTTATTACAACTCAATACATACACAACTCAGAGATACCAACACAGCGGAAAACTATATAACTATTCGCAGAAGCCTCCTACTCCATTTGCTCCTCCACAATACGTCAAAGCTATCCTGAATCCTAACCTGAATTCCCTTGGCTACTCATAAAAATTTGAGTACCCAAGAGTTATAGAAAAACACAGAAATAACTCCGGGTCAGACATGGGTCTGGTGTGAGTAACAGGTTAAAGTTGCTTAACTTTGAAAAACCTTTTGAAAAGAAAAGGTATCACGTAAGACTTCCCACACATAAACATGGAAAAGTTTTTACCTTTCGCTAACCAAAACATTTGATAGGAAATCCGATGATATTATAATAGTGTCTAGGGTTTTCAAGTAAATAAGAAACAGCCGAAATTGTTACATCTATTAAATTCCAGCTACTAGCCACAAAAGTGGGTAATACAATCAAAACCGTTGGCACTTATTGGATTTTGGATTCCATCAATGGCTGGGCTACTGGGGTACCACCCGTCACAGTACGTGGTCTAGATAATCGTACTGAGGATTACTCCCTTCATCCCCTGCAACACAAAGTCGGACGTGTTCCTTACTGAACAGTTCCAAACAAGACAACCCCGCAGTTGTGATCAGCAACCGCACCACTAAGCCGAAAATATAAAAGGGACCTCTAGAAAGGGATCAATCTTGCTCTCAAGTGGGTGCTACCCATGAAGCTTTGCTGCACCTCCCCTGTTTTAGCCATTCCCGGTTGATGAGGCTTGAGGTTACGATTACCTTTATAGGACATATCACTTAGAATGCTCATCGTCCACCTGACGATGTTCTGAAAGCATTCGATCCATACAAGTTCGTTCCGGGTTCGAACGAAACCGAAGGCATTATCTCGTTACACTCATTTTGGAATCACCCTCAGAGTTAACGATAATAACCCTTGCACTCTGAATCACCATCTCGAATCTATAAGTACTATTCCGTCAAACTCATTAGGGAATCACCCACAGAGTTATACTGACGTATAGCGCTTACACCTCGAGTCTTCACTCGCTCCATATTGGGTTAACGACCTAACGTTATTTGGAATCGATGTGGTTTTCGGATATCCAAATATGGAAACCCGATCCCGGTCTCATCGAAATCCAAAGCGTGTCTTTTAAGGTCCAAGTTGTTTTAAAGTTTAAAACAATTCAATTCATTATCTAAATATACACAGATAGATAATTCACAATACAACAGATAACCAACATTATCATTATCAACAGATAATTCATATCATAATCAGATATCCATACTATCATCCAAAAGCAACCAATGCATCCATATCACATACACTACTCATCTCATAATTGAGATTACAAACCATACCATGCAACCAATACCAATCATCAAACATAAGCAACTATCTAATGTTCACACTATTCATAATTAATTTAAAATGAATTAAATTAATTACTTAATCTCTAATTAATTTAAAATAAATTAAATTAATTACTTCATCATTAAAATTCTGCTTAACTTAATCATCAACTGGTTATAAATCAATTTATAAATCATCATTTCAATATTCATTTCAATTAACCATTATTGATTAACTATCTCTAATTACGATAAGTAATTAGCATTTAATATTGATTATACCTTAATTAATCAATTCCAAATTACATCATTAATTAATCAATTTCTCAAAATAAATTAATTACATAAGTAATTAATTTTCAATTTAAACAACATATATATTAATCACCCATGATTAATAATCTGTAATTAACTACTTTAATTACTCATCCCATAATTAATTATCCTTAATTAATTATCTTCAATTAATCCTTGATTAATTCTAAAGTAATTTAAATCCAAATTACTCCTATAATAAATATCTTAATTACATTCAGTAATTATTATTTAATTACTTCCTTAAGTAATTACAAATTCATTAATTACATAAGTAATTATCAATAATCCACAAATGTTTAAATTAATTAAACTTAATTAATCTAAACTAATCACATTAATTAAATTAATTACACCAAGTAATTAAATTCATTAATTACATTCATTAAGTAATTAATCATAAACCATTGATTATTATTAATTAATTAATCTAATTAATTATCAAAAATTAATCATATTAATTAATTGTTAAATAACCTTAAGTTAATGACCTTTATTAACATTTCTTAATTACACAATTAAGAATTAACTTCAATTAATCATTATTAATTATCAATTAATTAATATTTAATTATCATTTAATTAATCTCTAATTATTAATTAATTAAGTGTTAATTAAAATCTTAATTATCATTAATCACTTGATTAAGTAAATCTTAATCATTAATTAAAACTTAATTAACCATCCTTAATTATAGATTAATTGACCTTAATTAATTAATCTCAAATCTTAATTAATTAACTTAAAAATAATATTAATTACTTAATTAAACATCCACAATATTAATTAATTAAATAACTAATATTCCATTTAAATTAATTTAATAATTTAAATGAAACCAATTTCCTTAAATTCAAAATTAAGAAACATTCTTCTTTGTACAAAATAATTTAAACACTTTGTTTCAAAACAAAATTCAATTTATAATTTCTTTTTAAATTTCAAACTGAAACACAAATTAACTTTTTATTTTAGATTCAAACTAAAAGATTTAAAACTTTACTTACATCTCCATTTTCATTTTCAAATTCAAATTTATTTAAACTTTCTAAATAGTTAAACCAAATTTAAATTTAAAAACTTATTAAATTTTAAAAACTGACATTAAAGTCAAATTCCAGAATTTCAAAACTGAATTTAAACTTATTTAAATTTCAGTTGCCATTTAAAAATTTACTTTTCAATTTAAAACGTAAATCAGAAAACAGTTTTCTGTTGTAGTTTAACATCTTAAATTTTAATTCAAAAAAATGATTTCAAATCTCAGATTTAAATCATTGAATTCAAAAACTTAAGTTTCAGGTTTAAACATTACAGTTTTGAATTTCATCTTTAAGTTTAAATTCTTCTTTTAAACTTTCAAAACAGAAAAACAGTTTCTGTTTTAAAGTTTAAAACCAAACTTGGATTTTAAGACATTTCAAATTTAATTCAAAGATCTAAAATTTGAAACTTATTAAATAAAAATTAAATTCTAGACTCAAACCTATTTCAGATTTTGTTTTGCATTTTTCTTTTTACATCAATTTGTAAAACCTGGAAAACAGATTTTCTATTCAAACTCTAAAACTCATTAAAAATTTCAAATTTTAAATAATTTCAAAAACCTAAAATTTAATTAATTGAATTTATACTTAAACTCAGATTCAACTTTAGTTTTAGGTTTTTGTTTGAAATTTACTTTTATTTTAAAAACTTAGAAACCTGGAAAAAAAAACAGTTTCTGTTAAAACCTGAAACTAAGTATAAACCCGAGCATCACATAATTTACTTCGAGTCACGAGTTCCTCAGCTTCGAGTCATTCTTCATTTTACCCGAGACAATCCCGAGACATGAAACCCTACACCCAAACAGAACACCACCATCATCACCAACATTCACAAACCCCTGTGCACCCACTCCCCTACTCCGGCCATCACTGGCCATCATCTCAGGCCATCCTCCATCGACCAGCAACCCCACAACAACCTTCCACCTTCAAAATTCCAAAATTCCACTTGAATTTAAATTCAAGTTTAAAAACTAAAACCTGGAACAGTTTTCCTTTTCCAGTGCCTAGCCTGTCATCGCTAATAACCCACAACTCCGGCCATCATCACCCTCCAAAATCCGGTGAAGTCTCCAACAACACACCATCCCTCCATCCCCAAAAGAGCTTTGAACTCGATCACTTTATGAGACCGCATCACTCAATTCACTTACACTCAGAAAAACTAGGGTTCTAAACCTGGAAACCCACAATTACATCACCAAGATTTAATTTTAATTAAATTTAATATTTTTCCTATAATCTAGAATAAACACACTGTCTCTACAAACAATTTCACCCAATTCAATTGCATGCATCTACTGAACATGACCAAATTGTTAAATACAGTATATACAAAACTGCTCTTCATTTAAAACACTAAAGTTTTAATATTAGATTTGAAATTCATGCACTGACTTAATGATGCTATTTATAAATCTGAAACATCACATTATAAAGTTTGAATTTCCTTTATGCTAATTCAGTTTATGTAACTTGATTTTCCAAGTTACAGACAAATTTAAATTTAATTCATATAAATTTGTACTTACTTTATTTAAAACAAACATGTCTTATTCTAAGTTTTGAGACATAATAGAAATAAATTCAAAACAAAGAATACAAGAATCAACAAGAGCTTGGGATTTTGAAGCACAGATATGCAGTCAACAATCATCAAGTATACAGCCACTTACTACAGGTATAATATTCACAACCAATTCCTATAAGTTCATTTCAATTTTTAAAAAGATGAACAACCTAACTTATTTAATTAATTTTAAGAAAATGAGTTACTCACTTGATTATGCAGAGCACAGATTGATCATGCAGAAAGAGCTTGATTTTTGAATCATGCAGAGCATAGTTTCATGAATGCAGGCCTCTTGTTTTAATGCTTTCTAATCTTTTGTTTTATACATGCTTCCAGATTTAAAAATACATGTTTTATTTCCAGAGTTTTGAAGGGTGAATGCATGCCTCAGTTTACACATATGCAGGTTTGTATTTTTCATTTTGAGGAATTGAACTTGCAGATTTTCATATTGTTACAGATTTTAGGAAGTGAAGAGTTTAATTATGAAGAGGTGGAAAAAAAGGTTTTTCTCAACTGAAAGAAATTTTGATTTAGAAAAAATGAGAAAGAGGAGAAGAAATGAGTATGCAAGTTTAAAATCTAGTTTATGATTAATTAAAACAAAGAAAAATAAATTTGACACTTGTAAAAGAAATAGACACATGTAAATTCTCATGTTCAAATTCATAACACATGTTCATTTTGGATTTTAAGATGCTTACACATGTATCTACAAGTAATTAGTAATTTAGATTAAGTGTTAAAGATAAATTAAACTTAATGAATGCATGTTCATATGTTAAATTGTATTTTAAATTTCAAATTAAATTAACAAATCACATTTTATAAATTAATATTTTAAAAAGAAAAACACGAACATTTTATAACTTACTTTAATACTCAAACTTAATTTAAAATGAATTTTAAACCAATAAAATATTTATCTTACATTTAAAAATCATATAGTATTTTATTAAATATTTTTGAAAAGCTTAAATTAAAAATAAATCACAATTCCTAATTTCAAAACATTAAAATTATGTTATACTAATTTCACAACTTATCTATTTATAATATATATATAAATACATATACATTATTAAATAGAAAACAATTTTATTAGTTTATTAAAAATAAATTCACAAATTAAATATTTAAATAAAGAAGATTATTAAATCCAATCAAATTTATTAACAAAAATCATTAATTCAATTTAAATTTAAACTCAGATTATTAAATTTATATTGTCCAAAATTCCGGGATATTACAGTTTCTCTTAGATTTGTATAGTCCTTACACAAAGCTACAAAGTTTGCATGGGGCTGTGTAAGTGCTGCCTCTTCAACTACTCCGATTCTTCCAACATTCGAAGCCATTGGTGGTCATGGTGCTACTACCTCCTCCACCTCGTCTTTTCTAATTACTCATTCTTACTACCTAGATTTAACAAAATAACTTTAGAATTTTTGGACGAGATAATCAAGGAAAAAGGTTACTATATCAAATATTAAAGCAGGCCAAAAAATTTCGAATATACCTATATGTATAAACTACAATACATGCTCTCATAGAGTAAACTCATTCTAGGGTAATAGTAACCCTATCTCCAACGAATTGACCCTAACCAAGGCCTAGGCGTTAGCTGAACCTAAGCTCTAATACCACATGTAACTATCTTCCTTTCTTACTTCTGAAGACGACACTTAATACATCCACAATATGCATGTGCTGATCATCAAGGTGTCTGCAAGACAAGTTATTGGGGTAAAAAGAAAATGAAAAGACAAGAAGAAAGAAAACATAGAATCTCACACATGCAAGATAATCACATATAATAGAATATCAGGTAGTGTATATGGTCACTTTCAAAATAATACAACAGAGTCACAATAGGTTCTACTTCAGCCAGAGACGGTTACAATGCCTGCTCTAACAATGCTGATATAGAATATACATGCACAGCGGGATTAAAATAGATAATTAGAAATTAGTAATGCCTCCTACTCCATGCCCCTTCAAAATGCATATTTAAGAAGCTAGACTACTTGGCTACTTATACAAATTTGAGTTCCTAAGAGTTTTAGGAAAAGAAAGAAAAAACTCTTGTCTAACATGGGTACGTGTGAGTAAACTCCAAGCAACTAAATTTTATACTTATAAAACCCTTTAAAAATTAAGGTATCTCATAAGACCATGCTGAACATAAATACGAACGGGTTTACCTTACGATAACGAAAACGTTTCTATAGGAAATCCAGTGATATTATAATAATGTCTAGGATTTAAAGTAAATATTGAACATAGCGAAAATGATTATATTAATTACATTGCATAATAGGTATATAACTAAGTCCGTGAGGCACTTAGAGGAAAATGGATTCCGTCAATGACAAGGCTACCGGGGTATCGCTTACCATAGTACACTTCTAGATAGAATGTACGGAGGTTGAAAACCATTCAAACTTTGTGAGACAAGGCCTACCACTTATTGGATAGTGTCGAATATGATCATATCTTGATTGTGATCAACAACGACACTGGTCCCGAAGCATATATCAAAGGAATAATATTGATCTAAAGCAGGGATGATCACACCCTAATAGTAGCAAACCACACATCCTTGAAGCATATTCCATGTTTTAGTCAATCTTGGGTGAGAGACTCGAGGCTACGTTTACTTTTTCATATAGCAATCCAACTTGGAATGCTAACACTACCCTCTAAGAGACAATGTAATGCTAGAATTCATCCTTAGTAGTTGCTCAGGATATGGACAAACCGAAGGCACTATTTCTATAACGTCCATTTTAAAATCACCCTTGGGGTTAGTAGCAAGTAGCCCGTGCATGTCAAAGATCTTCGTCTTAGATTTCGACATCTTCCAAATGTTACCCAATTCGAACATTTACATTGGTTCAAAGTGGTTTTCAGATAACCCATGTCAGATGATCCAAGTCTTTTCGAACCAACCTTCGATAAGTTTAAAACTTGCCAAGTTATCGATAGTGGACAGACCCATTATCTAGAATGTGTATAGGTTTGCATATGAAAAATAAGACATCCTACACTTATCCCCACTTTTCGATTTCAAACAGTTTTATCCCTTGATTAACAGTAAAGTCGGATAATTTAGAAAAACTAACTTGACTTGACGTATATTCTTAGTCTCGGGAGAGAGATGAGTTTTCGTACCTCGGAATTTAGTGTTAGCATATAATGAAGTATCTTCCATATACTTAATTTACGGGAAAATAGGCATAAGGACAAACTTAGAAAAGAATTTAACCTGAAGAACAACAATTTGTTTTTAGGCTAAAGGACAATGCTAGTTATAACTAGCATTTTGTATAGTGTAAAACTAAATACAATGCTAGATACATTTTATGGTGTAAAAGTTGAATATAATGCTAATCATAACTAGCATTTGTCTTTCAGCCTAAAATGAAACTTGGTGTCCTTCAACCTAATTTTTTTTAAAGTTTGTCATTTTCGCTAATTTCCTCCTTAATTTATATTGACCCTTTTATCGAAATTAATTATTTTGTTTTATCATGTTTCCAATACATCTACTTCTCTATCCCTCACCTAGAAAATCAAGTTCTACATCTCACAAGAGATTACTCATTGACTTTTAGTGCTAAATACATGATGACTTACTTCCAATAAAATGGGTCAACATTTTAACATAACTTATCATGTTTGTTTGGCTACTCAATGGCATAGACAAGGAAATCCCTTGCATTTTGAAAATCACCCTCTATAAAAGAAAGTTGCTTTTAAACACACCAAACCTAGGAAATGAAGTGATTTAATATTTAAAATCTTTATTTAATAAATCAATAATAAGTTTAAACATTTTACTTAATAGTAATTAAATCTTAATTAATTAATAATTAGGTAACAATTAAACCTTACCTGATTAATAATTAATTATTGATTAAATCTTTTCAATTAATAATTAATTAAACCTTACTTAAATAATAATTTATTAATTTAAAACTTTATTTAATTAATAATTAAGTAATAATTAACTTTACTAAATTAATTAATAATAATTACCTTACTTAATTAATAATTAAGTACTAATCAATTAACAAATTAAAAAATCATTAATTTCTTACTTGGTCAAATAATCATTAAACCCTTAGTTGATTAATTAAATAAAAAATTATTAAACCTTTTCAATACTTATAATATAGTTTTAAAGCTCTACAAAATTACTTAAAGTAAAAAAAACTCTTTTAGTTAACACAAAAAGTGGCCATTTTACGAACTGGATCCGTAGCAACTATCACTAAGTACACCATAACCTCAAAACTAGTTTTATTTATCAATAGTCTTTAGACCTTTACCTTTTAGATTTTTAATTATTTTATAGATTTTGTATAAAGATTTGGAAACTAAAATGTAAAGATTTGAAAACTTTATAAAATCTTTTCTAGAAAATAAATAAGTAAAACCAAGGTTAAAACACAAAGGGTCTCGATGTTATGAGATATATAAATTCAAGTGGTAACTTTCCTTTTAGCATACAACATCCATAACATAAGCTCCTACATTTACACAAATGTAATAACATCCATTCACAAAATGAAGATCATCACTTTCAACATCACTTAACATTTATACTATACTTTCAAGCCCATCGCAAAACTTCACATATAGTCATGTTCATGTATAAATGCAAATCAAACTTTACTTTACAAACTAAACAACAAGAAACAATTATTATCTTCAAAATAAATTTAAAATTTAGCTAAAAAGTGAGCTTTACTCACCAAAATCCACATGGCTATTAATCAAATCTACTACAACCTACTCCGACACCCAGCTCTACTATCTTTTTCAAAAACTTGACTTTTGGACCATGGAATGTGAAATTTTGGTTTGACCTTAGATAGGTGGGCTCAGCCTAGAGCTTAGGAAGCAAGATTTGGCTTATTTTGGAAAAGGAAGGAGTAGAAAGGAAAAGAAAGGTTTTTAAATAAGTTTTTAAGGATTAAAGATGGAAAAAGTAAGGATCTTCAAATTGAAAATTTAAAAGTACCCATGAAATTTAAAATGGAAGCTTGGAAAAAAGTAAAGAGAGTTTTAAAATGAGTGAATGAAATGAAACGATAGTTGAAAAAATGGAAAATTGTTTTTATATAAAATGGGATGAGTAAATTACCCCTTTGCGATTTAGGCCTTTACCCTCCACACTTTTGTGCCACATCGCCCCTTTGCCATTTGGGCCATTACCTTCCACACTTTTGTGCCACATCTCCCCTTATCCCTTACTCCACATCCAAGCACCACTTCCTCTCCTTCATTCCATCACTTTACTTCTTACATTACGTGAATTTACCTTTTAAATTTTTCCATTTTTAAATTTTTTGAAAAAGAAAGGTTAAATTTTTTCTTATTTGCCTAAGTAAATAAAATTTTCGCTTTCTAACCTTTTCTACTTCTTATACCAAGGCATATGTTATATATTTATGTGTGTGTGTCCTCTCTAATATATATAACACTTTTTGATAACTTTTGGACGATGAAAAGTCGAAAACCCAAAAAACAATTTTCGATCACATTTCCAATTTTTTTTCGAACTGATTTATTTTGTAATCCAAATTCCAAAACTACTTCACTATCATTAGTTGTTATTAAAAAGAGGTTTATTTAAGTTATAAAATCTATTAGTTATTTATTTAAAAATATATCAAATATTCATATTTAAAGTAATTAAATTTCGGGTCGTTACAAGTTGGCACGAGCTTGGGGTGCGCACACACCCAAGACTGGAGATAACTCCCACCACGTCTCAAAGCAAGTGTAGAAAGACTCAAAGCAACCTCACAAACTTCCGTCACCCAACCATGCAACCCTGAGCCAATATCACGATCCATAGCCAATGACCCCATACTTCAACTCAACTAAGTCATGCTACTCCACATGAAGTCCTTTTCCAACAATCCATCTCTTCAACCAATAAATACCCTAGAATCAATACCGATCCATGGCCACCATCCCTCACTAAGAGAAACTCTTCCAAAGTCGACTCCAAGTAATCCCATGTCAACCTCAAAGCATGCACTGATCCATCACTCTTTTGACTCGAAGCAAGTATTACTGATCCATCACTTGAAATTTCCTCACTTCCATGCAACCTATGCAGTTGCACAAGCGACTCGAAGTAGACTCCTTCAAGACTCAAAGCAATCCATCTACTAACTTGAGCATGCCTTGAAGCAACCTTCCACCCATCGATCGCCTTCCAATCATTAATGATCCTTCCATAACTCAAGCAAACAAATTCCGAATGACTTGAAACTTAGAACATATTCCTGTAACTAAATCGCAATTTGATCGGCATTTTTGAACCAAACAAACATCACACATTTAAGCAATCATTAGATATAACATATCCTAACAAGCACACATTCATACACATCAATGTGAATCATAAATCTGATAGTAGTTACCATAAGACCAAGGGCGATCCATAAGAATGCTAATTTTATAAATCTTTTCAAAATCCTCTAAAATTACATACGTGATTAATAAGGGTTTAAAACATATTTGAAAGTTTGAAGATCGTTAAAAGACACATTAAACATCATATAGTGGCTAATTAGTTAGCAGAGGCTTAATGCACTCACCAAATCTAAAGCAATCCCAGAAAACAAGAATCCTAAGAATAAACAGCAACGCCAAGATGATCTCCTGTTGAAAGTCTCCAATCTAGGATGCTAATCTCGCTAATCTTTCTCTAATGACACGTTTTAGCTATTAAGTTTGGGATTAAGGCATTTTTTAGCTAAAATGTGCCTAATGGGGGTTTTTATGTATTTTTGGAAAGTGTGAAATGATGGAGAGAAATCCTATCTGCCCCAACCTCATGCTATCCTAGACTGGTCTTTGGACCTACCCATTAACCCATTAATTACTCATTAGGCTATCTAAAATCAAGTAAAACTTTAAACAACCATAACTCCCTAACGGTAAGTCCATTTTCCTATTATGACCAATCTAAGGAATGAGAAACCATGATCCCGTTCAACTGGAAGTAGTTTCAGACCGCAACTCAGCTCCTATCAAAAGTTTTAGTCATATGGTATTTTTTATGGTCAAAATCGTCTGATAAAAAAATTCGAATTATGGAAAATGTCTCGAGTAGTCATTTTCTAAAATCATAGAGCCATATTAGCTCATATGAAAATAATATTAATATTCCACGATTCTCTAATATGTAGAATATGAATCGTTACATTCTCCATACTTTAAGAATTTCGCCCCCAAAATCCCAAACAAAAGTCACCAAGGTCATCATGCATGTCTAACAATAATATACAAGCATATGCAACCATCATAAATCAAATATACATATACAACAAAGAATTGAAAGAAACATCCAAGCCCATCCTAGCATGTAGGATACTACACTAAGGATGTACCTCATGATATCACAAGTGAAAGTAAAAGCGATAAATAGAAAGTCTGACTAAGTAAATAGCTCTGGATAAGTTGTCCTTATGCTTTCCTCTATCTTCCAAGTGCAATCCTCTTCGTTTTTGCTCCATTGAACCTTCACCAACTTAACTGACTTTCTTCTAAGCTACTTTATATCATTTCATATGATACGAATGGGCTTATGAGGTTTTCAAAACTTCTGGTTCAATCTTGACATCTTCTAGTTGATTCGCTGGATAGTTACACCTTAGTCACACACAAATTTCCACAAGTGTGAAATGTGGAACACATTGTGCACTCTGGCCATTCTTTTAGGTAAATCGACATGTAGGTAAGATTCCAAATCCTCTCTGGTATCGAAAAAGGACTAATAAATCTTGGTGCCAGCTTTCCTTTACTACCGAACCGAATTACATTTTTCAATGGAGAGATCTTAAAAAATACCATATTGTACACAAAGAACTCTAGATCTCAACATCTTATCCGCATTTGATCTTAAAAAATATCATTTGAGGTTTCTTTAATCATATTTGGCCCAACTATCATTTTCCCCCGCTTTCCACTAGTAAAGAGGAACGTTGCATGATCTGCCATATAATGCCTCAACCGGTGCCATATCAATCTTGATTGATAACCGTTATTGTATGCAAATTCAAAAAAATGTAAGTGATCATCCCACGAGCCTATAAAGTTGAGTATAGAAGCCCACAAGAGATCCTCTAAGATACGATTGACTCTCTCAGTTTGGCCATCAATTTGAGCGCAATAAGTTATATTAAGGTGCAGGTCTATCCTTAATGCCTCCTGTATGCTCTTCCAAAAGAAACCAGTGACTCAGTCACTCATGATGCTCTTCGACATACCATGGAATTGTACTACACACTTCACACACAATTCGCCCAGTATAACTGTCATTTTACTTGACTTGACAGATATAAATCTAGAAATAGGTTAGTCGATCAATTATGACCCAAATATTATCGTACCTACCCTAGTCCTTGGCAGTTCATTAATGAAATCATCAAAACTTGTTCCTATTTCCATGCGAGAACTTCTAGTGGTTGCACCAAACCACTAGGCTTCTTTTGGTTAGCCTTATCCAACCGACAGTTCATGCATTTTGAGATGAATTCCTTTACGTCTTTCTTCATCCCTTCCCAATAATAGGTCTGCCTTATATCACAGTACATCTTATTATCATCAGAGTGGATAGTCAATCTAGAATGATGGCACTCTCATAGCACCTTATCCCTCAACCCATCGACATCAAGAACAAACAACCTTCCATCCTTATAGAGCCAACCATCTCGGTCGAGTCTATACTATCTCATCTCTTTAAAATCTACTCCCGCTTTCATCTAAGAAATGACCTTAGCTAATCTGGCATTATGCTCCTAACTAGTACCAATCCGCTCAACCAGAGTAGGTCTTACTGCATAAGGAAATATAAATCATAACCACCAGTATACTTTAACTACATTCACATTAGGAATATAGCTCCCAAGAATGCATGTCTCTTACTCAATGCATCAGCTGTGCATTCCCTTTACACGGTGTTATACAATATGGAAGTCACGGAAGGCTAGGAACTGTAAACATCACTATTGATGAAGGTTAAGATCCTTCTACAAAAAGTGGTACTTTAAAGATTTATGGTCGGAATAGCTTGAAACTCTCTCCTAAAAGATAATGCCTCCAAATATTCAATGCAAACATGATCACATCAATACCACGCATATAGCAAATTAATAAATATAGTAATACAAGAGTATGATCCTCTGCTCATCCTCTGTTCAGCTCCATGTTCTCACTATACCCAATGTCCCAAATCCACTCATTTAAGAGTACTCAGAATAATTGGTAGCGAAGCATAAAATTTAGAGTTAGAAAATAATATGGTTTGAGTGGTTGAGAATCTCTAAATACTAATATATCACTATTATAGTACAAATGGTATGAAGGATCATACATTATCTATCCATGCATCTATAGAGTTAGTACGTATACAAGATATACGTTACTCTACATTATAGTCATCATGGGTGTCCTATACATCAAAGTACAAAGGGGTGGCTACATATCTACATCAATAATATCGACCTCATGTGACATTCCTAGGGTGATAAGCAATCAAGAAAACATAATATCCATCATCTGTCCACATGTTCACTCACTCAATGCATTGGATACGTGACAACTCGAATGACACATCATGGTCAAATGCTGCTCAACGTCCCAGTTCCTCAATACTTTAATCCATGCCATTTAGGGGCTAGGAACTAGATCGCCCGTCAACGCTAATCCAAGGTAAAAATTGCCCATCATAAAGATCAGATTGCCCATCACGGGGATCAGGAACAAACGATCTCCTATTCTTATGAAGCCAACCATCTCGGTCAAGTTTGTACTGTCTCATCTCTTCAAATTCTATTCCAACTTCAATCTTAGCAATAATCTTAGCTAATCTGGCATCTTGCCTCTGACTAGTACCGATCTGCTCAATCAGAGTAGGTCTTATAGTCTAGTTCGCCAATATTTTCGGCTCTAGCTCGTATCTTAGTCAGAAATCATAACCAACAATATGCTCTAACTGTGTCCGCTCTAGGAACATAGCTCCCAAGTTGGAATGTCTCTTACTCAATGCATCAACAACTACGTTCCCTTTACCTTGTGTATATGGAATATCGAAGTCATGGGATGCTAGGAACTTTGACCATCACTACCGATGAAGGTTTAAATTCTTCTACGTAAAGAGGTATTTAAAATTATTTATGATCATTGAATAGCTTGATCCTCTCTCCTAAAAGTAATCCCGTCAAATCTTCAATGTAAACACAATGATTGATAATTCGAAATCATGTGTTAGGTGTTTCTTCTTATATGGCTTCAGTTGTTGACTATCATATGCTATAGCTTTATCCTTCAACATCAATACCGTGTCCAATCCGATACCATAAGTATCAGCGCATATCGTCATCTCTCCATTTCCGCTTGGAATGGTCAATATTGGTGCACTCATTAACTTTTCCTTCACTCACAAATGCATGCTTACATCCTGCATCCCAAGTAAAAGTCCAATTCTTCGTTATCAATTGAGTCAATGTTGCAGCTACTTTGGAGAAGTCTTAGAAGAATCATCTGTAATATTCAGCTAACTCCAAGAAACTTTTCACATCTGTAGCATTTTTGGGTCCCGTACAATCTTGAACTACTACGACTTTTGCAGGATTGACGGTAATGCCTTGCTCAGAAACAATGTGTCCCATCTCACTTCCCTTCACCAGAAGTGACATTTCAAAAACTTTGCTTTCAATCGATGCTCTCTCAACATCTCAAGAACAACCCTCAAATGTGTCTTATGTTCCTCCTCTGTCCATGAGTAGACGAGAATATCATCAATGAATACAAGCATAAATTTATTTATCCGACCCCTGAGGACACGATTCATGGGATTAATAAAGTATGCTAGTGCATTAGTTAGCCCAAAGGACATAACCAATAATGCATAGAATCCTAATGGCATACTCTAGCACCATTAAGTTGATCGAACGAGTTATCAATGTAGGAGTGAATGAAAATCTAGTGGATCGTTTACTATTTAACTTGTGTATAATAAGTAAGTATGTAAATCACTACAATATTAGACAATAAATAGTAAAACATAAAAAGTGTGCAAACTAGAGTATTTGTATTGGTTCGGACCTCCCGTCCTTTATCCAGTCCCAAAGCTCCCCTTCGGCGTTTCCTTTAAACAAAACTACCCTCACTTCGACTGAAGGTATGGACTTAATACAAAAGTCTCTTTGAAAATCTTGTGTTCCAATAACACGGTTTTTGACTTATAGTACAAATCTTCCTATGATCTCCTTTGAGTATATGAATATGATTGCTTCGAGTTGTAGGAAGTGATTTAATCAAAAGGTTATAGTGGATTGAGAGTATGTAATCAATGTAAAAGCAAGAGAGTGCTTTGAAATCAGTAAATAATAGATCAAATCAAGTTTAGTAAGTTATTTCTATTTCTCAATCAAGATGTTATTTGTAGAATTAGAGAGGTGCAGACGAAGAGTTGTTACTTTTGAAGAAATCCTTTTGTTTTAATGGCAGTAACTCTTCATGATAGACAATTTCCTTTAGATTCAAAAAGAAGTGTCTTTTCAAATATAATAATTTTTGCCATGACAGACGTCTATGGTATACTGATAGACGCTTGTGACTAGTTTGAATTTTTAACCTGAGACTTGTCACGGACGTTTGTGAGGTGAATGTTCAGTTTTCTACTAGTTTGTGTTGACACAAAATTATTAATGCATATATACTCAAGAAGACCTTAACAATATTCTATCTAGAACTCTTTTATAGTAAAATAACCTTAGTATGGTCAATGAATTTTCATTTCTCTATTAGTCTCAATATCTTCGATCATTGTGTCTACTTGTAGTATGTACCTACAATCTTGATAAAATCTATACATGTATACATTGTATAGTTGTTATCATTGAAACATAAGTTGGAGGTTCTAACAATATCCCATTTTCTAATGATGATAACTATGCAATCATAAATCAACTATTCATTCAAATATTTAAATACATAATTATATATCAAGAATAAAAGTATTATCATGTTTGTCTCCCCCTATGTATATGCTTCGCCCCCTATGTATATGCATAGACTTCTCCCCCATTGTCATTATCAAAATGGGGGGAAACAAAAAATGATATAGATATAGTAAATAACCATGATACGTTATCATCAAATGTTAATGGCTAGCATAAAATGAAACACAAAAGTTTTTAAAATAGGAAAGAAAATAACCATAAGTGTTATAAAATAACAGAAAATAAAGTCTAATTATATTAATTGTGCGAATAAGATAATCCTCTGTAATTCCCGTAATATTCCTAGTAGGACGATGGATCCTACTCATATGTGCCTAGCCACTATGTTTGGTCGTTGTACTTCTCATCTTCATAAATAGAAAGGCCTTCAAATGCCATGTATAACTGCTGAAAATGTGGAGTATTGGACACATACATCTCATCATTGTCTTCTTCCTCCTCCTCAGTTTGTACGTCAATAGGAGTCTTACCTCGAGCACTTCAGTCGTGTGATGTACCTTCGGAAGAGGGTTGCGTGTGATAAGCTGGTGTTTGAACCCAGGATGGAGGTGTTGGGGAAGGCGAGGACGATGATCGTGAGGAAGAGCGGCCACGTAGCTTGCGCATTACTTTCCCTAAAGTGGAGTCCATTTTGTCCAATGTCTTATCCATCTTTGTAATCCTAATGGAGAAAAAATGTTTTCCAATCCCCCCATCTTTCTATTTAAAGCTCGCTGATTGGCTATGATTATTCTTTGATTTTTGATGGCTAAATCAGAAAGAGATTCATCCGGCGTTGGTTCGAGATGAGCTTCTTATACCTCGGAGTTGGAATAATATTCAGTATGATGACTGAACGATGGTGGTTGTTAGGAAGTATGTGAGCAGCTTTGTTGAGGAGCACTAGTTGGAGGAGGCTCATGGTGTTCTTCTTCTTATTGTCGTTGAGTCCGTTGGCTTAAGGGGATAATATGAGGAGGGCTTTTTGGAAGATTCATTAGCGAAAATTATCGCGGTCCGCTATCTTTTGCAGGAATTTCTTCTTATTGTAATACATACGAAGAAACACCAAGATTTTATAGGATGCGCATGATATAAGGAGCATAAACAATGGAACGACAATGTTGTGCCCAAAATTCTTTAAGTTGGCCATAGATAAATTTGGCCTAATTAACCTGTAGTTGAATAAAAATAGTATATTAAGCTCTATGATTTTTGGTATAAATTTGTTCATGACTACCTAGGTGAGGAATAATGGTATTAATTATCATATGATCTAAAATTCGGGCACGAGGTCGAAGACAGATAGGTTCCCGTTTGGCATTTTATCCTCCCATAGTTGATGTGTAACTCATCTTTAGGTAAAAGACTATGATTTGGTATATTAGTCAAATCAATCCCCTAATAGCAACATCCTAAAATTCGACCAAGCATATATACATCTATTTTAACTACTTTTCCATATGCACTAAACCATATCCAACCCTCGTCATTCTTAGGATTTCAAATCTCTGAACTACATTAGACTGCCATAGAAGAGATAAATAGCAAAAGGGTCAATGGTTACCTTATTAGCATCATAGCTAATCAAATTTCATCAGTCAGCATCCGTTCAATCTAAGAATTTCGTATTCCATAACATTAGCAAGGCAGTAAAAAGGTTCGGAGTGAATCTTCTTTTGGGTAAGTGCCTCGAACTGTCTAATTGCGTTGGGATTATATTGAAGCCATTGATATGAGCCTGTGTAACCAGTGCTTGAGCGAAGAAAGATGACTGGCCTTGTTTTGGCTTTTTGGAGATGGAAACCTTGTTGTTAGCCGTTGATTTAAAAATTTCAGAGTATTGTGATCTAGTGTTTTAGAAATCAGAAGTTTGGAATGGAGGTAAGGTGAAAAGGGAACAATTTTCATTATATAGGGCTATTTGTTGAACGGCAAAAGACGTCTGTTAAGCAGGCACAGACGTTTGTGGCTTTAGTATTTTGAAGGCTGAGTGTTTGGACAGATGTCTATATTGGATCCACAGAAGTCTGTGGCCAAAACAAGTTTTTAAACAGAGAAACTCATAGACATTTGTGATACATCCACAGACAGCGATGGCCATAAGGAAACTTTTCTCGAAATACAGACATCTATGGTCTACTCACAGACATTTGTGATATGCAAATTCTAATGTATAAAGAAAATGTAATTAATTTTTTTATTAAATTATCTTAACTAGAATACATATCAATCATCAATAAATAAATATAATGTGTATACTATATACAAAATTTTTTAGTTCCCGTCGGAAAATTCAGAATTATTATTTTGTTGAAAATCCCATGAATTTGTTTCAACTTTTATATCGTCAAGTAATGGCTTGAGTGGAAACCAACTTGGATGAGTTACGATGTCAATCCAAGGTTAGTTTGATGATCCTGGTTTGCATGGGTTTCTCGCAGTAATGTTGTATGCTTTTGTATCAGTTTCACATAATCGAGGAAACTTTTGATGTACGTAATTTTTTGTTGGTTAATGATCACAAATTGAGAGAATAAACTTATTGAGAAAATTTAAAAGGGATCCTTGATGACGTTGCTCGTAATACAATTCACCTTGAACTCTGATAATCTCTTGTTGATTGTGACGTATCTCATCAATTTTGTAAGAAAGAGATGATGATTTCATACCAATTGAAAGTTTACTTTTCTTTCATTTCGGAGAAAAGCCAGTATGGTATGTTGGTGAAGTGATAATGTTTAAAGAAAGAGATAATGTTGGAGTGGTTTTTGTTGGAGATATGTGAGTGCTGCTGGACGGTGGGTATTTATAGCCAACAACTGAATAGGTGGAATCATGATCGAAAGACATCGTTTTATTTGTTTTTAGAAATTTTATTTTTGTTTATTTATTTCTAAGTAGTATATTATTTATAAGAAAAACTTTAGTTATATTTAGAAAAGTAGTTGATACAATTGAGTTGAACCATAGAATTTTAAATGGTTGTTGTTTGATTACTTATTTTAAACGGTTATTATTAAAAACAATTTAAACTGAACATTATCTCTATAACATTAGTTAATCAAGTCAATGTACGAACAAATTCCTAGATCCTGCCTTAGCATAATAAAAATTTGTTCATTTAATGGTTTTGTAAAAATATCTGCTATTTGGTTTTCGGTATTAACAAATTTTAGAGTTATTTTTTTTCCAACATTATCTCTCAGAAAATAGTGACAAACATCTATATGTTTTTTTCGAGAATGATTAACCGGATTTTTAGATAAATTTATAGCACTAGTATTATTCCAATATATTGGATATTTTTTTATTATTTTTCCATATTCTTGTATTTATTGCATATATATTACTTGAGCACAAGCTAAGGCAGTAGAAATATATTCAGCTTCACATGTTGAAAAAGAAACACAATTTTGTTTTTACTAAACCATGAAACTAATGATTGACCAATAAAGTGACATGTGTCACTTGTATTTTTTCTATCTGATTTACATCTATCAAAATCAGCATCACTGTAAGATACAAGTTCAACCGTACTGCCTTTTAGGTAAAATAGTCTATAATCTTAAGTGTTGACTAAATATCGTAAAATTCATTTAACTGCCTGATAATGTGAATCTTAAGGTTATGCTGAAAATCTTGTACATTAACAAACACTCATCATAATAACTAGTCTACTAGCAGTTAAGTATAGTAAGGATCCTATCATGCTTCGATATAGTTTTTTGATCAAACTCTTTTTCGTGTTCGACTTTGTTTAGATGAGTAGAAGCACTTATTTAAGTGGATTTACTTGATGTATTGTCCATTTCAAAAAAATTTAGTAGTCCTTTACAATATTTTTTCTAGAATATACTAGCGTACGATTTTTGTTTGATGATAATAAACACATAGGTGTATATATATATTCGTTTAAATGTATTTGTTATTATACTATTTTATTTTTCCACATAATTAAATAAATATTTGTTGAATAAGATAAATAACTCGGAACTCTTATTTAAAAAAATATTTTATTCAAACAAATACTTTATTACAAACTCAAATAGCACAAATTTATGCTCTCACTATATTTACATAATTCCAAATACAAGTTCCAATTACAACACAATTTTCACTATGCATTTTAACATATATGTTTCACCTTACTACATATTCACACATCACTCATCTCTGATCTTCAACTCTATCCCAGCTTGTATCCAGCATCTGATCTATCTGCAAAATAAACATTGATGTAGTAAAATCAAAAGAAATATTTTACAGTGCACAATGAAGTATGTGTTTGAAAATATTGTTTTGCCTCGGTTATTTGGGTTGTTCGTCATCATTTTTTGATTCTCTTTCTACTTCAAACTAGAATAAAAAATACATGAACAACTTGAAACATGCACAATGTATCACTGTACATGCCACAAGGTCGTGCATATCAATATACACTTGCTTGTTAAAATTGCAGGATGGATGAGCACAAGGTCAAACCCAAGCCAAGACTGGATTCAACTCAGGTGCAGTGCAAAAAACAACAACTTAGCAATGGTCAGTACAAAGAAATAAAGTAGGAGCATCAATCTAGTAAGGCACCAATATAAAAATAGCCTCAACCAAATGTACAAAGGTCCAACCAACCAACATGACAGCAGCTCAACCAAATGTACACATAAAGATCCAACCAATATACAAAACAACATGCAACCAGACTACAATGACTCAGTCATGCAACCAGAATACAATAGCTTAGGCAAGAACAGACCAGTGTGGATGTGTAGGAACCGAGCAACAAAGCTTCAGACATGCTAACAAGTCAAAATGGGTTAACATGAATGCAAAGCCTCAGATATGCTCACAAGTCCAAATGTGCTAACATGAATACAAAGTAACAATAGGCAATCAAACAAATAAACATGCTTATATTTACATGGATATGCAAACATTCAGGCATAAACACACATGAAAATAAGACAACCAGAATTCAGTGCAGTTCAACATGCATAAACACAAGTTCAGTTTCAGTACACTGAAGTGCACCAGAAACAGCAAGTCTAACAAGAACAGTGAAATGTTATACACTTATACATGTATGTATGTATGTATACATGTATATAAGCAAAGTCAGAATGCAGGCACTTGGGTGGACAAAGCAAATAGCCATAGCAATCACACATATACATACATACATATATGTACGTATATACATGGAGACATCAGATCAAACACAAGCAAGGCAACATATGGTGACACACAAACATACACTGAATACTCAATAAGGCAGTTCTTCTAAACCGTGCAAGAAATATGAAAAAAATCAATGTATACACAACATGATCAAAGCACAGTAGCAGAGCATTCAAATGATGAACAAATCAAAACATATCGGAGTCCAAAACAAAGCGGAGAACAAATTCAGGGAGGAGTAGAAAAAGTCATAGAGGATATCATGATGAACAAGTCAAACTTCAAGAAGTTAAGATTAACCCAAAATCAGTAATATATATCTCAAATTCAAATGCCAAGCTGTAATCGAAGGATGATCAAGTCAGAGATGAATAAGTCATACTTCGGAGATCGTTCGATCAAAAATCAACGTAAGAAATAAAATCATGAAGAATTAAAATCAAAATATACGAAATGAAATAACAGAGTTTTGATCCAAATACCCAATTCCTCATCGGCAATTAAGCAGTTCGAGTTCAAGAAAATCAACATAACAAATAAAGTAAAAAATCACATATCAATACTATACCATCCGAACCCGACATCAAAGCAGCAGTAAGCAAATTGAGGAATGAAAGCATCAATGTAACGATTTGAATTTATATTTCCAAACTGCTGCTTCAATTCAACTAAACCTAATTCCAGATTGTAAGGAAATGAGATGGCATGGATGAGCAGGAGGAGAAATAAAAGGGGAAACTTGTTTATGCCCTTTTTATTATTAGGCCAATAGTTTTATATATTAGGGTTTTAGTTATTTTTTAGTTCTTTAGTTTTTTGTTTTTTTATTTAAATAAAACTCTAGATTAACTAGTTTAAGAACTACGGTTTTGTAGTTCGAGAATTCGCAACTCAGTGGCTGAGCTGTGGCAGGATTTTGAGCTTAGAGTTAGGTTAATCAAGTTAGAGGGTATTGCAAATTTACGTTTTTTTAAGCGTCTGATTACTCAATTTCGAGTAGAAACCTTAGGAGCAACACGTAGGCAAATTTTTGCCGAAGCTGGGTAAAACTGTGTATGATCTTTACTGCATTTCTTTCTTTTTTATTTTAATTTTCGATTAATATTTAGTAGACCCTATGTAACAATCCTGTATTTGTGATAATTTTAATTGTATATTTTAATTATTTTATTTGAAATGTATGATTTAAAAACTTTATTATATTTATTAAAATGGATAAATTTTGTTATTTTAAATATAAATTTTTATTTTTGTGTGAATTATAATTTCAAACCTGAATAAATAGAATATTTCTAGAAAATGTGGATTTTGGTCAATCTGGTCAAACTTTGACTTTCAAATTTAAAATTTGAATTTTTGAATTTTATCTTTTTTTATAAAAATAAATTTAATTTCAAGAATACTGCTTTTCGTTTCGTTGAAATCCGATTTATATTGTGAAAGTTATGCTTTTTGCAATATTGTGTGTAAATTGATTTATTAAATAAAACTGTTTGTTTTAATTTATAATAATAATATTTTTATTTGTCATATCATGTTCTAACATGTGTTATATGACATGTTATGCATACATTTTTTTTAAAACATTATTAAAGTATAGTTATAATTTTTTCAAAGTTAAGTGTATATTGTTTGCAATTTTTAAAACTAGTCTCAATATATTAAGCTATTTACTTTATTCATTTTCCTATTTTTCCTAAAACAAATTATTTATTTCATTTTCTTCACTTAATTTCAGTTTTTTTATTTTATTTACTGAATTTTATTTTATTTATTTTGTATAAAAGAGATTGGAAATTCGAAGGGTCAAAAGCTTTAAAACAATGACTTTTCACGTGCTAGACTCTTCACTTTTTGGACCATTCAACACTCTATTGTTGTCGTGAGTTTCTTATTTGCTTTTCACATGAAATTTACTTCCCATTCCAGAAAAAATTTGGCCTATCATCTCTGAAAAACATTTTGGTAATGGCTTCCATCTTCTCTTCATTTTCTCTTGGTTTTTTTTTTCATTGAATTTTGCCTTAACTTCTCACATGTTTGCTCAGCCTATCACCTCACCATCTCCACCACCGACCACCACCACTTCCTTCCCATCATCCACAGCTGCAAATCACCCTCCTCCTCTGAACTATACTGGCCGTGACCTCCCTTGAACAAAAACTCCACAAAAAGTTGCAAAAATCCTTGAAACTATGACTAACCGAGCCCTATATGCAACACCACCTTCATTGCTTGCCACGGCCACCTCCTTAGCCACCACCACTAGCAAGCACCACCTCTGAACACCATCACTAACCTCTGAGCTGACCTGTAGTAGCCTCTGGCAAAGCCCAAATATGCCTTTGATCGAGACCAAGTTGAACCAAAACCCTTTCTAGTCTTGCCTTTTGACCTTCCTCACTTTGTAACACTCACATTCTCAAGCCTAGCATTGCATTTCCAGTCCAAACCAGATCCATTCCACCTAAAATAATGTTGTGGCCGAGCCAAATAACAAGTGTGGCTGAGCATATGTGAAGTTTGGGTCAAGCAAAATTGAATAGGAAGCTTGGTGATGTCTTTGTTTAATCCTATTTCCATAATTGTTTCAATATGATTTTGTATTGTATTTATATTTATACTTTGCTTTGTTTTGTTGTCGAATACAAGATTAATATCTTGGCTCTCTCCACTCAAATCAAGTCATTGCATCGTGCTTTTCGGATTTTCTTTTGTGTGTGTTGTTTGCAAACTCCAGCTTTAAAGATGTGACTATTTCTCACCAGACATTCGTACTTATATAACTAGTAAACTGATAGCAATTGAATCTGTAGGTATTATTATCATGTTATAACTGCCTATGCTATGATCATATGATATTCACCCTATTTATACACCTGTCATATCATCTGTTACGGTTATATAATGGTATTCTGTTTATTTATATCAGTTTATCACATTGCAAGTTCCTTGTAGATTAGAATGACTATGGGTTGAAATGATACATACCCGAATGGACTTTAGAATACGAAAAAATCATTATGGGCTGAAATGATAGGTCTGAACGATTTTTATTATTTCATTTAACTTGGGATTGTGGGTTTGAAATGATAGAACCCGGATTTTTCCTTTGTAAATTACGGATTGAAATGATATATTATCCGTATCATTTAACTTAGGTTAGAAAATTTTATACAGACCCGTGGTTAATATATTTTCTAATTTTTTTTTAATATTATAAAATGTAAATATCATGATATTTTGATTTAAATTTAGAAATGATTTTTACAAAATATTAGTGATTTTCTATACGTTAAATAAGTGGAATAAATAAATATTAAAGTAGGATTTGAAATATAAGTAAATTTTGGAATTTATGATTTTGCTATAAATGAAGTTTAAGTTAGTAAGAAATATAATAATTTGATTTAAATTTAAGTTTAATTTATGATTTTATAAAGTGTTATTGATTTTTCTATAAATTAAAAATAGTTAAATAAATAAATGTTGAAAATTGAAAATTGAAATATAACTTAACTTGGGAAATGTGAAATGTGTCTTAAAATAAAAGTTAAGTTAAGAAAAATAAAAGGGAATTTAAATTTAATTTATGAAATGGTAAATTAAATTAAAATGTAAAGTAAATGAAATGTTATAAAATTCTACATTTATTTTATATGTGAATTATTAAAGATTTGATAATTATTTGTGAAAATTTCACTTTGTAAAATCATAAATTAAGGGGTATTTAAATGATTGTTTTAAAGTGAGAAAATATAATTTTATAAGTTAAAATGGATTTAAATAAATTTTAATTGTTTATGAAATTATAATAAAAGTTTGGAATTTAAATTGACAGCATTCCTGAAATGCTATCATTTCTAAAGTTAAAGATATTACAACATTTTGTAAATGCTGTAATTGTTATAAATGAACTAAATGGCTAAATTGAACTAAGGGCTATTACAGCACTTCGTAAGTGCTGTAGTTGCTGAATTTAACTAATGTTTTATTTGAAACCTAAAACCTATTACAGCATTTTAAATGCTGTCTTTTGCTAATTGAATTGGTTTTAAACGTAACTTTCCGTAGCATTTTCCAAGTGCTGCAAAAGTTGAATTTTCACTGTTTTAATAAATTGAAGTTAATAAATGAATTCTGAAAATGGTAAAATTTTGAGAATTGAATATTTGATTATGAATATAATAACTTCATTTTTAAATGATTTAAATGGAATATTTAATTGGTTTAATTGGAATATTTAATTGGTTAAATTGGAATATTTACTTTGATATATAAACCATTTTGAAATGTGATTTGAAATGGTATTTAAATTAAATAATAATGAATATGGTTGGGAAAAATATAATACTTTGATATTTTGAAATGGATTTGAAATGATATTGAATTGTAAAATGATATTTGATTTCGAAGTATAAAATACCCTCTTGGAATTTTAAACACGGGATGTATTTAAATTTATGGTTTAACTGATCCTTAGAGGATGGGCGATCACAAGCATCCTTTAAGTTATTGTGCATTTCTACTACAGTTCACTTAAGTTGGTTTACATTATATAAGTATGTATGTCCTGACTCGAGTGTTTTGTGTTTTCCTTTATGCTTGGGTCAGCCTGAGTATTTATAGCTTAGCTTTGGATTACTTTTCTGAAGCTAGGGATTGCTGGAGATTCTACTTGTCTAGTTATCTATTTCCTTTCAGTTTCAGTTGTTCTATTTCAGATCTGGTATTTATAAACTTCTATGTATTTGAGATTTCTATTGCATATGTTTTCAAACTGATATTATGTATTTTGTTTTGAGAGTTGGTTATAGTAGCTTAATGAACTACTATGGTATTTTAATTTCCGCTACGAGTTATTCTGATATTTCTGTGTCTGTGATTCTGTGATTGTATTTCATTTGCTCCAAATTTATTTACAATGCGGTATTTTGAGCAATTCAAGTCCGATATGTGAGGATGTGAATGGCTGAAAATACCGGGTTGTTACAGTTGGTATCAAAGCTTTGGTTTTAGGCAAACCTTAACCTGCGGAGCAAAAACTCATAAGAGATAGGGTAGAAATACCCTAGAATGAGTGAAATCAATCTCAGAATCATTCTTTGTGAGAGAATGTATATTCGAATTATAAATGATTTCCAAATGATTTTAAAGGATTTTCAAAGCTTATATTAGTATAAAAAAATTTCAAGATTTTCTAAACTTCATTCCTTCTGTATCCACCGTGTTAGTAAGCTCTTGGTTTGGGCTCTTATTTATTAGGATTCCTTGAACTTTGGAATGCTCCCACTTGTTCTGAAATCCAATCTTGTTCCCCTATTTTATCCTTTGGATTTTGGAGCATTCCATAATTCCACTTTGGAATGACCTCTATAAAGATCGGTGATTCCGTAAATCTTTGAATGATTTGTAAAGGGGTGAAACTCCTTTACAATTGGCATTAATTCACCAAAGATTTCTGTACCCTCGGTTTATGATGCTATCTACCTTCTGCTATATCTGGATTCTATCTCTGGCGATCGAATGTCGATTTGCCTTAGATTTCTGAATTGATTATATTCCTGAAGTCACGGTTGACCCGGTTAAGGTCGCCCGCGATTTATAAAGGCTTATCCATCTTCTATTTGGTAATTAAATTATCTCATCTTTGTTCGAGCTTATCTTCGAATCAGGATTCTATTTGATGAGAGTTCCTTTAAATTTGATTCTCTGTTTGTTTGAAAACTATCCTTGAATTATTCTTTGGAAATTTATGTTTGGTTGTATTTTGAAATTGTGCATACATTGAAATTATTATTTTGGTAAGGATGACCCCATTTTATATATAAAGGTGAAATGTTTTCGATATGGATCATATATTTTTCTTTCTTTGAAAATTTGAAGCTTTGAAAGGATTTGAAATTTTGAAAATTTATAAGAATTTGATTTATATAAAAATGATTTATAACTGAAGGGTTTTGAATTTGAATTTCAAGGAATCGAACTCCGGTGTTTTGAAAATCTGTTTTAAGATTTTGGAAAATATATAATAATTATATGATTTAAAGATATTTTCTGAATAAGAAATGTTTAAAATGTATTCGAATGAATTCTAATGATTTCGAAGAGGTTTCAAGAAAATAAAAGTCTAGAACCCACTTATGTCGCCGGAAAATAATTTCGGTGATGAATGAATGCATCGTCGACATTGATTTTCGAGTTTCTGAGTGGGGGAGAGGCCATTCTAGTAGCTTTGCTATGCGAGTGATTTTATGAAACTAATTTTGATTTCATATTTTGAAGTATGGTTTGATATTCGAAAGATATATATATATATATATATATATATATATATATATATATATATATATATATATAAAATTGAAATGATATAAAGTAAGCCGGTGTTCAGTCCGCGAGATTCAGATTTGTTTTGGTATAACCTTATCTATTGGAATTGATTTACTAATTTGTTGGTGATTTCCAACTCTTGGATTGAAAATATGACTTCTTCAACTATTTTGAAGATTCGAGCACTTCCAAATCAAGGTTAACTTTTCAAAGCTAAGTAATTTTTGAAGGTATAAAGTATTTGATAAAGAATATAAGTTTAGTTTGGTATGATTAAAGTATAAAGTAATATGATTTATATAATTTTGAAACTGTTTGTTGAGTGAAATAAATAAGACTATTTTGAATTTTACTGGTATGGAATATAGATTTGAAAGGTTTGGAATAAAATATATATACAGAATAATAATTTTTTCGATGGTAAATTGGATTTTTCATATAGAAATAAATAGTTTGAAGGTTTTAAAAGGGATGGTTTTAAACTTGGTAACCATTTTAGATATTTTGATGATTGAAATGGTTTGGAAATGATTTAATCTTTATTTTGATAAAGAGTGTGAATTTGAAATGATAATTGATTTTGATAAATGAATTAATTTGAGTTTATTTAAAAATGATGGATTTATGAAATGAATATTTCAAAACTAAGTAATAATGAAGTAAAATTTGAGATATATGAAATTATAAAATTTAGTTTTGAAATATGGTATATTTAAGATTTGAAATATATTAAAAATTGAATAGTTTATTTTGTGGATCAAATCTTTATTTGAAATCTGATAATATTTGAAATGGTTTTGTAGGAAAACTAAATCGAATTGAAACTGATGGTTTGAATTGAATTAAAACTGGAAAATTTAGATTTGGGTCTAATTGAATAAATTTGTGAAATGTAAAGAATTAAAGGAATGTTTTATGATTTCAAATGTATGATTTCAAAATATTATGATTTTCAAAGTGTAATGATTTCAAGTATTTTGGTTTCGGAAGATTTATAACTTTGAAAGTATTATGATTTTTGAAAGTGAATATATGTTTGAAATGGAAATGAATTTGTTTGACCTAAATTTTGTTGATTTGGAAATTTGGATTATTTTCTAAATCTATTGTTTTAAGAAAATTTGAAACTGAATATATGTAATTTGGAAGAAATGTTTTGGCGAAATCATATATGATTTTGAAACTGAATTGATATTGAAATGGTTTGAAATTGAGAACCTTGTTTATTTAAATACTTTGATTTGGGAGTTATCAAACTTATATAAAATTGATTTGCATAAGTATGAAGTGATTTGAAACTATTGATTTGTAAAGGTACTCAGTTTGTAAATTGAAATCTAATATAATCGAAGTCTATATAAGTGTGATTTGATATACTATTGATTTTGGGAAGTATTTGATTTGAAAATGTAATCTTATATATGATGGATGTTATATAAGTATGATATTTGAAAGTGATTTTGAAAGATACTATATGATGCATATTTTCGAAGTAAAGATACGGAAAGTGCCTTCTGCTTGATATCTGCTTCGTGCCCACACTGTGGCTACATTCTATCAATATTATTGTCTCTGATTTGGGTTTTTCGGATATGATACTCGAGTGTCCATCAAATTCCATGGCAATCTCCATGGTCTTATGATCGCGACTGCATACCGTAATTCGCCTAGCTGAGATGGCCTGGGGGTACGGATGTTTTATGGGGGATCCAGGCGTAACCATTGTGTATCCTGCAATCTATGTAGGTCGTATTAGTAGCAAAATCCACTGGCTGAGATAGCTTAAGGGTACGGATGTTTCCTGGGGGATCCAGGTGTAACCATTGTGTATCTGCGCTTTACTAGTCATCATGGCGTAATTCGCAGGCTTAGATAGCTTACAGGTACAGATGTTTCCTGGGGGATCCAGGCGTAACAATTGGGTATCTACGATCCATGGTTAGACAAATGTTTGGTTTGGTTGATTTGTTTGGATTTTACTTTCCAAATCTATTTTTAAAAAGGTTTTCCAGTATTTTCACTGGGTGTTGAGACAAGTCTACTAAGTACCTGGAGAATTCTAGCTTTGTGCCTGATCAACGCATGGCCGGAGTCTGCAGGAACGAATGTAAACTTGTTAAGACATCGAGTTATAAAAGTATTTTGATAAAGTATTATATAAAGGACATTTTGATCACTTATTTTACTTGTCTAAATAATTTAAAAGTGTTTTAAATATTTTTTACTTCAAACTAACAAATTTGAATCAAATGACTATTCATCATATTATAAAATGTTTAAAAATGTTAAATATAAAATTTTAAATTGAAATTTGTATGGTTTTAAAAATATGGTTCATCCTTGTCTTCCAACCATTTTCCTTCTAATTATTCCTACCTTCTTCTTCTTTGAGGGTCCTTTTCGCATTGGAAAGAGTAGGTTCTTTGGCTTATCGTTTGGATATGCCCGAGAAGCTTTCTGGAGTGCATGATGTATTCCACGTCTCACATCTTCCCTGGTATCTTCTTGACCTATCTCTTTTGTTCATCCTTTTGCTCTCGATAGTTTGAATATTGAGCCTAATCCGACTGTCGAGAGTAAGCCACTTCGTATTGTCAGTAGAGGTACGAAGCAGCTAAGAAGGAAATCTCTTAGTCTGAACAAAGTACAATGGAGTACTGATGATCAAGATTGTACCTGGAAGACGGAGGAGGGCATTTGTGCTTCGGATCCGAAATTGCTCATTTCAAGTACTATTTTCTTTGTCTATCTTTCTTTTCCTTATTTTCCCTTGTTCGTTCTTTTCGAGGACGAAAAGATTTGAGTGGGGGAGAGTGTAACAACCCTATATTTGTGATAATTATAATTGTATATTCTAATTATTTTAATTGAAATGTCTGATTTAAAAACTTTATTATATTTATTAAAATGGATAAATTTTGTTATTTTAAATATAAATTTTGATTTTTGTGTGAATTATAATTTCAAACCTGAATAAATAGAATATTTCCAGAAAATGCGGATTTTGGTCAATCTGGTCAAACTTTGACTTTCAAATTTAAAATTAAAATATTTGAATTTTTGAATTTTATCTTTTATTATGAAAATAAATTAATTTCAAGAATACTGCTTTTCTTTCCATTGAAATATGATTTATATTGTGAAAGTTATGCTTTTTGCAATAATGTGTGTAAATTGATTTATTAAATAAAACTGTTTGTTTTAATTTATAATAATAATATTTTTATTTGTCATATCATGTTCTAACATGTGTTATATTACTGTTAGGTATATATTTCATTTTTTTAAAAACATTTTTAAAGTATAGCTATAATTTTTCCAAAGTTAAGTGTATTTTGTTTGCAATTTTGAAAACTAGTCTCAATATATTAAGCTATTTTCTTTACTCATTTTCCTATTTTTCCTAAAACAAATTATTTATTTTCTTTTCTTCACTTTATTTCAGTTTGTTTTTATTTTATTTACTGAGTTTTATTTTATTTATTTTGTATAAAAGATATTGGAAATTCGAAGGGCCCAAAGCTTTAAAACAATGACTTTTCATGTCCTGGACTCTTCACTTTTTGGACCGTTCAACACTTTATTGTTGCCGTGAGTTTCTTATTTGCTTTTCATGTGAAATTTACTTTCCATCCAGCAAAATTTCGGCCTATCATCTCTGAAAAACATTTTGGTCATGGCTTTCATCTTCTCTTCATTTTCTCTTTTTTTTCATTGAATTTTGCCTTGATTTTTTGCCTTGACTTCTTACATGTTTGCTCGGCCTATCACCTCACCATCTCCACCACCAACCACCACCACTTCCTTCCCATCATCCACATCTGCAAATCACCCTCCTCCTCTGAACTATACTGGCCGTGACCTCCCTTGAACAAAAACTCCACAAAAAGTTGCAAAAACCATTGAAACTATGCCTAACCGACCCTATATGCAACACCACCTTCATTGCTTTCCACGGCCACCTCCTTAGCCACCACCACCAGCAAGCACCACCTGTGAACACCATCAGTAACCTCTAACCTGACCTGTAGCAGCCTCTGGCTGAGCCCAAATATGCCTTTGACCGAGACCAAGTTGAACCAAAACACTTTCTAGCCTTGCCTTTTGACCTTCCTCACTTTGTAACACTCAAACCCTTTGCATTCTCAAGCCTAGCCTTGCATTTCCAATCCAAACCAGATCCTTTAAACCATAAATAATGTTATGGCCAAGCCAAATAACATGTGTGGCTGAGCATATGTGAAGTTTGGGTCAAGAAAAATTGAATAGGAAGCTTGGTGATGTCTTTGTTTAATCCTATTTCCATAATTGTTTCAATATGATTTTGTATTGAATTTATATTTATACTTTGCTTTGTTTTGTTGTCGAATACAAGATTAATATCTTGGTTCTCTCCACTTAAATCAAGTCGTGCCATCGTGCTTTTCAGACATTCTTTTGTGTGTGTTGTTTGCAAACTCCAGCTTTAAAGATGTGAGTATTTCTCACTAGACATTTGTACTTATATAACTACTAAACTGATAGCAATTGAATCTGTGGATATTATTATCATGTTATAACTTCCTGTGCTATGATCATATGATATTCACCCTATTTATACACCTGTCATATCATCTGTTACAGTTATATAATGGTATTCTGTTTATTTATACCAGTTTATCACATTGCAAGTTCCCTGTAGATTAGAATCACTATGGGATGAAATGATACATACCCGAATGGACTTTAGAATACGAAAAAATCATTATGGGCTGAAATGATAGGTCTGAACGGTTTTTATATATTTCATTTAACTTGGGATTGTGGGTTTGAAATGATAGAACCCGGATTTTTCCTTTGTAAATTACGGATTGAAATGATATATTATCCGTATCATTTGACTTAGGTTAGAAAATTTTATACAGACCCGTGGTTAATATATTTTCTAAATTTTTTTTTAATATTATAAAATGTAAATATCATGATATTTTGATTTAAATATAAATTTAGAAATGATTTTTACAAAATATTAGTGATTTTCTATAAGTTAAATAAGTGGAAAAAATAAATAGTAAAGTAGGATTTGAAATATAAGTAAATTTTGGAATTTATGATTTTGCTATAAATGAAGTTTAAGTTAGTAAAAAATATAATAATTTGATTTAAATTTAAGTTTAATTTATGATTTTATAAAGTGTTATTGATTTTTCTATAAATTAAAAATAGTTAAATAAATAAATGTTAAAAACTGAAATTTGAAATATAACTTAACTTGGAAAATGTGAAATGCATTTTAAAAATAAAAGTTAAGTTAAGAAAAATAAAAGGGAATTTAAATTTAATTTCTGAAATGGTAAATGAAATTTAAAATGTAATGTAAATGAAATGTTATAAAAAATTACATTTATTTTATATGCCAATAATTAAAGATTTGATAATTATTTGTTAAAATTTCACTTTGTAAAATCACAAATTAAGGGGTATTTAAATGATTGTTTTTAAAGTGAGAAAATACGATTTTATAAGTTAAAATGGATTTAAATAAATTTTAATTGTTTATGAAATTATAATAAAAGTTTGGAACTTAAATTGACAGCATTCCTGAAATGCTATCATTTCTAAAGTTAAAGATATTACAGCATTTTGTAAATGCTGTAATTATTATAAATGAACTAGATGGCTAAATTGAACTAAGGGCTATTACAACACTTTGTAAGTACTGTAGTTGCTGAATTTAACTAATGTTTTATTTGAAACCTAAAACCTATTACAGCATTTTAAATGCTGTCTTTTGCTAATTGAATTGGTTTTAAACGTAACTTTCCGTAGCATTTTCCAAGTGCTGCGAAAGTTGAATTTTCACTGTTTTAATAAATTGAAGTTAATAAATGAATTCTGAAAATGGTAAAATTTTGAGAATTGAATGTTTGATTATGAATATAATAACTTCATTTTTAAATGATTTAAATGGAATATTTAATTGGTTTAATTGGAATATTTAATTGGTTAAATTGGAATATTTACTTTGATATATAAACCATTTTGAAATGTGATTTGAAATGGTATTTAAATTAAATAAAAATGAATATGGTTGGGAAAAATATAATACTTTGATATTTTGAAATGGATTTGAAATGATATTGAATTGTAAAATGATATTTGATTTCGAAGTATAAAATACCCTCTTGGAATTTTAAACACGGGATGTATTTAAATTTATGGTTTAACTGATCCTTAGAGGATGGGCGATCACAAGCATCCTTTAAGTTATTGTGCATTTCTACTACAGTTCACTTAAGTTGGTTTACATTATATAAGTATGTATGTCCTGACTCGAGTGTTTTGTGTTTTCCTTTATGCTTGGGTCAGCCTGAGTATTTATAGCTTAGCTTTGGATTGCTTTTCTGAAGCTAGGGATTGCTGGAGATTCTGCTTGTCTAGTTATCTATTTCCTTTCAGTTTCAGTTGTTCTATTTCAGATCTGTTATTTATAAACTTCTATGTATTTGAGATTTCTATTGCATATGTTTTCAAACTGATATTATGTATTTTGTTTTGAGAGTTGGTTATAGTAGCTTAATGAACTACTATGGTATTTTAATTTCCGCTGCGAGTTATTCTGATATTTCTGTTCTGTGATTCTGTGATTGTATTTCATTTGCTCCAAATTTATTTACAATGTGGTATTTTGAGCAATTCAAGTCCGATATGTGAGGATGCGAATGGATGAAAATACCAGGTTGCTCCACCCTATTCACTCCTCTCTCTAGGGTGAAAACGATCCTACAAGTAGTATCAGAGCTAGATCAAAAACCATTTTTTGTTAAAAATTTGATTTTTTCTTCAATGGCTTCTTTTAATATTTCTTTTTCCGAAGGTCAGTCCATGGCTAGACCACCCATGTTCAATGGTGAATATGCATACTGGAAAACTAGAATGAATTTTTTTTTGAAAGCCATAGATGCATGGAACATTGTTGAAATGGGATATAGCACACCAACGGTAATGGTAGGCAATCAAGAAGTTGATAAACCTATGGATCAATGGACAGATCTTGAAAATAAACTTCCAACTGCCAATGCTAAAGTTATGAATTCTATTATTTGTTCATTAGATCAAATTGAATTTAACCATGTCTCACATTGTCTAATTGCATAGGATATCTCGCACATGCTTGAAGTGACTCGTGAAGGAAACTCCTAGGTTAAAGAATCTCGCTTTGCCATGCTTAGTAGCAAGTATGAGAACTTCATAATGGCAAAGGATGAAAGTGTCAAAGAAATGTGGTCGGATTTCTAATCTTGTATATGAATCAAAACCCTAGAAAGACATACACAGAACTGGAAATAGTCCAAAAGAACTTCAGAATTCTTCCACGAAATTCTGAAGCAAAGGTGACTGCCATCAAGGAATCAAAGGATCTGAAATAGGTTAAAGTTGAAGAACTCATCGGAAACCTCACCACTTATGAGCTAGAAATCAAATTCAAAGTAGAACATTAAGGAGGAGATACGCGAAAGAAATCAATAGCTCTGAAAGGAACGATGGAAAGTGAAGTTGATGATGGTGATGATGAAGAAGCAGCTGAATTGGCACTGATAATAAAGAGATTCAAAAGGTGGAACTGCAACTATGGAAATCTAGCCTAAATCAACAATTAAAGAGCAGAATCATCGAAGGTCTAAACAACACAAAAAAGCTGGAGGTCATTTGTCACAATTGCAATAAACTTAGTCATATCAAGCCAAATTGTCCTCAAAATCGATTCAGCAAAGGAAAGCAACAGAAAAGGAAAAGTTTTGCAGCACCTTGGGATGAAAGTGATGAAGATGGTGATAAAAGCACTGGCAGTGAGAGTGAAAGAGCAAATCTGTGTTTTTTAGGAGAAACTAGTGATAACGTTGATGATGAGCCAAACGAGGTATCAAAATTACTCGCTCGTGATTACTTGTATATTTTCATAAAGTAAATGGACGTTTTGAAGCACTTAGGGAGAAGTACACTAAAATTGAATTACAAAAAGATAATTTGATAGAACTAAATATGCAGCTTGATCACATGGTTCAAAAGTATAGAAATATAGGCCCTAAATGTGATAAGTGACTATCATTAGAAGAGGAAATAAAAAATCAGAAACTAAAATTAAATCGTTTGAGAATGAAATTTGGATTTTGAAAGAAAGTAAAAATACTAGAAGAGAAAATTATATTAAATAGTGAACTTTGTTATTAAATGAAATGAATGTCTCAAGTCATAAGTCCAACAATTGTCTACAATTTTAGAAAAATTCTCCAAAGGAGAAAGATCATTAAATATGCTATTAGGGAAATATACTGTTAATACTATTAGACAGGGACTTGTGTGTACTCAATCTAAGAAAGGTAGAGATGAAACTAATCATGTCTACTCCAAGTGCACGAATTGTGGAAAATTGGACACAATCAAAACAATTGTTGGTATAAACACAAAATACGAAAACCATATCAATTTGGGTTCCTAAAGGAACGAATGTAAAATCCCTAAAATCAAACAAATCTGGGTGCCAAAAGGAGAAAACATAGACTGTCTTGGTTCTATGCAAAATTATTTTTTAAAATTATTTTTCACTAATAATCATGGACCTATGAAAACAAATAGGACACTAAACTCTTTTCTCGTGTATGTATGTTGGTAGGCTAAGAAATAAAAATAGTGATACCTAGATTCTGGCTCGTCCAGGCACATGACGGGTGACAAAACTAAGTTCCTTAGCCTAGAGAAGTGCAAAGGTAGCAGAGTCACAATGGGAAACAATGATAAATGTAAAATTGTCGGTAAAAGTAAAGTAGGTAATGGCACGTTTACCTTAAACGATATATTATATGTTGAAAATATGCACCATAATCTGATTTCAATTAGCCAGTTATGTGAAAAGGGAATGAATGTTGTCTTTTATTATGATTTGTGCAAAATTGTTGACCAATCATAAAAAGAAACATTATTCTCAAGTAAGAGAAAAGGTGATCAACTGGGAAAATTTGAGCCATAAGCAGGCAAAGGCATGTTCATGGGATACTCTTACAGAAGCAAAGCCTATAGAGTATACAACAAAAGGACGAGAATAATCGTGGAGTCAATTAATGTGAAATTTGATGAAGGCATTGATGATCAAAGCAAGGAAACAATAAAAAGCAATGTCGAAGAGGAGAACGAAAAAGATGAAAGTGAAAATCCAAAAGAAATTGCAACAGCGGAAGAAGTCCAAAGAAATCGGGAACCAGAGACATTGAAATTCAAAGCAGACCATTCTTCGGAAATGGTAATAGGTAATCCTACCGCAGGCATTCAAACTCGTTCCTCCTTTAGAAATTTACGCGATCTGTGTTTGTACAGTGGATTTATTTCAGAAATTGAACCCAATGACATAGATACATGATGAAATTTGGTATGTATCTATGCAAGAGAGCTAAATCAATTTGATCGAATGACGTTTGGATTCGAGCACCTAGATCTAATGATTATCTAGTCATAGGAACCAAATGGATTTTTAAAATAAATTTGATGAATCTAGAAATGTGATTAGGAACAGAGCTAGGTTAGTTGTTAAATGTCAAAATCAAATTGAAGTAATTGATTTTAATGAAATTTTTGTAACTGTAGCAAGACTAGAATCCATTAGAATCTTATTAGCTTTTGCTTGGATTTAAACTAAGACTGATGGATATTAAAAGTGCTTTTCTTAAGGGAATTTTTAAAGAGGATGTATTTATTGAACAACCTGAAGGCTTTGAAAGTCAAGAGTACCCTAACTATGTATATAAACTTAAGAAAGCACTGTATGGATTAAAACAAGCCCTATGGCCTGGTATGAATGTCTTAGCACTTATCTCCTTGAAAATGGGTTCAAAAGGGGTTGTGGAGACGCCATATTATTTCCTTTGCACAAAAATGATGACTATTGATTGTTCAAATATATGTTGATGACATTATTTATGGTGCCACTAACAAAATTTTGTGCGAGAAATTTGAAAAAGTCATGCAGGAAAATTTTGAAATGAGCTTGGTAGGAGAGTTGAAATTCTTTTTAGGATTTCAAATCAAACAAAGCGAAAAAGGTATGTTCAGCTCTCTAACAAAATATATCAAAGAGCTTGTCAATAAATTTGGATTCAAAGATGTTAAACCTGCAAAAACTCCAATGATCACAACAACTAAACTTGACAAGGATGAAAAAGGTAAGGTAGTTGATCAAAATAAATATCGAGGTATGATTGGATCACTTCTTTATCTTACTGCTTCTAGACTAGACATTATGTTCTCTGTTTTTTTATGTGCACGGTTTCAATCAAGTCTAAAAGAATCTCATTTAAAAGTTGTAAAAAGGATTATATAGTATCTTTCACACACCCCACGGTTTGGTTTATGTTATCCAACTAATGATAACTTTGAGTTAAAAGTGTATTCAGATGCAGACTATGCTGGTAGTTGATATAAAAAGTACTAATGGAACTTATTTTATATTGGGACATTCGTTAGTTGCATGGTCAAGTCGAAAACAAAATTGTATTGCGTTATCTAAAACTGAGGCAGAGTATATTTCTATAAGGGTTTTCTCCGCTCAAATCATATGGATGACACAAACCTTGCAAGACTATGGTCTAAACTTTAAACGAGTTCCAACTTATACAGAAAAAGTGCAATTGATTTCACAAATAATCATGTACATCATTCTCGCACCAAGCACATAGATGTTAGATATCATTTCATTAGAGATCACACTTCCAAAGAAAATATCTACATAAATTTCATTTTAACTGATTCTCAATTGACAGACATTTTTACAAAACCCCTTCTAGAAAATAGTTTTTGTAGACTTCGTCTCAGTTTAGGCATTTTAGAAATGTGATTTTTTTTTGGTTTTGATCTTATATGCCTATGTTAACTAATCTGACTCCTTATTGATTATCGAAAAGATAAATAGTGATTGGAAAAAAAAAGCGATGAGTGTTGATCTGGATCATACATTTTGTCTTGAGAGAGTATATTTAGAATTTTTTTTAAATTTAAACAAAATTTGTAATAACTTATTTTTTAAAATTCCATGACCATCTCTATTCCTATCAAATTTCTACGACAAACACTTACCAAAATCCAATATAGTATGTCAAAATGTGGTTTTTAAATAGGAAGTTATTATTTTTTTTAATTAGCAATAAAATCATCCAAAAATACTCACTCCCATTTAAAAGTTCTCAAGGTTATGCATGGATGAACTACTTGAAATATCTGATAATGTGATTTCATGCTCATTTAAAAGTCCTCACGGTTATGCATGTATGGAATACATATCAAAGTAGATGAAATAGGAGAGTTGATTCTATCCCCATTTAAAAGTCCTCACGGTTATGCATGGTTAGGAGACGCTTGGAATTCATTTGTAATAAAAATAGGGAATATTACTAATCTCAGTTAAAAGTGCTAACGGTTATGCATGTTTAGTAAGTATTTAAAAATTCTTGTAATAAATATACCACAAATGGACACGGCTATATGATTTTCTATGCCGACATCTCCCTTATCACTCTAAAATGGAATATGAGCTAACATAGTATTTATGATTTTTGTTTGATTTTTTTTGAAATTTAATATTTATACTCAATTAGGTATTAATGTTGTGATTCATGTCTATCACTTCATCGCCTTTATTGAACATTGTTACTTTATTATTGATAATAAAAGAGGGACAGAAGTTTAAGATTTGGGAAAATAAGTCTTATTTTTTTATTTGCATATTCTCATCTAGGTTCATTGCATTTGTTTTTTATTGTTTTTTGTTCGCTTATTTTTTTGCATATGTAAGGGGGAGCTTTATTGTAATGGGGAGTATTCAAATAGGGGAGTATTCAAATAGAATTCATCAAGACCAACTACATTTAATAGAGTCAAATTTTAATATATGTTTGTTATCATCAAATGGGGGAGATTGTAGAATATACTAGTTTATGATTTTTGTTTGATGATAATAAACATATATATATACATTCGGTTAAATGTATATGTTATTGTGCTATTTTATTTTTCCACACAATTAAATAAATATTTGTTGAGCAAAATAAACAACTTGGAATTCTTATTTAAAAAAATATTTTACTCAACTTTATTACAAATTCAAATAGTAAAAATTTAAGCTCTCACTATATTTACATGATTCCAAATACAAGTTTCAATTACAATTTCACTATGCATTTTAACATACATGTTTCACCTCACTAGATATTCACACATCACTCATCACTGATCTCCAACTCTATCCCAAACTATATCCAACATTTGATCTATCTGCAATATAAACATTGACGTAGTAAAATTGAAAAAGAAATATTTTGCAGTGCATAATGAAGTGTGTGTTTTAAAATACTGTTTTGTCTCAATTATTTGGGTTATTCGTCGTCATTTTTTAATTCTTATGTATATTTCAAACTAGAATAAAAAATATGTGAACAACTTGTGATATGTACAGGTATCACTGTACATGCCACAAGGCCGTACACATCAATATACACTTGCCTATTAAAATTGCAGGGACAGGTGAGCACAAGGTCAAACCCAAGCCAAGACTGGATTCAACTCAGGTGCAATGCACAAACAAACAACACAGCAATGGTCGGTACAAAGCAATCATGTAGGAGAATCAAGCTAGTAAGGCACCAACACAAAAATAGCCTCAACTAATTGTACAATGGTCTAACCAACATGACAGCAACCCAACCAAATGTACACATGAAGATCCAATGAACATACAAAACAACATGCAACCAGACTACAGTAACTCAGACAAGAACGAACCAATGTGGATGTGTAGGATCTAAGCAACAAAGCTTCAGACATGCTCACAAGTTAAATGGGTTAACATGAATGCAAAGCTTAAGACATGCTCAAAAGTCCAAACGTGTTAACATTAATACAAAGCAACAACAGGCAACCAAACAAGTAAACATGCTCATACGTACATGGATATGCAAGCATTCAGGCACGAATACACATGAAAAGAAAACAATCAGAATTGAGGGTAGTTCAACATGCATAAATATAAGTTCAGTTTTAGTACACTGAAGTGGACCCGACATAGCAAGTCTAACAAGCATAGTGACATGTCATACATATGCTTGTACATGTATATATGTACATATGTATGTATACATTTATACAAGCAAAGTCAGAATGCAAGCACTTGGGTGGACCAAGCAAATAGCCATAGTAATCACACACATATACAGATACATATATGTATGTATATACATGGAGGCATCAGATCAAACTCAAGCAATACAACATAGGGTGACACACAAACAAACACTGAACACTCAATAAGGCAATTCTCTTAAACCATGCAAGAAACGAACAACACATCAATGTATAGTAACATGATCAAAGCATAGTAGCAGTGCATTCGAAGGATGAGAAAGTCATAACATATCGAAAACCTAAGCAAAGCAGAGAACAAAGTCGTAGAGGATTATCATGATGAACAAGTCAGACTTCAGGAAATCAAGATTAAGCCAAAATCAGTAATATATATCTCAAATTCAAATGCCAAGCTATAATCGAAGGATGATCAAGTCAAAGATGAACAAGTCATACTTCAGAGATTATTCGATCAAAAATCAACGCTAGTACTAAAATCATGAAGAATTCAAATCAAAATATACGCAACGAAAATATAGGGTTTTGACCCATGTAAATACTCAATTCCTCATCGGCAATTAAGTAGTTCGAGTTTAAGCAAACTAACAGAACAAATAAAGTAAAAAATCGCATACGGATATTATACCGTTCGAATTCGACATCAAAGCAGTAGTAAGCAAATTGAGGAATGAAAGAATTAAGGCAATGCTTTGAATTTATATTTCCAAGCAGTTGCTTCATTTCAACTAAACCCTAATTCCATATCGCAAGGAAACAAGACGGCATGGATGAGCAGGAAGCAAAATAAAAGGGGAAACTTTTATGCCCCTTTTATTATTGGGCCATATAGTTTTAGATATTAGGGTTTTAGTTATTTTTTAGTTCTTTAGTTTTTTGTTTGTTTTTTATTTAAATCAAACTCTAGATTAACTAGTTTACGAACTGTGATTTTGTAGTTCGAGAATTCGCAACTCAGTGGCTGAGTTGAGGCAGGGTTTTGAGCTTAGAGTTAGGTTAATCAAGTTAGCGGGTATCGCAAGTTTACGTATTTTTTTATGCATCTGATTACTTAATTTCTAGTAGAAACCTTAGGAGCAGCACGTTGGAAAAATTTTGCAGAAGCTGGGTAAAACTGTGTATGATCATTGCTGCATTACTTTCTATTTTTTATTTTTATTTTCGATTAATATTTAGTAGACCCTATTCACCCCCTTTCTAAGGTGAAAATGATCGTTAGTAAATCCAAATATAATATCATCAACATAAGTTTGAACATTTAATATATCCTTATTTTTCTTTTAATAAATAATGTCGTATCTATTTTGCCAATTTAAAAACCAAAATTAATTAAATGTGATTTTAATCGATTATACCGAGCTTGAGGTGCTTGTTTTAAACTGTATAATGCTTTTTTAAGTTTAAAAACATGATCTAGATATTTTTTATGAACAAGTTGTGGTGGTTGTTCTACGTAAACATTTACTTGTATAAAACCATTTAAGAAAGCATTTTTAACATCCATTTGAAGTAGCTTAAAGTTATGATGACACGCAAAAGCAAGTAATATTCCTCTGGCTTCAAGGCATGCCACAGGTGCAAAAGTTTCTTTATAATCAATGCCTTCTTCTTGATTGTATCCATTGTCCACTAATCTTGCTTTATTATGTATAATACATCCATTTTTGTTAGCTTCGTTTTTAAAATCCCATTTTGTACCAGTTACTGATTGATCGTTTTGTCTTGGTAATAATTCCCAAACATTATTTTGTTCAAATTGATTAAGTTCTTCTTGCATTGCTAAAATTCAGAAACCATCATTTGATGATTCCTTTTTTTTGTTCAAAATTAGATATAAATGCTATATTACTCATTTGATTTATTTGTCTTCTAGTTGAAATTTTTCTATCAAGATTTCCAATTATGTTAATAATAGGGTGATCTTTTAAAATGCGGGTTGGTGATTTCAAATCATTTATATTCCGGTTGTTATTATTTTCAATCATATTATTTTGATTATTATTATTTTCAATCATATTATTTTGACTACAATTATTTTCAATGATTCTATTTTGATAAGTGTCAAAAATTTCTTCATCATTTTTACTTATATTTTTGAAGTTTTCATCAAACGAGACATGAAGACTTTCTTCTATAACATTTTCTCGTTTATTAAAATTATCTAAGCTTCACTTTGATCATAATATCTTACAAAAATTCCATCATCTGCTTTTGAATAAAAAAATTCAAGATTATCTTTTATATTTAGAATAAAGCATTTTGATCCAAATATTCGAAAATATGACACTTTCGGTTTCTTTTTGAAGAACATTTCATAACATGTATTTTTAGCCATAGGTCTAAGAGTTACTCGATTTAATACGTAACAAGCAATAGCAACTACTTTGGCTGAAAATATTATTTGGTAAGTTAATGCCATTTAGGAGAGTTCGAGCACACTCTTGCAATGAGTGATTTTTCCTTTCGACTATTCCGTTTTGTTGTGGTGCTCGTGGAAATGAAAAATTATGAGTAATTCCCTTTTCATTACAAAAGTTTGTGAATAATTCATTTTCAAATTCTCCACCATAATCACTTTTTATACTTTTTACTTTTAAATCCATTAGAGTATTAATTTGTTTAGCAAAATTTTTAAACAATTTGAATGTACTGCTTTAAATATAGCATCCAAGTATATATTGAAAAATCCGCTATAATTACAAAAACATATTAATTATGACTTATCGAACATACTTGAGTTGGGCCAAATAAGTCCAAATGAAGTAATTTAAGAGGTCGTTTAGCAGAGATTTCCATTTTAGGTTTAAATGAGCTTTTCTTTGATTTTCCAAGTTGACATGCATGACAGATTTTTGATTTTGTAATTTATTTTGGTAATCCTCTAACTAAATTTTTTAGCTAATTTGTTTATATATTTGAAATTTATATGACAAAATCTTTTATGCCATATCCATGGATCATCATGATTTGCGGTTAAACATACATCATTATTATGATTAATATTCATGTTTCGAATATAAATATTTCGATTTCTTATTCCTTGGAAAATTAAAATTTTATTTTGATCAAAGATATTGCATTTACCTTTTTTAAAATCAATTCTAAAACCTTATCGCATAATTGACTCATACTAAGTAAATTATGTTTTAAGTTTTTAACTAATAAAACATTTGAAATAATAGGAGAAGTAGATGTATCGATATTGATGACGTTTCTAATTCCGACGACATATCCATTAGAATTATCTCCAAAAGTGACCATGCCACCATCCATGTAAGTGATGCTTGATAGCATGTGTTCATTTCTTGTCATAAGTTCGAAGCATCCACTATCGAGTATCAGTTTTTCCTTATTTTTGTTTATGGGTACCTGCAAAGTAAAAAAGAGATTTAATTAGTACCCACATCCTTTATTTGGGTCCTATGGGTTAGTAGGAGAAGGTAGCCATACCCTTGAGGGTTTGAAACCTTTAGAGATGTAATTCATTATGAACTGTCTCTTTTAAATATACATTGTGTTTTTATCTGATCAATTTGTTATTTGTTTTAAGAATCAATACCTCAATCATTTTTGTTCTCTTATTTTCATATTTAGTTTTTTTTCTAAAATTTGTATATAATGTACTATACTCTTAAAACTTCGATTATTATTAGAGACCGGATTATTTTGAGAACATTTATGATTATTTTTGTTAAATCCTAAACCATTCTATTTCCTAATAGTTTTAAAATCTTTATCAAATTATCTAGATTCTGCTTTCCTTTATTAAACTTTGAAACATTGTTAGTAATTTTATCTAATTTATTTCTGAGATTAGAAATTTCTATATTAGCTAATTCTAAACTATGTTCCAATTCGTACTTTTCTTTTCCAAGTTAATAATTCTCTATTTTGTTATTCTCTATATCATGAGTTAAAGTAGTATTTTGATATGATAATTTTTTGCATTCTTTTTATGCTAATTCTAATTCTTCTTCTAAAATACTATTCTCATCTTCTAACATTCCAATTTCTTATTCAGCTCTGTTTAATTTTCCTATTTTTTATTTATTTAATTTAATTAATTCTCTATACTTGTTATCTAATTCCATACTAATTTTAAGAAGTTTACCATATGTTAATTCAGAACGTACCTCATCTGTACTAGCCATGAAGCAAACATTTGCTTGTTCTGTGTCACTATCCGATGAAGAAGAAGAGTCAGATTCAGAGTCATCCCAAGTTACTTGATATGCTTTTTTCTTTTTCTTGAAATTTTTGAATCTGTTTTTCATTTTATCGTTATTGAGTACTGGATAGTCTTTCTTCATATGGCCAAATTTGTCACCCCCAAAGAATTTTAATGATGTTTGATTTGAGGTATTAATGTTGCTGCTGTTTTGAAATTTCTTCATCTTTTTGGACTTTTTGAACTTGTTGTAATTTCCGACGACGAACACAATTTCATCTTCATCCAAGTTGGGGTTATCGTTGTTTGCCTGAAATGCAACGTTTTTCCTTTCTTGATTTTGTTCTTTTCTTGTCTGCAAATTTGCTTCGTACTACAACAGACTTCTTATGAACTCTTCAAATTTGAGTTGGGAAAGATTAGCTTCTTTGATGGCTAAAACATTTCTTTCCCATTCGTCTGTCCAGAGAGTTCAAATTTCACGTGACTAAATCAAAATTAGTGAATTTAACTCCTAGTGTCATAAGATCATGTTGTATAGTTTGAAATCTAGCATGCATGTCAATAATTGACTCATTTGATTTCATTTTAAAAGATGAGAATTGATTTTGTAGAATAGAAATTTTTGTTTGCTTGACTTTATTTGTGGCTTTAAGGGTAATTTGTAAAACACCATATTCCATAAGCAGTATATGTGCCTTTATGTGCCTTTATCGAGTGAGCAAAACAAAACATTCTTAACTTTAGCATTGTTCGATGCCTTTGCATTTTGTGCATCATTCCATGTGCCTATATCAATGTTAGGTGCTTCATATTTATTTTGAGTTGCTAACCAAATTTCTAGACCGTTAGCTTCCACAAAAATACACATAGGTGTAGAGCAGTAAGTATAAATAGATCCAGTGAATAGTGGAGAATGTGTAGTGGATTGACCTTCTTGAAATGTACTTACTATATTAAATATGTTTCGGTTACGTGCTACTGTAACTTGAAATAACTATGCTCTAATAACAATTGAAAGTTTAGTGGATCGTATACTCTCTAACGTGTATATAATAAGCAAGTATGTAAATCAATGCAATAGTAGACAATAAATTGTAAAATATAAAAAGCATGCAAATCAGAGTTTTTATATGGTTCGGACCTCCCGTCTTACGTCCAGTCCCCAAGCTCCTCTTTGAGATTTCCTTTAAACATAACAACCCTCACTTCTTCTAGAGGAATAAGCTTAATAAAAAACTTTCTTTGACAATCTGGTGTTCCAATAACACGGTTTTTGACTTATAGTATAAATCTTCCTATGATCTCCTATGAGTATATGAATATGATTGATTTGAATTGTAGGAAGTGATTTAACTAAAATGTTATAGTGGATTGAGGGTATGTAATCCGCTTATATGCAAGAGTTGCTTTGAAATCATTAAAGAATAGATCAAATCAAGTTAAGTTGTTCTATTTCTCAATCAAGATGTTATTTATAGAACTAGAGAAGTGCGGACGAAGAGTTGTTACTTTTCAACACAATCATTTTGTTTTAATCGTAGTAACTCTTCATGAAAGATGATTTTCTTTAGATTCAAAAAGAAGTGTCTTTTCAAATATGATAGTTTTTGCCATGACATACATTCATGATATAATGATAGACATTCCTGACTAGATTGAAATTTTGACCTGAGACTTGTCACAGACGTCTATGAGTATACCTCAAACGTCTGTGAGGTGAAAATGGTGAGGTGAAAATGCAGTTTTCTACTATTTTTTAATGTATATAGTATTGTGTATGCATATATACTCAAGGAGATCTTAACAATATTCTATTTAGAACTCCTTTATAGTAGAAGAACCTTAGCATGGTCAATGAATATTCGTTTCTATTTGAGTCTCAATATCTTCGATCATTGTGTCTGCTTGTTGTATATAACTGCAATCTTGATAAAATCTATATATGTATATGATTGTATAGTTGTTATCATTGAAGCATAAGTTGGAGGTTCAACAGTGAATACTTGTTCTTCCTAGTCACTTTATTTAGCTCACGTTATTCAACAAACAATTTAAAAGAGCCATCCACCTTTGTGGTGAATACCACAGGCACTCCCTACTCCGATATACATCTACAAATGAACCTTATCGCAATAGGTCACCCACTTGCACCTCAAGCTTTCGCTGCTCTCTAGGTGCCATCCTTTTTGAAGGCATCACTATCGGTATGCTACCATTAACTAAATCGATACGAAACTTGATCTCTCCATGTGGCGGACGTCCGATCACCTCCTCAAATACATCCAGATACTCCCTAGAAATAGGCATTGATGAAAACTTATCGTGTGGGATATCGAATGAATATAGAAAGCTAAGCATCACCTCATCATCTCGTAGATAGCCTAACATTACCATCTACCTATTATCCATCCCCACCATCACCAATAACTTCTCACAATCCACCATCACTCTATATCAATGAAGCTAGTCCATACCCAGAATAATACCAAACCCTGTGAAGCCCAAAACAAAGGAATCACAATAAAAAGAATGTTCATAACTCACAAGACCAAATCACGACAAAAACCATACACATGCTAGTGGAGCCTCTAGCAAGGTTCGTCACAATCAAAGGTCGGTCAACGATTTCAGATCTCAATCCCAATCTATCTACCAAATCACTAGATATAAAGGAATGTGAAGCCCCGGCATCAAACAAAACATGTATGAGAGCATCATAAATGGAAAGCATACCTTGAATAACGATGCCCTTTCCTTTCTCCTCCACCAATGAAGTATTTGACGATATCGGAATGGCGTTGATGGCATATGCTATCACTACTTGCTTCTGCTTTGATGGCTCTAGACAGTGTTGAATATGCGCTTATATGATTTTTGTTTGATGATAATAAACATATATACATTCGTTTAAATGTATTTGTTAATGTACTATTTTATTTTTCATAGAATAAAATAAATATTTGCTGAATAAAATTAAATGACACAGAATTTGAATTCAAACGAATATTTTATTCAAACAAATATTTATTACAATTTTGATAGTACAAATTCAAGCTCTCACTATACATATACATTTTTGATTACATCACAATTACATCACAATTCAGTTTACATTAATAACCTGACTAAATATCACTCACACTCGTATTTATCTTCAACTCCATTCCAGTTTGAATCCAGCATCTGAGAAATCTGCAAAAATATAAACTAACGCAGTAAAATTGAAAATAAAATATTTTTGCAATATAAAATAAAAGATGAATTTTGAAAATAATATTTGCCTCAGTTATTTGGGTTGTTCGTCATAATTTAAATTTGAATTTATCATACACGAACAGCTTGTGACATACACAGTGTATCACTGTATATGCACAAGGCCGTGCGCACCGAAATATACACTTGATCGATTTACAGGGACAAGTGAGCACAGGTCAAACCCAAATGCAGGATTCAACTCAAGTGCAATAAAACAATGTCATTCAGCACAAGGTCAAATCCAAGCCGGATTCAACTCAGGTGAAAATTAGAAAAATAAACAAAATGCAAAGGTCAAGTCACCACTCAACTCAGTGCATCAACCAAGTTAAGGCGACGTGAAGTCAGCAAACTGCAAGTACAATGCTCAATGCACAGTAATGCAATGCCACAGCAAACAATGGTTCAAAACACTATATCAAACAGCAGCAAAAGCATGTACATTGATGCACACATCCATCAACACACTCAAGTGACTCAACAATGCACAAGTGACAGCGAACATGACAGCAAGCTACAGTGCATAATGGTCAACACAGCTACAATGAAGCAGCAGTAATTTGAAGCAACTAATCGACCCAAATCGAACTACAATAACCAGTGCAACAGGCCATAATGAAGACAATATAACTGACTCAAATGAATCAAATACCACCAAATAGACCATGGAATATCACTGACTCAAATGAATCAAATACCACCAAATAGACCATGGAATAGCAGGTGATCAAACATGAACACAACTCACCAAGTAAGTGACAGCCAAACCACAGATGCAACTTAAGTTAAAAACTGTGCATGTGAAGTATACTAAGAGAGAAGCCAAAGCAAATGAACCAACTGCAAGTGCAAATGACCAGAAAACAATGCAACAGTATCGAGTACAATATGCACAAGCGAAGAAACAAATGACAGTAAGCAATGAAGCAACAAGGTCAGAGAACCAAGCAACAATGTGCACATGTGAATCAAGTGACCAACCAGAAGCTACTGAAAGCAACCATCAAGTATAAATAGTGACAATGCAGCCAACAAATACACTATGAATCTGAGATTACAAACTCGAGTGTGCAAGTGAACATGACAAGAAACAGTTCAATATGAACTGATGAACTTGCAGTCAAACTCAGTAATAACATACTACAATAAATCATCAAAGATTGCAACAGATGGAGCTACAGGAAAGTACAGCAAGCTATAGCATCAAGTTGACCAAGATTCATATGCAATGAAATGAAAATCAATGCAATACACAGTATGAATGAATACAACAACTCCAGATACAAGCTAGTTCCAGTGCTAACATATCCAACTCGAAGTGCAACTACAAGTACAGAGAGCAACAACTCAAATGCAAGTATGCAAATGCAGACTCAAACACACTGATCAAATGAAGATATGAAGAACACAAGGGTCGAACTAATAAGTCCATCAGAAATTCACAAGCTAATATCAGTTGTGATCAAGTCAACAAAAGTCTGGTTTAAATCAAAGCATACCGAAGCAAAGCCAGCAGTAAATATTTCACGAAATCAACATGGTCAAAGAAAATCAATGCAATTCAAGTGAGTATGAAAAATTGACCAAGTCACAAATTAACACTGTGATGAGCACGGCAATTCAAAGCCGTGGGGATCGAGCATCAGTTATACGAATTTGAATAAGTCACAGCATTAGATCATAATCATACGGCAGAGGTAAAGTAAATTGACAAATTCAAACACGAATATACGAACGCAAAAATAGGATTTCAAATCCTATAAATAACCACAAATCATCATCGGCAATTGATCGAGTTCGAACAAGCCAAAATCAGAAAAGCAAAAGGATAAAATACATACCGAAATCACAAAACGAACTCGATCCAAATTGAAGAGCCGTGGGCAAAGCAAAAAGCATCGAAGCATACAATCAAACTGTATCAAGCGGCGAACATCAATTTGCACAACCCTAATTTGAATCGCAAGGAGAAAATGCACAAAATTTGCAAAAGCCCTAATTGAGTTGAGGAACGGCGACCATTTCTTTTCTCAGGCCAAACAAAGAAGGAAATAACAAACGGGTTAAAGAAAAAGAGTGGGCCGGCCTTTTTGTTTTAGATTAGGGGTTTTTAAAATATAATAAGGGTTTTATTTTAAATTAGGGTTATTTTAATTTTGAATTGTTTTTAATTTGTATTTTCTTTTAAACCGTTTTTAATTTTCTAGTCGTGTGACTAGGGGACAAACTACGGTGTGTAGTTAGGGAATTCGCAACTCGGTGGTTGAGTTGTGGTCAGGGTTTTGAGCGTAGAGTTAGATTAGTCAATAGCGGGTATAGCGAGTTTACGTGTGTAAGCGAGGGACTATCTAATTTCTAGTAGAAACCTTGGGGGCAGCACGTAGGCAGGGTTTTGCCGAAGCTGGGTAAATTCTGTGTTGTTCTGTTCTGTTATTTATATTCTGCTATATCTGTGCTGCTATTCTGTGATCTGAATTTAAATTAATTGATAAGCTTTCGCGATTAATTTTTATAATTTACACTATCACCCTATTCACCCCCCCTCTAGGGTGAAATCGATCCTACAAGTGGTATCGGAGCTAGAAACAAAAGCCATTTTTGTTTCAAAATTTTGATTTTACAAAAACCAATTTTCGTTTAAAAATTCGTGTTTCAAAAATCAATTTTTGTTTTAAAAATTCGTGTTTCAAAAATCAATTTTTGTTTTAAAAATTCGTGTTTCAAAAATCGGTTTTTGTTTTAAAAATTTGAATTTTTAAAATGGCTTCTTTTAATAATGCTTTTGCAGAAGGGCAATCCATAGTTAGACCACCAATGTTCAATGGTGAATATGCTTACTGGAAAAATAGAATGCAAATTTTTCTGAAAACCATTGACGCTTGGAATATTGTTGAGACAGGTTATAGTATACCAACTATAACTGTAGATAATCAGGAAATAGAGAAACCAAAGGAACAATGGACAGAACTAGAAAATAAATTACAGAATACTAATGCCAAAGCTATGAATTCTATATTCTGTTCATTGGATCAATTTGAATTTAATCGTGTCTCACATTGTCTAACTGCGCAGGAAATATGGCACATACTAGAAGTGACTCACGAAGGAACATCTCAAGTCAAAAAATCTTGCCTTGCAATGCTAAGCAGCGAATACGAGAACTTCAAAATGGCGAAGGAAGAAAATGTCAAAGAGATGTACGGACGGCTCTCCAATATCGTATACAAATCAAAAGCTCTCGGAAAAACATACACCGAATTAGAAATAGTCCGGAAAATCCTCAGAGTCCTTCCACGAAGCTTTGAAGCAAAAGTAACTGCCATACAAGAATCGAAAGATTTACAACAACTTAAAGTTGAAGAACTCATCGGAAATCTCACCACTTATGAGCTAGGAATGAAATTCAAAGAAGAGCGTGAAGGAGGTGACACTCAAAAGAAATCAATAGCTCTCAAAGGAACAACCAAAAGTGATGATGATAACGATGAAGATGATGGAGCAGCAGAATTGGAGCTGTTGATAAGGAAATTCAAAAAAATGGAATCAAAAACATGGTAACTCAGCTCGAATTCAAAAAGCAAAAAGCAGAATAGCCAAAGCACTAGACTACTCGGAAGAACAAAAGTTTATTTGTTATAATTGCAACAAACCCGGCCATATCAAGCCCGATTGTCCACAAATTAAGTCCAGCCACGGAAAGAAACAGAAAAAGAAAAGTTTTGCAGCCACTTGGGATGAAATAGACGAGAATGATCAAAGCACTGGCAGTGAAAGCGAAAAGGCAGAATTGTGTCTTCGAGGTGATACAACTGACAGTGACGATGACGAGCCAAGTGAGGTATCAAAACTTACCCATTCTGAGTTGCTTATATATTTTCATGAAGTAAACGGTTGTTTTGAACGACTTAGGGAAAAATACGCCAATCTTGAATCTCAAAAAGATGCTTTGATAGAATGTAATAAACAACTTGATCAATTAGTTAAAACCTATCAAAGTAGGATCCCTAAGTGTGATAAGTGTCCAACATTTGATGAAGAAATTAAAAAATCAGAAATTAAAATAAAATCGCTTGAAAATGAAATTCTGATTTTAAAGGAGAATGAAAATACTAGGAGAGAGAATTCTATTAAAAAGTGCACACAGTTGTTAAACGAAAATGAATCTCTCAAATCACAAGTCCAACAATTGTCAACGACTTTAGATAAATTTTCAAAAAGTGAAAAATTGTTGAATATGCTATTAGGAAAGCAAACTGTTAATACGGTTAAACAAGGACTTGGATATAATAGTTCGAAAATTGTTGAAAAAAAGATTAATCAAGAAAATTCAATGTGCACGATTTGTAGAAAATATGGACACAATCACAATAATTGTCGGTATAGACCCAAACATGTGAAAACTATACCGATTTGGGTTCCAAAAGGCACAAATATAAAATCTCTCAAAGTTAAACAAATTTGGGTGCCAAAGGGAACAATTATAAATAGTTTTGGGTCTACACAAAATTATTTTTCAAAATTTTCTGCCACTAACAATCATGGACATATAAAAACAAATAGGTCACATAAATCTTTCATCGTGTAGGTGTGGTGGCAGGCTAAGGAACAACAATAGTGTTCTCTGGATTTTGGCTGTTCCAGAAATGCAACGGGCGACAAAACAAAGTTCCTTAGCCTAGTATAAAGGTGACAGAATCACAATGGACAACGACGAAAAATATCGTAAAGGTAAAACAGGTAATGGTATGTTTTAAACGATATATTAAATGTGATAATCTGCACCATATTCTGAATTAAAATCAGCCAATATTGAGATTGATGAAAAGATGATGATTGTTGATTCTAACTTATTCAAAATAGTTGGCCTATTATATTCTTATGCCAAAAACACTATAAAATTCTCTAGATTCTTTGAATTACTTCATATATATCAGTTTGGATTAAAAATAGTGTTTTGTTGGATAATTATACAATTGGTTATAATTCGGCTAACTCTATATTCACGGTTTTTTAATTATTAACACGGCTTCATTTCAAATTCAAGAGAATGTCATTTAAATTGCTGAAAAAATTGAGTTTGAAATTTTTGATGCACACTTCATGTTTTGGTCAATCAAATTCAATTAATGATGATTTTGAGTGAAAGAGAAATTCAGATGCAGATTACACTGGTAATATAGTTGATAGAAAAATTACTAGTTGAACGTGATTTTTGAGACATTTAGTAACTGCATCATTTTTCAAAGAAAATATCTGCATATTCTTCATTTCAAATAATTTTCAAATAGCAGAAAATTCTCTTTTAAGACCCCTGGAGAAAATCATGTTTGACCATAGTTTCAGGTTAGTCATTTTTGAAAAATTAATTTCATAATTATTTTTGAATTTGATTTTAAATGACTATTTTGACTAATCTGACTTCCTAATGTTTATCGAAAAGAAAAATAGTGATTGAAAAAGTGATGAGTGTTAATATTGATCAAATATTATGACTTGAGACGGTATAATTAATAAATTTCTTTAGAAATTTAAACAAGAGTTATAAAACTGTTTGTTGGTAAAAATTCCATGACCATCTCTATATCTATCATATTTCTAACGACCATCACTCATCAAAATTCTATATAGTTTGTCGATATGTGGTACTTTAAACAGGAATCGTTCGTTTTTCATTTTCACATTTTTTTTAAAATAAAAAAATTAATTAATAATAATAATAAATAAATACCAAAGTATTCACTCTCATTTAAAAGTCCTCACGGTTATGCATAAGTGAATTACTTGGAATTTGTTATGTGCTTCCATGCTCATTTAAAAGTCCTCGCGGTTATGCATGTATGGAACGCATATCAAAAGTTGATTTGTAAAATAAACAAGTTGATTCTAATCCCATTTAAAAGTCCTTACGGTTATGCGTGGTTAGAAGATACTTGAATTCATTTTTTTTTTAAAATAAAATTGGAATACTACTAATCTCATTTAAAAGTCCTAACGGTTATGCATGGTTAGTAGATATTCAAATTCCTGATATAAATATACCACTAATAGACACAACTGTATGGTTTTATATGATGACATCATTTCCATCATTCTAAAAGTGGAATATGCGCCTAACAAAATATTTATGATTTTTGTTTGATTTTTTATTGAAATTTAATATTTATATTCAATTGAGTTTTAATGTTGGATTGATATCGATTACTTTTTTCTCTATTTTCTCTAACACTATTATTCTTTTGCTGATAACAAAAGGGGGAGAGAAAAGTTAAGATTTTGTCAAATAAAATCAAGCAAAGGTCAAATAATTTTTTATTTGCATCTAGGATCATTTGCATATTTTTATTTGTATGCATATATGTAGGGGGAGCATTGTATAGAGAGGAAGCATTTAAATAGGGGGAGAAATTAGGATATATCAATGATCAAATACATTTAACATATTCAAAATCTTAAATATATGTTTGTTATCATCAAAAGGGGGAGATTGTTGAATATGCGCTTATATGATTTTTGTTTGATGATAATAAACATATATACATTCGTTTAAATGTATTTGTTAATGTACTATTTTATTTTTCATAGAATAAAATAAATATTTGCTGAATAAAATTAAATGACATAGAATTTGAATTCAAACGAATATTTTATTCAAACAAATATTTATTACAATTTTGATAGTACAAATTCAAGCTCTCACTATACATATACATTTTTGATTACATCACAATTACATCACAATTCAGTTTACATTAATAACTTGACTACATATCACTCACACTCGTATTTATCTTCAACTCCATTCCAGTTTGAATCCAGCATCTGAGAAATTTGCAAAAATATAAACTAACGCAGTAAAATTGAAAATAAAATATTTTTTCAATATAAAATAAAAGATGAATTTTGAAAATAATATTTGCCTCAGTTATTTGGGTTGTTCGTCATAATTTAAATTTGAATTTATCATACACGAACAGCTTGTGACATACACAGTGTATCACTGTATATGCCACAAGGCCGTGCACACCGAAATATACACTTGATCGATTTACAGGGACAAGTGAGCACAGGTCAAACCCAAATAAAGGATTCAACTCAAGTGCAATAAAACAATGTCATTCAGCACAAGGTCAAATCCAAGCCGGATTCAACTCAGGTGAAAATTAGAAAAATAAGCAAAATGCAAAGGTCAAGTCACCACTCAACTCAGTGCATCAACCAAGTTAAGGCGACGTGAAGTCAGCAAACTGCAAGTACAATGCTCAATGCACAGTAATGCAATGCCACAGCAAACAATGGTTCAAAACACTATATCAAACAGCAGCAAAAGCATGTACATTGATGCACACATCCATCAACACACTCAAGTGACTCAACAATGCACAAGTGACAGCGAACATGACAGCAAGCTACAGTGCATAATGGTCAACACAGCTACAATGAAGCAGCAGTAATTTGAAGCAACTAATCGACCCAAATCGAACTACAATAACCAGTGCAACATGCCATAATGAAGACAATATCACTGACTCAAATGAATCAAATACCACCAAATAGACCATGGAATATCACTGACTCAAATGAATCAAATACCACCAAATAGACCATGGAATAGCAGGTGATCAAACATGAACACAACTCACCAAGTAAGTGACAGCCAAACCACAGATGCAACTTAAGTTAAAAACTGTGCATGTGAAGTATACTAAGAGAGAAGCCAAAGCAAATGAACCAACTGCAAGTGCAAATGACCAGAAAACAATGCAACAGTATCGAGTACAATATGCACAAGCGAAGAAACAAATGACAGTAAGCAATGAAGCAACAAGGTCAGAGAACCAAGCAACAATGTGCACATGTGAATCAAGTGACCAACCAGAAGCTACTGAAAGCAACCATCAAGTATAAACAGTGACAATGCAGCCAACAAATACACTATGAATCTGAGATTACAAACTCGAGTGTGCAAGTGAACATGACAAGAAACAGTTCAATATGAACTGATGAACTTGCAGTCAAACTCAGTGATAACATACTACAATAAATCATCAAAGATTGCAACAGATGGAGCTACAGGAAAGTACAGCAAGCTATAGCATCAAGTTGACCAAGATTCATATGCAATGAAATGAACATCAATGCAATACACGGTATGAATGAATACAACAACTCCAGATACAAGCTAGTTCCAGTGCTAACATATCCAACTCGAAGTGCAACTACAAGTACAGAGAGCAACAACTCAAATGCAAGTATGCAAATGCAGACTCAAACACACTGATCAAATGAAGATATAAAAACACAAGGGTCGAACTAATAAGTCCATCAGAAATTCACAAGCTAATATCAGTTGTGATCAAGTCAACAAAAGTCTGGTTTAAATCAAAGCATACTGAAGCAAAGCCAGCAGTAAATATTTCATGAAATCAACATGGTCAAAGAAAATCAATGCAATTCAAGTGAGTATGAAAAATTGACCAAGTCACAAATTAACACCGTGATGAGCACGGCAATTCAAAGCCGTGGGGATCGAGCATCAGTTATACGAATTTGAATAAGTCACAGCATTAGATCATAATCATACGGCAGAGGTAAAGTAAATTGACAAATTCAAACACGAATATACGAACGCAAAAATAGGATTTCAAATCCTATAAATAACCACAAATCATCATCGGCACTTGATCGAGTTCGAACAAGCCAAAATCAGAAAAGCAAAAGGATAAAATACATACCGAAATCACAAAACGAACTCCATCCAAATTGAAGAGCCGTAGGCAAAACAAAAAGCATCGAAGCATACAATCAAACTGTATCAAGCGGCGAACATCAATTTGCACAACCCTAATTTGAATCGCAAGGAGCAAACGCACAAAATTTGCAAAAGCCCTAATTGAGTTGAGGAACGGCGACCATTTCTTTTCTCAGGCCAAACAAAGAAGGAAATAACAAACGGGTTAAAGAAAAAGAGTGGGCCGGCCTTTTGTTTTAGATTAGGGGTTTTTAAAATATAATAAGGTTTTTATTTTAAATTAGGGTTATGTTAATTTTGAATTGTTTTTAATTTGTATTTTCTTTTAAACCGTTTTTAATTTTCTAGTCGTGTGACTAGGGGACAAACTACGGTGTGTAGTTTGGGAATTCGCAACTCGGTGGTTGAGTTGTGGTCAGGGTTTTGAGCGTAGAGTTAGATTAGTCAATAACGGGTATAGTGAGTTTACGTGTGTAAGCGAGGGACTATCTAATTTCTAGTAGAAACCTTGGCGGCAGCACGTAGGCAGGGTTTTGCCGAAGCTGGGTAAATTCTGTGTTGTTCTGTTCTGTTATTTATATTCTGCTATATCTGTGCTGCTATTCTGTGATCTGAATTTAAATTAATTGATAAGCTTCCGCGATTAATTTTTATAATTTACACTATCACCCTATTCACCCCCCCCCCCTCTAGGGTGAAATCGATCCTACAGACAGTCCTTCTAAATACACCCAAGCTTGTTGTTGTTAAGGCATTTCTTTCCCTCAGCTTTCCAGTCTCGACTATAGTAACCCCTCTCTAAGCAGTTGTAGTAAGCGGAGTGGGCTTGCTCTTCTTTTGGCCACCTTTGTTCTAGAATTTCTTACTCTTATAGTTCCACTTCTTATTGCCTACCCTACCTAATTGCGGCTTTGGCTCATCTTTGGGAATAAATGTCCTAGGCGTCGGATAAAGGCCCTCGTGCCTTAAGGCCTTTTTGACTATCATCTCGAAAGTCTCATTGAAGTGGCCAACGAGTTTCTCCCCTAATTAGTCATCCAAGCCAATGATGACTTTCTCATTATTCTTCAATGGAGCGTCGATGGAGGACATGCCATATTTCGACAAGGCATCGAACCCAACAACTTACTCGAAGATAATGATATCTCCTTAATACCGATCCGCAAACTTATAGAATATGATCGAAATTTGGGCTTTCTGTATAAACTTCTCTTCAAATTAATCTTTGAATTGGTCCCACTTAGACAAGCTCCTTAAGAGTAGCAACCTTCACAGTAATCCACCAGTTAATGGCTCGCCTTTGAAGTTGTTGGGAAGCTAGCCGCCTCTTCATAGCATCATTCAACTTTAAGTAATCGAAGATCCTTCATCAGGTGTCAAGCCAACCATGCACTTCCATTATCGACTTTGTTCATTGGAACGGTTTTCCATCAAGACTAGGAAAGTCCATTTTCAGTTTAACAACATCAGCACCGCGGGCCTGCACTAGAGTACCACCATAACGGCAACATTTAGAGTAGCCGTTTGAGCATTTTTCAACATGTTCCACATCAGGGTATTGAACATGGTCTGTAGATCGAAATTAGTAGCTTCCATGCCAGCTCCTTCTTCAACTCCAAAGATAGAATTCCTAGTGGTTTTCCTTGTTCGATGACTCATCTTTCAATCTATAATAAGAATGATCAGTCTCACTATAAGGAATCCCACACAAGTAGTACTTATGTGTGCATTGTAACTTGTATACTATATACTATATAGTTTTTAAAACCAAAATATATAAAAAGTACACGCTCTCCTATATACACATACCCTTGATCCAATTTGAGATGAGAACTTGTAATCATCTCTATTGGATCATAGAATCCCTTAGGTTAAACAACACAACCTGGCTCTGATACCAAATGTGACGACTGCAATTCGGCACCCAATACAACTAGGTAGTGCACTGTAGCGATGCATGGCTGACGTAGGATGACCATCTAGGTTTTATGGTAAGTAAAACTAAAAGTTATCGTGTTATAGGATGGTGTAGTATGGATAAACTACTTGTGTGGAATAAGTAAGAAATTAGTAAAAGCAGTAAAGTAAATGACATCAGAGATTTTTATACTGGTTCGAACTCTCGTTCTACGTCCAGTCCCAAACTCCTTTTGGATTTAAACTAGCAACCCTTACTTAACCCAGAGGAATAGGTTTACACCGCCTGAGCAACCGAACAGGACTTCTACCTCCCAAGCAACCGAATAGGACTTCTACCGCCTGAGCAACCGAACATGACTTCTTTACAAATAACAAAAGTATCTGACTGTAGTGTGCTCTTTGAATAGCACTGATAAGTCAATTAAATACAATCATCACATAATCTTCTTCTTTGTGATATATAGTGTAATGTTGTTAAGAATTATGGAAGATAGAGTGAACAATGATCAGAGAATGTAAGCAATTTGAATGCAGTTTGAAAACTAGAGAATAGAAAAGAATTCAAGAATAATAAAATAGTTTTCGATAAATTGTTTGTTGAATTCTGTAATCTGTTTATAGAGTTCAGAAGGTTGCGACCGTAGATGAAAAAATATATTGAAAGGAATAGGTGCAACCGTTGATTTTGAAAATGTTACTCTTCAATAAAGAGAAGTGTGTTTTCATAAAAAAACTGTTGGTGAATATTCAGCCGTCTGAATCAAAATAATTCAGCCATCTGAATTAGATTAATACGCAAATAGCAAGGATTTAGGCTAATTCTGACCTTATTCAGACGTCTGAATATATTCGTTCAGATGGCTAAATATTGTGAAACAATATTTTTATTTCAGCATTCAGCCAGCTGAATGAATGTATTCAGCCGTCGGAATTCAGCCAACTACGCATGTTCGTGCATGTGTGTACATACATTTATACATATATCAATTCAGGAGTGATTTTAACATAATTCTAAATGAATAAAGATACTACACATGACATAATCAGCTTCAAAACTCTGAGTATGAATCTGCAACAAATCTCCTGCAAAAATGATTAGTGTACACAGTATATTTTATATGGCTTGTCATAATCAAAACAATGTAAAATCAAGATTCCAACATTCTCCCCCTTTTTGATGAAGACAACTATATAATCAGTAATATAAATATTCATAATTTTGTCACTCCCCTGTCAATATGCACAATTATTAACTTTCTCCCACTTTGTCATCGACAAAAAGGGAGAAAAACAATGCAAGAAGAATATTATGGCAAGAAGGAAAAATATATATAATGCTTAATTGAAATAGCACAAAATATTTCATACGACTTGACAAACATAGTGAAAACAAACATACTTAAAACAAACATAATTAAAACAAACATAATTAAAATTGGCTACAAAAAGAAGGATCATTATTATCAGAACTCAAACTCGAAGAAGACCATTGAGATGGGGATGGATTGTAAGCCTCGGTGGATGTAGAACTGGAAAAAGAAATTATATCCCATATTTTATTTAGAAAGCCCCTAATCGAGTTGAATTTTCTCTCCGTTTTTTTTAAGAGATTTAATTTTTCGATGAATTTTTGATTGATTCCTGGAGAGAGTGATAATAGCTTGTCTGGAGGAAGTGTCCGGGCCAATTACTTGAATTGAATCATCGTCCTCTTCTTCTTCTTCATGGTGAGTATGAGAAGAGGAAGCAATGCTAGTGTCATATGGTTGTGAAGTACCTTGTTGAACATTTTGAGACCATTATTGAAAGGAGATGATTTTTTGTAGAGGAGGCCGGTTTAGAAAACCCATCAATCCTAAAGTTTTTGCGCCTAACTTACTAATACTCGAAGAATCAGAGTCGGCCATTGGAACGCCGATGTTGAGAAGAACGCGCATAATATAAGCACCATAATGGGGCCTTATATTTTCTTTGGATTGTGACGACTTGAAATTCATCCAAAATAATTTTTCCCCAATTCACTTATTGGTTGGAGTAGATTGAGTAAAGAGCTTGGAAATTTCTTTTATAAACCTTTTCATAACTCCCCGTTCTTAGTTGTAAAGAACGAATAAATGCACGATGAATGAGGCGAGCTTGTAGCCTTAAGAAGGTAGATTCCAAATTAATCAAATTTGTAAGTTGATCAGATAAGAAATGATGTGAAGCCTCATCTCGATGATCCATGTGTTAACCCGGGGTTTGGACATCTGATAAATGGGTAATTAACTGTTTTAATCAATTGAACAGATAAAATTATGATAATAATAGATATCAGGAAGTGTAAATGAATTTGGAAATATAATAAGAATTGAATTATTCATATCTGGGAAAAATAATTATTTAATAATCTCCTTTATAAATTATTTAGACTTGACAAAATTGTTATTTTCAAATAATAATAATTGTGTTTTATATATATGGATTTTAAATAGAATTATTATATATAAATGGAATTTGAATTTGTTAAAATAGTATGTATCCATCAATTGGATTTTTAATTTTAATTGAAATTTAATTTGAATTTGGATATTTAAATTGAAGTTCAAAGGATAGATATGTGTATCTTAAATTATACTTTGGTTTTAAATTGTCTTTTATTTGATTTTATTGAGAACATAAATTGTTTGTATTATTTTCTTTTTTAAAGAAATTTATTTATATAAATTAGAATATGTATATATATATTACAAAATTAATTACAAAAGCATTTATTAAATTAGAAATGTATTAACTAATTAGGATATTTATTTAAAAGCTTTTAAAAATCAATTTAAAAATAAATGAAAATACACAAATACATGTGTTAGCATATAAATTTACTTGATAACAAGTGTTAAGAAATTAAATGTGGTAAGGGACAAGTGTCACTACTTTAGTTTATTTTTCTTAATTTTTATAAAATCATAAATTAGATTATATAAGTGTACATCTTTCATCCTTATTTCTTTTTCTAATCTTAATTCTAAAATCAAAGAAAAACTCAACATGATCTACCCTACAAACCACAAACAAAATCAGTAAACACTCTTCAAGTTCAAAACACAAATACCAGTAATACATTTTCCAGATCAAAAGATCAATCCTGTGACCGTTGTTATTTCAAAGATAAAAACCTGTAATCATTTTACTCTTATCAAATGCAAGCCTGTAACCAAGACACAGTTTCAAACTGATAGTGCAACCTGGAATAAAACAAAAATCAAGTTCAAGATCTCTGCAAATTCAAAATCATTCACACATTTAAAATCTGGGTCTTTGTTTCAAAGGTGGGAAACTGAAGTTTTTTTTTCAGTCTTAAAACCTGATGCATGTTGATTAATTTTTGAAGACGCTTGTGACATAAATGATTGCATGTTTCTGTTAAGGTAAATGCATATAGAAACTGTGTGTATGTCTAGAAATGAGTATGTATATGATCTTTGTTTGAACTATAAGCTTTAATCCACTAGATAAAATCCAAATTTGTTCTTCATAAAACTAAAATTAGGATCGATCAGGTTTGCAAAAAAAAAAAGTCCCAGAAATATTTTTAAGACCTTTTTCCTCTATTTAACAAAAATAGTGAGTAAAAATTTAATTTTAAAATAGTTATAAATCTGGAATTATATTTGATGCATGTGTGAAAATCTTGATGTTAACACGAATGCATGTTGCAATGCATGTGTATATAGATAAATGAAATGCATGCGTATATCCTGGTGATACCTCTCTGTTGTTTCACAATATCAAAGAGCAACATCTTAAATTCATATCACTCTATCTAAATTGATTCAAGCTTTGTTTTCTAAAAGGAAATTGTCTGTAATAATGAAACGTCACTTTAAAATTTATTGCAAGGATTTATATTTGAGGAAATGTTCTGGAAATTGAAATTACAGTTAAAATGAATCAAAGTCAATAAAATCAGTGTTCAAATTTTATTGTTTTGATTATATAACCCGTTTCGATCTTGCAAGATATGAATTTTAATATAAAAATCTAGATTTTTAAGTTCATATATTTTGGGAATTTCTAGATTGATCAAATTTTGTATTTTCGTCAATTGTCGTTGAACGGCGATGAGCAGCACGGCGAGATTTTGACTGGAGTTGGTCGGGATGTTGTCGAACTTAGGAAAATTAGTGTGGAGGTTTATCAAAGATTGTGGTGGTCTGAGGTCGGCAAAGTAGGGTTTTGAGTGTTGATTTTGTGGTGTTGGTTGATGAGGAAATCTCGACGTCTAGAATACATCGGGATTGATCGCGAGGGTGGTGATGGTTCATCGGAGCTTAGGGTAGCTTCGGGAAGGTCGGTGGGTGGTTCCAAGGTCGGAATCATCGATGGTAGAGGATTTTTGGCGAATGGGTTGGTTCCAGTTTGAGTCGAGAGACTCATTTTGATTTCCGATGCGGTAGGTCGAAATTGGGTGGCTGCTTGGGTCGAGAGGGTCAATGATAACTCGTGGGAGGTGGAGGCGATGATCGAAGGAGCTCCGATCATCTGTGCATGTGTATGTGCATATGCGGTGTGTCTGTAGGTTGGAAAGAAGGAGATTGGGGTGGGACTCGAAAATGAAATCGAGGATTTGGGTTTGTTGCTCGAGTCAGTATTCGTGTCGTTTGCGAGCTTTGATAATACTATAATTTTGAATTTAAGGTACAAACAGAGTTATAAAGGAAGAAGGAAAAAAAGAAAAAAAGACTCAGGAAGGAAGAGGATTTGCTCGAGTTTTGTTCGAGCAAGTTTGTGGTGGGCTCGGGTCTAACAGTTGGTAATAGGATTTCAAATCTGAAGTAAGTTGTACAGGTTTTAAAAAAAATTAGTAAATTTGTACTTGGTTTTAAAAGGCAAATAAAATGTTTAGCCAAGTTTTAAAAGTTAAACAATTTTTTATTTAATTAATTATATTATCTTATTTTAGGAATGAGATTTAAATGAAAGGTTAATTACATAAGAGAAGTAATTTAAGAATTGTTAATAGTTAATGAAGGTCATTAACTAGGATTGTTAAATAATTAATTAATGAGTTTAATTTACTAGTAGAATGTTTTGAAATATATTTAAATTTTGTTAATGATAAGAAAGTCATTAATGACAATAATAATAATAAAGATTTAACTTTAGAGATAATTAAGATTTGGATAATTAATGACTAATTACTTAAATAAGGCAATTAAGAGTAATAATTAGTTTAATTTAATAATGTTTAAATTTTATTAATAAATGGTTAAAGGTTAATCAATTAAATTAGCGACTAATTAATTACTTAATGGAAGTAATGAAGGATTAGTTGCTTAGTATAATTAAATAAGGATTGTTCGATTAAGGAAACAAATCAATGATTAGTTAAATAATGATCATGATTAACTAAGGGATGATTGATCAATGAAGTGATTATGAGATAATTAATTTGAGCGATTAATTAAGGATCAGTGTAATTAATATGGATGGGAAAAGAATAATAAATTTGTGTAATTAATTGAGAGTTAATTACTTATTGTAATTAAAGAATAATTAATCAAAAATGATTAATTAAGAAGATAATTAGAGGATGATAAATTATTTGATTTGTAATTAATTAATGTTGAGTAAGTAGTATTTAAGGATGATGGAAGTAATTAATTTAATTTAATTAGAATGGAATGGCTAATCAACCTTGTGTATGGATGATCGAATGATATTGAAAGTCTTGGTTTAATTGTTATCCCTAATATGCGATTCGTGATGCTATTGATATGATATGTTTGATTTAAGCTGTGATGATAAGGTTATCATTTAATGATGTATTACTGTGACACCCTGTATTTAAAGTTGAATTGTATTTCACTTGAATAACTTGGGTTAAAATGACATTGGATTCGAAGAGACTGGAGTCAGGTATTAGTTAATACCCGAAACCACTTTGATTTACAATCTATAATAATTCTATATAAATTTGATACGTGAAATCAATAGGTAGTAATGGAATGAGTTAAGTGAATTAAACCATTTATTCTAAGTTTTGGTACATAGAAATTGTGGTGTGAAATTAGTAATGTCTATAACCACTTATGAAGTTGTAAATTGATATAAGTTACCCGGGTTCATATAATTTGTATGCCTTTGTATTCAATGTTAGATGGGTTTACTCACGCTGGTTTCCAGCCTGACTCGGGTGTTACTTTGATGTAATGCTCGGGACAGACCGAGTAAGGACGTTCTGGAGCTCATGAGGCGAGCTGGGTGACTGGAACGTATGGAGAGTATTCCGCTGTGTATATATTATAGTTTATCTAGGAAATGTTTGTTTAAACTGTCCAGTGTTGTGTATTGGTTGTAACTCTGATGTATAAAAATGTAAGTGTACGGATACAGTTCTTCTTTTGTAAACTGTTATTTATGTGATATTATATTTTGATCCGCTGCGAAATGTGAGGTTTCTGTGACTTGTTCCTGTTTCTTCTTCTATCTCTTTCTTTCTTTTCTCTAACTATCTGGAATTTTCGGGATCGAAATTTCTGGGTCGTTACATTTGGTATCAGAGCTGAAGGTTAAGCGAGAACCTTGGCTTTGGTGGGATTACTCATTAAGGATAGGGTCAATGGTATCCTAGAATGAGTTAGTGTGTGTATATGTATATATCTATATATATGAGAGCGCACTTGTTACTTTCTTATATAAAGATTTTTTATATAAGAATACATTTTGATATATAAAGCAATATTTCTTTCTAATAAATATTAAGCTAATTGGTTGTTAAATTATTGGGATTAAATTAAGTGGTAATAGAAATACAGCCAAACTGAAATTAAATCTTGAAGCTGGGGAAGAATTTCTAAATAAGATGAATTAGAATTGGTTTCAGACCGGAGAAATAGAAGGGTTATTGTGTTTAATAATGGGATGACTGTTTTCCAGTAAACAATAAAATGTTTTAAGGAAGTAACCATTTAAAGAGAATAACTTGTAAATTAGAAAGGAAGTAAATTAAAGTTGGTTTCCAATTGTGAAGTTCTGAATTCTAAATCTAAACATTTGAAATTGTTTTCAAAGTGTTAAAGGAAATAATATTATTCAAACTATTTTGAATGTAATCTTATTTTAGAATAAGAAGTTGTTTGTAAACTTTAAAAGAACTTGTTTTGAATTAAAACCAAGGGTGGTTTAAATTTTAAAATTCGGCTTGGTGGGCCAAGAAGAAAATATGTATATATGTGAAGAATATACATAATATCAAAGTTGGTTTGAAATAAACTCTAAATGTTGAGTTTTAAACTTGGAATGAGATGTGATACCCAAAGTGATAAGTTTTTGAGCTTAATAAGAGGAAAGATTATTAATGTGAAGCTTAAATTTGAAATGGGAAGTCAAATTTGAGTAGGGTTAACGGGATTTAAATTGAATTTAACTTAGAGGAAGTTAAATAAGTTTGAATGGACAACCTGATTTGGAAATTTCAATATGAAATTGGGATTTTACTTGGGAAGTTAAATGGTTAATTTGAATTGGGAATTTGTGAGATCTCAAAATGGGTTTTGCGATCTGGAAATTGTAAATGGATGAGTGTTTTAAAATAATTTGAATGATACCATCCTGTTGTTATTAATAATCTTTAAGCTGAAATTTGATTTGTTCAAATTAATGAAGAAATGGGGTGTGGTAATATATCCATTATTAAGATAAAATGGAATTATTTTGGACTTAAATTTGAATGTTTAAGATAAAAATTCAAAGGTTTGGTTTCAAAATTGAAATTTGATGATAAATTGAATTCCAAAGATTTAGTTGTTTATAAAGGAATTGGATTATTATTTGAACTTAGAAATAGGTTAAAAATGGAATTTGGATTCAGAATTAAATGGTTTAAAGATATAAGTTGATTTGATTTAAAGGATTAAATTAACATCTAAAAATTTAACTCGAATTTATATAATTCGGAATGGTTTAAATTTGAAATTGGATTGAATTAGTTCAAATTGAATTTGATTTGAATTAATTGGAATTGCGATTAAAGATGTATTAGTTTAAAAATTCAAATGGAAAATTTGAATTGGATTTATTTGAAATGAAACTGAAGTTGAATGAGTTCAAATTCAAATGGGAATTGGGATTAATTCAAACTGGAACTGATTTGAAATTGAAATGGGTTCAATTTGAAATTAGTCCAAATTGATTTGAATAATTTGGAATTGTAATTAAAGTTGAATAGGTTTAAAATTCAAATGGAATTTGATTTGAATTTGGAAAGAAATTGAGGTTAATTCAACTTGAATTGGGATTAAATCAATTTCAATAGAAATTGGAGTTATTGAGCCAATTTAAATGGAAGTGGGAATTTAAATTGAACAGATTGGAAATGGGGGTTGGGAATTGAACAGTTTGACTCTGGACTATTTTCAAAATAAATTATTTTAATATAAATCTATTTTCCAAACTATTTACTATACAATTTTTCTTTTAAACTTAAAACTATCTTATACTTGTTTTACAATTATTTTTGGAACTATTTAATAATTTTTCAACTATTTTATAAACTAATTACTATTTTCAACTACTAATTACTATTTTATAGCTTTTTTGCAATTATTTAAAATTTATATAATTATTTAACTATTTTCCAATTATTTTACAATTACTAAACTATTTTACAGCTATTTCACAGACTATAAATTGTTTTTCAACTACTTATCTATTTTTAAACTTTTCAAGCTATTTTTAAAATTTAAGATGGATAGAGTTTTAACTGTTTATGATTGAATACCCAATTGAGATAAGAATAGAGGTGATAATCCAAATGGGATTGAAGCGGTTGTGAATAAGTGAATGAAAATTAAAGTGAATGTGAATAGAAAGATAATTGATTTCGCTAATAACCAATAAAGATAAATACGTAGAGTGAACGTATGTTATTCTATTCGCATAGTGATATGATCCAGATTCGAGCACAGGATTTTGAGATAGTATGTCGATCCGAGTTGGGATTTTTCGCTCTATTTTCAACGGCGAACCTAGATATGGATTGTTGATTAGTTTTGGATATTCTCTATCATAGTTATGGCTATACAAGGAGAATGATGGTTTCTGGTCAAGAAACCAGATCTGAGTCCGCACTAGAAAGTCGGGTGGGCGATACTGGAAGGGAAATTGGGTGATTGAGTGAGCGATCAGATTGGTATAGCGTACGGATGATATGTGTACATCGTACGGGTTTGAATGAAATTGACACTGGAAATTTGTGGATTAGAAATGTGAAATGGTTTTTGAAATGAAAGGTATATTTTGTGAAATATATGAAGTAAAGTGGAAATTGGAAATTTCTATGGTAAAAAATTTACTTTATGGAAATAAGTAATTTGGTAAGTGACTTTATAGAGTAATCAAATTTGAATTAGAATAAACAAAGTTATATATCTTTGCTGTATAAGATAAATCTCCCCTTGTTGAATCTTTTGCCGGAAGGAAAAGATTTTGAAAGTATTTGAAGTATAAAAGGAGTTTTATACAAGTTTGAAATGATCCAAAGATTTTTATCAAGGATTATATATATCTATATATATAAAGGATCTTATGAGGATTATGGAAAAAGGTTTTGGGAACCTTTGGATTTGGAAAGGCTTTTGATTTTTGGGTAAAATCAATACTGGAATTTGGAAATCCTAGTTTGAGAATTATCGATTTTGGGATAATCGATTTTGTGTAAAGGAGCTTTATATGGGAATCATCTAGGTGTATGATTTGGAAGATACTATATGTGTATAGTATAAAGTGTTTTGAAAATGGCTCTGGGGAAAAGGCGCTCCCTTGAAATGAACTTCTCAGGAGTACCATAGGTTGGTACTGCCTTGAGCCTCTAAGGGGGAGGTTCTAAAGCTGATCCTGTGAGGAGTACGGACAAAACTAGTTCATGAGGATGATTGGGTAGCGAAAGTCGAGGGCGTTGATGCCTATAGAGGCATTTGGGTTATGCTATGATGAAAGTGTAACTCGATGTCGTTGCGATCTACTGTTGGACCATAGCGGAAATCGTGTGGAGGTGAGTGTCAACGGTCTACGCTTGATTTGCCAGGAAGGCAACGTAAGATCGGTAGACTGCGATCTATGGTCAAGTGGAGTGGAGAAGTTTCATTCTTTTGGCAGCAGAATTCGAGGGCGCTGAGGCCTACAGTTATATTGGTTTTTGCTGTGATAGCAACATAACCCCAGTTGTAGCTGCGATCTGTAGCGGGTTCCATGGCGTAATCGAGGGGCGCGGAGGCCTACAGTTATCTATGGATTTTGTCGGGATGGCAACGTAACCATCGGGTTAACTACGACCATGGATGGGGGTGATGATTTCCAGAGCATTCTTACCAAAAGATATTTCCTCAATTTTCAAAAATGTTTTCTATATTTTCAGTAAAATATTTTCCAAGTATTTTCACTGGATGTTGAAAATGGGTTTATCGAGTACTTACAGATTTTCAGTCTTACGCCTGATCAACGTTTGAACGAATTTCTGCGAGAACAAGGATGGACTGGTTGAGACATCGAGTTATAAAAGTATCTTCATAAAAACTATTTTTGTAATATTATATAGATTTTAAAAGTGTTTGGAAAATAATCAAAGAAATTTATCTGATTTTAAGCATTTTAATAAATTCTGGGTTCGATCCTTTTCGAGGACGAAAGATTCTAAGGGGGAGGAATGTGATAACCCGGGGTTTGGACATCTGATAAATGGGTAATTAACAGTTTTAATCAATTGAACATATAAAAGTATGATAATAATAAATATCAGGATGTGTAAATGAATTTAGAAATATAATAAGAATTGAATTATTCATATTTGGGAAAATAATTATTTAATAATCTCCTTTATAAATTATTTAGACTTGACGAAATTGTTATTTTCAAACAATAATAATAATTGTGTTGTATATATATATGGATTTTAAATAGAATTATTATATATAAATGGAATTTGAATTTGTTAAAATAGTATGTATCCATCAATAGGATTTTTAATTTTAATTTGAAATTTAATTTGAATTTGGATATTTAAATTGAAGTTCAAAGGATATATATATATATATATATATATATCTTAAATTATACTTTGGTTTTAAAATGTCTTTTATTTGATTTTATTGAGAACATAAATTGTTTGTATTATTTTCTTTTTTAAAGAAATTAATTTATATAAATTAGAATATGTATATATAAATTACAAAATTGATTACAAAAGCATTTATTAAATTAGAAATGTATTAACTAATTAGGATATTTATATAAAAGCTTTTAAAAATCAATTTAAAAATAAATGAAAATACACAAATACATGTGTTAACATATAAATTTACTTAATAACAAGTGTTAAGAAATTAAATGTGGTAAGGGACAAGTGTCACTCCTTTAGTTTGTTTTTCTTAATTTTTATAAAATCATAAATTAGATTATATAAGTGTACATCTGTCATGCTTATTTCTTTTTCTAATCTTAATTCTAAACTCAAAGAAAAACTCAACCTGATCTACCCTACAAACCACAAAGAAAATCAGTAAACACTCTTCAAGTTCAAAACACAAATACCTGTAATACATTTTCCAAATCAAAAGATCAATCCTGTAACCATTTTTATTTCAAAGATAAAAACCTGTAATCAATTTACTTTTATCAAATGCAAGCCTGTAACCAAGACACAGTTTCAAACTGATAGTGCAACCTGGAATCAAACAAAAATCAAGTTCAAGCTCTCCGCAAATTCAAAATTGGTCACACATTCAAAATCTGGATCTCTGTTTAAAAGGTGAGCAAACTGAAGTTTTTTTTCCGTCTTAAAACCTGATGCATGTTGATTAATTTTTGAAGAAACTTCTGACATAAATGATTGCATGTTTGTGTTAAGGTAAATGCATATAGAAACTGTGTGTATATCTGGAAATGGGTATGCATATGATCTTTGTTTGAACTATAGGCTTTAACCCACTAGATAAAATCCAAATTTGTTCTTCATAAAACTAAAATTAGGATTGATCAGGTTTGCAAAAAAACAAAATCAAGTCCCAGAAATTTTTTTAAGACCCTTTTCCGCTGTTTAAAAAAATAGTGACTAAACATTTAATTTTAAAATAGTTATAAATCTAGAATTATATTTGATGCATGTGTGAAAATCTTGATGTTAACATGAATGCTTGGGTTGCAATGCATGTGTATATAGATAAATGAAATGCATATGTATATCCTGGTGATACCTCTCTGTTGTTTCACAATATCAAAGAGCAACATCTTAAATTCATATCATTCTATCTAAATTGATTCAAGCTTTGTTTTCTAAAAGGAAATTATCTGTAATAATGAAACATCATTTTAAAATTTGTTGCAAGGATTTATATTTGAGGAAATGTTCTGGAAATAGAAATTACAGTTAAAATGAATCAAAGTCAACAAAATCAATGTTCAAAATTTATTATTTTGATTATATAACCCGTTTTGATCTGGCAAGATACGAATTTTAATATAAAACTCTGGATTTTTAAGTTCGTATATTTTGGGAATTTCTGGATTGATCAAATTTTGTATTTTCGTCAATTGCCGTTGAACGGCGATGAGTGGCACGGCGAGATTTGGACTGGAGATGGTCGGGATGTCATCGAACTCAGGAAAATTAGTGTGGAGGTTTATCAGAGATCGTGGTGATCTAAGGTCGGCAAAGTAGGGTTTTGAGTGTTGATTTTGTGATGTTGGTTGCTAAGGACATCTCGACGTCTAGAAGGCATCGGGATTGATCGCGAGGGTGGTGACGGGTTCATCGGAGCTTAGGGTAGCTTCGGGAAGGTCGGTGGGTGGTTCCAAGGTCAGAATCGTCGACGGAAGAGGATTTTGGCGAATGGTTTGGTTCCAGTTTGAGTCGAGAGACTCGTTATGATTTCCGATGCGGTAGGTCGGAATTGGGTGGCTACTTGGGTCAAGAGGGTCAATGTTGACTCGTGGGAGGTGGAGGCGATGATCGAAGGAGCTCCGATCATCTGTGCATGTGTATATGCATATGCGGTGTGTCTGTAGGTTGGAAAGAAGGAGATTGGGGTGGGACTCGAAAAAGAATTCGAGGATTTTGGTTCGTTGCTCGAGTCAGTATTCGTGTCGTTTGCGAGCTTTGATAATACTGTAATTTTGAACTTAAGGTACAAACAGAGTTATAAAGGAAGAAGAAAAAAAGACTCGGGAAGGAAGAGGATTTGCTCGAGTTTTGTTCGAGCAAGTTTTTGGTGGGCTCGGGTCTGACAGTTGGTAATAGGATTTCAAATCTGAAGTAAGTTGTACAGGTTTTAAAAAAAATTAAGTAAATTTGTACTTGGTTTTAAAAGGCAAAGAAAATGTTTAGCCAAGTTTTAAAAGTTAAACAATTTTTTTAAATTATATTATCTTATTTTCGAAATGAGATTTAAATGAAAGGTTAATTACATAAGAGAAGTAATTTAAGAATTGTTAATAGTTAATGAAGGTCATTAACTAGGATTGTTAAATAATTAATTGATGAGTTTAATTTAAAAGTGGAATGTTTTGAAATATATTTAAATTTTGTTAATGATAAGTAAGTCATTAATGACAATAATAATAATAAAGTATTATCTTTAGAGATAACTAAGATTTGGATAATTGATGACTAATTACTTAAATAAGGCAATTAAGAGTAATTACTTAGTTTAATTTAATAATGTTTAAATTTTATTAATAAATGGTTAAAGGTTAATCAATTAAATTAGCGACTAATTAATTACTTAATGGAAGTAATGAAGGATTAGTTGCTTAGTATAATTAATTAAGGATTGTTTGATTAAGGAAACAAATCGATGATTAGTTAAATAATGATCATGATTAACTAAAGGATGATTGATCAATGAAGTGATTATGAGATAATTAATTTGAGTGATTAATTAAGGATCAATGTAATTAATATGGATGGGAAAAGAATAATAAATTTGTGTAATTAATTGAGAGTTAATTACTTATTGTAATTAAAGAATAATTAATCAAAAATGATTAATTAAGAAGATAATTAGAGGATGATAAATTATTTGATTTGTAATTAATTAATGTTGAGTAAGTAGTATTTAAGGATGATGGAAGTAATTAATTTAATTTAATTAGAATGGAATGTCTAACTTACCTTGTGTTTGGATGATCGAATGATATTGAAAGTCTTGGTTTAATTGTTATCCCTAAAATGTGATTCGTGATGCTATTGATATGATATGTTTGATTTAAGCTGTGATGATGAGGTTATTATTTAATGATGTATTACTGTGACACCCTGTATTTAAAGTTGAATTGTATTTCACTTGAATAACTTGGGTTAAAATGACATTGGATTCGAAGAGACCGGAGTCGGGTATTAGTTAATACCCGAAATCACTTTGATTTATAATCTATAATAATTCTATACGGATTTGATATGCGAAATCAATAGGCAGTAATGGAATGAGTTAAGTGAATTAAACCATTTACTCTAAGTTTTGGTACTTAGAAACTGAGGTGTGAAATAAGTAATGTCTATAACCACTTGTGAAGTTGTAAATTGATATAAGTTACCCCGAGTTCATATAATTTGTATGCCTTTGTATTCCATGTTAGATGGGTTTGCTCACGCTGGTTTCCATCCTGACCTGGGTGTTACTTTGATGTAATGCTCGGGTCAGACCGAGTATTACAGATTTCAAGTAAGGACGTTCAGGAGCTAAGGAGGCGAGCTGGATGGCTGGAACGTATGGAGAGTATTCCGCTGTGTATATGTTATAGTTTATATAGGACATGTTTGTTTAAACTGTCCAGTGTTGTGTATTGGTTGTAACTCTGATGTATAATAATGTAAGCGTACGGATATAGTTCTTCTTTTGTAAACTGTTATTTATGTGATATTATATTTTGATCCGCTGCGAAATGTGAGGTTTTTGTGACTTGTTCCTGTTTCTTCTTCTATCTCTTTCTTTCTTTTCTCTAACTATCTGGAATTTTCGGGATCGAAATTTCCCGGTCGTTACAATCCCCATCAACTTTAATATCATCAATATCAATTCCTTGATAGGGAAATTTTAGAATATTACCTAGTCTTTGTATATGCAAGAAATTTTTTACACCATAAACTATTGACCAAACACAATCTTGTTGATTTTGGGGATTATGGTTAACCAAATTCAAATTTGTAAGAAAGAGTTTGATCAAATGATGATTATTTTGACATTGTTAGTAGCATAACCAATTAGACTAAAATGGAATTGCTCCGCCAACTCTCTAATTCGATAGGCCGCAAAATCTGGAAATTTCATGAAAGCTCCTTCGAAGACGTTGGAGTTCTTTATAGAATTATACCAGGAAATTGCAACATCATTCCATAGCCATTGTCAAATTTGATCTTCTGATGGTCCGGAGGTTGATTCTCTAGTGCGTTTGGATCTTAGTGCCATTAGAGAGTAAAAAAGGAAGATAAAAGTTTGAGAAACTTCAAAATGGTGGCTAGGGTTCTGAAATGAATGAGAAGGAAATGAAAAAGTCAATATATAGAAGGTAAAAAGCAAAGGCAAAAGTGGGAAAAGAAAATAAAGGCATGTTAAAAAAATGACTCAGACGTAATTCAGCCATCTGAATATATTTATTCAGACGTCTGAATTGCTTTGAGTTTCAACCCGTAAAGAAATAGTTCATTTTCGACCTAATTCAGACGTCTGAATTATTTAGTTCAGCCGTTTGAATCTGGGGATAAATTTTCTTCCCATAATATTCAGCCGTCTGTTTTATAAAAAACAACCGGCTGAATTTTTATAGAAATTCATATCAGCCTATTGTTTATAGCGAACAATATATATATATATATATATAATTTGAATAATAAAATTTTCGAACAATCAGAAAAGAAAAATAAATTTTTAATAATAGTATAAAACAAATTAAAAAGATTTGGAAGAAGAGATTGGAGTGTGACATGCATCTTCTTCTATTTAGGTGTTCTCTTGAAATGGTCGAAGTGGAGACCATTTGTTGCCGCGTTCCCTAGAATTGGGTGATATCGATGCACGATGCGGTGATGGTTCCCAAGGATTGTGATGATTTAGAGAACAAACAGGAGACGATTGATGAACAGTATTTTTGAAGGAAGAACCACAGAATTTTAACGTGACTTGTTCCAAAAAAATTAACCGCTTGGCATTAAATTTTTTTTCATAATACAGTTCGCGCTGTAATTCTAGTGTTTCATGTTGGTAGTGATGAATATCATCTATTTTCTCTTTTGTAGCTGGTGCACAAAAGAAGAGAGACCATCTCGTTCTTTAGATAGGTGGAGTATATCCAGTATGAGTGGAAGGAGGAACAATCACAATTGGTTCGTAAATCGGTGTTGGAGTTGGTAAGTTTACCGATCTCGAAGAAGGAGAAGTATAAGAGAGATCAGATGAAACTGAATTGTGTTGAGACGACATTTCGAGAAAAGTATATGAAACTTAAATTTTTATTTGAAAGTTGATGCAAATAGAGAAGAGAGTAGTAGATATATTATAAGTAGAGTCACATATATATAAATAAAAGGAATCTGTGGTTAATATTATAATAGCCATAGAAAAAATTAGATGAACATAAGTAAATAAAAAATACAAAAAACTAAAATTTTATAAAAAGACAAGGTAGAGTAGTGGTAGAACAATAGACTACCGAGTAAGAGATCCTTAATTCAAGTGCTGAAAGACCCTCCCTTTTTTATCATTTTAAAAAAACTTATAAATCTTTTATTCATACAATTCCTAATTCTCTTCTTAATTTTATAAATATATTTTCATTTAAAGGTTTTGTAAATATATCAACCAATTGATTTTCAGAGGATACAAATTCCAGTCTGATTAAATCCTTTTCAACATTATCATGAAGAAAATGATGACGTATGTCAATGTGTTTAGTTTATGAGTGATTTACAGGATTTTTGGATAAGTTTATAGCACTAGTATTATCCTAGAAAATTGTTGATTTGTATAAGTTAACACCAAAATCTTGAAGTGTTTGTTGCATATAACTGACTTGAGCACAAGCTAAAGCGGCAGAAATATATTCTGCTTCACGAGTTGAAAGTGAAACACAATTTTTTTTTCTTGCTAAACCAAGGGACTAAAGATTGTCCAATGAAGTGAAAAGTCCAACTTGTACTTTTTCTATCCATCCGACATCCTCTACAATTAGCATCACTATATGAAACTAACTTAAAAGGACACTCTTTTGGATAGAAAAATCCAAAATCTTTGGTTTTGCTTAGATAACGCAATATGCGTTTCATTGCTCGCATATGTGATTCTTTAGGATTTGCTTGGAAACGAGCACACAAAAAAACACTCATCATTATGTCAGGTCTACTAGCTGTTAGATAAATAATGACCAATTATACTTAAATATAATTTTTGGTCAACACTTTTTCCATCTTCAACTCTATCGAGATGAATTGTTGTGCTCATTGGAGTTGGCTTAGCATATGTGTTTTCATATTATATTGTTTAATTAGATTGTCAGAATATTTTCTTAATTAATAAAAATTCCATTTTCTATTTGTTTAATCTGTAATTCAAGAAAATAAGATAATTCTTCCATATGTGACATTTCAAATTCTTTGGTCATTATCTTTGAAAATTTCTGACATAACTTTTCATTTGTAGATCCAAAAATAATATCATCAACATAAATTTGAATAATTAAAATATCCATTTTAGCTCTTTTAATATAAAAAATTGATCAACCTTTCCAATTTCAAAACCAGAATCTATTAGATAGCTCTTAAGACGATCATACCAAGCACGAGGTGCTTGTTTTAGTCCGTATAAAGCCTTTTTAAGTCTATATACATGGTCTGGAAATTTTTCATAAGTGAACAAACGAGGTTGTTCAACGAAAACATTTTCTTTTATATAACCATTTAAGAAAGCACTTTTAATATCCATTTGATAAAGATTGAAATTATGAAAACATGCAAAGGCCAGTAAGATACGTATTGCTTCAAGTCATGCAACTAGAGAAAATGTTTCTTCGTAGCCAATTCCTTCTTCTTGATTATATCCTTGTGTGACTAATCTAGCTTTATTCCTAGTTATATTACCTTTTTCATCTCCTTTATTTTTAAATACCCATTTAGTACCAATGATTATTTGATCGCTTGGTCTAGGAATGAGTTCCCAAACTTCATTTCGTTCAAATTGGTTTAGCTCTTCTTCCATAGTTATAATCCAATAGTCAATAGTAGATGCTTCTTTTGCATTTTTGGGTTCGATTTTGGAAAGAAAAGCTACATGGCACATTTAGTTAAGTTGATTTCTAGTTCTAACATGTGAATCAATTTCTCCAATGACATTTTCTACAGGGTGGTCACGTAAAATCCTAGGTGGAGATCTTAATTCATTTTCATTATGATCAATGTTTTCATTTTGTTCAATATTGTTAGAAAAGTCTTTGCCTTCTTCAAAATTATTTTGAGTAACCATATTTGTGATAGTCTTAGGAGTATCTTCAAAAAAATTATTAAATTTGAAATTTTCGTCGAATGAAACACGAAGTGTTTCTTCGATTGTTTTTGTTCTTTCATTGAATATTCGATAAGCTTTGCTTCGATCTGAGAATCCTATGAAGATTCCTTCAACGGATTTTGGATCAAATTTTCCAAATTGATCTTTTGTATTTAAATTAAATCAGTTTGAACCAAAAGTTTTAAAATAAGAAATGTTTGATTTTTTATGATAAAACAGTTCATATGGCGTGTGTTTTGTTATCGGTCGAATGGAGACATGATTTAGAACATAGCAAGCAGTTGCTACCGCTTCTGTCTAGAAATGTTTAAGTAATGTGTTTCCATTTAACAATGTCCTTGAACATTCTTGTAATGTTCTATTTTTCCTTTCTACAACACCATTTTGTTGTGGTGTTCTAAGAAAAGAAAAATTATGATAAATTCTCTTTTTATTACAAAAAAGTTAAAATGCTTCATTTTCAAATTCACCTCCATGATCACTTCTAATATTTTTATTTTTAAAATTTTTGGGCTTTTGAATTTATTTTGCAAAATTCTTGAAATTTTCAAACGTGTTACTTTTATTTTTTAAGAAAATAGTCCAAGTGAATCTTGAAAAATCATCTATTATAACAACTACATATTTACTATGATTTATAGATTGAATTTGAGTAGGACCAAAAAGATCTAAATGTAATAATTCTAGTAGTTGTATAGTAGAAATATTTTTCTTCGATTTAAAAGATGATTTTGATGGTTTTCTAATTGACAAGCATCACAAATATTGTTTCCTTTAAAGTTCATTTTTGTAACGCCCCACTCCAAGACCCACTCTAGTAAAGAGTATTACGGAGTAATACCGTCTACTAGAACGGAGAATAGAGTATAATGGAAGCGACCATGTGTAATCAAGCTATAACTAACTACTGAATATGTCGAATAGGTGGTTTTCTTTTCTCAAGTGGTTCGACATATCCAATAGATATTTATAACGAAATTACAATGGCTAAGGAAAATAGGTTCAGAACAAACATAATACTAAATGATAACATCATCATCACAGAACGGTCACATAATAGTCACAGAACATAGGTACAATATATCGTCAATACAGATCCAAATATCAAAAGGTGGGTGCAAAGCCACTGCTCACACATGTGAGTCAAAAATATGTACATAAAAGACTGAAAATCAGAGTATCAAAATAGTGGACAAATATAAGAGCTATCTATCAGCATAGCAGATAATGTCCAAGCGGAAGCACAGATTGCTAAGTCCAGAGACCTAACCTGAAACAACTCGGTCTGACCCGAGCGAAAACACTCGGGTCAGGCTAGCTAAACAATCAGTAATAACTGAGAAATATAATAATGCAGTACATAAATCAAACAGTACTTCTCCAAAGAGAAGAGTAATATGGACTACATGAACATAATGACGATCCCTAATCATCAATAAACAGTAAAGATCTCCAAAGAGAATATCAACACCAAAGTGTTAAATAAATAAAATCGCCTCATATCATCGGCGTAGCCAAAGCTATATAAAGTTGCCCATAGGCAATAATCCCAAGAGTGACCAGAGTCTGTAATCAATGCCCAAGCAAAGATCGATACTCCAAAGAGCAATAGGGATATACTGAAAAGTCAATGAAATCGAATACTGAAAAGCAGTGTCCAGAGACACTGTAAATCCATAAGGTAATCGCATTAACATCGTATGGTTCCATAGAACCAACACCGAATGGCGGTACTCGAATGGATATAAAAATCAACAGATAATACAAGTATTGCACGTGCACCGACCAGAGTCGTTATTGCCAAGTACTGTAGAGTTGTGATCGATCACTCGCACAGATGCGGAACGCGCGAGACGGCGAGATCCTTCCCAGAAGGATAAAGGCCCAAAGGCACATGCCGAAAAACTGCTCCATAGAGCAGGTGTCCAGAGATGGTTGCCCAGAGGCTTGGTGACCCAAAGGTCCAGTACTGGCCGCCTCGAGGCTAATGTGTCACAAACTTCTTGGAGAGGAACCCGTAAAGTGTTAACAATGAGTCCCATACCCCACGTTCGCACTAAACAGTTTACTAACCAATAGCAAGCTCACACTCCAAACAATAAAAAGTCCACCTCGTATCATCGGTAAACTAGACCCAAAGGTCAAAACGATCAATCGAATAGTTCGGGGATTAACCGGAAAGAAAATACACACGGTTCCATAGGCCGGAGATTTCCTAACCGTTTAAGCACCTTTCCTCTTCGCTCGACGTGCTAAAAGTGAGTGTGAGATTTTTATTTTAGAAAATAATGGTGCGAAACGGATTTATAATTGATTTTGAAATCACTTTAAAACGGCTTTTGAGAACTCTCATATTATGGAGTAATTAATTTAATAATTAAAAATAATATTATAAAATAATCTCGAAAGCCATTTATGAGCGAAAAATCCTTTTTAAAATAGTTCATAAAAACCCGTGTAAGAAATCCAGAGACAAATCTCAAAGAAATCGATAAGTCAGAAAATCACTGAAAACCAATATTCGCGTTGGAAAATATTCTGAATGGTTGTGAACCAAAGTTCGACAAATTTTTTTTTGAAGCCGGCTGCACCGCATGATGCAGCCCGTTTCTGCGAACCAGGCTGCACCATGCGGTGCAGCTGGTTCAGTCCAGCCCCAGCCCAAATGGGCTGGGAAGAATTTGCAAGCCCCAGCCCTTTTGGGCTGGGGACATATAACAAGCCCCCCCTCCCCCCGCTCGGGCTGGGGTGGCAGCCCAGGCCCCAGCCCGCTCGGGCTGGGGTGGCGGGCCCAGGCCCCAGCCCGCTCGGGCTGGGGTGGCGGGCCCAGGCCCCAGCCCGCTCAGGCTGGGGTGGCCGGGCCCAAGCCCCAGCCCGCATGGGCTGGGGGGTAGTGCACGCCAGCCTATGCGGGCTGGCCTACTTCTGGCTAGCCCAACTGGGCTAGCCTGCTGAGCGTGGGTGCAGCCCAGGCCTGCCCTGGTGCACCCAAAGCCCTGTTTCAGCCTGTTTTCAGGCTGAAACATTCCAGCCTGCTGAAATTGTGCATTTTAGTGATTTTGGGGTGTGTTTTTCAAGTTTTTGGCAACAAATTTCACTAATAACAATCACTAACTAGCATATAATGATTACTACACTATATTAAGGAGACAAAGGGCCAAAACTTAGCATTACCTTATGAAGCAATATCAGAAACACCTTATGTGCACACCCAAAATGAAAGCAAAGATGATCAAAGAGCTATGATTCACATGTTACATAATAAAACATGTGTTACTAAATGATCACTGAAGTCAAAAGAGGATTAAACACATATTAGAAGAGGTTTTTAGCAATATACCTCTCTAGAAAGCAACAAAGACCACTATAGCATCAACCCAAGTTAGCAAAAGATGATTAGGAGGCTATAAGATCATAAAAACACATAAAACATGTGTTAACAAACTAATTTCAGAAATTAGAAAGATATAAAAATGGATTTGAGGTGGGTATTTGAATTACCTTGTCATAGAATGTCTTGCACAAGCTAAAACTAGAAGGAGATGAAGATAAAGGCCATTTTTGTTAAGAAGCTTTAGGAAATGATTAGGGTTTTGATTAGGGATGAATGAATGAGGTTAGGAGAGTTTGAGATAATTTATAAAGGAGGTTTTAGGGTGGTTTATTGTGTTAAGTTTTGTAACTCAATAAGAAGAAGGTTATTTACATGTTTCCAAAAATTAGTCTAAGTGTTCATGTATGTTTATAAACTCATTTTTCTTACCCAAACCCATTTTAAAATCTCTCCTAAAATATTTAACTTTCCAAAAGTAACATTTTATCCTCATTTTAAAATCCCATATTTCCCAATTTAATTAAAATAGCCTTTTTCAAATCAATTTTGTTATTCCAAATCCTTTTACGCTTCATTAAAATAAATAAAAATCCTAACTTTTATTTATTAATTGGTAATGCAAATCCCGGGTTGTTACAGACTCCCCCCTTAAGAAAATTGCGTCCCCGCAATTCCTTAAGGTAGATGTCGTCTATAACGTCAAATCCACAAAAGAAGTGATAGAGATAAAATAGAGAATTCTTACCCGCAGAAGAAGATGGGAGAAAGCCAGGATAAGAGTGCTCGATAGATTCTCTGGTCTTCCAAGTGCTGTCCTTAGGATTCGGTGACCATTGAATCTTCACGAGCGGAACCTCTTTGTTGCGAACGCGTCTAACCTTCGAATCAAGCACACGGAGAGGTTGCTGCTCCAAAGATAAGTCAGGTAAGATCTCTAAATCAGGCACGACATGCGGCTCAATGATAGAATCAGGATCGCGAACACACTTGCGAAGCTGAGAAACATGGAACACGTCATGCATTCCGGAAAAATGAGCAGGTAGAGCCACACGATAAGCAACGGGGCTAATGCGTTCCATAATAGGAAATGGTCCAACATAGCGAGGAGCCAGCTTCCCTGTAGAGCTGAAACGCACAACCCCCTTCACAGAGAAATCCGAATGAAGACAAAATCACCAATGGAGAACCCAAGAGGCTTCCTACGGTTGTCCGCGTAGGATTTCTGGCAGTCCTGTGTCTCTTTCATTCTCTGATGGATAAGAACAATCTTTTCAGAAGATTCCCGAACTGAATCTGGACTAAGAATAAGCTTCTCGCCAGATTCTAACCAACAAGCAGGAGAGCGACATGGCCTTCCGTATAGAGCCTCGAAAGGTGCCATGCTGATACTAGACTGAAAGCTGTTGTTGTAGGAGAACTCTACAAGCGGTAAGTGATCCTCCCAACTTCCTCCGAAATCCAGAATACAACAGAGCAAAAGATCCTCCAAAATACGATTCACCCTCTCGGTCTGACCGTCGGTTTGAGGGTGATAAGCAGTCGAGAGATTTAGCTTTGAGCCCAAAACTGACTGTAGGCACTTCCAGAAGTGACTAGTGAAAATAGTGCCTCGATCACAGACGATAGAGCTAGGAATGCCATGAAGTCGAACAACTTCCTTCACACATAGCTTGGCAAGCTGAGGAGCAGTCTGAGTGGACTTAATAGGAATGAAATGAGCCGCTTTGGTCAAGCGATCGACGATGACCCAAATAGAAGTATGGCCTGACCTCGATCGAGGAAGACCGTCAATAAAATCCATGGATATCTGATCCCATTTCCACAATGGAATCTCTAGCGGCTGAAGAAGACCAGATGGACGCTGATGCTCGGCCTTGATCTGTTGACAAGTCATGCAACCACTCACATAACTTGCCACATCTCTCTTCAAACCCTCCCAATAATATAGCCGACACATATCGGCATACATCTTACTCGCACCGGGATGTATAGTGTACTTAGTGCGATGGCACTCGTCCAGAATGTCACGCCTAAGTGATAAATCAGATGGTACAACAATACGGTTCTTCCTACGAAAACATCGATGAAAATCAAGAGAATAATCCAGCAATGTCTCATCACTGGATCCCGACTCGAGAAGGTGAATGAGATGCAATAAGTCTGGATCATGCCGTTGAGCATGGGCAATGCAATACAATAAGATAGGACGAGCTTCTAAGCTGAGTATTAAGATTGGAGAATCAGAAGATGGAGCTCGATCTCTAATATCACACAAAGATAGGGTCTCGAGAATATCCGACTCGGCAATCATCATAGAAACTACCGCCGAGTGCTTGCGACTAAGCGCATCTGCAACACGATTACCCTTTCCAGGGGTATACTGAATATCCAAATCATATGAGGCGAGAAACTCAAGCCATCGCTGCTGCCTCATGTTGAGATCTCTCTGGCTAAAAAGATACTTCAGAGACTTATGATCGGTGTAAAGAGTGAAGCGTTCGCCTAATAGAAAGTGACGCCACGTCTTCAAGGCAAAGACGGTAGCTTCTAACTCAAGATCATGAGTAGGATAGCGAACCTCATTCGGACGCAGTTGCCTGGAAGCATAAGAAACTACCCGATCCTTCTGCATAAGCACAGCACCGAGCCCGCTACCACAAGCATCGGTGTAACAACCAGATCCTGGTTACTCTCAGGAACCACAAGAATAGGAGCATGAGTGAGAAGTTCCTTCAATCGCTGAAAAGAAGCTTCACACTTATCAGACCAAATAAAGTGAACACCCTTAGAGTCAGCGTCGTAAGGGGAAGTGCAACTCGAGAGAAATCCTTGATAAACCGACGGTAATAACCCGCCAGACCAAGGAAGCTGCGAATATCATCAACGTTCTCGGGCTGCTTCCAATTCTGAATAGCTTCGATCTTGGCAGGATCGACAGAAACACCCTCAAATGATACAATATGGCAAAAGAACTTGACCTTGCTCTCCCAAAAATGGCACCTGGAGAGCTTGGCCTTAAGCTGATGATGACGAAGAGTATCCAAGACGATCCGCAAATGATGAGCATGCTCTACCTCGGATCTAGAGTAAATAAGAATATCGTCGATGAAAACCAGAACGAATCTATCGATGTATTCTTGGAATACTCGATTCATAAGATCGACGAAGAAAGCCGGTGTGTTTGTCAAGCCGAATGGCATGTCCATCCACTCTAAAGAACCATAACGAGTGCGGAAAGCGGTAAGAGGAATGCTATCTTCCGCAACTCGGAGCTGATGAAATCCCGTGGCAAGGTCGAGCTGTGAAAAGACCTTCGCACCGCTCAACTAATCAAACATATCGTCTATCCGTGGCAATGGATAATGATTTCTGATGGTCAACTCATTAAGCTTGCGATAGTCAATGCAAAGCCTAAGAGAGCCATCGGGCTTCTTAACGAAGACCACAGCAGCACCCCATGGCGAAGAACTGGATCGAATGAGCTGCTTCGCCTCAAGCTCTACTAACTGCTTCCTGAGTTCCTCATTCTCTTTAGTAGACATCCTAGTGGGAGGACTCCCAATTGGGTGGGAGCCTGGAATGAGATCGATGCGGAACTCAATGGCCCGCTTTGGCGGCAGGCCGGATACTGGCTCCAATATATCGGGGAAATCCCGAACAATAGGAATACAAGATATGTCCACATCCTCATCTCGTGAATCAAGTGCAAATAAAGTATTTCAAATAAATTTTGTTATTCCAAATCCTTTTACGCTTCATTAAAATAAATAAAAATCCTAACTTTTATTTATTAATTGGTAATGCAAATCCTGGGTTGTTACAATTTTTTGTAAACCTTTTACCAAATCATTTTTAGATAATTTATTTATAGTTTTGAAATTAATATGACGAAATCTTTTGTGCCATAACCATGGATAATTTTCTTTGGCTATTAGACACATATTTGTATTATAATTTATGTTCTATTTAAAATGTAAATATTTTATCTCTAAAACCTTCAAAAATAAGATTTTTGTTTTGATCAAAAATACTACACTTATTTTTAGAAAATGAAATATTGAATCCTTTGTCACACAATAGCTAATACTAGGTAAGTTGTGTTTCAAATTTTTAACTAATAAAACATCTGTAATAAGAGGTAAATTAGATATACCGTTATTGCTCACATCGCCTTTACCGAAGACATATCCTTTGGAATTATCTCCAAATGTGACAGAACCTCCATTTGAGTAGTTAATGTTTGTTAGCATCTCTTTGTCTCATGTCATGTGTTTTGAGAAATCACTGTGCAGTATCCATTTTCCACTCTTTTTGGATGGCACCTGCAAAATATAGAATTAACATTGGTATCCACCATTTATTTTGGATTATAAGAGTTAGGTTTTAGGAAAACAAACCCAAGAGGGTTTAGGGTTCCTTTTGAACACAAAATCTTTGTTTGTATAAATAGTTTTTATAAAAGACTTTATATACTTGTTTCTTATTGAAGAATTATTAGTATTAGGAACCCAAATTTTAATTAAAATAGAAAAATTGGAATTATTAGGCGTAAATATTTCAACTTTATTTTTAAATGAAGAATTCTTTTTCTTTGGAATAATTATAGATCTGTTTATATCCTAGTCACCTTTTATTTGAAATAGTTTGAAAATTTTCAATAATTTTTGAAAGATTTTCTCTACCTTTATTAAAATTAGAAACGTTTTTAGTGATGTCTTCTAATTTTGTTTTAAGGCTCAAGTTAACTAATTCTAAAATCTTGATATTTGATTAAAGATTATGATTTTTAATTAATAAAGCATCATTATTTTCTTTCTAAGTTTCTACCTCTTGACTTAGCAGAGAAGTTGAGATGACATATTAGAACAAGATTCTTGAGTAACTTAGAGTTCTTCTTCTAAAATTTTCTTTTCATCTCTTAACGTTTCTACTTTAATTTCAGTTCTATTCAATTTTTCAAGAGTTTCTTTATACTTTCTATTTTTACCTTTTAATTTGTCAAGTAATTCTGACTTTATTTCCAAAAGATCATTGAAAGTTAAATCACTTACCTCGTCTTTTGTAGCCATAAAGCTAATATTCGCTTGTTCTGAATCACTATCCGAATCACTTTCTGATGCTGAGGATGATTCTGTATCATCCCATGTGATTGAGAAAGCTTTCTCCTCGAATCTGTCTTTCTTATGCTCATACTTGTCTTTCTTTTTCTTAGGACTGTCTTACTTGATGTGACCTTTCTTGTGACATTCATAACATTTTAGAGCAGATGTCGATGGTTTGCTTGAGTTGATACTGTTGCCGGAGTTGTTCTTGTTATATCAAAATTTGTTGCTCTTTTTAAATTTCAAAAACTTTTCGAAATTTTTAGCAATGAACGCCATATCTTCTTAATCTGAATCTGATTCATCTTTTTCTACCTGGAATGCTGTATTTTTATTATCTTGAGCTTGTACTCCTTTTGCCTAGAGATTAACTTCATAAGACATTAGATTACCGATCAACACTTCTAGTTTTATGGTTGAAATGTCGTTAGCTTCTTCGATTGATAATACTTTTCGTTCCCACTCATCCGTTAGTGAGTTGAGGATTTTTGAAACAATATCAAAATTTGTGTAAGTTTCTCCTAATGCTATCAAAGAATGATATATATCTTGAAATATAGAGTACATTTCATTTATAGTCTCATCTTGTTTCATTTTAAAATTCTGGAACAGGGTTTTGAGCATAGTAATTTTACTTTGTTTCACTTTGTTAGTACCTTCATGTGTAACTTTAAGAGTATGCCAAATTTCATAAGCAGTTTTACACGTGCTTATTCTATTAAACTCATTTTTGTCTAATGCACAATACAACATATTCATAGCTTTGGTATTTGCAGTAGCGTCTAATTTTTGTGTGTTAGACCATGCTTAATATTCAATAGTAGGAATAATATATTCAGACTGCATAATGTTCTAGGTTTCATAACTACTTATTATATATAGATTCTCATTCTAGTGGCCCAATAGTTATAGCTAAGTCCATTAAATAGTGGTGTCCGTGCAATAGGTTGTCCTTCAAGGAGAGTTAATAACAATGTTGGTGTTATTTTCCATATTATGACAATATCAGATAACTATGTTACGGTTATATGATGACTAATGTTTTGATACCAAATGAAAGTTACTGTGCTATAGGATCGTGTAATATGGATAAACTACTTGTGCGAAATAAGTAAGAAATTAGTAAAAGAAGTAAAGTAAATGACAACAGAGATTTTTATACTAGTTTGAACTCCCATTTTACTTCCAGTCCCAGACTTCTTCTGGATTTAAACTAGCAACCCTCACCTAACCCGGAGTAATAGTTTTACACCGCCTGAGCAACCGAACAGGACTTCTACCGCCTAAGCAACCGAATAGGACTTCTACCGCCTGAGCAACCGAATAGGATTTCTTTACAAATAACAAAAGTATCTGACTATAACGTGCTCTTTGGATAGCACTGATAAGGCATTTAATAAAATCTTCGTATAATCTTCTCCTTTATGATATATAGTGTAATATGCTTGAGAATTATGGAAGATAGAGTGATCAATGATCAGAGAATGTAAGCAATTTGAGTGCAGTTTGAAAACTAGAGCGTAGATATGAATTCAAGAATAATAAAATAGTTTTCGGTGAATTGTTTGTTGAATTCTGTAATCTATTTATAGAGTTAAAAGGTTGCAACCGTAGATGGAAAAAATATATTGAAAAGAACAGGTGCAATCGTTGATTTTGAAAACGTTTCTCTTCGATGAAGAGAAGTGTCTTTTCATAAAAAAACCGTTGGAGAATATTCAGCCGACTGAATCAAAACAATTCATCCACTTGAATTAGATTAAAATGCAAACAGAAAGGATTTAGACTATTTCTGGTTTTATTCAGACGTCTGAATATATTCATTCAGACGGCTGAATATTGTGAAACAATATTTTTGTTTCAGCATTCAGCCGGCTGAATGAATGTATTAAGCCAACTGAATTTAGCCAGCTGTGCATGTTCGTGCATATGTGTGTATACATTTATACATATATCAATTCAGGATAGATTTTAAAAAAATTCTAAATTAAATCAAGATACTAGACACAACATAATTGCTTCAAAACTCTGAGTATGAATCTGCAACAAATTTCCTGCAAAAATGATTAGTATGCACAGAATATTTTATATGGCTTGTCATAATCAAAATGATGTAAAATCGAGATTCCAACTAAAACATCATAGAACCTATTGTATATCTCACAGCACATCGTATAAAATACAATAATAAACATCTTAGGTATAAAACAGGTAAGACGGTACTTGCTGAATGAATCATAGAAATTAAAGTAAATAGATCCATACAGTATACAACATAAGTGATAGAGTTAACATCAAATAATAACTCATAAACAAACCATCTCTAAATGATAAAGGCACTAGCAAGCTCCAAGCAATGGAATAGCAAATAAGTAAGTACAGTAATACGATAGAGTGACCTCATGCTCGTCCGTTGTTCGGCTCCATGTGCTCACCAGACCTGATATCCCTAATCTATTGATTTAAGAGTACCTAGAATAATAAAAAGCAATGATTAAAATCCCGAGCCAGAAAATAGTCTGGTGTGAGTGGTAGAGAATCTCTAAATACTAATATACCACTATGTAGGACAAATGGTATGAAGAATCATTCCTTACTAACCCTGCATCCACAGACTTAGGACATATACAAGATATATGCTACTCTACATCATAGTCATCATGGATGTATTATACATCAAAGTACTAAGGGGTGTCCAGATGTCAACATCAATAATATCGACCTCATATGACATCCCTAAGTTAATAAGCAATTAAGCAACCATAACATCCATCATCCACCCTTATATTCACTTACTATGTGCACTGGATACGTAACTCGAATGACCCATCATGGTCTAAGATTACTCCATGTCCCAATTCCTTAATACTCGAATCCATGCCACTCAGTAGGTTAAGAACTAGATCGTCTATCATAGATTATCTAGGGTAAAGATAGCCCATCATGGAGATCTGATTCCTCCTCATGGAGATCAAGACCTATCGTGGTCCAAAAGGTACCCCATAATGCCCTTGCTGTATGAATACTCTCTGAACCCTCGAGTTTGAAGGATCCCCTCGAACATGTCGTCCACAGCAAAGCCCATCTTGGAACTAATCTTTCGACTGTCGTTATGAATTCATCGCGGTTGGAACATCTCTCAACGATCATTATTAGTAAAGCATCATCATTCAACCATAAACTTCTCCAACAATCCCCTCAATTTGACTCATAGTCATCTACTCTACATCCCAAGGACAACTATCTATCATTGAAGTCATCACTTCCCATTATGTAATCAGCATTTCCGCATCGTGCATCGTCATCGTTGAAATCGATACTGAACCCTATGGTTCGGTATTGATCCAATACATGGCCATATTTGGCCAAGTTTTTGATTAGCTCAGGCTTGGGGTGCACAAGCACCCAATACTTGAAGTAACCCTCATCAAGTCTCGAAGAAAGTGTAGAAAAACTTAAACATCCTTACAAACTTCCATCACCGAACCACGCAAGCCCGAACCACCACCACTGATCCATAGCCACTGATCCTACACTTCAAATCAATTATATCATGCTTCTCCACGTGAAGTCCTCCCTCAACGATCCATCTCTTCTATCGATCAATCTCCCATGGATTGGTACCAACCCTTGGCAACTAATCCATTACTTAGAAAAATTCTTCCAAAGTTGATTCCAAGTAACTGCGTTTCTAACTCGAAGCATCATCGATCCATCACCCCTTTGACTCAAAGCAAGCATTACAATATCATCACTTGAGAATTACTCACTTCCACAAGATCCATGCACTTGCACAAGCAACCCAAAGTAGACACCTCCATAACTCGAAGCAATCCATCTCTTGACTCAAGCATGACTCAAAGCAATCTTCCACCTATTCGATCACCTTCCGACCATCACCGATCCATCCATATCTTGAAAAAACAAACTCAAAACAACTTGAAACTTGGAATATAGCCTTTTGAGGCCTTCCTTGTTGCCTCTTATCGATCGCTTATGTAACGACCCGATTTTTCGACGTCCAAAAAACCGAACCATCAGGGTTAAAGAAGAAGAAGGTAGAAGAAGAAATAGAAACAATATCAGAATCTTACCAACGCGGCGGAATAAAATATAATAGAGAACAACATATCTTTACACAAAAGGAAAATATAACTGTTTTATATATATATCATCATAATACAACATCAGAGTTCAATACAATCAACAACACACTCACGACGGTTAAAATATCCCATCCTTCCAAATATGAATACACAGCGGAATATACATCAAATACGTCGGACACGTCTCGCCATCCAGCTCGTCTCCTGAGCTCCACAGCTTTCCATCCAAAATCTGTATTCTATAATACTCGGTCTGACCCGAGCATCATAGTTAAATAATACCCGAGTCAGTCTGAAAAACCAGCGTGAGAAATCACACTCAAATTGATTATTAAAGTTTCAAAAATCCTTTGAAAATTAAAAGCATCTCGTAAGACCACGCCACAAATAAACATGTCGGATTTTTACCTTACGATAGCTAAAACATTTCTTATCAAAATCCTTTGATATTATAATAGGGTCTATATACAAATACTTATTCAAATAGCCGAAATTGTTACATTCATTAAATTCCAGCATACTAGCCATAAAGTGGGTTCTGCAAACAAAAATCGTAAAGGCGCGTAGGGAGAATGGATTTCCAACTAATGACTAGGCACTGGGGTACCACCTGTCATAGTACGTAGCCTAGATCGTCGTATCGAGGATTACTCCCAATCCCCTGCAACGCAAGACTGGGTCTACCCCTTACTGGATAATCCCGAGTAAGATCGCCCCACAGTTGGGATCAGCAACCGCACCACACAACCGAAATAAAAGGGACATCTAGACAGGGATGACCTTACCCTAATGGGCGCTACCCACTTTGTCTTGCTGCATAACCCTTGATTTTCAGTAATTCCCGGTTGATGAGGCTCAAGGATAAGCGTTACCTTTTTAGAACATTTTACTTAGAATGCTCATCGTCCTCCTGACGATGTTCTGAAAGCATTCATCCACACAAGTCCGTTACGGGTTCGAATGGAACCGAAGGCACTGCTCCTACTACATCCATTTTGGAATCACCCTTAGGATTTGTAGCGATTAGCCCTTGCCCTTCACTTCGCCATCTTCGATTCCAAGCTCTTATCTTCCTAACGAAAGTGTTCAAACCGGATCGAAGTAGTTCTCGGGAAACAAATCCCGATCCCAGTCTCTTCGAAACGATCAGTGCATTTGGCTGATATTGATAGTCGGTTATTTAACTATCAAATAACATTTACAAACAATCATCAAGCCATAATAATTTCTCCTGAATAATTCATTGACCTCAAAAATATCTTCGCAAGATATTTTTCCACTTTTTAACCCTTTGAAAACAGTTTCAAACCAACCTTCTCTCACGGAGATAAATTTCCCAAATATTTTCTATTTCCACTGTAATCACCAAGTACAAATACTTTAGATTTTAAAATAATTTAAAAGACTTTATTAAAAAATAAACTTTAAAACACCTAAATTAATAAAACTACTTTAAACTTATTTCAAAAATATGTACATTAAGAATATATTTAAAATAAAACTGCTTTATAACATATAAAACTAATTTTTGAAACAAAAGTTAAGCCAAACTAAATTTAAAAGAAGAGTTACAAAATCCTATAAATTTTTTTAAATATAACTTTAACCAAACTATCTTTTTAAAATAAAACTATTTTATAAAATATAAATATTAATAATTATCTTTTGAAAACATAATACGAATTAACCTTTAAATACTTACTACTAAAATAAATTTGAAAAATATTTACTCTAAAATTTAAAACATTTAAAAATAATAAATATTCTAAAACATTTCTTTAAAACAAATTTTTCAAGTCTTTAACTTATAAAAAGTCTTCTTTTAAAATATACTTGGCTTTCTATGGAAATACACTTCGCATTTCTATACATTTAAAAGAAATAAACCACTATTTATTTTTAAAACAAATTCTCATTCCTTTATAAATTCCTACCATGAATTTATACTTCCAAATATCCACTGATATCCATTTCATTTTATAAACCTAATTTATAAATTCCATAGTCTCGTCTTCCCTTTTAAAAACACAATTTCAAACACTTAATCAATTTGCAAATTGATTTCCAAAATTTAGTTCCTGAAAATAAATCCCTTTACTTATCCAAATTTATTTCAAAATCCACAAATTTCAGATATTGTAATCTAAAATCTTATTTAATCTAAAACCAATTTCACACTTTTCCAAATCTCTTCTTTATCTTTATAAACAAATTTTAAACCTTGAATTTAAAATAAATTCTTTATTCCCTTAAATAATATCACTTAAGTTTAAAGTTCATTTATTCCCATTTATCCATATATCTTCTTGTCTATACCGAAATTATTTATTTGAATTTAAAATCAATTTTTATCCTTTTCCCAATTTATTCTTTAATTATCCCAATTCTCCAAAATTATTTTCTTAAAAATTCTCTTCTTTTATTTCCTTTCAAAAATCCAATCTTTATATTTTGATAACTCAATACCAAATATATCCAATCCATTCATAGCATTCAATATTCCAACTCCGAATAAAATCAATAACCTATCACAGGTTATCAGATAAAACGTAGATTATAAAATAAATTACACTACTTTGAGGAATCCAGTTGGATCCCTCCAACCTGTTTCCCTACATCCACATATGTTTGCGCAAGATAAAATACCAATTCCACTTCGAGGTGGAATATCGCGGTATATGGGATTGAATAATATCATCCGCTATTATGAGGCGCATAGGGTCTCATCCGCTATATAATGCGGGAAATCAATCACTCCAATATATATACTACTATATATAATATACCACATCCAATCAATTCAATCATTCAACCAATATTTAATTAAAAACCCAGATGAGTGAGATTAACTCACTTTTGCTTTTGTTTGCAATCCAGTTCAATATTGCCTTAGTTTCCTCGATTTTTCGACCTTGTATAACATTAGATGATTTTATTAATATTCGAACCAATCGAATAAACAATTATCGTTTAATAGATTTAATTTTAACTAATGATTTATTTTAAACAAATAATTAAATTTTGAACTAACTTTCCTTTTAAAGATCTTTAGTAACTAATATAATTAATTAAGTTAATTAAACAAACCTTAATAAATTATCTTAAAATAACCTAGTACATTAAAAATATAGATATGTATATTTATATTTTCTTTTTTTGAAACTACTTATATATACTTGTAAAAAATTCATATATAGGTTAAAAATCTATTTTTTTATATAACTTTACAACACCTATAAAATTCTTATATTTAAAAATTTCTCCTATATAAAATCTCTATTTACCTATATATATATATATATATATATATATATATATATATATATATAATTAAGACGGGCATGCAGATATATATGTTACTTTACTGTAAATACCAATTTTTTTTCTAACCTATATTTTCTTTTTAAAACTCACTGTAAATAACTATTCCTGCATGTACATATTTATAAAAACATAAATAGTTCTGATACTATTCTAATATATATTCTTTTCTGATTCCTCTATCTGTATTCAAACCATAGCTAGAATTAACCAAAATATAAATTTGAAATCAACACGCGAAAATATACGTGAGGGATAACTCAGCACATCACTGATGACCGCCAACGAAGCCACTCCATCCTTCTGTCTTCACCGGTCGCAAATCCCACTGCCGAGCCTCGCCTAAAAAACTTCACACAATCGAAACGCGAGCATTCTCATATGACACCTCGGCTAATCGATGCAGCCGACCCATACTGAGCGCCACCCTAATCGAACCACGTTGAGCCATTGAATCGTCAACACCCAATATTTCCTCCACCTGGACTTGCGACCAAGCTCCAAGCAGCTCGAATGAGCTCGCGACATGCCTTCGCCTTCTTCCTTTGCGTCACTACCGCGACCCTAAATCGCCAGCACTTCCAACCCAAATTAAAAACCCCTCCCCGGTGCTGCTTGCGTACGTGACTAAGCCGTGACGTTGCCCGCCATCGAGAGCTTGCACTTGCGAATTCAAAGAACATGAATGAATCTTGGCCCAATTTCTCAATTTGGGGAATGAAGGGGAATGGAGTACTCGCGATTACCCTTCATCCTATTTTTCGATTTGTAGATTCGATTTGAACGAGTTGTTTTTATTTTCTTTTACTTCATCGTTTTTTATTTAGCTTAAAGAAATCTCAAAAGAAAAACGAAGACACGTGGAAAAAATAGCAGAATAAAAGAAACATATAGTTAGACATTTTCACAACGTGTCAAAGCTCGGTACATTGCTTAATTATATTATTTATTTTTCAAATTTAAATTCAAATTTAAATTGTCTCAATACTACAACTAAAATTTTCGAACACCAATCGAGGCGTGCCACCAGGCGTTTATAATGTTAAACCCCTGTTCTGAACGCAATGGAAAAGGTTTCAAACCCCAACTCGATCGTATGGAGAAGATAGCTTTTTGAACCTAGTTATTATAATAAATTTTCAATATAAATTCAGCGCGTTTATCTGCCGTACGATCACACGACAACTCCAAATACTACGAAAATTGAAAGCCAATAATAATACACTATTACGGATCCAATGGAACTGGTTTCGTCGGATTCCAAGACTGTGCCTCGGAAGACTATTTTTAAATTCAATTTGGACAATATATTTTTAAAACTAAACAAAACATTCCCAAATTCAAATTTTAAAACTTCTATTATCTCCAGTATTATCATTGTAAATTTTCCAAGACTTTGAAATATTTTTAACAAGCTTAGAATTCCAGATTCAACATTTTTCTCAATTTAATCATTAAATTTAATATTTAAATTATCAAATAAATAGCGATATTTGAAATTCAAGTTAGAAACTAACTTTTGAATATTTAAAATCATTTAAACATTCCAATTTCAAATATCTAAAAATTATGGGTCGTCACATTCCTCCCTCCTTAAAAGAATTTCGTCCCTGAAATTACTAGTTAAGAGGAATGGTCCATAACCCATTACTATTCCCAATCCTAACAGTTTTAACAATTTTCCAAAATCAAACAGTTTTAACAACAACCCAAACAACCTTGTCATTAAAGACACTACACTCTTATTAATTTCCTAAACTCCTCCATAACCTCCAAACAATATTACTTACTCAATCATTTCAAATTCAACTTTAAAACCAAATTCAAATTATCAAAAAAATTATAACTTTGTAAATTTCTGAAATTTTTTGCCAGCGTCTCCTTTACGCGGCTAGCTCGGTACGACTACAAAATGCCTCTATGGGCCCCAAATCTCAAAAGAAAACAAAAGGCCAAGTGGCTAGACCAAAAAATCATCAAATTCATATAGAAATTAAATACATACCTTTGCCAAGCAAATTTCAAATTATCTTCAAAAACCAAAAATCCTAATTTATCCCTTGCCTTTAAAACACCTGTATATCCTACTTAACCATAACATCCAATCACAGAATCCCAAAATCATTTTATATATTTCTTTTCAAAAGTTTCATATCTACTTCATTCACATACGTATGATGCACACATATCATCTGTATGCAATATCCAGTTTGATCACTCACTCGATCACACAATTTCATTTTCGAACTACTATCGTCCACCCGACTTCCTAGTGAAGACTCAGATCTGGTTCCTTGATCAGAAACCGTCATTCTCCTTGCATAGCCACAACTATGATAGAGAATTTCTAGAATCAATCAAAAATCCATATCCAAAGTTCACCGTTGAAAATCGAGTGAAAAATCCCAACTCGAATCGATACAACTATCTCGAAATTCTGTGCTCAAATCTGGATCAAATCACTTATGTCAATTAAATAATATACATGCATCCTACGTATTTTGTCTCAATTGATTATTAGCTATATCAATTCTCTTTTATTCACATTATTTTGATTTCTATTCACTTATTCACAATTTTCCCATTCACAACTTTCAGTTTTAAATATTCATTCAATTATTCACCCAATACCAAATTTACTTAAGAATTCACCCTTTATTTTTCTTAAGTCAATTATGAAGATTTATATATAGTTCTTATAACTACTATAACTACACCACTTAAGCCTTATACTTAATTTATTCAAATTTTCATTTTCATATTCATTTGAATTCAATTTCCCTTCCATTTTAAATATTGAATTCTATTCATCTTAACTCAGCGCATATTTATTTAATCCATTACTCAAATTAGTTCCACTTACTAATTTATTTAAATCTTAATGGAATTATTTCCAAACTTTAAATTATTCTAGTCCACTTAGAACTAATTTTACAACTTCACTTTACTATGCAAATTTTAAATTAAATAGCGTCCTAATATTCAATTTTAATTCATTTGCTTACCATTTAAATAAATTGGTTTATTTACTAATTTTAATTTCAATGTTTTGCTTTCTTTAGCTCAACTAGACGTATTTTCCATTTCCTTTATTTAGCACAATTTAAGTTTAATTCAAATATTAAATTTCACTTCCATTTAGTTACAAATTAAATTAATTTGTTCATTCACAATTTTATTTCCATTTTAATAAATTTTATTTTCAATCCTTTATTTCATTTAGTCCAACTTGACAAAATTTTCATTTACTTACAAATTCAAAATGAATTTCAACATTCTATTTCAATTTCATTTACTTGCGATTGTAAACAAATTTATTTAGGTAACCATTTCACTTAGTCCACTTAGACTTTTCCTCAAATTCACCTTTACTTAACTTTATTCAATTTCACTCCCTTCAAATTAAATTTTAAACTTCTATAAGTTTCAACTTATTTAAATTTCATAAACATTTTAAATTAACTTCCAGAGTTCAAACGACTACTTACACACTCAAACCTTTAAATCCAATTCCAGAGTCTTCAACAATCATTTAAGTATTTCAAAATCATTTTGAAATCAATTATATCCAAAATCCTTTGGTATCAGACTATCCTTTGAATTTTAAAATCAAAAGGTTTTACCAAACCAAAACTTCAACATTTCTAAAAACCATTTTTGAAATCCATAATTCAATTACATATCTAATTATTCCTTGAATTTTAAAACTAACCCAATTCTACGAACAACACCAAATTTACATCATTCGGGTCGCAATTCCTCTCTTGGAAACTCGAAAATGAACATCGATGATGTTGCAGTCATTACCGAAGTTATTTTCCAGCGACCGAAAAGAGTTCAATGCCTCATCTCATTAAAAACCCTTCAAATATTTTTAAATTCCAAATCTCACTAGATTTCCTATCCAATTCAAAAATATTTCCGAAACAATAGCATTATCATTTCTCCAAAACCTTTGAAAACCATTTTCAAATCCAAAGGAATTAAATTTTCAAATTCCAAATTTCAAATCCTGCCAACTCATATTCAAACATTACTTTGGAATTTTATCTCAGTTTCAATTATAAATCACATTCATAATTCACGTTTATATATTTCATTTTGTTAATGAATTTATTCCTTAATCTTTGGTTATAATTAATTCTTTATTCTACTTCCAGTCAACAATGATAATAATTTAATATTATCATCTCCTAACAACAAAGCAACCATATATAACTATAATAATTTATAGAAAATTATTCCTTTAATTTACAAAAATAATTTGGGTAAAATTACTTCATTTACCCTATTTAAAACAATACTATGTCTGTTTATCCTGTTTAAGAGTTTAGAAACCCCTATCGATGACGTGGCATCTCACACATCGACCAGAATCCATAAACACTCAACCAATAAATCAACACAATATAAAAAAAATATTCACTAACAAATACGCGCTCATACCATTATTATACTCAAACTCATTCTAGAGTACTGCGGACTCTATTCAAATGAGAAATCCCCACCAGAGCCAAGATTCTCGATTAACCTTCTGCTCCGATACCAAATGTAACGACCTATGCTTTTCAACCATCGACAGCGGATACTCTCGACTGGTAGGCTTTTCAACCATCTCAGCCCCACCGTGGCTTACATTGGTACCTCAGATTTGCTTTTACGGCCAGCCTCTCGACTTGCAACCAACCCCTCAAGGCCTTATACTACCACATGGGACATGTAGGGGTAAGCGTCACCCATTCGCCACGTAACGCAAAGCGAGAACCCCCTATCATGCAATAATGTTGCAAACCCGTCCCGGCTCTTTGAAACGATTAGCGCATTTGGCCAATATTGATAGTCGGTTATTTAGCTATCAAATAACATTTACAAACAAACATCAAGCCATAATAATTTCTTCCAAATTATTCATTAACCTCAAAAATATCATCGCAAGATAATTTTTTGAATTTTCAACCCTTTGAAAACAGTTTCAAAACATCTTTCTCTCATGGAAATAAATTTCCCAAATATTTTCTATTTCCACTGTAATCACAAAGTACAAATACTTTAGATTTTAAAATAATTTAAAACACTTTATTAAAAAAATATACTTTAAAACATCTAAATTAATAAAACTACTTTAAACTTATTTCAAAAATATATACTTTAAGAATAATTAAACTGCTTTATAAATATAAAACTAATTTTTAAAACAAAAGTTAAGCCAAACTAAATTTAAAATAAGACTTACAAAATCCTATACAAGTTTTTAAATATAACTTTAATCAAACTATCTTTTTAAAATAAAACTATTTTATAAAATATAAATATTAATAATTATCTTTTTAAAACATAATACCAATTAACCTTTAAATACTTCCTACTAAAATAAATTTGAAAAATATTTACTTTAAAATTTAAAACATTTAAAAATAATAAATATTCTAAACATTTCTTTAAAACAAATTTTTAAAGTCTTTAACTTATAAAAAGTCTCCTTTTAAAATAAACTTGGCTTTCCATGGAAATACACTACCCATTTTAATACCTTTCAAAGAAATAAACCACTGTTTATTCTTAAAGCAAATTCACATTCCTTTATAAATTCCTACCGTGAATTTATACTTCCAAATATCCACTGATATCCATTCCACTTTATAAACCCAGTTTATAAATTCCATATTCTCATCTTCCCTTTTAAAAACACAATTTCAAACCCTTAATCAATTTCCAAATTGATTTCCAAAATTTACTTCATTAAAATAAATCCCTTTATTTATCCAAATTTATTTCAAAATCCATAAATTTCAAATTTAATTTCTTTATTATAATCTAAAATCTTATTTAATCTGAAACCAATTTCATACTTTTCTAAATCTCTTCTTTATCTTTATAAACCAATTTTAAACCTTGAATTTAAAATAAATTCTTTATTCCCTTAAATAGTATCACTTATGTTTAAAATCCATTTATTCCCATTTATCCATATATCTCCTTTTCCATACCGGAATTATTTATTTGAATTTAAAATCAATTTTTATCTTTTTCCTAATTTATTCTTTAATTGTCCTAATTCTCCAAAATTATTTTTCTTAAAAATTCTCTACTTTTATTTCCTTTCAAAAATCCAATGTTTATATTTTGATAACTCAATACCAAATATATTCAATCCATTCTTAGCATTCAATATTCCAACTCCCAATAAAATCAATAACCTATCATAGATTATAAGATTAAACATAGATTATAAAATAAATTACACTACTTTGAGAAATCTAGTTGGATCCCTCCAACCTGTTTCCCTACATCCACAAATGTTAGCACAAGGTAAAATACCAATTCCACTTCGAGGTGAAATACCGCGGTATATGGGATTAAATAATATCATCCGCTATTATGCGGCGCATAAGGTCTTATCCGCTATATAATGCGGGAAATCAATCACTCTAATATATATACTACTATAACATACCACATCCAATCAATTCAATCATTCAACCAAAATTTAATTAAAAACCCAGATGGGTGAGATTAACTCACCTTTGCTTTTATTTGCAATCCACGTCAATATATTTCAAAATTTGTTATTTCTAGATATTTACTGTAAAATTTTTATTTCTAGATATTTATATTTCAAAATTTATTATAAATTCAAATTTATTTATATTTCCAGATATCAGAATTCTATCTTTTTAACAGAATAAACAAGTTAATTATCCACTTATCAGATGTCCAAAAACCCGGGTTATCACAACAAGCTTTTCAAGGTTAAAATCGTCCGCTAAAATATTTCTAATGATGGAAATTGTATCTAGTAATCCTTTCCAGGAATCATAGAATCATATGACCTCATATAAAAATAATATTAATATTCTACGGTTCGTCAATACGTAAAATACAGGTCGTTACATCGATTAACTGATTGACTATGTCAAGAGATTTTGACTTTAAGTTAACTACTAATTACGATGACGCTAACCTTCTACATCAAAGGAGACAAATAATTTCTGGAGTAGTGTTTCACATAAATTAGTTTAATATGTATCGAACAATGGTTGAAGCATGGCCACTATGTCATGTGCTTGACCATATTAAAGTACAACTGAGCAACTTAGGATCCACGGTACCTTCAAGTTCGAAGACTATTGCATACTGTTAGAATTAGACCTTATATTTAGAATTAGGTGTATTATTCTGTAGAAGACTCTCGTTGAGTCATTTATGATTGTTCTAAACAACCAAAAGTGCATAAGCACTTGGTGCGCCCAATAATCATAAGTAATTCAATGTCCATCATATGGAGAGCATTACATACACTAGTTTCAATTGATGTATCCACATTCTTTTCTCGATACCTTTTGACTAGGAACATGAAAGAAATAACTATTCAAATATCGATTCAATACTCATGGTTACGAAAGCATTTATAACTATAATCCAAAAAATACTTCTTCTAAGGATTTTCTACATATGTTAATATCACTTCTTATATCTCTATATTACAATATATATATATATAAAAGATATAACAACAAAAAATACTTTATTTTGAAAAAGATTCTCTATAAGATTTAATTTATAAAATCAAATTATTTAATTACCCTTTAGGCATGCCCTTAGTTCTATTAGAGTATAACTTGAACCGCCTAAAGTGAACACTACTCAAGAGAGGCTTTGTCTCCTTTAAATAGAAGGTTTAGCATCATTATAATTGGTAGTCAATGTAAAGTGCAAGTTTTTGCCCAAAGCAAATCACATAAGCAATAAATGTCAACGAGTTAAACTATGAACTTTAATGTTGTACTTCGCAAGTAAATATAGATATCATTAGATTTTTGGCCATTGATCGAGCTCTTAATATCTAAGTGATGTAGTGATAATGAAATGAAAATGTAAACAATAAATCATTGCTTAGATGTGTCGTTTTAATAGATAAGAAACTAGACTTCACCAAGATTATACGTAAACAACAAAACTCGTGTCCACTACTATGCTTCAACAAAGTCTGTAAATACTCTAACATTAAAATTGTTTAAATACTACTTAAGGGGGAGTTCGCACCTGGGAATCACATAACCACAAACTTTAGTTTCGACTAAAAATAATCTATAAATTATTATTATGCAGAAATTACTATAATGGTTATATTATAGGATGATTTCACACTAGAAGGGGGTAAATACGGTGATACTAATAATTATAAAAATGTAATGTGGAAGTGTATAAAATGATCGCAACATGGATATGACAGAGTAATAGCAGCATAGATAATAGCACAATATTAAAAGCTGAAAATAGAACACATAGATTTAACTAGCTATGACAAAACCCTGCCTATGTGCTGACCCAAAGTATCTATTAGAAATTAAGTATTCAGACTCTTGCACATATAAACTCACGACATCCGCTATCGACTAACCTAACTCTATGCTCAAAAACCTACCACAACTCAACCACTAAGTTGTGAATTCTCGAAGTACACAACAGTAGGTCGTCCCATTGTCACGCGACTAGAATTTACAAATGTTTAAAAAAGAAATTACAAATAAAAACAATTCTAAAAAAGCAAAAAACCCTATTTATAAATTAAATCCCGGATTGATAAAAGGAACTGGCCCAAACAAAACACGGTGATAAAAAATCCCCACTTTCTTTTATACTATTCGTCATATCCTTTTCCTTTGAAAAAATGGTTGCTTCCTTTTTGCTCGTTCGTTCCTCTTTAAAGTAAAATTAAGACTTCATGGGTTGGAGCAATTGAACTGATTTCTTTTGCTTTGCTCTGTCAATCATCTTATCTAAGATTTGCTTTCGGCTGCTTTAAATTGTCGAGATTGAATGATGCATGAATGGGTACATGAATGCCTTTTATTGTTTATTGCTTATTCTCAACTTTGGTTCGAGTTTATTGATTTAATGTTCTCTATTTTGCTTGAAATCGAATGCCTATATATGCCAATGATGTTAATGGGTTTTATATGATTGAAAACCCTAAATTTTCGATCGAATATAATATTTGAATTCGTTTGATAATTTTAAGCTTGGCCATTCGATTATGCTTGAATCCTTGTGATTTCTTTAGACTGGATCAATTTCGTTCATTTTCTGGTAGCTTTCTCATCATGGCTTCATGAATTAGAACTTGCTCCGTTCTTTATGCCGTTGACTTCAGCCAATTTGATTTTTGATAATTTTTACTTATTTGATTGTGCCTTGATCACTACGGCTTTGAATTTGCTGGCATTTAAACTTGACTTTGGTTTGAAAAAAAAGACACTTTGACTAGTTCAAATTTGAATTCCTGTGACATTCGATCATCTGATTGACTTATGTCTCGGCCTTGACTTTGTTAAATGCTGTGTAGCATTTTCGACCTGATGCTTGATTATTGTTCATCCTGTCACTACTTACTTTATTTTTACTTGTTCCATAGTGAGTCTGGTTTGGCATTTGTGTTCATTGTGTAGCCTACATGGGATATGAAGTTCACAAATGTAAGTGTGTTGTAGCCAAACTTGTTTATATGCTTGCTATTGTGTTCATGTGGTCTGCTGTTATGCTCCAGTTTCATTGTACATAATTGCATGTCTGGGTTGCTTGAATGTTAAATTGCAGTCTGTATGCATTTGCTTCAATTGCTCTACTGTTTCACTTGGTCTGATGCATATATATACATCCAGTGACTCCATCTTCATGTTGCATTACTATATGCATTCTGTTGTGGTCGTGATGGTTTGTTGGTTCATGTGTACACTTTGACTATTGAGGCTGTGTTGTATTGTTTGATGGTCAGTGGTCTAGGCACAACTGTGCTCACGTTTGAATTTTGTCTGGAGCTAATTTTTCTTTGGTTACCAGTGCCATTGATATTTGAGTCTGCTCTTTGGTTGATGGTCATCTCCATCTGTTTCACTATTTGTCCACTCTTCAGTAAAAATGCCTTTATATATGTATGCAGTGTTGCTTTACTTTGAATCATACTTGCTTATGATAAAATTATTTTAGATCCCGTTATGCTATGCTCTGTTTATTTACAGTGATAGATAAATTGGAAATTTAATTGTGTTGAGCTCTGATTTGGTGAATAAAACCCGGAAATTTAAATATAAATAAATTGGGTATAAAGGAAATCAAATAAATTCTTAAATAAAGAATTTAAAAGGGATTAAATTCAAGTGATTGGTTGATAATGTGAAGTGTTTGGAATTGTGGTTTAAAAAGGGAATAGTGAATCGCTAAAATAATAGCGAGATTTATTTTTAAAAGAATGGGAAGTGTGCTTTCTCCTGGAAATTTTATTATGTTTTCAAGAAAGCTTTCAAATTATAAATTTGCAGGCTGTTACACTTGGCAACATGATCATTTCATGTTGCGTTGAAGTTTGGTTTCCACTACATATATACATGTGTGTTTACACATGTATATGTGTATGTTGAGATGCCAGATGTGTTACTGCTTGGATATGGTTACATGTGTACTGCCTATATATGTGTACATGTGTGTTTGCATTTGCTTCACTTGAGTTTGCACTGGTTTGTTCTTGGTAGCCGGACTTGTTTCACTTGATATCTGCATAGTTGTTTGTAGTTTTCTCTATTGCATATCACTAAGATTGTTGCTTTTTGTTTTTCTAGCCATCTTTCTTATATCTGGTCTGGTCGCATTAATTTTTCACTTTGATATTTGCAGTCTGGTATAGGTTGCTCTGACCAGTTCATTGAACATGTTACATTGATGTTGCCATGACAATGTTTTAGAGCTTTACTTATGCATTTCACTATTCATTTTGTTTTCACATAAACTTCATTTTGATTTTTGGAATTGCACCTGAGTCGAATCTAGTTTCTGGTTGTGTTTGACCTTGTGCTTACCTGTCCCTGAAATTTTATCTAGTGTATATTAGTGCATGACCTTGTGGCATGTATAGTGATACACTATGCATGTCACAAGTTTTTTCTGTATGATGAATTCAAAATTAAATGGTGACGAACAATCTAAATAACTGAGGCAAGTAATATTTTCAAAAATCATTTTATTTTACACTGAAAAATTATTTCTTTTTCAATTTTACTCCATCAGTGTGTATTTTGCATATAACTCAGATGTTGGATTCAGGCTGGAGCAAATTCGAAGATAAATACGAGTGAATGAGTGAAATGTAGTGAGGTGCAAATGTATAGTAAAAAAATTATGATGTAATTGAAATTGTATTGTAATTGCAAATTATATATATAATGAGAGCTCAAATTTGCACTATTCAAAATTGAAATAAACTATTGGTTTGAATAAAATATCTATTTTGAATTTAAATTTTATGTTATTTATTTTATTCAAAAAATATTTGTTCAATTATACGAAAAATAAAATAGTACATTATCAAATACATTTAAATGAATATATATACATATTTGAGAAAAATGTGTGATCCTTCGTAAATCGAGGAGAGCGCACACACACACATATATATACTATGATCAAAAAAAATCATATACTTGCATATTCAACAATCTCCCCCTTTTGATGATAACAAACGTATATTTAAGATTTTTAATTTATTAAATGTATGTGCTCATTCAATTTGCTTCCCCTATTTGAATGTTCACTCTCTACACAAAGCTCCCCCTTTATATATGCATGAAAATGAATAAAAATATGCAAATGAACCTAGATGCAAATCAAAAATAAAATATTTGAACTTTATTTTAAAAAATCTTAACATTTCTCTCCCCCTTTTGTTATCAGCGAAAGAGTAACAGTGTTAAAAAAATAGAGATAAAGTAACAGACATTAATGCAACATTAATACCCAATCGAGCATAAATATTAAATTTCAAAAAAATCAAACAAAAATCACGAATACACTGTTAGGCGCATATTCCACATTAGAATGATAGGGATGATGCAAAACCGTATAGATGTGTCTATTTGTTGTATATTTATATCAAAAATTTGAATATCTACTAACCATGCATAACCGTTCGATGAGATTAGTAGTATTCCAAATTTTTTTATAAAAAAATGAATTCAAGTATCTTCTAACCATGCATAACTGTGAGGACTATTAAGTGGGATTAGAATCAACTTGTCTATTTAATTAATTAATTTTGATATGTGTTCCATACATGCATAATCGTGAGGACTTTTATATGAGCATAAAAGCAGATAATCAAAAAATTCCAAGTAATTCACCCGTGCAAAACCGTAAGGACTTTTAAATGAGAGTGAATTCTTTGGATGTTTTTATTGCTAAAAATAAAATAAAATGAAAAACGAATAATTACCCAAACTCGATGCCCAACAATCGACATCGAAATCCGTATCGCCGGAGCCTGTAACAACATTATAGATGATAAACAACACAGCGGAAACAAAAGATGATTATATTGATATACAACATAGATACAATGTCAGTTACATCATGATACAACATATCAACATATATTAGAGACCATAAAGAACAGCTAAATAGATAACAACGGAAGAGATAACTCCAATATGATATTTAATAGAGAGTGAATCCATGATCTGCAACTCCAAACCAAAACTCCAAAGCCAAAGCTCTAAAAGTTCAAGCTCGAACGACCATCAAGCTGAACTTGTAGCAAATCTGATCCCAAACGCGATTGCCAAATCAAAAACTTCAAAGACCCAAAGACTGAAGAAGATTTCCAAATGCTACCAAACCAAAGACTTCGAAGGCTATCGGATCTATACCTACTATCTGATTATCTGAAAACCCTTACTCTAGACTGCCCATGTGGAAAGTTGTGGGCACCCAGAGTATAGTGGAACAATAAACTCTGGGTCAGTCATGGGACTGGTATGAGCAAACAAAAATAGTTTGTGTTTAAAACAAACAACAAAAAGAATTTAAAATTGAAATCCGCAATGCTTTTTGGAAAATGAAACTACCATATTGGATTTTGATCAGTAATGGTCGTTAGAAATATGATAGAAATATAGATGGTCATCGAATTTTTACCCACAAAAGTTATTACAAATCTTGTTTAAATTTCTAAAGAAATTTACTAAATATACTGTCTCAAGTTATAGTATATAATTGATATCAACACTCATCACATTTTCAATCACTATTTATCTTTTCGATAATCTGTAGGGAGTCAGATTAGTTAATATAGTCACTTAAAATCAAATACAAAAATAATTATAAAATCAAATTTTCTAAAATGACTAATCTGAGACAAGGTCAAAAAATATTTTGTTGAAGGGGTTATAAGAAAGATGTCCGCTAATTTGAAAATCAATTGAAATGAAAAATAAGCAGATATTTTCTTTGAAATTGATGAACCTAATGAATGACTCTACATAAAACACTTTCCACTGTTAATTTTTCTGTCGACTACATTACCATTGTAACCTGCATCTGAATTCCTCTTTAGCTCAAGGTTACCATTAGATAGATATCATTTCAAAAATTAAAATAAGTGAAAATCAATTTTCTGTAAGGGGGTTTTGTGACAATGACTTCAAGTTGAAAATCCCTACAAATAATTAAATTATTGCAAAAATGATTTCAGCATGAGATCATATAAGATACCACTTGTATTTGAGATATTCATGGTGTTATATAGTGGTATATAAGAAGAAGAAAAAGTGTATTCCTCAACACTTGAATTTGTTTGAAATTTTCAGCACATCCATTTATATCAAGCACAAGTAATCTAAATTGAGCAAAAGACACGTATTCAGAAAAATTTGTCAAAGCCGTTTTTATGACATTCCAAAATGAATCAAAAGTCAGAGAAGTTGTAGCATTATCAATTAGCTTCCCAAAAAACTTCAAGAAATCCACAAATCAAAGTTGAGATAATCAAGATATGTGAGAAATACTTTAACAATGTCGATTAAAACATAATTAACAATATGTGAACAAAAATTGAGTTGAGAGATCATACCTCACTTTCCTTCTATTCTGTGATTTCAAAAATGCGATGATCTCCATCTAATCTTTATAGGCTAAGGAACGTTTAAATTTCAGTTTATCAATCACTTAGAACAACTCAAAATCTATCTCAATTAAAGATGTTCCTTAGCCCACTTGTGTGTCTAAATTTTGGAGAAGGCAAGTGGTCTAACTAAGGATGTAGGACCACTATTATTATTATCTATTGAACTATTTGGTACCCAAATTTGTCTATATAACAAACAGTTAGCACCTACAATTGTACCCTTGGGAATCCAAATTTGTTTAAACTTCAAATCATTTATATTCGTACCTTTTGGAATCCATATTTGTTTAACGTTTTGTGTTTGTATATATTTTGACAATTATTTTTCCTATGACCAATATTTCCACTTTTTACGCATTTGGATATCAACTTTTTCCCTTGAGAGTGTTATTAGTTGTTTGTTCTTATTTTGACACTTTTGCAAATCCAAATCCTTTCATTTTATTCTCGAAGAGTTGTTTTTCTAAGAGTATATTAAATGATTTATCTCTAGTGAAAAATTTCCAAGCAACCAACTCAAGTTTATTAACTTTGGATTCTAAAAGTTTATTTTCATTTATTAGTTCGAACAACAATTAATGGTACTATCTCTTATTTTAAAACCATTCATATTTAATCGCATTTTTTATTTTGAAGCTCTCTAATTTTATTCTCAATTTCTAGCATCTCATTTTCAAAACGTTGGAGTTTTTTAAGTTCAGTTCTTTCAAAATCCTTGATTTTTTCAATCTCCTTTTCAAACGCGTGATTTAATCAGATAATTTTAGATTATCTCAAAATCATGATTTCTTTTTCAATGGTTTTGAAGTTTTCATTGATCTCATTTAATTTCTTTTCAAAAATAGCACATTTAGAAATTTCTGACTTCTTAAAGTTATCCAACTCTTTTTGCAAAATATTATTTATACAAATCAACTCAATTTTGTTTTTCTCTAGTTTCATTTTCTAACTTTTGAAAGTTTTCATGAAAATGGGAAAATTCTTTCTCGTGGTTCAAACACCTTTTGCAATTAGAATTTTTATTTTTCTTAATATTTTTAAGCTCATTTTCCAAATCATTATTTTTCTGATGAAGTTTAGCTTGCTCCCTTTCCAACTTGTTATTTGTCAACTCAAGAGCTTTATTATTTTCAATTAATTTTTGGCAAAGAGAACTAAATCATTGATTCGAAAATAACTTATGTCATCAGCTATTGAATCTTCATCACTACTGCATTTTGCCAATCTTGTCAAGCATGTTTCTCTAACTGAGTCGATTATGGGGGATCTCTCATGGTTGATGACTTTTGCACCATATATTGCATCAAAAGTATTCGAGATTTTCTATGAATTTTCACAACGACAAATAAAGTAAAAACTATCTTGATTAATATGAGAATATAGTATATGCATAGCATGAGCATTAATCGAAGTAATTTTCTCATCTATTATATAACACCCATTTTTAATGATATCCAAAAATTTAACATTAACAAATTTAAAATAAAATTCCATTTTTAATTTCCAATTCAAAAAATCTGTTCCATCAAAAACAAGAGGAATAATATTAGACCGAGCCTCGGCAAAAGCATTATAAAAAGAAGTCATTTTAAAAATTAAAATTTGTAAAACAAAAATTGGTTTTTGAAAAATCAAATTTTTAAAAGCAAAAGGGCTTTTTTTTCCTAGCTCTAATACCATTTGTAGGATCGATTTCACCCTAGAGAAGGAGGTAAATATAGTGATACTAATAATTATAAAATTTTAATGTGGAAGTGTATAAAATAATCGCAACATGAATATAGCACAATAATAGCAGCATAGATAATAGCAGCATATTAGAAGCAAAAAATAGAACATATAGATTTACCAGCTTCGGCAAAACCCTGCCTACGTACTGCCCCCAAGGTTTTTAATAGAAATTAAATAGTCAGAAGCTTACACATGTAAACTCGCAACACCTGCTATCGACTAACCTAACTCTACGCTCAAAATCCTACCACAACTCAGCAACTATGTTGTGAATTCTCGAACTACACTACCGTAGTTCATCCCCTAGCCACACGACTGGAATTTACGTTTAAAAAAGAAATTATAAATAAAAGCAATTAAAAGAAAAACACCAAACCCAATTTATAAACTAAAGCCCATATTAATAAAAGGAACCAGCCTAGACAAAACACACCAATAAAAAAATCCCCCTCTTTCATTTATACTATCTGCCGTATCCTTTTTCTTTGAAAAAATTGCCGCTTCCTATTTCTCCTTCGTTCCTCTTTAAAGAAAAACTAGGGCTTCGTGGGTTGTTGAAGTCAGCATTTGAATTTCGAGCGATTGAACTGATTTCTTTTGCTTTGCTCTGTCAATCGTCTCTTATCTATGATTTGCTTTCGGCTTCTTCAAATTATCGAGATTGAATGATGCATGAATTGGTATGTGAATGCCTTTCATTGATTATTGGTTATTATTAATTGTGACTCAAGTTTATGATTCATTATTCTCCATTTTTCTTGAACTCGAATGCCTCTATATGCCGATGATGTTAACGGGTTTTATATAATTGAAAACCCTAAATTTTGGATATAACATAATATGTGAATTCATCTGATAATTTTAAGCTCGGCCATTCCCACTCGATTATGGTTGAATCCTTGCGATTTCTTTAGACTAGATCAATTTGGTATATTTTCTGATAGCTTGCTCATCACCACTTCATGAATTAGAACCTGCTCCGTTCTTTATGCCGTTGACTTCAACCAATTTGATTTTTGATAATTTTTACTTATTTGATTCTGCCTTGGTCATCACGGCTTTGAATTTGCTTGCATTTAAACTCGACTTTGCTTTGAAAAAAAGACACTTTGACTAGTTCAAATTTGAATTCCTGCGACATTTGATCATCTGATTGACTTTTGTCTCGGCCTTGACTTTATTAAATTCTCTATAGCATTTTCGACCTGATGCTTGATTACTGTTCATCCTATCACTGCTTACTTGATTTTTACTTATTCGATGGTGAGTTTGATTTGGCATTTGTGTTCATCATATAGTCTGCTTTGGATATGAAGTTCATATATGTAAGTGTGTTGTGGCCAAACTTGTTTATGTGCTTGCTACTATGTTCATATGGTCCGATGTTATGCTCCAGTTTTGTTGTACATGATTGCATGTCTGGGTTGCTTAAATATTAAATTGTAGTCTGTATGCATTTGATTTAATTGCTCTGTTGTTTCACTTGGTCTGATGCATACGTATACATCCACTGACTCCATCTTCATGTTGCATTACTGTGTGCATTCAGTTGTGGTCGTGATGTCTGTTGGTTCATGTGTACACTTTGACTTTTGAGGTTGTGTTGTATTGTTTGATGGTCAGTGGTCTAGGCACAACTGTGTTCATGTTTGAATTTTGTCTGGAGCTAATATTTGTTTTCTTACCATTTCCATTGACATTTGAGTGTGCTCTTTGGTTGATGGTCATCTCCATTTGTTTCACTGTTGGTCTGCACTTTAGTAAAATTGCCTTTATATATGTATGCAGCGTTGCTTTACTTTGAATCATACTTGTTGTCACATGATCATTTCGTGTTGTATTGAAGTTTGGTTTCCGCTGCATATATATGTGTGTGTTTACACATGTATATGTGTACGTTGTGACGCCTGATGTGTTACAACTTGGATATGGTCACATGTGCATTGCCTATATATGTGTACATGTGTGTTTGCATTTACTTCACTTGAGTTTGCACTGGTTTGTTCCTGGTAGCCGTACTTGTTTCACTTGATATCTGTATAGTTGTTTGCAGTTTTCTCTGTTGTATATCATCATGCTTGTTGCTTTTTGTTTTCTGGCCTATCTTTTTTGTATATGGTCTGGTTGCATTCAATTTTTCACTTTGATATTTGTAGTTTGGTAGAGGTTGCTCTGACCAGTGCATTGAACATATTACGTTGATGTTGCCATTACAATGTTTCAAAGCTTTACTTGTGCATTTCACTATTCATTTTATTTTCACTTAAACTTCATTTTGATTTTTGGAATTGCACCTGAGTTGACTCTAGCTTTTGGTTGGGTTTGATCTTGTGCTCGCATGTCCCTGAAGTTTTATCAAGTGTATATCGGTGTGCATGGCCTGGTGGCATGTACAGTGATACACTGTGCATGTCACAAGTTGTTCTTATATAATGATTCAATATTAAATGATGACAAACAACCCAAATAACTGAGGCAAATAATGTTTCCAAAAATCATTTTATTTTACACTACAAAAATTATTTATTTTTCAATTTTACTGCATCAGTATGTATTTTACAGATAACTCAAATGCTGGATTTTGGCAGGAGCAAAGTCGAAGATTAATACGAATGAATGAGTGAAATGTAGTGAGGTGCAAATATATAATAAAAAAATTATGATGTAATCGAAATTGTATTGTAATTGCAAATTTTGTGTGTACATATACATATATATATATATATATATATATATATATATATATATATATATATATATATATATATATAGTGAGAGCTCAAATTTGTATTATTCAAAATTGTAATAAAGTATTTGTTTGAATAAAATATCTGTTTGAATTTAAATCCAATGTTATTTATTTTATTCAGAAAATATTTATTTAATTATGTGAAAATAAAATAGTACATTAATAAATACATTTAAATGAATATATATGTTTATTATCATCAAACAAAAATCATATACTTGCATACACAATTTATATTAATTTATTTATTTTTTATTTTAAATTATTACTAGAGGGCCTAAATTTAATTGATAAAAATATATAATTATTATTTATATATCTATTTATTTGGCCTAAAAATAGTTTAAATATAATAAATAACATATATATATTTGTAATTCTATAGTGAAAATTTTAAATATGTCTTAAAATAAGGTAGGTAAAACTATGTGTGAGTATGAATTAATTGCATATGTTTAATTAATTAAGGAGATAAGTTTACATTTATAATGGGTCATATCTTGAATAGTGGATCTGGGTGAGATATTTTACGTGTCTCGTTAGTGTCATAGAATACCTAGAAGTCTCATTCTACATATACAGAAGTTTATTCTTGATAGAGTTAAGGGTATGCCCTTGGGGTAATTATGATATTATTACATATATTTAACTCTATAAGCAATCATGTTAAAAGTAAAAGTTATGGAAAGTGAGTGGGATGTATACTAATATGGATCTTTACTTATATATAAGTATTGGTAGATAGCTAAGTAAATAATCATACAAAATAAAAAAATTCACAACGGGATTTTATACTGGTTCGGACCTCCATTCCTACATCCAGTTCCCAAGCTCCACTTGAGAATTTCACTATCAACAACCCTCACATCACCTAGAGGAGTTGGTTTATAAACACTGCTTGAGCACACAATCAGGCCTTCCACCATTTTTAAAGCAAAGAGCTTTAATCGTGATGTGTTCGTAATAACACAAATAAGTAATACTTTAGTACACCCTTCCTATAATATCCTTTGATGATTGTGAATTATATGTGCAAGGTTATAAGAAGCAAACATAAAGAATTTGATTGCTTTAGAAATCAGAAAGCAATAGATAGAATATTGATTTTGGAACAAGAAGTGGATAATTGTAATCAATGAAGTTAGACCATATTTATAGAGATGGAAAGGTCTGTCGAAAGGTGATGATTTTTCAAGAATAGATAAATTTGTGTGGACAAACGCTTTACTTCAAAAATAGTTGTCTTTTCAAAATATTGTTCTTTTGTATTATTCAGATGTGTGAATTAAAGAATCAGACATCTAATTGGTTTATATAATAAATGTCTTGAAATGATTCAGACGTCTAAGTTCCCTAGATCATATGTCTAAATGTATTTTGGAAAGGAATACGTTCATTTTGAACCTAATTTAGACATCTGTTATAGAGAATGAAACGTCAGAGTTATGTTTATATAAAAAAAGAATTATAAAAGTTTGGACGTGGTTTAACCAGACATCTAAAATACACATTTGAAACCCACTACAGATGTTTGGTTGAACCTATCAGACTTTTGACTTGGTTTAGAAGATAAAAATATAAAGTGCTTCAGACGTCAAAATAATTTATTCAGACATTTTAATCTATACAATGTTACATCCCAAAATTTCCTAGGATAAAAATGAATTTCAAAAACGACTAGATTTTGATAGCCAGATGTTTGATCCAGTATAAAACTTATCATTATTTTATACTTAGCCGTCTGAATTGTTTTTGTTAGACATCTAGGTTTGGTTAATTTTTGAAAAATAGATTTTACTTTTAAGGACGTTGATTTATAGAAAATATTTCTCTATCATGCTCGAGTGTATGTAATCATCAAAGAATATTGTGCATATGTTTCTAGAGTTACAACGACAACTTTTACTTTGACGATATGATCTTCAATCTTAAATTGATCAGCAAGCAGTCTCCTTGTTGCAAATACCCTATAGAAAATATATAGCTTTTGTGATATATATATATATATATATAGTTGTATCATTAGAACTATTGTTTACACCAAAAGTTGGCTCAAATACCCAATGGAACAATAAATATGAAAACTTCAAGTAAAGGCCAAAAATAGAAAAGAAGAACACATAGTTTTTATAAAGTTTGGCTAATACTCCGGTTCCGGCCTACTTTCACTTAAACATTGTCACTTAATTTCTGTCGAGTTTCTACAAAGTTATTCTTATGGATTGGTGATGATCCCTTATAATACAATGATGATGCAAAAAATTTCTTAAACAAGTAAAAAGGTCCCCTAAACAATGCCGACCCCCTCTATTTATAGCTATAGATCAACAAAATTATCACCTCCACGTTTTAACCCACATTCCCCACGTTCAAGAGAAGTTGCTTGGAGAAGATCGTGGACACCTAAGCAATGTTCAGGGGTTAGTAAATTCCGATCCATGTCTTAGAGATTAAGACTGATTCATAAGATAGGCCATAATGCCTTCTTTGATTCTTGGAAATTGCTTAGTTGACTTGTATTCTAGACTTCGACATTTGATTGCAGTGATATAAGCTTGAACTTGAGTGAATTCTTTGGTTTATAAGTTAAGCAAAGGCATTCGACTTATCAACTAATTGCTTGGGTCAAGAACACCGAGTGAATCATCTCTCTTGACTTGCATTGACTGCTAATCACTTTATCTTTGCGTAGCATGAGCTAGGTAACAAATTTAGGTAACTGTTAGGGATCGATATCGATCCCTATCCATGGATCAGTACCGATCTATGACTTAGCATGAAACTTAGGTCATGGCACTTCAGTGACATGTTGGCTATTTTGAGGATCCTTTGATATGTTTGTGGCTTTATCTATTGTCTCTATTTGATGTGTAAGTTTGGCAGTTATCACTCTGGATTCCTGCTTGATAATCTTTCTATTTGATCGATTCGATTTGTCCTAATACGACTTAGCCACAAGGCTGGATAACATTTGCCCCCTAAAGCACACCTTATGAGTGGTAGGCGTGCTTTACTCAAGAACAAAAATCGAAGTAGATTATTCACTAGCAGTAGATTTTTCTATCTATCAATCAATCAAACCATGGAGAATCGTCCAGTTCCTTTAGATTCATCAACAAATCAAAGATTATTTCTAGCCATTACAGTTAGGGACTTGAGTCCTTGCTCAAGTGTTATTCATAGATAATCATCATTCTGTGTTCTCCTTAAATTATTATATCACATGTTATATCATAAATTAAAATCGTCCCATATTCATTAGGGAGTTGACAATCAGATTTCGAAATCAATGTTATCTTGTGTTTAGTCGGGATCAAAGTAATGACATAGAACTCACATGCTGGGTAATCAAAGGTCAATAATTATGGAAGGTCATTGACACCAGTTGGAACATTATTTGTATATCATCAGACATTAACGCCCTACCGAATCGAAGAAGTGGTTTAATTTGATAACCGCTTATCATGTTGTTTCAGAATAAACTGGTGTTCAAATCCAAAGTCTAGTCTTTGGTCTTTTCAAATCGCATTTTCAAAATCTTGGTTGGTTTATGATCACTCTGGGTAATGTAATCAATGTCCAATTCAATCTTGACCTATTTGGATCATCGGTTTAATCCTTGACCTTTCTAGATCACTAATATAATCCTCGCCCTCTCTGAATCGTTGGTTGAATCCTCATTCTCTCGGATCATTAATTGAATCCTCGACCTCTCCGAATTGTTAGTTGAATCCTCGACGTCTCCGGATAGTCAATTGAATCCTCTACCTCTTTGAATCATTTGCTAAATCCTCGGACTCTTTAGATCGTTAGTCCATGTTGAGTCAAATCCCCTCACTTTCCAATAAAGGGACTCGATGATTAAATGAGTTCAGCCACTCACCCTCCATAAGGAGACTCCCCATACCGTACAAGTCCAATCCACTCACTTTTCGGCAAGGGGACTTGTACCTTACAATCATCGCTCTACCTCTTTGGAGAGGACCTCCATGTTCAATCAATTCATAAACTAATATTTGCGGGTAACCAATCTCCATTGGTGTTTTGAAATCAATATCGGTTATCATGTTCGAGTGGTTTTCAAAATCAAGCATTAATTTATGGAACCCAAATTCAAACATCCAACATACATCACAACATCCATACCATCAAGCACTACACCCAGGCATCTGGCTTAAAGCATGCTTGAAGACCGATCAACGTCCCATACACGAGTAAGTGGATTCGTCGTAATACTGCATCACTTACTGAAAACAAAGGTGAATTGCAGGAATCGAGCCTGACTCCATGTTATCTCAATTATGAGATGCCAATCCTCGACCTAGATCCAAGCCACTTCCATTTACTGCAGATGATGGCTACTTCTGTTGCATCGCTGCAGCTTAGTTCCTCCTATACTTCTGTAGTAACTTGTTTCTAACCAGACCCTTAATCAAATCGTGAAGGTGCCTATAATCATTTGTCTCATGCCCATCCAGCTCGTGGAATGCGCAATACTTTCTTAATATATAGGTTCTCTCTTCATCAATTTTTTATAGGGAAACTACCCTCCCTCCCCGTATCAAGGTAAATCCTCTCTGGAGTTTCGTTTAACTCTGTGTAAGAATAGAATTTAGGTTCCCTTCTCCGTCGCTTTGATCCTCCAAAGCCACCATCCACCTTTCGCTTTCCTTTATCTTTGCCAAATCCTGTTTCGGACGATCCTCCCTCATCCACAGCATTAACTTTTGCCTTTTTGGTTTTAGCATCCTCCTGATACAATTTTCTTTTAGCCTCATGGTAAAATTTCACAAGATCATTTAGGCATCCCTTTCCAAAGTAACCTTAAAATCCATTTTACAAGCAACTCCTGAAACTGTTGCCATCAAAAACATCGATGGATTCTGCTTATGAACTACAGCGACTACCGTGTTAAGCATGGTTAAATAACTCCTTAGGGTCTCTCCATCCCTCTATTTTATGCTTGCCGGCACCATCATGTTCTTTGGTTGTGAAATGTGAACTCTGAACTGACTCATAAATCTTTCACCAACTCGATCCCTGTGCCGGTGGATCCGCATTTCAGCTATCTTAACCACATCGCCACTAAATCTATGAAATATAAAGGGAAAGACCACACCAACCCAATTATCTCTTAAAATGCACCCAGCATTTTCATATGTCGGATCTATCTCATTAGATAATCCATTGGATTATTCTTTCTATCGTTGATTTCCAACGTCGATAACTTAAAATCGAGTGGATTTCTTGAATATCGGATGTTAATGGTAAACGGATTTATCATTTCATCCACCAAAATTTGGTATGGTGGTCCGCTTTTATTTGCTCGTCTAACTATTTCAACAGTTATATCATTATCGTCTAATAGAAGTCTCTATTCCACATTTTCATTATACCCCCTGTTACTATGGGGAAATTTTGGAACATACTCCTATGATTATGCTTTTTCATTTTGATTCACATTCTGGAGTTCAATAGCATTTACCAGCCGTATCCCATCTCTGCTTAGTTCCAATTTATTATGCCTCCAAGTTCTCAGGGATCGGTGTCGATCTATGCTCGGGGATCGATACCAATCTATGCTCGACGAAGGTATCGATCTGTGCTCGATGATCGGTACAGAGTTGTAGCGCCTCTTTGGAGGTTGCTCCCTTTGCTCCATTTTGTTCCCGAGTGCATTTGTTTTTGCTTCTAGCTACTGGTTCTAGTCCACAGCAACTCTAGCTATTCCCAACTGTCCCATCCTTTTGAAGAATCCATCCATCGTCTCTTCTTTGCAAGCCATTATTCTATCTTGCATTTCTGTCATCATCGTTTCGATCCCATTCTCTATTTATGTAGATGGAAGGGGGTTAGATCCAAAGGATACCTCTTAGCTACCCCATGACTTTATCGGCTCTCTCCAATAGCAGTCCTCATAGCTGATGGTCTCGTCTTCCTTTTAATTTCAAGTTTCAAGTCGTCGAATCTTTTGTCACCCTCAGTGAAAGCAATAAAATGTTCATGCCAAAAGTTGGCACAACAAATGAAATAATAAATATGAAAATTTCAAGAAAATGTAGGAAATAGAAAAGATAAATGCATAATTTTTATGGTGGTTCGACTAATACTTGGCCTTAAACTTTGTTATACAATTTCTGTTAAGTTTTTGAAAAGTTGTTCTTATAGATCGGTGACAATCCCTGAGAATACAGTGATAATGAAAAAATTTGTTAAACATGCAAAAAGATCCTCTAAACAATGCCCATCCTTCTTTATTTATAGTTGTAGATCATTATCTACATAAATTCTAACCCACGTTCCTGATGTCCAGCAGAAGTTGCTTGAAGAAGATCATGGCCACTTAAGCAATATTCAAGGATCGATACCAAACCATGCCCTAGGGATTGGTACCAATCCATAATATAAGCCAAAATGCCTTTTTTGATTCTTGGAAATTGCATGGTTAACTTATATTCTTGACTTCATAATTTGATTGCGTTGCCATAAGCTTGAACATGAGTGGATTCTTTAGTTCGAAGGTTGAGCAAAGGCATCTGAATTATCAACTGATTTCTTGGGATAAGAATATAGTGCAAACCATTTCTATTGGCTTGCATTGACTAGTAATCACTCTAGCTTGGTGTGGCATAAGCCAGGTAACAAATGTGGAAAAGTGTTAAAGATCGGTACTGATATGTGACTTAGCATGAAACTTGGGTCTTGGCACTTGAGTGGCATGTTGGCTGTTTTGGGGAGCTTTTGAAATATTTATAGCTTCATCTATCATTTCTATTTGATGTTATAGTTTGGCGGTCATCGGTTTGGATCTCGGCTTTGTAATTTTTCTATTTGATTGACTTAATTTGACCAATTAAGACATAGTCACGAGGTTGGATAACAACTATAAAAGGGCAGGAATCAACAGGTGTTTTCTTTCAATTATATACTTAATATAATATGTTATATTGATTAATTAATTTGCTTAAAAGTATATTTGATTAAATACGCGTAAAATGGCATGTTTTCTGATAGTAATTACAACGTGTTGTAACTATGAGTGATTTATCACAATAAAATAAACACATTATTTTATATATTCCTAGTCAAGATGTATCGAGACTAGATATGGATATATCCATTGAGTCTATAGTATATGACGCTCTCAAAATAGTGTATTACTCATGCCTGCTGGGATCACCAAGAAGTTACGTGCTGGTAGTTATTGGATAACTAAGGAGTGACTCACTTGATAGTTTTCTATTACTTAATATAACTAAGGTCAAACAGAAAAAATCAATGTGATAATATTACACAGTTCCCTCGACTTGATAGTATTGTCAAGCTTCAATGTGGAAACTTCGCTTTGATTATGGTTATACTTTAGCATGACATCCATCAAACGACCATAGTTGGGTCCAGTGGAAGCATTGGAAGCCAGATTATTCAAAAATGAATTCATCCCCTCGCTTATATGAGGTCAGTATCATGATCAACTGAAGTAAACTCAAACCGAAAGTCTCTAATCAGAGCATTTTGGTTGATAATAATTATTATTGTTGAACCAAGGAATTTTTGTTTGGACTATAAAGTTGAATATGGACGATATTGAAATTTTTACCATTACCAAATTCCATAAGTCCTAGTGTGATATAATTTGGATGAAGAGAATTGGTGTAAACAATTATCACTACCAGTTACTGGTTAAACTAGTAAAACTAGATTTTAATGAAAATAAGTGACAAATATGGCCGAGCTACCATACCTTTAGCTAAAATAACATGTGAATGTTAATATTCTAATTGTTCGATACTAATTACTGACTGAATTTACGCTAGCGAGTCGCACAACCGCATTGGTGGATTCGTTGATATACCACATGATTTGATCGATTTATAATTTTTATAAATTAATTTAATTAATTAATTTATAACGTATAATTATTATTTTATTTATTAAGTGTCATTAGTATTTACTGGGTGCCAATAGTAATTAATTAGGTGCATATATAAAAGTTATACATGTACGAATCGATATTCGATATCGACATGCATTTGAATTGGATTTAAATGTGGTTAATTGTGATTGGGTTTGGAATGATTTAAGACCTATATAGCATAATATAACATCCATAGGAGAGCAAAGAGAGGGACTAAAGATTCAAAAAAATTGGATCTAGATTTGGTAATGGGGAAAAAGTAAATCAAGGAGAGAATATCTCATTTACTCTCTATAAAAGGCTACACTACCCTATATTCTTTAGATTGCCTTTTTCTCTCCCTCTCTTCTATGAAGCCCCCATAGACCAAAGATATCAGATCCAAACGATAGATAAAAATTTAAAAGTGGTTCTCCAAGAAATTGCAAAGGTAGGAGCTCGAATCAGGATTGACACTAGAAAACTCTATCCACCAAGGTACAAACATAAGGCAACATTTTTGAGGCAAATCCTATAAATTATGATTAGTATGTCATTATATTAATATAGTAAATTAACATACTTAAACGACTTTATATGTGAAGAAATAAATATGTGTAATCATATATCCAGAATTATTTTATTATGTAACATAAATTAATATTATAGCCAAAAAATCAAATTTATTTTATTCTAAACATTAATATACATACGTGTGTGTGTGTGTGTGTGTGTATTTATATATATATATTTCAGTGTTAATGTAACATATATTAACTAGTATTATACATATATATATATATATTAATATTTTTATTTTATAAAATATACTTTATTTTTTATAGAATTTAAAAAACTATATATATATATATATATATACACATGTGTGTGTGTTGTTTTTAATTTTGGCTGTAAGGCATTTTATGTAAACACATAGATTTTAATTATCTTATTAATGTATTATTATTAAAAAAATATACATACATACATATATATATATATCATATTTCTCAAATTACACGCTGTAAACACATTTATGGTATTTTTATTTAATTTTATGTATATTATTTTCCATAAATTTAAATCCATAGATCTAAATCTATTTTTAAACGGCTTTACCAATTAAAAAAATTAGATATTTTGAAAATGAATTTTGAATTTCAAAATTTTTAACTTATTCAAAACAAATTTTCTAATTTACATTTATGATATTTTTATTTAAATTTATAATACATATACATATATGTATATGATTTAAATCTATAGATTCAAAATCGTTGTTAAATTGTGTTACTAATTAAATTAATTAGACATTTGAAATGAATTTTGAATTTCAAAATTGATGACTTATTCAAAATAATTTATATTATTATAAAAAATATTCAAAATTTTAAGTGTTATATTTATTTGTGTGTGAATAATTTAAATTTGTTTGGATAGCATTATGCATATGAAGGGCCAATATGACTGTGCGGTGTAAATCAATGCTTATATACATGCATAATATACCATGTACACATTTATATGTTGCAACACACTTACAGGTATATGTGTATTTGATACACATATACACTTTATATATTACATATTGATAATAACTCAAATCTTAATATAAATAAACTAAATAAAATAAAGATTTTATTTAAAATTATTTAGATTGGATCTAAATCAATTTAGATTTCATAGGACTAATACGATCCAAAATGGTAAAAATAATTCAAAATCCACCTGTTTAACATGGTGCGTGTTGGCCCAATTCCGATAATATTATTGGAACCAAATAGCATATAATGTCTAAATTAGCATTACTTAGGCTAACTTACTAAAGCATGCCCATATAGTATGGTTTCTAAAAAAGTAGCGTCTAAGGTTGGATTTAGGTAACTAAGTACCCTGCTCTACCTGGCTGCTTACCTAGCCTAGAAGATTGAGGTAAACCCAAATGTTATCCAAAATACAGAGGCCCAAATTTGATTTAGGCCTTGGGATACTTTTCAATTTTTGTTTTGAAATTAAAATAAAATTTAAAATATTAAATTTAAAACAGATAAAATAATATTTTAAATTTAAAAGTTAAATTTAAAATTAGTAATGATTTTATAAATGTTATGAAATAATTTCGAAATTGTTTTGAAAATAAAATAATTATTTTCGAAAATGATTAATTATTAATTGGATTAATAAATTGAACAATTAATTAAATTAAATAATATGTATGTATGTATGTATGTATTGATATATGTAACTTATCTTAAAATGCTAAGGTGGTATATAAATATATATAATTTTCGAAATTAATTATAATTAATTAAAAAAAATTAATTGAATAAATTAGTGAAATGTTAATAGTCGAAATAAAATAGATAATTGTTACATTTATTTAGCCTACTAATAGTTTAAATAGAATAAATAATAAATGTATATTTTTTATTTCAATAGCCTAATTTTAAATATGTCTTAAAATATGATGGGTAAAATCATGTATGGGTATGAATTAATTAAATATATTTAGTTAATTAAGAGAGACAAGATGACACTTATAATAGATCATATCTTGAATAATGAATCCTAATGAGATATTTTATGCGTCTTATTAGTGATATAAATACACCTAAAGGACTTATTCTACATATACAGATGTTTATTCTCTCTCCAAAATAAATTATGTCATAATGATGGACTTTGCAACTCCACCATTGAGTTAGAGATGTGTTCTCTCTAAGTAAAGCTGCCGACTCAAGGTGTATTCGACCATAGGATTATCAAAGAAAAATTTTCAGGTTATTTTTTCTATAATCAATTCATAAAATTCTTTTTCTAACTCAGTTTGTTTTAAAATTTGTAAATAATACAGAAAATAAATTTCTTTGTTCACTGTATGTGCATTTCAATGCATACCCTGACCTGCATAAGACCAACCATCTTCATCAATCATTATCATCGGGCATGTTAAGGGAGTGGTCAACTTGATCGGTAGGAGAAGAGGAAAGATTTGGACCTAGCAATGTTGCCTCCTATCATCACTGCTGAGAAATCAATGTAGGCAAAAAAAAATGCAGGTTCTAAGAAAAATGGGACCATAATTGATAACATTGTGAGTGTGGTCACCTCTTAATAAGAGGAAGACGGTTGTGTTAGTGGTGACTCTCCTGCCTGTGTTTAATAGTAAAGATAATTGGAGATAGATATCAAGCACACGACTAGGTTTTTGAATGAGGAGAAAAATGAAAAATTATTTGAATGACCCTATTAAATTTAAAATTATATTTTAAACCCTAAATTTTCAAAAAAAAGTAACTCTCACACCAACTCCACTTTACACAAAGCTTGCATCGTTGAGTTCATGTTACAATTTTGAGCACATTAACATTAATAAGTTATATATTGTACATTATATATGACATCAATACAGAATACAAGTACATTAAATAATTAGATAAACATCATAATTAATATATTAAAGCTTTTTTATTCGAATACTTGATATTTATATTAAGACGAATTAGAGTCATTTAAGTTTGTTATATTAACCTAAGGAGTTATATGAATAAGTGCTAAATGAATTTATAATAAAGTTATTTTAATATCTATTATCAATTAGATATTTTATCATTCAAAATTAAATTCATGTATATATCATAGTATATGAAAATTAATCTATAATTAATTTACATTTGAATGAATTTCATTTAAAAATGATAATAAATTATTTTGTTAAATATTTTCGATAGATAATAATATTGTAGTCATATCAATATTTTAATATAATTAAAAAATTAAATTTAGATAAAATTCCGACCATAAACCTTAAATGTGATTTATTGCAAACCACATTGTTCATGATAACACGCTACAAAAGATCTATTGTATAATGAATTAAATGCATTTATTCTTGAAATTATCCCCTTGACCCTACCGCTCGACGCACATGATCAAATATATTGTTGGAAAGAAGACAAATGTTTCTTTTAGCAAAGTACAACTTAAGTCCATAATATATTGGAGTATGTCCATAAAGATAGTTAAGGATCCTCTCCTTACCCATCTTTGGGAGGTTCCATGAACTTCGTTTACTTTATTGATGATTTTAATTGAAATTTGTTATCCATATAATTTCACTAGAGAATATGGTTCCTAATTCGAAGCTCTAAGGAGATAATGCCAAACCTCATTGCAAGGAGAAATGGTTAAGCCATTATAATAACGTATTACCACCAATGCTGAATTTGAAAGTGTAGAACTGCTCTTTGATCATTTCTCCTTTCATCCTCATTCTCGGAGACATGTGTTACTACTGTAATTCTTATAGAAGAGGCTCGATGTGTCACGACATCGAAAGCCATCACCATTATGGAAGTGATAGTGCGATATTAGTAATTGCTTCCCAGTCGCATCGCGTGCAATAGCAGTTGACGAAGACACAAAATTAGGAAGACACTTATATACCAATGGAAAAGAGATAAGGTATCGCACTTCAACAATATATCGCGTCGCATGTTACCAAAATTGCACCACATGAGCACTTTGAAGATGTTTTCCTACAACGACGCCAGGGTTCGTTCCATGATAATATCAAAAGAACACAAAGCTATGCTGCTCTTCGTCAATGATCACATCACACGTCATCCATATGCAGCACATCAAAGACCTTGCATGATCCATACAAGCGGTGTTTATGGTAAGCACCATCGATATCCATAAAGACCATGATACAGCTTTATGGTTACCATCTTCACAGTCATCACTCACTCTCAAAGGACTTTGACTGACATAATGAAAGCCGTCAACGCCACAACTTGTAGTCTCTGCATTTATCCACTAAAAAAGTAAAACAAAGGCCTAAAGCATAACAACAAGCTCGTCATCAACCATCGTGCAAACCTTTACATTACAGAAAGGCAGTGTCATATCTCATAGCAATTCGGGGATATCATTCTATGCCAACGCCAGTGCACATCAGTGTCAAAGATATTAAAAATAAGACAATGTCGCCTCTTACATATGACACTCCGCTGCGAAGATTAAGGCTAGATTAACACTGTTGAAGTCAAGCACGCCGAAGCTGAGCCTACCGAAGACATTAAAGGCAAAGTGATGCCACTCTACCTCTATAAATATGACCCTACAGGCGTTGTTTTAGGGATCGAATTCTCTCTCCTCACTTCTTACATGTTTTCAACTTTGTAAACCCTAAATCAATTTAGAGATTTTTCCAATTTGAGTCATGTAAAGATAAAGAATTGGAAATTAAACGATTTCATAGCCTATGGATTATGATTTATGTTGTCTTTGATTTTAGTTTGTAATTCGACTTGACTTCAAATTCGAACAAGCATATCATATTGAACTTATTCGAGTTTGATACTTGCATATCCAACTTTGACTACAAACTGACTTTGATCTTAATCTTGCATAGCATATTTGGACTTACATGTTGAACTCGCACATTGATTTCGAACCTATACTATATTTCACACGACTTAGGCTTCGATGATTAAACAAAGAATTGCAATGGACATAGAATCATGCACATCTCAACCTATGACTTCGATGACTTCATTTCGTTAACTTTTTGCTAGAAGGAGGGCTCGAACTTCCAACCCTCCATCTTTTTCCATTGTAACTTCAATGAACAACTCAAATGAACAACAACTAATAACATCTAAAATGAACAAATTATACAGCAAACATTTTTGGAATATAATATCATCTCTAACTTCAATATAGAGAATATGGAGGTTAGAAAAACTTCGATCCTAACAAAGCTTGCAAGAAGTGATGATAAAGTTCAGTTAGCACAACAACTGATGATTATGCAAGAATTCCTTAAAAAGGCTCTATCTCAAGAGTCTTGTGGAATGATGAAACCTACAAAAAAGGGATGAAGTAGAGCCACCAAAAAGAAATCTAAAGACTTCAGCATACCCAAGTCAAGGTGAAAGGATTATTGCCCCATTAAGAAAAAGGAAAACTGTAGATGATGGTCTGGAGACATATTCTCCAATGTTACAAATAGAAGAAAGCCATAAGGCCAAGGTAAACCATCAAAATAAGAATAAAAAACAGACAACAAAGAATATCCTTTCCCTTAAGAAGGATGAGACCCTTGACCCAAGAAATAACAATGACTCTTGAAAAAATCCTTTTACAGAAGAAATAGTGGCCGTTAGGATTTTTTCCCACATCACAATTCCTTCATTAACATATGTGGCTCCACCGATCATGAAGATCACCTTTTAGCCTTTGAAAATAAAATGGATTTGTATGACTCCTTTGGAGAAGTTCATTGTAGGTTTTCCCTATAACTCTTCATAGAGCAGCATCCAAATGGTATAAGAATTATCGAGAAAAAATCATTTACTCTTGGGAGCAATTTTCTAATGACTTCCTAGTAAAGTTTTTCATATTAAAATATCCAGTAATGAACACCAGTATGTTGGCTAATATCAAGAAAAGGCCAGGAGAATCACTTAGCAAATACTTAAGGAGATTTAACACAGAAACATTAAAGGCAAGAAATGTTACTGATAAGGAAACATTGATGGCAGAATGTTCAAGCTTAATAGATCAAACTGTTTTCTAGAAAGACCTCCAAATTTATGGATGGGAAAACCTATAATACTTCTACTCCAGGGTTGATAAATTCATGCACATGGACGAAGAGTGCCACGCCAAGAAGAAATCTCAACAAAACAAAAAAGTTAGAAAGTTTGGTTTCAATCATCTTAAAATGCGAAAATCGAACAAAAATACAAAAGAGAGTCGGAAAAAGGTTTTCTAAATTTGACTTATAGACTTAAAAAAAACATCTTTCCCGCATTTTCACGGTACAAGAGACGATGAAAGTTTACCTGTTATTCATAAAATAAGTAGCCATCCTGAACCTAATATTAGAGGAGATTATTATGACTATCATGAAGTAAACGGACATAAGACCAATGAATGTTGCGTTTTGGCAGGGATAATTCAAAGTATGATAAAGTCGGGATATTTAAAAGAATTCATAAAAGAGACATAAAGGAATTCCAGCTCCGAAAGAAAATTCAAGAAGAAAAGCTGTTTTTATAACTTAAAACTAAGATTCAGTCATACTGTAAAGCCTTGTGGCCATTGCTTATCATGTATCAATTCTATTCATCAAAATTTCTAAACTTTACTCATAAATTTGTTAATTTGATTTGTACTTGAAATCTATCATGTATTTACACAGAATTTGAGTGTCTTTATAAATTAAAACAAAACCAATCCGCTGCACATGAAAGTATTTGAATTTCCTTGTCAAAACATAAACAGTCTCTGCTTTACTTTCAAGAAAAGATAGATCAAGTATCCAAAATGAAATGATTTTCTATCTTAAAGCTTGAATCAATGCATTATTATCAATCTTCCATCATAGACCAGTTTCTGGGGAAAGGTAAATATACAAAATCTTCCCAAAATAAGAGATTCTTAGAAAAAGCGTGCTCTTGTCCGTAAAAGTCTATTGGGTCATGAATCATGACTTTTTAGACTTATAAAAAATACGTTCAGTTTTTCTAAGCAAAACCTTAAAGGGTAAAGTTATATATATATATATATATATATATATATATATATATATATATATATATATATATCATATAAAGGTGGAAGTAAATGCACCAGCCTTATTTTCAACAACTCATTCTACCATCAAAAAGAATTTTCAAAACATATCTTCAAAAATAATATTTCAATAACCAAAAAGGATTATTTCTAACTACCCTATAGATCGGGGAAGGCAAATGTTTATCTGTTTCAAAATAATTTATAATGTCTTTGGAGAAATATTACATAGTATTAGTAAATGCACAAAGAAGATTTTGGTTGAGTATGCCCTGACAAAAAGCATTTTCGGAGCTTTCTAAAATTATTAAAAAGGAAAGACCTATGCACTTTTTCCTAAGAAAAGTTTTTAAAACTAACAAGACTCGTTGGAAAAAAAACTCTAATCAGAAGAGCCTGTTCTCGATGAAAGAACAATTAGTTCATGAATCTTGACCACTTAGTCTCTTATTCGAGATTCGTGCTTCTATTATGAGAATGATTTAAAAACTCGTTATCAAAAAGCTCAAGTATCCAAAAATATTTTAAAAAACAGTTCCTCAATTTAGCAAAGAGGTATTTCTATAGAAATTCTTTCTCCTAAAAAGAAGTTTCGCGAAAGGAAAGTTAAAGTTCAAAAGGGCATAGCCAAAAATAGTTTCCACAAACAAATTTTTCAAAAGAAAAAACTTCTTTAAAAGCCTCCTCCAGGAGCACCTCCTAGCGAGAGAGACAAAGCCTCCTCTAGAAGCACCTCCTAGTGGGAGGGACAGAGCCTCCTCCAGGTGCACATCGTAGCGTGAGGGACAAAGCCTCCTTCGGGAGCACCTTTTAGAGGGAGGGACAAAACCGAACACACTTTCGGAGCACCCTATTGACAAGGGACAAAGCGCCAATAAGAAAACCACTACCTAGCCAAAACTTAAAGAGTGTCTCACATAAGAATGGATGGAGATATCCATTGCTCGAATTAGAAGCAAAGCCTAAGAAGGGGCCCAAACCAATAAATGGATGAAGATATCCATAGCTCAAATCAGAAGCAATGCCCAAGAAAGGAACTGAACCAATAAATGGACGAAGATATCCATAGCTTAAATCAAAATCAAAGCTTAACAAAGGGTACAAACATACAAGGAAAAAGATGTCCACAACCCAAAGAAGAGATACGGCCAAAGAAGAGGCAAATGAAAAGGATCGATATGTTCAAAACGTAAAAAGATGCGAAGAAAAGGATTTAAGCAAAGAAAAAATCCCTACTAAATTGGCGATAATAGTTTCACTCAAGGGATAGATCAAATCAGATTCCTCATAGGTCCGATCTAGACATAGAAATAGAGAAACCTTCAAAGGAAGGTATATAATAAGTATTAGTAAATTAATTGGGCCCGCTGAACAACCAGACAACCGAACAGAATTACTTCGCCGAACGGTTGAATGATTAGATAGAATTACTTGGCTTTAATAATATACAATAATAGTAATAACAATAAGAAATAACAAAAACCTTAACAACTATATATCTCTTTACAACAGGCAACAAGAATCTCCGTTGCTATTAGTCCATGGTAAGGCGCACGATATAGAATTTCAGGTAATGCTATAAAGATAGCGTCGGGTAAAATTACAAATCTATTTGTTATTACTGACGATTTTCTGATTTTTTAGTGGATTTCTAAGATGAAATTTTGATAGGATTTTGGTTGACTTTTTGATTGGATTTCTGATTCCTTCACAAAGTGAATTCCTAGTTTGCTTAACAGTTTTTGGGTTTCCTATTGAATTTTTGGTTTTCTTGCCAGGCTCAAGTTTTCGTATTTTTATTGAATGGAATTTCTGGCCCTCTATCACTACTAGGTAGGGATTTCTAAATTTCTATTATTGTCTAATATGAATTTCTGGTCTTTAATTATTATTTCCAGAATTGAATTTCTAGTCTTCTTTTATTATTACCAGATTCAGATTTCTAGTGTCCTTCTATTATTACAAGATTCGGATTTCTGCTCTTCTTCTATTATTATTGCCAGATTTGGATTTCTTGTCTTCTTCTATTATTGCTAGATATGGATTTCTAGTCTTCTATTATTATTGCCGGACTTTGATTTTTGCCTCTACTATTATTGCCACAGATGGATTTTTGGTCTTCTATTATCATTGTCAGATTTGGATTATTGGTCTTCTTCTATTTATTGCCAAATTTGGATTTTTGGTCTTCTTTTATTATTACCAGATTATGATTTCTGGTTTTCTTCTTCTATTATTATTACTAGATTCGGGATATGTTCTTCTATTATTATTAGCACATTTAGATTTCTGGTCTTCTTCTTCTACTATTACTAGATTCAGATTTCCGAACTTCTTCTACTATTATTGCCAGATTTGGATTTCTGGACTTCTTCGATGATTGCCAGCGATGGATTTCTGGTCTTCTATTATTATTGCTAGATTTGGATGTCTGGTCTTCTTCTACTTATTATCATATATAGGTTTTTGGTCTTCTATGAAGGCCCGATTTGGGTATCTAGTCTTCTATTATCGTCGCCGGACATGGATTTCTGATCTTCTATTATTGCTTGGTTTGGATTTCTGATCTTCTATTATCATCAGATGAGGATTTATGGTCCCTTATTACCAGATGCTTTTTTGGTCTTCCAATTACCAGATGGGATTTTAGATTTCTTATTATCAGATGATATGTGGGATTTCTACCTTCTTTATGATCAGAGGGTTTTCTAACCTTTTCTTCAATTAGCACTCAACATCTTTCTAATTTTTCATTAAATGAATTTTAATTTTCTTAAATCACTAACATATCAACAAAGTAGATTGCAGGTTTCGAAACAGAAGTTATCATAAGAAGATAAGAATCAGAATTGAATAATAAAGGAGTCCGGTCTAAGATTTTACAAGAAACTCAATATTGAAAGCCAATCTCCGATAACCAAAGAAGAATTAGCTCAGGAAGAAAATCTTTGGAGCTCATACTAGTCCTCTTGGTGAGTTTCTTTCTTTGCCCCCCATCCATTTACCTGGTGATATTTTCCAAATTTGGATGCTCGCTCTTAAGAGCATGTAGGAAATTTACTTGATATCTAAACAATAAAAAGTTTAAAGTCCAAAATAACTCTTATAATAAGTCAATGGTTGTTAAATAACTAATGTAGGATCAATAAAAAAAGCTTAAGCTTTAGGTTGACTAAAAGAACACATGCACTAAACTTATGAAAAAGAACAAATTTTGAGTACATATAAGAAACTTGAATGATAATTAACATAGTAGAATTCTAAATATAATATTACACCAATAAAATCATATCGAGTAAGTGGATTAATACCAAATTCCATATGAGTTACGCAGTGAAGCAAACATGCCTTGTTGTTAAAATAATGTATTAGTATTAACTTGGATATATAGAATTTAAGGTATTGACTGATCACGATAATGTGAAAACTTCCTTTGTTTAAGTTTGATTTATAGATGAAAGAGGAAAGTCATCAGGTAATATATATGTGAAAGATGGCAAACACCATGCTTTGAATTATTGAATTAAAAGGTCAATATTTTCATTACTCTTCAGAGGGGGCAAATGTTATCTATACAATTTCACAGGAGAATATGGTTCCTTATTCGAAGCTCAAAGGAGATTATTTCGAACCTCGTTGCAAGGAGAAGTGGTTAGGCCATTATATTAACAAGTGTCACCACCAATGCCGACTTAGAAAGTGAAGAGCTGCTCTTTGATTTGGTCATCTTCCATCATCATTCTCGAAGACATGTATTACTACTACAATCCTTATCAAAGAGGTTCGATGTGCCACGACTTCAAAATCCATAACCAATGTCGAAGTGATTGTGTCGATATTAGCAATTGCTTCCTAGCCACATCGCATGCCATAGCTACTAACGAGGACACAAAACTAGTAAGACGCATATAGACCAATGATGAAGATATAGGGTACTGCATTTCGACAATATATCACATCGCATGGTACTGAAATTTGCACCACAGAAGTACTTCGAAGATAACCCACGATGACATCGGGGATCGTTCTACAATGATGTCAAAAGAACACAAAGTTATGCCGCTCTTCATCAATGATCAGATCGCACATCATCCATATGCAGCACATTAAAGACCATGCATGATCTATATAAGTAGTGTTGATGGTGAAACACCATCGATATCCATAAAGACTTGCTACAGCTGTTATCCCGCCTTTTGTTCAGACCGAGTTAGCACAGATTCGGCTAAAATGGTTGGATCAGAAATCAATTACAATTTAAACTATAGACGATAGTTGAATGGATTCGGATAAACAACGCTTAAAAAAAGGCACTTCATCTAGGAAATGGATCGGATCCCCAATTTCTGACCTAATCAAAATACGATTGATATGTAGTGATAAGGAAGGCCACATAAGGCTATATTCCTAATTTTAAATCGATTGGTGTTCGTATGCTTGAGTTATGGATAAAAGAAGATGAATCGGTATTGATGGATTAGTGGTAATTTGATTGGAGTCGGACTTAGTAAAATTGCTATCTATTTGGAGTCAATGCATGGTTCGCTTGGAATCACATAAATTTGAAGTGATGGATCATACTTGGTGTCAGATACATATTTATGCACTGATCATTTTGGAGGAAAACGATCGGCACTGATCGTTTTTTGTGCTTAGGGTCAGAACCATGTTTGCTTAGGGAAAATTTGGATTTTAGCCGAGTCTAATCCCGGGCCAGAATTTTTAGCACATGCTTCGAGTTAGAAAGGTGATTACTTTGGATCTTGCTTTGGGTCAACCCAGAAGTGGGTTTTTTGACGATTGTTTTGGTGATTCTCGACGATGATTGACCTATAACTCAAAATCTACAAAAGCAATCGACATGAAATTTGGAGCACAACTACACTATACATGAGGAACCCACATCATCGGTCATTGGAGCACACGATGAAGTTGGATTGATCAGTCATGATCTATATGGATCGATTCATAAACAATTCAAATCAATGATGATCGATCAATATCTCACAAACGTAAAGTCGAAATGGCACGAACTTTAGTTATATAAATATTATGTAAAGGAACCTACCATATCGATCGCACATCATTTGGAGAAACTTGAATGATTGGCCTATATGTTTCTTGAATGATTATATCATTTCAGCCAGAATGATTCCAACTTCACGGAAAATACGATATCTCGCAAATGGTAAGTTGGAATGGTATAAATTTGGAGAGCATTTATTTAACATCATGACGAACTCACTAGAATAGTTGCACCTTAAAAATAGAATGTATGGAATGATCGCACATAATTGATTACAGTGCAACACAACTTCACGAAAAATGTGATATCTCAAGAACGTAAGTCGGAATGGCATAAAATTTGAAAAGCAAGTAGCTAACATTATAGAGGACCTATAAAAATGATCGCACCCCCATTGGAGCTAATATGAATGGTTGGTACTGATCATTCAAATAGTGTGCGATTAATCTAAAAACTGGGGGATCAGGTCGTACGGCTCTGGAGGATCTTCTGGCAAAAGTTCAACCCGATCCATGCAGGTCTTCACCTATAAATATAGTGGACTTGGCTCATTACAAGGGAGCTTCTTCTTCCAATTGGATCTTCTTTTGGCTCTCCTTCATCACTTTTTATCTCTTCCTCCATTAATTTTATAAGGTAAAAAACAACTGTACTCGGTATAAATAATAGATTGTTGGAGTGGACTAGGCTTGAGTTCGCCAAACCATTATAAAACCTTGTGTGTTCGTTTACTTTTCTGCAATCTGTTCTATCATCTATGAATCTATACTTCTCTTTTTGGATCAAGATATTGGATATTGGTGCTTTTTTACTTATAACGGGGTGTTTGTGCCCATTTTTAGGGCAAACATTTTAGTGCTTTTACTGAAAAAGCTAGCCCTCGCAGATTTGGAGTTCATATTTAGAATCAACTATTGAACTTAGAATTAGAGCATTGTTGAAACTATCAACAAGGAGACAGATAGCGGAAATGAGCCATCATGAAGGGAGTAAAAGGCTTCCCCAGGAGCTAATCAAACCTCGGTCTTCATTACCAAAGACGAGATGGAAATGGTGATGAATGCTTTGCAGGAAAGGATGCTAAAGAGATAGGAGGAGATAATACGGAATCTACTCTAAAGGATTGGACAAGCTGGAGCGCAAAACCAACTCACTGGAGTAGCTCAAGTTGCTATAAATATGAATCATGGAGTTGGAGCAGCAGGAGCAGAGGAAAACCAGAATCAGGACTGAGGAAATAAACTAATAAACAACAAGATGGAGTAGTACAGCCGGGGGCAGTCCCGGGCCGAAACATAACGATCGGTACTGATCGTTCCAAAATGATCGACGCTAATTGATCGGTACTTAGGGGCATGCCTCCCGATTCATGCTGGATTGGTCCTAGGCAGGTTGATGAACGATGTTGCACAGTTTGGTATTGATCGGACTACGGATGTACGTCACGAGGAGTATGTTCCAGAACTCCCTTATGGACTCGAGAGGCAGTTTGCAAAGACAATAGGAGATTACCCATAGATGAAAAAGAAAGGATGGCTGAGATGATATGACAGATAATGAGAGGCGGAATGCCTTATAGGAGCTCAGAAGATGGCAATCGGAGTCCGTTCACTCCGAATATCAGGAATGCAAGGAATCCATCAGAATTCAAACTACTAACACTGGAAGTATATAACGGAAAGTGAGACCAAACTATCCATATGATGAGGTATATCCAGGTTATGGAGGTGCTGGAGGAATCGAACGAAGTCATGGCAAGGTGTTTCCCACTATATTTGACGGATTTGGTTGTGCTCTAATTCAAGCAGCTTGAAAATGGATCAATTAGAACTTTAGGAGAATTAGTAGAAAGGTTCATGAGACAGTTCAAGATTCACATCTCAAGATCCAAAAATGTGATGACTGTAGCAACACTAAACAAAGGGCTAGAGAGTCCCTGAGGTGTTTTCTAACACGATTCAATGTTGCGGTAGCATCGGTGGATCGGCCAGATCCATCTATGATTTTGATGGCAGTAGTATCTAAAATTGCTGATGACACAGAATTCAAGGATCACTGGCACAGGATTCATTGATGGATCTCTAAGAATTTTATCACAAAGCGGAAAGGTCCTTGCAGAAAGAGGATGCACAAACCGATAAGCAAGAAGTAAACACTATTCGAGATGAAGGACCATCTGGAGAAGGGTCCAAGATAGATAAAGGAAAGCGAAAGGCTAACAATAGCTCTGATGGATCGAAGCAACCAAGGAGGGAACCAAGATTCACCTCTTACACGGAATTGATTGAAATATTGGAAAAAATATATCTGAATACTAGAGGGCAGATCCTCTATAGGAGGCCAATGAGGAGGAGCCTATAGACAGCGAAAGGAAATCGGGAAGATATTGCATATTCCATGAGTTGAACTGGCATGACACAAGTAATTGCAGGCGCTTAAAGGATGTAATAGAGAGCACGTCAGGAATGGAAGACTGCCACAGTACATGAGGACACTGACAATGGGGTGGAACAAGAGCAGCCGCCATCTGAATCAAATGGAAACGGGAATGACTATGGATCGGGGTCCTGGCTCATCATCAATTGATCGTGACGGCAAGGTCCAAATTCAGGACTTGGACTCTAGTTGTAATAAATATTTTGCAATTTCTTTCCTTATAATAAAATGGCTAAGTCACTTACACATGTTCGGGATCACGAATGGTCTCTAGGCATGCTTTGAGATGACAATGAATCATCACGCCTAGAGAGGCGTTCATCGCATTGTTTGACTATTATTTTTCCCTTTAACATTTGAACTTGATTTTCTTAGTTGAGTATTTGATTGCAAAACTCACTCGGACCTGAAATTTGACATTAATAATTCTAAACCTCATCCGAAAAGATGAGACAGAAAGACAAAAAAAAGCCCCTCGTCAAAAAACAAGTAGATTAGGCTTGGCTAATACCTCGAATGGCATACAATCTTGAATGATCATATTTCACCTTGAATGATACTCAATCTCGAATGATCACATTTCGCTCTGAACGACATTCGATCTTGAATGATCGTATTTCGCCCTAAACGACACTCGATCTCAAATGATCATATTTCACCCAGAACCCACTCAATCTTGAACGATCATATTTCACCCTGAACGGTAATTGATTTGGGATGATCATATATTGCTATGAACAGAACTTGATCACATACAATCAACATTCGCCCCGAACGACACTCGACTGCATAAGATATCTTCCGTCTGGAACGACAATCGATCACGAACGACCATCATCTTCACGAACAGATCACGGTCATGAACGACCACTACTCACCTTGGATGACAACATCAAACTCAAATAAATGCCAGCCTCGAATAGCTATAGATCTAAATCACGATCTTGAATGACTGCAACTAACGATCCATAAAGATCAAGGAATTGGATTGGCGACAGATTGGATTTTGAATTGGAATATTTGATTTTCAATGGATTATGGATTTTGGATTTTTGATTTATAGTAATTCAAAACATACCTTCCTACCACAAGTCACGTTTTAAGGGGAGAATGTTATTCCGCCTTTTGGTCAGGTCGGGATATTACGGATTCGGCTAAAATGGATGGATTTTAAACCAATTACAGCTGAAATTATGGACAATAGTTGAATGGGTTCGGATGGACAATGCTCAAAAAAATGGCTTAGTATGGAATTGGCACTTCATCTAGGCAATAGGTCGGATCGGATCCCAAATTTCAAACCTAATCAAGGTGCGAATGGAGTGATAATGAAGGACACATAAGGCTACATTCAAATTTCAAGTCGATTGTAGTCCATATGCTCAAGTTATGGAAAAAAGAAGATGGATTGACATCGATGGATCAATGGTAATTTTCATGGAGTGGGACTCGGGTAAATTTGCTATTTGCTTAGAGCTAGCGCATGGTTTGTTTCGAGTTGCAGAAATTTGAAGTGTTGGATCGTGCTTGGTGTCGGATACATGTTTGCTTGGAGATTGCTTGTAGAAAAATGGTCGGCAACGATCATTTTGGGGAAAAATGATCGGCACTAATCTTTTTTCAGGCTTGGAGTCGAAATCACATTTGCTTGGAGAAAATTTAGATTTTACCCGACTCTAATCCTAGGCCAGAATTTCCAGCACCTACTTCGAGTCAAAAAGGTGATTACTTCGGGTTTCGCTTTGGTCAACCCTGAGGTGGTTTCTCCGATGATGATCGATATATAACTCAAAATCTACACTGGTAATCGACATAAATTTTGGAGCACAACTACATTATACCATGAGGAACCCACATGATCGATCGCTTGGACCCACGATGAAGGTTGATCGATCTATCATGATCCATATGCATCGATCCATAAAACAATTCAAATCAATGATGATTGTTCAATATCTCACAAATGCACAATCAAAATGATATGAAACTTTGGGAATAGTAAAATATTATGTAAAGGAACCTACCATAATGATTACACATCATTTAGAGAAATTTGAATGATCCGTCAACATCATTCTTGAAGAATCGTATCATTTCAGCCAAAACGATCCCAACTTCACGGAAAACGTGATATCTCACAAACCGTAAGTCAGAATGGCATGAAATATAAAGAACATATAGCTAACATCATGGTTAACTTACCAAAATGATCGCACCTCGAAATCAGTATGTATGGTGTAATCACCATGATTGATTACAGCTGAAAGCCATATCTCACAAACGGTAAGTCGGAATAACAGAAATTTAGAGAGCATATAGCTAACATCATGTTGGACCCATCAAAAACGATTGTACCCTAAAAGGAGCAAATATGGAATGATCTTTCATATTTTTATTTTTTTAAGTCGACTATGGAAAATGCGATATCCAACAAATGGTAAGTTGGAATTGCACGAAATTTGAAGAGCAAGTAGCTAACATTATAAAGGACCTACAAAAATGATCACACTCCCATTGGAGCTAATATGAACAATTGGCTCATTATAAGGGAGCTTTTTCTTCTTCCAATTGTTTCTTCTTTTGTCACTTCTTCATCACTTCTTATCTCTCCCTTCATTAATTTTCTAAGGTAAAAAAAACTGCACTCGCTATAAATAAAAGATTATTGAAGTGGACGTAAGCCAGAGTTTTCCGAACCACTATAAAACTTGCATGTTCGTTTACTTTCTGCAATCTATGATGTGATTTGTGAATCTATACTTCTCTATTTGGATATATTGGTGCTTTCAATTATAACAGGGTTTTTATGCCCATTTTTGGTGCAAACAACAGCTTTATGGTTGCCATTGTTGAAGTTATCACCTATTCTCGAAGGACTTCGAATAACATAATGAAAGCCATCAATGCCACAACTTGTAGTCTCTGTGTGTATCCACTAAAAGAATAAAAAAAGGCCCAAAGCATAGCGACAAGCTCACCATCAACCATCATGAAGACCTTTACATTACAGAAAGGCGGTGTCACATTTCACAGCACTTTGGGGATATCATTCTATGCGAATGCCAGCGAATATCAATGTTGAAGATAGTAAAAATAAAACAATGTCGCCTCTTACATATGGCATTCGACCATGAAGACTAAAGCAAGATTAACAAAGTTGAAGTCAAGCATGCCAAAGCAAGCTTACCGAAGATGTTTAAGGAAAAATGATGCCACTCCACCTCTATAAATATGATCGTAGGGGCGCTATTTTGGGGATCAAATTCTCTCTCCTCACTTCTTACATGTTTTCAACTTTGTAAACCCTAAATCAATTTGAGGGATTTTCCAACTGTAATACTTGAGACTTGTACACATAAGAAATTGAAAATCAAACAATCGCATAGCCTATAAATTGATTTATGACTAGCATATTTGTCTTTGATTTTAATTTGTACTTTGAATTGACTTCAAACTCGAACAAGCATATAATATCGACCTTATTCGAGTTTAAGACTTGCATATCCAACTTTGATCACAAATTAACTTCGATCTTGATCTTGCATAGCATACTTAGACTTACATATTGAACTTGCACATTGACTTCGGCCTTGTACTGCATTTACGTGACTTGGGCTTTGATGACTAAACAAAGGACTATAATTGACATTGAATCATGCACATGTCAACCTAAAACTTTGAAGACATCGGCCATCTTCGAAGAGGCTACTCTTTTATTAACCCATCTTTTATTCACTTTTAAGTTTTAATGAATTTATTCATTAACAAAATTTATAGGTATGCTTTATGCAATGTGAAAGCAAAACCTTTTCCAAGTTAAAAGGTGAAAGTCTGATGTTGAAAGATGGTATGGAAAGAAATTAAAGGTTCTTCATTCAAATAATAATGGCGAATTCACATCATAAGAGTTCATTGATTTTTACAAGTACGAGGGTATTAAGTGGCATCACACTACGCTAGGTGATCCTTAGTCCAATGAGGTTGCTAAAAGGATGGATTAGACATTCTTAGAAAAAATAAGATGCCATGGATATGCTACTTGATTAGTGAGATAATTTTGGGTAAAAAATTTGTCTACGGAGGCCTTCCTTATCAACCGCACACCTTTAACAACCACATGTGTTGAATTTCCTAAAGAAATGTGGAAAGAACAGCTTGTGGCTTGTTAATTTTTATAGGTGTTTGTTTGCCTAAATTATATACATGAGAGCAAAGCGAAATTGGAACCTAGAGCTGGCAAGTATACCCTTTTAAATTATAGGAGAGGAGTGAAAAGGTATATGATGCGGTGTCCTACTATTAAGAAGAATATTGCTAGTTGGCATGAGACTTTTGATGAAAAGACTATGTTGAAGGTGGATCCTTCTTCATCATATGACAGTTTGGGGATTCCTTACAGAACAATCATACCAAGGATTTAGAACATCATCCTTCTGGTAAGAGAGCATGTAACAGCCTTAATTTTGACTAACATTATTTAGGACATTTAATTAGAAAAAATAAATTAGATAATGTAAATGGTTAAGGGATTGAGATTTGTATGATCATAGGGTACCCATGCCTAATTAATCTAAAGCCAAAGGGAATTAAAATTAAGTAAGTAAAGGCAATAAGATAAGGGAAAAATAGGAATAGGTTATATTCTTATACCCTAAACCCTTATTCAAATTTCATTTATGACATTCATAGACAAAACTAAACCGAGAGCTTGGCCGGCCACCATTAGAAGTAATGTAAAGGAAGATAAGCAAGGATTCAAGTATGAAGTTTAATCAAATCAATCCAAGAGAAAATCTCAACCTTCTTAACAATCAAGCTAAGATGAATAATAGATCACATCTCATTTTTATTGCTTTCGGTTTCTAAATAAGATTCAAACTTATTTTGCAAGTAAAATTCCATGTTTTGATTTTTTTTTTTAAGTGGATATATATGCTTGTTTATGAGTTATTTTGCCTTATTTATATTGTATGATAAGATTTGATTTGAAAAACCTATTAAATGACGTCCAAATGTGTTGCGCTTTTGATATAAGGTTAGAAATTTTATCATAGAGATGAGTTTCAAGTTTTATAATTTTCTAAGTTGTTGTGAATTTATTATGAATTTTCTAGTAAAGAAAATGGTTAAATTGGGTTTACAATTAATTTCGGCTATTATATATTAGCTTTGGTCAGAAATTTATATATTTGGAAAACATAATAAAAGTGATTTATGGGATGTAACATCCACCCTTTTTGTACGCTTTAAACCGACGATAAACCACACACGTCAGACTCAAACCATACAAAAGAGCGAATTGTTATTGGGGTGAATAAGAAAAAGGAAGAAAGAAAGAAAACAAATAGAATCTCGTAGCGGAATAACAAAATATAATAATCAAATAATAGTTTATGAAGCTGTTTTACAAAACATTTGATTATACTATACATCACATATCAAAGTTACACAAATCAGAGTTGCACATACTAGAGAATAATAAATAATGCAGCGGAACAGTATGAATGCAATGGAATAATAAAGTAAATAATAGTAATACAATCTTCGTCTTCGTCCTCCAGGAATAAGATCTTCAAACCTGAAATGCTTAGACTAACCCGAGCGAATTGAAAAGACAAAACACTCGAGTCAGAACTAAAAGATCTTATGTAAGTTAAATCAACGGTAAATAATATGAGTGGAACAACGTCAGAGATGCTTACGGGATTTGACATCTCCTATCCAGTGTCTAACGTGAGTGTAGTAACTTAAGAGATGCTCGGGATTCACATCTCCTAAGAAACCGTTAAACTATTTACTATGTAGTAATATTTCGCTATTATAATAGTGTCTAAAAGTAAAATAAACTTACTTTTAAATAGCGTTAAGGGATTACCCATATAGCCCTTAACAGGTAATAGTGCCAATAGTCTATACAGTACCATAATACCTCCTGATCGGGAGGCTACTAGAGGATACTCCATAGGTACGACACGAATCAAACTCATACAAGGCGTGATAGAGTAGGTGACACGGCACAACTAGGCAATGCCAGGGTAGATATACCAATTACTATCCGGACTGGTGGTGACGCATAGCGCGCAGCTACCGTCCACTCCGATCCACAACCCAAAATCAAAAATCAAAAGTGGCCACCGAATCAATATCAAAGTCAGAATATAATGGAATGGTATCGAAGTAGTGTGTCCGATAAGAGGAGCTACCTCATTGGCCCGGAATCACTCCTGTTTTAGCCACCTTATACCAACTCACGGGAGTCGGGTCCACGTATATATCTCAAAGGAACGCCGCCGCCATCCTACTTCATTCTGGAATCTCCACCGCATACACGGTTGTCAAAGTGGATTTCGGTATCGACAGAGAGTATGCCTATATCTGATCCCGGACTCTTTGCCAACCAATCGTTATTATAACACCGTGGTCATTTCAAAATAATTTATACTTCAAAACCAGAATATAATATCCATTTCAAGACCAAATGAGATATCATTTCTATTTCAAATATATTCATTTTCCAAAACCATAGCATTTTCAAAAGTTATACCGCTTCGAAATCAAACCACTTGAAATATAACACTTTCAGACCATAATTCTTTGAAACTCAACTCTGAAACATAACTTCCGCCACTTAAATGGTTAAAATATCAAAATACTTTATATAATCACCTAGCTTCTTCAATTTCACAAATAAATTCCAAAACAACTCGAATTTATAAATTTTAAATTTAATCAAATCGCAAATCATAAATTTCAATACGATTCAGTTTCCCTAAATAAACTATTCTAATCTATATCGATTTCAAATCAGATTTGATCCATAGAATAAAACATTTCAAATTCAATATGTTTCAAACTTTAAGTATTCAACAGTTTTAAAACTAAGTTTGGTAGTTATGATTCAACAATTCAGTGTTCTATTATTTAGTTTTGAAATATTTTACATAATAAATCCAATATCATTTAAATAAACTCCAATTACAAATAACTGAATATTTCCTTCAATTCATTTATACTTGAAATATTCATTTAAATCACCTTAAACCAAAATCATGTTATAAAAATCATACCTTCTCAATTTCAATTTTTATAAATTTCACACCAAATTTATTTGAGTTTAATTCTTAAACATATTCGATTTCAAATAAATTCCAAATTTATCTTCGAACCTTAGATTTATTTAGATCGTTATAAACTCAATATTAAAATATAATTTAAATACTTAACCCTATTTCCACAATAAATTCAAACTTATTATTAAGCTTATTCTACAGTAAAACAAGTTTATACATAGCTAAAAATCTAAGATAAAATAACATTTATATAATATCTAAAATCAATATTTATCAAAAACCATATATTTCTTTACAAAACCATATAAACCATTTCAAAATATTTTTATATATATAGACCACGGTGTCTATATATAATTTTTATCCTATGGCCAAGTAATACGAATATTTATCATTTCAATCCGCAATTTAAAATATAAATACGATTATATATCATTTCAAACTGCAATCTCGAATGATATAAAAATCCATAACAACTTGCAGTTTGGAACAATATAAAATACAACATCCATTCATCCAATATCAATCATCAACATTTATCATAATCATCATCCAATTTAATCAATAACATCAATATAGAACAGATAATATAACAGGTATTTACTGGCAGTTTTTATTCAATAATAAATTAAATAATAATTTAACTGGCAGTCTATATGCAATAATAAATTAAATAACAATTTAATTGGCAGTTTATGAGCAATAATAAATTAAATAATAATTTAGCTGGCAGTTTATATGCAATAATAAATTAAACAATAATTTACTGTCGGTTTGTATGCAATAATAAATTAAATAACAATTTACGGGAAGTTTATGTGCAATAATAAATTAAATAACAATTTAATTCAATAAATTCAATTTAACTGAGAAGATGATTAAAAATATGCCAAACGGTCATAAATAAATTTCTAATCATGTAACAACCCTGAGATTTTATAATTAATTTTCGTCATTTAAAACAATTTAATTTGGTAGATATTTGCTGTTAGGAATTTGTAATCGGTTGAATTCTTTTAAACTTTTCAAGTGATATTTGGGCTTTAACTAAAATATTGGCCCACGTTTTCACTTGCTTGATGCCGATCCCTTCATATTTTAGTTCGACCCGTCCCTCTCTCTTTATTGATGATTCGAAAACCTTAACAAAATAAAGAAAATAAAAATGGCGGTGGTCTCGTTCGTCCCCCTTTTCAAAATTAGGGTTTTCATAATTCTTCGAGGTCGCGCTGGGTACTCTCAAGAAGCGTCGATCGTTCGTGCTTCTAATTGCTTCGAAACACAGGTGAGTGCTTTCCCACTCACATCTAATTCGAATTGTTCGCCCTATTCTGCTTATTTTATTTTCGATTGTCTCGGCCTCGTCCTGATTTTATCAATGTTGATTTTGTAACTTGATAGGCTCAGCATTGATTTCTGACTTCAATCACTTTGATTTGTTTTTGATTGTTTTGCTGTGAGGTTGATTTCGTGACCACCACTGTCTCGAATTCTTTTGTTGATATTGACTTTTGTGGACTTCGTATTTACTGTCTTCGTTCAAACTGCTACTTAATTTTTAAGGTTAAACTTGGCATTGCTTTTAATTGCAGTATGAAATCTCTTCTAGCTTTGTACGAACTACCTAGGTCACTTGTTTATACTGGTGCTGTTGCATTGGGTATAGATATTTATGTGTTTTATATATGTAGACATACACGCACACTTGTATTAGTATTTGCTCGCTTTGTCTTTCTGATCACATGAACTTCTGCTGCTTACTGCCTTGGCTTGAGAGTGCATTTAGTTGAACTTGACTATTTGTGACTGCACGCTGCTGTGTAGTGTCATTTATGTCATGTTGCTCCACTTTCAGTGAGCACTTCATTTGATCTACCACTGCATTTCCTGTTGCAGCCCACCTGAGTACATATGTAGGGTGTCTTGCATACATTTATATTTGTATGCATGTTTCTACTGCATTGTATAAGTTTACCTGTTACTCTTGCAGTGTATTGATACTCATGTCTGCAATTTGATTCATATTGCATTTCCCCTGTAGCACACTTGAACTCATTTATGAAATTCCAAAACCTTGGCCATTAATTGTTGGCATCAGTCTTGATTTTAATCTTGGCATTCACTTGAATTAGAGGTATTTGCTTGCATCCATATGGTCACTGCATCAAGTATGATATGGGTTACCTTTGAGTTGAACATTGTCCAATTTCATTTAGTTATTCACCAGCCACTGTATCATATATGACATAGTTGCATTGGAGTTGTTACTGTTGCCTTGAACTGTTGCAATTGCATTTTTCATTGTGTCACTTCATTTGCTTCACCGGTTCATTTTGGCATGTTGTCACTGAAATGTGAATTGTTGAGAACCTTGCGACAGTTTGGATCTTCTTGTAGTCTGATTCATAGTATTGGCACTTGTCAAACTTTGCGTATACTTGCTTCGGCCTTTATACCTTGACCTGTATCTTGTGTTAGCTGCAGCTTCGACTTTGCTTTGAACTGCAGTTGCCTTTGGCTTGTGTAATACTTTGTCAAATTCATTTGCAATGTGATTGCCTGGCCTTTCTATTTATGCAGACCCCTCAGGTTTCACTGATATATATGTGTTGTGTGTTGTGGTGCCATATTATTGGTGCCCTCACCTTCATTCGGTTGTGTCTTCATGTTGTTCACTGCCTTGTGCACTTGCTCATTTGAGTTGTGCTACTTCTCGTTGCACCTCTAACTCAATTTGCCATGCGCAGTTTGTTTGTACATTCATTTGTGTACATATTTTGCATTTACTTGGTGGCAATTGGTTTGCATACCATTTACATAGTGCAGCCTTACCCCTTGCTGCATTCGTTTGATTGTTGTATCTAGTTTTTTTTTGGCTGCAGTTGTTGTCATCTTTTCTTGACCACTTTGGCATTTCTAAGCCTTGTTCGAACTTGTTTGGTTGCTGTTGCTTGAGACAGTCAAACACTTCAATTCACTTGGTCGAAGCTTTTCACTACTGTCACTTGTTTATTGCATTTGTTAGCACTGTGAATTCTTGAGCATTGGTCTTCGTGCCTTGTTGCTAATTCTGTATATACTGTTGTGGCGAGGCAGTGTACGCGTGCGTGCACTGCAGCCACACAGTATCGATATTTTGAATTGATATTTGAACCTTCATTGATTTTGGTTCGTTGATCTTTTGGGTACATCATCACTATAGTGGCAAGGCAGTGCACGCAAGCGTGAACTGCAGCCACACGGTATGGTTTTGTGATATTCTATTTTGTTGTGATTTATTAATCTTTTGCGTATACCATATTCAGTAGTGGCGAGGCAGTGCACGCGTGCGTGTACTGCAGCCCTACTTGAATTAATATTTTAATTGATATTCCAATGGTTTGAACTGTTTTGTTTATTTCAATTCAATATTCTGAATTGCATTCTGATTTGGTTTAATTACTGTCGTCTATTCATTATTTGATTATTATTGCTTCTATGCACTAATAACTGAGTTTGAATTAGACTGACCCGAGTATTATTTTCTTTTGAATTTAATACTCGGGTCAGACCGAGTATTTCAGGTTGTAGATATTCTGCTTTGGGTTGCTGCTAGAGCTATGAAGTTCTTTCATATCTTTTGGAGTAGTCGTCGTTATTTGTAGTAGTCTGTATGATTGTATAGGAAGATATGTATTCATGTATATTATATACGTTAATGTACTTGTATATGTAACTTCCTGAGTCGACTGTTGTAGTTGTATCATATGTACCGTGTCAAATGTATTGTAACTGACATCAGTTATTGTATATATGAGAATTTCTGTTTCATCTGTGTTCCGCATCTATATTATCTGTGTTATTATTTTATATTTACTGTTCTAAACTATTACGAACCATCGTAGTTCGTTTTATACTGGAATTGGGGTATGTCGATGGGAGAAAATAAATCAGAGACGAAAAATGAAAGAAAATATATTTATATACCACTCCCATCGAGATAACCAATACTAGTGTAAGGCCAACTATTGGTGGCCGCTCCTCAACAGCCTTATTCTCCGTGCTAGTTGACAGCACCACACCGTAGTGTTCTTGGCTAGCGTGGGTATAGAGGTGGGGCGTCACAAATCACATCAAAAATTAATTTAACACAAATAAGAAATTTTAGAAGTTGCGAGTTGGTTAAAACACTCACCTTTTGAATTTAAATTGAATTTAAATCCAGTTTAAATCAAAAATTTGAACAGTCTCAGAATTCGTCCAAACCAGCGTCAAATTGTCCAGAATTTTAATACGATCCTAGTGGAGAAAACCGCGCATGAAACGGACCTCGTACGCAAAATTTACACAAATTAGAACATTTGAAATCGAAATTAAATAATTGAAAATAATAAAAAACAAAAGACAATGGCCACGTCACCTGTCTTCTACAGCAGCAGAACCCTAGCTCCACACATACGCAATTTCGTCCCTGTTCACGCGACTTGAACTGCTACCATCCACGGCTGCCAATGCAACACGACCGAACGCCGCCTCCATGTTCCCCCCCCCCCTCGATCGATCGTACATCGACGTTCTCACCTTAGCACCCCACGCCACCGATCTAAGCCAAGATGAACCCGGCCATCGCCCAATTCGTTAAACCTTAGCCAATTTATGCGCAAAATCCAACCGTCAATCAATAAGATGAATGACATAGATGCACTCCACTTGTCCCCCTTCACGCGACTGTAACCTCGATTGGACGATCTGACACAGTTGATCGAGGCACGATGAACGACTGCGGATCATTCTCCAATTTCTAGACAGATGAAGATTCAAATTGGAAAAGAATTTCAAATCTTAGATGTGCTCGTTGAGAGCTTCAGATTGACATAAAATTTGATGTTGTTTGAGGAGTTTGAATTTTGAAGTAGAATTTTGAATTGAAATTGGATTGGAAGATTTAGGGTTTACAACCATTGGGGAAGAGGGGCAACAGAAGTTTTTGTACATACCTAAATGAGAAATAGAGAGGCTGCTAGGTTTTATAACTGGATATATATAGGTAGGGTTGAAAATAGAAAGAACGGATCAGATTCGATTAAACGATATCGGCCCAAAAGCCCGTTCTGACTCCGAAACGAAATTAGATCAACCTATAAATCAAAATAGATGTTTTTAAATATTTTAAACGCAATGGAACAGGTTTCACATCCAAATTCCATCGTATGAAGAAGTTATGCTAAAATCAAGTTATTTCAAATTGATTTCTAGGCGTTTCAAGGCCGTACGATCAAAAGACAAGCCCGATCGCTACGAAACTTGAAATCCTACAATAATTCTCCGTTATGGATCTGATGAAACTAGTTTCGTCGAAATCCAAGTCAGTGGTCAAAATGGCTATTTTCTAGTTGATTAAATAAATTAATATTAAATTAGTTAATCACTTCTTCAATTTAAATTCTATAATCAACAAATCTTATCATCTTTGATTTCTTAAACAATCACAATAATTTTAAACAAATTTAGATGTCAAATTAAAGTTGATAAATCCATCAATCTTAATGTTAAATTTCAATTTCATTAAATTCAGAAATTACAAATTAAAATTCCCAAAAATCCATTTATTAAATTTTTAACCCTTGTTATTCACATCTTTTATCACAATAAGGATGCAACTAACATTGGTTCATGATTTATTACATTAAAATCTTCAAATTTCATCTTAATTTCTCATTAACGTAATATCTAAATATTTAATTCCATTTATTTGCAATAAACCCAGTTACTATAACTTAATTTCAAATAAATTAATAAATATTGGTTCCCATTCTTTAAATCAACCAATTGTCATGTTATAAATGGAATTGACATTATTTTCAAATATCATCTTAATTTACATTAACATAATATTTAATTACATTTATTGAAATTTATTTCCCAATTTACTAAATACAATCAATTATAACCTTACAATTATTTCAATTAATTGGGATTGCACTAATTATTTATCGACTTGCATTAACATTATTACCTTACAACTTTTTTATTTCTTCCAATATTAGATAACAAGATTCATTAAATTAACAAATTTAATTATTGAAATTTTACGGGTCGTTACACTCTCCCCCACTCAAAAAATTTTGTCCCTGAAAAGGAAAAAGAAGGGGAAAAGAAAGAATTATGTAGTCAATACATCTTATTTAAAATATTAATTTTATAAACAAATAAATCTACAAAAATTAATAATTTAAATAAAATATATCAATTTATAGCCATTAAATCTTTTTATACTCAAATTAATAAAGTTTGGAAAACATTTTTCAAAAATTTTCTAAGTCCAAAATTTACGGAAAATTTCGGTAGAGTCTCTTTTGTACAGAGGGCTCGGAAAAAATTATAATATCAAATATGAAAATATACAACACATATTTTCCAAAATATATATATCCCAATACGGTAAAATAATATAATAACGCTATAAAACTGTAATCCAAGAACGTACCTATTTGTCGGGCAATTAACGCTTATTTTATGAAACCAAAAGCAGTAGCAATTGCTTCCATAACCTATATTTCACTTATGTAATCCCAAAAAGGTTAACAATTATATAAAATGAAATATTTAAAGTTTTTTCAACAACTAACAAACAAATCAATATAAACAACAATCACTTGCAACAAAGCATACAACCATCACATAAAATCAACACAATCAATTGTCCATCTATATCAAACAAAACAAATGGTTGTTCGGGTTCAAAAACTTTAAATTGGCTAGAATGGAAAATAAACTATTAAGCGCACCATTTACTCAACAGTCTTAGATGAAACCAAATAGATTATTCATACATCCAAACAATTTAAAAGTATCCTTTCCCAAACAAACATAAACCAAACAAACAACCATTCCAAACAATAAATCAAGTTCATTCTTATTAATTTCATTTCATAACATTCGTCATTTGATTTCCTTTTCACTTATACAATGATTCATCCTTTAAGTTACATTTATTTCTTACAAGCTTTTATTTCCATTCACTCATTCATTGTTTATCCCATTTAATTGCATGTATACTTACATGAATTCATTCTCATCCATTCATATCATGTGAATTTTCTTTTTGTTGCATTACATTCATTCATTACTTAATTTGATTTATTTACATCCATTTATCAATAGTATTCATGTTCCATTTAATTTCTTAGCATTTCAATTCATTTACTTAAGTTTATAATCAATTTTTTTTATAATACTTACCTTTCTATTATATTTAACTGGTAGCATTTCAATTATACTTAAGTTTATAACATTACAACATCAATTCTTATTTATTAAAGAATTTTATTGAATACTTTCATGATTTCAAGTTTTTCCTATAAAATTTCCCATTACATTTTCTTTTAACATCTTAACTTTTTATAATTGGTAAGTTAAATATATGCTTTTAAGGATGTAATTGAAAGTTACACAAGTTTATTTTATTTCTTTTAATTAACTTTATGTCCAGTACTAATAGCCTTTGTTTCATAGGTTACAATTTCAAATTTCTTTTAATCCCAATTATAACTTAGCATTAAATCTCTTATTTCATTTAGGGGTTTCAATTATTAGTTAAATTTCATTTCACTAAAGCAATTGAAACTATTAATTAATGTAAACTTAAGAATTAAATTCTGGGTTTAATTTCAAATCATTTTAAAACAATAAATAGATGTATACACTTACAATTTATATATCCAATTATATTTAAAACAATTTGAAATTTGATTTAATTGATCAAATTAAATTAGATCAACCCATATATCAAAATATTTTAAATAACTAATCTGGACGAAATTAGATCAACCCATATACCAAAATAGATGTTTTTAAATATTTTAAATGCAATGGAACAGGTTTCACGTCCAAATTCCGTCGTTTGAAGAAGTTATGCTAAAATCAAGTTACTTCAAATTGATTTCAATTGATTTCAATTTAATTTCAAGCCCGTACGATCAAATGACAAGCCCGATCGCTACGGAATTTGGAATCCTACAATAATTCACCGTTACGGATCCAATGAAACTGGTTTCGTCGAAATCCAAGTGGTGATCAAAATGGCTATTTTCTAATTGATTAAATAAATTAATATTAAATTAATTAATCACTTCTTCAATTTAAATTCTATAATCAACAAATCTTATCATCTTTGATATCTTAAACAATCACAATAATTTTAAACAAATTTAGATGTCAAATTAAAGTTGATAAATCCATCAATCTCAGTGTTAAATTTCAATTTCATTAAATTCAGAAATTATAAATTAAAATCCCCAAAAATCCATTTATTAAATTTTTAACCCTTGTTATTCACATCTTTTATCACAATAAGGATGCAACTAACATTGGTTCATGATTTATTACGTTAAATCTTCATATTTCATCTTAATTTCCCATTAACGTAATATCTTAATATTTAATTCCATTTATTTGCAATAAACCCAATTACTATAATTTAAATTTAAATAAATTAATAAATCTTGGTTTCCATTCTTTAAATCAACCAATTGTCATATTATAATGGAATTGACATTATTTTCAAATATTATCTTAATTTACATTAACATAATATTTAATTATATTTATTGAAATTTATTTCCCAATTTACTAAATACAATCAATTGTAACTTTACAATTGTTTCAATTAATTGGGATTGCAATAATTATTTATCAACTTGCATTAATATTATTACCTTACAACTTTTTATTTCTTCCAATACTACATAACAAGATTCATTAAATTGACAAATTTAATTATCGAAATTTTACGGGATGTTACATGGGAATTTTTGGAGAATTTTCCTAAGTGCTTTAATAAGTATATAAAATTATTAAGGTATGGGACTTAAATGTTTTATATGTTTATAAAAGGAGAAAGAGCAATTTGCTAAATGTTTAAATTGTTAATTACTGAATTTGCTAGCATTTTTAGAAAATATTTTGAAAAGGAATTGACAACCAATTATATGCTGACAAATAAGGCATGTTAGTTGGAAGGATATTACTTTAAAAAGTTAAAAACTAGTTTTGTGAAGAATTTTTGTTTTGCCACTTTCGAAAGCCATCTTTCGACCCCATACGGCCGCTTCCAACCTAGTCAAAACCAATATACATGGTATCAATGCCGTGGTATGTAGTGGATTGGAGATAGGTGAAAGGTATAGAGTCGGAACATGCTTTAAAAGGGGTAGAAGTAGTCTTTAAAAAATCAGAACTATTTTGGTTACAAAATGAGGCTTTCGAAGGAAATAGCTTTCGACTTAATCAAATATGCCTTTGTTTTAGAAAAGAGCTTTCGAAAGAGGTTGCCGCCTTTTATTTTAAAATAAGTGTAACGACCCGGAATTTTGGGTCGCTGGATTTGAACATTTAATTCATTTTAAATGTTAAATATGTGCTATAATTTGAATTTTGAAATAAAAGATTTTGGTTAAATTAATAAAATTGGTTAAAACTTTATATACAGTAATTTAATTGAAATTTGAATAATAATAACTTAATATATTAGAATTGGGATAATTGGTAATTCTGAGTGTAAATAGATATAAAATTAGATTTTAAAATTTATTTTAAGTCTATTTGGGTTTAAATTTTAATATTGGGCCATTGGATGAAATTAGAAGTCGATGGGTTCAATTTGGAAATTTATATTAATTTAATAATGGAATTTAATAATATAATAAAGCATATAATCAAATTTTGATTTAAACTGAATCGGAATGATTTCTAATGGGAATATAAATTTTATACGAGTTATAATAGAGTTAATAAAATTTTAAAAGTGAAGTTTCAAGTCATTTCGACGATTTTGAAAATCGCTCGAAATAATAGACGACTTAGAATAGCCTTCCGGAGCAGTCTTTGAATTCGATGAAACCAGTTCCATTGGATCCGTAATATTTAGTTATTATGAAATTTTAATTTTCGAAGCAATCGGAGTTGTCGTTTGACCCCGGCAGCTTAAAACGCATAGAAAATATTTTAATCGATTTAATTTAAAATTGATCGTTTATTTTCGTAACTCGCACATATGATCGAATTATCTTCCGAAACACGTCCCATTGTGTTCGAAATGTGGGTAAAACCTTAGGAACGCCTGGCGGCACGTGAGATTTGGAGTTCATTTATAAAATCTTGCTAAAGTGAAAATTATATTAAAATAATGCTTATAATTGCTTATATATACACGTTTTTCTTCAGCAAACCCTAATCTATTTTGGGCCGCACCGTTGTTTCATCAATGGCCGAAACCCTTCGATTTTGATCTTCAATTATCAGTCAATCCACATAATAATTTTGAAAACTTCCGACTACGAAAATGAAGAGATCGTCGAGTTCTTCGAAATGGACGATTATGACCGGGTTCGGGTGAGGGAATCATCGTCAATCGTGTGACTTATAGGGCACATTCGTCCTCGTTTTCAGAGAAAAAGGGGCCACCGAGCTTGGTACGGCTTCAGGCAGCGCATCACGTGGCAAAGGCGTCTCGTATGAAGGAAGTCTATCGTTCTCCGGTGGAGGTTTGTGGCCGCAGCAGAAAGAATCGAACGTGGCTGATGGGTTCTTCGGTCTGGGTAACGTGTGTGAGGAAGAAAGTATCTGCGGCCTTGATTTAGAACGTGCGGCCATGGTTTTTTCAAGATTTCAACGAATTTGGTAGCGTCGGAATCACAGAGACGCGTACTACGCAGTGGAGCAATTCTGGAATCGTTCCGAGCAAGTAAAAATTTAGGTTAAATCGAACGCCGTTCGATTTAATTTAAATTTGAGCGCTCTTCGAAAACCCAAGGTGAGTTTAACTCACTCACATCTGAAATACTAGTTAATTTAAATAGTCAATGTCTAAATGATTGCTTGATTGGTTGAATATGATAATTATTATCAAATTGAATCGATATAGATTGTTGTGTTAATATCTTTGGATGCAGGGAAAATAGGTTGGAGAGATCCAACTAGATTCCCCACAAATTGAAATTTATTTATATTCTGTAATATATCACATTTATATTCTGTGATAAAATTGTTTTAGATCCTGTTATACTATGCTCTGTTTATTTACTGTGATAGATAAATTGAACATTTAATTGTGTTGTGCTCTGATTTGGTGAATACAACCTGGAAATTTAAATATAAATAAATTGGGTTTAAAGGAAAATTAAAGAAATTCTTAAATAAAGAATTTAAAAGGAATTAAATTCAAGTGATTGGTTGATAATATGAAGTGTTTGAATTTGTGGTTTAAAAAGGGAATTGAGAATTGTTAAAAATAATAGCTTGATTAATTTTAAAGAATGGGAAGTGTGCTTTCTCCTGGAAATTTTATTTTGTTTCCAAGAAAGCTTTCAAGATACAAATTTACAGTTTAAATATGTTTAGAATATTTTAGTAAGAAATATTATTTTAAATTGTTTTTAAGTGAAAGAAAATATTTGATTAAGTAATTATGGCATTTAATTATTTTTAAAAAGTAAAGTAGTATTAAGTTTTCAAAAGGGAATTATAATATAAATATTTGACTTAATAACTTTATTTTAAAAGTTAAATTTGACTTAAAGTACTTAGGAAACCTTTATATATTTCCTTAAGTATTATTTCCAATTAAGTAATTTCTAGAAGCTTATTTTAGATATTTTAAACATATGTTTGAAAATGATTCCCAGGAAATAGCAATGTGTTTAAAATAAAGGTGCTATTTTTAAAATATGGAAAGGAATTTACGGGATGAACGTAAATTCAATTGGGATAAATCTTGTTGGATTGATAAAAGAATTCTTTGGGTTATTATAAATGGAAATGAATTTCTTAGAAAGCCAAGTATGTTTAAGTAGATTTCTAAGTAAAAGATAAAGGTTTTAAATTTGATTTCAAAAGAATGCTTTAAGAAAATTCTTATGTAGGTTGCAGAGTTTTTCAAAAGTAAATATGTACTAAAGTAGTTATAGTAATAAATAGTTAAGGGACAATTGGCATTATGTTTTAAAGGGATATTATTAATATTTATGTCTGTAAAATTATTACATTTTAAAAGTAATTAATCAAAGTTTTATTTGAAACTTGTATAAAATTTCATAGCTTTATTTTAAAATTTAGTATGACTTAACTTTATTTTAAAGATAATAGTTTATATTTTATTAAGCAGTTTTATTCAAGATATTTCTAAAGGGTATATATATTTTAAATCAATATGTAGGAAGTTTTAATATGAATGTTTTGTTGTATTTTCAAGAATAAAGTATTTAAATTATTTTAAACCTTAAATATTGGTACTTGGATATTTTCAGAGGAAGTAAGGATTTAGGAATCTATTCCATGAGAAAATTGGGTTTGAAAAGTGTTTCAAGGGATTTTGAAATGGATTTATATCTCGCAAGATATTTTTGAGGAAAATAAATAATGTGGGAATCATTTATTGTGTGATGGATGTTTGTGAATGTTAATTGATAGTTAAATCACCGACTATCAATATTGGACAAATGCGTTAATCATTTCGAAGAGACCGAGATCGAGATTTATTTCTCAAAAACCACTTCGATCCGGTTTGTATGTTTTCGTGGGAAGACGAGTTCAGAGTCAAAGATAGAGCAGTGAAGTGCAAGGGCTAGTCGCTACTAATCCTGAGGATATTTTCAAAATGGATGTAGTAGGAGTAGTGCCTTCAGTTCCGTTCGAACCCGGGATGGACTTGTATGAGTGAATGCTTTCGGAACATCATCAGGTAGGCGATGGGCATTCTAAGTGAAACGTTCAAAAAGGTAACGCTTAGCCTCAAGCCTCATCAACCGGGAATGACTGAAAATCAGGGGATATGCAGCAAGGCTTGGTGGGCAGCACCCATTTCCGGGTAAGGTCATTCCTGTCTAGATGTCCCTTTTATTTCGGCTTAGTGGTGTAGTTGCTGATCCCAACCGCGGGGTGATCTTACTCGGGATTATCCAGTAAGGGATAATCCGGGCCTTGTGTTGCAGGGGATCGGGCGTGGTCCTCGGTACACTGATCTAGACCAGGTACTGTGACAGGTGGTACCCCAGTGTCTAGTCATTAGTTGGAAATCCATTCTCCCTACGAGCCTTTTACGAGTTTTGTTTGTATTACCCACTCTGTGGCTAGTAGCTGGAATTTAATAGATGTAATAATTTAGGCTATTTTATAAGTATTTGTATATAGACCCTATTATAATATCAGAGGATTTCTATAAAAAGTGTTTTAGCTATCGTAAGGTAAAAACCCGACATGTTTATTTATGGCGTGGCCTTACGAGATGCTTTTGTTTTCAAAGGATTTTTGAAACTTTAATAATCAATTTGGGTGCATTATTATAAGCTGGTATTCCAGACTGACTCGGGTGTTATTTCATTATAATGCTCGGGTCAGACCGAGTATTATATGTATAGGACAGGATGCTATGGAGCAGGAGAGGAGCTAGAGTCTGAGACGTATTATCCGTACTTATATATATTCGCTGTTGTGATTGTATGGAATTGTCTGACTGGTAAATGATGTTTGTATGAGATACTCTGATGATATATTGTATAAAACAGACATATTTTTCATTTTGTGTAAAGAGCTGATATTATATATTATATTTTATTCCGCTGCGACTGTGAGATTCTGATATGGTTTAGTTCCTTCTTTCTTCTACCTCTTCTTCTTTAAACCTAATGGTTCGTATTTCTATTCCACTTGAGTTAATTGATGTAGAATAGTGTTGACTCAAGGGGTACGGGTTTGCTGGCTGTTACACTTGGTATCAGAGCTTAGGTTGGCGACAACCTAGGCTTTGGTGGGGAAATTACTCATTAAACAGAGTCAATAGTACTCTATAATGAGTTGAGTGTATTAATAAATACTAGAGCGTACTTGTTAGTAAATATAAAAATTGTTTTTATACTGTGTTGACTTATCGGTTGAGTGTTTATGAATTCTGGTCGGTACGGGAAGTACAACCATATCGGTAGGGGTTTCTAAACTCTTAAACAATATAAACCGACATAGTATTGTTTTTAAAGTGGGTCGATGAAATAATTTCACTCAAAATTATATTTTGATATAAAAGGAATAATGTAACGACCCAGAATTTTTATTAATTCAAATTTTAATATTTAATTAATTTTAAGTATTAATAAATGAATTTATAAGTCAAATAAATTTTATTTTGAATTATTGGATTTAATTGGATAATTAAATCGATAATTTAATATGTTAAATTATGGAAAATAATTGAAAATTGAGTTAAATATGATTGAAAATGATTTGTAAAATTTTATTTTATCATATGGGAGTTAGAACGGTATTTTAGAACTTTTAAAATCGAATTAAAAGTTAATTTGTGAAAATTGAATATTTTAATATTAAAATCGACTAGTGAAAATAGTCAATTTTTGAACAGTCTCAGAATTGAACGAAACCAGTTCCATTGGATTCGTAATAGTTAGTTATTACCGGATTTCAATTTTCGTGTCAATCGGAGCTATCGTTTGAGCGTGGCAGCTCGAAACGCATCGAATCGTTTTTAATTTAAATTTGGCGAGTCAAAATAGCCATTTTTCAAAAAGTCTCGGATTTCGACGAAACCAGTTTCATCGGATCCGTAATGTGATATTATTGTAAGGTTTCAAATTTCAAGTCAATTGGATTTACCGTTTGTCCGGTACAAATTAAAACGCCTAGAAATCGACTTAAATCGGTTTAATTTAAATTGAGCGTTTATAGCCATAACTCGCACATACTTCCGAATTAGCTTCCGAAACCTATTCCATTGTGTCCGAAACGCGGGGTAAACCCTAGAAACGCTGGTTACGGCGCGTAAATCGGAGTTCGGAATTTCCGGGATGAATAGTGTCGTTCGTTCTCTTATAAATAGACCAACACCTCTCTCTCTTCATTAAAAAAAATAAAATAAAAAATAAAACATGTAACCCTAGCCGCCAGTTACAATTCTAACGCCAGAATCTTTCGATTTTCATCCCTTAATTACTTTCAATCCGTGAAGAATTAGAAGAAACTTTCAACACGAAAGTTATAGAGCACGATGAGATCTTGAATTCCATACGGTGATGATCGGAAATGGTGCAACGTGGAAGGAGAAAAGGGGGCCGACAGGGGGGAGCTGTGCACGCATTTCCAAGCAACCTAGGTGGCCGAGCTTGCTCTCCTTGGGGCCGAACCTAGAGGAGATGATGGCGAGCGCGTTGCAACTTCCTGATCATGCTAGAATTCAACGAGGAAGATGAATAATTTAACCCTAGTTTCTATATTTGGGTTCGGCTATACGTGAGTGTTACTGGACATTTGCGTGAAAGAGGAGAGAAGGAGCTTGCGGCTGTGATGCAAAGAAGCTTGATCCAGTGGCTATGGTTTAGTGTAGGTTTTAATTATAAATTAATGTTGTGATTTTAGTTATAAAAAATCGTGTACAAACTTGTAAAATCAATAACTTTTTCATACGAGGTCGAAAACGCGCGAAACAGGAAGCGTTGGAATCGTATGGACGAGCACTACGCGATGAAATTGGTTTGGAGTCGTTTGGAGTTAGTGAGAATTTTGGGTAAAATTAAACGCGCGTTTAATTTTATTCGAAATAAAAGCTGAAACGGAAATTAAAATCAAGGTGAGAACTTCTCACTCAATCAAATAGGTTTCGATTTTATTTTAAATAGTTAGATTTAAAATATTTGAATGCATGTTTGAATGTTGATTGATATCTATTGATTGTTAAAATAGACATTATACGCCGTTAGTAAGCGGATGTTATTTATTAAAAACATATACCGCGAATATTTCATAAACAGTGAAATTGGTATTATATATAATAGCAATATATATATATTGGCATATGTATATATTGGAGTTATTGATTTCCCGCATTTATTTGTTTAGCGGATGAGACCCTATTGCGCCGTTATTAAGCGGATAATATTTAATAAGAACATATACCACGATAATTTCGTACTGGAGCGAAATTGGTATTGTGCTAATATTTTTAGATGCAGGAAAACAGGTTGGAGGGATCCAACTGGATTCCTCAACAGTATTTATTTGATTTCAGATATTTTGATATTTGATGGATTATCATATTGATATATGATATCGTTGTAGTCGTGATTGACTATTTGGTGTGTAGCATCATTGGACCCAGATTTTGGGATTTTAAAGTGATTTTTGAAAATATACTTTATTTTTGGAATTGATCCATGTTAAATAAATAAACGTTATAATTTTTAAAAGTTATAAAAATTATGATGTCTAAGAAATATAGTTAAAAGCTGATTTTTGAGAAATATGAACCAATGATTTTATAAAATAGTTTAAACTGGATTTTTGAGTTTATTATTAAAAGTTTGAATATAAGATTTATAAAATTTGATTATTTTATAAATCAAAATGGTGAAGTTTTTAAAGGAATTTAAAGACGTTTTAAAGAATAATATAATTTGATTTATATTTAGAGATTTATAAATGGATATTTATAAATTGAAATATTGACATTATAAAACGAGTTTTTATAAGTGTTTGAATGAAGTGAAAATGAATTTCATAAATGAATGAAATTTATAGAATTATAAACTGTGAAGTTATAAATGAAATTTATAAATAGTAAGATTTATAAATTTGGTGAAATTATTTGAAGAATAGTTAGGCAAAATAAATGGATCTTATAAGTTATAAGATTCATAAATTTGAAAGTCTTTAAAAGAACGATTTTGTAAAATAATCGTTTTATAAGTATTTAACTTATAATATGAACTTTTAGTTTATAATTGAGTTATAAACTGGAATAGATTAATAAAAGAATTTATAAAAAGGAAGTTTTTATAAATAAATAGAAATAGAATTTATAAACGATGTTTTATAAATTCGCAAATGACTTATTTTGATAAGAAAATTGTTGGAACCTATTAAAGGAGTTATATTCACATTTTTGAATAGTGAATAATCCTTTGAATTAAAACGAAGAAAAGGATGAGATTTCTTAATGAAGTTTATTCACATTTTTGAATAGTGAATAACACGTTAAAGAAAATGGTTTGAATGTGAATGTTTTAAATAGAATTAAAACGATCTAATGATGTTTTAAATATGTTGAAATTCGAAACCATAGATTTCAACATTTATTGTTGAAATAGACGTTTTCGAGAAATAAAAGGAAATGGTGGACTATAACACTGTTGTTATAGTAAATGATTTCCGAAAGGAAATGGTTTGAATAGTATTGGGATTTATATATCTATTTTAATTTCGAATCCCTATACTAGTGATTTTGGGTTGTTTTAACGATGTTTTACGCAACATTCGTTTTGGCCCAAATAAATATGTTTAAGTAAATGATTTCCTTAAAGAATGAAATATATACTAAATTTCGATTGAAGTATATTGAATATTTTCCAAGTGTTGAAAATAAAAGATTCGTGAATTACTTATTTAATAAGTATGGAAATGTTTTCCAATATAAAGTGAATATTTTGAGAATTTATCTTTTTTGAAGATAAATTGAAAAGGAATATTGAAATGAATAATTGCAATCGAATATTCATAGATATTTTGGAATATAAATTCATTATGGAATTTATAAATGAAAAGAAGAATTTGTTTAAAAATAAATATTGATTTATTTTTGAAGTATTGAAAATAATATATCTTGTAAAGATATTTTGGAAAAAATAAATAATTTGAGAAATTATTTGGAATCTGGTGATGTTGTGCATATCCATTGATAGTTCAATAGCCGACTATCAATATTTCCCTTTGAATGGGTAATTGATGTGATTTGTTTGAATTTGAATGCCACACTTATTTTTGAATAATCGCTCACTATTCGGGTTAACCGGGAAAGGACCATGGGGTCGTATAACCCATTCCGAATATGTGATACGTCGTTGTGAATTGCATTGAAGATCGGTGTTGAAGACCGAGTATTTGTGAAAGCGATAGGATGACCTATCGATTGTCTCTGCACTGGGTAGCTCCTGGTATAGAGATTCCTTAAGTGATGGGAAATTCGATCAGGATTGTGAATACCCGGATTACAAGGGCTTCGTAAGAAGTACCTTCGGTTTTGTTCGAGCCCGGAACAGACTTGTATGGATTGTATGTCTGACATTACAAGTTGAGATATAAAGCCGATTTCTTTCAAATATATTTCTGTTGGTGGCGGAGAATTTATTCTTTTAGCTTAACACCCTTCTCTGAGACGTATGAGCTCAGAGGTTATATAGTTGAATGTTATCAGCGATATATTCCCATTTTGGTAATGTGACATGCTGAGTGATGCTGAAATGATCATTGTGTTGATTATTTGTGATAGGATCGTTTATTTGATCGTCTATCCTTGTGATCATTGTGTTGATCATTTTTTGACCCAAAGCATGGCTTTTGTATAAGGTATGTTTTTGTGGACGTGACTTCGTCGAGCCTCACACCCCGTGAATGGTCAAAACAGGAAAGAAGCAGCAAGGTTATGAGGGGTAGCACCCTTTAGGATGTGTCCATTTCCTTCTGGAAAAGGGTGGTATCATGGTATGGAGCCCAGATACTTACTCATGTTGAAAACACTTTGTTATGATTGTGTGAATTGATTACGAGCGCTCGGTGATAAAGGTCCCAAAGGACCGGGGGATGGCATATTCGGTCAGTTGTTACTCAGTTAGGGGTAACCCGGCCTTGTGTTGGTAGAGATCCGGTTTGGTTCTCGAGGATGTCCATCCAGAGGCATCCTCATGTGGCAATGGGAAGTTCCTTGGCCTGATCATTCGTTGGAAATCCAAAGAAACAATACGTGACTTGTACGGTTTTAGTTGTAGAACCTGCCATCTAATATGGTAGCTATTAGTAGGCATAATATAATGGTACCTATGCTGGCTAAGATTTATATTCTACTTTCGAAATCGTTTTATACACTATACACTAATAATAATATCAAAATTGATTTGATTTTAATGCGTATCAAGCATCTTTGACTATCATAAGGAGAAATCTTCTCCAAGTCTGCGTTTACATTGTGTGTGTGGCAGGAGGTCTTATGGTAGTCTCATTTTTAAAAGCATTGCGAATTGAATTTAAAAATATTCCTCTATTTTGATTTTAAAGATAAATAAACTGTTTTGAGTTCTCACACCAGTCACATGACTGACTTGGAGTTTATTGTTTTCCTTCCTAAACTCTGGGTGCCCACCAATTTCCACACGGGCAGCCAAGAGTTTAAGGTTTATCAGGATATTCTGGATATTCTGGAATTGCTGGAGGCAAGATGGATGGCATGGCGTATTACTTATATAGTATTTCTTTTCCGCTGCACTATTTGTTGTTGTTGTACACTCTGATGATATGATGTAATGAAATGTGATGTAATGTAATAACTGATATAGTTCTTGTTTAAAGATTATTCATTTATTATTATATGTTGTTCCGCTGCGAATTGTGAGATTCTGATGTTGTTCTGTTGTTTTCTATTCCGTTCTATGTTCTCTATTCTCTTGTTTTCTTTCTGTTCCGTTCTATTTTCTATTTTCTATTCTCTCCTGTTTTCTCTCCTCCCTAATTTCTACCTTCCCTCCTCTTCTTTTCTTAAATTCTTTTTAAAACCCATAACATTCCGGTTTTTGACCTTCGAATTCTCGGCAGTCGATAAAGTGAGTATCGATGTTGAATTTTCGAAAGTCGAAAATTTGCGGGGCGTTACAAATAATTTTCTAAAATTATTATATATATTTGGATGATTGGTTGTTAATACTATAATTAAATAACAATCTAACATTTAATCTAAATTTGAAATGGTTATAATCAAGTAAAATTCCATGAGTATAAATTATACAAAAGCAGAATAACTAAATTTGAATTAAACTAGAATTTAAATCTCGGAAGTTTTGGAAAGGTTTTAAATGTATTGAAAACAAAATTTGGAAATTTAAAATCTTGGGAGTGTTTGAAATGTTTTCCAAAGTGATTCAACGCAATGATGGAATATTATTTTAGGAAGTATTTTTGAATGGAAATTGTTTTGTGATGAATTTGTAAAAGTGAGGAAGCACTGAACTCACTTCAGTCGCTGGAAAATAATCCTGATGATGATGGCCACATCATCAGAATTCATTTTCGAGTTTCTAAAGTGATGGATTGCTACCAAAGTGGTTGGTTATGATATTGTTTGGACTTGTTGGGTATAACGGTTGTTTTGGAAATTTCAAAGGGAAAATTTGTTTGGTAAAAACAAGTTGTTTGGAAATCCGGAGATTTGATTTAATATACCAAGTAGGTATGAGTTGATTATTATTTCAAAAAGGTTTTGGAATAAAACCAGTAATTGAATTCTGGTAAATTCTATTTGAATAATGTGTAAAGTTAAAATGAATCAACTATTGAACTTATTAAGTGAAGTTGATATTAATAAGGAAGGAATGAAAAATTTAATCTTGGAATTAAAATTTAACTTGAGTAAATGGAAGTGAATGAAATATACTGAAGTGAATAGAAAATTTGAATTTAACTTGGATAAGTTAAATAAATTGGACTTAGAATCAAATTGATTTGGGGTTAAATTGAAAGGTAAAAGGACTTTGTAATTGTGGGTCATTAAGTAATGAATTATACCCATAAGCTATTAAGTATTATACTTATAATCTGAAATTGTGGATTTAAAATTTGCAAAGGATTAAGGTGAAAGAAAAATTGTATCCTTAAGAATTCAGAGATACATATATATAAAATTTGGAATTGTGATTATAACATGAAAATAACTCAAATGAGCAATATAAACCTTTGAAGTAAATAAGTTGGTGAACTAAGAATAGAAAATTAGATTGTAATGCCAAGTAAAATGGAATTATAGTCACAAATGGAAAATAGTTGAACGATATGGTGAATTCAAACCTAGTCTCAAAAGAATGTGAATTGAAATAAGGTGAAGAACATATAAAATATAAAAGATGTGAATGAACTTAAGTCAGTAAATAAATTTTGAACTTGTATATGGAGAATTTAAAATTGGATTTAACTTCGATTAAATGGAATTAAGTTGAATTTGGATTGAATTAAAATCGAAATTCAGTTGTATTATAATAATTTTGAATATAATTAAATTCTTATTTGAAATAGTAAAAGAAATAGCATGAATTTAAGTTGGCTGAATAAATTTAGTTAAAACTTGAATTAGAATTGGAAAAGAATTGAATTGAAGGAAATTTAGTTTAGATCAAGTAAGAATGATATTGTATGAATAAAATTTTAACTCAACTAAATTCAAAGGAATTGTATGAGGATGAATTTAGCGTAAGCTAAATTAAATAAAAAGAAGCTTGAAGATAAATTTAGTGTAAACTAAATTAAATGGATAAGGAAATTTTGAAAAGAAGAATAAATACCCAATTCTAATATGGGATTTAATTTTAGCAATAAAAGCTGAGAATGTGAATGAATAATGGAATTAGATTATAATAGTGATGGTTTGAATTATAAATAAAATCAAATGAGTGGAATAATTTAAAGTGGTCATATAATTGACAAAATTCAGAGTGGATCGAGGAGATGAATTAAAATTTCAAATGGATTGAATAAATGAACAAATCGAATTAAAAAATTTAAATGGATTGGAATTTGAGTGAATGAGAATCAAATAAAATAAAAAATAAAATTGATTTAAGAAGAAATAAAATAGTGTGAAAGAACTTAAGAAAATTGGGAGAAAAAATGATTGTGGTCGAGCTTTATAAGTGATCTTGAATGAAATTTGTTTAGATAATAAACATTAAAATGCAAGTGAAAAGAATTTTAATTAATTATTGTGATAAATTAAAGATGTATGAGTTGTAAATATTACATAATGGGATGATATTAATATAAAACTTAAGTTGGATGATAAGTTTGAAGTGAGAATAAGAAGTTGAATTAAAAATTGCAAGGAAATAAGAATATTTGGGGTTGTGAATAATTTAGAATGGAATAAAATTTAATATAAATTTAATCTAGAATTAATTTTAAATGGTTATGAGCTTAAGTGATGATTATTTGCTTGAATGACATGAAAATTGCATACGGATTGGTCGGTTTTGTTGTATTCGGAATTGAGTTGGTTTAAAAAAGCAAATGGAATTGGTTTTTGAATCAATTAGAATGGATTGAAATTTTATTAAGTGGTTTTGTATATTAATACAAGTGAATCATAAAGGAAATACGAGTATATCAAATTTAAAAATAAAAATTTGATTGTGAATCAAATTGGGAATTGAATTGAAATAAAGAGATGTAATTAAGGCATATGTTAATCATATTGATGAGAATATGGTTTGAGAATAGTAAACTTGAATTTAAATCATTCAAGTGAAATAAAAGTGAAGTTTGGATTTGTCGAGAAATTAAATGGTGATTGAAATCTTTGAAGTGCTGATAAAATATGGTTAACATTGTTAAATTATGAAGTTTGCTTGGTTAAACTATGTAATTGATGTGTTTGGCTAGTTTAATGAATAGAATGTTATTAAAATTCTCATATTATTGAAAACTGATGTGTTTGTTTAAGTAAGTACAGGTACGGAAGGCAGTAGATAGAGTTGGAGTGTGTATATGCAATATAAATTAGCCGCATGCTTTTAAAATGCTAATAAAGGTACGCCTACGCAATTAAAATAGGAAATACGAACTATTTTTGGTTTTTTCGACCATGTGGTTCGATGTATATATATTATATCTATTGTGATATTGCAAAATCTCCTCTGTACAGGGGAGACTCTGCCAAAAAAATTCGAAAATTTTGGGAGTTGGAAAATTTTTGAAAAATTTGAAATGTTTCGTTAACGACAAAATAGATTTCAAATAACAATTTAAGATAAAAAGGATTTTGGGATAGGAATTGAAACTAGTAGTCTCGATTTGGAACTAAAGAATTTAGGCAAAGTGAATTTGAGATTTTCACTAAGTAAGTATTGCTATTGGGTTTGGAACATTCTTCTACCTTAGCAAATTTCGGGGACAAAATTTTTATAAGGGGGAAGGAATGTAACAACCCGGAATTTTGGGTCGCTAGATTTGAACATTTAATTCATTTTAAATGTTGAATATGTGTTATAATTTGAATTTTGAAATAAAAGACTTTGGTTAAATTAATAAAATTGGTTAAAACTTTATATACAATATTTAACTGAAATTTGAATAATAATAACTTAATATATTAGAATTGGGATAATTGGTAATTTTGAGTGTGAATAGATATAAAATTAGATTCTAAACTTTATTTTAAGTATATTTGGGTTTGAATTTTAATATTGGGCCATTGGATGAAATTAGAAGTCGATAGATTGAATTTGGAATTTTATATTAATTTAATAATGGAATTTAATAGTATAATAATGCAAATAATCAAATTTTGATTTAAACTGAATCAGAATGATTTCTAATGGGAATATAAATTTTATACGAGTTATAATAGAGTTAATAAAATTTTAAAAGTGAAGTCTCAAGTGATTTCGACGATTTTGAAAATTGCTCGAAATAATCGACGAGTTAAAATAGCCTTCCGGAGCACAGTCTCGGAATTCGACGAAACCAGTTCCATTGGATCCGTAATATTTAGTTATTATCGGATTTCAATTTTCATAGAAATCGGAGTTTTCGTTTGACCCCGGCAGCTTAAAACGCATAGAAAATATTTTAATCGATTTAATTTAAAATTGATCGTTTATTTTCGTAACTCACACATATGATCGAATTAGCTTCCAAAACACGTTCCATTGTGTTCGGAACACGGGTAAAACCTTAGAAACGCCTGGCGGCACGTGAGATTTGAAGTTCGTTTGTAAAATCTTGTTAAATATGAAAATAATATTAAAATAATGCTTATAATTGTTTATATATACACGTTTTTCTTCGGCAAACCCTAATCTATTTTGGGTCGCCACCGGTGTTTTATCAATGGCCGAAACCCTTTGATTTTCATCTTCAATTATTGATCAATCCATATAATAATTTTGAAAACTTTCAACAACGAAAATGAAGAGATCGCCGAGTTCTTCGAGATGGACGGTTATGATCGGGTTCGGGTGAGGGAATCATCGTCAATCGTGTGACCTAGAGGGCACATTCGTCCTCGTTTTCAGAGAAAAAGGGGCCACCGAGCTTGGTTCGGCTTCGCGCAGTGCATCACGTGGCGAAGGCGTCTCGTATGGAGGAAGCCGATCGTTCTCCGGTGGAGTTTTGTGGCCGCGGCAGAAGGAAATCGAACGTAGCCGATGGGTTCTTCGGTCTGTGTAACGTGCATGAGGAAGAAAGCATCTGCGGCCTTGATTTAGAACGTGCAGCCATAATATGTTCAAGATTTCAACGAATTTGGTAGCGCAGGAATCGCAGAGACGCGTACTACGCAGTGGAGCAATTCTGGAATCGTTCCGAGCAAGAAAAATTTTAGGTTAAATCAAACGCCATTCGATTTAATTTAAATTTGAACGCTCGTCGAAAACCCAAGGTGAGTTTAACTCACTCACATCTGGAATACTGGTTAATTTAAATAGTCAATATCTAAATGATTAGTTGAATATGATAATTATTATCAAACTGAATCTATATAGGTTGTTGTGCTAATACCCGTGGATGCAGGGAAAATAGGTTGGAGGGATCCAACTGGATTCCTCACAAATAGAAATTTATTTATATTTTGTAATATATCACATTTATATTCTGTGATAAAATTGTTTTAGATCCTGTTATACTATGCTCTGTTTATTTACTGTGATAGATAAATTGGACATTTAATTGTATTGTGCTCTGATTTGGTGAATACAACCTAGAAATTTAAATATAAATAAATTGGGTTTAAAGGAAAATTAAAGAAATTCTTAAATAAAGAATTTAAAAGGAATTAAATTCAAGTGATTGGTTGATAATATGAAGTGTTTGAATTTGTGGTTTAAAAAGGGAATTGAGAATTGTTAAAAATAATAGCTAGATTTATTTTAAAGAATGGGAAGTGTGCTTTCTCTTGGAATTTTTTTTTTTTTTCAAGAAAGCTTTCAAAATATAAATTTGCAGTTTAAATATGTTTAGAATATTTTAGTAAGAAATATTATTTTAAATTGTTTTTAAGTGAAAGCAAATATTTGATTAAGTAATTATGGTATTTAATTATTTTTAAAAAGTAAAGTAGTATTAAGTTTTCAAAAGGGAATTATAGTATAAATATTTGACTTAATAACTTTATTTTAAAAGTTAAATTTGACTTAAAGTACTTAGGAAATCTTTATATATTTCCTTAAGTATTATTTTCAATTAAATAATTTCTAGAAGCTTATTTTAGATATTTTAAACATATGTTTGAAAATGATTCCCAGGAAATAGCAATGTGTTTAAAAATGAAGGAGCTATTTTTAAAATATGGAAAGGAATTTACGGGATGAACGTAAATTCAATTGGGATAAATCGTGTTGGATTGATAAAAGAATTTTTTGGTTTATTAAAAACGGAAGTGAATTTCTCTGAAAGCCAAGTATGTTTAAGTATATTTCTAAGTAAAAGATAAAGGTTTTAAATTTGACTTCAAAAGAATGTTTTAAGAAAATTCTTATGTGGGTTGCAGAGTTTTTCAAAAGTAAATATGTACTAAAGTAGTTATAATAATAAATAGTTAAGGGACAATTGGCATTATGTTTTAAAGGGATATTACTAATATTTATGTCTGTAAAATGGTTACATATTAAAAGTAATTAATCAAAGTTTTATTTGAAACTTGTATAAAATTTCACAGCTTTATTTTAAAATTTAGTATGATTTAACTTTATTTTAAAGATAATAGTTTATATTTTATTAAGCAGTTTTATTCAAGATATTTCTAAAGGGTATATATATTTTAAATCAATATGTAGGAAGTTTTAAAATGAATGTTTTGATGTATTTTCAAGAATAAAGTATCTAAATTATTTTAAACCTTAAATATTGGTACTTGGAAGTTTTCAGAGGAAGTAAGGATTTGGGAATCTATTCCATGAGAAAATTGGGTTTGAAAAGTGTTTCAAGGGATTCTAAAATGGATTTATATCTCGCAAGATATTTTTAAGGAAAATAAATAATGCGGGAATTATTTATTGTGTGATGGATGTTTGTGAATGTTAATTGATAGTTAAATCACCGACTATCAATATTGGACAAATGCGTTGATCGTTTCGAAGAGACCGGGATCGAGATTTATTTCTCGAAAACTACTTCGATCTGGTTTGTACGTTTTCGTGGGAAGACGAATTCGGAGTCGAAGATAGAGCAGTGAAGTGCAAGGGCTAGTCGCTACTAATCCTGAGGATATTTCCAAAATGAATGTAGTAGGAGTAGTGCCTTCGGTTCCGTTCGAACCCGAGACGGACTTGTATGGATGAATGCTTTCGGAACATCGTCTGGTGGGCGATGGGCATTCTAAGTGAAACGTTCAAAAAGGTAACGCTTAGCCTCAAGCCTCATCAACCGGCAATGACTGAAAATCATGGGATATGCAGCAAGGCTTGGTGGGCAGTACCCATTTCCAGGTAAGGTCATTCCTGTCTAGATGTCCCTTTTATTTCGGCTTAGTGGTGCGGTTGCTGATCCCAACCGCGGGGTGATCTTAATCGAGATTATCCAGTAAGAGATAATTCGGGCCTTGTGTTGCAGGGGATCGGGTGTGGTCCTCGGTACACTGATCCAGACCAGGTACTGTGACATGTGGTACCCCAGTGCCTAGTCATTAGTTGGAAATCTATTCTCCCTACGAGCCTTTTACGAGTTTTTTTGTATTACCCACTCTGTGGCTAGTAGCTGGAATTTATTAGATGTAACAATTTCGGCTATTTTATAAGTATTTGTATATAGACCCTATTATAATATCAGAGGATTTCTATAAAAAGTGTTTTAGCTGTCGTAAGGTAAAAACCCAACATGTTTATTTGTGGCGTGGTCTTATGATATGCTTTTGTTTTCAAAGGGTTTTTGAAACTTTAATAATCAATTTGGGTGCATTATTATCAGCTGGTATTCTAGACTGACTCGGGTGTTATTTTATTATAATGTTCGGGTCAGACTGAGTATTATATGTTCAGGACAGGATGCTATGGAGCAGGAGAGGAGCTGGAGTCCGAGACGTATTATCCGTACTTATATATATCCGTTGTTGTGATTGTATGGAATTGTCTGACTAGTAAATGTTGTTTGTATGAGATACTCTGATGATATATTGTATAAAACAGATAAAGTTTTCATTTTGTGTAAAGAGCTGATATTATATATTATATTTTATTCCGCTGCGACTGTGAGATTCTGATATGGTTTAGTTCCTTCTTTCTTCTACCTCTTCTTCTTTAACCCTAATGGTTCGTATTTCTATTCCACTTGAGTTAATTGATGTAAAATAGTGTTGACTCAAGGGGTATGGATTTGCCAGCTGTTACAATAAGCTTCTAAAGTGGTCAAAACCCCAGCTACCGCATTCAACCTTTTTGAATCAATGCCTTCAAAAGGTTCCTTTGCCTTGAACTTTGATGTCGCTTCTCCATACTTTCGAAATGGTTGGTTTCGAAACCTTTCACTTTCTTTACTTTGCAATAATGCTTTCAAAAGAGTTGTTTTCGCCCCAATTCTTTTAAGACCCTTAGATATATTAAAAGTTAAACCCAAAGGTTTCTAAAGAATGGTAATAAGTGGTTTTGAAGTTATGTTCCATAAGCTTTTACTTGAACCCAATGCTTTCGAAAGGTTTGTTTTGAGTAAGGAATTTTAATACTTTCGAAAGGTATATAACGTAGGTTTTGAAGGGGAGGTACCCTAATGTTTTCAAAAGGTTAACTTGAGTCTTTAAATGGAAGGTTTCCAATGTTTTCGAAAGGCAAGATTAAAGTGTTTTGAAAAGAGGATGTCCAAGGTTTTATAAAGCTTTCGAAGGGATAGCTTCAACAATTTTGAAAGGCGTGTATTGGCGTTACGGCCTAGTGTTTCAAGGAATAGTGGTCAACTTATTTTAAAAGGGGTACTTTCAATGGGTTCGGTAGGTATTGTTTAAATTTTTTAAGCAAAGGTTTCAAATGGTTTACCTTGGCTTCATGGCTTAAGATCTTTTAAGTTAAAAAGTGTTCTAAACTTACTTTGGAGGGATAGATAATTCCATTATATCTCATTAACATTGTTTTGTGTAAAGTGTATACAACATGTCAAACATATTTGGGTAAAGCAAAGAGTACATATTCCTCATTTAAGCATGATTTAAAGGATTAAATCAATTTGAAGGAAATGTTTTCAAGGAAAATTTAATGGGTTTGTTAACCCTAGGAAATGACTAGGATATTAGAATACCAGATGGGACTAGTATAGGGTCGCGTCCCATACTTTAACTAATAAGCCCCTAGCTAATATAGGTCCAAAATTCCAGTGTGTAGGGCTTTGTTACAAGTAAGACTAAAATGATGTTATGCACTGAAAGGAATATACAAAGAGAAGATAGGTTATTGGGGAGCCAACAAAACCATTAGGTTTAGTTGACCCTAGAAGAAGATAGTAAATGGCAGATAGCACAGAAGTGTGTCTAACAAATGTTAGATAATTGATTATATCTGGTACGCCCGAGTCAGCCAATGGTTAATGGTTAGCCAAACAAAACTATATTTTTGGGGATACATAGTCCATTAATTACCTGATTTATGTGCATATATGATATTGATAATTTGCTATTATTGCTTTAATCAATTTGATTGTAGGTTTTTAAAATGCAAAGGATATGTTTTAAAAAGGGACATTAATGAGGGGAAACCCATTCTGCTAAGCGGCATGGTCTCACTTAATATCAGATAATCGAGATGTAATGATATTATTCGCACCAGGCTTTATGTTTGACTCAAAGTTAATGTTTTCCCTTTAAACTCTTGGGTGCTCAGAATCTAATCTGAGTAGATTAAAAGTTAAGGTTTTACAGGTTTAGTAGGTTAGACGAATAAGCTTTCGAAGAAGTGCAAGAGGCAAAGTTAGGAGCTATTTAGTTTTATTTCCGCTGTGATGTATTATGACTGATATATCTATTTAATACTCTAATTATCCAAGGTGGTATCTTCATATGTCTCTCTTGGCATAATTTATAATAATTAGATTTGATCAAAATCTAGGAATCTTTTGGGATTATGTATCTGAATATGAAATATTGATTTGAAATGTAATTGAAAAAGTTGTTTTAATTTTATGATGTTTTTATTTCATATTCATGTGTTTTTGATATTATGGATGTTATTAACATTGCCGTATTTTGTCATCAGAAGTTAATACTATAGATGACTACAGCATCTATAGCGCTTAGCTTCGGGCCTCAAGATAGGGGATGTTATAGAGCAACTAGATGTAAGTGGATTTATATAGTGAAAGAAGGCAGCGATGGCGATTTAAGGTACAAAGAAAGGTCAGTAGCTAAAGGATATATTCAAAAGAAAAGAGTTAAGTATCATGACCTTTTTTCTCTAGTTGTTAAACATGCCCCGATTCACATATTATTGGCATTAGTTGCTCATATGATATGGAAGTTGTGCAATAAGATGTCAAAATGGTATTCTTGCACGGTGCGCTTAAGGAAAACATTTATTTACAATAGTCAGAGGGTTCATTGATAGTAGCAGACCCATATATTTTGCTTACAACCTTAATAGATCTCTTTTATGGACAGAAATAGTCGCCCGGATAGTGGTATAAGAGTTTTGATAAGTTTATAATTTTTAAGGATATTCTAGAAGCTTCAACGATTAGTGTGTTTATTTCAAGAGCCATGATGAGTAAATGATATATCTTTTATTATGCAAAGATGATATGTGAATCTCCTCTCGAAATATGTATAGGATATAAGAATTAAAGAAAGCGCTCAACAAAGAGTTTGAGATAAGATTTAGGAAATGTACAAAGTATTTTAGGGATAAAGATATTTAGGGACGGGAAGCAAAGAGAGTTGAAGCTCATTTACGCTCAATACACCAAGAAAACGCTATTAAGTCGGTAGGCACTCCATTAGGCTGTTTCAAGTAGACTAAAGAAATGTTTCTAAAGAAATGTTTCCTTCATCATAAGAAGATAAAAGGTATATTTCTAGTATACCTTACTTTGGTTCGGTTGATAGCCTTATGTATATAATGATGTGCACAAGGCCAAATTTGGTCCATACAATGGGATGTCGGTCGATATATGTCTAATCCGAGTAAGAAACATTAGCATGTAGTAAATTCATTACTTAGGTATTTGCATGGTATTTATATGTTGGCATATTATATCATGGAGACAATTATGATATCAAAGTTAGAGGATACTATGATTCTGATTATGTTGACGATGAAGATGGAAAGAAGTCGGCGTCAGGCTATGCTTTTACACTTGGCATTGGCTCTATTTCGTGGACATCAAATTCAATATATAGTAATCTTATCAAATTCTAAAGTCAAATTGATATTAATTGTGAAAAAGACTAAGAAGGGATTGTATTTATTGCATCTTTTGGACGATTTATTCGTGTTGTAATAGATAAAGGAGTTATTTTTAAATAGTCATAGTGTTATCTATCATGTTCAGATACAGACATATAGCTCTGTGTTAAGCACATTGTTGTTGGAGGGTTCTTTCTTATGTTGGAGAATGAGAACAAAGTAAGCTTAAGTTGCTTAAAATTCATAGGAAGGATGAGCATGTTGATATAATGACAAAGTGACATCCTAAAGACAAGTTTGAGCATTACTAAAACTTGACCAGCTTAGTAGCATCTAGTTAGAGCCATAAGGCGTAAGCCTAAAATCTTCCAATTCATAATTGATAGTTGTGATATATATATATATATATATATATATATATATATATATTCGATGTGGAGTGCTAAATTTATGCTATTCAAATATTTGTGCTAAACATAAAGAAAGGAAATCGATTGATTGATACAATCAAGTAACTAATGATGCAATATGTGAAAACAGAAAAGAAGGAAAATCAATTGATTTGATAAATCGATTAATTATGTCATACGAGGAAAGAATGAAAGAAGAGAAATTAAATAATTCATCCAATCCGTTAATTATTCGAAATGCGTTAAGAAGAATATGGAAGGAGATGTTATGGAAGGAAATGAATACCATTATTATGTATTTGTATTAAAATAATGCAAATACATGCAAGTTTTTTTAGCAATTAAGCATCCCTAAATAATGCCTCGATTCCAAGTGATTTATATCTATAAATAAATGACATATTCCTTTTTATTTATACAGAGATTAGTTCCATATATATCTAGTTAGGAAACTTGAAACTCTATTTCGTCCACTTTAAGGATTTTTATTATATTGAGTGCTCATTGTATTTTCTTATGTATAGTTGAGATTAGTGAGACTCTCCACCTAATTATACCTACTAATATTATATTTCGTTTCTGCATCCTTTGTGTTGGTAAAGTAAATGGAAGTTGTTAGGTTCTCCATGGATGTTGGTCAATCTAACTGATTAACATTATATATCTCATGCCTCTCTTTATTTCTTTCTCTACTTGTTGATTTGGTGACTAGATAAATCACATTGTTTTTGGTGTTTAATCGACATGTTAAATTCTTAGTTTTCACGATAAGTGATAAAATTATCATTATACATATCACATGCATACATGCACGATGTATGTATATATCTAGTAAAATATTTGAGAAATCAAAGGAAAATGAAATCGTTAATCATATTGGATTTAAAATAATTAATATGATCGGGAAGTTTGGGAATTATAGCCTGGTCCTCTAACCATCATGAAATATTAGTTGGAATCCTTTAATGACAGATATAGCATTGGAAATGCTTCTTGTAGAACTCACAAGTTTGAGTGGGTAAATGAATCCTTATTGAAAGTTTAGTGAGTTATTGTTTTTTGCCCATCGTTGAACATAAATTGAGGAGTATAATGGGGCTATAGATATCTTATTCCATTAATGGATAATACGTACTTTATACTCTTATTTCGTGTCTATCATTATGTTTGCTTACCCCTTGAGTTTGCTTAAAAATTAACATGATATATCATGAGGGTGGGATCGTTTACTAGAAAAGGGTTGCTCTTGGTATCTACTAAATAATAGTGAAGCAGAAAAATTTCTACCTCTCATTAATTTTAGTAGTTTTCTCTCTTCTCCTTAATTCTCTTGTAATTTTTATTTCTAGATCTTTTTTTTTGGAAAATGGTACTTTATTTACTGAAAGGAAAACATATACTTCCATGATATGCCTGGTTAAAACTTTACAACCCCCTAACCTAAATGGGTGCCTTACAAGGAAAAAGATCCCTTTAACATATCATTTTGCACTTGTTTTACTACTACTCTCCAATCATTTACATATCCATATTGACATTTTAGAGTTTATACAATTATTTATAGATACCTCACTAATTTTCTCAAAATTTCTATTCAATTCCATGTATTTAGGTTAATACACAATCGAAAATTTAAACCATTTGAATAAATTAAGTTTAAAGACATTAAAAAATATTCTTTATAAATATTAAATACAAGAAAATAGACACAGGGAAAAAGTTGCAAAAAAATTTAGTCTCGGGGACAACAAGTTTAATTTTTAGTCTGAAGGATACTTTTTAGTATAAATAGGAAATGATAGTTACAACTATCATCCTGTGATTTACATTGAAAAGTATCCTTCAGCCTAAAAAGCAAACTTCTTGTCCCTAGAACTAAATTTTTCTTCAACTTTTTCCTTGAGCCTAAAAACCCCTATTAAATAATGACAGTTAATAAGTATACCGCTTTTGTACAAACCAAAATGATAAAATTAATTTTTATTTAACTATAAAGATATAAATTACATAAATAAATAATACCAAATTTTAATTTGTAATTCATTTATCTCAATAAATTAACCATACATTGCATTGTAAAATTCTACTTCTACAAAACTCACATCCGTTTCTCCTAATATTTTAAGTTTCAATCGATATATTTAAATTAATTATGAAATCTTTGACTTAAACTAATTAGATAAATGTAGTTAACTCAATTATGCTGATTCGTGTACTAAATTACAAAAATATGAAACTTTCAGTATGCACACCATATTCATATTAACAAAACGGAAAAATAATAATAAATTAAAGATACATAAGTTACATAACATAAAGTATATACATAAAGAATAATAACAAATTCAATTAACAATTGATTAATCTTAATAAAGTTAACATGCATTGCATAATCCTATCTTCAACTTCAAATACCTACATTTTAAAATTTCTACGGTTACTTACAAACCTCCCCCAGTTTCTTTATTATATTTTACATTTATGTCCATATATTATAATTAATTATATAACCTTAAAAAATTTAAAATAAATTTATTAAACTATTATTTGTTGATTCATCTATCATAAATATATGAAAATTTAAATATTTATACCATATTCATACAAAAGATAGTAAAATTTTCAATGAAATATATAAATAAATCAATCACATTATATACATGAATAATGATAACAATTTTATTCTATAATTCATTTATATCGTTATTTTTACCATTCATTGCATTGTCAAATTCTTTCTTAAACTTCTAGTATCTAAAATTTAAATTTCTGTAGCGATTTACAAAATCCTCTACAAATCACCAAAATACTGTATATTTCAATCAATATATAAACTAATTATATAATATTGAATTTAAACTATCTAAACAAATTCAATTAACAAATATTTATTAGTTCAACCAATAAAAATCATTATGATGATTTCATTATTTATACCATCTTCAAAACAATCAAAGTGGTAAAATTATTTTCACTTAAATATAAAGATGTATAAACCACATAGTACAAATAATATACATAAATAATATTAACAAATTTGATTTTATACTCATTATCTCGATAAATTTACTACGCATTGCATTAAAAAATTATGCTTTTAGCTTCAACTACGTTTTTTATTTCTATAATTATTTAAAAAACCCTTCTCATATATATCCCAATCTTTTAATTACAAAACAATTCTTTCTTTTTTCTACTATTTACCTTAAAGTTCATATATTTAAACTGATTATGTTATTTTAAATTCATTTTATATAAACATATCCAATTAAATAACAATTTTTAATTCATTTAATGAATCGTTAAAATATGTCAATTTCAACATGTATATCATATTTGTATTAATAAAAAGGATAAAATTGCCTTTTTATTTAAATATAAAGATATTTATGTTACATAATGTAAGTTAAATATGAAAAATAATAACAAGTTTAATTTCATTTTTTCTACTGGATTTGTTATCCGTTGCACGATAAAGTTTTAATTTTACATCGAAAATGTAATATATTTAATCATATTAACGTGTGCAATAGTTATACACTAATGGAAAAAGAATGTTGTAGTGCAACTATTGTTTAGCATTATATATGGATGTTTTGAGTGGTAAATGACACATCAAAAGCTTACAAGCATTATTTGAGAATGCCACCTCATAATTTTACACTAATCCAAACGCATCCACCTAAACAATCCAATTCATATTCCATCTAACGGTTCATTTTTTATGAATTAGCCTGATTAAAAAAAATCTAATAATATGTCAAGTACTAGTGGTCCAGTGGTTTACGACATGAGGTGAGTTGCTGCATCTTGTTGTGGTGGCACAGGTTCGATTCCCAGCGGCCACAAGTATGAGACATAAGTGCACGGCCACTTTAAAACCGGCTTAACCAAAGGTCAGGGCGACATAGTCTCCCTGTCCCCAAAGTTTTGATGGAAACATACATATTCTCTTCAAAAATGGTGACCGTGCCCCCATCCCCTATTCCCGCTAATCTGTCTTTTCCCAGCAAATCAAATCAACCTAGTCCCTCCTCTCCCTTGCTTGTACCGCCAGCTGCTTCCTGCTCCTTGTCAGAACCATCCAATCCACCTTCTCCTAGTCTTCTTACTTCGGTGCCATCTCCACCCTCGTTGGTCAACCCCCTTCCACCTTCTACACTGCCATTTCTTCCTAGTTCTAAACCTATCCCTGTTCCTTCTCCTCCTCTTTCGTGGAACTCGCTTTTCAAAGCCAAACCGAATAATGCTGGGAAGTTTGTCCCACGTGAAATTCAACTGCAATTCAATGGTGAAGCGATCGTCCCACCCGCTGACGTTGTTCAAGCTGGTAATGATATGTGGAGAGATTATCTCGTAGGTTTCTTTTTAGACACCCCATTGCCTTATGCTACTGTGTTATACTACCTTAAGAAAGTCTGGAAATTAAGTGGTTCGATCTCAGTCAAATCTGATGGGTTTCTCTTTCTATTCAAATTCACAAATGAAGATGATAGAATCAGAATATCAGAGGCTGACCCTGTTGTGATGAGGAATAAATTATTTATTGTGAAACCATGGGATGTAAATATTGGAAATAACTGTAGTAGCATTAAAACAGTTCCAGTATGGATAAAATTAACAAACATTCCTTTGTTTGCTTGGTCAACGTTGGGAATTAATTGGTTAGCATCTAGAGTGGGTAAGCTACTATGTTTGGATGCTTCAACTGAAAAATTTGAGCGTATTTCTTTTGCCAAATGTTTAGTTGAAGTGCATCCAAACAAAGAACTGCCAGATAAATTTACAGTTCAACTGCAAAATGGATCGATGCAAGTAGTTAATGTAACTTACCTATGGAAACCACTGATATGTACTCTATGCAAGGAGTTTGGACACCAGCTGAGTAATTGCAAAATTGTAGAAAATGGAAAGAAAGTAGATAAAGAAACAATGACTGAACAACAGAAGAAAGGAAATGATGGAAGGAATAATGTGGTAAAGGGTCAAGGCAGTGATAAACAGACTAGTTTTAAACAAAAATGGCAGAAAGTAACCAAAACCAATAGTAATAGGAACAACAACTGTGTAATTAATGATGAAGTTGATTTGTTGAAACAAGGTGAAAATCAAAAAACTATTGATAAAGCTGCTGGAGTTAATAATGGTGTGATAGGTTCAGTAAATGCAAAACAAAGAGATACAGTTAGTGCAAGTAACATGTACACCATGCAACAAACTGAAGTTGAAGTACAAGAAATAAATATGGTGAAAGAGAAGGAGAATGATGAAATTTTAGAACAGAGAATAAGAACAGTACAAATTCCAAAAACGACTGGAAAAACAAATGTGCAAGTGTGTGCAGTAAGTACTAACAACATGTACACATTGCTACAAACTGATGAAGAAGATCAAGAAGCAAATAATATGCAACTTATGGAAGAAGGTGAAATAACTGACCAGCTTACATGCACAGAGCAACAAACAACCATGACTGAGAAAACAAACCATTCTGCAAAACAAATACCCACTGACACACTAAATCAGGCAATAACAAAAGAACAACAAGCAACAAAAATGAATGAAAAGAGGAAAAATGGAAGTAACAAGCAAAATAGAAAAGAAACTGGCAAAGTTTGTACAACAACTGTTACATCTTCTTCTGATTTTGACAACAATTGGTGCAAATCATTTGAAACCCAGATAACTCAAATAGTAACATCCAAGCAAGGTGATCAATCCTCAAAATCTTCTCAAACTCACTACAATTTTTCCATTCCCATCCCTGGTTGGCCTGATCCCAGCACCCCCTCACCTGTCTCATTCAACCAACCTCACTCATCATCTCCTGCCTCACACAACCAACCTCCCACACCCCCTACAAAATTAAAAAGGAAGATACAAACAAGATCCAGATCTCTGTCAGCTCAGAGAAGAAACAACTCCCTCACTTATCAATAGTTTTTAATGCATACAAAAATAGCAACTTGGAATCTTAGAGGGGCTCATAACAATTTGAAACTTGATCAAGTTAAGAATTATATCTCTGATTATAACCTTTGCCTCATTGGACTTCTTGAAACTAAGCTAAATCTTCCCCTATCTCAAAAGGCTGTTAACTACATTAATCCTACCTGGTCCTTCCATCATAACCTTGATTCAGCATCATATGGTAGAATTCTTGTTTTGTATAACCCCTCTGAAATAACTCTATCTCCCATTCTTTCGAGTAGACAATCTATACATTTTCACTTGTTTCTTACCCAAACCCAAACCTCTTTCTACTTAACAATTGTGTATGCTGACAATTCTACCATATCAAGGAATGCCTTCCTTAAAACAATTCCTCCTTTAAGACAAGCTTCACATCCATGGCTGGTTATGGGTGACTTCAACTCTTGTTTAAGTTTTAATGACAAGTTCGGTGGCAACCCACTTACTCCTAGGGATCTTGATCCTATCAATCAATCTGTTATTGATTCTGAGTTGCTGTTGGTGAATAAATCTGGTGCCAAGTACTCTTGGAATAATAGAAGCAGAAGTGGAGTACGTACCTTTACAACTATTGATCATTCCTTTTGCAATTTCCAAGCCCTATCTCTTTGGCCTTCCATTTCAGTTTTCCTCCCACAACCAATCCTATCAGACCACTCAGCTCAAATCCTGTCCCTTGGTAACCATTTGCGAAGAGAAAAAAGAAGTTTCAAATTTTTTAATGCTTGGGCTAAGCATGAACACTTTCTTGTTCTTGTATCAAAAGCTAATGCAGAATTTGTTGGTTTTGGTAACCCTATGTTTAAATTTTGCAGGAAACTCAAGTACATTAAGCAAGCTATCAAACAGTGGGTCTCTTCAACTTTTGGTAGAGGTGGTCTGCTGTCTGCTACACTTACTCAGCAACTTAAAATAAGGCAAGAATTTATGATGGAACATCCTCTTGACGTTCAAGCAGCTGATGAAGAAAGAAAACTACTTTTAGAAGTTAACTCTGCTTTGGAACTTGAAGCCAACATGAAGAGACAGCAACTAAACAAAAAATGGCATGATGAAGGTGACAAAAACACGAAGTTTTATCATGATTCTATCAAACTTAAACAAGCAAGAGAAAACATTCATAGTATAACTGATGACCGGGGCATTTTGCACACCTCTCCTGAAACTGTTGACAATGCATTTATACAATACTTCACCAAGCAGTATGGTAATATAGAAGGCTTTACTCCAGATCTTGACTTAATTACTGAAACTGACCTCCCAAACATCAATTATTTGGAAGCATCATTTCTTGTCAGTCCTGTTACTGATGAAGAAATCAAGGCAACCCTTTTCTCCATGAACAAACACTCATCCGGTGGCCCTGATGGTCTAAATGTAGTGTTTTTTATTAGTACTTGGAGTATTCTTGGAAGTGAATTTTGCAAGGCAATACATAACTTCTTTAATACTTGCAAGATTCTTGGAGAAATCAACTGTTCCAATATTGCATTAATTCCCAAATACTCTCCAGCTTCCACTGTTAGTTCTTATAGGCCCATATCTTGTTGTAATGTAGTGTACAAGTGCATATCTAAAATTCTAGCAGCCAGATTAGTCACAGTTCTTCCATCTGTTGTCTCTAAAAATCAATCAGCTTTTCTTCCTAACAGAGACATCATTGATAATGTTCTCTTGGCTCAAGAACTTCTCAAATGTTATGGTAATAGCAATAGCACCCCTGCTGCAGCTCTGAAAATTGACATAACTAAAGCTTACGACTCTATCCATTGGGAATCCATAGTTAGAATTATGGCTGTTATGGGATTCCCTAAAACATTTGTGTCTTGGATCTATGTATGTATTTCCACTCCATCCTACTCTATTGTGATTAATGGCAGACCTGTAGGAAATTTTAGAGGAAGAAAAGGTATAAGGCAAGGAGACCCGTTATCTTCTTATTTGTTTCTGATAGTTATGGAAGTGCTAACTGTTACTCTAAGAACTAGTTACAACAGGAAAATAATAAAGTATCATCCCAAATGTTCTCAACAACTTATTACATCCATCATGTTTGCTGATGATGTCATGATGTTTACAAAGCCTGAGTTGCCTTCTCTGAATGGAATTAAAGAAGCACTGCATATATTTAAAAAAATGACTGGCTTATCCATAAATCAAAATAAATCTTCTATGCTAGTCTCTGGTATCAGTAATGAACAAGCTGCTTTCCTACATCAGCAGTCTGGTTTCACAAGTATGGAGAATGACATGAAGTACCTTGGTCTGCCTCTTATAACTAAAAGAATTACTAAGAATGACTGTTATCCATTATATCATAAAATAACTTCAATCATGACAGCATGGGATAATAGGAAATTAACTCAATCTGGAAGGCTTGTTCTCATCAAATCTGTTGTCTTCTCTTCTATTGTTTACTGGGCACGCACTATAATTCTTCCTATCAAGTTATTACATTTACTCAGATCTGCTATGAGTAGATTCTTTTGGACTGGAAGTATTCACAACAGGAAAATTGTCCCATGTGCTTTTACAAAATTTGAAGTTCCCTTTAAATCTGGTGGGCTTGGTATCTTAGACATAAGGAAGTGGAACATAGCGGCTATAAGCAAACAGTTTGATGCAATCATTAAAAAAAGGGAAAGTTTATGGGTGGAATGGACATGGCATCACAATATCAAGAACAAGGATTTCTGGGTCATGGAGATCCCTCAACAAAGTAGTTGGACATGGAGAAGCATCCTTAAGTATAGAGAAGTCTTTCTGCCGTTTATACAATACCCAGTTAATGCCAGTTCAAAGGTGAATTTTTGGAAGGAACCATGGGTTAGACAAGGCCTAATTTTATTTAAATTGCTTTCCTACTCACAAATTGTCCAAACAGGTATTTCCTTAACTGCTGATGCTAATTCCTACTTGATCAATGGTAATATTCAGTTGCCTACCACCAGTAATCAAGAAATTCAGCAAACTTGGAATATATTACAACAAACTAATTTCACTGCTATGCAAATCAACTCTGTTCAGTGGAATGGCAAACCACATTCTGTTAAGGGTGTTTACAGTTCCCTAACAGAAAGTGATCCATTGCCTGCTGCTATCTGGCATGATGTTATATGGTCTACTGATACAGTCCCTCAATACAATCTTTTGATGTGGAAAGTGATCAACAAAGCTTTGCTTACTAGATCTATGTTACAAAAGGTTGGAATGATCTGTCCCATGCAATGCCTATTCTGTGAAATTGAAGAGGAAACAACCGACCATATTTTTTTTGAGTGCTCTGCCTTGAACAACTTGCTATTCCACTTAGGTGGTAAAACTGGTACATATCTATCTGGACGAACTAGCAACATACAGTGGAATATAATACACAAAGCAACCAAATGGAGAACAGTTGATAGTAGAGTGTTCACTGTGTGTTTGAAGGTCTTCGTGGCTGTGATTTGGAGGGAAAGAAATTTAAGAGTTTTTGAAAATGTTAAAAGGAATGACATGGTCTTATGGAAAGAAATGAAATGCAGTATACACAAGCAACTGAAGCACTGTGCTAGTAGCATCCCGCTGTCTATGTTACAAGCTTGGACTTGATTTTGATGTTTCTCTTCCTTTTTTATTTTTCAGTTATCTTCCTCTTTGTTTTTTCTATGTATCTCTTTTTTTATTGTTTGTTGCAATAAAACTGGTAGGGGCCCAGTTAACCCCGCTGGCTTTGCCAAAAAAAAAAAAAAAAATCTAATACGAAACTAAGCAATTGAAGTAGAGCATGGACAATAAAGCATAACACAAATTCATTGAGCATTAAAAATACCAGATAAACTTTTATTACTTTAATGAACCCAAACTTCGATTGTTGGTCATTTTTATTTTCGACTATTATTTATGACGGAAATTACGACAAGAATAACTGATATTTTTAAAATATCAACAATTTTCAAAAAACACAGAATTACCGAAATAACCTTGAGATTGTTTTGGTTAATCCAGATGCACCAACCACCCCTACCTTCAATAAAGACCATCCCCAACTGAAAGACTAAAAGTCGCAAATTAGGTTTGGGGCATACCTTTTCGGATAAAACCAAATGGAAATATTAACAGAGCAATGATAAGTGTATCTTTCTATTTACATTTACCAATACCATATAAGATTTAATAAAAACATGCACAACACTTGTTCTTATCCTATTTTTTTCTCACTCAACGAAAAATTACCAATCGATGATAAATTACTGTCAAAATTAATCGTAGTTCGTTTTCAATTTACCATGTCTCATCATAAAACCGTAGCATATAAATTTACACGGCAATCACAATTTAAAAAAGAACATCGTCCAGCGTGAAGTATAAAATCCATCAATTTTGTTGTTAAGAAGTACAAAATTGAAGTTTTATATTATTTTATAGAAATCGTAACAAGAAATGTAAATCCTATGCAACTTGTTATAGAAATAACATCTAATGAGTTTGTAAAAGAAAATTGTACTCTTCTTACCAGTACTTGCATGGATTTTCCTTGTATATAACAAACGCTCACACCCTTCTCGAACATAATAGGATCCGTCTTCAGGGCCCATGCCCCTTATCATTCGACGCCAAGGGTCCCACTGTAATTTCTTTTGAGCTGTATGGGTCCACAGTAAATAAATGTTAAAAGGCCCCCGAAAACAAACAAAACCCAATACCAAACCTTTTCCATAAATATTCCACAACGTTTCACATGTTACTTCATCAATGCTACAAAATAAACCGCATCAAACCCGTCATCTTCCCCATCACATTCTCTGAAAAAATGTCGTTAAAAGGTCACCTCAATTCGCTAACATCGATCGTAATCACCATATCGTATGTGACCAGTACCTGTTATGCGTGGGACAACGTGCCCCCCGAATGCCCCTACCCCTGCCTGCCTCCGCCCGCAGCCCCTACAGACTGCCCTCCGCCTCCATCTGGGACAACTTACAACCCTCCACCACTTGCCCCGCCGCCACCGGCATCTCCTGGATATTTCCCGATTTACCCTCCGCCTGCATTCAGTTTTTCGGCTCCGCCACCTCCCAATCCTATACTGCCATGGTTCCCATGGTACTACAAGGCCCCGCCTGCTGATTTCTCCAAGGCGACATGTGGATGCGTTTGGTTGGTGGAGACGGTGCTTCTGGCGGTCGTGGCAGTAGCGTTTGTTTTGGCTTAGAGGGGTATTCCTGTCTTTTGGAAAGTTCCTTTTCCCACCTTTTGTTGGTGGCGCTGCTTTTTCTTCTTTAAGTTTAGTGGTAGTGGTAAATTGGACTAATGTTGATGGGTATCATGGTAATTTGGAATAACGTTAATGGAATTGCTTTTTCTGCTATCATCTATCTTATATCTGCATTATTGTTGCGATTATTTTTGTTTTCTACTTATAATTTTTAACTCATCATCTGGTTTTGTTCTTTTTTTTTTCAGTTAGACACAATAGTAAGATCGGATCTCATTCAAAATCAGCATGTTTTCTTTATATTCTGTTTTTTCATTGGACTCATGTTAGTATTTATTTCCAAACAAGCAAAATTTTAGTTCCCAATTGCTTTGAGATTTTTAATTTTTAGCTTTCAATCAAACAAAAATACACATGAAGCACGTATTTTTGAAAAATAACTGAAAGATGAGGTTAACATACAATGGGACTGTATTTTTATTTTTATTTTTTTGCTTTTCATTTTCAACGTGTAAGTTGGAGAGAACACATAAAACTTTAAGTCATTACGACACTGAAGGAACAACAGATAAGTTAGATCGTTTTTTTGTGTTTTCCATTGTTCTTAGAACATGAAAAATAAAATAAATTCATTCTGTTTTGTATATTAGTTCCATTTTTCAAATTAGTTATCTTTCAAATATCCATGAGCTGTATATATTTTTGGCATTATCATGAGATCAAGTTCACGTGAGAAAAATAAGTTTTTTTCAGCAATGAAAACAAACTTAATAGTATTTATACTCTTCACATTATTTATACATGCAAACTTAATAGTATTTATACTCTTCGCACTATTTATACTAGCACGTGCATAGAAGTTTTCATTCTGCCCTACAAAATTTTGGGTAGGTTTTATAAATTTGGACATCGTATCTCACTGAAAGCTCGCTCTTCTCTCTACTTAATTGGTCGTTAGTTCCGGGGTGAAAAATATCAAATTAAAACGGAACATAAAATATCAATGAGTGTCTATAATTTAATTATTCTCTTTGTTGCTTTCTCATTAATAAATCTATGATAACTCAAACTTGATGTTTGATAAGTACTATAAAATAATTAGTATATCTGGTTTTTTCTAATCATGAAAAAAAAAGATCATGATGTTACAAATTGCTTCTATGTACATATGGCTAGCTATTTAGTATGAAAATGCATTTAACATTCTCTATAACAGATAATTTATATGTCATTGCTATTTATATACGTAGATGTGTGTGTGTATTAATCTCCTAAAGAGATGTTTTAGTGATTTATTTATATTTAACTGCAAACTCAACATCTCAGAAGAGATGTTGTAGGAATTTTTTTTTGGTTACATTGCAATTCCTTAAAATGAAACATTATACTCCATGAAGGAATATCATATGTTCGAAGTAGTAAAAATAATTTATCCCTAAAAAAAGAAAATTGTATACCAATAATACACTCCAGAAGTAATAGTTTTATCTTCACATCTTACTTTCATTTGATGCATCTAATTTTGTTACTGTATTTGAAGTTTGATATGTCATTTCAAAGATAGTTACAACAAAAATCTCCAATATGGATGTTTTATGTTATTATAAAGGTAGTAATTATGTAATTTCCACAAAAGAAATATTGTACATTGATATGACATTCCAGTAGTGCATATATATCTCTAGAAGAGATAAATTCACTCCAAAAGTGGTGATAATAAAATATACCTAAAAGAGACTAATAAATTAGGAAATGATAACATATTTCTAGAAGAGATTTGTCTATATATTTGGTAGTTTTATTAAACCAAATAGATGCATAGAAATTTGATTATGAAAGATCCTAATTTGTTTTAAATTAAATCCTAAAAGTTTGAGAGCTATGCAACGTGTATCATATATTTCATTATAATTATATCAAACCTCCCAAATAGGTAAGTAATTATCTCTAGAATATATTGTTCTATGTTCATATGTCTAATTATATCATAAAAGTCATGTTCATAGTTATTATTTCACAAGAAATATTACACGCATAATCATTTCTTGAAGAAATATCTTTAACTATTCTCCTGACAAGATAGTCTATATTTCATATCATAATTTTCATGCAAGCTATACATACGGTCTTGAGGAGATCTATATCTGTAACATTCCAAGTATCCAGAAGATACTTTCATTATTATTTTTGCTGCAACTTTTTTTTGCAGAACTCTCAAAAGAGACGTGTAGAAATGTCTATATGCAATTATAAATTATTCTTTGATAAATAATCATAATTGGTGTTCAATACTGATATTTGAGATATAATTGAGGAATAAAACTTAACAACTTGAAGTTATGTGTATATTTTGTTCAAACCAGAAGTTCGATATGGTTTCAAACCAAATGTTTTGAATATTATCATGCGGTTTTGACAGATTCGCATTGACATTGATTCATAAATAGAAATAAATAGTTTGAATCCTTGTAATAGTTTATTCTAAAAAATCACTAATTCAAATGAGAGAATATGAAAATTATAATATATATGTAACACGTGGACGCACGTATACATCCATATATGTAAATATTCTACTAATAAGCTGAAGTTTGTTATAAGCTCATCTTATAGATTATCCATAGATACTATTTAGTGATTTAAAATTCAATCAACATAAATGTTGAATGACCTGAAGTCATGTATGATGTGACGACCCGATATTTTCAACCATTCGCATCCATACATGTCGGGCTTGAATTGCTCAAAATACCGAATTGTAAAAAAAAATAGGCAAATCTCAAAATATACAACAAATAAATAAATCACAGAATCATAGACACAGAGTAATATAATGCAGCGGAAGCAAAGAGATAGTAGTTCATGAAGCTACTATATAAATACATCAGAGTTATACAAGATACAACAGAAGTTTCAATATGATAAACATACACAAAGCTGGATACATCCCTGGAATCAACTGGATAATTGAAAATGAAATAGATAGCTGGATCTTCAAGCAAAGCTCCAACTCCGAAGATGAGTCTAATGCTGTATCACTCAGTCTGACCCAAGCATAAAGCAAAATACAAAACACTCGAGTCAGGACATACATACTTATACAATGTAAACCAACTCAAGTGAATTGTAATATAAGGTACAAGTAACTTAAAGGATGCTTTGGACCACCCATCCTCGAAGGATCCGTTAAACTATTTACATGTAGTAATATTTCACTATTATAATAATGTCTATAGTAAAATAAACTTACTTTTAAATAGCGTTAAGGAGTGACTCAATATTACACTTAATACGTAATAGTGCCAGTAGTATATACAATACCTGCATATCTCCTGATCGGGAGACTACGAGAAGATACTCCATAGATACGACACAAATCAAACTCGTGCAAGACACGCTAGGGTAGGTGACACGGCACACAAGGCAATGGCAGGGTAGATATACCAATTACTATTCGGACTGGTGGTGACGCATAGTGCGCAGATACCGCCCACCTCGAGCCACACCCCCAAAATTAAAATCAAAATCAAAAGTGGCCACTAAATCAATCTCAAAGTCAGAATATAATATCGAAGGAGTCTGTCCGCTAAGAGGAGCTACCTCACTGACCCGGAATCGCTCCTGTTTTAGCCACCTTATGCCAACTCATGGGAGTCGGGTCCTCGTATATACCTCAAAAGGACATCGCCAACATCCTACTTCCTTTTGTAATCTCCACCGCGTACACGGTTGTTAAAGTGGTTTTCGAAGTTGGCAGAGAGTATGAACACTTCCGATGGCGGTCTCTTTAACAACCAAACATTATTATTGCCTATGTATATTTATTTCAAAATCTTTTCTATTCCAAAACCATTTAAAATCAAATACTGTTACTTTCCAAGATAATATCCATTTTCAAAAAATGGTAATATTTCCAAATCCATATACTTTCCAAAATAATATCCATTTTCAAAACTAAGTACTATATTATTTCATTTCAAAATCAATCAATATATCATTTCCATTTCAAAACTAAGATGCAATATATCATTTAAATTCCAAACCAAATCCAGATATTATTTAAATAAAACCCAAATGTCAAATCACTGAATATTTCCTTCAATTTATTAAACTTGAAATATTCCTTTAAATCATCTTAAATCAAACCACTTTATATAGTCATATTCTTAAATCTTCAATTTCAGTAAGTTCAAATTTATATATTCAAATACAATTCTTATTTAAATACAATTTCAAATAAATTCATTTCCAAAGCCATATTACTTTCAAGTTATAACAACTTTGAAACCAAACACTTTGAAACATATTTATTTAGACTATTTAAATTCAATGTTAATATCTTCCAAACAAGATTCATTTAACCATTTAAATTCAATCTAAAATAATATTCATTTTAAAGTTGTAGCATTTATAAGTTTATTCATTCAATTATAACTTTCCAAAACATTACATATTTCGCTACACTAAAATTTCAATTTTTAGCCAATTTAACGTATAAAAATTACATTTTCCACTTTAAAATATTCATTTTGATATCATTTAACTCAAGATTTAATAAAATAAAATTTTATAATAAATATCCAAATTAAATTATAATTTATTTATTAAGTCAAAAACACATTCTTTTACTTCTTTTATTTCAACAAATAACTTACCACTTTATTTTAAAATACCCACTTCATAAGCAAGACTAAATTCCATTTATATACTTAACAATTTCAATTAAAACCAAATTTTCAATTATCAAGTTAAGTCATATTTTGAAAATACACTTTTCCACTTAAATCATAATTATTCAATTTCCAAACATTTCCAATTCATAAATAAAGTAATTTATCATAGTAAATATAATGATCAATTTCTTTGCAAATTTATTCATTTAGGCATCAATTAAACTATGATTTCAGGATTGCAAAATGTACAATTAAAACTATATTTCATTTTATCAATTCAAAGGACATCATTTATTTTACAAACATATTCATTTCATAAAATAAAAATTGATTGTAATTACCAGGCTAGACTTTACAATTCTATATTAATTAACTTTAATTATTAAGTTATTTGTCATAATTAAAGCTCTTTAAATTACCATTAAAACCAAATAAATATTTTTAAATTACAATCTAAACCAACCATCAACTTATAAAAATTTAACTTGCTGAAAGCCAATATCTCTTTATATTTTAAATCATTAAATCAAATTTCAAGGTAAAATTTCATATTATCTAAATATTCAAAATACATAATAAATTTTTAGGAAAATATTACCTTAAAAATATTAACCATGGGCCTGTATAGTATTTTCTAACCTAGGTCAAGTGATATAGATATATATATCATTTCAATCCATAATTTAAAAGAAAATCCGGGTTCTATCGTTTCAAACCCGCAATCCCAAGTAAAATAAATACAATAAAAATCAATAAAATCACTCGAGCCTATCATTTCAGCCCATAGTGATTTTCCTTATTCTAAACTCCGTTCGGGTATGTATCATTTTAACCCATAGTGATAGGGAACATGCAGTGATATAGTAAATACATGAAATAATATAACATATCATATCAGATGATGTAACAGTTATACAAACAGCATTAAACATCATATAAATATGTCACAGGTGTGACGCCCCACCTCTATACCCACGCTAGCCAAGGACACTACAGGGTAATGCCGTCAACTAACACGGAGAATAAGGCTGGTTAGGAGCGACCATCTATAGCCTTGCTCTAACTATCTATTGAATACATCGACAATAATCACACCAAACAGATCAACATATCCAATAGATCGTTAAAGCAAGGCTATAGATGGTCGCTCCTAACCAGCCTTATTCTCCGTGTTAGTTGACGGCATTACCCTGTAGTGTCCTTGGCTAGCGTGGGTATAGAGGTGGGGCGTCACAACGTGGTATCAGAGAAAGGTTCAGAACAAAATATGATAAACACAGAATAGATGCACATATTCTGGTACATCAAAGTATATAAGTGATACCAATCTTTGAATCATCGTGTCTCTCTATCCCTTTTTCCATCAAAGGTTAGATAGAATTTGGGGAATACGTCTAGGAATGCATATTATTCCGTAGTATTCCGTAATGAATTATCTACCTTGTGAATAATCTTGTTCTTATCTTACCTTCAGCGTATGGCTGGAAGAGGCAGGGGACGACGTTCGGATGTTGGGCAATCCAGTGGCTCACATCCGGATGGCGTTTGTATGTCTGCCGATCAGTTTTTGGAGTTGTTTAGGAGCACTCAGCCTCCAGTTCCTCCTCGAGTGTCTCCACCTCGCAAGTCTGCATTTGCACGTCTGTGCAGTGATTTTTCTCATCTTGGGGGAAAGCCATTTAAAGGCTCCGAGTCCGTTCTTGAAGTCCAAGCTTGGTTTTGCACGTGCGAGCGTATCTTCTCTCGTATGGATCTTTCTGACCATGATAGAGTTCTTGTAACTTCTAGCTTATTACAAGGACGTGCTCTTGATTGGTATGAGCTTCTTGTAGCCGAGATTGCTGAGTCTACTCTTTCTTGGACTCAGTTTCGGGAGCGATTTGAACTCAAGTTCGTTCCTGAATTTGAAAAAGTTTTATTGACCCGTCGCTTCCTTGAGTTGAAGCAAGGGAAATCTTCTGTTTCTGAGTATGTTGCACCATTCGAGGCTTTATCTAAGTATGGTCTTGAATTCATTAGCACTTCTTATAAGAAGAATTTGAAGTTTGTCTCTGGTCTTAAGAAGTATCTTAAGAAATCTTTGTTGCTCTAGCTTAAGCTTTCTTTTGAGGAGTTAGTTGATTCGGCACTTCATCTCGAGACCGTTGAGAAGGAGTGTGATAGTGATGTTGATGTTGAGGTTTCCAAGAACCCCAACAAGAGGCCGTTTCCATTTCAGAAGTCCAGGCATTTTCCTTCTAAGAAGAAGAAGACTGGTGGTTCTAGCTCTCAGCCTCAGTCTGTTGGAACACCTTTCATTCGGAAGTGTTTCAATTGTGGTTCTCCTGATCATATTATTCGAGCTTGTCCTAAGCCTCTCTTCTGTCGCTATTGCAAGAAGGAAGGTCATCATGTTTCAGCTTGCCCTACTGTTCCGGCTGGTGCCAAGTCTAGCAGGCTTTATGCTGCTAAGGCTTCTGAAGGTCCTTCTCAGCCCAAAGATACATCTCCATCTATTTTGGAAGGTTCTATTTTATTTCATGATCATAGTATACGAGTTCTTTTCGATACGGGTGCTTCACATTCCTTCGTATCGAAGAAGCTCGTTGATGATTTAGCCTTGGATGTTTCTTGTTTGGTTACTTCTTTAAGGATTGCGAATCCTATTGGGGGATCCGCGACCCTTAGTATGCTTTGTGAAGATATTGAGATTGTTTTATGTGGCTTTTCTTTTCGTGTGAATCTGCACGTTATTTCTTGTCTGGGATTTGATATGATTTTGGGAATGGACTGGCTAGTGATATATGATGCCAGGATTATTTGTTCGGAGAGAATTTTGTATCTTCGACATCCGGATTCGCCTACTCAGTTATCTCTTGTTCTTCGGGATGTGGATAATTCCGAAATGGCTTTACATTCTCTTAATTCGCGAGATGATGATGATATATCTCGTATTCCTGTTGCTTATGACTTTTCTGATGTTTTTGAGCCTGTCTCGGGTTTGCCACCTAAGCGGGCAATTGAATTCCGCGTTGATCTCATTCCAGGCGCGCAACCAGTTAGTCATCCTCCTACGAGGATGTCTACCAAGGAAAATGAGGAACTCAAGAAGCAGCTTTTAGAGCTTGAGTCCAAGCAGTTGATTCAGTCCAGTTTTTCTCCGTGGGAATCCGCGGTCGTCTTCGTGAAGAAGTCCGATGGAACTCTTAGGCTTTGCATTGACTATCGCAAGCTTAACGAGTTGACCATCAGGAATAGGTATCCATTGCCTAGGATCGATGATATGTTCGATCTATTGAGTGGTGCTAAGGTCTTTTCTCAGCTTGACCTTGCCACAGGTTTTCATCAGTTACGAGTCGCGGAGGATAGCATACCTCTTACCGCTTTCCGCACTCGTTATGGTTCTTTTGAGTGGCTCGTTATGCCGTTCGGGTTGACGAACGCTCCTGCTTTCTTTATCGATCTCATGAATCGGGTATTCCAGGAATATCTCGATAAGTTCGTCCTTGTCTTCATTGATGATATCCTTGTTTATTCTAAGTCTGATGCTGAGCATGCTAATCACTTGAGAATTGTCTTGAGTACTCTCCGTCATCATCAGCTTAGAGCCAAATTCTCCAAATGCCATTTTTGGGAGAATAAGGTTAAGTTCTTAGGCCATGTTGTATCTTCCGATGGTATCTCTGTCGATCCCTCAAAGATCGAAGCCATCCAGAATTGGAAGAGGCCTGAGAATGTGCATGAGATTCGTAGTTTCCTTGGATTGGCGGGTTATTACCGTCGGTTCATTAAGGATTTTTCCCGTGTGGTGCTTCCTCTCACCTGCCTTACTCGGAAAGGCATTCGTTTTATTTGGTCCGACAAGTGTGAAGCTTCCTTTCAGACATTGATGGAACTTCTCACTAATGCTCCTATTTTGGTGGTTCCCGAGGGGAATCATGATCTTGTTGTCTACACCGATGCTTGTGGTAGTGGTCTCGGTGCTGTTCTTATGCAGAAGGATCGAGTAGTTGCTTATGCTTCTAGGCAACTGCGTCCAAATGAAGTTCGCTATGCCACTCGTGATCTTGAGTTAGCCGCCATTGTCTTCGCCTTGAAGATTTGGCCACGCTATTTATTGGGCGAGCGCTTCATTCTCTATACCGATCATAAATCCTTGAAGTATTTGTTCACTCAGAAGGAACTCAATATGAGACAACAGCGTTGGCTCGAGTTTCTTGCTTCTTATGACTTTGATATCCAGTATACCCCTGGAAAGGATAATCGTGTTGCTAATGCGCTTAGTCGCAAACATTCGGCTGTTATTCCTATGATGCTTGCCGAATGGGATATTCTTGAGACTCTATCTTTTTGTGAAATTCGTGATTGAGGTTCATCTTTTGATTCTCCTATTCTATTATCTAGTTTGGGAGCTCGACCTATTTTGTTGGATCGTATTGCCGATGCTCAGCGGCGTGATCCTGATTTGTTGCATCTTATTCAGCTTTGTGAGTCTGGATCCTGTGATGAGGCATTGTGGGATTTCAGCATTGATTCTCATGGATGTCTTCGCAAGAAGAACCATCTTTTTGTGCCTTCTGATTTTGCACTTAGGCATGACATTCTTGATGATTGTCACCGTTCTAAGTATACCATCCATCCTGGTAGTAGCAAGATGTATGCGGATATGCGTCGTCTTTATTATTGGGAAGGCATGAAGCGCGATGTGGCGAGTTATGTGAGTAATTGTATAATTTGTCAGCGTGTTAAGGCCGAACATCAGCGTCCTTCAGGTTTTCTTCAGCCTCTAGAGATTCCATTGTGGAAATGGGATCAGATTTCTATGGATTTCATTGACGGCCTACCTCGTTCGAGATCGGGCCATTCTAGTATTTAGGTTATTGTTGATCGCCTCACCAAGTCTGCTCATTTTGTCCCTATTAAGTCTAATAGGACTGCTTCACATTTGGCTAAGTTGTATGTCAAGGAAATCATGAGACTTCACGGTGTTCCTAGTTCTATTGTGAGTGATCGTGATCCTTTATTCACGAGTCACTTTTGGAAGAGTCTTCAGCAAGCTTTGGGGACAAAGCTTAATTTTAGTATAGCTTATCATCCGCAGTCTGACGGACAGACTGAACGGGTGAATCGTATCTTGGAAGATCTTCTCCGCATTTGTATTTTTGATTTCGGTTGTAGTTGGGAGGATCACCTACCTCTTGTAGAGTTCTCCTACAACAATAGTTTTCAGTCTAGTATCGGTATGGCTCCTTTCGAAGCTTTATACGGAAGGCCATGTCGATCTCCTTCATGTTGGTTGGAATCTGGGGAGAAGCTTATTCTTGGTCCATATTTTGTTCATGATTCTTCCAAGAAGATTGATCTTATTCGGTTGAGAATGAAAGAGGCGCAGAGTCGCCAAAAATCCTACGCGGATAGCTGTAGGAAGCCTCTCGAGTTCTTGATTGGTGATCTTGTTTTTATTTGTGTTTCTCCTTTGAAAGGGGTTATGCGTTTCAGTACGACTGGGAAGTTGGCTCCTCGCTATATAGGACCATTTTCTATTACTGAACTTATTGGCCCTATGGCTTATAGAGTTTCACTTCCAGCTCATTTATCTGGCATTCATGACGTGTTTCACGTCTCTCAACTTCGGAAGTGTCTTCGGAAGTCGGATTCTGTTATCGCTTCCCCTGATTTGCTAGATCTTGAGGTCTCACCGGACTTATCTATTGTACAACAACCTATTCGCGTACTTGACACGGATGTGCGACACCTTCGGAACAAGGACGTGCCGCTCGTTAAAGTTCAATGGTCCGCTAGTCCCAATGACTGTACTAGGGAAACCAGAGAGTATATCGAGCGATCTTATCCGGGTTTTCTATCTTCGCTTGGCAACGGTGAGAATATCTTTTCGTCTCAAGCTTATTTCCTTTTCTTTTGAATGTTGTATGTATGTAGTTGTTACAAATATCGTCTCTAGGAATTGCGGGGACGTAATTTTGTAAGGAGGGGAGATCTGTAACAACCCGCATATTTAACGATTTTTATATTTAAATGTTTTATTTAAATATAGTGTCGTTAGTCGGATTTTTGGTCCGAAATGTTACTTTCTGCAAACGGCCGAATTAAACCATTTCCATTGAGTCCAAAATGGTGTTTGCGACCTTTTTGAGTATAAGCTTGATATGTTTGGAGTAAGTTGAATTTTGACTCTTTTTCTAGTTGGGTTTGGGTTGAGTTCAGCCAATTTGTTAGTTTAGTAACCTAACTCAGTCCCTCTCCTCTCCATTCACCCTCATTTCATTTCTTAAACTTAAGAAAAACTAAAAATGGTGGAAGGGAAGAGGAAATAGAAATTGCAAACCCTAGTTTCCTCTTGATTCTTGCTCCAATATCAAAGAGAAGACATTGGTAAGCTTCCTCTTCATCTTCTCCAACTCTTCTCCTCTTCAATTTCAGAAAGTATTCCTAAACCTAACTTAGGAAAATACTTGTTGTATTCTTAGATTGAAGCTTGTTGAGTTGAAGTGAAGAGTAGTTAGTCTCCTTCTTGTGTTTGAGCATCTTCTTCTTTGTTTTGTGATATAAGGTGAGATTTTTATCTCACATCTATGCTTATATATATATATATATATATATATATATCTTTGTTAGGTATGAATTCCTAGCACTTGTTCATATGCACTTGCTTTTGGTCTGGATTGAATTGGTGAATATCCAAATTTTTAGTGTTTGGGTTCAATTCTTTAAAGATCCGAACTTTGATGTTTGAGCATGTTTTTGGTGGCGAATCGGAGAGCTAATGGAGCTGGGGTATCTATTGGCTAAGGCTCCTTAGGTCCATTGCTCGACCGATTGCGTTTTGGAAGAGTTAGCAATTCGATGAGAAAAGGCAGGAACTGCAGAAATTTGCAGTTCGGCCGACCGAGCCCTGTAGCCGGTCGACCGACCTGCTATCCCGAGCTTTTTTTTATTTTCTGCATCTGGCCAGCCGACCGAGCCTTGTAGTCCGGTCGACCGACCTGCTCCTATTTTGCTGTTTTGCCTATTTTTGCTCATTTTGATTGGTTTTCCAAATTTTATCGATTCAATTTGGTTTTTGGTGGTTGTCATTGCATCTTTGGCTTTGATAACTTATTTTTGACTTCATTCATGGGTTTTCATAAATAATCCCTCTAAATCGTATTAAAAAGTTTCCTTCTCCAATTCTTAAATTCTATTTAAAATGCACATACATAATTTCGCACTTCGAGCGGAGTGGAAGGGTGATTAAATGGTTGGGCAAAACATGGACCATGAATCTGTGCGTTTATCCTTCCGATTAATTCTCGACCTATTCAATTGATCGTTTTAACCTTCGGGTTTGGTTTACCGATGATATGAGGTGAACTTTGTACTGCTTGGAGTGTGAAATTAACTAACGGATAGTAAACCGGTTAGTGCGAACGAGTGGTTATGGGACTCGCGTTACCACTTTTCGGATTCCTTTTTGAGAGTTATGACACATTCCGCCAGTTAGTGGTGTCCAGTACTGGGTCTCCGACGTTCACCACTACGGTTTGTTGCCTTCGGGTATGTTGCCTTCGGGTATGTTGCCTTCGGGTTTGTGCCTTCGGGTATGTTGCCTTCGGGTTTGTGCCTTCGGGTTTGTTTTCCTTTAGTATCGCTTCCGATGTTGGTCGTTATGAGCCGCATGGGTGATATTGGGTTTCCCTTTAGTATCGCTTCCAATGTTGGTCGTTATGAGCCGCATGGGTGATATTGGGTTTGGAGTCTTCGGGCTCATGGATCCTTGTTTGTACAGTACTGAGCTCGAGCAAATTTTCTGATGTTTCATTCATATGTATATTCCCTAGGTATCGCCCTTCGGTGTTGGTCTTTTTGAGCCGCATGATGAGTAGCGTTTACCTTGTGGAACTTATATACCTTATTGGTATTTGTTATTGCCTTTTGGCTTGCTTTGGGATATTCTTATCCTTTGTTTCTATATGTTGCCGATGATATGAGGCTTGTTATCATATGATTCATCTTTTGTTAGATGATTGTGTTATCTCCTTTAGAGATATTTGTTATGCCTTGTAACCTTGCAGGTTTGTTGTTGTTCAGTTTATCTAACTGATTTGTTTAGCTAGACTGACCCGTGTATTTTATACTTGGGTCAGACCGAGATGTTTCAGGTTAGGTGCTTTTCGACTTAGCCTATTTTGCTTCCGCATGGACTATTTAGCTTGTTCCATTTTGTTAAAGCTTTTTGGTGTAGTCCTTTTTGTTGTAACTCTGATGTGTATTTTTTTGATTCGACTGTATATTGTGGTTTGCTATACCACTTGACGTGTATTAGTTTGTAAACTCTGTTGTGTATCTGTATATATGTATATGATGATCGACTATTCTGTGATGTATATTACATTTGAGTTGTTATATTCTGTTATGATAGATCCTTCAACCACCTATGGTTTTGTTTTAAGTATTCATTGGATATGTCGATCTGCTTGGTGTGATTATTGTCGATGTATTCAATAGATAGTTAGAGCAAGGCTATAGAGGTCGCTCCTGACCAGCTTTATTCTCTAGTTGACGGCATTACCCTGTAGTGTCCTTGGCTAGCGTGGGTATAGAGGTGGGGCGTCACAACAGGCATGTATGAAGATAACATATTAATTTATACAATTCACTTGTCATCATTTCGCAATAATATAAGTATGTAAGTTTAGAGTGATAACTCACCTTTTAAAAATTAGAATTGGCAAATTCAGAATGAAAATCCGAACTCCGTAAAGTACGAAAAAGCACAACAAAGCACAATGCAAACTTGAGTGGATGAAAAATCAGATCCAAATCTTGTATGCAAACAAATATTACATGCATAAGAATATGATTCAATACAAAAGAATAGAGGTTAAAAAAATGGAAAAATAATGAATCAAAGTGGTATAACTTGCCTTAATCAATCAATGGCTTGACTACACCACATATGGGTTCAACCATCATCTTGTGTTGCTTGGTGATGATGGTTAGAGGTGTGCTAGGAGAAGATGGAGGCCGAGCCTAACTTGAAGGAAGATAAAGAAAACAAAATGAAAAAAGGAGGAGAAAGAAGAATGAAGCCATGACTTTAGATCTTGTATGTTTTTTTCCACGCAAATGAATAAGATGAGGAGATGAGAAACTTTGTATGAGAAAAAAATAGATGGCGGCTAGGTTTTAGTAAATACACGTCCGAAAGAAAGAAACGGCAAGAAATAAAGAGGCTGGGCAATAAAAGGCAGGAGTTTGAATAGTTTGGGAAATAAAAAGGCAACAAATAACTTGATGTATTTATAAAAAAAATTCCTTTGTTTGCACGCAATGAAAAGAGGAGTTTGAGAAACAATATGAATGTGAATTATGAGTAGAATTCACGGCTATGAATGTGGGAAGTAATTGGCTATGCAAATGGAAGAGCAAGGAAAAAGAAAAAGGCAACAAATAAACAAAACAAGTAACTTATATCTCTTGAAATTTCTTAGCTATTATTAAAAATAAAATCAATCAAAAATCAAATAAATATATTCAAAATTTATACAAATAAAATAGAAAATAAAAATTAGAGAAACAAACATGGGAAAATAAAATATAAAAATTCATTGTGTGTAAACACTGTATTTATCTAATTTAAAAAGTATAATCCTCAATAAATCCATATATTTGATTTCTCAATTTTGTTATTGAATTAAATGTTAACTTATCCTTTTATGGGTAATGTTAACATTGGTTTATATACTAATACATTAATAACCTCCCAATTCATCCAAATTTCAATTTACATAGTAATTAATTTCATTTACCTACAATAATCCATTTTATTATAGATTACGTTCCAATTAAATAAAACTGCTTCCAATAATTTGATTTAGTTTAATTGCCATCTTTATACTTGGTCCATTATTACCCTATATACCTAGTTACATTAGTTTTATATTCCATTACACTAGTCTGCTCCCATTTTATCTTGAATTTGTATTAAATGATACATTTCTAAATGTGAAATCTTGTCAATTGTACACATTAATTAAGGTTTAAAACCAATTAATTAATTTAACTAAGTTCCATTCCTCTTACCAATTTATTACTTTATAAATAAATTTACGTTTCTTATTAATTCATACATTCACATCTCCCATTACTGCATTAATTCTCATTAATGAACATTTATTTACATTTGAATACAATTCATTTCTAATTTATTTATAACCTAAATAGACAACTTATAATAGTTGTTACCGTTATCTTTATTACACTCAAGTTTATCATTTTCTCTAATTATCACAATTGCTTACAAAATGTTAAATTCATTTAATTACCATAGATTATACACTAATTCATTTGTTCGCACCGTATTTACCCTTATTTTCTTATATTTAGATTTTATACCCAAATCTAACATTTACAACTAAATTAATAGACCAATTAAATAGTAATTTACATTCGTTACTATTAGTTTAAATCACATTAATGGATTCATTATTATTTACAAATCAAATGTTACAATTACTTAATTAACACTGATTTACTTCAATTTATATATATTATCACAGTAATGATTCAACATTCACACTTGTGATTTCATTGTTGACAACAAATGTTACCATTCTTATATACCCAATCTTCATTTAAGAATCATTTATTTAATATTATTCATTTTATAAATTTAAATGTTTGCATTAGTTTGCCTACACTAAATTATAGCCAAGTATACCAATTTTCATTATTTCACTAAATTGTAATTTCATTTCAATTATTACTAATTAGTTCTAATTACTATCGTTCAATTTTAAATTAATAAGGTTTTTTTCATATTAAATTACCAAAATTTATTAACTTAACAAATTAAATTATTGAAAATTTTACGGGTCGTTACACTCTCCCCCACTCAAAACTTTTCGTCCCCGTAAAGGAAAAGAATGGAAAAGAAAGAATTAAGTAATCAATGTATCTTATTCAAAATACTAACTTTATAAACAAATAAATTTACAAAATTAATTAACTTGAATAAGATATACCAATTTATTTATAAATTCCTTTAACACCATTTTATATTATATTTTATTCAATTAACTTTTCATTCTATTTAACTCTTATTAATCCTTTTTACAACTAAAATTTAAGTTTATAACATTTATTATAACCACTCAAATTTTATTTATAAAAGTCCTTTTATATTGTATATTATCCAATTACATTGTTAACTTCTAATAATTTAGGTAAGTTATATTGGAATGCAATAGAATATTATACAAATAAAAAAGGGGCATTTCACTGGAAGGACAAACTTTGCAGTATAATTAGTTTCTAGGACACACATCCACATAAATTAGTTTCAAGGTCAAAATCAGTAGAATAATTAACTTTAAGGACAAAATCAGCAGTCTAATTACTTTCAAGGACATAATTTCATAGGTATTTAGGTCTTAGAAACTATTTATTTTTCATTTTGTCCTTAAAAGTAATTGTTTTAGTTTTGTTTCCTAGAAACTAATTGCACGTGCTAAAGAGACCATTGTGGCTAATTCTCGCAGTAAAAAATTCAATTATCTCAAGCTTAAATGTTTATTCAAAATTTTGATTTCATTTTATAATTGAAATTATCTTTTAAGATAAAGTTTCAAGAATTAAATTTCCGTTTAATTTCAAACAATTTTAGAGATAAATACAATTTATATACATTTAATATATATCAAATCAAATTCAAATCATATATATATGTATTGTAATTCAAATCATACTTTACGAAGTTCAAATCAAATTTAACTTCCAAGCAAAAGTGTAGCAGAGCTACAGAATGGTCTCTCACTTCGAAGCTCGAAAATTAATGTCGATGATGCAGCCGCCATCACCGAAATTATTTTCCAGTGACAAAGAGCAGAGCACTGATTTAAAACTAAAAATTCTTTGAAGAAATTTCTACTTGAAATACCTCAAATAATGTACCCTTTAAAACATTAAACACGAAGTTTGAAACTATCGAAAATTAAATTCTTAGTTTCTTGCTTCAAATTCATTTAAATATCCAAATTAATTTATAACCATGTTTTAGTTCAATTATTTATATATGAAACCATAGCCAATAGTTACAAGACAGAGTCAAATATTATTTCTTAACATCCAAGTCAATTAACTATCAAAATTCAGAAAATTATACTTATGCATATATAACTATACAACATCTATTTCATTTACTAAATTTGAAAACTACATCGTGTCGGTTTGCTCTGTTAAAGTGTTTTGGAGATCCTATCGATAACGTTGATCAGATGAATCGATCAAAAATCCAAATCAACATCAACAACTCAACAACATCATATATATATATAACAAAACAATTTAAATATTAGTTTACAAATACACTATACAGGAATAGATTTTCAAAGTAAGGATAGAGATTCAAATTTGATTAACTCGAATCAAAGAAAATTTTGATTTGAGGATAAGTTGAAACAAAAGATAGGATGATTAACTAACCGAATAAGGAAATGGATAAGCTTATATAAATTACGGGCAACCTTAACAGGGTCAACCGCGACTTCAAGAATTAGATCGATGTGGAATTCTAAGGCAAATCTACATTCGATCTCAAGAGGTAGAGTTTGGGACAACAAGAGACATTGGCATCTGAACCGAGGATATTTAAATATACGGTGAATAAATGCCTATCGCAAAGGAGTTCCACCCTTTTACAAGTCATTTGGTGGAGCTATGGGATGCTCCAGAATTTAGAAGAATACAAAGAGTGAGGGGTAAGAATGAATTTTGGAACCGAGGGAACATTCCAAAATTCAAAGGGAACAGAGTCAAAAAGAAAGAGATTCAAGCTCAAATGAAAGTGATTCTATAGATAAGTTTACCATATATGCTATGTTTTGCCTAGATCTAAAGCTCTAATACCAAAATGCGACGACCCGGTATTTTCAACCATTCGCATCCACACACGTCGGACTTGAATTGCTCAAATACCGAATTGTAAAATAAATTTGGCAAATCTCAAAATATACAGCAAATAAATAAATCACAGAATCATAGGCACAAAGTAATATAATGCAGCGGAATGAAAGAGATAGTAGTTCATAAAGATACTATATAAATACATCAGAATTATACAAGATACAATAGAAGTTTCGATAGTATAAATAAACACAAAGCTGGATGCATCCCTGGAATCAACTGTATAACTGAAAACGAAATAGAAAGCCGGATCTTCAAGTAAAGATCCAACTCCGAAGGTGAGTCTAATGCTGTATCACTCAGTCTGACTCGAGCGTAAAGCAAAACACAAAACACTCTAGTGAGGACATACATATTTATACAATGTAAAGTAACTCAAGTGAACTGTAATATAAGGTACAAGTAATTTAAAGGATGCTTGGGACCTCCCATCCTCTAAATATTCGTTAAACTATTTACTATGTAGTAATATTTTGCTATTATAATAACGTCTATAGTAAAATAAACTTACTTTTAAATAGCGTTTTGGAGTGACCCAGTATTCCCCTTAACACATAATAGTGCCAGTAGTCTATACAGTACCTGCATATCTCCTGATCAAAAGACTACGAGAAGATACTCCGATACAAATCAAACTCGTACAAGGCGCGCTAGGGTAGGTGACATGGCACACAAGGCAATGCCAGGGTAGATATACCAATTACTATCCGGACTGGTGGTGACGCATAACACACAGCTACCGCCCACCTTGAGCCACACCCCTAAAATCAAAATCAAAAGTGGCCACCAAATCAATCTCAAAGTCAGAATATAATATCGAAGTAGTGTGTCCGATAAGAGGAGCTACCTCACTGGCCCGAAATCGCTCCCATTTTAGCCACCTTATGCCAACTCACGGGAGTAGGGTCTACGTATATACGTTAAAGGACATCGCCACCATCCTACTTGCTTCTGGAATCTCCACCGTGTACACGTTTGTTAAAGTGGTTTTCGGAGTTAGCATAGAGTATGACAACTTCCGATCCCGATCTCTTTAACAACCAATGTTATTATTGCCCACAGATATTTATTTCAAAACCTTTTCTATTCCAAAACCATTTAAAATCAAATACTATTACTTTCCAAAGCAATATCCATTTTCAAAAATGGTAATATTTCCAAATCCATATACTTTTCAAAATAATATCCATTTTCAAAACTAAATACTATATTATTTCATTTCAAAACCAATCAATATATCATTTCCAGTTCAAAACCAAGATGTAATATATCATTTAAATTCCAAACCAAATCCATATATTATTTAAATAAAACCCAAATGTCAAATTACTAAATATTTCCTTCATTTTATTAAACTTGAAATATTCCTTTAAATCAACTTAAATAAAACCACTTTATAAAGTCATATTCTTAAATCTTCAATTTCAATAAGTTAAAATTTATATATTTAAATACAATTCTTACTTAAATTCATTTCCAAAGCCGTATTACTTTCAAGTTATAACAACTCTAAAACCAAACACTTTGAAACATATTTATCTAGACCATTTAAATTAATGTTACCAAACAAGATTCATTTAACCATTTAAATTCAATGTCAAATAATATTCATTTCAAAGTTGTAGCATTTATAAGTCTATTCATTCAATTATAACTTTCCAAAACATTGTATATTTCAGCTACACTAAAATTTCAATTTTTAGCCAATTTAACTTATAAAAATCACATTTCCCACTTCAAAATATTCATTTGGATATCAATTAACTTATGATTTAATAATATAAAATTTTATCAATAAGTATCCAAATTAAACTATAATTCATTTATTAAGTCAAAAACACATTCTTTTACTTCTTTCATTTCAACAAATAACTTACCATTTTATTTTAAAATACTCACTTCATAAGCAAGACTAAATTCCATTTATATACTTAACAATTTCAATTAAAACCAAATTTTCAATTTTCAAGTTAATTCATAATTTTAAAATACACTTTTCCATTTAAATCATAATTACTCAATTTCCAAACATCTCCATTTCATAAATAAAGTAATTTATCATAGTAAATATAACGATCAATTTCTTTGCAAATTTATTCGTTTAAGCATCAATTAAACTATGATTTAAGGCTAAATACATTTATTACAAAGTGTATAATTAAAACTATATTTCATTTTATCAATTCAATGGACATCATTTATTTTACAAAAATATTCACTTCATAAAATAAAAATTGATTGCAATTAACAGGCTAGACTTTAAAATTCCATATTAATTAAATTTAATTATTAAGTTATTTATCACAATTAAAGGTCTTTAAATTACCATTAAAACCAAATAAAGATTTTTAAATTACAATCTAAACCAATCATTAACTTATAAAAATTTAACTTGATGAAAGCTAATACCTCTTTATATTTTAAATCATTAAATTAAATTTCAAGGTAAAATTTCATAGTTTCTAAATATTCAAAATACTTAATAAATTTTTAGGAAAATATTACCTCAAAAATATTATCCATGGGCTTTTCTAACCTAGATCAAGTGATACGGATATATATCATTTCAGTTCGTAATTTAAAAGAAAATCCGAGTTTTATCATTTCAAACCTGCAAACCCAATAAAATAAATACAATAAAAATCAATAAAATCACTCGAGCCTATCATTTCAGCCCATAGTGATTTTCCTTATTCTAAAGTCCGTTCGAGTATATATCATTTCAACCCATAGTGATAGGGAATATGCGGTGATATGGTAAATAAAATGAATAGTACAATATAACATATCATATCAGATGATGTAACAGTTATTCAAACAACATTAAACATCATATAATATGTCACAGGCATGTATGAACATAGCGTATTAATTTATACAATTTACTTGTCATCATTTCACAATAATATAAGTATGTAAGTATAGAGTGATAACTCACCTTTTAAAAGCTAGAATTGACAAATTCAAAATAAAAATCCAAATTCCGTAAAATACGAAAAAGCACAACAAAGCACAATGCGAACTTGAGTGGATGAAGAGTCAGATCCAAATCTTGTACGCAATCAAATATTACATACATGAGAATATGATTAAATATAACAGAATAGAGGTTAAAACAATGGAAAAATAACGAATCAAAATGGAATAACTTGCCTTAATCAATCAATGGCTTGGCTACACCACATATGGGTTCAACCATCATATTATGTTGCTTGTTCATGATGGTTAGAGGTGTGGTAGGAGAAGATGGAGGCCGAGCCTAACTTGAAGGAAGATAAAGAAAACAGAATGAAAAAAGGAGGAGAAAGAAGAAGGAAGCCATGACTTTAGATCTTGTATATTTTTTTCCATGCAAATGAATAAGATGCGGAGATGAGAAACTTTGTATGTGAAAAAAAAAGATGGCGGCTAGGTTTTTGTAAATACACGTCCAAAAGAAAGAAACGACAAGAAATAAAGAGGCTAGGCAATAAAAGGTAGGAGTTTGAATGGTTTGGGAAATAAAAAGGCAACAAATGAATTGATGTATTTATAAAAAAAATTCCTTTGTTTGCATGCAATGAAAAGAGGAGTTCGAGGAACAATATGTACGTGAATTATGAGAAGAATTCACTGCTATGAATGTGGGAAGTAACTGACTATGCAAATGGAAAGGCAAGGGAAAAGAAAAAGGCAACAAATAAACAAAACAAGTAACCTATATCTCTTGAAATTTCTAATCTATTATTAAACATAAAATAAATCAAAAATCAAATAAATATATTCAAAGTTTATACAAATAAAATATAAAATAAAAATTAGAGAAACAAACATAGGGAAATAAAACATGGAAAGTCATTGTGTGTAAATACTGTATTTTATCTAATTTAAAAAGTATAAGTTTAAATCCCTAATAAATCCATATATTTGATTTCTCAATTTTGTTATTGAATCAACTATTAACTTATCCTTTTATGGGTAATATTAACATTGGTTTATATACTAATACATTAATAACTTCCTAATTCATCCAAATTTCAATTTACATAGTAATTAGTTTCATTTACCTACAATAATCCATTTTATTATACATTACATTCCAATTAAATAAAATTGCGTCCAATAATTTGATTTGGTTTAACTGCCATCTTTATACTAGGTCAATTATTATCCTATATACCTAGTTACATTAGTTTTATATTCCATTACACCAGCCTGCTCCTATTTTCATCTTAAATTTATATTAAATGTTACATTTCTAAATGTGAAATCTTGTCAATTGTACACATTAATTAAGGTTTAAAACCAATTAATTAATTTAACTTAGTTCCATTCCTTTTACCAATTTATTATTTATGAATAAATTTACGTTTTTAATTAATTCATACATTCACACCTCCCATTATTGCATTAATTGTAATATCCCGGAATTTATGGCAATTTAAATTTAGTAATCTGTGTTTAAATTTAAATTGAATTGATAATTTTTATTAATAAATTTGATTTGATTTAATAATCTTCTTTATTTAAATATTTAATTTGTGAAATTATTTTTAATAAGTTAATAATTTTTTTTTATATTTATAAATGTATATGTATATTTTAAATAGATAAGTTATTAAATTAGTATATCATAATTTTAATATTTTGAAAATAGAAATTGTGATTTATTTTTGGATTTAAGCTTTTCAAAAATATTTAATAAAATAAGTAAATAATTTTAAATATATGAGATAAATGTTTTATTGGTTTAAAATTCATTTTAACTTAAGTTTGTATATTAAAATAAGTTACAAAAATATTTGTGTTATTCTTTTTAAAATATTAATTGATAATTTTGATTTGTAAATTTAATTTGAAATTTAAAGTATGAGACATGTATTTATTAAGTTACAAACTCTTTTATAAATTTATTTTAATGATTAATTTGTATATTGTTTCATTTAAAATAACACTTTGATTTATTCTTTGGAAATTAATTTATCTATATATAACTAAGTACTTATAAAACTAATTAACTAAGCTTAATATTTCATTAACTCTAATTATAAATGCTAATTTATTTAAGAGGACATGTGTATGTGATTTAGAACATGTGTTATCATGTGTTAGATGTTTGAATAAGGAATTTAACAAGTGTTAACACTTAAGACAAGTGTCATGTTGTAATTTTATTTTCTTTGATTTTTAATTAAATTTTAAACAAGTTATAAATTTGCATTTTTCTTTCCTTCCTTTCCTTTTCTCATTTTTCATTTCTAAAAAAAATCTGAAACCCCTCTTCATAATTCAAGCTCCTGTAACCAAATGCCTAGCAAACATGCATTCTAATTTCAAACAAACCTGTTCATAAAACTAAGGCCTGCATTTCTCAAACCTGCAAACAAACTTGCATTCAACTCCTAAAAAAAAAAAATACAAATCTGCATTCCCCAAAATACAAACCTGCATGTTCTTGTTTACTGAAACAAAGGCCAGCAAGATTGTGGATTAAGGAGTTAAGTCTGCATTCATTTTTTCAAAATCTGAAGCAAAGAAAAAAAAAACTGCATTCTTCAAAATTTGGAAGATTAGCTACTGCATGTAAATTTAAGGCATTCAACATTCAAGTTTAAAGCTCTCTGCAACATTCAGATTTAAGGATTATAAATCAATAATAAAAGCTTGAGGCAACTTCAGTTTTAAAGTTTGCAAAAGAAGTTCAAAAGGCTTTTCAAAGATCTGGGTTCTCTCTGCATTTTAATTTCAGGTGAGTAACTCATTTTTTTTTAAATTTCAATAGGTAAAGTTGTACATGCTTTTTAAATTAGGAATATACATAAATGTGAATGTGCTGTGGACATTTTTGCATGTGAATATAATTTTGTGTATAGTGTTAACTGTGATTTCTGTTTCCAAATTTCTGTCTCCTGTTGATTTTAGATTCTTTTCTTTTGATTTGTTTTGCTATCTGGATTTAATTTTGAAATGGAATTTGTATATTATAAGATGAAGTAAATTTTAAAATTTTATATGTGATTAATCAAAGCCTATATTACCTGGAAGTAAACCAACAGATCAACAATTTATATATTGTGGAAATTCAAACTATAGAAATGCATGTTTTCAGGTTTATAAATAAAAACATCAAACAAATTCATGAATTTTAAATCAAGTATTACAATTTATAGTGTTTTAAACAAGGTACAGTTTAAAATTTACTGTATCATACATATTTGATTAGTATAATTGATACTTGCTTTTGATTTGGATAAATTTGTTTCTGGAGATAGTGTAGCTATCATTGATGATGAGAAAATTACTGAATTGGTTTGAAATTAAATTTTTAGGTTGTAATTTGGGATTTAAGGTTTTAAACCCTAGTATTACTGTGGTTTCAAGAAGTAACTTTCTCTGCTTTAATACTTGACCGAGTTCAACCATATTTTGCGTGATGGTAGCTGGTGGTTTGGGGAAGCCTTCTTCGAAGTTTGAGTGGCAACGGCGGTCGTTGGCGTTTGGGAAAGGTGATGACAGGTTGGGGTTGTGGGTTCTGTCATGTTCCCAGGTTTGTATATTTTGGGTTGTGATCTTGAATGTGAGTAAGTTATCGGGGAATTTGAGTTTTAGCTCGGAGCGAGGGAGGGTCTGACTCGTAGTAGTATATAAGGTAGCTCGAGTACCTGATTGTTTCAGGTTTTAGGAACAGATAGAACCTGTTCTGTTATTTCAATTTTCTTGAAGTTAAGTTTAAATATAAACTAAGATTTTAACTTAGGATTTTAAATCTGAATTTAAATATGAATTCAAAACGTTTGAATTCTGGTTTTTGTAATAATTTGAGTTTTTAAAATGTAAGTATGGTTTTAAAAAAAAAGGAAACAGGAAACTTGTTTTTGTTTTTAGTTTTAAAGGTAGGTTTTAAAATGTAAACTAAGGTTTAAATTAAGTAAACCTATGTTTGAATCTAGAATTGAATTTGAATTCTATAAGTTTAAATTTGGGTATTTGAAATAAATGTTTCCAGGTGTTAGTATTTAGACAGAAATTTGTTTCCAGGTTTTATAAAGTTGAGGTAAAAAGTAAATTGCAAAACAAAAATCTGAAATAAGCCTTGAACCTGAAATTGAATTTGAATTCAATTAAGTTTAAATTTTAGATTTTTAAAATTAATTTGAAATGCTTTTTAAATTCAAGTTGGGTTTAAACTAAAATCAGAAACTGTTTCTGTTTTTATTTAAATTTAAAAAGTAAAGTTTAAAAATTGAAAGATGAAGTTCAAACAGGAATTTTTAAACCAGAAATTTAAATATGAATTCAATAATTTAAAATCTTGAATTTTGAATCATTTTTGAGAAAAAATATGTAAGATGTTTTAAATTAAAACAGGAAACTGTTTTCTGTTTTAAATTTAAAAGTAAATTTTTTTTAGATGCAACTGAAATTTAAAACCAAGTTAAATCTGGAAACTGAAATATGAAATTCAGGTAGAAGAATCTAAGTTTGAATTTAATTTAAATTTTGGAATTTAAATTTAGATTTTAAACTTTTACAGTATTAAGGAACCTTGGTTTTGAATTTGAACTATGAGTTTTAAATTATGAAATAAAATTTAAAATAAGTTTAAGTTCAGTTTTTAAAATCTGGAATTTGATTTTTATGTCAGTTTTAAAATAAAATAAGTTTTTAATTTTAATTTGTTTGATATAAAATTGTTTTATAATCTTTTAAACTTTTAGTTTATAAAAAGTATGTTTTTGAACATGTGAGATAAAAAGGATTTTTAAAATTGGTTTAAAAACCTTGTTTAAATGAATTGTTTCATTTTAAAATCTTAAAATTTAAAATGAAATTTAAAGTGAAGTTTGAAATAAATATGGAAACAAATTGTTTAAAATACTTTATATAAAAAGAAATGTTTCATAAATTAAGATATGAACTTAAGAAAATTGGTTTCATTTAAATTATTAAATTAATTTGAATGGAATATTAATTAGTATTTAATTATTAATGTGGATGATTAATTAGGTAATTAATAGTTTTTAAATTGATTAATTAAGATTTGAGATTAATTAATTAAGGTTAATTAATCTATAGTTAAGATTGTTAATTAAATTTTAACTAATGATTAAAATTTATTTTAATTAACACTTAATTAATTAATAATTAGAGATTAGTTAAATTGTAATTAGATATTGATTAATTGATAATTAATAATGGTTAATTATAAGTTAATCTTTTAATTAAGAAATGTTAATGAAGGTCATTAACTTAAGATTATTTTAAAAATTAATTAATGTGATTAATTTTGATAATTAATTAGATTAATTAATTAATAATAATCAATTGTTTATGATTAATTACTTAATGAAAGTAATTAATGAATAAATTACTTGGTGTAATTAATTTGATTTATGTGATTAGTTTAGATTAATTAAGTTAAATTAATTTAAATATTTGTGTATTATTGATAATTACTTTATGTAATTTATGGATTTGTAATTACTTAAGGAAGTAATCAATTAATAATTACTTTATGTAATTAAAGATATTTATTTTAGAAGTAATTTAGATTTAAATTACTTTGAAAATTAATCAAGGGAAGTAATTAATTATGAGAAATTAATTATGGGATGAGTAATTAAAGTAGTTAATTACTAATATTATTAATCATGGGTGATTAATATATATAGGGAATAAATTGAAGATTAATTACTTATGTAATTAATTTATATAGAGATTGATTAAATATAATTAGAAATCATTAATTAATGATGTAATTTGGAATTGATTAATTAAGGTATAATTAATAATGAATAAATGATTAATTAATTTAGCAATTACAAGTTAATTATTTGCAAAGAGATTTAATATAATTAATTTGTGTAATTAATATTAAATGCTAATTACTTATTGTAATTAGAGATGGTTAATCAGTAATGATTGATTGAAATGAATATTGAGATGATGATTATTTAATTGATTTGTAATCAATTAATGGTTAAGTTAAGCAGAATTTTAATGATGGAGTAATTAATTTAATTCATTTTAAATTAATTAGAGATTAAGTAATTGATTTAATTTATTTTAAATTAATTATAAATGATGTGATCATTTGATCATTGCTTATGTTTGATGATTGGTACTAATTGCCATGTATGGTTTGTAATCTCAGCTATGAGATGAGTTATGTATGTGATATGGATGCATTGGTTGTTTTGGATGATAATATAAATTATCTGATTTTGATATGAATTATCTGTTGGTGAATGATAATGTTAATTATCCATTGTTATATGGTAAATTATCTATCTGTGTGTATATAAATAATATAATTGAATTGTTTTAAACTCTAAAACAACTTGGCCTTAAAAGACACGCTTTGGATTTCGATGAGAGCGGGATCGGGTTTCCATATTTGGATATCCGAAAACCACATCGATTCCAAATAACGTTAGGTCGTGAATCAAAATGGAGCGAGTGAAGACTCGAGGTGTAAGGGCTATACGTCAGTATAACTCTGTGGGTGATTCCATAATGAGTTGACAGAATAGTACTTATAGATTCGAGATGGTGATTCAGAGTGCAAGGGTTATTGTCGTTAACTCTGAGGGTGATTCCAATATGAGTGTAACGAGATAATGCCTTCGGTTTCGTTCGAACCCGGAACGAACTTGTATGGATTGAATGCTTTCAGAACATCGTCAGGTGGACGATGAGCATTCTAAGTGATATGTCCTATAAAGGTAATCGTAGCCTCAAGTCTCATCAACCGGGAATGGCTAAAACAGGGGAGGTGCAACAAAGCTTCGTGGGTAGCCCCCACTTGAGAGCAAGATTTATCCCTGTCTAGAGGTCCCTTTATTTTAGGCTTAGTGGTGCGGTTGCTGATCACAACTACGGGGTTGTCTTGTTTGGAACTGTTCAGTAAGGAATGGGTCCGGCTTTGTGTTGTAGGGGATTGGGAGTAATCCTCGGTACGGTGATCTAGGCCACGTACTGTGACGGGCGGTACCCCAGTAGCCCAGCCATTGATGGAATCCAAAATCCAATAAGTGCCAACGGTTTTGATTGTATTACCCATTTTTGTGGCTAGTAGCTGGAATTTAATAATGTAACAATTTCGGCTATTTCTTATTTACTTGAAAACCCTAGACACTATCATAATATCATCGGATTTCCTATCAAATGTTTTGGTTAGCGTAAGGTAAAAACTTTTCCATGTTTATGTGTGGGAAGTCTTACGTGATACCTTTTCTTTTCAAAGGTTTTTCAAAGTTAAGCAACTTTATCCTGTTACTCACACCAGACCCATGTCTGACCCGGAGTTATTTCTGTTTTTCTTTAACTCTTGGGTACTCAAATTTTTATGAGTAGTCAAGGGAATTTAAGTTAGGATTCAGGTTAGCTTTGACGAATTATGGAGGAGCATATGGAGCAGGAGGCTTCTGTGTATAGTTATATAGTTTTCCGCTGTGTTGGTATCTCTGTATGTTTATCTGTTATGTATTGAGTTGTAATAACTAGACAGGTGTTTATAACTGTCTAGTATGTGTTGTAATGTCTGTATAACTCTGATATTTGTTGTATACTATGTAATACTTATGTTATTAATATAATTTATTCGTTCCGCTTTTGAGATTCTTGTGTTGTTTCTTCTTTCTCTTCTTTCTTTTCTCTTTTCTATCCCTTTCTTTCTTAAGGATGATACGACTTTTTGTGGAGAAAAAGTCGGGTCGTCTCATTAATTCTCATTAATGAACATTTATTTACATTTGAATACAATTGATTTTCAATTTATTTTATAGACTAAATAGACAACTTATAATAGTTGTTACCATTATCTTTATTACACTCAAGTTTATCATTTTCTCTAATTATCATAATTACTTACAAAATGTTAAATTCATTCAATTACCATAGATTATACACTAATTTATTTGTTTGCACCACACTTACCCTTATTTTCTTATATTCAAATTTTATACCCAAATCTAACATTTACAACTAAATTAATAGACCAATTAAATAGTAACTTACAACTGTCACTATTACTTTAAGTCACATTAATGAATTCATTATTATTTACAAATCAAATGTTACAATTACTTAATTAACACTGATTTACTTCAATTTATATATATTATCTCATTAATGATTCAACATTCACACTTGTGATTTCATTGTTGACAGAAAATGTTACCATTCTTATATACCCAATCTTTATTCCAGAGTCATTTATTTCATATTATTCCTTTTATAAATTTAAATGTTTGCATTAGTTTTCTTACATTAATTTATATCCAAGTATATCAATTTTCATTACTTCACTAAATTGTAATTTCATTTCAGTTGTTACTAACTAGTTCCAATTACCATCGTTCAATTTTAAATTAATAAGGTTTTTTTCATATTAAATTTCCAAAACTTATTAACTTAACAAATTAAACTATTGAAAATTTTACGGGTCGTTACACTTGTATCCAAATGATCTGCATAATAAGTAAATTCCTCTAATTGGCTAGATCAATGAAAGAAAACAAGCTCTAATAAGAAATGTTAATAGAATGCATTTTATCAACTGACAAAAGAATTATCCTTCTATTATTAATATGTATGGTGTATTTGCTAGTAGCAATATCTTAATGGATCAAAATAAGAATCCAAAGAGGATTATTATTTAATGTGACATGTTTGTCAACATTGAGGGGAATGATAAAGGGATACAAGCTCATTTTGATCATCAGTGTTAAATATTTGCTAAAATATACAATAATGAAAAATATTAAGTAATTAAAATAAATTATCAATAATATTTCCAGTAGACTTTCTCCAATATAAATTTGAATTCCTAAATGATCAAAATGTACAAATCACATCTGAAATGTGGTTCAGAAGTCAGTTCAAAATATTTTTGGAGCAAGTAATAAAGATGCCAAATAAAGGAGGTGGGTGTTCTTAAAGAAATGCTTAAGAGTGCTCTGAAAGAGATCCATGACATGATTTTCAAATAACCCTAGAAGTGGTTTAGGTACCTTAAATAGGATAAATAAAGAGATCTCAATAAATCATATCTAGAACTGACAATAAATAATCATTGATTATAAATTTATAAATAATAAAGCGCTCATGTTTATAAACGGATTAAAGATCCTGCATTAGAGAAAAACATGACTGGCCATCATGATATTCTCCTAAATAAGAAATATGGACCTGTATTCCACAAAATAAAATTAGAAACATGTATATAATGTGGCAAAAGCACACTAAAATTGTTACAGCACGTATAATATCAACATGTTAAGTGCCATGGGCATGTTGTTTTTAGAGATAATTGAATTGGTTGAAGTAGTGAAAGTGTTTGAAACACTTAAAATACCCAGAAGGTATAAATAATGTTTAAATCATAAGAAACAATGAAAGTACATAAATTCCTGAAGAATATAAATAACTTTGGTGGTTATAAAAAAGGAAAAGAACAAGGAGCGTAGATTACAACTTCTTTTAAGTATTGTTATAATGAAAATCTTGATATAATCATGACGAATAGATTACTTCCTATTTTGAAGTATTGTTGTAATGAAACTCTTAATATCCATTAAAGTGGTAGTTGTGGTATGAAAATACTTATTAAAGTATGCAAATTCCTGAAGAATATATATAACTTTTGTAGTTATAAAGAATGCAAAAGACATGAAGTGTAGATTACAACCTTCTTCTAAGTACTGTTGTGATGAAACTCATGATATACTTCAAGATGAGTAGATTACTTCCTATCTTTTAGTAATTTTGTAATGAAATTTTTAATATTCATGAAAGATGTAAAGTTGCAATACGCAAAACCAATTTGAAGCATAAAAATTAAAGCACATGAAGTGTTTTTCATGAAATTAGCATACAAAACGCATAAAATACAAATCATATTTTGAGGAAACAATCTTAGAAAATCTATTTGTATTGAAGGAAATTATTAATAAATTGTATTACTAATGAGATTCAAATTTATGGATCCAGAAGTATCTATAACCAATTTGAGTTATCGAAAGATGAATACGAATTCAGAGGAAAATTTTCAATCAGGGGAAGCATCCATAAGTATTTCATAATGCACTCTTTTTCCTTAACTAAGATTTTTCACCCCGGGTTTTTATCAGTAAGGTTTCAACGAGGCATTATCTTGATCCAAAAGTATCAACTCCCTAGTAACATTTGAAAATAAGTTATAATGTACTCCTTATTTATGATTTTTCCCACTGGGTTTTGCTTACTTAGGTTTTAACGAGGCATTATCCTGATCTAGAATAATCAAACGTCTTTTAAGAAATAACATCTCAAATATGTTATTTAAGTTAAATTGTATTTTTATCCTTGACTAAGATTTTTCCCATAAGGTTTTTCTTAGTAAAGTTTTAATGAGGCATTATTTTGATCTCAAATTATCAAGCTTTCTTAAAGGAACATCATTATACGATCTCTATGATTTCAAGTTGCATTCTATTCCTCGTTTAAGGTTTTTCCATTAGGTTTTCCTAACAGAGGTTTTTAATGAGGCAACAGACAATATTCATAATGACGGAATGGATGTATGAAAGCAATATAATAATGAGGGGGAGCAATTGTCATGGACGTTTCAAAAGGAACAGTTTCTAGCTACCATATGAGCATCCAAGATTTTTAACACGCATATTCAAGGGGGATGTTGTAATATATGAAAATATAAAAGTGAAAATGTTTTTTTTGTTTTTTTATTTAGTCTCACATCATGAGATATGTTCAATCTTATGCTTCAAGGTTTATATATAAAGAAGCCTATGTAATGTAATAGAATCAATCAATTTCGATGCAAGTGATATCAGTGTGAATAACATTTTCTCTCTTTCCTCTTTTCTAATGGCTTATTGTCTCTTTTGAGTTTATAACAGGGCATTACTTTTCTCCTAAAGAGCGTTTCTATCCATTTAACTAGTGTGTAACTCTTGCATTACACACGGTATGTTGTAGAAAATAATGTTATAAATATTTTTGAAGAACAGAATTTATTATGCAATATATGGTAAATTTGTCAGGATAAATGAGTTATACATCGAACTTAATGTATTTCTGTGTGTATAATTTTTTATGAGATTTATGTATTTTTATATTTGAATATGGGGATTTTAGGCTCAGGGATAAAGTTAGAGAAAAAATTATTTTGAGGGACAAAAAGTTTGCTTTTTAGGCTGAAAGACACTTTGTAGTGTAAACCTTCTGTTCACATTAAAAAGTATCATTTAGACTAAAAAACAAACGTGTTGTTCCTAAGACTAAATCTTTTTGCAACTTCTTCCACGTGTCTATTTTCCTGTTGAATATAAATTAAAATATTTTTGTTGATAAAAATGAGTTGCATATTAGTTTATTATTTTTTAGAATTCAATATTTTTTATGCAAATAAATGAAAATTAATATTCTTATTTAGTATTGAAATTAACGCTTTTATAGAATTTCATAAATAAAAATTTATGTACATAGATGTTGAAATTGACATTAAGCTTTTGACAGATTTAGCAAAGGATAAATGATGTGTATATTGAATTTTAAATATCATTTGAGGATTGACTAAAATACATAAAATGGAAGTGTAATGTTATTGAATCAATGTATTTTTATGCATTTAAAGTTCTTCCAACACATATTTATAAAAAAATAAGTATTTAATACTAACATAGTGATAAATAAAATGTTTATCTGACTATCAAAGGAAATATTAATTGAAGATAAGACCTGAAATGTTATAAATCACATTGTCGTTTTAATAATGCAAAAATTTACTTTTAGTCCATTGTTTCGTAGCTCAATAATTTTAATCTCTATAAAAAGCTTTAAATTTTTTTAACATTTACCTCTAAAAGATGATAAAATAAAATAGAAAAATATTTTTAATCAAAGTATGGTATGATTTTTGTCATAAAAATAAATTTTACTGATGGCAAAGAATTCACTTAACATACAAATTTTGAAAAGTATAAAAATGTTATGCTTGTAATGATATACCAATTTTAGAAAGAAAGAATCGTGTATTTGTTTGTTATGAAATACTAACTTTAAAAGGAAAGAATTACGTTAATTGTGACGCCCCACCTCTATACCCACGCTAGCCAAGGACACTACAGGGTAATGCCGTTAACTAACACGGAGAATAAGGCTGGATAGGAGCGACCATCTATAGCCTTGCTTTAACTATCTATTGAATACATCGACAATAATCACACCAAACAGATCGAGATATCCAATGAATACTTAAAACAAAACCATAGGTGGTTTAAGGATCTATCAGAACAGAATATAACAACTCAAATGTAATATACATCACAGAACAGTAGATCATCATATACACATATATTGATACATAACAGAGTATACAAAATAGTACACGTCAAGTAGTATAGCAAACCACAATATACAGACGAATCAAAAGAATACACATCAGAGTTACAACAAAAAGGACTATACAAAAAGCTTTAACAAAAAGGAACAAGCTGAATAGTCCATGCGGAAGCAAAATAGGCTAAGTCCAAAAGCGCCTAACCTGAAACATCTCGGTCTGACCCGAGTATAAAATATACGGGTCAGTCTAGCTAAACAAATCAGTTAGATAAACTGAACAACAACAAACCTGCAAGGTTACAAGGTATAACAAATATCTCTAAAAAGAGATAACACAATCATCTAACAAAAGATGAATCATATCATAACAAAACAAGCCTCATATCATAGGCAGCATAGAGAAACAAAGGATACAATTATCCCAATCAAGCCAAAAAGGCAAATAACAAATGCCAATAAGGTATACAAATTCCACAAGGTAATCTCTACATATCATGCGGCTCAAAAAAACCAACACCGAAGGACGATACCTAGGGAATATACATATGAATGAAACATCAGAAAATTTGCTCGAGCTCAGTACTGTACAAACAAGGATCCATGACCCCGAAGACTCCAAACCCAATATCACGCATGCGGCTCATAACGACCAACATCGGAAGCGATACTAAAGGGCAACCCAACATCACCCATGCGGCTCATAACGACCAACATCGGAAGCGATACTAAAGGGCAACAAACCCGTAGGCACAAACCCGAAGGCAACATACCCGAAGGCAACAAACCGTAGTGGTGAAGGTCGAAGACCCAGTACTGGACACCACTAACTGGCGGAATGTGTCTTAACTCTCAAAAAGGAATCCAAGAAGTGGTAACGCGAGTCCCATAACCACTCGTTCGCACTAAACGGTTTACTATCCGTTAGTTAATTTCACACTCAAAGCAGTACAAAGTTCACCTCATATCATCGGTAAACCAAACCCAAAGGTTAAAACGATCAATTGAATAGGTCGGGGATTAATCAGATAGACAAACGCATGGATTCATGGTCTGTGTTTTACCTAACCATTTAATCTCCCTTCCACTCCACTCGAAGTGCGAAATTGTGTATGTGCGTTTTAAATAGAATTTAAGAATTGGAGAAGGAAACTTTTAATACGATTTAGAGGGATTATTTATAAAAACCCGTGAATGAAGTCAAAAATAAGTTATCAAAGCCAAAGATGCAATGACAACCACTAAAAACCAACTTGAATCGATAAAATTTGGAAAACCAATCAAAATGAGCAAAAATAGGCAAAACAGCAAAATAGGAGCAGGTCGGCCGACCGGACTACAGGGCTCGGTCGGTTGGCCAGAAGTAGGAAAATTGCTCGGGGTAGCAGGTCGGTCGACCGGCTACAGGGCTCGGTCGGCCAAACTGAAAGTTTCTGCAGTTCCTGCCTTTTCTCATTGAATAGCAAACACTTCCAAAATGCGACCGGTCGAGCAAAGGGCCTAAGGAGCCTTAGCCAATAGATACCCCAGCTCCATTAGCTCTCCGATTCGCCATCAAAAACATGCTCAAACATCAAAGTTAGGATCTTTAAAGAGTTGAACCCAAACACTAAAATTTGGGTATTCACCAATTCAATCCAAACCAAAAGCAAGTGCATATGAACAAGTGCTAGGAATTCATACTCAACAAAGATATATATAAACATAGATGTGAGATAAAAATCTCACCTTTTATCTCAAAACAAAGAAGAAGAAGCTCAAACACAAGAAGGAGACTAACTACTCTTCACTTCAACTCTACAAGCTTCAATCTAAGAATAAAACACATATTTTCCTAAGTTAGGTTTAGGAAACTTCTGAAATTGAAGAGCAGAAGAGTTGGAGAAGATGAAGAGGAGGCTTACCAATAGCTTCACTTTGATTTTGGAGCAAGCATTCAAGTTGAAAGAGGAAACTAGGGCTTGGAATTTCTGATTCCCATTCTCTTCCCCCATTTTCAGTTTTTAACTTAAGTTTTTATGAAATGAGTTAAGTGTGGAGAGGAGAGGGACTGAGTTAGGGCTAATTAGATAGTTAGTGGGATGAACCCAACCCAAAGCCAACTAGAAAAAGTAGCAAAATTCAACTTACTCCAAACATATCAAAGCTTATACTCAAAAAGGTCGCAAACGCCATTTTGGACTCAATGGAAATGGTTTCGAGTCCTAATTCGGCCGTTTGCAGAAAATAACATTTCGGACCTAAAATCCGACTAACGACGCTATATTTAAATAAAACATTTAAATATAAAATCGTTAAATATGCGGGTTGTTACAAATCTCCCCTCCTTACAAAATTGCATCCCCGCAATTCCTAGAGACAATATTTGTAACAACTACATACATACAACATTCAAAAGAAAAGGAAATAAGCTTGAGACGAAAAGATATTCTCACTGTTGCCAAGCGAAGATAGAAAACCCGGATAAGATCGCTTGATATACTCTCTGGTTTCCCAAGTACAGTCATTGGGACTAGCGGACCATTGAACTTTAACGAGCGCCACGTCCTTTTTTCGAAGGTGACGCACCTCCATGTCAAGTACGCGAATAGCCTGCTTTACAATAGATAAGTCCGGTGAGGCCTCAAGCTCTTACAAATCAGGAGAACCAATAACAGAATTCGATTCCCGAAGACACTTTCGAAGTTGAGAGACGTGAAACACGTCATGAATGCCAGATAAATGAGCTGGAAGTGAAACTCTATAAGCCACAGGGCCAATACATTCAGTAATAGAAAATGGTCCTAGCGAGGAGCCAATTTTCCAGTCGTACTGAAACGCATAACCCCTTTCAAAGGAGAAACACGAATAAAGACAAGATCACCAACTGAGAACTCGAGAGGCTTCCTACAGCTATCCGCGTAGGACTTCTAGCGGCTCTGTGCCTCTTTCATTCTCATCCGAATAAGATCCATCTTCTCGGAAGAATCATGAACAAAATCTGGACCAAGAATAAGCTTCTCCCCAGATTCTAACCAACATGAAGGTGATCGACATAGCCTTCTGTATAAGGCTTCGAAAGGAGCTATACCGATACTAGACTGAAAACTATTATTGTAGGAGAACTCTACAAGAGGCAGATGATCCTCCCAACTACCACCGAAATCAAAAATACAAATACGGAGAAGATCTTCCAAGATAAGATTCACCCGTTCAGTCTGTCCGTCAGACTGCGGATGATAAGCTGTGCTGAAATTAAGCTTTGTTCCCAAAGCTTGCTGAAGACTCTTCCAAAAATGACTCGTGAATAAAGGTTCACGATCACTCACAATAGAACTAGGAACACCGTGAAGTCTCACGATTTCCTTGACATATAACTTAGCCAAATGCGAAGCAGTCCTATTAGACTTAATAGGGACAAAATGAGCAGACTTGGTGAGGCGATCAACAAGAACCCAGATACTAGAATGGCTCGATCTCGAACGAGGTAGGCCGTCAATGAAATCCATAGAAATCTGATCCCATTTCCACAATGGAATCTCTAGAGGCTGAAGAAGACCCGAAGGACGCTGGTGTTCGGCCTTAACACGCTGACAAGTTATGCAATTACTCACATAACTCGCCACATCGTGTTTCATGCCTTCCCAATAATAAAGACGATGCATATCAGCATACATCTTGCTACTACCAGGATGAACGGTATACTTAGAACGGTGACAATCATCAAGAATGTCATGCCTAAGTGCAAAATCATAAGGCACAAAAAGACGGTTCTTCTTGCGAAGACACCCATGAGAATCAATGCTGAAATCCCGCAACGCCTCATCACAGGATCCAGACTCACAAAGCTGAATAAGATGCAACAAATCAGGATCACGCCGCTGAACATCGGCAATACGATCCAAAAAAATGAGTCGAGCTCCCAAACTACACAATAGAATAGGAGAATCAGAAGATGAACCTCGATCACGAATTTCACAAAAAGATAGAGTCTCAAGAATATTCCATTCGGCAAGCATCATAGAAACTACAGCTGAATGTTTGCGACTAAGCGCATCAGCAACACGATTACCCTTTACAGGGGTATACTGGATATCAAAGTCATATGAAGCAAGAAACTCGAGCCAACGCTGTTGTCTCATAATGAATTCCTTCTGAGTGAACAAATACTTCAAGGATTTATGATCGGTGTAGAGAATGAAGCACTCGCCCAATAAATAGTGTCGTCAAATCTTCAAGGCAAAGACAATGGCGGCTGACTCAAGATCATGAGTGGCATAGCGAACTTCATTCGGACGCTGTTGCCTAGAAGCATAAGCAACTACCCGATCCTTCTGCATAAGAACAGCACCGAGACCACTACTACAAGCATCGGTGTAGACAACAAGATCATGATTCCCCTCGGGAACCACCAAAATAGGAGCATCAGTGAGAAGTTCCTTCAATGTCTGAAATGAAGCTTCACTCTTGTCGGACCAAATAAAACGAATGCCTTTCCGAGTAAGGATGGTGAGAGGAAGCACAACACGGGAAAAATCCTTAATGAACCGACGGTAATAACCCGCCAATCCAAGAAAACTACGAATCTCATGCACATTCTCAGGCCTCTTCCAATTCTGGATGGCTTCGATCTTTGAGGGATCGACAGAAATGCCATCAGAAGATACAACATGGCCTAAGAACTTAACCTTATTCTCCCAAAAATGGCACTTGGAGAATTTGGCTCTAAGCTAATGATGACGGAGAGTACTCAAGACAATTCTCAAGTGATTAGCATGCTCAGCATCAGACTTAGAATAAACAAGGATATCATCAATGAAGACAAGGACGAACTTATCGAGATATTCCCGGAATACCCGATTCATAAGATCAACAAAGAAAGCAGGAGCGTTCGTCAAAGCGAACGGCATAAGGAGCCACTCAAAAGAACCATAATGAGTGCGGAAAGCGGTAAGAGGTATGCTATCCTCCGCGACTCGTAACTGATGAAAACCTGTAGCAAGGTCAAGCTTGGAAAAGACCTTAGCACCACTTAGTAGATCGAACATATCATCGATCCTAGGCAATGGATACCCATTCCTAATGGTCAACTCGTTAAGCTTGCGATAGTCAATGCAAAGCCTAAGAGTTCCATCAGACTTCTTCACGAAGACAACCGCGGATCCCCACGGAGAAAAACTGGACTGAATCAACTGCTTGGACTCAAGTTCTAAAAGTTGCTTCTTGAGTTCCTCATTTTCCTTTGTAGACATCCTCGTGGGAGGACGACTAACTGGCTGCGCGCCTGGAATGAGATCAATGCGGAACTCAATTGCCCGCTTGGGTGGCAAACCCAAAACAGGTTCAAAAACATCAGAAAAGTCACAAGCAATAGGAATACGAGATATATCATCACCATCTCGCGAATCAAGAGAATATAAAGCCATTTCGGAATTATCCACATCCCGAAGAACAAGAGATAACTGAGTAGGCGAATCCCGATGTTGAAGATACAAAATTCTCTTCGAACAAATAATCCTGGCATCATATCTCACTAGTCAGTCCATTCCCAAAATCACATCAAATCCCAGACAAGAAATAACGTGCAAATTCGCACGAAAAGAAAAGCCACATAAAACAATCTCAATATCATCACAAAGCAAGCTAAGAGTCGCGGATCCCCAATAGGATTCGCAATCCTTAAAGAAGTAACCAAACAAGAAATATCCAAGGATAAATCATCAACGAGCTTCTTCAATACGAAAGAATGTGAAGCACCCGTATCGAAAAGAACTCTTATACTATGATCATGAAATAAAATAGAACCTTCCAAAATAGATGGAGATATACCTTTGGGCTGAGAAGGACCTTCAGATGCCATAGCAGCATAAAGCCTGCTAGACTTGGCACCAGTCGAAACAGTAGGGCAAGCTGAAACATGATGACCTTCCTTCTTGCAATAATGGCAGAAGAGAGGCTTAGGACAAGCTCGAATAATATGATCAGGAGAACCACAATTGAAACACTTCCGAATGAAAGGTGTTCCAACAGACTGAGGTTGAGAACTAGAACTACCAGTCTTCTTCTTCTTAGAAGGAAAAGACCTGGACTCCTGAAATGGAAACGGCTACTTGTTGGGGTTCCTGGAAACCTCAACATTAACATCACTATCACACTCCTTCTCGACGGTCTCGAGATGAAGCGCAGAATCAACCAACTCCTCAAAAGAAAGCTTAAGCTGGAGCAACAAAGACTTCTTAAGATACTTCTTAAGACCAAGACCAGAGACAAACTTCAAATTCTTCTTATAAGAAGTGCTAATGAATTCAAGACCATACTTAGATAAAGCCTCCAAGGATGCAACATACTCAGAAACAGAAGATTTCCCTTGCTTCAACTCAAGGAAGCGACGGGTCAATAAAACTTTTTCAGATTCAGGAACGAACTTGAGTTCAAATCGCTCCCGAAACTGAGTCCAAGAAAGAGTAGACTCATCAATTTCGGCTACGAGAAGCTCATACCAATCAAGAGCACGCTCTTGTAATAAGCTGGAAGTTACAAGAACTCTATCACGGTCGGAAAGATCCATACGAGAGAAGATACGCTCGCATGTGCGAAACCAAGCTTGGACTTCAAGAACAGACTCGGAGCCTTTAAACTGCATTCCTCCAAGATGAGAAAAATCACTGCACAGACGTGCAAAGGCAGACTTGCGAGGTGGAGAAACTCGAGGAGGAACTGGAGGTTAAGTGCTTCTAAACAATTCCAAAAACTGATCGGTAGACATATAAACGCCATCCGGATGTGAGCCACTGGATTGCCCAGCATCCGAACGTCGTCCCCTGCCTCTTCCAGTCATACGCTGAAAGTAAGATAAGAACAAGATAATTCATTACGGAATACTATGGAATAATATGCATTCCTAGACGTATTCCCCAAATTCTATCTAACCTTGATGGAAAAAGGGATAGAAGAACACGATGATTCAAAGATTTGTATCACTTATATTCTTTGATGTACCAGAATATGTGCATCTATTCTGTGTTTATCATATTTTGTTCTGAATTTTTCTCTGATACCACGTTGTGACGCCCCACCTTTATACCCACGCTAGCCAAGGACACTACAGGGTAATGCCGTCAACTAACATGGAGAATAAGGCTGGATAGGAGCGACCATCTATAGCCTTGCTCTAACTATCTATTGAATACATCGACAATAATCACACCAAACAGATCGACATATCCAATGAATACTTAAAAAAAACCTTAGGTGGTTTAAGGATCTATCAGAACAGAATATAACAACTCAAATGTAATATACATCACAGAACAGTAGATCATCATATACACATATATTGATACATAACATAGTATACAAAATAATACACGTCAAGTGGTATAGCAAACCACAATATACAGACAAATCAAAAGAACGCACATCATAGTTACAACAAAAAGGACCACACAAAAAGCTTTAACAAAAAGGAACAAGCCGAATAGTCCATGCGGAAGCAAAATAGGCTAAGTCCAAAAGCGTCTAACCTGAAACATCTCGGTCTGACCCGAGTATAAAATACATGGGTCAGTCTAGCTAAACAAATTAGTTAGATAAACTGAACAACAATAAACCTGCAAGGTTACAAGGTATAACAAATATCTCTAAAAAGAGATAACACAATCATCTAACAAAAGATGAATCATATCACAACAAAACAAGCCTCATATCATAGGCAGCATAGAGAAACAAAGGATACAATTATCCCAATCAAGCCAAAAAGGCAAATAACAAATGCCAATATGGTATACAAGTTCCACAAGGTAATCGCTACATATCATGCGGCTCAAAAAGACCAACACCGAAGGACGATACCTAGGGAATATACATATGAATGAAACATCAGAAAATTTGCTCGAACTCAGTACTGTACAAACAAGGATCCATGAGCCCAAAGACTCCAAACCCAATATCACCCATGCGGCTCATAACGACCAACATCGGAAGCGATACTAAAGGGCAACCCAATATCACCCATGCGGCTCATAACGACCAACATCGGAAGCGATACTAAAGGGCAACAAACCCGAAGGCACAAACCCGAAGGCACAAACCCGAAGGCAACATACCCGAAGGCAACATACCCGAAGGCAACAAACCGTAGTGGTGAAGGTCAAAGACCCAGTACTGGACACCACTAACTGGCAGAATGTGTCATAACTCTCAAAAAGGAATCCGAAAAGTGGTAACGTGAGTCCCATAACCACTCGTTCGCACTAAACGGTTTACTATCCGTTAGTTAATTTCACACTCAAAGCAGTACAAAGTTCACCTCATATCATCGGTAAACCAAACCCGAAGGTTAAAACGATAAATTGAATAGGTCGGGGATTAATCAGATAGACAAACGCATGGATTCATGGTCCGTGTTTTGCCTAACCATTTAGTTTCCCTTCCACTCCACTCGAAGTGCGAAATTGTGTATATGCGTTTTAAATAGAATTTAAGAATTGGAGAAGGAAACTTTTAATACGATTTAGAGGGATTATTTATAAAAACCCGTGAATGAAGTCAAAAATAAGTTATCAAAGCCAAAGATGAAATGACAACCACTAAAAACCAACTTGAATCGATAAAATTTGGAAAACCAATCAAAATGAAAAAAAATAGGCAAAACAGCAAAATAGGAGCAGGTCGGTCGACTGGACTACAGGGCTCGGTCGGCTGGATAGAAGAAGGAAAATTGCTCGGGGTAGCAGGTCGGTTGACCGGCTACATGGCTCGGTCGGACGAACTGCAAGTTTCTGCAGTTCCTGCCTTTTCTCATCGAATAGCAAACACTTCCAAAACGCGACCGGTCGAGCAATGTGCCTAAGGAGCCTTAGCCAATAGATACCCCAGCTCTATTAGCTCTCCGATTCGCCATCAAAAACATGCTCAAACATCAAAGTTATGATCTTTAAAGAGTTGAACCCAAACACTAAAAATTTGGATATTCACCAATTCAATCCAAACCAAAAGCAAGTGCATATGAACAAGTGCTAGGAATTCATACTCAACAAAGATATATATATATATATATATATATATATATATATATATATATAAACATAGATGTGAGATAAAAATCTCACCTTTTATCTCAAAACAAAGAAGAAGAAGCTCAAACACAAGAAGGAGACTAACTACTCTTCACTTCAACTCTACAAGCTTCAATCTAAGAATAAAATACATATTTTCCTAAGTTAGGTTTAGGAAACTTCTGAAATTGAAGAGGAGAAGAGTTGGAGAAGATGAAGAGGAGGCTTACCAATAGCTTCACTTTGATTTTGGAGCAAGCATTCAAGTTGAAAGAGGAAACTAGGGCTTGGAATTTCTAATTCCCATTCTCTTCCCCCATTTTCAGTTTTTAACTTAGGTTTTTATGAAATGAGTTAAGTGTGGAGAGGAGAGGGACTGAGTTAGGGTTAATTAGATAGTTAGTGGGCTGAACCCAACCCAAAGCCAACTAGAAAAGTAGCAAAATTCAACTTACTCCAAACATATCAAAGCTTATACTCAAAAAGGTCGCAAACGCCATTTTGGAGTCAATGAAAATGGTTTCGAGTCCTAATTCGGCCGTTTGCAGAAAGTAACATTTCGGACCTAAAATCCGACTAACGACGCTATATTTAAATAAAACATTTAAATATAAAATCGTTAAATATGCGGGTTGTTACATTAATATTTCTCTATTTTAAAATACTAATTTTAGAAATAAATAAATTTATGAACTTGAATGTAGAATAATATAAGAGAATTAAAGATAAGTTGTATATAATCGAAATTTATGTCATACGAACTTGAATGAAAAAATAGTTTTACCATTTTATCAATAGGAACGTGATATAAACATCGAATTATCATTTCTTTTGATTTATTTTATCAATTGATAATTATTTTTAATTGGATTTACCTAAAAGATTCAAATTTAGGATCTCACTTAATAAATTTAAATATACAAACTTGAATATAAAACAAAATAAGAAAACTTAGGGGAAATCTATAAGTAATTGTAAAATTTATTAAATTTTTGTATTTAAATGTAAAATGATATGGGAGAAAATTAGTAAAACGTTGTAATTTTTTACAATTGTGAAAATTTTAAATTATATGAACTTGAATGAAAAACTAGTTTTACTATTTTTGTCAATATTATGAATATAATACAAACATTGAAGTGCCATTTTTTAAAAGAATTTATTAGATCAACTAATGGATATTTGTTAGTTGTATTTATTTAAAAAAGTTTAAATTTAAGATCACCTAATTAGTTTTAACATAAGGACTTAAATGTAAAATAATAAAAGAAAACCTGGAAAAATTTATAAATAATTGTACAAAATTATTAAATGTCGGTATTTAAATGTAAAATGATAGAAGAGAGGACACATAGAAACATTGTAATAATTGTAATAATGATAATAAAATGATTTGAATATTAAATATTTGGAGAGAATTAATGAGAGGGAAGAAAATGCCTACAATTAATATGAAGCCATGAAATTCTTCTGCTTTACTATTATTTAGTAGATTGATGTTTAGTTCCATGATGATAAATATCAAATTGAAATGAAATCCAAAATATCGAAAACAAGTCTAATCAAACCAGATGACACTGGGAATAGAGATAAAATAAAACGGATGTTATATCTATATAGCATCACATAAAACAAATGCTATATGAATACACACACCTCCATCATTATGACTATTATTTACATCAGCTCTTTTCGTTACACCATATCACTTTGGACTTATGGAATTTAGTAATGGTCAAAATTCCAAATCATCAATATTCAACTATATACTCCAAACACAAAGTCATTGGTTCAATAATATAACTATTATTAACCGAAATGCTCTGGTCAGAGACTTTGATTTTGAGTTGATTTCAGTTGATCGTGATGCTGATCTCATATAACCAAGGAAGTGAATCCTCTTTTGAATAGTGTTTCACTTTCAATAATTCGGTTCAACCCAATTATTGTCATTTGATGGACGCAGTGCCACGATAAAGGATTCCACCAGCCCGCTACGTAAGAAATGGTTGAATTTCAAATTTTTTTAACCATTTTAGATCTTTAATTGGCCAATGAATTCTAAATTCGTTTAGAAATTTTATAAATTTAGTTCAAATAAAATCATGTATTTTATTTAAATTAGTTAAAGTGAAGTTTAAAACAAGTTTAAATTTAAATGTAGAGCGTATCAAATACACCTAACAGTTATTTATATGAGTTAATTTAGGGAAGGAAACCTTCCGTTTCTTTCCCTAAATCAACTAATTAATTGAGAACATAAATTACATTAAATGGAGAGAGAAACCTTCCATTTTCTCTCTTTAGCTAAATTGATTGATTTGTTAAATGTTATTAATTAACAATTTGTTCATGGCATGAAAAGCAACAAAGTCCAAACGTATTCTATGTGTAACTTATCAAGTAGCATACAAAGATTTATAAAAATTGTGATTTTGATTTTACTTAGACAAATACACATACATACACACACACATATATATATATACACACATACATATAGATGTATATTGTATTGTTGGTCTAGTGTTACATTTAACACAACACGATCCTTTTGTAATTAACCAAATTGGATACTCGATTTCGCATCATGGTTTATTTAGTTATTCAGACGAACTAATTTCATCGAAATATTGTGCATCACAAACTTTGACCATTCGGTATGTAACATTTATATGTGATTGTATATCGATTAAATGTCTATGATCTTGTATTGCTTTTAGAGTTCGAAACTCAAAGAATGCAATACACGGTCTTGACCAGATAAACACGTAAGTGACCAAATTATGAATTTAATAAGAAATTGTAAAATTTGGCACTTTCATGGGTATTAAAACATTAATATGCAAGAAGCAATTATTAGAAAGTATATGTTATATTTTTATTTGTCGATCTTCAATTTATATGTATACCTTAATTGATAAATATTTTATTAATCGTATTAAATACACAAATTTATCAATGTAGCTTATTTAGCATTATATTACATATGTTCTTACAATGTTAAAAAGGTTAAAAGTTATTATTTCATTTTTCTAATAAATCTCCCACTAGTCTTTTATGTTTCGCCAAACCCTAAGTTGAAACATAGAAGTCATTTGACTTCACTAGTAGGTGTTAAGACTCGTCCATCTTCGACTTCCAATCTTGAATCTGCTCAAATTGTCAAAGCTCCACGGACGATGGATAACTCCTTATCGGTTGTATCATATACAACTCTAAACCCTTTGGTATTTTGTCCTAATTTTATTTCGACCTTAAGTCTACTCAGCAAATCAAAACGAAATTATTCACTCATACCTACCATATCGTGATGGTCTAAGTAAAGTTTATATACCTTGAGTCTGCTCAAAAAATACATATAGTTATTTTACCTCGTCTGTTCAATATATTAATAATACCGCACATAACATTCTAGCTTAAGTCTGCTCAACAACTAAAGAGTATGCAAGTAATTTATTAATATACATGGTAGATGACAACACTATAATGTATATTCATAATCTTCAATATATACATTGAGTAAAATAATGCAATTCTTGTTAATTACCCTTGTGATTCAAGTGTCGGACACACTACAAACTACAGTATATGTACGATTATGTATGTATTTTTTTCTTAAGTCTGTTATGGATTTTCTATAACATTCCACCTTTAGTTTATATTAATTAACCATATGTAATTAATTTTTATATTGATATAACATTTATATTTGTATGTATTATAACCTTTATAGTATAACAATATATCATGTATATATGTATATTATTTAATTAATTAACCTTTTAAATAACATGTATACTTATATTATTTTAAACAATTTAAAACAACGTAAAATATATATTAATATATAATACATGCAGTTGTTTATTAATTAACTAATTTATTTAATTAATTTACGTTTATTAATCTTATTAATAAATTTAAATTTTAGAATTAATGTGAATTGTTTTTCAAATATTTTGAAAATTATTTTATATCATGACTTTTATAATAAACATATTTTATTTTAAATTAAACAATTAAATTTAAAACCTTTAACTTTAATTTTCAAAATGATTTTGAAAACTAGACCAAGGTACAATTCAAGTTTAGCCTTTTCAATTAGGGGCAACCTTTGGACTCACATAACAACTTAAGGCCAGGCTGGTAACCAGGTAGGACATGGTACTTGATTATCCAATTTCAATCCTAAACATTACATTTTTAGACAAAGTACTAAGTGGGGAAGCTGAATTAGTTAGGCATAGTATGACTAATTTAGATCGCATAGGCTATTGAGCGCTGATACCATTGAGGGAACTAGTCCATCCCACAGCGGAAGAAATGAATGAATTTCAAAAATTTAACCATTCTGGATCTTTAATGGTCCTATGAATTCTAGATTCATTTAGAACCTTTTTAAATTTAATTTAAATAAAATCATGTATTTTATTTAAATTAGTTAAAATGAAGTTTAAAACAAATTTAAATTTTAAATGTACAGTGTATAAAAAACACTTAGCAGTTATTATAAGAGTTAATTTAAGCAATGAAACCTTTCACTTTTTTCTAAATAAATCAACTAATTAAGAGCATAATTGCATTAAATGGAGGGATAAACATTTCATTTTCTCTCTTTAGCTAAATTGATCGATTCATTAAATGTCATTAATTAACAATTTGTTCATTGCATGGGAAGTGACAAAGTCCAAATGTATTCTATGTGTAACACATTATGTTGTTGTAGAATACAATAGCCAAAGATTTTTGTTTGATGATAATAAACATATATATATATATATATATATTCATCTAAATGTATTTGTTATCGTACTATTTTATTTTTCACATAATTAGATAAATATTTTTTGAATAAAATAAATAACACAAAATTCATATTCAAACAAATATTTTATTACAAATTCAAATATTACAAATTTGACCTCTCACTGCATATGTACATTTTCAATTACATTACAATTTCGATTACATCACAAATTTCAATTCACAGTTTTGACCTCACAACATATTCACTCAGCATTCATATTTGATCTTCAGCTCTGTTCCAGTCTGTATTCAACATCTGAATTATCTACGAAATAAACACTAGCGCAATAAAATTAAAAAAGAAATATTTTGCAGTTTAAAATGAAGCATCTGTTTTGAAAATGTATTTACCTCGGTTATTTGAGTTGTTTGTCATCATTTTCTTTTGAACTAATCATACACGAACAACTTGTGGCATGCACAGTGTATCACTGTACATGGCACAAGGTTGTGCACACCGATATTCACTTGCTTGATAAAATTGCATGGACAGCTAAGCACAAAGACAAACCCGAGCCAAAAGCAGGATTCAACTCAAGTATGGAAGACTAATTATACCAGGCCAGTGAAATCAAAACAAAGTGGTGAACCAGATAAACCACACCAGACATGTGCATGTTAAAATGAAATAGTCAAGTGCACATTCAAGTAAACATAAAAGACTACAAGACCATAACAACATGAAACTATACCAGAGGAAGATATGCATCAAGTATGATGAATAGATATGCAGATCGAATCCAACCATAAAAAAGGCCACAACAAAATGTACATGTGAAGATAAAAACAATGTAACATGCAACAGAGCTTCAAGTACAAGGCTGATGCAAAACTCACACACATACAAGACAATGCGATAAGAAAATAGACCGGACCACCAGAGGTTCAGATGTATGAATACATCATGTCAAACATACAATATACAGCCATAATCCAATTTCGAGTGAGCAAATGCACGCATCAGAATCAAGCCAATGGACACAACATATCACTTCAAAGTTCCAAATACACCAGATATGAAACAATATATAACCAGACACGATGCAACGATAATGGGTCATCAAGGCAACCCAGTTAAATATGAATGCAAATGGAATGCAAAACAAAATGAACCAGAGGTAGACAAGACCACAATGTACCAGATAACTGAAACATGGAGATGACAATGATTTGCACATGAAGACATGCAACGGAGGTACAAAATCAAATACAGAGAATTCAGAACCATGTCTAATCAACATGAAACACTGGACACTTGACTCAAAGAAAATGCAGTACCAAATAAGTGAACCAAAGAACAGACTCCAACCAAGTGCATTATAACTATATGCAATATGAAAACCTCAAATGAAACGTTACTACAACTTGCACATGCAACCAAAGGCACACAATAACACTACATCCAGCATACAAACAAGACTCAAAATGAATTCTATAAGAAAATGCAGACTCTACATGATACAAAGGCAAACCAAGGACTGCAACAGCACACACACACACACACATATATGTATGTATGTACATATATGGTGATAACACAAGTACATATATGGTGATAACACAAGTACATACATATGCAACATGGGGAGCAGGCAACAGTTAAATTGGAAACCAAGCAAACAGTTAAATGGTGATATGCAAAGCAGTTTACTTGAAGCCAATATGAACAACCGTAGTTCGAAAAAACAAGTAAGAGTAGTTTCAAATACAGATTTAAATGTCAAGGTAGCAGGTTGAATAAAGTCATCAAGTCAAAACTGATAATATGATTTGAACAAGTCGAAGTTGCAGAAATGATCTCAAAAATTAAAATATCGAAGTCATAGGAACAACTGCAAAGCAAGTCAAGCAAATTCAAATATACTTGAAGACGAAAAAGTCAAAATAATCACAAGTATTCAAGAAAGTCGAACGTCCAAACAAAATTAGTTGATGAATTCAAATTGAAAATAGGAACGAAAATTAAGGGTTTCATTCCCTAAAAAATCCCAACATCATCAACCGTAGAAAATGGTGACTCGAGTTCAAGCAAATATCAGAGCTAATCACTGAAGTAAATCAAAACTAATACTCGATTCAAAGTCGAGCATAAATGAAATCGGAAAAGGAATATCACGTACCAATTTTAATCCAAGTATAAGCGCTCGACAAATTGGAGCAGCCACAATCAATATTCAGCAAAGGGATTGATTGACAAGCCATAACAAAGAGTATTCATCACTGCAATCGATCAATATCAAGCGGCGCCTTAATCTTACAAAACCCTAGTTTTTGGTAGAAGAATGAAGAAAGCATCGGCCACGAAAATAGTAAAAGAGAGACGTTTCTTTTTTTAATTTTAATAGGGTTGGCTCTATCATATTTGTGTTTGGGCTTAGGGTTTTTATTTTGTTTAGTTTTATTTTCAGTTGTTATATTCTTTCCTTTTTAAACCGTGTAACTTTCTAGTCGTGTGACTAGGTTACGAACTACGGTGGTGTAGTTCGAGAATTCGCAACTCAGTGGCTGAGTTGTTGTAGGGTTTTGAGAATACAGTTAGGTAAGTCATTAGCGGGTATCGCAAGTTTATGTGTGTAATCGTCTGACTACTTAATTTCTAGTAGAAACCTTAGGGGCATCACGTAGGCAGGGTTTTGCCGAAACTGGGTAAATTTGTGTGTGATGTATTCTGCATTGTTTTCAGCTATTAGTTTTATTTCCATATTAATTTTTTTATTATTAGTATTACCCTATTAACCCCCCCTCTAGGGTGAAAACGATCCTACAAGTGGTATCAGAGCTAGGAACAAAAGACATTTTTTATTAAAAAATTGATTTTTTAACTTACAATTTGATTTTTTAAATGGCTTCTTTTAATAATGCTTCTGTTGAGAGTCAGTGCATAGTTAGACCACTCATGTTCAATATTGAATATACTTAATGGAAAATTAGGATGAAAATCTTTCTGAAAACCATATATGCGTGGTATATTTTTGAGACGGGATGTAGGACACCAACTATAGTGGTAGATAATTAAGAAGCTGAAAAACCGATGGATTAATGGATAGATCTTGAAAATAAATTGCAATTTGCTAACGCTAAGGCTATGAATTCTACAATCTGCTTATTATATTAAATTGAATTCAATTGTGTCTCAATTGCCTAACTACGTAGGAAATTTGGCACACACTTGAAGTGACTCACGAAGGTACCTCCTAAGTCAAAGAATCTCGCCTTGCCATGCTTAGTGGAGAATTCGTGAACTTCATAATGGAAAAGGATGGAAGTGTCAAAGATGTGTATGGACGACTTTCTAATCTTGTATACAAATCAAATGCTCTTGTAAAACCATACACAGAATTGAAAATAGTCCGAAAAATCCTTAGAATTCTACCACGAAATTTTGAAGAAAAAGTCACTGCCATTTAAGAATCAAAAGATCAGAAATTAATCAAGTTGAAGAACTCATCGAAAATGAGCTAGAAATCAAATTCAAGGAAGAACGTGAAGGAGATGATATGCAAAAGAAATCAATGGCTCTAAAAGGTACAATAGAAAGTGAAGATGATGGTGATGATGAAGGAGCAGCTGAATTGGCACTGATAATAAAGAGATTCAAAAGGTGGAACTACAAATATGGAAATCCAACCCTGAATCAACAACAGAATAATAAAATAGTCAAAGTCCTAGACAATTCAAAAGAGTAAGAGATCATTTGTCACAACTGCAATAAACCTAGTCATATCAAGCCAAATTGTCCTCAGATTCGACTCAGCAAAGGAAAGAAATCGAAAAGGAGAAGTTTTGCAGCCACTTGGAATGAAAGTGATGAAAATAAAGATGAAAGCACTGGTTGTGAAAATGAAAAAGCAAAACTGTGTCTTCGAGGAGAAATAAGTGATGGCGATGATGACGAGCCAAGCGAGGTATCAAAACTTACTCACTCGGAATTACTTATATATTTTCACAAAGTAAATGGCTGTTTTGAACGACTTAGGGAGAAGCATGCTATAATTGAATCATAAAGAGATAGTTTTATAGAAATAAATAAGCAGCTTGATCAATTGGTTAAAAACTATCGAAATAAGGTTCTAAGTGCGATAAGTGTCCATCATTTGAAGAAGAGATTAAAAAATAAAAAATAAATCACTAGAAAATGAAATTCTGATTTTGAAAGAAAGTGAAAATATTAGAACAGAAAATTCTATTAAAAAATGCACTCTGTTATTGAATGAAAATGAATCTCTCAAAACACAAGTCCAACAATTGCCTACGATTTTAGGAAAATTCTCTAAATGAGAAAAATCACTAAATATGCTATTAGGGAAATAAACTATCAATACTGTCAGACAAGGACTTGGGTATACTCAATCTGAACGTGTTAGAAGAAAAATTAATAAAGTCAATTCCAAGTACATGATTTGTGGAAAAATTGGACACAAAGACAACAATTGCTAGTATAGACCCAAACACGTGAAAACCGTTCCATTTTGGATTCCCAAAGGCACGAATGTGAAATTCCTTAAAGTCAAACATATCTAGGTGCCGAAAAAACAAATATAGATTGTCTTGGGTCTATACAAACTTTTTTTTCAAAATTTTATGTCACTAACAATCATGGATCCATAAAACAAATAGGTCACAAAAATCTTCTTCGTGTAGGTGTAGTGGTAGGCTAAAGAATAAAATTAGTGTTACCTGGATTCTAGATGTTCCAGGCACACGACGGGAAAAAATCTAAGTTCCTTAGCTTAGTACAAAGGTGGCAGAGTCACAATGGGCAATAATATTATTGCTAAGGATAAAATAGGCAACGGTGAATTCATTTTGAATAATATATTATATGTTGAAAATCTGCACCATAATTTGATTTAAATCATACAATTATGTGATAAGGAAATGAATGTTTATTCTGATTCTGATTTATGCAGAAATGTTGACCAGTCATATTTTCATCCTTGAACTAGTTCATATAGATTTATTTGGATTAATGATATTGCAAGTTTAGAGATGTTGTTGATTACTCTAGATACAGGTGGGTATACTTATTTATATTACTGCTTTTAAACCAGATACTCATTCTCTGTTTGCTTGTGTTCGTAGTTTTAATCAAATCCAAAAGAATTTCATTTTAAAAGCTATAAAATGAGTATAAGGTATTTATTGCACGCATAGCGGTTTGGTCTATGATACCTATCTAATGATAACTTTGAGTCAAAACGGAATTCAGATGCAGATTACACTGGTAGCCTAGTTGATAGAAAAAGTACTAGTGGAACGTATTTTATGTTGAGACATTCATTAGTTGCATCACATTTCATAGAGAAAATATCTGCATAAAATTCATTTCTACTGATTTTCAATTGGAAAACATCTTTACAAAACCCCTTTTAGAAAATAGTTTATGTTGACTTCATTTCAGATTAGGAATTTTAGAAATTTGATTCATATTTATTTTTGGATTTGTTCTTAAATGAATACATTAACTAAACTAACTCCCTACTGGTTATTGAAAAGATAAATAGTGACTAAAAAAATGTGATGAGTATTGATGTTAATCATATATTATGACTGGAGACAGTATATTTAGTAAATTTCTTTAAAAATTTAAACAAAATTTGTAATAACTTTGATTGGTAAAAATTCCATGACCATCTCTATTTCTATCATATTTCTAACAACCATCACTCATCAAAATCCAATATGGTATATCAAAATGTGGTATTTAAAACGGGAATTTATACATTTTTTAAAAATTAATTAGCAATAAAATTATCCAAAGTATTCACTCTCATTTAAAAGTCCTCACGGTTATACATGCGTGAACTACTTGAATCTTTGATCATGTGCTTTCATGCTCATTTAAAGTCCTCACGGTTATGCATGTATGGAACAAATATCAAAATTGATTATTAAATAAACGACTTGATTCTAATCCCATTTAAAAGTCTTCACAGTTATGCGTAGTTAGAAGATAACTGAAGTTCATTTTTTAGAAAATTGGGAATACTACTAATCTTATTTAAAAGTCCTAACGGTTATGCATGGTTAGTAAGTATTCAAATTCCTGTCATAAATATACTACAAATAAATACAAATATATGTTTTTATATACCGACATCTCCCCTATCGCTCTAAAGTGGAATATGCGCCTAACAGAGCATTTATGATTTTGTTTAATTTTTTATTGAAATTTAATATTTATACTCGATTGGGTATTAATACTATATTAATGTCTATCACTTAGTCTTTATTTTTCTAACACTATTACTCTTTTACTGATAACAAAAGGGGAAGAAAGAAGTTAATATTTTTGGCAAATAAATTCAAATATTTTGTTTTGCATATTCTCATCTATTTACATAGCATATTCTAATATAGGCTCATTGCAATTGTTTTTTTTATTTTATTTGCATATTTTTCATGCATATGTGAAGGGGGAGCTTGGTTGTAGGGGGTAACATTCAAATAGGGGGAGGAAATGGAATTCATAAAAACCAAATATATTTAATAGAATCAAAATCTTAATATATGTTTATTATCATCAAAAGGGGGAGAATGTAGAATACAATAACCAAAGATTTTTGTTTGATGATAATAAACATATATATTCATTTAAATTTATTTGTTATCGTACTATTTTATTTTTCACATAATTAAATAAACAGTTGTTGAATAAAATAAATAACACAAAATTCATATTCAAACAAATATTTTATTTGAACAAATATTTTATTACAAATTCAAACAGTCAAATTTGAGCTCTCACTACATATATACATTTTCAATTACATTACAATTTCGATTACATTATAATTGTCAATTTACAATATTGATCTCACTACATATTCACCCAACATTTATATTTGATCTTCAACTCTGTTCCAGTCTATATCCAGTATCTGAATTATCTACAAAATAAACACTAACGCGATAAATTTGAAACAGAAATATTTTGCAGTTTAAAATGAAATAATTTTTTTGAAAATGTATTTTCCTTGGTTATTTGGATTGTTCGTCATCAATTTCTTTTGAATCAATCATACATAAACAACTTGTGGCATGCACAGTGTATCGCTATATATGCCACAAGGCCGTGCACATCGATATACACTTGCTTGATAAAATTGCAGGGACATGTGAGCATAAGGACAAGCCCGAGCCAAAAGATGGATTCCAATCAAGTATGCAAGACTAATAGATCAGGCCAATGAAATCAAAACAAAGTGGCGAACCAGATTAACTACACCAGACTTGTGCATGTTCAAATGAAATGGTCAAGTGCGCACTCAAGTAAACAGAAAAGACTACAAGACCACAACAACATGATACTACACCAAAGGCAAATAGGCACAAAGTATGTTGAATAGATATGCAGATCGAATCCAACCAGTAAAAAGGCATCAACAAAATGTACATGTGAAGATCAAAACAATGTGATATGCAATAGAACTTCAAGTACCAGGCTGATGCAAAACTCACGCACATACAAGACAATGCAACAGGAAAACAGACCAGACCGCCAGAGGTTCAGAGGTATGAATACATCAGGTCATACATACAATATATAGCCAGAATCCAATTTCAATTGAGCAAATTCACATATAAGAATCAAGTCAATGGACACAACATATCACTTCAAAGTTTCAAATACACCAGACATGAGACAATATATAACCAGACACAATTCAACGACAATGGGTCATCAAGGCAAACTAGTTCAAATATGAATGCAAATGGAATGCAAAACAAAATGAACCAGATGTAGACAAGATCACAATGTACCAGATAAGTGAAACATGGAGATGACATTGATGTGCATATGAAGATATGCAACGGAGATACAAAATCAAATACAGAGAATTTAGAACCAGGTCTATTTGACATGAAACAACTGGACGCTTGACTCAAAGAAAATGTTGTACCAGATAAGTGAAGCAAAGACCAGACTCCAACCAAGTGCAACATAACTACATGCAATATGAAAACCACAAATGAAACATGACAGCAACTTGCACATGCAACCAGAGGCACAAAATAATACTATATCCAGCATACAAACAAGACTCAAAATGAACTCTACAAGAAAATGCAGACTCTACATGATACAAAGGCAAACCAAGGACTGCGACAATACATATATACACACATACATATGTATGCATGTACATATATGGTGATAACACAAGTATATACATAAGCAACATGGAGCGCATACAACAGTTAAATTGGAAACCAAGAAAATAGTGAAACGGTTATATGCAACATTGTTTACATATAGCCAATATGAACAGCTGCAATTCGAAAAAACAAGTCAGAGTAGTTTCAAATACAAATTTAAATGTCAAGGTAGAAGTTTGAATGAAATCATCAAGTCAAAGACGATAACATGAATTGAACAAGCCGAAGTTGCAGAAATTATCTCAAAAATTAAAGCACCAAACTCACAAGGAACCAACACAAAGCAAGTCGAGCAAATTAAAATATGTCAGATGATGAACAAGTCAAAATAGTCACAAGTATCCAAGCAAAATTCTGTGGCCAAACAAAATTAGTTGAATATTTCAAATCGAAAATATGAACGAAAATTAAGGGTTACATTCTCTATAAAATCCCAACATAATCAATGGCAAATAAATGCGATTCAAGTTCAAGCAAATACCAAAGCTAATCACTAAGGTGAATCAAAACCAATAACTTGAGTCAAAGTCGACCATAATCAAAATCGAAAAAGGAATATCACGTACCAATTTTAATCCAAGTATACGTGCTTGACAAATTGGAGCAGCCACAATCATAATCGGCAAAGGGATCGATTGACAAGCTATAAAAAAAGCATTCATCACTGCAGTCGACCAATATCAAGCGGCACCTCAATTTTACAAAACCAGAGTTTTTTTAAGAGGAACGAAGAAAGCATCGGCCATGAAAATAGTAAAAGAGAGCCATCTCTTTGGTTTAATTTTAGTTGGGTTGGCTCTATCATATTTGTGTTTGGATTTAGATTTTTTTAATTAGGGTTTATATTTTGTTTAGTTTTATTTTCAGTTGTAATTTTCTTTTCTTTTTAAACCGTGTAACTTTCTATTCGTATGACTAGATTACGAACTACAGTGGCGTAGTTCGGGAATTCGCAACTCAGTGGCTGAGTTGTGGTAGCGGGTGTCGCAAGTTTAGGTATGTAAGAGTCTGACTACTTAATATATAGTAAAAACCTTGGAGGCAGCACGTAGGCAGGTTTTTGCCGAAGCTAGGTAAATTTGCGTGTGATCTCTTACGCATTGATTTCTGCTATTGTTTTTTATTTTCGCATTAATTTTTATTATTATGTGTATCATCCTATTCACCCCTCCTCTAGGGAGAAAAAGATCCTACAAGTGGTATCAGAGCTAGGAACAAAAGCCATTTTTTTATTAACAATTTGATTTTTTTTAATTAAAAGTTTGATTTTCTAAATGGCTTCTTTGAATAATGCTTCTGCTAAGGGTCAGTCCATAGTTAGACTACTCATGTTCAATGGTGCATATGCTTATTGGAAAACTAGGATGAATTTTTTTTAGAAAACCATAGAAGCATGGAATATTGTTCAGACGGGATATAGGATGCCAACTATAGTGGTAGATACGCAAGAGGTTGAAAAACCGATTGATCAATGGACAAATCTTGAAAATAAACTGCAATTTGCTAATGCTAAGGCTATGAATTCTATTATCTGCTCATTAGATCAAACTGAATTTAATCGTGTCTTACATTGTCTAAGTGCGTAGGAAATTTGGCACACACTTGAAGTGACTCACGAAGGAACCTCCCAAGTCAAAGAATCTCACCTTGCCATGCTCAGTGGCAAATACGAGAACTTCACAATGGCAAAGGACGAAAGTGTCAAAGAAATGCATGGACGACTTTCTGATCTCGTATAAATCAAAAGCTCTCAGAAAACCATACACAGAATTAGAAATAGTCCGAAAAATCCTCAGAATTCTTCCACAAAATTTTGAAGAAAAAGTCACTGCCATTCAAGAATCAAAAAATCTGAAACAAATCAAAGCTGAAGAACTCATTGGGAATCTCACCACTTATGAGCTAGAATTTAAATTAAAGGAAGAACGTGAACATAGTGATACGCAAAAAAATCAATAGCTTTAAAAAGTACAACAGAAAGAGAAGACGACGGTGATGATGAAGGAGCAACTAATTGGCACTGAAAAAAAGAGATTCAAACGGTGAAACCACAGATATGGAAATCCTGCCCTGAATCAACAACTAAAGAATAGAATAGTCAAAGTTCTAGATGATCCAGAAAAGCAGGAGATCATTTGTCACAACTGCAATAAACCCAATCATATCAAGCCAAATTGTCCTCAAGATCAACTCAGCAAAGGAAAGAAATCGAAAAGGAGAAGTATTGCATCCACTTGGAATGAAAGTGATGAGATAAAGATGAAATCACTAGCAATGAAAGTGAAAAAGCATAACTGTATCTTCGAGGAGAAATAAGTAATAGCGATGATAATGAGCCAAGCGAGGTATCAAAACTTACTCAGAATTACTTATATATTTTCACAAAATAAATGGCAGTTTTGAACGACTTAAGTACGCTAAAATTGAATTATAAAGAGATAATTTGGTAGAAATAAATAAACAGCTTAGTCAATTGGTTAAAAACTATCGAAATAAGATACCTAAGTGTGATAAGTGTCCATCATTTGAAGAAGAGATTAAAAAATCAGAAATTAAAATTAAATCACTTAAAAATAAAATTCTGATTTTGAAAGAAAATGAAAATACTAGGAGATAAAATTCTACTAAAAATGCACTCTGTTATTGAATGAAAATGAATCTCTCAAAACACAAGTCCAATAATTGTCTACGACTTTAGGAAAATTCTCCAAATGAAAAAAAATCACTAAATGTGTTATTAGGGAAACAAGTGTCAATACTGCAAGGCAAGGACTTGGGTATGCTCAATCTGAATGTGTTAGAAGTGAAATTAATAAAATCAATTCCAAGTGCATGATTTGTGGAAAAATTGGACACAATGATAACAATTGCTAGTATAGATCCAAACATGTGAAAATCGTACCAATTTGGGTTCCTAAAGGCACGAATGTAAAATTACTTAAAGTCAAACAAATCCGGGTGCCGAAAAGAACAAATATAGATTGTCTTGGGTCTATGCAAACTTGTTTTCCAAAATTTTATGTCATTAACAATCAAGGACCTATAAAACAATAGGTCACAAAATTCTTCTCGTGTTGGTTCGGTGGCAGGCTAAGGAATAACAACAGTGTTACTTGGATTCTTGCTATTCCGGACACAGGGCGACAAACCAAAGTTTCTTAGCCAGTACAAAGGTGGCAGAGTCACAGTGGGTAACAACGAAATATTATCGGTAAATGTAAAATAGGCAACGGTACATTTATCGGAATGATATATTATATGTTGAAAATCTGCACCATAATTCGATTTAAATCAACCAGTTATGTGATAAGGAAATGAATGTTGATTTTGATTCTGATTTATGCAAAAACATTGATCTATCATCTTTTCATCCTTGAACTAGTTCATATAGATTTGTCTAGACTCACGATATTGCAAGTTTAGAGATGTTGTTGATTACTCTATATACACGTGGGTATATTTCTTTATATTATTGCTTTTAAACCAGATATTCATTCTCTGTTTTCTTGTGTGCATGGTTTCAATCAAATACAAAAGAATCTCATTTTAAAAGCTATAAACGACCATAAGGCATTTGTTGCACACTTAATGGTTTGGTCTAATATACCTATCTAATGATAACTTTGAGTCAAATGGGAATTCAAATGCAGATTATACTGGTAGCCTAGTAGATAGAAAAAGTACCACTAGAACGTGTTTTATGTTGAGACATTCATTAGTTGCATCACATTTCACAAAGAAAGTTCTGCATAAAATTCATTTCTATTGATTTTCAATTGGCAAACATTTTTACAATACCCCTTTTAGAAAATAGTTTATGTTGACTTCATTTCAGATTAGGCATTTTAGAAATTTGATTCACATTTATTTTTTGATTTGTTCTTAAATGAATACATTAACTAAACTAACTCCCTACCGATTATCAAAAAGATAAATAGTGACTGAAAAAATGTGATGAGTATTGATGTTAATCATAAATTATGACTGGAGACAGTATATTTAGTAAATTTCTTTAAAAATTTAAACAAAATTTGTAATAACTTTGATTGGTAAAAATTCCATGTCCATCTCTATTTCTATCATATTTCTAATGACCACCACTCATCAGAATCCAATATAGTATATCAAAATGTGGTTTTTAAAATGGAAAGTTATTCATTTTTTTTAAAATTAATTAGCAATAAAATTATCCAAAGTATTCACTCTCATTTAAATGTCCTCACGGTTTGGATGGGTGAACTACTTGGAATCTTTGATCATGTGCTTTCATGCTCATTTAAAAGTCCTCACGGTTATGCATGCATGGAACACATATCAAAATTGATTGTTATATAGACGAGTTGATTCTAATTCCATTTAAATGTCCTCACAGTTATACGTGGTTAGAAGATAATTGAAATTCGGTTTTGAAAAAAATTGGAAATACTACTAATCTTATTTAAAAGTCCTAACGGTTATGCATTATTAGTAAGTATTCAAATTCTTATAATACCATACAACAAACAGATATAACTATATCGTTTATATACCGACATCGCCCCTATCACTCTAAAGTGGAATATACGGCTAACAGAGCATTTAAGATTTTTATTTGATTTTTATTGAAATTTAATATTTATACTCGATTGGGTATTAATGTTGCATTAATATCTATCACTTGATCTCTATTCTTTTAACAATGTTACTCTTTTTCCGATAACAAAAGAGGAAGAGAGAAGTGAAGATTTTGGCAAACAAATTCAAATGTTTTACTTTGTGTACTCTCATCTATTTGCATAGTATATTCTCATATAGGCTCATTACAATTGTTTTTTTATTTTATTTGCATATTTTTCATGCATATGTGAAGGGGGAGCTTGGTTGTGGGGGGAGCGTTTGTATAGGGGGAGCAAATGGAATTCAACAAAACCAAATGCATTTAATAGAGTCAAAATCTTAATGCATATTTATTATCATCAAAAGTGGGAGATTGTAGAATACAATAGCCTAAGCTTATTGTTCGATGATGATAAATATATATACACATTTTAATGTATTTGTTATCATACTATTTTATTTTACACATAATTAAATAAATATTGGTTGAATAAAATAAACACAGAATTCATATTCAAACAAATATTTCATTCAAGAAAATATTTTATCAAATAGTAAAATTTGAGTTCCCATTACATATATACATTTTCAATTACATTACAGTTTCGATTACATCACAAATTTTAATTTACAATTTTGACCTCCCTACATATTCACTCAACATTCATATTTGATCTTCAACTCTTCTCTAGTCTGTATCCAACGTCTGAATTATCTGCAAAATAAACACTAATTCAATAAAATTGAAAAGGAAATATTTTTCATTTTAAAACGAAGTGTCTGTTTTGAAAATATATTTGCCTCGGTTATTTGAGTTGTTTGTCATCATTTTCTTTTGAAGTAATCATACATGAACAACTTGCGACATGCAAAGTGTATCACTGTACATGCCACAAGGCCATGCACATCGATTTACACTTTTTTAACAAAATTGCAGGGACAGGTGAGCACAAGGACAAACCTGAGTCAAAAGTTGGATTCAACTCAAGTATGCAAGACTAATTAGACCGGGCCGGTGAAATCAAAACAAAGTGGTGAACCAGATCAACCACACCAAACATATGCATGTTCAAATGAAATGGTCAAGTGCATACTCAAGTAAACAGAAAAGACTACAAGACCACAACAACATGAAACTACACCAGAGGCAAATATGCACCAAATATGATGAATAGATATGCAGATCAAATCCAACCAGAAAAAAGGCCTTAACAAAATGTACATATGAAGATAAAAACAATGTAACATGCAACAGAACTTCAAGTACAAGGTTGATGCAAAACTCACACACATAACAGACAATGCAACAAGAAAACAGACCAAACCACCATAGGTTCAGAGGTATGAATACATTCGGTCAAACATACAATATACAGCCAGAATCCAATTTCAAGTAAGCAAATGCACACATCAGAATCAAGCCAGTGGACACAGCATATCACTTCAAAGTTTCAAATACACCAGACATGAAACAATATATAACTAGACACGATACAACGAAAATGGGTCGTAACGGCATCCCAATTCAAACATAAATGCAAATGGAATGCAAAACAAAATGAACCAGAGGTAGACAAGACCACAATATACCATATAAGTGGAGCATTAATATGACAATGATGTGCACATGGAGACATGCAACAGAGATACAAAATCAAATAAAGAGAATCCAGAAACAGGTCTATTCGACATGAAACAACTGGACACGTGACTTAAAGAAATGCAGTACCAGATAAGTGAAGTAAAAACCACACTCCAACAAAGTGCAACGTAAATACATGCAATATGAAAACCTCAAATGAAACATGACAGCAACTTTCACATGCAACCAGAGGCGCACAATAACACTACATCTAGCATACAAACAAGACTCAAAATGAACTCTATAAGAAAATGCAGACTCTACATGATACAAAGGCAAACCAAGGACTACAAAAACACATATACACACACACATACATATGTATGTATGTACACATATGGTGATAACACAAGTATACATATGCAAGATGGAGAGATGACAATAGTTAAATTGGAAACCAAGCAAACAGTGAAATGTTGATATGCAATGCAGTTTACATGAAGTCCAAATGAACAGTTGCAGTTCGAAAAAACTAGTCACAATAGTTTCAAGTGCAAATTTAATTGTTAAGGTAGCAGTTTGAATGAAGTCATCAAGTCAAAGTCGATAACATGAATTGAACAAGTCGAAGTTGCAGAAATTATCTCAAAAATTAAAACACCAAAGTCATAGGAACCAACGCAAACCAAGTCGAGAAAATTCAAATATGTCAAAAGATCAACAAGTCAAAATAATCACAAGTATTCAAGCAAAATTGAACGGCCAAACAAAATTAGTTGAAGAATTCAAATTGAAAATATGAACGGAAATTAAGGGTTTCGCTCCCTATAAAATCCCAACATCATCAACGAAAAAAAAATGTGATTTGAGTTCATGCGAATACTAGAGCTAATTACTGAAGTAAATCAAAACCAATAACTCGAATAAAAGTCGAGAATAATTGAAATTGAAAAAGGAATATCACATACCAATTTTAATCCAAGTATATGCACTCGACAAATTATAGCAGCCGTAATCAATAATCAGCAGAGGGATCGATTGACAAGCCATAACAAAGAGTATTCATCACTGCAATCGACCAATATCAAGCGGCGCCTCAATTTTACAAAACCATAGTTTTTTGGAAGAGGAACAAATAAAACATTAGCCATAAAAATAGTAATAGAGAGACGTCGCTTTGCTTTAATTTTAATTGGGTCGGCTCTATCATATTTGTTTTGGGCTAAGAGTTTTTAGTTAGAGTTTTTATTTTGTTTAGTTTTATTTTCAGTTGTAATTTTCTTTTCTTTTTAAACCGTATAACTTTCTAGTCATGTGACTAGGTTATGAACTACAGTGATGTAGTTTGAGGATTCATAACACAGTGGCTGAAACGTGGTAGGGTTTTGAGTGTAGAGTTAGGTTAATCATTATCGGGTGTCGCAAATTTACGCGTGTAAGTGTGGGACTGCTTAATTTCTAGTAGAAATCTTGGGGGCAGCATGTAGGCAGAGCCTTGCCGAAGCTGAGTAAATTTGTATGTGCTCTCTTCTTCATTGTTTTCTGTGATTGGTTTTTATATCCGCATTAATTTTTATTACTATTAATATCACCCTATGCACCCCCCTCTAGGGTGAAAACGATCCTACAAATGGTATTAGAGCTAGGAACAATAGCCATTTTTATTGAAAATTGATTTTTTTCAATTAAAATTTTGATTTTTTAAATGGCTTTTTTTAATAATTCTTTTGTTGAGGGTCAGTCCATAGTTAAACCATCATGTTCAATGGTGAATATACTTTTTGGAAAATTAGGATAATTTTTTTTTTCGAAAACCGTAGATGCATGGAACATTGTTGAGACGGGATATAGGATACCATTTAGTGGTAGATAATCAAGAAGTTGAAAACCCAATGGATCAATGGATATATCTTGAAAATAATCTGCAATTTGCTAATGCTAAGGCTATGAATTCTATTATCTGCTCATTAGGTGAAATTGAATTTAATCGCGTCTCACATTGTCTAACCGCGCAGGAAATTTGGCACACACTTAAAGTGACTCACGAAGGAACCTCCCAAGTCAAAGAATCTTGTCTTGCTGTGCTCAGTGGAGATTATGAGAACTTCATAATGGCAAAGGATGAAAGTGTCAAAAAAATGTATGGACGACTTTCTAATCTCATATACAAATCAAAAGCTCTTTGGAAACCGTACATAGAATTGGAAATAGTCTGATCCTCAGAATTCTACCATGGAATTTCGAAGCAAAAGTGACTGCCATTCAAGAATCAAAAAAATGAAATAAATCAAAGCTGTAGAACTCATCGAAAATCTCACCACTTTTGAGATAGAAATCAAATTCAAATAAGAACGTGAAGGAGGTGATACGCGAAAGAAATCAATAACTATGAAAGGTACAACAGAAAGTGAAGATGATGGTGATGATGAAGGAGTAGCTGAATTGGCGCTGATAATAAAGAGATTCAAAAGGTGGAACCACAAATATGGAAATTGTGCCCTAAATCAACAACTGAAGAATATAATAGTCAAAGTTCTAGACGATTCAGAAGAGCAGAAGAACATTTGTCACAACTGCAATAAACCCAGTCATATCAAGCCAAGTTCTACTCAGAATCGACTCAACAAAGGAAAGAATAGAAAAGGAGAAGTTTTGCAGCCACTTGGAATGAAATTGACGAAGATAAAGATGAAAGCACTGGCTGTGAAAATGAAAAAGCAAAACCATGTCTTTGAGGAGAAATAATGAAAGCGATGATGATGAGCCAAGTGAGGTATCAAAACTTAATCATTCTGAATTACTTATATATTTTCACGAAGATAATGCTGTTTTGAACGACTTAGGGAGAAGTATACTAAAATTGATCACAAAGAGATAGCTTGATGGAAATAAATAAGCAGCTTGATCAATTGGTTAAAAACTATCGAAATAAGAGCCCTCAGTGTGATAAGTTTCCATTATTTGAAGTAGAGATTAAAAAATCAAGGGTTTCCCGCAGTTGGATAAATTTTTCCCAAACATCATGCTCAGCCATAATGGTTTATTTCTCGTGTTCTTTGCTTTCGAGAGGAAGTCCCTATATTTTTTCCGCATCCTCTAGTTTTAGTGATTTGCAAATACATCCATATCATGTGGATCGACATGGACAGCGGCCTGTATATTGAAATTAATTAGAATTATGTACATCATATTATTTTCCAAATGAATTATAAATTTATACTTACCATCAAGTCAGCCCATATAGTGTTCTTAACATGGTTTAGGATGTCATCTCAATGAGGTCATCATCCGGATACCCGACTCATATTAGCCTTCCTGGATACCTGGAGGATGTAGTCCAAAGGCTTAACTTCAAATCCCCTATATAAATTGTAATGTAGGAATGTAATTAGTATAATTTTGAATATTAAAACAAACAATAAGTTTGATACCTACCCCTCACTCTTAAGGACAACCTCTGCCACTGGACGTACATCTGGCACTATGCCGCTGGCACCTGCGTCCGAAGAAGGAGAAGGAGAAGGCTGCGAAGGCTGAGATCTACTGGAATGCCTCCTGAAAGGCATAAATTCTACAAAAAAATCATTTCATATTGTGATAAAATATATCATTTCTTAGAGTTCAAAAGATAAAACACTACATAGCTCACAACGTAGTCATCATTACTAATATATAACATCGACAACTCAAAATACACAATGTACGACAACTGATACATAGCTCACAACATAGTCAACATTTAGAATTATCGGTTTTCGTCATTTTCTAATTCAAACTCGGTCTCGTACTCTACGTTGTTTTCTTCTGTGCTCTCAAAGGCTTCATTAATTCATTCAATTCATCATTCAACAACCATACATCAATATCATCAGTTATTACTATTTCATCATTTGGCTCAAGTTCCGCTTGATATGCAGCATCATCTAGAATATTAATTCCATAAAATGTAAATCTTGCCTTCGTTTTAAAAACAACCAACCAATCTGCTTTATCTCTTTTAAGGATGGATACGGAGCCAAAACAAACTTGTAATGCTTGCTTGGCTAATACGAAATGATCGTGCTTATAATAATGTGAGGTATGCTTTTTTTAATAAGCTTATAATCCTTGTGCACATTGATTCCAGAACTAGGAACATTGTTGAATCAATTGCATTTGAATAAAAAAAAATCTACGAGTTGCATATAATATGTAAATTCTAAAACCTGTGTTAAGACGCCATAAAAATCTTTTATATGCACATCTGAATCATTACTACCTTTGACAAATATACCACTATTATATGTTAATTTTTTAGCACCATAATCTATGGTGTTGATTTAAATCCATTACTAAAGAATATTGGATAAGCCTTGACATTTCTTTTTAGTCTGGGTACAAGATGTAATCCTTCATCAACGAAACTGATCCTTGGATCAGAAACGTATTTTGAAAACCATTTAGCAATGTCTTTACTGAGATCGCCAGATGGATGTCGTGATTCTTATATACTACGAGCATATATGTAATATGTTCCATTATAAGTAACATGTAAGCATAAGTAAAATAAGTATGAATTTATTATTACCTAAAAAATGGGGCAACTTCAGCATAATTAAGAAGAACATTTGTGAGCGCTATATGGTAATCTCTATCGTCTAGCTATATTTCTACTCATTATGCAACAAGTCTGCCATGTTGTCTAAAACTAGATAACATTGTTTGAGAGGAATCTTGTTCAACGGCTTCATCATTACGAGAAACACATACAAATAATAAATTCACATGGTCACTAAAGTAATGAGAGAAAAAAATGAAGCTTCTTCTTCAAGATATGATTTGCAAATCGAACCTTCAACGCGTGCTTTTTGTCTAATTTTTTTATTCAGATGATTCAAATACCTATTAGAAAATTAATTCAATTCAAAATTTATTATGTAAATCTGAATTACCTCTCAAACGAAGACCTATTAAAAAATTAATTCAATTCAATTTATGATAACATAAATATTACGGATAGTCAGTGTTACCTCTTAAATGGACACCTCCACCCATATAGCACAGGACCTCGAAGAAGTGCTTCGGATAAAAGATATACGGGTAAATGCTCCATTACATTAAAGAAACCCGGCAGAAGTATTTTCTCCAGTTTGTAGAGCATTATAGGGTTTTTACTTCAAGTTTTTGCATATGGTCGACTTTTATCATCATCGAACAAAGCTGTTTATAAAACATACTTAATTCTGTTATAACACTCCATGCTTTTACGGGTAACAGTTCTTTAAAAACCATAGGTAATAAATATTCCATCATAATATGGCAATCATGACTTTTCGTCCCACTAAGTTTATTATTTTTAAAGTCAACACATCTACGGAGATTAGAAGAAATCCCGTCAGGACATCTTAGCCTCTTTACCCACTTTAGCATGAGTTTTACTTGCTTACTATCTAATTCATAACATGATATGGTTTTTTTTATTGTCATCGGGCTTCATTGGAATTTTGGAACGTTTACAAAAGTGTGCTATATCAGTCTCGAATTCAAATCAATCTTAGTTTTGCCCTTTATATTCATACGGTATTAAACACGTTATCAAACACGTTTTTTCATTGTGCATCACATCAATATTATGTCGGAGTAAGAGATCTTTCCAACATGGCAACTTCCAAAATATACTTTATTTGCACCAATTATGAATGTCCGATTTACCAGGAATTTTAGTCTGTACTCCAGTTTCATGTATTGTCGGATAGCCCTTCACAGTCTCATATATTTCTTCACCTGACTAAACCTTTGGTGATTGCATATTCTCTTCTCTATTAGCTTTAAAGATTTCTTTACCTCTTCTAAAAGTATGATTGGATGGAGAAAACACCGATGATAATCAAACCATGAAATTTTCTTTCCATACCATAAAAAAAATGCTAGTGTTTCTTTCATGCAATAAGGACAAGATAGATGACCGGCTGTACTTCAACCTGAAAGCATCCCATATGCAGTGAAATCACTAATAGTCCATCACAAAGAAGCAAACATACGAAAATTCCTTTTTCTCAAAATGTCGTATGTTTCAACTCCTTCTTCTCATAGTGTTTTCAACTCCTCTATCAATGGTTGTAAATAAATATAGATTCCTTGTATTGGATCATCAGGGCCAGGAATGACAACAGTAAGAAACATATTTGAAGTTTTCATACACATTCATTGAGGTAAGTTATACGGAGTAACGATAATAGGCTACGATGCATATTTACTACCAAACTGAGAGAATGATGAAAATCCATCTGTACATAAACTAAGTCTCACGTTACGAATCTTTACAGCAAACGCAGGGTATGTTTTATCGAAATGTTTCCGTTCTTCTCCATCAAATTGATGTGTCAAAGTTCCCTCTTTTTGTATTCTCACACTATGCCATCGCATATCACATGCCATAGCTGAAGACGCATATAATCTTTGAAGTTTAGGAGTGATGGATAAATAATGCATTCTCTTGTATGGAACTTACTTCCCTTTCTTTTTTCTTGGTTTGTATCTTTCCTCATTGCATATTTTGCAATTTCTAAGGTTAATGTCATCTTTCCAATACAACATAACCTTTTACATGTATCTATCTTTTGGTATGGCAGACCGAATGCCGACATAAGTGTTTTCACTTTATAGTGACTATCGCACGTCATATTACTAGGTGGCATATGTCGTTTTGCAACATGTACAACTGCTGTAAATCCAACTTCTGTAAAGTTGAGTTTTAATTTTATAGTGATGTATTCGGTGGTTATTGATAATTCGGTTCCACTTTTACAACCATCCCACAATGGCCTCTTAGCAGCATCCAGTAGATCATAAAAAAATTCGCTTCCACATTCGGTTCTTCTTCGATGTTACGTCTTGATCGTCAACTTGGACGGTAGAGAATATTGATCGTGCTGCATCTTCCACCATATCTTCTATTGGGTTTGTCATAACATGATCATCCTCTGACGCTACAGAATTAGGTGTAGGTGCAGCTTGTTCTCCATAACAATCTCACAAATAATAATTTGGCACAAAACTAGATTTATACAAATGTACTTTAGCTGTGTCTAGTTTCCAATGCTTCAAATGTTGGCACCTACTATAAGGGAATCAAAATTCTTCGTCATTTCGATTATTAGATGTAGCAAATCTAATAAGCTCGTGTACACCATTGTAGAAATGCTTCTTCATCATACCTTTCATACCATTTCTAACTTCATACTTCTAAGTATGGTCGAGAAAATAATCTAATATTGGTCCTAATTTGAAAATATATGTTAGCAATTTCGACATCACTTTGGTTCACTACTCTTCTATGCATAACTTGCACTCAAATGGTATATTGTTGTTGTATTTTCTAAAATAAAGTAAAGCTGTTTAGGACTAAAGACTTCACACACCACACTTCTGTCTAATTTCGACAGCACTTTACCTCACTTCTCTTCTATGCATAACTTTGCATTCAAGGGGTGTATTGTTGTTGTTGTATTTCTAAATAAATTAAAGCCTTTTGAGACTAAAGGCTTTAAATTGTTGTTATTGTCATATTTATTAAAATAATACTAAACACTTATTTGTTTTTATATTCATTTCTTTGGTTTTTAGAAAAATGATTTCTATAGAATATTTGTTGTTATTATATTCATTTATTAACTTTTTAGAAAATTTATTTCAGTACAATATTTGTTGTTGTAATACTCATTTCCTAACTTTATACAAAATCCATTTTAGTAGAATATTTTTTGTTCTTATATTCATTTCTTAAATTTTTATAAAATTGATTTTTGTAGAATATTTGATGTTATATTGTTTTTAATTTAAAACAAAGTCTACTTCTATAACAATATTTGTTGTTGTTATATTCATTTCTTAAATTCATTACAAAATAGATTTTAGTAGAATATTTTATGTTCTTATATCAATTTCTTATTTTTTATAAAATAGATTTTGGAAGAATATTTGTTGTTGCTATATTCATTTCTTATTTTTTTTTTACAAAATCGATTTCAGTAGAATACTTGTTGTTATATTCATTTCTTAATTTTTTTATAATTTTTATTTTAGTTATTTTGTATACTAAAATTTAAAGTCTATTCTATAATTACCACTAATTAATTAGCATAAGTTAATTATGTTTAACCTCAAACAACATAATAACACTAAAATTAATCGAAACAATAACATAACAATCGCTTACACTAATCAATATATACATAATAGTCGACAAACATACACTAATATTCAAAATTAATATACCCATGCAATAACTATTAATTTCGAATTCATAATCATACCATTAGCTCCAAATCTAAAACTACGGATAAAAATTTACCCAAATTAATTGAAATAGAAATTCCGACGGATTCAGACGGCTTGAGGCAGAGCAGGCGGCAGCATGAGGCAAGCAAAGGCGGCGGTTGGATGCGGCAAGGTGGCGGCTGGTGGCGGGGTCAGGCATCGGCTGGAGGTGGGAAGAACTAGGGTTTGGGGAAAATATAAGGGAAAGTGGAAATAGGAGAAGTAGTCTTACGTAGTTTTCTGTATACTCGATATCGACGACGGTTAGCGAAGGTCGGCATCGACCGCCTTTTTTAGTCGTCGCTAGCCGACACTAACGTCTATCGCTATATGGAGCCTATTTTATAGTGTATGTGTGTGTAAGTGTAACATAACAATCCGTGCAAGGTATAACATGCCCATATATAGATATTGAATTTACATCGCAATGAACATACCGTTTGTATTGTGTATTGTCAGTTATGTGCATAAATATATGGTCATAAATTTCAAATGATAATATGTATTTATGTATGTGTGCATGTATGTATTTATGTATAAAACGTATATTTTATAGCTTAAATATTGCAAAAAAATATTAATTTATTTGTATAATGATATATTTGTACCATAAATTGTAAAAACCATATAGGTGTGTGTATATATATATTAAAATGATTAAATTTTTTTCTTACTAATTAGGAAACATGTCAGATTTGAATTTACACTGATTTAATTATTTTATACACACACAGATATATATATATATGTATTAAATTAAACCGTGTCGGCCATAATAAATTAATATGAAATAATTTTATGATGAAAATTCAAGATTTAGGGAAACATATTATAGGGCTTAGAAATTATTTTTGGAATTTTCAAAAAAAATAAAATTAATAAAATAATATATAGTAGGCCGAAACTATATCAATTTTAAAAAATATAAAATTAACTTGAAAAAATATGAAATTTTTTCAAAGGCTCCTGACATGATGAAGTTGTTTTTAAAATTACAAAAATTAATTTTACAAACACTGATTATTTTACATGATTTTGTTGATTCAGATAATTATTAAATAATAACATATGAATAAATGATGAATTTTTTTAGCAATCATAATTCGTAATAGACGTAAAAAGGTGTTATTAAAATTTCAGATCAATGTTATAAATTAAAAATTAAAACATATGTTTTAACTCAAATAATATGTGAATATTTAAATCATATATATACACATAAACATATATAATTTTAAGCTAAAATTTATTTTAATGTTTAACATCAGATTACAAACATGAAACATGAATTGCATTTATAATCTTGACACATATATCCAATCTCCATTATGATAACAAAAATCCCACCTAAGTAATGTAACAACAATAATCTAATTTATATACATAAAATGAAATTCTTAAGAAATCTTAAAACCATAATAATATGATTAAAATATAGAAAAACATTGCCCAAAATAGATGTCTTGAAGTCCACTTTTAAATAATGAAATATCTTTCTCTAAAATTCTTTGATTCATGAGATTGCTAGTCTAGAATCAACAACCGTTCATTACCAAATAGTTTTCCTTTAACTTGAATTGGATTTGAGATTTTGGGTTATTTCTAGAGGATAGTTGCTGCTATTAAAAGGAAGGAGAAGGTGACAGCTCTAAAAAAAATGAAAATTGGAATGTAATTAGGGTTTTGAGATCACAATTTATATGGTAGGATAAGGGAGAAGCAACTCGATCTCTACCACACATCTCAAAACCCTAATCACAGATATAGTAGCCGCCCCTTCCTCTCTCTAAACAGCTGCCTATCACTCTAAAATGCATGGGTTGTGAGCCCATTTAACCCAAAATAAATACACACAATTATATTTAACTTAATTTGTTATCGATATCTCATATTGATCAATATATTTATAACTATTTTAAATATGTGCAAAAATTTTATTTCTCAAACCATATCCAAATTTTACAATTAATATTTCATAAATATTAATTAATTTAATTATTTTATGATAGTTATAAACTAATTGAATTGTTTGGTCTAAAGAGAATTCATCATTTCAGTTGTGTAACTCTTGGATGTAAATTCAATCAGCGATTAACATCGAACTATTCAAATGTTAACTTTAACGCTTCACTTAGAAGGCGGTATGACATTATGGCCAAATTTATCACTTACTTGGCTTTAGTAAAATCTAATTTCGCTTTATTAAGCATTACCCAGTTGTGACAATTATTTACACCAATTCTTTTCTTCAAAACTATATCATTTTTGGCATATTGAATATGGTAATGGTCAAAATTATAACATCGTCCACATTCAACTCTATAATCCAAATACAAAGTCCTTGGTTTAATAACAAGAACTAATATTAACTGAACAACTCTGGCTAGTGATTTTGACTTTGGGTTGACTTGAGTTGACCGTGATACTGACCCTATATAACCGAGGAGGCGAATCCTCTCTTTAATGGTGCATCGCTTCCAATACGTCCACTCGACCCAACTATTATTACTCGATGGACATCATGTCATGATTTGACTATAATCGAAGTGAAGCTTTCATATTGAAGATCCACAGTGTCCTTAAGTCGAGAGAACTGTGTAAATTACTCTCATCGATATTTTTTGACCTTAGTTATATTAACCAACAGAAAACCATCGAGTGAATCATTCTGTAGTTATCCAATAATTATCAGTGCGTAACCTCCAAGTGCGCCCAATAGTCATGAGTAATACACTGTCCAGTATTTGAAGAGCTTTATATACTTTATTCTCAACGGATACATTGATATCCAGGCTCGATGCATCTTGACTAGGAACATTTAAAATGTTATATTTGTTTCATTGTGATAAATTACTCATGGTTACAATTGTAACTACTATCACAAAACATACCAATTATGGATTTTCTATTAAATATACTTTTAATTAAATTAATTAATCAATAAGACAATATTATATCAAGTACATAATAGAAAGAAAACATTTTTATTTAGAACAAGATTGGTCAACAAGTTAGATATATAAAAAAGTTATATAATTACCCCTTAATCACACGATTTAACTATAATCAAAGCGAAGCTTCTAAATTGAAGATCAATGTTATTCTAAAGTTAGGAGAACCATGTAATTTTGTCATAGAGATATTTTCCATTTGTCCCTAGTTATAATAACCAACAGAAAACTCTCGAGTGAGTCATTTTCATAGTTATCCAATAATTATTTGTACGTAACCCATTGGTGTGCATAGCAGTCATGAATAATACACTACCAAACTTTGGAAAGGATTACGTATTCTAGTCTCAACGGATGTATCGAAATCTAGTCTTGATACAACTTGACTGGAAATATTTGAAATGGTATATTTATTTTCGTGATGATAAATTACTCACGATTACAACAATATTAACTACTATCATCAAATATACCATTTATGGATTTTATATTAAATATTCTTTTAATTAGATTAATTAATTAATATAACACATTAATCAAGTATATAATGGAAATAAAACATCTTTTTTTTCAAACAAGATTGGTTATCGAGTCAAATATATGTGACAAATTGCATAATTACCCACATGGCATAACCCTAACTCTATCAGTCTCCCACTTGCACATGTAGTTTCTTATTCCAAATTCTACAATTGGTTTTCTCAAAACTAATTGGATCTGTTCCTTAGTGAACGGGCATGCTATTAAGCTTCAATTATCTGCTCTGTCAATCAACACTTCCCGACGCTGATAAACTATTTTATCATGTGGAACAATCCAGAGTATGTCTCTCGACTTCTAGTAGCTCTAAGTTTTGTTACGAACTACGACGCGACATTGTTATCATATAACAATGTTAAGGGATTTGTAACATTTGAAATCGCCCTTGGTTCAGTTATAAATTTGTGCATTTATTATATGTACATTACTTTTATTATTGCGCTATTCACGTCAATGTACTTAGCCTTTTCTTTGAATCATCTATAATCTCTTCTATTTGAAACATTTCCAACTTAAAGATTCATTACTTGAAATTATTGTTGACATATTATACACAATGTCAGTTATGAAATTTGAGTCCGAACACTCCTTTATAAGGAGTTCGTCGTTTCTATAAACAATTCTGTAGTATTTCGTAAAGACACAAAACCATCTCAAACAACCATTTAGTGAAATCTATTTGAACTAGATATTCGCTCCATGTATCAAACAAATAAACAAATCTCGCCATCATAGACAACATAACATGTATGGTAATTCCTATTGCTCATGCATAAGGAACCCTTCTTACATATTCTGTATTAAACATTTTAATAAGGTGTCCTTGCATATCATTTTTCAATATGTTTTATACTTTGCTATAAAATGTGTCATTTACAAATCTAACGTAAAACACCTAAAGACGATTTTAACACAAGTACATTGCCAACAATCAGTTGTGCGGTGTTACCTATGGTTTACAAATATTGATGTATTTTTAACGTCCTTTCTTATGAATGCACGCTTCCTCTGCATTTCAACTAATAATCATACTATTTGATATTTCTATCAGTACACTTATTTAATTTCGACGCTTCACTAGGACAAAACAGGTCATTTGCCTTGGTTGTTTTACCCCTGTTGCGACAGTTCAACAACCATAGCAAATGCAGACGTCACAACAGGCACAAACCCGTTGATGCGATTTTCCTAAATAACCGATGCAATAGGTTGGTTTTTTGCAACGGTTCTTTACAAAAACAGTAGAAAAAGTCGCCATTTGAGTTCAAAAGTGTTGACTTTTTTGACGATTGTCGTAAACAACCGACGCAATAACTTTATTTTATGCTACAGTTCTTCATAATAACGGTAGCAACAGACCTTTGGGTTGTTTCAAAAACATGGCTATTTTCAACGGTTTTTTTGCAATGGTCGCAATAAAAAGGGAAAAATATTATTTTTTGCTGCAGTTGTTTATACAAACTAGCTCAGTCGCATTTACAAAATATCAGTAATAGAAAAATATATAAACAGTTATCTAATAAAAGGCAATGAATACGAGACATATATATGCAGTTCACGTAATTTAATAACATATATTATCCTATAATACACTTGCAATATTAATATCTTCTAATGCTTGTCTTTGCAGCCTTACATAATTGTGTCATCGCATCAAAAGAACTGATAGATGTAACATACCTGTCATCAAGTGTCAAAATATACGACAAAGAAGAAACTGGATGTGCACATGCAAAAAAAATGTCATTCTATTTGTTAAAAAAGTGACATGCAAAAAGGATCCGGTAAATAAACTTCAATGACACTTCCATGTTCCAACTTCCAACAGCAATTAATCATGTCCCCTGAGTGTTTAGAAAAGAAAAAAACACACACTTAGACATATAAATGGTAGGCAAATAATACATACCTTCTACACTGTTGACAAATATCTATATATTTGTAAAACCCCCATTTTGAAGAATTTGTTCACTTGAAAATATGTTCATTAAATATCCTAATAAATAAAATAGGAAATATAACCGATAAGTTTGTGTAATTGGATGCCAATGTGTTGATTGAAGTTTAATTATTGTCATTGACAACAAATCGCAAACTCAAAACCGTTTTTGATATATCATAGAAAATAAAATAAATGTTTGATAACTTAATTAGTTTTGGGTAACCTTTGGATACGCAGAAATTTTATAATCTTAGTTAATATTATTGTGATTATTTGAATTTTATTGTTACGATTAGTTGATCTAACTCCTTAGTTATTTTATTATTACGATTATGTAACTAAGATTATAAAATTTTATTGTAACTACTATGATTATTGTAGTTGTGTAAAGGTCCGCAAATCCATGCCCCTTTGAGTCCACCATAATTCACACCAGTTCAACTCAAAACTGAACGAAAATACGAAACTTTATGGGTGAAGAAGAAAAAGGCAGAAGAAAGTAAAACGAAAACAACGACATAGAATCTCACAATCGCAGCGGAACAAAATATAATATATAATAACAGATTTTTATACAAGGGAAACTGTATCTGTTAATATTCATACAATCATCAAAGTACAACAACTCAATACATCAAAATGGACAGTTATAATAACTTGTCCTCACACAGTGGAAATATAACCAAGTACGGAGATACATCTCTGCCATCCAGTTCGCCTCTTGAGCTCTAAAGCATTCTAACCAGAATTTGTAATACTCGGTCTGACCCGGCTATTATAATAAAATAACACCCGAGTTAGTTTGGAAAATCAGCATGAGAAAACATACTCAATTCGAAATATTAGAGTTATCAAAATCTTTTGAAAAACAATGGTATCTCGTAAGTCCGCGTCACACATAAACACGACGGGTTTGTCACATTGATAACCAAAACAATTTTTATCAAATTCATCTGATATTATAATAGTGTCCGAGTACAAATACTTATTCAAATAGCCAAAATTGTTACATTAATTAAATTCCAGCATACTTTGCTCTACAAACAAAACCGTAAGCTCGTATTGGAGAATGGATTCCATACGAATAACTGGGCCACTGGGGTATCGCCCATCACCGTACACGTCTAGTAAAATGTACCGAGGATCTCACCGGGTTCCCCTGCTACACAAGATCGGCCTACCCCCAACTTGGATAGACCAAATATGTTATCACCCCGGGTGTTCCCATCCTTACAAATCGAGCGCTCCATCTCCCTTGCACAACTATATCCATAATAAATAGGTTTTCAAAAACATCTAGAAAAGTGATAACATACCCTAATTGGGTGCGACCGCCTTCGCCTTGCTGCATCTACCACGTTTAAGTCATTTCCGGTTGATGAGGCTCGAGGTTAAGCGTTACCTTTCAAGACACAATTCTACTTAGAATGTCAATCATCCTCCAATGACGATGTTCTAATAGCATTCGTCCATGCAAGTTGTCCTGGGTCTGGAAAAACCGAATCACCGTCTTTATCATCTTCACGGTATTTGTTCGTAACGTTCAAACCGGATCGAAGTGGTTTTCGAATAATCAAAGTCCGATCTCGACCTTTTCGAAACGATTAACGAAATTGGCCAATTATTGATAGTCGGTTATTTAACTATCAATAAAACATGCATAAGCAGACACTAGGCCTTATTATAACTTTTTTTCAAACATTTATTCCAAAATAATTTTACTAAGAAATATTCAAATTCCTTAGCATATTCTAATATTTGAAAACAATTTCAAATACTTAAATCCATAACAGGATATTTTCAAACCATCTCAACACTTAGAAATATGTCCAAATTTCCATTTTCATATTTAGGAAAATATTATAAGCCTTATTTCCAGATCATTACAAATATCAACATTTAAAAGAAATTTCGTAACTTATTCCATAGGTCTTCAGAATCACTAATAAATTCCCTTTTCAATTTCCAAAACCTAGTGTACTTGTTTATAACACCGTGCAACAATTTATAACTTCTTTTGTAAATTCAGATTTCATTTTCAAAATTTCCATATTCAACATTTGAAATTTCATTTCCTCCAAATCACTTATGAAATTCCTTCCCTCAAAACATGTCCATTTAAAAGCCCCATTTACGCATCTCAAGAGAATTTATAAAATAAAAATTTTCAATCACGTCAAAACTCTATATATATATATATATAATAAGTATTTTAAAGGATAATAATTTATTTTTGAAACGTGTTCAAATGATTATTTAAAATATAGAAAACCTTCATAAAGATCTGTAACTCATTTTCTGTTAAACAAATAAACTTTTCAAGTTGATTTTTAAAAGTTAGAATTTACTAAAATAAATACGTAATATTTAAAAATCTATTTACCTAAGTATTCCAATCCTAACTAGTTTAAAATTACATAGTTTTAAAATAGTAAAATTTTCCTTTTAAAAACAAAAACTTTTTAGAATTGAAAATATATATTTAAAACCCCAATAACTAATTCAATTTATAAATCCCTCTCAAATCACAATATATCACTTCCATTTAGATCTCCTTAACCATCTTCACTTTTCAAAAATAGTATCACTATTTTTCTCATCATGTTTCCATATTCTAATATAAATTCTCCATGTAAATTTATATTTCCAATCTATCATCTGATATCAAATTCCTTCATTTATGAATATCATTTATAAATTTTATAACCCCTTTGGTTTTACCTTTTTATAATACAAATCTTATTTATAAAATCCCATTATATAAATCTATTTCTTATAAATTCCGTTTATACCTCCAATTTATTTTTAATATTGATTCTAACTCCTTTGCATATTTCAGAATACCATTTACAAACTCCATTATATAATTAATTTTTTAAAGTCTCTATTTAAACCCATTCACGAATAGTTACGTACAATCCAAAATTAATATATATTATTCCCAATTCAATTTTCTTAAAAATAATTCAATTTCCAATATAAATATTTTTATACCAAAAATTTGCTTTAACTCCTTAAATTTTAAAAATATATTCATGATACTCACTTTATCGACTGTCGAGAAATCGAAGGCCGGAAACCCGAAATGTTATGGTTTAAGAAAAAAGAAAGAGGTAGAAGAAGATAGAAAAAGATAGAACAGAACAGAAGAAATAACAGAACAACATCAGAATCTCACAATTCGCAGCGGAACAACATATAATAGATAAAGGAATAATCTTTAAACAAAGAACTATATCAGTTATTACATTACATTTCATTACATCGTATCATCAGAGTGTACAACAACATACAACAACAAACAATGCAGCGGAAAAAGAAATACTATATAAATTAGTAATATGCCATGCCATCCAGCTTGCCTCCAGCAACTCCTGAATATCCTGAATAAACCTTAACTCTTGACTGCCCGTGTGGAAATTGGTGGGCACCCAGAGTTTAGGAAGGAAAACAATAAACTCCAAGTCAGTCATGTGACTGGTGTGAGAACTCAAAACAGTTTATTTATCTTTAAAATCAAAATAGAGGAATATTTTTAATTCAATTCGCAATGCTTTTAAAAATGAGACTACCATAAGACCTTCCGCACACACACACATGCAAACGCAGAATCGGAGGAGATTTCTCCTTATGATAGTCAAAGATGCTTGATACGCATTAAAAGAACATTTGATATTATTACTAGTGCATAGTGTAGGCAAAATTCATTTCGAAAATAGAATATAAATCTTAGCCAACATACGACCATTATCGTATGCCTACTATAGCTAACCATGTTCAATAGCAGGTTACCGCCACATTCCATGGCAGGTTATACAACTAAAACCGTACAAGTCTCGTATTATTTCTTTGAATTTCCAACAAATGGTCAGGCCAAGGAACTTCCCATTGCCACATGGAAACGCCTCTGGAATGACGTCCCGAGAACCAAACCGGATCTCTGCCAAGACAAGGCCGGGTTACCCCTAACTGGGTAACTACTGACACGAATATGTCATCCCCCGATCGTAACCGATCTATCCGAGGATCCTCGATTTCCAACAACCACAAAAATATGCAGTAACAACATAGGTTAAATATCTGGGCTCCATACCATGATACCACCTCTATCCAGAAGGAATGACATACACTAAAGGACGCTACCCCTAATAACCTTGCCGCATCCTTCCTGTTTTGACCATTTCCGGGGTGTGAGGTCCGACGAAGTCTCGTCCACAAAATCATACTTTATACAAAAGCCGTGCTTTGGGTCAACAAATGATCATAGAAATGATCACCAAGATAAACGATCAAATAAATGATCCTATCACAAATGATAAACACAATGATCATTTCACAGCAACACTCTGCATGCCACACTACCAAATTGGGAGTATATCACTAATAACCTTCAACTATATAACCTCTAAGCTCGTACGTCTCAGAGAAGGGTGTTAAGCTAAAAGAATAAATTCTCCGCCACCAACAGAAATATATTTGAAAGAAATCAGCTTTATATCTCAACTTGTAATGTCAGATATACAATCATACAAGTCTGTTCCGGGATCGAACAGAACCGAAGGCACTTACAAAGAAGTCCTTGCAATCCGGATATTCACTAATCACGACCGGACTTCCCGTCACTAAGGGTGATAAAACCTCTATATCGGAGATCAGCCGATGTAGAGTAACTCGACGGTAATCCTTCCGTTTTCACAAATACCCGGTCTTCAACACCGGTCATCAAATGCAATTCATAACGACGTATCACATACTCAGAATGGGTTATACGACCCCAAGGTCCTTTCCCGGCTAACCCGAATAGTGAGCGCTTATTCAAAAATAAGTGTGGTATTCAAATTCAACAATTCACAACAAATACCTATTTAAAGGTAAATATTGATAGTCGGATTATTTAACTATCAATAGGCATGCTCAACATCACCAAATCCAAATAATTTTCCAAATTATTTATTTTCTAAAATATCTTTACAAGATATATATATATATATTTTCCACACTTCAACATTTGAAAACTAATTTTCAAATTATTTATTTCCTTTATCACTTTTGAAAACAAATTTCAATCATTTTCCTTACTCGGAAATATTTTCATTTCAAATTGATTCATTTAAACCAATTTAAATAAATCCTTACCGATTTATTTTATATTTACGTAACAAATCCGTAAATTTATTCCCACACTTTAAAAATAAATCAACGTTTATTTTTAAACTAATTTCCCCTTTCTTTTATAAATTCCATAGTGAATTTATAATCCCAAAATATCTATGATATACAATTTTCAATCGATTTTCAATATTCATTTTCAATTTATCTTTAAAAAGACAAATTCTCAAACGTTCATTTCACATTGGAAAAATATTTCCATACTTATTTAAATAAAAATAAGTACATCCCAAATCTATTTATTTTCAACATTTGAAAATATTCAATATACTTAAATCAAAATTTAGTATATATTTCATTCTTTAAGGAAATCATTCTCTTAACACATTTTATTTGGGCTAAAACGAATGTTACGTAAAACATCGTTACAATGACCCAAAATCACTAGTATAGGGATTCAAAGTTTAAATAGATATATAAATCCCAATACTATACAAAATATTTCCTTTCGGAAACCATTTACTATAACAACAGTGTTATAGTCCACCATTTCCTTCTATTTCTCGAAACGTCTATTTCAACAATGAATGTTGAAATCTATGTATTCGATACTTAATGCATTTTAAAACGTCTTTAAAATCATTAACTTCATTTCATAATATTCCTTCCCCAAAACATATCCATTTCATTTAATAACATATTCACTGTCCAAAATCGTGAATATAATTCCTTTCATGCATTCCTATATCCAACTTATCAAATTCAATTGATTTCGGATTTATAAACAACGTTTATAAACTTCATTTATATTTTTATAAATTCTATTTGTAAAAATCCTTTTTATATCTCATTTTAAATGCCAAAATCCGATTTATAAGTTAATCTCTTATAAACCTTTTATTTTACAAAACTTATTTATATTTATAACTACACGATTTATAAATCTATAAATCTTCATTCACTTATAAAATCCATTTATATTTCCTTTTAACACTTATAAAACGGGTTTCGCAATTCCTATATTTTTAATCCATAAATATCAATATTTTTAAATCATTTATAATAATTCAAAATTCCCAATTTAAACCATTTCATGAATTAATTAACTATTTATTTCCAAAAATCTCATTTATGTTATATTTCTCAAAAATCTTAATTTTTATAACATAAAAATTTATAACGATTTAATTATTTAAAGTGAATCAATTCAAAATTTAATAAAACATATACTTTCAAAAATCACTTTAAAATTCCTTTAATAACCAAAATCATTATTTTAAAACTTCAAAAATGGATCCGATGATGCAGCAGCACCAAATAGTCAATCACGACATCCAAATATCATATATCGATATGATAATCAACAAATATCACAATATCTATAAAATAAATCAATACAGTTGAGGAATCCAGTTGGATCCCTCCAACCTGTTTCCTGCATCACAAACATTAGCACAATACCAATTCCGCTCCAGTACGGAATTATCGCGGTATATGGGATTTATAAATATTATCCGCTTAATAGACGGCGCAATAGGGTCTCATCCGCTAAAAAATACGGGAAATCAACAACTGCAATATATACATATGCCAATATATATATATATATATATTGATATTATATATAATACCAATTTCACTGTTTATGAAATATTCGCGGTATATGTTTTTAATAAATAACATCCGCTTACTAACGGCGCATAATGTCTATTTTAACAATCAATAGATAACAATCATCATTCAAACATGCATTCAGATATTTTAAATCTAACTATTTAAAATAAAATCGAAACCGATTCGATTGAGTGAGAAGTTCTCACCTTGATTTCAATTCCGTTTTAGCTTTTTATTTCGAATAAAATTAAACGGACGTTTAATTTTATCCAAAATTTTCACTGACTCCAATCGACTCCAATCCAGTTGCATCGCGTAGTGCTCGTCGAAACGATTCCAACGGACTTTGATTCGCCCAAATCGGACCTCGTATGAATAAGATACACAGTTTTAAAGTTAATACGAATTTAAATATAATTAATTTACATATTCATTTAAATTTCCTAACCCCGAACAAATCTCGACCGCACATCACCCTTCATCACGCATGCGCGTACAGCCTTCTCCTCCCAGGCATCTCTTCCCTGTGCGCAAGAACCCAAATCTAGCTTCCTAGGGCTTGAAAACGCAACCACCACGCTCGCTTCTACTACGATCTGACGACGCCACTACGTGCGCCCCACCCAGAGCTACCCACGGCCATGCTTGCTTGAAGCTCGGTCGACCCTTTCTCTCGGAATTCGTGCCCAAACCCACCACGAACGCGAGCGTCTCTCTCCCTCCTCGTTGCTCCGATCTCCATCAAATCCGTATGGATGTCAAGCTCCTTCGATGCTCTACAAGATTGCTATTGGAAGTTTCGGCTATAACTTCGTGGATGAGGAGAAAAATCGAGTGGAATATCAGAGTTTTTCGGCCATTCATTCCTAAAACTGGCGGCCACAAGATGATGAAACCCTAATACTTTTTTTTCTTTTAATTTGTGAAAAGTAAGGCCTATTTATAGAATATATCGAACACTATTCATTCCGGTTTTCATAACTCCGATTTACGCGCCGAAACTGACGTTCCTAGGGTTTATCCCGCGTTCCGGACACAATGGAACATGTTTCGGAAGCTAATTCGAACATCTGTGCGAGTTATGGCTATAAACGTTCGATTTAAATTAAACCGATTTAAATCGATTTCTAGGCGTTTTAATTTGTACCGGACAAACGATAAATCCAATCGACTTGAAATTTGAAACCTTACAATAATATCACATTACGGATCCGATGAAACTAGTTTCGTCGAAATCCAAGACCGTTTGAAAAATGACTATTTTAACTCGCCAAAGTAATATTAAAAATAATTCGATGCGTTTCGAGCTGCCACGATCAAACGATAGCTCCGATTGACACGAAAATTGAAATCCGATAATAACTAACTATTACGGATCCAATGGAGCTGGTTTCGTTCAATTCTGAGACTGTTCAAAAATTGGCTATTTTCACTAGCCGATTAAATATTAAAATATTCAATTTTCACAAATTAACTTTTAATTCGATTTTAAAAGTTCTAAAATATCATTCTAACTTCAATATGATAGAATAAAATTTTATAAATCATTTTCAATCATATTTAACCCAAATTTGCAATTATTTCTGTAATTTCACTGTTAAATTATCGATTTAATTGTCCAATTAAATCCAATATTCGATAAATAAATTATTCGACTTATAAATTCACTTATTAATATTTAAAATTAATTAAATATTCAAATTTTAATCAATTAAAATTCTCGGTCGTTACAATCTTCCCCCCTTAAAAGAATTTCGTCCTCGAAATTATCAAGTAAGAAAAGTTACAGAATTTATTAACTTTCCAAAATTCATAGTCAAACTTCTTACAATACTTTACTAAGTTTTCAAATCATACTTAGTTATCTTTTCAAAAACAATTACTATTGTTTAACTTTCAACTTCAAAAATCAAAGTTAAAGTTTTCAAAATTTTCCAAAATTCCCAAATTTTTCTAACGCCTTAAATTTTCAGAAAAATTCGCCATAGTCTCCTTTGCGCGGCTCGATCCCAAAAAAAATGACAGTATATATATCACAAATATACATCTCATCAAGTAATGAGGCATCCCGCAGGGAAAAAAGTGTAAAAGTACGATATTTAATCCGAGATATGTACCTTATATTTTATTAGCAAGCAAATACGGCTAATATAGCGCGAAAGCGAGCTCCAAATGCGAAGCAAACGCCATCCGCACCTACTAAACACTCAACAACAACATGAGAATCATGCATATATGAAAATAGTATCAATATACATCATATAGTAACATAATAACTATATATGCCACATAGCAAATGCAACAAAACAACAAATGCAAACATCAACCAACTATATATTTTTTCATATTCTCATTAATATTCAATGAATTGGTTTTCAAATTAATTCACATTTGATTCATTTACATTGGATTTTATCAACATTCATTCTCAATTCAATTAGTTATCATTTACTAATTTAAATCCAATTCACTTTCAATTCTATTCAAATTTATTTACTTTCAATTTGAATTCAATTATATAGCTTCCAATTTCGCTAATTCACTTTCATTAACACTTAATGAACTTATATTCAATCAATTAACAATCAAATAACAACCAATGTTTATTAATTAAAACCAAATTATTCACTTTACATTAAATTTGGTTCAACACATTTAATTCCATTTGGTTTAACATTAAATTGATTTCCATTCCAATTTATTCAACTTTCAATAACATTAGATTTTAATGAATTTACACTTTCATTCATTATTTCATATCAACTTAATTTACATTCAATTGATTAACATTCAATTCATTAATTCAATTCAATTACAAAAGTTGAATTTCATTTATATAACTCAAGTTCACATTTATCACTTAACTTTATTAATTTACTTTGATACCTATATCAACTTCATTCAACATCTCTTAAGTTAAACTTCCATTTAAACATCACTTAGTTTACATAACTTGAATTCCCACTTGTAAATCAATTCAGATTCCAAATTCTAAAGTAAATTTTCCATTTAACTTTAAATTCATTTTTATCTATAACTCATATTCATAGATATATCCATATAGTTTCACTTGTTATATATATAAGTTTATTTCACAATTGTAAATTACTTTAATTATAATTCAATTCTTATAATTATTTTGCTTATACAATAACTCTTTTATTTAGATTATTCAAACAACTAACAATCTACTTATATACACTTTAATAATTCTGAAAAATTACTCCTTTATATATAAAATATAATCAAGGTAAAATTATTTCATTTACCCAATTTAAAATCAATATTGTGTCGAATTGTTCTATTCAAGTGTTTAGAAACCCCTTCGGCATAGTTGTCGAGACCGTGCTGACGAAGGTTCATATACCACTCAATAAACCAATCATCACAATATAAAACAATTTTATATTCACTAACATATACGCGCTCATATCTATTATTACACTCAAACTCATTCTAGAGTACTACTGACTCTATCTCTAATGAGTAATACCCAACAGAACCATGGTTGTCGCTTAACCATATGCTCTGATACCAAATGTAACGTCCCGAAAATTTTCGACTTTCGAAAATTCAACATCGATACTCACTTTATCGACTGCCGAGAAATCGAAGGCCGGAAACCCGAAATGTTATGGTTTAAGAAAAAAGAAAGAGGTAGAAGAAGATAGAAAAAGTTAGAACGGAACAGAAGAAATAATAGAACAACATCAGAATCTCACAATTCGCAGCGGAACAACATATAATAGATAAAGGAATAATCTTTAAACAAAGAACTATATCAGTTATTACATTACATTTCATTTCATTTCATTACATCATATCATCAGAGTGTACAACAACATACAACAACAAACAATGCAGCGGAAAAAGAAATACTATATAAATTAGTAATACGCCATGCCATCCAGCTTGCCTCCAGCAACTCCTGAATATCCTGAATAAACCTTAACTCTTGACTGCCCGTGTGGAAATTGGTGGGCACCCAGAGTTTAGGAAGGAAAACAATAAACTCCAAGTCAGTCATGTGACTGGTGTGAGAACTCAAAACAGTTTATTTATCTTTAAAATCAAAATAGAGGAATATTTTTAATTCAATTCGCGATGCTTTTAAAAATGAGACTACCATAAGGCCTCCCACACACACACACATGCAAACGCAGAATCGGAGGAGATTTCTCCTTATGATATCAAAGATGCTTGATACGCATTAAAAGAACATTTGATATTATTACTAGTGCATAGTGTAGGAAAAATTCATTTCGAAAATAGAATATAAATCTTAGCCAACATACGACCATTATCGTATGCCTACTATAGCTAACCATGTTCAATAGCAGGTTACCGCCACATTCCATGGCAGGTTATACAACTAAAACCGTACAAGTCTCGTATTGTTTCTTTGGATTTCCAACAAATGGTCAGGCCAAGGAACTTCCCATTGCCACATGGAAACGCCTCTGGAATGACGTCCCAAGAACCAAACCGGATCTCTGCCAACACAAGGCCGGGTTACCCCTAACTGGGTAACTACTGACACGAATATGTCATCCCCCAATCGTAACCGATCTATCCGAGGATCCTCGATTTCCAACAACCACAAAAATATGCAGTAACAACATAGGTTAAATATCTGGGCTCCATACCATGATACCACCTCTATCCAGAAGGAATGACATACACTAAAGGGCGCTACCCCTAATAACCTTGCCGCATCCTTCCTGTTTTGACCATTTCCGGGGTGTGAGGTCCGACGAAGTCTCGTCCACAAAAACACACTTTATACAAAAGTCGTGCTTTGGGTCAACAAATGATCATAGAAATGATCACCAAGATAAACGATCAAATAAATGATCCTATCACAAATGATCAACACAATGATCATTTCACAGCAACACTCTGCATGCCACACTACCAAATTGGGAGTATATCACTAATAACCTTCAACTATATAACCTCTAAGCTCGTACGTCTCAGAGAAGGGTGTTAAGCTAAAAGAATAAATTCTCCGCCACCAACAGAAATATATTTGAAAGAAATCAGCTTTATATCTCAACTTGTAATGTCAGACATACAATCATACAAGTCTGTTCCGGGATCGAACAGAACCGAAGGCACTTACAAAGAAGTCCTTGCAATCTGGATATTCACTAATCACGACTGGACTTCCCGTCACTAAGGGTGATAAAACCTCTATATCGGAGATCAGCCGATGTAGAGTAACTCAACGGTAATCCTTCCGTTTTTACAAATACCCGGTCTTCAACACCGGTCATCAAATGCAATTCATAACGACGTATCACATACTCGGAATAGGTTATACGACCCCAAGGTCCTTTCCCGGCTAACCCGAATAGTGAGCGCTTATTCAAAAATAAGTGTGGTATTCAAATTCAACAATTCACAACAAATACCTATTTAAAGGTAAATATTGATAGTCGGATTATTTAACTATCAATAGGCATGCTCAACATCACCAAATCCAAATAATTTTCCAAATTATTTATTTTCTAAAATATCTTTACAAGATATATATATATTTTCCACACTTCAACATTTGAAAACTAATTTTCAAATTATTTATTTCCTTTATCACTTTTGAAAACAAATTTCAATCATTTTCCTTACTCGGAAATATTTTCATTTCAAATTGATTCATTTAAACCAATTTAAATAAATCCTTACCGATTTATTTTATATTTACGTTCCAAATCCGTAAATTTATTCCCACACTTTAAAAATAAATCAACGTTGATTTTTAAACTAATTTCCCCTTTCTTTTATAAATTCCATAGTGAATTTATAATCCCAAAATATCTATGATATACAATTTTCAATCGATTTTCAATATTCATTTTCAATTTATCTTTAAAAAGATAAATTCTCAAACGTTCATTTCACATTGGAAAAATATTTCCATACTTATTTAAATAAAAATAAGTACATCCCAAATCTATTTATTTTCAACATTTGAAAATATTCAATATACTTAAATCAAAATTTAGTATATATTTCATTCTTTAAGGAAATCATTCTCTTAACACGTTTTATTTGGGCTAAAACGAATGTTACGTAAAACATCGTTACGACGACCCAAAATCACTAGTATAGGGATTCAAAGTTTAAATAGATATATAAATCCCAATACTATACAAAATATTTCCTTTCGGAAACCAGTTACTATAACAACAGTGTTATAGTCCACCATTTCCTTCTATTTCTCGAAACGTCTATTTCAACAATGAATGTTGAAATCTATGTATTCGATACTTAATGCATTTTAAAACGTCTTTAAAATCATTAACTTCATTTCATAATATTCCTTCCCCAAAACATATCCATTTCATTTAATAATATATTCACTGTCCAAAATCGTGAATATAATTCCTTTCATGCATTCCTATATCCAACTTATCAAATTCAATTGATTTAGGATTTATAAACAACGTTTATAAACTTCATTTATATTTTTATAAACTTCTATTTGTAAAAATCCTTTTTATATCTCATTTTAAATGCCAAAATCCAATTTATAAGTTAATCTCTTATAAACCTTTTATTTTACAAAACTTATTTATATTTATAACTATACGATTTATAAATCTATAAATCTTCATTCACTTATAAAATCCATTTATATTTCCTTTTAACACTTATAAAACGGGTTTCACAATTCCTATATTTTTAATCCATAAATATCAATATTTTTAAATTGTTTATAATAATTCAAAATTCCCAATTTAAACCATTTCATGAATTAATTAACTATTTATTTACAAAAATCTCATTTATGTTATATTTCTCAAAAATCTTAATTTTTATAACATAAAAATTTATAACGTTTTAATTATTTAAAGTGAATCAATTCAAAATTTAATAAAACATATACTTTCAAAAATCACTTTAAAATTCCTTTAATAACCAAAATCATTATTTTAAAACTTCAAAAATGGATCCGATGATGCAGCAGCACCAAATAGTCAATCACGACATCCAAATATCATATATCGATATGATAATCAACAAATATCACAATATTTATAAAATAAATCAATACAGTTGAGGAATCCAGTTGGATCCCTCCAACCTGTTTCCTGCATCACAAACATTAGCACAATACCAATTCCGCTCCAGTACGGAATTATCGCGGTATATGGGATTTATAAGTATTATCCGCTTAATAGACAGCGCAATAGGGTCTCATCCGCTAAAAAATACGGGAAATCAACAACTGCAATATATACATATGCCAATATATATATATTGATATTATATATAATACCAATTTCACTGTTTATGAAATATTCGCGGTATATGTTTTTAATGAATAACATCCGCTTACTAACGGCGCATAATGTCTATTTTAACAATCAATAGATAAGAATCATCATTCAAACATGCATTCAGATATTTTAAATCTTACTATTTAAAATAAAATCGAAACCGATTCAATTGAGTGAGAAGTTCTCACCTTGATTTCAATTCCGTTTTAGCTTTTTATTTCGAATAAAACTAAACGGACGTTTAATTTTATCCAAAATTTTCACTGACTCCAATCAACTCCAATCCAGTTGCATCGCGTAGTGCTCGTCGAAACGATTCCAACGGACTTTGATTCGCCCAAATCGGACCTCGTATGAATAAGATACACAGTTTTAAAGTTAATACGAATTTAAATATAATTAATTTACATATTCATTTAAATTTCCTAACCCCGAACAAATCTCGACCGCACATCACCCTTCATCACGCATGCGCGTACAGCCTTCTCCTCCCAGGCATCTCTTCCCTGTGCGCAAGAACCCAAATCTAGCTTCCTAGGGCTTGAAAACGCAACCACCACGCTCGCTTCTACTACGATCTGACGACGCCACTACGTGCGCCCCACCCAGAGCTACCCACGGCCACGCTTGCTTGAAGCTCGGTCGACCCTTTCTCTCGGAATTCGTGCCCAAACCCACCATGAACGCGAGCGTCTCTCTCCCTCCTCGTTGCTCCGATCTCCATCAAATTCGTATGGATGTCAAGCTCCTTCGATGCTCTACAAGATTGCTATTGGAAGTTTCGGCTATAACTTCGTGGATGAGGAGAAAAATCGAGTGGAATATCAGAGTTTTTCGGCCATTCATTCCTAAAACTGGCGGCCACAAGATGATGAAACCCTAATACTTTTTTTTCTTTTAATTTGTGAAAAGTAAGGCCTATTTATAGAATATATCGAACACTATTCATTCCGGTTTTCATAACTCCGATTTACGCGCCGAAACTGACGTTCCTAGGGTTTATCCCACGTTCCGGACACAATGGAATAGGTTTCGGAAGCTAATTCGAACATCTGTGCGAGTTATGGCTATAAACGTTCGATTTAAATTAAACCGATTTAAATCGATTTCTAGGCGTTTTAATTTGTACCGGACAAACGGTAAATCCAATCGACTTGAAATTTGAAACCTTACAATAATATCACATTACGGATTCGATGAAACTAGTATCGTCGAAATCTGAGACCGTTTGAAAAATGACTATTTTAACTCGCCAAATTAATATTAAAAATAATTCGATGCGTTTCGAGCTGCCATGATCAAACGATAGCTCCGATTGACGCGAAAATTGAAATCCAATAATAACTAACTATTACAGATCCAATGGAACTGGTTTCGTTCAATTCTGAGACTGTTCAAAAATTGGCTATTTTCACTAACCGATTAAATATTAAAATATTCAATTTTCACAAATTAACTTTTAATTCGATTTTAAAAGCTCTAAAATATCATTCTAACTTCAATATGATAGAATAAAATTTTACAAATCATTTTCAATCATATTTAACCCAAATTTGTATTATTTCTGTAATTTCACTATTAAATTATCGATTTAATTGTCCAATTAAATCCAATATTCGATAAATAAATTATTCGACTTATAAATTTCACTTATTAATATTTAAAATTAATTAAATATTGAAATTTTAATCAATTAAAATTCTGGGTCGTTACATCAGTTGGATCCCTTCAACCTATTTCCCTGCATCCACAATTGTTAATACAATATAAAATAATACGAATCCCACTTCGAGGGGGATATCGCGGTATATAGGGTCATCCGCTATTATGCAGGGCGCATAGGGTCTCATCCGCTATAATGTGCGGGAACATCACTCCAAATACTAATATATATACTACTATATATATTTAACATTCAACGGATAATTAAACAACAGTCGCAAATAACAACATATTTTCTATGATTATGAAAATAACAGTCGCAAATAACAACGTATTTTCTAGGGTTATGAAAATAACAACCGCAAATAACGACGTATTTGCTAAAGCTTTGAAATAACAACGTATTTGCGAACGTATTTGAAATGCAGAGGAAGCATGCTTATCTTATCGAACTTCGGGATTGTAGCTAAGCCTTAGATGAACTGTAACCCGCCTTGAGCTCACTTCCTCCTTCACTTTGACCGACCACTAGCTTTCAACTTTGCTTTCCCTTGAGATTTTAATTTCCACCATTATTTGAGTTGATAGCCTAGAATTCTTTTTCAAATCTGAGACGTATCGGTTAAGTGGAATTGTTTCCCTCTCTTCTTTTGCTTTTTTGACATAATGTATAGCTACCTTGGGTATTTGGCTGATGGTTTCTATTTGGTATTTGTCTTAGAGCCACATGTCCAGTCTGGATTTATCCCTTTCTTTGGTTTTTTGTTGTACTTTTTATTGTATTTTTTCTCTTTCTCGCTTTCCTACCCTTATTGGTCGTATGGATGGTTTTGAGTGTATTTTCTCTGTGTTTACACCTCCATCTATTTGATCACAGGGTTTCTGGCGTCGCGTTCTGTTGTATTGTTAATATACGAATATAATATGAACTCTTTTTCTTGGTAAGGAACCCATTTAGGTTAGGAGGTTGCGTGGTTTTAATGAGGCATATTATAGAAGTATATGATTTTCTCGGTCTGTTAATAAAGTACCCATTTTCAAAAAAAGATAACAACGTATTTGCTACGGTTATAGACAAAAACCTTCGCAAATTGCTTTTATTAAATTTTCTTCTGCTTCTCATAAACCAGCTGCTGTAATTTTTAAGAAGATCCGTCGCATATTATACTATTTGCTACTATTTTTACCTAAACCATAGTAAATAAGGCGACGCAATAGACAGTTATAAATTTCTACATTTATTATATGTACATTGCTTTTGTTATGGCACTATTTAAGTCAATTTACGTAGCCTTTTCGTTGAATCAGCCATAATCTCTTCTATTTGAAACATTTCCAACTTAAAGATTCATTACTTGAATTTATTATTGACATATTCTACTCAATATCAATTATGAAATTTGAGTCCGAACAGTCATTCATAAGGAGTTCATTGTTTCTATAAACAGTTCTCTAGTATTTCATAAAAACACAAGAGCATCTCAACAACCATTTAATGATATCTATTTGAATTTGATATTTGCTCCATGTATCAAACATATAAACAAATCTCGGCATCGTAGACAACATAACATGTATGGTAATTTCTATTGTCAATGCATAAGGAACATTTCTTACATATTCCGTATTAAACATTTTAATAAGGTTTCCTTGCATCGTTTTGCAATATGTTTTATACTTGCTATAAAAGACGTCATTTACAAATCCAACGTAAAACATCTAAAGACGATTTTAACACAAGTACATCGTCAACAATCGGTAGTGCAGTGTTACTTACAGTTTACAAATATTTATGTACATTTTAACGTTCTTTCTTATGAATGCATGCTTCCTCTGCATTTCGACTGATAACCATACTGTTTGATATTTCTATCAGAACACTTATTTAATTTCAATGCTTGTCAAATAACACTTTCATATCTGTTCTTGAATCATATCCAAAAACTCACAAACTCAATATCGCCCCCATTGAATTCGACATACTTTGATTATTATGTGTAAACAGTTTACTCTAAATTATTATTTTGAATTTTATGTTACAACATATACTTACCAAAACATAAAGTCATAACATATGATAATTTTGTGAGTTAAATCTGAACCAACTTCAGCACATCAATGGTGAATCTGTTACATTAATCTCAACTATTGAAATTTATAATTTTAATTTTATCAATGTTACTCATTATATTTGCATTAGTCTTTCTCTTGAATACACATTTGCAGCTAATGGATCATATCCTTTCAGGTACTGCTATCAAAATCATATTTTGATAATATACATAGAATTTATTTCGGATCTACGCATTATATGTATCATAGAATCAATACTCTTAATGGTTTAATTAAACAACCGAGTATTATTTATCCTTGACATTGGCAAAAAACTCACAATTTCTCTTTAACTCACAGTATTATTTAATCTCCCACTTTCGTATCTTTTCTTGGATCAATACTCTAAGTATTGTGTTCATTTAGGTTCAGTCAATTTTATTTCATTCCTTATAACTAGTTTTATCATTAGACCGTATCCTAATTCATTTAATACCAATAATTCCTTAAAGAGACCTTTGCTACGAAGTTGGTATTTCTTTAAACAATATTTGTTTCTCAGTGCAACAGAACGGACATTCGTAAACATTTTATGAATTTCCTTATAAAACCAATTTCGCATTAGTTCATAATATATTTATGTTCACAACATAAATTAGTCATCTAATGACCATCATTTTCAAAATTCACTTGGGACGATTCATACAAGATCCCTTACTTACAATTATTACGAGCAATCTTTCGAATTGCACAACCTGCCAAGTTCTTGGCTTAGGAAATGTAGGAATTTCTTATAAACCTTTTTTGTGTGGTTTTGTAAACTATTAATTATTTGGATGATATTAATTTTGATCTTATGTACTTGTGACGACCCGAACTCGATGTCCGACAAACAACATTCAATTCGTATTGCCGGAGCTTGCAACAACATTAGATGACAAATAACACAGCGGAAATAAAGATGATATCATTGATACAACAAGAATACAATATCTGATACATCAATTTGATAAATGATAATCATCAACATCAGAAAATATACAAGACAAAATACAGCGGAACACGACAAAATATGAGATAAGTCTTCACAGAACCCAATACTGCAACTCCAACCCAAAACTCCAAAGCTAGAGCTCCAACACTTCAAGCTCGACCCACCATCAAGGTTGCACTAAGCCAAGCAAGTGCAGTCGTGGACTCCAAAGACTTCAAAATGTATCAAACAGAAAGCTGAAGCTACCAAACGATATCTACTATTTGACTATCTGAACAACCAAACTCTAGATTGTCCATGTGGAAAATTGTAGGCACCCAGAGTTTAGGAAGGGAACAATAAACTCCGAGTCAGTCGTGGGACTGGTGTGAGCAAACAAAAACATTTGGTTTTTTTAAAACAAACAAAAGAATTTAAATTTGAAATCCGCAATGCTTTTTAGAAAATGAAACTCCCATAAGGTCTCCCACCACACACACCATGCAAACGCAGAATTGGAGGAGATTTCTCCTTATGATAGTCAAAAATGCTTGATATGCAAAACCATTTTGATATTATTATTAGTGCATAGTGGAAAACATTTCGAAAGTATAATATTAATCTTAGCCAGCATAGGCATTTCGCACTTATGCCTACTATAGCTACCATGTTCAATAGCAGGTTACCGCCACATTCCATGGTAGATTATACAACTAAAGTCGTATTGGGTTCGTATTAGGAATTGGGTTTCCAACAAATGATCGGGCTAAGGAACTTCCTACTGCCATATGGGTACGCCTCTGGAGGGACGTCCCGAGAACCTACCCGGCTCTCTGCCAACACAAGGTCGGGTTACCTCTATAACTAGGTAACTACTACTCGAGTATGCCACCTCCCGGTCGTTTGTGACCTTTATCCGAGGGCTCTCTACCACAAAGAAATAACCACACAGTAAATGAGATTGAAGCAACCACATAGGTAAATATCTGGGCTCCATACCATGACATCACCTTTTTCTAGAAGGAAATGACATACCCTAAAGGGCGCAACCCTCATAACCTTGCCGCATCTTTCCTGTTTCGATCATTCTCGGGTTGTGAGTTCGATGAGGTCTCGTCCATAAAGCTACGCTTTACACGAAAGCCATGCTTTGATCACAAATGACCAACACACAACAGCACTTAGCATGCCACACTACCAAATTGGGAGTATATTGCTGATAACCTTCAATTACATAACCTCTGAGCTCGTACGTCTCAAAGAAGGGTGTGAAGCTAAGAGAATAAATTCTCTGCCACCAACAGATATGTATTTGAAAGAAATCTGCTTTATGTCTCAAGGTGTAGTGTCAGACACATAACCATACAATTCAGTTTCGGGTTCGAACAGAACCGAAGGCACTTCGTCCAATAAAGGAAGAAGCCCTTGCAAATCCGGGTATCCACAATCCCGATTGGACTCCCCATCACATGTGGAGATCTCTATACCAGAGCAACTCAGTGCAGAGACATTCGATAGGTTGTCCTATCGTTTTTGAAAATACCCGGTCTTCAACACCGATCTTCAAATGGTATTCATTTCGACGTATCACTACTCGGAATGGGTTATATGACACAAAGGTCCTCTCCCGGCTAATCCGAATAGTGAGCGTTAATTTTAAAACACATGGATGTATCAATCACAAAGATTCACATTCAGGGTTCGATGTGGGTTTCGGATAACCAACTGGAATCCGACTCCCTGTTCCATCGATGTTTAAATGCCGTTTTACGAGCAAAAAGGTTTTCACATCAACACAGAATTAAATCACAAATCACAGTCCGGCACAGAGAAATTCGCATCACACAGTATCACAACCACAATAGAAATATTAATTCAGTACACAACATTTGATAATGGTTAATCATTTTTTTTATTAAGGTGAATATGGTTTAAATAAATTAACCAGATAACTATTTTTATTGATTTATTTAAAGCAATGATTAATTGTTCTTAATGATAAATTAATTAAATCTTAATCCATTTTATTAATTAATTATTCCTTAATTAATTAACTTAATTAACAACTAATTATAAATTAATTAACTTTAATTTATCTAATTAACCATTCTAATTTCAAATAAATTTGACACATAATTGTAAATTAACCAATTTTTAATTACAATTAGAAATTAATCATTCTTAATTACTTTTCAAACAATTTATTAATAATAGTCATTTGTCTTAATCAAACATTTAAAAAAAATCTTCCTTAACTTAAAAAAATAAATTTATTATTAACTTAGAAAACTTTAATGTTAATTAAATTTAATACTTAACTTAAGTTATCTACTTAATTAAAGTATTAATTAAGATTTTAGAAAACATTGTTAAGTATTTACTTAATTTATTAAAACTTGAAACAAATTCTTACTTAAGTTGTCAAACGATAATTACTTCATTAATACTAAGGTTTGTTTACAACATTAACTTTAAATTTTAAGGCTTAACCCCTTTTTAAACAAAACCCGAACATCCCCGGTTTTACTCAAGTAGCCACTCGAGTTCCCCCACTATTTTTCCCGAGTTCTTCTTCTTTCCCTCTCGTTCATTTCTTCTTCTTCCTTTTTTTTCTAGCCTAAGTTTAAACTTAAACCATTGCTGAATCAACTCCACATAAACGCGAGGAACTCGAGCTGACCCATCTCCTACTCGAGCGCTCCTTCGAGTCTCTTCCCAACTGAAACTTCCTTACACGAAATCGACGTCGTGCACGTGCACGGCATCGCGCCGCCACTCCGGTGGACTTCGCGACCTTCGGTAAGTCGCAATTCATCCCTATGCTCGAAATCAAAGCTCGATTCGACACAGAAAAACTCGAAATCGAAATTCACCGTTTCGTTCAAACTGTAACTCGAACATACCCAAACCCAAAAAGCCTCGTCCTCCTAACGCCGTTCATCGAAAAATCCATGAATTCGGCTTCATGTTGTCGATACTCCACTCTATGCTCCCTCTCAATTTCGTGCCACTCGATCACTCCAAGAAGACGCAATCATCTTTCCACTGAACACGTCCAAAAATCGAGCTTTAACCCTAAATTGAACTCGTACCACCAATTTAGGCAATAGAAAAATTATTCGACAATTTTCCTAAGATCATCAATGTTCAAACCAGCTTCAAACAAAATTTTAACATGCAAAAATTTCTTGATCGATGGCAATGGCCGAAAAAGCATTTTCGGTTCAACTTGAAACTACACTCAAAATACTTCACCAAAAATCACCAATTTTGTTTATAAAATCTTGTATTTGAATGTTGATTCAAGCTATATAATTGAATCAATATTAATCAATATTCGAATTTATCCAAAAATTTATCTTTTACTGTAAAAATCAAATTTACAGAATCAATATTTTAATATCAAGCCTAAAACAAATTCCAGGCCTTAATTTAAGTTTAAACAAACCTATTATGTTTGAATTCCTAAGCTTAGTAATGTTTGTATGAAGATGTTTTGATTTTTTTTCTCTCATTTACTTGTAACCGGAATTTTTGAAGAACAAGTCATATGAAAGTTTCTAGTAACACAGAAAACATGCAGAACAAAAATTTTCAATATACAGCAAAACCAGGGTTTCATGAACTAAATACCTAAATTTCAAAAATAATAAGTTTACTCACTTGAAATTTTTTGAAACAGAGAGCTGCCTTTTATTTTGAAACCCTATAGATGATCTTCCTTTAAAACTCTTCTGTTTTGTTTTGTTGAATGATCTTGAGTTTGAAAATATAGCGATACTTATATTTTTCTTTCCTCTGATTTGCTATATCATGTTTGAACGAGCAAGACAAATATGGATGTGTATATACAAAGGAAGACTTTGTATAGGTAGGTGTTTACTAGAACAGGCAAGCTCTTCCCCCCCTTTTTTTGACTAAAGATTTTTATAAGCTGAAATGACTCTTACATATTTCGGCTGAAATGATTTTCATTTGTGCTTGAGAAGATGTTATTAAATGCATGTGTTCCCATTTTTATTTACATATAATCCTATTTGAATTTTTTATGTACATTCTTGTTTTGTAGATATTTTTCTCTCTCTTTATACGTGTACATAGATGTTTTTATCTATCTTCTTGCATGCATACACAACTCACATACAAATATACATGTACTTCATATGTTTACTTAAATATTTATATTTTATTTTTACTACCTATGCTTAGTTCAAGTATAGAATTTAAAAAGAATGAATATTGATCTCTTCTTACATCTTATTTTATACTTTTGTTTCTTCATTTTGTAAGTGTACATATTTAAAATTTATTTGCTTCTACATACTTGAACATATTTCTTTCTTTAATTTCCTATGTGCAGATATTTATATTCTTCTTGGAAGTACATTCATTTGTTTTTTCCCTCTTGTTTCATATTTGAATTTGAAGAAACTCAAATCAATTCATCTATTAATTTCACATTTTTTATTCAAAAATTAAATTAATTATCAATTTAAACTTAGTAAAAATCCGGGATCGTTACAGTACCACTCTTGAGTACACACATTATAGAAATATTTTAACTCAACTTCACTCATCATTAATCGTGCTTTTTCCAACATATTTCGATTGCTCTTTATCAATACATCATTATGTATTATAGGATGTAGTGCCTTTGAGACTAAATACTTATTCATATTAGGTATGTACATAACTCTTTCCAATATACTCACCTATTCGACCAAATCGATTATTTCAATTACATATTATATTATTTACTTTCATTTTATATTCTATGAGCTAAACATAGACTTATATATGCATATCATTTACATACATTAATGTTTCTAATAAATCATCAATGAATACCATAAAGTACATGAAACCATTTTGGTATTAATAGACTTTAGATTGCATACATCGATATGCATAAATTTGAAGTGTTCATCAACTCTTATGACAATCCCCCTGAATAGGTGCTTTGCCCTTAGTTGTCAAAGATATAATTATATAATTAACCAGTATCATATAATTCATAACCATATAGTAAAAGTTATTTCTTAAAAATATGGCTTCGTCTATAACTCCAAAATAATTGTAAATAGTTTTAGATACTTTAGTATTTTTCAATGTATCACTTTTATTAGAAAACAAATATCATACTTTAGTTTTATTTCATAAAAAATATTCATAATATTCACATTGAAATATTATGATGTCTATTTTTTAGTAGACAACGAAAAATAGTCATTATTTCATAAATAATGTTCACTATGTTTTAGGAAAACAATTTCCGTAACTTGATGCAATCAACAACTGCTATATGGCACACTCCTACTCTATTCGCCATTACTATAATAGCGCACTGAATTCGAAGGTCCATCACTCACCTAATATAGATTATTATTTCATATACTACAACTAGTTTATAGCGAAGAGTTCTTTCATCAAATATCTTAAACTCAAAGAAATGACTCTCATAGAGAATAATTTTCTATACTAAAATATATTTCAGAATAGAAATCATATTTCTTATTTCAATGTTAAGTATTTATCATTATTATTACAATTCTCGTCGTCGATGTTTCTCTATGAAGAAAAAGTGAACGTTCACTCTCTTCATCCCAACCGTACCCTAGATCATATCTACTATTGTACATTCATTACTTTTTCTAAATGATCAAACCATTCAAAAGAAATCCTTTATTAAAGTTTCATAATAAACTCCTTACAAAATTACATTTGATTATCCTTAATGTTTAAGGACATATAAAAATTGGACCTTACGTAAACTGATCAAATTAATATTTCACCGATCGAGTTCTTAGATCTATATTGTAGTTTTGGTCTTGTGTTACATTTAACACGGTATGATCTTTTATTGTAATAAATCAAATTACATACTCGTTCTCGTACTATGGTTTATTTTCTTATTTCGGATGAGCCAATTTCATCGAAATATTGTATATTACAAACTATGACCGTTCATAACATTTATATGCGATTGTATATGGATCAAATATCCATATTATTGTATTTCTTTTGAATTTCAAACTCATACAATGTAATACACGGTCTCGACCAAATTAACATGTAATCAATTAAATTACGAACGTATTTAGTAGTTGTAGAATCAGATGCTTGCATGAGTGTTGAAACGTTAAAATGCAATAAGCATTTATTAGTAAGTGGATGTTTTATTTCTATTTTTCAATCTTCAATTCAGTTCATTTGTATATCTTAATTGTTAAATATTTTATCAATCATATTAAATGACAAATTTATCAATGTAGATTATTAAAACATTATATAGCTCATGTTCTTACATATTTGAAAGGTTAAATGTTATCATTTAATTTTCTAATAAGCCTTCCACTAGTCTTTTATGTTTCACCAAAATCTGAGCCGAAACATAGAAGTCATTTGACTTGGATAATGGATGTTAGGCTTGTCCGTCTTGGAATTCTGACCTTGAGTTTACTCAACAAGTCATAACTCCACGGATGGTGGATAATTCCTTATCGGTTACATCATATACAACTTCTATCCCATGTTACGTTGTCCTAATTTCACTTCGACCTTATTCCTAAGAAACCAAAATGAAATTATTCAATCATACCAAGCATATCGTGACAGCCTAAGTATAGTTTATGTGCCTTGAGTTTGCTTAACAAATACATATAGTTATCATACCTTATCTATTTAATATATTAATAATACTACACATAACATTCCTAGTTTGAGTTTTCTCAACAAATAAGTAGTATGCAAGTAATTTATTAATATATATATATATATATATATATATATATATATATGTATATATATATGGTAGAGAACAAAATTATATTGAAGATCCATAATCTTCAATATAATATATTAAGTGATATCGACTTATGGAATAATATATTTCTTTTTAAATACCTTTATGATTCAAGTGTTAGACACATCAAAAATCTCCGTATACATACATTTATGTATTTATTTATTTCTTAAGTCTGTTTGTGGTTTCTTAGAAATGTTCATTAAAGACACCCTAGCGTATATTTGAAATCTCTCTTTTGAAAAGCTTTATTTTCATCTCTATAACCTTTATATATTATACATTATTGATTTTAAAAGTTATATAGATTAAGACAAACTTTTATAACGAGTTTTTCAAATTTGATAATGATATGTCGACATGTAAGTCGTTAAAGTGGATTTTAAATTTAAATAAATAGATACTTCCTTTCATTCCTTTCGTCAAAAGCCACATCTCTTCATATCATATATTATATAATGGCCCCGAAAAATGAATTTTAGTAACAATCCTCTCATTATTTTCTCTCTCCGCCTTTGTCTCTGTTATTTTTGTATTAAAATATACTAATACTTTTGTAACTAGTGCGAACCCGTGCTTCGCATACGGACCGCACTCAACATCTTATCATCATAACATGTTTAAATGATTTGTATGGTTCATTGATTAAGAAATAGTGATCTTTTTCTTATCAATTTTTAAATAAGTTTGCATTTTGTCTAAAACTTGTGTATAAATCTTTGAAAACAATAATGCAGATAGTACTGGTGCGTGATAAACAATTGAAAAATATCGAGCAAAAATGATTTCAAAGATAAAATTTTCACATTATAAAAATTATCGAAAGTCGACATCAATACGTCCACTGTATTAACTGCCGAGCAATCGAAGGCCAGAAACCCGAATTGTTAGGGTTTAAGAAGAGGAGGTAGAAGAAGAAAGAAAGAAGAAGCAACAGAAACAACATCAGAGTCTCACAATCGCAATGGAACAACATATAATAGATAAACGAATAATCTTTAAATCAAAAGAACTATACATTTTATTACATTACATCCTATTACATTATATTATCAGAGTTTACTTACAACACAACACAACTGGACAATCATATGAACTTGTCCTTACAAGTGGATACACATTGGAAAAGATAATATGATATACAAGTGATACGTTTCGCCATTCAGCTTGCTCTTGATCTCCACAAAAACTCCTGAATTCCAGAATGACCTGATAACCTGACTCTAGACTGCCCGTGTGGAAAATGATGGGCACCTAGAGTTTAGGAAGAGAACAATAAACTCCAGGTCAGTCATGTGACTGATGCGAGAACTTAAAACGGTTATTTATCTTTAAAAAAGAATATATCAAATAAAGAAATATTTTAAGGTAGATCTACAATGCTTTAAGAAAATGTAACTACCATAAGGCCTCCCGCCACACACACATAATGCAAACGCAGAATTGGAGGAGATTTCTCCTTATGATAGTCAAAGATGCTTACTATGTAGAATCATTTGATTATTATTATTATTAGTGCATAGTAAGAAAATATTTCGAAAGTATAATATAAATCTTAGCCAGCATAGGCATTTCGCACTTATGCCTACTATAACTGCCATGTTGAATAGCAGGTTACCACCAGTTCCATGGCAGGTTATAAAACTGCAATCGTAAATGCTTGTATTGTTTTGATTGGATTTCCAATAAATGGTCGGGCAAAGGAACTTTCCAAATAAAATGGAACGCCTCTGGAGGGACGTCCCCGGATCCTAACCGGATCTCTGCTATACAAGGTCGGATTACCTCTGTATCTAGGTAACAACTGACACGAGCATGCCATCCCCTGGTCGTATGCGACCTTTATCCGAGGATCCTCTCAACCAACAACCACAAAGTAATAAGTTTGCAGCAACCACAAATAAGCATCTAGGCTCCATACCATGATACCACTCATAATCCAAAAGGAAATGACATACCCTCAGAGGGCGCTACCCTCAAATAACCTTGCTGTCACGATTCCTGTTTCGACCATAATCGGGTTGTGAGGTTCAACGGAGTCTCGTCCATAAAGCTACGCTTTTCACAAAAGCCACGCTTTGATCAACAAATGATCAGCAGCACTCAGCATGCCACACTACCAAATTGGGAGTATATCACCGATAACTTTCAACTACATAACCTCTGAGCTCGTACGTCTCAGAGAAGGGTGTTAAACTAAGAGAATAAATTCTCCGCCACCAACGGAAGTGTATTTGAAAGAAATCTGCTTTAATCTCGAAATGTAATGTCAAACATACAATCCATACAAGTCTATTCTGGGTTCGAACAGAACCGAAGGCACTTTCAAAGAAGCCCTTGCAATCCGGGTATTCACAATCCCGATCGGACTTCCCATCACAAAGGAAATCTCCATATCGTAGCTATCGGTGCAGAGACAATCGATAGGTCATCCTATCATTCTCGCAAATACCCGGTCTTCAACACCGGTCTTCAAATGCAATCCCATTTCGTCATATCACTATTCGGAGTGGGATTTATGACCCAAAGGTCCTCTCCAGGCTAAACCGAATAACGAGCGCTTATTTATAAAAATAAATGTTCATTCAGATTCAAGCAAATCACAACAAATACCCGTTTAAAGGTAAATATTGATAGTCGGTTATTTAACTATCAATAGATATGCACAACATCACCAGATTCCAAATAATTTTCCAAATTATTTATTTTCCAAAAATATCTGTACAAGATATATTTTCCACACTTCAAAATAAATCAATGTTTATTTTCAAACAAATTTCCCTTTCCTTTATAAACTCCATAGTGAATTTAAATTTCCAAATATCCACTGATATACGATTTTCAAGTCGATTTCAAATATTCACTTTCAATTTATCTTTAAAAGATATAATCTCAAAACATTTCACTTCATATTCGAAAACATTTCCATACTTATTTAATAATTCACAAATCTATTTATTTTCAACATTTGGAAAATATTAAGTATACTTAAATCACAATTAAGTATATATTATATTCTTTAACGAAAACATTCTCTTAATCACATTCATTTGAGTCAAAACGGATGTTGCGTAAAACATCGTTACGCCAACCCAAAGTCACTAGTATAGGGATTCGAAATTTAGATAGATATATAAATCCCAATACTATATAAAACATTTCCTTTTGAAATCATTTACTATAACAACAGTGTTATAGTGCACCATTTTCTTATTTCTCGAAAACGTCTATTTCAGCAATGAATGTTGAAATTTATGGTTTCGATACTTAATACATTTTAAAACATCTTTAAAACTCCTTTTAATTCTATTTAAAATATCACTTCCGCAAAACATTTCTTTAATATATTATTCATTGTCCAAAATCGTGAATATACTCGTTAACCAAATTCAACATTCCTACACATTTTATTTTAAAGGATTATCCACTATCCAAAATCATGGATATATCTCCTTTAATAAGCCATAATAATTAACTTATCGAAATAAGTCGATTTTGGATTTATAAAACAATGTTTATAAATTCACATTTATATATATATATATATTTTATCAAAATTCAACTTATAAAACCCCTTAAGTAACAGATTCTATATATATCTCATTTAAATGCCAAAATCCAATTTACAAGTTAATTACTTATAAATCTTTTATTTTACAAAATCTATTCATTTTATAACTTCACAATTTATAAATTTATAAATTTCATTCACTTATGAAATCCATTTATACTTCATTTTAACACTTATAAAAACTCGTTTTATAATTCCATTATTTTTATTTACAAATATCAATTTTATAAATCTTTTATATAAATCGTTTATAATAATTCAAAAATCCCAATTTAAACCATTTTACAAATTAATCAACTACTTATTTCAAAAATCACATTTCGGTTATATTTTCACAAAAATCATAATTTTTATAACATAGAAATTATCACGTTTATTTATTTAAAATGAATCAATTCCAAAATTCAATAAAATGTATACTTTCAAAAATCATGTGAAAATCCTTTTAAATTCGAAATCGTTACTTTAACATTTTTTTAAAACTCCAAAAATAGGCCCAATGCTGCAACAGCACCAATACATCAACCACGGCATCCAAACATCATATATCAATATGATAACATAATATGTCGAAAATATCCGTAAATGTAACGATCCAGATTTTTTATTAAAATTAAATTGATAGTGTAAATAAATTTTGGAATAAAATTGTAAATTAATTTGGATTTTTCAAATTAAATAGGAATTTTTGTTTATTTGAGTATTTATTTTAAAATTTAATTGAGATTTTGAATTTCTATATTTAAAATCTTATAGATAAAAAGTAACATCCCAAAGTTAACAATTTAAATAAATTATATGTTTTAAACTTTTGGAATCTAATTTCAAATTAAATTGGAAGAAAAATCCTAAACAAATAAAAATGAGCGATAGTAATATATAATTAAATCCCAATTTTATTTTGAGATTAAAATATTGAAATAAGAAATATTGTAAAAAGTCATTTAAGTTTAAAATCTTACATATATATATATATGTATATATATATATATGTATATTACAAATATGAGTAAATTGAATGAATATGTAAAATTAATTTAAATTTGTTCAAAATAAAGTGTGTATGTATAAATGGATATGAAAGTTTATATTTCAAGTTTGAAGTGGAAAATTGAATTTAAATTTGAAATAAATGTTTTAAAAAAAAAAAAAAAAGTAAGTAGCATTTGAAAGGAATTAAGATGTAATGTATATGTATAAATATTGGTTAAATACTTTTAACATTGCACAAGTATGTATATATACAAAAGCATAAAGATATAAATTTATTTTCAAAGCGTATAAGTTATAAATACAAAATTTATAAATTCATTTGCTTTGTAAACATAAAAAAAGCTGAAATGTAAACATATACACATGAGAGATGGAGTGTAAGAGTTAACAAAATCTAAAAGTTATAATGATTTCTTACAAATGGCATTCAATTTAATTGTTTAAAATAAAATAATAAGATAAAGAAATTTCAAAAACTCTTCATTTTCCCATATGTAATCAATTGATATCTCAGCCAAATCTGAAGAGAAAACAGTAAAAAAGATTTGGCATTTCATAACTATAACACCAAAGAAAAAAAAAAATCAGAACAAAACAATAACATTCTCTCCTCAAATCTGAAAATGCAAGATCAATCTCAGGTAAGTTTTTAACATCAAAAGTAATGAATTTTTGGTTTCAAAAATCAAGTTTTACACAAACAAATTTCAAAACTGCAGTTTAAAATCAACTACTGCAGCAAAATAATCAAGAAAGAAAAATTGCTTCAGCCTGGGAAGCAAGTGCAGGGTTTCTGAAAGTAAATAAGGCAAGTGAAATATCTTTTTAAAATTCGAGTTTGATATTAGTAATCAGTAAATAAAACAAACATTTAAACAACTCTATCATTTTTATGCTGAGGGGATGATTACCCAAACCAAAGAAGACCTGAGAAACAAAGGCAAAGATTGAGAACTGGGAAAACAAATGCCCAGGCAAACCATTGCCTCTGTCCCCTGTCTCTGCTTCAATCTGGTGAGCAAACACTTTCACCTCTGTTTTATGTTTTGATGCTTGTGAGAATGATGTTGTGCTTGCTTAAACTTTGTTCTGGAGATGTTATTGATGTGCTAGTGTACTTGAGTATGATTTGTTTTCTAAACTACCTGGAAGTTTGAACATGCAATAGAACCTGTTACAATTGATGATACTTCAGAGAATTTAGTTGTGTTATGGTTGCATGTAAAAAGTTGAGTAACTTCATTTCTAAAACTCAAAAAAAAAAAATATATGGCTGCATGTGTTGTCTCCCTGAGTGCCTCTGTCCATTGCCACTGTTTCCAGGTTCCTATTCAAATTTAAAAAACTCCAAACCCTTGATTAATTTATGTTTTAAACTTAAGTTGTAAATTAAACTGAGTTGTTTTTCATCTTAAAGTTAGATTAAAACTTTACTTAAGCTAAGGGTATTTAGGTATCTGGAAATATTCAGAAAAAAAGAAAAAATGATGATGACAGTTGAAAAAAAAAAAATGTGTCAAGAATCCAAACTTTGAAAATTTATAAATTCAGGGTTATAACTTGAATTCATAAGCTTTAACTTGATTTTTGAACTAAAATCATATTTTATAATTTGGGATTAAGTGGGTTTTCTGGGTTAACAAGAAAATGGAAGTTTGGGGTTTCCAGGTTTCAAAACCCTTGTTTAAGTGTTGCAGTTCTTTGTTCTTCCCATGCTCTCTGCTGCATCGAGTTGGAGTGGGATTTGGGAGGTTGCAGAGGGGGTGTAGATGGGTCATTCACCGGAGTTTGGTCGATGATGTTGGTCGGGGATGAGAGAAATTGGAGTTGACAGGTCTTAGGAAGTTGGGGGTAAGGCTGTTTCAGGTTTGGGGGTTGGTTTTGGGATAGCAGTGTTTTGACTCGGGATGGACTCGGGTTAACTGAAGTGAAACTCGAAGCATATAAGCTTCTGACTCGAAGCAAAATTTATGGTGACTCGAGTATACCATTTTTTGTTTCAGACTTTAATAAACAGAGCAGTTCTGTTTTAAGAATTTTTTTTTTTAAGTCTTAAATTAATCTGGAGATTTAAAATCAGAATCTAAACTTGAATCTTAAGTTGAATTCAAATATTTTGAATTCTGATTTTGAATACTTTAAATGCAGTAATTCAAGTTGTAAAAAAAAAAAAAAAGAAGAGAGGAACAGAAAAACTGTTTGCAGTTTTTAAAATTGAAAGTGAAAGTTTAAAATGCAAACTCAATTTGGACTTAGGCCTTAAGAACCTGAATTTGAATATGAATTCAAATAAGTATGAATTCAAATAGTTTGAATTCTGTTCTTTTGAAACAATGTAAATTTTAAAAAAAAAAAAAAGAAAAAGATTTCAAAGCTTAAGTTTTTGAATTAAACAGGACTGTTCTGTTTTATTTAGAAATTTATAAAGAAAAGTTTGAATTTAAATATGGAACTTAGAAATAAAACTGAATCTGAAAATGAATTCAAAGAGTTTGAATTCTTATTTTGAAATAATGTAAATGCAGAATTCAAATTTGGTTTGAAATTAGAATAAAGAGAAAAGGGAAAATTGAAAGCCTGTTTCAGGTTTGTAAAGTTTGAAATAAAATGCAAACTAAAGTTTTACTTAGGATGTTAAAACTGAATTCAAATATGAATTTAAATAAGTTTAAATTCTGTTTTCTTTGAAATAGTTTGAATTCTGGGAAATTCAAAGTTTGTTTTTTTTTAATAATACAGAAAAACTGTTTTCTGTTTCATATGTAAAGATAAAGTTTAAATTTGCAGGTGAAGATTTTAAACTGAGTTTTGGTTGGAATTTGAATATGAATTCAAATTTGATTTGTCTGGAATTTGAAATCATTGATGGCTTTTAAATTTAAATTTAATTTTAAACTCTCAAGTGTGAATGCATTGTGTTTTGGCATTTGAATTGAAAGGTTAAATGTTTAAATTAGGAAATTCAAATGAATTTAAAACTGAGTTTTTTTTTAAATCTGAATTTAAAATTTTAAACTTCAGTTTTAAAATGAAGATTTAAGTTTAAATTTTTTTTAAATGATTTGCATTGAATGGAAGGGGTAATTGTAAGAAGCATTTTAAAGAATTTAAACTAGAATGAGAATGGAAGTTATATTTAAGTTTTGAAATTTAAAGAATTTTTAAATTTGATTTGAATTGAGATTTAAATCCTTTTTAACTTATTAATTAAGTATATGTTTCTTGTAAACATATAAGATTTAGATTTGTATTATTTTAAGAATCTTATTTTAAATAAATTTAAGTCTTAAAGTTTTAAAGAAATGTTAAATGGAATTTAATGTAAAATTTAAAAACATTTTTGTTTTTAAATGCATAATTTAAATAAGGAATGTTTATCTAAAGATAAAGAAAAGTTTAATGATTTGTAATTCATTAAATTATTAAGGTAGTACAAATGGTTAATTAATATAATTAATTAATTAATGAAATGGATAATTAATTTAAGTAATTAAGAAATTAATTACTTAATGTAATTAATTTAATTAAATGAGATTGTTTAATTTAATTAATTAAGTTTAATTAATTTTAAACATTTGGGTTTTATAAATAACTACTTTATGTAATTAATGATTTGGAAATTACATAGTTAAGTAATTGTTTAATATTTACAGATTGTAATTAAGTGGAGATGTTTAAGTGGGAGATAATTTGGATTAATTATTTAGTAATTAATCAAATAATTAATTTAAGAAATTAAATTAAGGATAATTAATTTGGGTCAATATAGTAATTAAGTTGTTAATTACTTTGAGTAATCAATTTAAGAAATAATTTAAATCATTAATTATTTAATTAGTGATGTAATTAAGGATGATTAATTTGGATTAATTAATCAATAATAGGTAATAAATTAATGTAATTAATTTAGAAGTAATTAAAGAAGCAATTAAGGATAGTTCATTACTAATGAAAGTGATTATGTGAGGAATAGATTTAAAACCACATAGATTTATTCATCTTAATTATAGATGTTTGATTGCCAATGCTTCATGATGGATTGATATTTTTTGTGATGCTATGTAATGCTTTGTGCTGGGCTATTTTAATTGTGACGTATATATTGTTATATGTATATGCAACCCCTTGACCCGTAGAACGACATTTAAATTTCGATGCGACAGGGAGTCGGATTCCATTTGGTTATCCGAAACCCACATCGAATTGTAATAATTGAATCTGTGCTGATTGATGATGTTGTGCACTATTGTGTAAAACCCCTGGACCACACTATACACACACAAATATGGATTGCACGTGGAAATGGGTTAAGTCACAGATTTTAAAAATCGTTTTAAAATTGAATTTTTTCCAAAAATAGTTTTGGAATTAGAATTGATGCTTTTGAAAATGAGTTTTCAAAAAATAAAAGTTATTTGAATAACTTGATTGAGTTTTTGAAATGTAAATAAATTGATTTAAATTTGAATTCAATATTTGAAATTGAATTCTATGACTTGGAAACTAGGGTTTAAAAAAGTTATTCAACTTACAAATGGGTTATATGGTTTTAAACCATTTTTCAAGGTGATGTTTTGAAATTTAAATTCAACTCAAGATTTCAACTTATATAAATTAGATTTGCTTTCTCATAAGAAATGGACTTTCAAGTTGTGTTAAAAGGATTTTCAAGTCTAAAAGGAAAATTGTTTTCCAAGTTTTAGATAAATTTTTGGAAATGTGTTTTGAAAGCTATAAATCTTTAATTTAAAGATTTAATTGGGTTAATCCAATTGAAATGGGAATTGTTTTGAAATCTATGAATAGATCTTTGTGAAATTTGGTGAAACTTTGTGAAATTAATCTTTTTATTTAAAGATTTAAAATGGTAATTTGTTTAACCATTTGAAAGAAAGTTTTGGATTTTATAAGTTGTGACTTAGCTAAAATCCCATATCCATATGTTTTAAAATATGGCGCGTACTATTCGGTTTAGCCGGGAGAGGACCTTGTGTCATATAACCCATTCCGAATAGTGATACGACGTTATGGATTGCATTTGAAGACCGGTGGTGAAGACCGGGTATTTGTGAGAACGATAGGATAACCTATCGATTGACTCTGCACTGAGTTGCTCCGGTATAGAGTTCTCCTTAGTGATGGGAAGTCCGATCGGGATTGTGGATACCCGGATTTGCAAGGGCTTCTTCGGAAGTGCCTTCGGTTCTGTTCGAACCCGGAACAGACTTGTATGGTTGTATGTCCGACATTACACTTTGAGATGTTAACTGATCTCTATCAAATACATTTCTGCTTGGTGGCGGAGAATTTATTCTCTTAGCTTAACACCCTTCTCTGAGACGTACGAGCTCAGATGTTATGTAGTTGATATTTATCAGTGATATTCCCAATTTGGTAATGTGGCATGCTGAGTGCTGCTGTGTGATGATCATTGGTTGATCATTTGTGATATGATCACTTGTTTGATCATTTATCTTTGTGATCATTGCTTTGGTCATCTGTTGACCCAAAGCATGGCTTTGTTGCACAAAGCGTAGCTTTGTGGACGAGACTGCATCAGGACCTCACACCCCGGAAATGGTCGAAACAGGAAAGATGCGGCAAGGTTATGAGGGTCGCTCCCTTTAGGGTGTGTCATTCCCTTCTGGTAAAGGGTGGTATCATGGTATGGAGCCCAGATACCTACCTATGTGGATACTGCAGATCTATTACTTTGTGATACTTTGTGGTTGTTGTTGCGAGCGCTCGGATAAAGGTCCCAAAGGACCGGGGGATGACATATTCGTGTAGTAGTTACCTAGTTACAGAGGTAACCCGGCCTTGTGTTGGCAGAGATCTAACCGTAACGTTAGTTCTCGGGACGTCCCGCCAGAGGCGATCCCATAGATAGTAGGAAGTTCCTTAGCCTGACCATTTGTTGGAAATCCATTCATCCAATACGTGCCTTGTACGGTTTTGGTTGTATTACCTGCCATTCACTTATGGTGGTCACCACTGTTTGGATGGTAGCTATAGTAGGCATAGTTCGGAATGTCTATGTTGGCTAGGATTTATATTCTACTTTCGAAATTGTTTTCTACACTATGCACTAATAATAATATCAAAAATGATTTGATTTTTGCGTAGTAAGCATATTTGACTATCATAAGGAGAAATCTCCTCCAAGTCTGCGTTTGCATTGTGTGTGTGGCGGGAGGCCTTATGGTAGTTTCATTTTCTAAAAAGCATTGCGGATTTCAAATTTAAATTTCTCTATCTGTTTTAAAAGACCAAATGTTTTTGTTTGCTCATACCAGTCCCATGACTGACCTGGAGTTTATTGTTCCTTTCCTAAACTCTGGGTGCCCACTATTTCCCACACGGGCAGTCTAGAGTTGGGGTTTTCAGATAATCTGTAATAGGTGTAGATTCGATAGCTTTCAGCCTTAGGATTTGGCAATCGCATTTGGATCGAGTTGCTTCTCTTCATTTTGATTTGGGAGTTCGAGCTATTCTGGATTGGTGCTTTGGAGATTACCGATACTGGAGTTCTTCCTTGAAGACTATTTTGGAGATTGGTTCCGCTGCTGGTGTTATCTTTTATTTCCGCTGCTATTCTTTGTATCTCTGATAATGTTGATATCTATTGTACCATTCTGTTGTATCAAATGTTGTATATTGACATATGTTATTCATTTCTTCCGCTGTGTTATTTACTTAATGTGTTATAAGCTCCGGCGAACCAGGCTCGACGTTTGGATCTGCGGCATTTGAATACGAGTGTCGTATTCGGTGCCGATTTTCGAAGGTCGAGTCAGGGTCGTTATAAGTGGTATCAGAGCTGATGGTTAAAACCTTAGCTCAGGAGTATAACACATTAAGTAACTCATTAGAGATAGGGTGAAGTAAACCCTAGAATGAGTATATCCCTAAGATATCTGTTCGAACGCCTCAGTAAATTCTCTTACTATTCACCGATAGTAAGTATGAGTGCGAGAAGAGAACGAGATAGGGGACGGGGGAGTACCACTACAAATGGTCAATACCCTGCAACAGTGGAAATATCTTTTCTCTATCAATCTCCTTTGATTCGATTCACAAATTCTTTTGATTGCTTCGTGACAGCTCCAGAAAGAAGTTTCGATGCGATGGTGGCCCTACGAATCGTTGTAAAAAATTCTTACTTTGTATCTTCATCGATTTCTTATCAGCTTTTCGATCTAAACTCTAATGAATTTGAAATTGAAAAATTAAATAAATTGGAAATTTTAAATTAAGTAAATTTGTTAACTAATATGAAGATTTGATCTATCTATATATTCTTTGGGGACCGATATATTCTACGAACGATTAGTTATCCCTTCGAACTAATCAATGCCCTTGCATATTCGTAGACAGGTGGACTCAAACATCTTGTGAAATAATTGTATGAGTTTGTTCTCATATTGTTGATATTCTGATTTGGGAAACCAAATGCAGAATAAATAGCTCGATTCTGATCTGATTAATCATTTCTTTATCTATTATCTTTTCTTTCTCGTCTTACTTGCAATTTCGAGGACGAAATTCTTTTAAGGGGGGAAATCTGTAACGATCCAGATTTTTTATTAAAATTAAATTGATAGTGTAAATAAATTTTGGAATAAAATTGTAAATTAATTTGGATTTTTCAAATTAAATAGGAATTTTTGTTTATTTGAGTATTTATTTTAAAATTTAATTGAGATTTTGAATTTCTATATTTAAAATCTTATAGATAAAAAGTAACATCCCAAAGTTAACAATTTAAATAAATTATATGTTTTAAACTTTTGGAATCTAATTTCAAATTAAATTGGAAGAAAAATCCTAAACAAATAAAAATGAGCGATAGTAATATATAATTAAATCCCAATTTTATTTTGAGATTAAAATATTGAAATAAGAAATATTGTAAAAAGTCATTTAAGTTTAAAATCTTACATATATATATATATGTATATATATATATGTATATTACAAATATGAGTAAATTGAATGAATATGTAAAATTAATTTAAATTTGTTCAAAATAAAGTGTGTATGTATAAATGGATATGAAAGTTTATATTTCAAGTTTGAAGTGGAAAATTGAATTTAAATTTGAAATAAATGTTTTAAAAAAAAAAAAAAAAGTAAGTAGCATTTGAAAGGAATTAAGATGTAATGTATATGTATAAATATTGGTTAAATACTTTTAACATTGCACAAGTATGTATATATACAAAAGCATAAAGATATAAATTTATTTTCAAAGCGTATAAGTTATAAATACAAAATTTATAAATTCATTTGCTTTGTAAACATAAAAAAAGCTGAAATGTAAACATATACACATGAGAGATGGAGTGTAAGAGTTAACAAAATCTAAAAGTTATAATGATTTCTTACAAATGGCATTCAATTTAATTGTTTAAAATAAAATAATAAGATAAAGAAATTTCAAAAACTCTTCATTTTCCCATATGTAATCAATTGATATCTCAGCCAAATCTGAAGAGAAAACAGTAAAAAAGATTTGGCATTTCATAACTATAACACCAAAGAAAAAAAAAATCAGAACAAAACAATAACATTCTCTCCTCAAATCTGAAAATGCAAGATCAATCTCAGGTAAGTTTTTAACATCAAAAGTAATGAATTTTTGGTTTCAAAAATCAAGTTTTACACAAACAAATTTCAAAACTGCAGTTTAAAATCAACTACTGCAGCAAAATAATCAAGAAAGAAAAATTGCTTCAGCCTGGGAAGCAAGTGCAGGGTTTCTGAAAGTAAATAAGGCAAGTGAAATATCTTTTTAAAATTCGAGTTTGATATTAGTAATCAGTAAATAAAACAAACATTTAAACAACTCTATCATTTTTATGCTGAGGGGATGATTACCCAAACCAAAGAAGACCTGAGAAACAAAGGCAAAGATTGAGAACTGGGAAAACAAATGCCCAGGCAAACCATTGCCTCTGTCCCCTGTCTCTGCTTCAATCTGGTGAGCAAACACTTTCACCTCTGTTTTATGTTTTGATGCTTGTGAGAATGATGTTGTGCTTGCTTAAACTTTGTTCTGGAGATGTTATTGATGTGCTAGTGTACTTGAGTATGATTTGTTTTCTAAACTACCTGGAAGTTTGAACATGCAATAGAACCTGTTACAATTGATGATACTTCAGAGAATTTAGTTGTGTTATGGTTGCATGTAAAAAGTTGAGTAACTTCATTTCTAAAACTCAAAAAAAAAAAATATATGGCTGCATGTGTTGTCTCCCTGAGTGCCTCTGTCCATTGCCACTGTTTCCAGGTTCCTATTCAAATTTAAAAAACTCCAAACCCTTGATTAATTTATGTTTTAAACTTAAGTTGTAAATTAAACTGAGTTGTTTTTCATCTTAAAGTTAGATTAAAACTTTACTTAAGCTAAGGGTATTTAGGTATCTGGAAATATTCAGAAAAAAAGAAAAAATGATGATGACAGTTGAAAAAAAAAAAAATGTGTCAAGAATCCAAACTTTGAAAATTTATAAATTCAGGGTTATAACTTGAATTCATAAGCTTTAACTTGATTTTTGAACTAAAATCATATTTTATAATTTGGGATTAAGTGGGTTTTCTGGGTTAACAAGAAAATGGAAGTTTGGGGTTTCCAGGTTTCAAAACCCTTGTTTAAGTGTTGCAGTTCTTTGTTCTTCCCATGCTCTCTGCTGCATCGAGTTGGAGTGGGATTTGGGAGGTTGCAGAGGGGGTGTAGATGGGTCATTCACCGGAGTTTGGTCGATGATGTTGGTCGGGGATGAGAGAAATTGGAGTTGACAGGTCTTAGGAAGTTGGGGGTAAGGCTGTTTCAGGTTTGGGGGTTGGTTTTGGGATAGCAGTGTTTTGACTCGGGATGGACTCGGGTTAACTGAAGTGAAACTCGAAGCATATAAGCTTCTGACTCGAAGCAAAATTTATGGTGACTCGAGTATACCATTTTTTGTTTCAGACTTTAATAAACAGAGCAGTTCTGTTTTAAGAATTTTTTTTTTTAAGTCTTAAATTAATCTGGAGATTTAAAATCAGAATCTAAACTTGAATCTTAAGTTGAATTCAAATATTTTGAATTCTGATTTTGAATACTTTAAATGCAGTAATTCAAGTTGTAAAAAAAAAAAAAAAGAAGAGAGGAACAGAAAAACTGTTTGCAGTTTTTAAAATTGAAAGTGAAAGTTTAAAATGCAAACTCAATTTGGACTTAGGCCTTAAGAACCTGAATTTGAATATGAATTCAAATAAGTATGAATTCAAATAGTTTGAATTCTGTTCTTTTGAAACAATGTAAATTTTAAAAAAAAAAAAAGAAAAAGATTTCAAAGCTTAAGTTTTTGAATTAAACAGGACTGTTCTGTTTTATTTAGAAATTTATAAAGAAAAGTTTGAATTTAAATATGGAACTTAGAAATAAAACTGAATCTGAAAATGAATTCAAAGAGTTTGAATTCTTATTTTGAAATAATGTAAATGCAGAATTCAAATTTGGTTTGAAATTAGAATAAAGAGAAAAGGGAAAATTGAAAGCCTGTTTCAGGTTTGTAAAGTTTGAAATAAAATGCAAACTAAAGTTTTACTTAGGATGTTAAAACTGAATTCAAATATGAATTTAAATAAGTTTAAATTCTGTTTTCTTTGAAATAGTTTGAATTCTGGGAAATTCAAAGTTTGTTTTTTTTTAATAATACAGAAAAACTGTTTTCTGTTTCATATGTAAAGATAAAGTTTAAATTTGCAGGTGAAGATTTTAAACTGAGTTTTGGTTGGAATTTGAATATGAATTCAAATTTGATTTGTCTGGAATTTGAAATCATTGATGGCTTTTAAATTTAAATTTAATTTTAAACTCTCAAGTGTGAATGCATTGTGTTTTGGCATTTGAATTGAAAGGTTAAATGTTTAAATTAGGAAATTCAAATGAATTTAAAACTGAGTTTTTTTTTAAATCTGAATTTAAAATTTTAAACTTCAGTTTTAAAATGAAGATTTAAGTTTAAATTTTTTTTAAATGATTTGCATTGAATGGAAGGGGTAATTGTAAGAAGCATTTTAAAGAATTTAAACTAGAATGAGAATGGAAGTTATATTTAAGTTTTGAAATTTAAATAATTTTTAAATTTGATTTGAATTGAGATTTAAATCCTTTTTAACTTATTAATTAAGTATATGTTTCTTGTAAACATATAAGATTTAGATTTGTATTATTTTAAGAATCTTATTTTAAATAAATTTAAGTCTTAAAGTTTTAAAGAAATGTTAAATGGAATTTAATGTAAAATTTAAAAACATTTTTGTTTTTAAATGCATAATTTAAATAAGGAATGTTTATCTAAAGATAAAGAAAAGTTTAATGATTTGTAATTCATTAAATTATTAAGGTAGTACAAATGGTTAATTAATATAATTAATTAATTAATGAAATGGATAATTAATTTAAGTAATTAAGAAATTAATTACTTAATGTAATTAATTTAATTAAATGAGATTGTTTAATTTAATTAATTAAGTTTAATTAATTTTAAACATTTGGGTTTTATAAATAACTACTTTATGTAATTAATGATTTGGAAATTACATAGTTAAGTAATTGTTTAATATTTACAGATTGTAATTAAGTGGAGATGTTTAAGTGGGAGATAATTTGGATTAATTATTTAGTAATTAATCAAATAATTAATTTAAGAAATTAAATTAAGGATAATTAATTTGGGTCAATATAGTAATTAAGTTGTTAATTACTTTGAGTAATCAATTTAAGAAATAATTTAAATCATTAATTATTTAATTAGTGATGTAATTAAGGATGATTAATTTGGATTAATTAATCAATAATAGGTAATAAATTAATGTAATTAATTTAGAAGTAATTAAAGAAGCAATTAAGGATAGTTCATTACTAATGAAAGTGATTATGTGAGGAATAGATTTAAAACCACATAGATTTATTCATCTTAATTATAGATGTTTGATTGCCAATGCTTCATGATGGATTGATATTTTTTGTGATGCTATGTAATGCTTTGTGCTGGGCTATTTTAATTGTGACGTATATATTGTTATATGTATATGCAACCCCTTGACCCGTAGAACGACATTTAAATTTCGATGCGACAGGGAGTCGGATTCCATTTGGTTATCCGAAACCCACATCGAATTGTAATAATTGAATCTGTGCTGATTGATGATGTTGTGCACTATTGTGTAAAACCCCTGGACCACACTATACACACACAAATATGGATTGCACGTGGAAATGGGTTAAGTCACAGATTTTAAAAATCGTTTTAAAATTGAATTTTTTCCAAAAATAGTTTTGGAATTAGAATTGATGCTTTTGAAAATGAGTTTTCAAAAAATAAAAGTTATTTGAATAACTTGATTGAGTTTTTGAAATGTAAATAAATTGATTTAAATTTGAATTCAATATTTGAAATTGAATTCTATGACTTGGAAACTAGGGTTTAAAAAAGTTATTCAACTTACAAATGGGTTATATGGTTTTAAACCATTTTTCAAGGTGATGTTTTGAAATTTAAATTCAACTCAAGATTTCAACTTATATAAATTAGATTTGCTTTCTCATAAGAAATGGACTTTCAAGTTGTGTTAAAAGGATTTTCAAGTCTAAAAGGAAAATTGTTTTCCAAGTTTTAGATAAATTTTTGGAAATGTGTTTTGAAAGCTATAAATCTTTAATTTAAAGATTTAATTGGGTTAATCCAATTGAAATGGGAATTGTTTTGAAATCTATGAATAGATCTTTGTGAAATTTGGTGAAACTTTGTGAAATTAATCTTTTTATTTAAAGATTTAAAATGGTAATTTGTTTAACCATTTGAAAGAAAGTTTTGGATTTTATAAGTTGTGACTTAGCTAAAATCCCATATCCATATGTTTTAAAATATGGCGCGTACTATTCGGTTTAGCCGGGAGAGGACCTTGTGTCATATAACCCATTCCGAATAGTGATACGACGTTATGGATTGCATTTGAAGACCGGTGGTGAAGACCGGGTATTTGTGAGAACGATAGGATAACCTATCGATTGACTCTGCACTGAGTTGCTCCGGTATAGAGTTCTCCTTAGTGATGGGAAGTCCGATCGGGATTGTGGATACCCGGATTTGCAAGGGCTTCTTCGGAAGTGCCTTCGGTTCTGTTCGAACCCGGAACAGACTTGTATGGTTGTATGTCCGACATTACACTTTGAGATGTTAACTGATCTCTATCAAATACATTTCTGCTTGGTGGCGGAGAATTTATTCTCTTAGCTTAACACCCTTCTCTGAGACGTACGAGCTCAGAGGTTATGTAGTTGATATTTATCAGTGATATTCCCAATTTGGTAATGTGGCATGCTGAGTGCTGCTGTGTGATGATCATTGGTTGATCATTTGTGATATGATCACTTGTTTGATCATTTATCTTTGTGATCATTGCTTTGGTCATCTGTTGACCCAAAGCATGGCTTTGTTGCACAAAGCGTAGCTTTGTGGACGAGACTGCATCAGGACCTCACACCCCGGAAATGGTCGAAACAGGAAAGATGCGGCAAGGTTATGAGGGTCGCTCCCTTTAGGGTGTGTCATTCCCTTCTGGTAAAGGGTGGTATCATGGTATGGAGCCCAGATACCTACCTATGTGGATACTGCAGATCTATTACTTTGTGATACTTTGTGGTTGTTGTTGCGAGCGCTCGGATAAAGGTCCCAAAGGACCGGGGGATGACATATTCGTGTAGTAGTTACCTAGTTACAGAGGTAACCCGGCCTTGTGTTGGCAGAGATCTAACCGTAACGTTAGTTCTCGGGACGTCCCGCCAGAGGCGATCCCATAGATAGTAGGAAGTTCCTTAGCCTGACCATTTGTTGGAAATCCATTCATCCAATACGTGCCTTGTACGGTTTTGGTTGTATTACCTGCCATTCACTTATGGTGGTCACCACTGTTTGGATGGTAGCTATAGTAGGCATAGTTCGGAATGTCTATGTTGGCTAGGATTTATATTCTACTTTCGAAATTGTTTTCTACACTATGCACTAATAATAATATCAAAAATGATTTGATTTTTGCGTAGTAAGCATATTTGACTATCATAAGGAGAAATCTCCTCCAAGTCTGCGTTTGCATTGTGTGTGTGGCGGGAGGCCTTATGGTAGTTTCATTTTCTAAAAAGCATTGCGGATTTCAAATTTAAATTTCTCTATCTGTTTTAAAAGACCAAATGTTTTTGTTTGCTCATACCAGTCCCATGACTGACCTGGAGTTTATTGTTCCTTTCCTAAACTCTGGGTGCCCACTATTTCCCACACGGGCAGTCTAGAGTTGGGGTTTTCAGATAATCTGTAATAGGTGTAGATTCGATAGCTTTCAGCCTTAGGATTTGGCAATCGCATTTGGATCGAGTTGCTTCTCTTCATTTTGATTTGGGAGTTCGAGCTATTCTGGATTGGTGCTTTGGAGATTACCGATACTGGAGTTCTTCCTTGAAGACTATTTTGGAGATTGGTTCCGCTGCTGGTGTTATCTTTTATTTCCGCTGCTATTCTTTGTATCTCTGATAATGTTGATATCTATTGTACCATTCTGTTGTATCAAATGTTGTATATTGACATATGTTATTCATTTCTTCCGCTGTGTTATTTACTTAATGTGTTATAAGCTCCGGCGAACCAGGCTCGACGTTTGGATCTGCGGCATTTGAATACGAGTGTCGTATTCGGTGCCGATTTTCGAAGGTCGAGTCAGGGTCGTTATAGTAAATAAATCAATACTGTGGAGGAATCCAGTTGGATCCCTCCAACCTGTGTCCCTGCATCCACAGATGTTAGCACAATACCAATCCCGTTTCAAGACGGGATATCGCAGTACATGGGTTTATAAAAAATATTATCCGCTATTATGCGGCGCAATAGGGTCTCATCCGCTATATAATGCGGGAAATTAACTCCAAGTACATATATAATACCAATTCCACTTCAAGGTGGAATATCGCGGTATTTGTGTTTAATATAATAACCTCAGCTTAATATGCGGCGTATATGGTCTATTTCAAAACAATAGATAATAATTTATCATCCAAGCATACAATCAAGCAATTTTAAATTTAACTATTTAAAATTTAAATCGAATCAAATTCGATTGAGTGAGAAGTTCTCACCTTGTTCCAATAACAGTTTCAGCGTTTTATTTCGAATAAAATTAAACTTGTGTTTAATTTTATCCAAAATTCACACTAGCTCCAATCAAATCCAATCTAGCTCCATCGCGTAGTATTCGTCAATACAAACCCAACGCAATTCGTTTTGTCAGTTTTCGACCTCGTATGAAAGAGTATGATAGTTTAAAGTTTAAACGAATTTATATAAATTAATTTTCAATTCCTTTTTATATTTTATAACCTCACTAAATCACGGCCGCATGTTTCAAGCCCTAGCATCCAGGCCGTGAATTTCATCTCCCTCCTTCAGTAAACAACGCGACCGAAACCCATCTTGGCCGCCTCCAAACTCTACACGCCACGGCTACTACACTTGCCCACATCATGATCGAACGACACCACCACGAAGACCTTTGCGCATGGCACCACCGCCTAAAGCACGGCCAAACTCGATCAGCCCCCGCCTAGAAAAGCATGCACGAACACCGTCCCATCCAATGGAAATTGCCATCGATCCATAGCTCCGTTTCTGATCACAACCGTTGGATATGTGGTTCTCGTTGTTGTCTACAATATTGTAGTTGAGAGTTTTACGTAATTGTTTACGGATTGAGTGATTTTGATGGTAAAAAATCATGTGTTTCTGGCCATTAACGAAAAAGTGGCGGCTTGAAGCTTAAACCCTAGTTGTTTTGCAAATTAGAAATTCTGAGGCCTTTTATAGAAAATTTTCAAAACACTATTCACCCGATTTTTTTCCGAACTCCAAACGAAACGTGCCGCCTGGCGTTTATAATATTTTACCCCCATTCCGAACGCAATAGAATATATATCGGAAGCCAATTCGAAAGTATTTGAAAGATAGGTTTTTAAATCGACTATTTAAATTTAAAATTCACTTAAACCGATTTCTGTGCATTTTAGCTTGCCGCGGACAAACCATAAATCCGATTGATACGAAATTTGAAATCATACAATAATATAACATTACGGATCCGATGAAACTGGTTTCGTCAAAATCCGAGACTGTTTGAAAAATGGCTATTTCTACTCGTCAATTAAATATTAAAATATTCAATTTCTGCAAATTAACTTTTAATTCAATTTTAAAAGTTCTATAACATCATTCTAACTCCAATGTGATTTAATACAACTATACAAATCAAATTTAATCATATTAAACCCAATTTCCAATTATTTCTGTAATTTCAAATATTACATTATCGATTAAATTATCCAATTAAATCTAGATATTCGAAATAAAATTTATTCGACTTATAAAATTTACTTTTAAACATTTAAAATTAATTAAATATATGAATTTCAAATGACAGAAATTCTGGGTCGTTACATAAATTATACACATATAAATTTATTGTGTGCATCGGTTGTTGCTCCATGCATCAGTTGTATTATATGTAACTTCATTTGGTGAGATACATTTATCAATCGTTTCCTTTAATACTTGATGTCTTTTATTCCATTTGCTGCTTCGGTAATAACTATCTATAAGAGCAGTGCGGGTAACAACATTTGGTTTACACTTGACCATTGATCCAAATATACCAAAAGCAACGTTGACATGATTCATGAGAACGCAAGTGTTGGTGATGATCCCATAACTGACTATGTCTAAGAACACATTATGCAGCATCATATTATTGTAGAATGATAAGGTTAGAGGATGAAGAAATTTATTTCTGTTTTGAACGATTTTTGTGAAAAATATGCTAAATCTAAAGCATACATATTTTATGTCTAAAGTGTTGGAACTAACAACCATTATTCAACAATATTTATTTTAATGTGAAGAATATCATTGTATTTCTTTTACAGTCAAAGAAAATTCAATATCATAAGAAGCATATAATTGTATTTGATGCTTTTAAGCTTTCTGGTTCCCTTTCTAATTCTCTCTAACATTGTTGCTGTATTTTGGTAATGTTGAATTTCACCAGACTTGACTGCAATTTGTGAAAGTAGAATCAAAGGCTGGAAATTTTCAAAACAATCAACGGCATAGATTAGTTAAAAGAAATAAAGTCAAACAGATTTAATAACGTTAATAATACGAATAATCCAAACAAATACGATTTTGAAAATTTTATTTTTAGCTATCAACATGGATATCATTGGAAAGCATATTAAATTTGAGATTTAATAGTGAAATCGATTCTTAAATCCAATTAATATAGAAAAATGTATCACATTTCAAAGTTTGGAATAGAAAGAAATTAAAAACGTGACTATTCATTTTCCAAAATATGAAGAAGGCCTGTGTGCTCTTGAAATCTAACTCAATAATAATATTATAATATAGATTACTTTGCAAATCCACACTTTCTCACTCTTATTCTTTGCGGATTTGCAACCCGCACAAGATCGGAGAGTTCATATTTGAATTCTTGATCAATGTACCTCTGATTTCATTTTATTCCTCTTAGAAGTCAAAGAAAAATTGATATTCAAAGGTGTATAGAATTTGTGTACAAAAGATCGCGTGATTTTGTATTCGAAAGATACGATTTCTTGCTTTAACTACTACTTGAGTTATAAAGATGCATCATATCATCCGTAGAAAGTTAGGGTTGTATATGTGATTTGGTCACTCGGGGAAAGTCAAGAGGTTGGACGTGTCATGTCACCCATGCAAAGTCGTGATTGGTGCACTTGAAACCTAATTCAAATCCAAGTTATATGGATGCACTTCCACCCGCGGAATTGCAAGGTTGTGGCAGTGAAACTCCGTACAGGTACAAGACTAAATGTAGTATTAGGAATACAAACCAATTTAAAAATTCTTGGTGTCTCTTCTTACTTTAACGTTTTTTATCATTACATCTATCTATATTAATCTGTTTATATATGTGATTCTAAATTTAATTGTTTGAAAACTACAAGTTAGGTTTCAATAAGTTTAAATGCATCATTCATCGCGCCCTCTAGTGATTTTACAGGCTTGAGTTCCATTTTACATAAGTATATGGTATCTCACATCACTCCATAATTCGTTCTTGTGCAAATAGATGTTAATAAAAAAATAGAATTTAAAGAATATGTTTTCTTTATACAAATAATACGAATTGTTGACCTTTTTTAATTTTTGTATATTCTAAATAAGTTTTGACAAAATATCCAAAAGGCTACAGAAACCTAGAGAACCAAGTATCTACTGTTTGATGTATTGAAACGGTGCATTTGCGATGAATGGAAATAAAGAATTTGAACGGAGCATTTAAACGGGAAATTGAGCGAATGAAGAATTACGGCTACGAGCGGGACATTTGAGTTGTGATTTTTAATTTAATTGATTTATAGTTTACTAACAAATTATTTGTTTTTAATAAATAATATATGTCAATAATTTACAAAAATAAATAAACAAATTGAAAAATTATAAATTGTTCGGATTAAGTTCAAACCAATTTTATAATGCGGAGCTCTTTGATACGATAACAACACAAAAAATGTGTCTCAAACGGATCTCACTTACAAAGTTATTAATTAACATAACTTTTGCAAATGAGATTCGATTGAGATGCCTTTTTTATGTTGCGATCGAATCAAAGTGCTTTATATTTATGCAATTGGTTTGAACTAAATCTGAACAGTTTATATTTTTCAATTTATTTTTACAAATTATTGACACATATTATTTATTAAAATACAATAATTAGTTAATAAACTATAAATTAAAAATTACGACTTAAATGATGCTTAAATGTCCTTCTTAAATACCCCGTAAATATCTGGAAAGGAATTTGTAGTTCATTCAACTTTCCTGCTCAAATGGCCGCTCAGATTTCTCTTTCCTCTTGTTACAAACGCATCCTCTCTCATTCATCTGAACATGCCAGTTGGTCCATTTTCGTTCGTAAGGCGTCGGATGCGTTTTTGACTCCTCGTGAACGGGAGCATGATAAATTAATTCTGTAAATGGAAACAAGGTAAATTAATTCTGCGAACGACGCCTCAACTATACAAAATTAAAAATACACTACTTATTATCTCTGTTAGTATATAAAATAGATACAGTAAACAGTGAAACAAAATTGGTGTGGATAAGCAGGTGCTTAAAATGGTTTTGATGAAGATGAGTTAATAATATTCGTTTATCTGAAAGTCAAGAAGAGAGCAAAATATGCACGGTTTGACAACTGAAAAAAGAATGTGCACACCTTAAAAACTGATGCAAATATACATGCATCTATGTTAGAAATATCAGGGAATATAAACTACATGATATACATTATACAACGGAGAGAAAACTATTGATGATGGTATACCAGTAATCCTTTGAGAAGAACTTTTGTTTTTTTCTCCAAAAAAAGTCGATGGTGTATCACTTTAGAACAGTTAAAATTATATAGACATAACCAACATGTCAGCCATTGGTTATGGTGAACCAATTGATACCAGACATAGGTCCACCACTGAAAGACAAATCTATCAATGGCATGAAGTACATACGTGCAGACTTTCATCATTTAGCTGTCAAGCTTTTTTGTACATCTGAACAAATGAAGAAATGCCATCAGAGATCCAATTTCTGATCTGATTTTCCTATGTCTAGTTGCGTTTTCACAGCCAGAGGGCAACTCTGCCGAGAGTGATTTTGTTCACAAAACACTCGGCTTCTATTGGAGGAATTCAGAGCGTCTTATGTGCGACAGATCAAATTTCTACGATAGAAAGAAAGTGTTTTGTTCACCCTTCAAAAAAAGTAGAAACAAAATTGTATTCTACTTTGCTCAAGATGGTCCCAGATTTTGATGTTTCACGCTCAAATTCATGATGCATAGAACCTTAGTCTAGATGGGCAATGTTTCAATTTGGAGCTATGTTTCAATTTCAACATGGGCAACTATGAAAACTGGGGCCATGCAATGAACTGGTGTAAACAGGCTACATACAAAGCAAGTGTAATACTGCGGCTGTGAAACCTAAAATTATGCCTAAGAAAAAGGCTACGCATAAGAAGGTCACCTCAGTTCATTTTAAAATTATATCTTTCTGGAATCTTTGGCCAAACTACCATATAATATGTGCGTTTCTCTCCTTTTCTTTTTCGACTGTCTTATTCTTTATGTTTTCATTCTTTTGTTTGTGCAGCAATGACACAGACGTACAACCTGAAGTGCCTGTGATGAAGCTACCAACTGTAAGAGCGAATATCCAAATCAATGTTCATAACGAATGACGAAGTTGACATAACAACCAAATAAGTAGAAGACCGACTTTCAAGTTATTTGAAAGCTTCTAAATTTATTTTAAAATTTTGAAGTTACCTCATACGTTGGTGTTTATAATGTGCATGATATACAGAGAACAGTGATAGCACATTGTTAGAACATGCATTACTCTCGTATAAAATAAAGAGTTCAATCCCTGTTAACTTGCATCTTTATGGAAATTGAATAAAGTTTTAAGAAAATAAAAATAAAGTCAAATGACATATTGATATTTATTGTGTATGATGAAGTTAGTACGTAGGATGTAGTTGTAATATTTTGAAATTTGCAGTGTTTAATATGAAATATGTACATTCGATTTTATTTATATTGAAAATTAATTATACATTTGTTGTTTTGAAGTTGAATCCTACATCTGAAATTCGATTATTTGTGTGTGGATTGTTGCAATAGCATTTTGTCTTCGAAAATATGAATTACCAACGGTTATAATCGTTGAAAGAAAATAAAAGATTTACAATAAAGCACCAAATTTCTAGCAGTAATAAACGTTGATAAACTGAACTTTAATGGTAGTTACAAACGTAGAGTTGTACATTTTAGACATTGCCAACAATGCATTTGGAGCTAATATAACCGTTATAAATACTAAAATTTGGTAGGGCTATTCGTTATATCCGTTACAAATTCCATGACAAAATTTCCCACTCAACTTATATAAACGACTATTTCCATTTGCAAAACAGATTTGAAGCTATTATAACTGCTGGGAATCTTCAATTCTAACGTTGTTATCTATAATCTATAATATTATTATTGAGTTAGATTTCAAGAGCACACAGACCTCCTTCATATTTTGAAAAATGAACGGTCATCTTTTTAACTTCTTTCTATTTCAAACTTTAAAATGTGATAACTTTTTCTACGTTAATTGGATTTAAGAATCGATTTCACTATTAAATCTCAAATTTAATATGCTTTCCAATGATATCCATTGTTGATAGCAAAAAATGAAATTTTAAAATCATAGTTTTTCGAATTATTCATATTATTAAAGTTATTAAATCCGTTTGACTTTATTTCTTTTAACTAATCTATGTCGTTGATTGTTTTGAAAATTTCCACCCTCTGATTCTACTTTCACAAATTGCAGTCAAGTCTGGTGAAATCCAACATTACTAAAATACAGCAACAATGTTAGATGGAATTAAAAATGAAACCAAAAAGCTCAAAAGCATTAAATACAATTATATGCTTCTTATTATATTGAATTTGCTTTGACTGTAAAAGAAATACAATGATATTCTTCACATTAAAATAAATTGTTGAATAATGGTTGTTAGTTCCAACACTTCAGACATAAGATATGTATGCTTTAAATTTAGCATATTTTTCATAAGAATCGTTTAAAACAGAAATAAATCTCTTTATCCTCTAATCTTATCATTTTACAACAATATAATGCTGCATAATGTGTTCCTAGTAGTCAGTTATGCGATCATCATTAACACTTGCGTTCTCATGAATCATGTCAATGTTGCTTTTGGCATTTTTGAATCAATGGTCAAGTGTAAACCAAATGTTGTTACATACACTGCTCTTATAGATAGTTATTACCGAAGCAGCAAATGGAATCAACGACATCAAGTGTTAAAGGAAATGATTGATAAAGGTATCTCACCAAATGAAGTTACATATAATACAGCTGATGCATGGAGCAACAGCTGATGCACACAATAAATTTATATGTGTATTGTGTGGAAATTTTATCTTTGAAATCATTTTTGCTCAATATTTTGCAATTGTTTATCAAGCACCAGTATTATTTGCATTATTGTTTTCAAAGATTTATACACAAGTTTTAGACAAAATGCAAACTTATTTGAAAATTGATAAAAAAAGATTACTATTTCCTAATCAATGAACCATATAAATCATTTAAACATGTTATGATGATAAGAGGTTGAGTGCGCTCCGTATGCGAAGCACAGGTTCACACTAGTATATATTTTATAAGCTTAACATAGACCTCTGATTCGTGTTTCATAAGATACATATATCTATATCTGGATAATCATTGGTGAATGTAACAAAATATAAAGATCCACCTTTGATAATTATAATCGCAGACCGCATACATCCACATACACTAATCTTAAGAGTTTTATAATTCTTTCATTGCTCGCACTAAATGGATGGTTGATCATTTCACCTTTAAGACACAGTGTACAAGTAGTAAATGTTTCAAAATCAGATGATAGCATAAACCCTTGATTTCTTTACTTGTTCAGTTATTTCTTACTTATTAACCTAGTTTAAAATACCAAATGTACCTGTCATTTATTTTAGACGCATTATGATTTTCAAAAAAAAAATACATGATTATAGTTAAGCATATAAATGCCAACTTTAAGAGTACCAAAAATAATAGTTCTGTTACCATAACAAATATTCACAACATTATCATTACAAATAAATCTTCAACTGCTTTTCGTCAAATGGAAAACATAGATTTTTCCACTAGCAAGTTTCACATGGCAATCTCTTACTACTACGACGACTACATTAACTCGTTGTCCCTTTTGCTGCAAGCCTCTTGCTTCTAACTTTTTATGGCAAATTATAGATATGAGTTCCAGATCTATTATCAAAAACTCAAGATGTTGCACTTATAGATAAACAATTTTCCATAAGGAAAATATCTTTAGGAGCAAAATCACATTCCTTCCTCTTAGCATCTTTAGATTATTCACATTGTCTCTCTTCTAATATTCTTTCTTAGAGCAATAGTGACATTCATCCTTCTCTTATTTAGCATTAGCTATTCCCTTTCTATCCTTCGACCTATGTTTTCCCTTCTTCGAACTATTCAAAGAAGACGTGCCCTTGTCTACCATTGCCATACTCAATTCTTTCATGAACATACCCTTGGACATTCTTAACATATTAAGGAAAACCATAACAGTACAATTTAGTGAGTTCATATTGAAATTCAATATGAACGGATTAAACTGTTGAGTCAACGATCCAAGAAATCAGGTTGGCCTATAACTCTATATTAAGAGTCATTCCTAACTCAATCTCTTTGTGTACCCAATCATAGTGAATACATGAAGTTGGATGGGAGTAAGAGATCTCGTACCTTAAAGTAAGAGATTTTTCACCATACAGCTTTTGTAGGTGCTAAATTATAGATCGGACATCAATATTTATGCTGTCTTTGGAGATCGATGCTCATGGTTTACATTACATAGCATTGAGCAATTAAATAATCTATTGACCATGATTTATTGGAAGAAATTTGTTCGGACATATCATCTTTATCAAGTTTAGTATTAGGGTCATTAATGACTACATGCCAGAGTTTTTCATAGGTGAGAGATATATTTTTTCATTTCTTAACCATCCCTTATAGTTCATATTAGTTACTATGTTTTCACTAAGAATAACTTCACTATGGTCGACAAACATCATTGTCTCAATGGTTAAGTGATTCGGCTTTGACGCGAGAGGTCACAAGTTCAAAACTTGCATAGCGTGATTCGAACATATATTAACATGTGATTTGTGTTATGTTGTTCCAGTGACATGTTGTATCTAAGTACCATTTCAAAAAAAACTTCCCTGTGGCCATTTAATGCATGCAAACTTATCTTAATAAATTATTTAACATCACATACATTCTTATACTTATTAGATTAGTTTATTATGTTTATTTAATAAGGCTCCCACTAGATTCTACAACTCTAAAAAGTCCTTAAAAGAGACACTAGAAGTTCTCTAATTTCTTTGGTAGGTATTAAGATCCATTTATCAAGTCGCTACAACCTTGAGAGTGCTCACCCAATTATAGTTTCATAAATGCTAAGTAATACTTTATCAATTAATTTCTCTTATATAAATCCTAATTATATATTCATATGCCATTAATCATCTTTACTACCTTGAGGGGCTCAATAAATCAATAAGTACATTCGATATTCAAGGCCCATCATTTTACGGTAGCCTTAGGTTAACTTTGTAACCCTTACGGGTGCTCAAAAAATTTACAAATTATTCTTACCAATCTTGAGAAAATCTAAACATTGCTACAAAAAAATTACGCCTTAAAGGTACCTAACAACCATAAATGTGTATAGTATTTTATTTATATTTGTAAATAATGGCAAGAAATTTTGTTTTAAATTCATAATTTAAAATAATAATAAATGAGTACTATCAACATTTTAAGGGAGATAAGTATAACCTCATGACATCATATTCCTTTATATCTTATTTATACTCCCTTAGTCTATACGTGTTTTAATTCATTTAGCTTCCTTGGTGTCCCTAATGACCACGAGTAGTTCACCATAAGTTGTAATGAAGGGCATTACGTACACTAATATCAACGGATATATCGATATCTTATTCTTGATACATCTTGACTATGAATATTTAAAGAGTATGTTTTTATATGAACACATCGATTCAATACCCACGGTTACAAACATATTTATAATTGCATTTAACCAAACAGTCTTCTAAGGATTTTCTACTTATATACGTTTAATGTGTTAACCAACACTGTGCAGTTAGAACGCTTAGCGGTTCCGTGGAGTGGAGCTGAAAAACGTTATAGTGGGGATTAAGTGGTGATATATGAAAAATAGCGGAAGCGCGAAAGAATTCATTAGATACAAAACCAAATATATAAAATTAGTTTATTCTCATTCTCATATTATATATTTATGACGAAGAAATATCTTTTAATAACAATATTGAATAATATCATGATTTATGCAGTCCGGATTTGGTTACTACAATAGATTTCTAACTTGTATTGAGCAATTATACATTAAAATTAGTTTTATACCCTAGCTTTATTGATTTGGTTTAGAAGAGAACTAGTCAAATCATCCTTTTTATATCAATGTTGTTATAGTGGGTGCTAAAAAGACTTGATTTAATAGGTGTCATGGAAAATAGCAGGGCTTAAAGTGAATCTACCATTGAATAGTGCTATGTTGAAAAAGCATAGTGGTCGGAGAGCACTAGGTGCTATAGCGAGAATTTTGTGGGGCTATAGCGGGGCTTTTACTGTATAGAACTAACATTACTTGCATCTGCATATAACAACAAAAATAAATGAAAATAAAACCAAATGCATACTTCATTTCGAACAAGATTTTTTTATAAAAGTTAAATTACGTAATAATACATAATTGTCCCCTAGGCACACCCTTAAATCTATCATACTCAACTATGGTCGTAACATGATCGTTATTTCATGTGATTAACACAATAAAAGTATAGTTTAGTTATTTAAGATCAATAGTACCCTCAAGTCCGAAGACTATTGTATGTTATTGCATGTTGTTACGGTCAAATTTTTTTAAAGTTTTAGAACAGAGTTAAACGATCGAATTGGGTGAAAAATGAACAAAAAATGACTCAGTTGTTTTGTGAACATCACAAAAATGCAAGAAAAAATAAATATAAAAATATAGTCGAAAATAGTTGAAAAACTGAAAAGTCGCATTTTTGGTCGGGGTCCTTAGGTCGGCAACAAGTGGACCTGAAGCGCAGCTTGATGCAAACCAAGGATTAGTTTGAAGCAGGTAGAAAAACGCAAGGGAAACTCAACTTCAAACTGGCCCGAAGCATGTTCTGAAGCAAACAAAGGATAGGCTTGAAGCATGATCCAAAGTCAAATCATATCGATGCCGACATGATTTGGTTGGTACCAACATGAATTTAGGACTTAAAATAGAAAGAGATGGATGAAAGGATCTCTGACATGAAGAGAAAATTGGCTTTGCATGCATAAATTCATGGCGGTACTGACCTAACCCTATTTTCTTCTCGCGAGTGATACGGCGTGACTTAGTCTTTATGCTAGATTATTAGATGTTGAAGAAGTGAATGTTTTTAGAGTTGGATTGTGAAGATCTATGCTGGATTTTGCCTATAAATGGTAAGCTACCTACAACTTGTTCTTTTTTGAACTTCTTTCTCTATTTCTTCTTCCACAAACCTTTTTAAATTTGAGACCTACTAGATTGTGGTTGGATTTGAGTTTTAATCTTTGTATTTCAGAGAGAAAAAAATAAAATAATAAAATAAAATTAGACTTATGCAGGAGAATTTTTGAACCACTATAAAAATTATGACTTCCTATTGCTTTTTGAGTAGATCTGCTATATATTATCTACTTTAGGCCGTTGTGCCATTTTTCGAGGCTGTATTTTTGGTGCCTTCACTAGGGGAGAGAGCTAGACTGGACAATCCAAAGTTTGGATATGAAGTTTGGAAGAGATGAAGAGACCTTCTACTAGAGCAATCACATGGCCAAGTCAGTAAGAGCATATATGCAGTTAAGAGGTGTCCTCTAGTCCAAATCCCTCTGTTTATGCGATCAATGAAGAGATAGAGAGGATGACGAATGAAATGCAAGATGGAGTAATAGCTCGATGGTAGGAGATGCTAGGTGGATTTTTCAAAAGGATGGATCAACAAAGAACATCCGGAGAAGCTAGAATTCAAGACCTATTAACCCACATTTTGCCAAGGCAGTAAACAGATATATTTAACCCAACGGACTTCACGTTTATCGAGCCCGATGAGTCCAGAGTTGTAGGACCTAGAAATCAAGTACAGATGATAATAATATCAAGCCGAGATTGAATGAAATTGATAGATATGCGAAGCAGAATGCTCAAAGTATGGAATGTGGCTCAATGGATGGAAGGGATCGACATAGGTTGGCTTATGGAAAGGGATCAGCATACCTCATGAAGGAGGGATTAACATGGTTGGATAGACGAGGGTTCGGCATGGATGGATAGACGAGGGGTCGGCATGGTCAAAGCAAGAAAGGTACCAACGTTGATAAAAGTAGATGGATTGGCATGGCTTGGTAGTACCATAAGGATCGGTATGGATGGATAGACTAAGGGTCGGCATGGTCGAAGCAAGGAAGGGATCGGCGTAGATAAAAGTAGATGGATCCGCATGGCTTGGTAGTACCATAGGGATCGGTATGGATGGATAGACAAAGGGTCGATATGGTCGAAGTAAGAAAGGGACTGGCGTAGATGAAAGCAGATGAGTCAGTTTGGTTGGATAGACAAGGGATCGCATAGCCTATGAAAGATGGATCAATATAGCATATGAAGGAAAGGATCAACATATGTCAAAAACCAAGTCCATTCTTGATTATAACGTTCAATATCTTGGGATTGAGAAGTCCAAAGAAAATGAAATTTGGAGGACAAGTAGCGAACATCATACGAAATCACTCAGAGGGATCGCACCTCATTTGGACATTAAAATAGGGATCGGTACCGATCCCTATTGTAGGCCCCAATGGGCCTGGATATTTTTGGTTGGCCTCGTCTTGATCTCTCGAACCTTTTGTTAAAATTTCAGCTTGATCCGTGCACATTTTCCCCTATAAGTACAACAGGCATGGCTTCAGAAGGGGATCTTCTTTCTACTCCTCTTTATCTTAAACCTAGGTTACACTCTATTAGTTTGATCCTTAGATTTCATACTGTAGCTGTAAACAAACTTTGGTATAATAAAAAGAGTTATTCTGGAGTGGACGTAGGCCGGAGTTAGCCGAACCACTATAAAACTATGTCTCTATTTATTTTCTTAATGATTGTTTTAATTTTGTTCTTCATTTGTTTCTCTTCATATTTACTTACAATGGGGTGTTAGTGACCAATTTTGACGCCAACATTTTGGTGCTTTCACTGAGAAGGACTTGCACTCGAGGATTTGGATGCTAGGATCTTAGATTTGGAATCTTGGATACTTGAATCTTGAAAGCAATGACTAGGCAATCAATAAGGAGAGTGCTATCGGAAAGGAGCCATCCTGGAGGGAGTCAGGAGGCTTCCTCAGTAGCTTGAGCTAATCAAGCATCTGTCTACATCACCAAGGATAAACTAGAAACGATGATGGATGCTATGTAGTAGAGGATGATGAAAAGATAGGAGGAGATGATGCAAAATTTACTCCAACAAATTAGACAAGCTGGAGCACAGAACCAAGGAGTTGAAGGAGCGTGAATCACGGGAAATCAGAACCGGGAACATGAAAATGGAACCAATAAACAAAGGAATAGAACAGAGAAGCCGGAGACAGTCCCCTACCAACCTAGAAGGATCGGCACAGATCCCTCCATAGGGATCGGTGCAATCCCTAAAGGCGAGGGGGCATGCCTCCTGGGTCTGGTTGATCGTGGTGCTGGAGAACCTACGATCGATCCCATGGAGGTTGGCACGAATCGGAATTTAGATGCTCGTCTGGAGGAATACGTTTCAGAATTCCCTCGTAGACTCGAGGGGCAGCTTGGACATGATGATAGGAGACTACCATTGAAAGACAATGACAGGTTTGCAGAGATGATAAAGGGAGCTATGCATGGAGGATTGGTGAACAGGGATCTGTAGAACATAAATAGCAGTCCATTCGCTTTCAATATCAGGAATGCTAGCAATCCACCAGAATTCAAACTACCAACACTGGAAGCTTATGATGGAAAGTCGGATCCAACTATGCATATGATGTGATATATACGACACACGGAAGTTCCAGAGGGCATCGAAGAAGTCTTGGCACGATGCTTCCGTTTGTACTTAATGGATGTAACTGCGCTATGGTTCAGACAATTGGAGAGTGATTCTATTAGCACATGGATGAAATTGGTCGAAAGGATTATAAAGTAGTTTCGGGTTCACATTACGAGACCCAAGAATGTGATGGCATTGACATCAATAAAGCAGTGTATATGAGAATCACTCAAGAATTTCTTATCCAGGTTCAATGCGGCAGTTGTTTTGGTGGATCGACCAAATCTGTCTATAGTTTTGATGGAGACACCATTAGAAGTTGCAGATAATTCAGATTTTAAGATATCACCGATGCAGGATCCAATGATGGATCTCGGGGAATTCTACCAGGAAGCAGAAAGGTTTCTACGACAAGAAGGTGCAAAAGTTGATAAAAAGGCAATGGAAGTTAATACAGTATGGAGCGGAGAACCACTCAGTGAAAGCTCAGGAAAGGGCAAGGGTAAGCGGAACATGGATAATAGCTTCAATGGATCGAAGCGATAGAGGATGGAATCAAAATTTTCTTCTTACTTGGAATTGAGTGAAACCCTAGATACTCAAGGACGCCTTCCATATCGGAGGCCGGCAAGGAGGTAGCCCTTCAAACGTGAACAGACATCAAGAAAACGTTGCTTATTCCATGAGTTGAATGGGCATAAAACAATGACTGCAGGCATTTGAAAGACATCGTTGAGGAACATGTGAGGAATGGTCAATTATAACAATACGTAACGACTTGGGCTACGGCGGTGGAATAGAAGCAGCCAGCATCCACCTCGAATGAAAATGACACTGGATTAAGGCATCATCATCAACTTGTCATCAATTGATCAGGATGGCACAGAATAAGTAGCAAACTCTGAAGTAGAACGGCTAAGTCATTTACACATGGACGGGTTCGAGGATGGTCCCTTGGCATGCTCTGAGATGATGACAAACCTTAATGCTCAGGTTTTTGAAATTAGTTTTTCGTTTTCTTATCTTTTCTTTTGGTTTTGCTTCGAACTCTGGTTTATTAGTTGTATGAACTCTTATTTTATAGACTTGGGAATGCTTAAATTTGGATCGATATAATGGATAACACAGGTCGTCAGGTATGGACTATGCCTAGCAAAGGGTAGGTCGCATTACCAGAATGCGATGGATTGACCTACTTGGGCCGTAGAGTATGGATTGTGCTCAAAAAGGATTTGAAGAGATCAAGGTCGTCAGGTATGGACTATGCCTGGCAAGGGATAGGTCGCATCGCCCGAACGCGATGGATTGACCTACTCAGGTCACCGAATATGGATTGTGCTCGGCAAGAACCCAAAGAGATCAAGGCCGTTAGGCATGGACTATGTCTAGCAAGTGGTAGGTCGCATCGCTCAAACGTGATGGATTGACCTACTTAGGTCGTTGAGTATAGATTGTGCTCGGCAAGGATCCGGAAAGATCAAGGTCGTCAGGTATGGATTATGTGGCAAGGAGTAGGTCGCATCACCCGAACGCGTTGGATTGACCTACTCAGGTCATCGAATATGGATTGTTCTCGGTAAGGATCCAGAGAGGTCAAGGTCGTTAGGTATGGACTATGCCCGGCAAGGGTTAGGTCGCCTTGAACGCGATGGATCGGCATGCTCAAGTCGCCGAGTACGGATTGTGCTCGGCAAGGATCCGGTGAGATCATGGATTTAGATCAGGATAACAACCCAAAGAGGTTATGGATTTGTATATCAGCTTCGAATAGTTATGGATTTTGGATATGGGTCCTAGAGCAATTTAGGATTTGGCTAACGACCTGGTGACATCGAGGATTTGGATAAAATGATCCGAAAAGATTGCGCGTTCGTAATGGGATATTGACTCGGAATGGTCATGGATTTCACTAACAATTCGAAATGATCATGGATTTGGATTGGCAACGGTTTGGATAATATGGATATCGGTGGATTATGGACTTCAAATTTTGGATTTTTGGCAATACAAAACAGGCCTTCCTATCGCAAGGTATGTTTTGGGGGGTAAAGTGTTAACCCACATTTTGCCAAGGTAGTAAATAAGCAGATTTAATCTAATAGACTTCATGATTATCAAGACCGATGAGTCCAGAGCGATGATTGTAGGAACTATAAATCAAGTAATGATGGTAATATCAAGCCTAGATTGAATGAAATTGATAGATATGCAAGGTAGAGTATTCAGAGTATGGAATATGGCTCGATTGATGGAAGGGATCGACATGAGTTGGCTCAATGTGAGGGATCAGCATACCTCATGAAGGAAGGATCAACATACCTCATGAACAAGGGATCGGCAAAGATGGATAGACGAAGGATCGGCATGGTCGAAGCAAGAAAGTGATCTGCATAGATAAAAGTAGATGGATCGGCATGGCTCGGTAGTACCATAGGGATCGGTACAGATGGATAGACGAGCGGTCGGCATGGTCGAATAAAAAAAGGTCGGCGTAGATAAAAGTAGATGGGTCGACATGGCTTGGTAGTACCATAAGGATCGGTATGGATGGATAAACAAGGAATCGGTATGGTTGAAGTAAAAAAGGGACCAGCATAAATGAAAGCAGATGGGTCGGTATTGTTGGATATACAAGGGGTTGGCGTGGCCTATGAAAGATGGTTCAGTGTAGCATATGAAGGAAAGGATCGACATATGTCAGAAACCAAGTTCATTCTTGATTTTAATGTTCAATATCTTATAATATAGACGTCCAAAGCAAACGAAATTTGGAGGGCAAGTAGCTAACATCATGAGGAATCATCCAGAGGAATCGCACCCCATTTGGACACTAAAATAGGGATTGGTACCGATCCCTATTGTGGGCCCCAATGAGCCTGAAATTTTTTGGATGGCCTCGTCTTGGTCTTCTAAACCTTCTGTCAAAATTTCAGCTCGATCCATATACGTCTTTCCCTATAAATATAGCAGGCATTGCGTCAGAAAGGGGATTTTCTTTCTGCTTCTCTTTATCTTCAACCTAGGCTACACTCTGTCAATTTGATTCTTGGATTTCAGATTGTAACTGTAAAACAAACTTCAGTATAATAAAAAGGATTATTCTAGAGTGGACGTAAGCCAGAGTTAGCTGAACTACTATAAATTTACATCTCTATTTACTTGCAAACTGATTGCTTTTACTTTGTTCTTCATATATTTCTCTTCATATTTCTGTGATTGGATTGGATATTGGTGCTTTCTTACGACTGGGTGTTGGAGGCCAATTTTGACTCCAACAGGGCCAAAAGCCAAAAATCAATTCATGAGTATCTATAGCTGGAGCGAAGCAAATTGGAATAGTGCTCCCACTATAAAATCAAATCGATATCGACATGAATTAAGGCGGTACCGACATGAATTTATAGGTAGATTGTCAATTTGGATTTGAGACGAGTTGGAATGCTAAGAGAAACTGATATTGGAGCCAAAGATGTAAATCGAAACACAAATGCACAACTACAGGAGTATATGCTAGAATTTCCCTATAGAAACTGGTAGGATGTAGCTATGGATCAGACACCTCCATTAGATGATAATGATAAAGTAGCTGAGATGATCAAAAATATAGTGTGAGGTGGACCTCTATACAAGAGGTTGGATGACACGAATAGGAATCCATTTCCCCCTAACATCCCATATGTAAGGAATCCACCTGATTTCAAGCTACCGATACTGAAACTGTACGATGGAAAGACAGAATCGAATGTTTACCTGATGAGATACATCCGACACGTGGAGCTGTTGGGTTCTTCTGAGGAAGTAATGGGACGTTGTTTCCGATTGTACTTGATAGAGCTGGATGTTATGCGGTTCAGGCAATTAAAGAGCAGGTTCATAAGCACGTGGGCTTTATTAATGGATAGGTTTTTGAGGCAGTTTAGAGTTTATATCTCTCAAACAAAGAATGTGAAGACACTTTCAAGCATGAAACAAAGGGCCGAAGAGACCTTAATTAAGAAGTTATTTGACTCGATTTAATGTGGCAGCTGATGTGATTCATAAGTAGCATCCATCGATTCTTCTAATGGCTGTAGTTCGTGGAGTTAAAAATAAGTCCGACTTTAAAATTGCTTTGGAAATGGATCCATTAAAGGATTTTATGGAGTTTTACCATGAGGTTTAGAGATGCTTGTGTTAGGAGGACGCTGAAATTGAGAATGTTGAAGTTAATGTTGTTGATGATGGAGAACCATCTGGAGCATGATACAATAAAGACAACGGAAAGCGAAAAGCTAAAGATGACTTCGGAGAACCAAAACGATAGAGGAGGGAACCGAAATTCTCTTCCTACACTGACCTAACTAAAACCCATGAGAGGATTAACATGGATACTAGGGGGTAGATATCCTATCGAAAGCCAGCTAAGAGAGCCCATGGATTAGGAAAAAGAGTCTAAGAGCTTTTGCATTTGCCATAATATGGATGAACATGAAACGAATGAGTGCACATACGTTCATGATTTAATAGAATACCAGGCTCGGAATAACTGACTATAATAGTAAGCGAGGAACCAAATTGCAATGGTGCGGCAGGAGCAGCCACCATCTGCAATGAATATGTTTGGATTCGGTCATAAAGCAGGGTCGAGAATGATGATTCTTTGTTTGGGATGGACGACAGTCAAATTCGATTCCTTAGTTTTGCTATATGTTTTGAATAAATAAGACAACAATTATCTAGAGCCGCTTACATGTGTGCGAGACCTCGATTGATCTTTGGGCACGCTTTGAATTGGATGTCTGGTATGGATGCTTTGGATATTTATTTATTACTTTGATTTGGATTTTGCAAATGAATATTTAATTTGGAAACCACTAGAACATGATGACTTATATTGATTGAACATGATTGTCCCGTCTAGAGAGACGAGGCGATGACCATAAGGTGCTAGTTCCTTTGTTGGAGAGTTGGTGTGTTGGACTTGTACAAATAGCTAGCCTCATTGTCGAAGAGTTACTGGATGGGTTAGCTAGGAAAGTAAGTCCCTCGTCGAAGAGTAAGAAAATGGATTTTCTTAGATGTTGCGGTCCCTTACCAGAGAACGAGCAGATTGGACTCAACATGGATCCGGAAAGATCGAACCCTAGATTGAATGTTGAATGATCCAGAGAGATCGGATACTAGATTAGATATTGACTATGTGATCTGGAGAGATCTAGACTTAGCCTTAGGATTTGAACGCCTTATGATATAAATATTGATTTATGATAACTTAACTAGGGCAAATACAGGATAAACATGACAGTGATATATGATATGACACCTCCGGACAAACACGGGTTAATTATGATTTATGACTAACATTGAAGCAGGGACTGGACTCCTTGGCTGTGATAGTCCAGAACTACCTTTGATTTGCAGGTGGATCCGAATGAAACGAATGGTTCACCACGATTAGAATCAATAGATAGCTGAAGAGCTTAGCTGTCATAGATTGACTAATGCTAAAAACTGTTCTTAAGCAAAATACATCTTACATTCATAAAGTGTACTTTAGAAGCAAGTATTACGATAGAATTTTCAGCAATCTTCGAACGGACTTAAACAATCGAATTGGATGAACAAACAACGAAAAAATGACCCAAGGTATTGGAAAACATCATAAAAAGGCAAGAAAGGAGAATTATTAAAAAATAGTTGTAAATGGTTGAAAATTTGAAAAGTCATATTTTTGGTCAGCATCCTCAGGTCAGTACCGAGTTGGCCTGAAGCACGACGTGAAGCGAACCGAAGATTCGCTCGAAGTAGGTGGAAAACGACATGGGAAACTCAGCCTCAAATTGGCGTCTGTCCTAAAGAAAATCAAGAATTTGGCTGAAGCGCGACCGGAAGTAAAATCATGTCGCTACTGACATAATTTGATTGGTACTGACATGAACTTAAGATTGAAATGGAAAGAGATAGATGAAATGAGATCTAATATGAAGAGAAAATTGCTTTTGCATGCATAAATTCATGTCAGTAACAACTTGATTTTCTTCTCATGAGTGATAAGGCATGACCTGGTCATCATGACAGATCATTGGATCTTGGAGATTTGGACGTTTTGAGAGCTGTTTTTTACGAGATCTATGTTGGATCTTTCCTATAAATAGCAAATTACCTACAACTTGAAGTGGACTTTTGTCTGAACTTCTTTCTCTATCTTCTTCTTCTTCACCAAACCTTCTTAAATATGAGATCTACCAGATTGTATTTGCGCTTGAGTTGTATTCTTTATATTTTGAAGAGAACGCATAAGATAATAAAATTAAAGCAAACGTAGGCCGAAGAATTTGCCGAACCACGATAAAAATTATGTCTTTTTAATGCTTTTGATCTAATGTCCTATAGGTTATCTAGTTTGAGGTGTTGTGCCACTTTTCGACATAACACATGATCTTCTACTTTGACTTGACTGTATTAACTGTAGAAGACTCCAGTCAAGCCATTCGTGGTTATTTCAAACAACCACAAGTACACAATCCATTGGTGTCTCCAATGGTCATGAGTGATGCATCTTCCATCATACGCAGAGCATTACATACAATAATCTTAATGGATGTGTCGATATCTTTTTCCCGATACATTTTGACAAAGAATAATTTAAGGATAAGTATTTTGATTAAGCGATTCAAAACTCATGGTTACGAACACATTCACAACTACAATTGATAAAATACTTATATCGCAATATAACAACACATGTGATAAAAAGCAAAACAAAAGGCATACCTTATTTCGAACAAGATTTTATACAAGAGTTGAGTTATATAATAAATTACATAATAGCCCCGTTGTGACTTCCTTAATCTATCAAAAATTAATATGTTTAAACTAAATATATTATACTATACGTAGACTTATCTATTTTGTGTATGAATAAAATTTTGGTCGTATATCTTTTGTATAATTTATAATATATCACATTATCTTAATCTCATAACTTGTATAATGGTATAAAGACATCTACGTACATTTATACTACTGATCAGTTATAACACTTTATGAAATTTACACTATACACGTTGCAATGAACATATGATGTTTGTAAACCATATTTAAAAAAAAAATGTTTAATTTAAATGATCAAAGTACATACCAAACCAAATGACATTTTTAAAACAAAAATAATCTCCTCATATTAAATCAACATTAAATATGATTTAGTGTAACGAAATTATTCATATAATTCAAGTTAAAGATCTAGTGCAATATTAATGAAAGGAATTTTATTTGAAATTAACCCATTTTGCCCTGTTACTGACATACATGATCTAATAGCCGCACCTCGACAGTTGAGTATCTTCAATGAAAGCCGATCATTTTGCACCTTTGCCTTTGTCGAAGTAATGGATGATGCAGGACCACGGTGATCTGGTGATGTATAATATGCGTGCACATCGTGCGTATGTATTGGAGAAACCAAAACTTAAAAAAAAAAAATCAAAGTTTAAAAACAAAATAATCTATAAACTAATTATATAAATCAATTTTTAATTTAAAGTAACTCTTAAATTTCTTTGATAATCCTATTGGTTGATTACCCTTAAATGATCAACTTCGTCTCAGAGAGAACATTTCTCTAACTCATGATGGAACTGCAAGGTCCACCCTTAGGATATAATATTTATCAATGATGAGAGAATAGAAAGAACTGCCTATGTTTAACTGAGGCTCTATGAGTTTATTTATAACATCAGATGCTATAAAAATAACTTCTTAATATATCTTCACAAACTAGATTTTATTTATTAATAGGCATATCGACCCAATTAAATAATAAATCATTTAAATATTATCAATATGGAGAATCATCTAATTATTAATCAGTATTAATAATCCAAACTACCATACAATATTTACCATTTAATAAATATTATTTTCGACATAAATAAATAAATTTTTCTCATGGAATAGTGGCATATATACAAATAACTAAATAAATATATAACAAATTATATATTTTAGTAATTAATTTTTTAGTATTTTAATAATTTTAGTTAAATAATAAGTAAACCAATACAACAATTTCCTAAAGCAACAATATATTGTGCATGTTTTCCCTTCATCATCATTATATCACATAGATATCCACAGCTTGGCCGATGGTTCAAACTCTAAAAATATCCGTAGTTAATTGTGAAGTCCAACGGTAAAGTCCCTGGTTTAGTCCTATAATAATTATCGGTTAACAATTTGCTTTCTCCAATGACTTTGACTTTAAGTTGATTACCAATTACGTCGATACTAAACTTCTATTCTAAGAAGACGAATCATCTTTATAATAGTGTTTGGCTTCAAGTGATTCAACTTGTATCCAATTATGTCCCTGATATGATCATCACTGTCATATAGTTAGCCATAATCAAAGTATAATTCAGACATTTAAGATTCACGGTTTTGTTAAGTCATAATATTTTGTACGTAGTTAATTCACTGTCATTAGTAATTCGCTGTCATGCTGCTTTCAACCGTCATGAGTAATTCACCGTGCATCGTATGAATAACATTACATATAATAGTTTCAATTGATATATTGATATGTTATACATCTTGAGTATGAACGTTTAAGGATGGTTATTTATTTTATACGATTCAATATTTATTGTTATGAACACATTCGTAATTGCAACTGATTAACTATTTTTCATAAGGTTTTTTACATGAATATCTAATGTATTTAAACATTAATGATATTTTAATATAATAATGTATACGATAGAAGTTAAAACTAAAAACTTATTTTATTTCGAATAAGGTTCTCTATATGAGTTAATGTACAATCAAATTACATAATTACTCTTAGAAAATACCTTTACTATATTATAGCTAGTGTATTTTTTAGTATAAGAAAGATCCTTTTATCTATGAGAACATTTATAGCAAGTGTAAATTCATTATTAATGTACATGTCGTAATATTAAACTATCTAAAACTAGAAATGTAAAAGAGTAAAAAAAAAAAAAAAACACAAATGGTCATATAACTTAGAATTTTTAAAATTCAGGAGAGGGTTTAAATTATTCTACTTTGTTATTATTTAATAGTTACGGTTTAATTTGACATCCCTAGTCAAATATAATAAATGAAAGTGTAGTGTTCGTATATTGTAATTTTGACTTAACTCTCAATATAAAGGGTGTTGTTAAGATATTGAAGAAACAGTTAGAGAAAAATGGAAAATGTCTTTGTGTATGAGGTTGTCTTGGGGTCTTTTGTGTGTGTGTGTTGGGGAGGGGGGGGGGGAGGGGGTGGGTGAGGAGGGGTGTGTGGTTGTTGGTCGAACACAAGGACTTTAGTCCAAACAATATAATGTTTCACCATTTATTCCATAGCAAATCAAAATTTGAAAAGGAAACAATGACGATGTATTAAAAACTTTTACATAAAAATAGTATATCATTCGGAAACAATAATACGAGAAGGATCCATTAAAAATTGCATAAAAACATAGAAGGAGCCAGTCTATCGTTTTGATTTGAAAGCGAATAGGAAAGAAAAGAACTATCTAAATATGTTTAATCTTTTAACATAAGTTTAATAAAAATGCGCTCCCGTCTCACATGTTAACAAGAAATAAATTTTACTGCATTATTTCCAACAACTTAAAGTGTATCCGCAACAGATGGAGATTCTACCTTCAGTTTCAACAGCGAAGTCCCCAAGCTCTACAACGGCATAAAATATGTGTAAAATTAAGCGTAATGTTCAGGCTGGTCCAGATGCTTATTTGATAAGCATCTGAAGTCAGACACATATTAAATAAACGTTTAAAACTCATATGTCTATTAAATATGCGTTTTAAGCTCAAACGTCAATTAAATAGATATTTTATGTCGTTTATAATAAATAAGATTAATTCTCAAACGTCTATTACATAAGAGCAGAGATTGGACATCCGAAAATAATTAGAGCTTAATATTAAGTGTGGAATGTCAAACAATGAATTCGATGGACTCTGATCTTCAATCAAATCAGAATCGAATTTCTTTAAATTTAGAGGTGCAATATTTTTTATATCATTGTGAAAGGGAATCAATATGAATTAGTCATAAGGCAAACGTGTACTTATTCTAGTTGAATACTGGTGCGTATATTTTTATTTTATTTTATTTATTTCAACCAGTACTGTTATTTCAGAAGATAGTTTGAGTACCGTATAATAAAGCTAGATCTAACCCCAAACGAAGGTCCAAATCAACCTAAAATATACCATTACTAAATTAAAAAAACAAATGAATAATAAACAAACGCACAACTAGTTAATATTAAAATATAGTATTTCTGCAACCCACTTTTCCTGTATAAAAGATAACATTGTACAGCTGTTTCATAAAATCATCACAAATTAACATAATTCAGAGTTCCATCATAGTTATCTTTGATTTAAATTTACAGTTATTACATTTTGTTTCTCATGTATATATATCTTCTTAACCAGTCACTCTAAAAACATATAGAACTATGAACACTTCATTTTGACCAAATCATTATTCCTCATAAGCAAGCTATAAGCACTTCAACCAGACGCTCGACATATAACCAATGCCTGGTCTGACACCAATTCCACAATGTAAATGAATCTGCATTATAACATGCATGTAACATGTTATAACACAGATTCAAGAACCTCTAAGTATTGGAAGTATTTACAATAGAGGATGCCCTTCTTTCCAAATGTCGCAAACTCTGCTCCATACTGACCTTAACCATCTCCTCCAACATCCTCTTTGCCTTCCCGGAACGATCCTCGCACTCGATCCTACTCACCACTTCATTCGCGATATTCTCCACCCTATTATTGATCCCGGTACTCCTCAACATCTCCAAGAGCTCTTTAGCTTTCAAACGCCCTTTATCCGTGCCGTACACGGTAAGCTCCAACAAACCCGGAATGACACCTTCTTTCAGAATGATTTCACGGTACTTGCACCGATCGCTTCTGCAAAGCACAAGCAACGCTCCGGCAGCGTGCTCCTTCGTTCTGCTCGATCCATCCTCCAACGCTTCGACTATCGAGAAGACACCTCCGGGTTCGTAGGCTATAGCCTTGCGTGCATCGTCGAAGTCCATTAGGGTTTCTAGCAGAGCGGTGCATTTTTCGGCAGTTTTAGATGATTTTTTCAGGGTTTTGAGGGCCTTGATTATGGGAGGGATGGGGCAGGACGAGAGGATGTGGGATGGCACGTTCGGGGTGGATGAGAGGTTGTGAAGGGTGCCAATAGCATCAGATTTGGCTTGAGGGGTGCCTGATTGAAGGATTTGGATTAGAAAAGGGATGCAGGAGGGGTAGGATGAGATGGTCAGTTTGTTGCTTGGAGAGGCCGACAGTGTGAGGATTGCTGCTGCCGCATGCTCTTGCAAGTTTGTGTTTGGTGACCGGAGGAAAGAGATTAGTCGGTCGAGCGCGCCTGTTCCCATAATCTTTGTTTTGTTGCTGCAGAATCATATAACCCGTAATTAGTAACTGATTACTAAACTTCGATGATTTTTCTAGTAGTATATAACAACTATAAATCATCATATATGTCCACTAAAATCTGTAACCTAAAGAATCAAAGCCCATATAACCACCCAAAGAATGAAATCAGAAAATTTGTACTTTTCAACTGGGAGTGTTTTGACTAGATAAACTACATCGTGGAGCAGTAAAAAAATAAAATGTGTGTAGATTCAAGTCATGAATAACAACCTACTCGTAACTTCTATCCTTGTAGATAAATTATTAGCGATGAATAAATAGCTTGCTATTTTAGTTTTCCATGAAGGCGATAACTGACTAGTTTTGCGCCACGGGAATAACAATATAGTTCGATGTTTGGTATGCAATCACGAGTTCTTCTGGTAAGATATTGGTTTATCGTAATGTCAATCATAATGTCAATGTAGATAGCAAAATTATGTTATGGATCCACATCATAAAGCAAGACAAAGAGGAGACTATAGCGGTAACCAAACAAAAACGTATTATAACGTTAATTGAAAAGTGACTACCAAAGACTTGTGGACTAAAAAAAAAAACTGGCACATGTATAAATAAACAAAAAAATAATAGAGAAGAATAACTAATCAACACGCTAACTTCAAAAAGAAGAAAAGCTTAAAGAAATAAGATCACGAGTCACTACTAAAGCCAATAAACTGAATATATTGCTAATCATTCTCCTTTACACAGGAAAAGCTGTACAAAAGCATCATGAGAATTCGATAATTCATCAAATCATGAAGAATTTTCATAAGCTGTTCTATAATCATAATATGAAATAAAAATAATTATTAAGGCTATGACTGAACTATTAGGATAACATAAATTACAAGGATTATGAACAATAAAAGCCCCTTGAGATTCTTGCATTCCTAGAACACAACTATATATATTCAACTAGTAAGTACAATACATGACGTCATCAATTGGTATGTACATGTCAATATGGATATCAGTTTGTCCATGCACTTCATATACTGCTTACTACAACGTCGGATAATAATACATGGGAATTCAAACATACTTCTTATGGTTCCTATACTTTAAACAGTTTCGTCACTTTTAAGCCACGAAAACAAATATCAATATATATAAAAGCACCAGAGAAAAAAAGTAAAAGGAAACGATAGGATGTAAACATCAACAATAACATATACATATACATATTTGAAAATAACAATAACACATCGTACAAATACAGCAATTACACCTATATATATATATATATATATATATATATATATATATATATATATATATATATATATATATATATATGGGGCTTATCTGTCATAATTCATACTACTGTGTCTTAAAGTACTCCTTGATAAGTATATCAAATCAGTCACAAGAGTCCAACAAACCACGATTTCCTAATGGAAAATTTAATTGATGAGATAAGCCACCCAAATTCATAGCAAAAGACGAAAAGCAGAAGAAATACATATCTATCAAATTGATTATGTTGTTCCTACATCCAATTAAGGAATGTAGAGCAAAAAAATAAAAAACAATTCCTAGCAGCATAGCAAAAAATAATAAATGCTTTCCAATATGGAACAATTTTACAAGTCTATCAATCACGGTTCATAATTCTTTTATGGTCATTCATGACCGATCAAAACATTTTTGCATGACTATCAATCAACGAACTACCAAAATTCCATGGTTGATGGTCGTGCAAAATAATTTGACCGGTTGTTAATGTCGTATGGAAAAAGATAATTTTTTTCTGCTTTGAAGAATAGGAAGGGAGGGTAAACATTTTTTTAATGTATTTTTAGCAAGGTATTAGTAAACATTTTTTATGTTATTCTTCACCGCACAAAAGAATTTGCACCCATGGATGATGGAGATAAGAAAATAACAAAAATGTTCTTTCACCCAAGTAAAGGCTCTATCTATGATCATTCATCAAGAACAAAATAATTTGGTGTTCGTGTCAATATTTAGTTGGATTACATTCATAATCATAGTTATTTTAATTTATATTGGTGCAATTTCAATGAGCATACAAACTTATCCACAAGTATGCATTATATTTTACCTACTTCAATCAGAGCTGTAAATTGGGATAATAGATATTATCCTCATATGAACAAAAGGACAATTATCATAGTATCAAAAAACAAAATATATGAAAGATATATAAAATCATGCACAATTTTCGGAAGCTTAATCATTAGATCAAATTATCTATATAAGACCTAAATATTTGTTCTGAATTAATTCCTAATATATCATTATTCAGTCACATAAACAAACAAACTTATGAATTATGCAAATAAACTTTGACCCCAACGTCAACTTTATCACGGAAAACGTTGATAAGATCAAATTAAACACATTCGGAAAGTAGTTGAAATCATAGATAAACATTGAAAACAGGAGAAAAAATAAGTTAAAAAACTTTCACCGACAAGAAGTTAACTTTATTACTCAAATCCCTTCACTGCAGAGTAAAGAAAATGGAAATTGCACAAAAAAATAACACACCTTTCGTCCTGGACAGCGAGATTCAGCAGCGCCAGAATCGCTGCATCATTCTCCTCCTCGCTCTCGTCCTCGAGCATGGAAACCAACGGCAGGATTGCGTCGGCTAGCAACCGCCGATTCGTGGAGGAATTTTTGGCGAGTTTTCGGATCTCTTTTGCAGCCTGGATCCGAAAGTGCACGTCATCAGATTTGATTTTGGAAAGGATTGAGGTCGTCCCCGACCCGCTATGAGATACGGATGAGGCGGTGTGGGCCATGGTGGTTTAATATGTTGGGGGCGGTGAGTAATTTCAGAGTTCGGATTTGATTTGTTATTGGTATTTATATGGAGCAACGGTCGTTAACGTCGTTACATTTGACGGTGTTGACTTACGTGGTTTTTAAGTGGCAATCATGTTTCCATTCTTGTTTTTTAGTTGAGAAATATCTTTCCTTCGTTAATGGTGATTTTTCCTTTGGGTGCCGTCGGCAGTTAAAAAGCGTTGAATGTTTATCCAAAATCCAATTCAGAGTTGAATTGAAGTGAGTTCCTAAACATTGGGAGGTTTACTTGATGGGTTCATGTTTGAGCACTCATTGAATAAAAAATAAACGTGAAAATATGAATGCTTATTTAATAACCATCCAATGCGCTTATTCGATAATCATCCGACTTTAGACGTTTATATAACATCGTGCTTCTATGAATCTTTCACAAATCTTTATATTATCTTTTCTACATTTCAATGTAGAAATCAATCCGATTTTTTAACGACGATGGAGTTGTATTACTCATTCGAAACTTCATGATCGAACAATGATGAAGAAAGAGAAATATGACCGCAATCGACCACGGTACGGTAGATCTATACCTTGAAAGTTGAATTTATAATGTTATGCGAAGGAAATGGACAATACATAGCGGACATGAATGTGCTATTGAGCATGTGACATCAGATGAAGACAAAATTGAACAAAAGTTTGTTTAGTCTAGTTGGATGAACGATACGTGAACAATCTTATGTTAGTGTTAATGTCATGCGAGTATGTGACTGGATTGATTTCCTATATGAACATGCACAAGTGGTTGCTTATATTAATTGGATGAACTATGCATTTACAATCTAACAATTCTCGTTGATGTCCCGTAGATAGATGACTAGATTAGTTTCATGTTTGAACATGCACAAGTTTATTTATTTAGACGAGTTGGATGTACGGACAATAGACAAAGCATTGGTGTGTATTGTAATTTTAAACCAAAATTAGATGTAAACAAAATAAAGGTGGATCACCATGTGACCATGAGATAATGCACCCCTTTGTATGATGCGAAGTCCAAATATCTTCTCCCAACAAAAATTTGCATTTTGTTTATCAGTAACAGCTAGCTAGAACTTTTGCCTTCATATTTCCTCCCATCTGTCGTGCAATTAAAAAGTGATTCGAATGGAAAATTATATGCAACGAAAAAACAAGAAGAAGAGTTGGAGATAATTGATGCTTAAAAGAAGCATACAAATAAATACCGGGAAACTTGATGGTTCGACCATAGGAAGAAAATACATCGAATGCAACCATTTTGCATTCCAAAAAATTCTGATTATAGATTACCTTTTAGGAATCCATTTTACAATCTAGATATGTTCTATAGATGATTCAGAACGTGGCATTCTTTGTTCAAAGGAACCTTAAAAGGTATCCACACTAACTACAAGTACTTTACTTTCAAGAAAAATACACAGCCAAAAAACAACGTTGTGACGAGAAAGTCGACATATAGTAATCCTATGGATGCATATGACGGAACACTTTAAATCACCGGGAGTATGACGTTAGAGTCTTTAACAAAATTTTGCCAACCCACAGTTGTTTTTTTATGATATCAAGTGCTTAAGGTCTCCCACTAAAGAAGAATGGCTAAGGATGTTAGGAAGCCTTGCGTGCATGCACTAGGAGTAGATGGAATATCTAAGCATTTCAGTTATAATGGAAAGGAAAAGAAGCCAATAATCATTCTCGAAGTAGTTGCATTAAATGATTTGTAAATATGGCATGACTTTTTTGGCATGCTAGGTTCAAATAATTGTATCAATATGGTCGAGCATTCAAATTTGTTTAATGATCTCTGCTTGGAAAATCTACTCATGTTGAATTCACTTTTGGAGTATTGTTGGTGACCGAAATCCACTTTTCACTAGTGAGTTCTGGAGGAGTCTATAAAATGCATTGTGAATAGAGTTGAATCTAAGTATAACTTATCACGCATAGATGGATGGACAAACTAAAAGGGCGAACATAGTGTTGAACGATTTGTCAACAGCATGTATACCTAACTTTGGTAGAGCTTGGGAAAATCATTTATCACATGTAGAATTTTCTTATAATAACAGCTATCGATCTAACCTAGGCATGGTCCCGTTTGAAGCATTGTATGGGCGACCATGTAAGTCACCATCTTGTTGGTAGGAAGCTACCGATAAAATTATACTTGTACCTGATATGGATAGAGATACTTTAGAGTAAGTAGAGTTAATAAGGAAAATGATAAGGACCGTAAAAGATAGACTCATACACATAAGTTGTACGTTGATAAGAGACGTATGAAGTTAGAGATATGTTCATTGTGAAGATCTTAACTTTCGACTGTGCTGTGAGGTTTGGAAATTCGATAAAGTTAGCATCATGATTTGTTGGACGCTTTTTGATAGTTGGACGCTTTTTGATACTAGAACAGATTAGGAGTTTAGCTGATAGAGTAACACTTCTGTAGGAGAACGTAGAAATTCAAATTGTATTTCATTTTTCACATTTGCAAAAATGTATACAAGATTCAGCTACCATAGTCAAACCAAGTTAGTTGGAGGATGTTGAATTGGAGACTGAGTCGATTTCACCCCATGGATGGATCCATATTATTGAACATGGTGTGTAAATACTTCCGAACAAACTTTTTGAATTAGTTAGAGCGTAGTGATGGAATGATCTGACAAAGAGTACTTAGGAACCTAAAGAAAATATATGAGCTTCCCATCTTGAACTTTTCCTGATGCATTCTACATATTAGTTTTGATTGATTCAGATGAGGGTTTGGTTGATTTTTTGATTAGTTTCTAGGGTAGACTATTGTCTTAGTTTGAATAAATAGGTTATGTATCATATTATTTTACCTATGCATGTGCATACATATAGAACCTACTGATAGAGTTATGGGTATGCTCTAAAGACAATTATGTAGTTCGTTACATATACCTAACTCTTTGACCAATCTTATTCGAAATAAAGGTGTTTTATTTCTATTATATACTTGATATAATGGGCTACATTAATTAATTTAAATCAAAAATATATTTGATAGAAAATCCATAAATGGTATATTTTGTTATAATAGTTACAAAGTGTTGTAACCATGAGTAATTTATCATTATGGAAACAAGCATACTATTTTAAATGTTTATTGTCAAGATACATTGAGACTCGATATCGATGTACCGTGGAGACTATGTACATAATTCTCTTCAAATATTGAGTAGTATACTACTCATTATTGCTAGGGGCACCTAGGGGATATGTACTGATAGTTATTGGATAATTATAGAACGACTCACTCGATGATTTTTCATTGGTTAATATAAATAAGGTCAAACAGAATATACCGATGCGACTGATTTATATAGTTCTCTCGACTTGAGAATACCATGGATCTTCAATATGAAAGCTTGGCTTTGATAGTAGTTGCATCATGGCACAATGTTCATCGAGTGACTTTATTTGGGTCGAGTGGAAGTATTGGAAATGAAGCACTGTTCAAGAGGGGATTCATTTTATCAGTTATATGGGGTTAGTATCATGGTCAATTCAAGTCAACTCAAAGTCTTTGGCCATAGCGTTTCGGTTAATAATAATTGTTATTATTGAACCAAAGGCTTTGTGTTTTGACTATAGAGTTGAATTTGGGTGATGCTAGAATTTTGACCATTACTAAATTCCATAAGTCCATAGTGATATGGTTTTGATGAAGAGAATTGGTATAAAATAAAAGTCACAACCAGGTAACACTTAACAAAGTGAAATTAGATTTCTATGAAACCAAGTAAGTGATAAATTTAGCCAAAATATCGCATCACCTGCTAAGTGACATGTAAACTTTAATATTTGAATAGTTCGATATTAATCACCAATCAAATTTACACCTGACAAGTCATCGGCCCAAATAATGAATTCTCCTTTAACCAAACGATTTAATTAGTTTATAATTATTATAAATTAATTAAATTAAATATTATTTATGAAATATTATTTGTAAATTTGATTTTGATTTGATATATGAATATTAAATGTATTTATAAAATTTATAAATACATTAACTGATATATGATACTGATAAGCGTTTTAAATTAGATTTAAAATGCAAAATATTCGTTCGAGCTCTAAATGGGTTTATAGCCAACATAGGGCTAATAGGATCGACTAGAATAAAGGGGTTGTAGGCAGCTAGTTGATGGGCTAAAGAGGACTAAAAATAAGTGGCTGAGATGGAAGGAGATTGAGCAAAAAATAAAAATAAATCCTAAACTCTCTCCTTTTCTTCCTCTATTTAAACATATTTTCGTCCATTGGTTAAGGATTTGTTTTGGAGCCTCTATCTATATTCCTTTGTTGGCCAATCCACTCTCTCCCATCTCTCTAATATCCTAAGCTCAAATTAGATCAATTCAATTCCAATCCGATAGTTGAAGGTCAACGGTTCAAGGACAACAAATATGCAGAATCGAAAAAGATTTCAAGGGGGGAGTTAATCTTCTCAAAATGTGTTTCAAGGCTTTGGTTTTTAGGTATGATTTCCATTGAATTATGGTTTATAATCTTCTGAATAATATTTCATTATGTATAGATTATTATTACATTGTTAGTTAGGTGACGATTCTGATATGTATTAATGTTGTTAGAAGTTAGTTTAGTTATATGTATGTATATACTTATAAATTAGAAAAAATTATATATCAGATTTATACAACCACCTATTTTATATATTAATTGTTATTATTATTATATATACACATATATATTATTTAATTATACACATATGGTTTATATTTAATTACAATATAATTCTATGGCTAAAGTAGATTATAAAATTTTACATATATAACTATACAACAATAGTATTTTTCGACAGCAAAAAATAATTTTAACAATTATTTAGTATTATTTAAATCAATATACTACATAAATAAATCATATAAATAAAATATCTTACGAAAATTTTATTTATGAAAATTATCTTTTAAATTTTATAATACTAAATTATTATAAGATAAGCTCTAGGCCCAAAAAAAATCAATTTTGCTATTTTTAAAAATTGTTATTATAATAGACCAAAAATTAGTAAATTGATAAAAACTAAAATTTGATCGGAAAAAAGTATGGAAATTTTTTTCAAACTTCAAAATATCATATATGATTTATTGAAAATTTAAAATTTGAAAAATGTTTCAAAAATAATTTTTATTAATATTTTATGTAATTTCGAATGAATATTCAATTAAAAATATATTTTAAAACAATAATTTTTTTTTTGCTGTAAATAAGATCTAGAATTCATAAAAAAAAATTAGTTTTGTTAACTAATTTGTATATATATTAATATGTATATATATATATATATATATATTAACACCTCAAAATGAAATTTGAAGAATAAGTGATCTATTTGAAACCTCCTTTCGAAATAGGTGAAAGTGGCTTATTCTCTTCGGGTAGGTAAAGATTGTTGAAAGTACCACTTCAATACCTTTCGATACAGTCGAAAGATTAATCTACGCCTTTGATATACATTTCGAATTGATTGGTTTGTGACTCTGTCGGAACCACCTTTCGAAACAGAACAGATGGCCTAAGTTGGGGACTTAATGGTTTCTGGAAATAGTTGAGTAGGAAGGATTTCAACTTCTTCAAAAGTGTATGCACTTGTTATCTTGTGGATTAGAGCTAAAACCCTTAGGAAATGTGCAAACTAGGAGTTTCAACCTGGTCGAAGGGGATTCTTTCAATTAGTTTGATAATTGATTGACGTGTCTATTGTAGAATAAGAAACTCAGAACATCTATGTAATCAAGATTTGCATAATCTCCATCTATTTGAACTCAATTGCATAAATTGACCGAATCCTTAATTTGATTTGGGAATTAGGGTTTACAAGCTTTTAAGAAAATACAAGTAAGAAGTGGAAGGAATCAGATCCCATAAATCAGACCCACAGGGTCTTATTTATATATGCAGGTTGGGACCTCCCGACCCCGTGCTTCCGACTCGTCGAAAGGTCTGCCATCTTGCTTTCGTGTGCGTTCCTTGAATCATAGCTTTCGACCCAGTCGAAAGCGTATATGGCACCCATCTGCTGCCACTGAAGACTGGGCTCATTTCTTTTTGGCTTTATTCCCTTCGACTCTACCAGAAGGTATGCTGCTTGATTACTTTTAACCTCGTCGAAAGGTAATTGCTTGATAGATTTTAACTTCATCGAAAGGTATATTTCCTGATCACATTCGACTCCGTCAGAAGGTGTATAGATGTGCTTTTTAACTAGTCGCTTATGTGTTATAAGTAGCATGGGTGTTGGCTTTTGAGGCTGTCGAAACATGTGCTTGGTGGGTTTCGAACGAGTCGAAATATCTTAAAAGCTTTGCTGCAGAAGTTTCCATTTGAAAGCATCTTCCTTGGCTAGTGCGGAACCTCATCTTTTGGTGTCATCAGATGCATAATCTTCCGTTTATAAGTGAGTATGGCTCTAACCAATTCGAAAGGCTAACGTATGCTTTCAAAAGGGTTCATTTGGCTAAATATTCTTCTAGTAGAGGTAGATTTAGGTGAAACCAATCATTTCGAATGGTTTGGTGCACAAAAAGTTCACTATCTTCGTAAGGTACCTTTCGACCTCTTCGAAAGCCGAAATCTTGTTTCTATTGCCTCCAAAAGGTCCCTTTCGACCCTGTCGGAAGCTCTTTGCTTTCCCAAATTATTGTCGAAGCGTCCTCTTGGCCTTTTCGAAAGGTTTTTGCTGATGCTACTATCTTCATGTCAAAAGCCTTGTCTAGCACTAACAGAAACCACTTTTATGTCTTTTGATCCTCATCAATGCACTTGCTCCTTCTTTCATACTTTCAGTCTTGAGGATATTTTATGAATAACAATTAGCCCCTAGTATTAAAGAAGCTTTTGTTTTTTAGGACAAAAACTCCAAAGAATATCTTTCTTCTTTTCCTATAAAACAGATAATAACTTCTATCAAGTTCATAACTTTGTTATGAGACTTTGAGAGGTAGCTTCATAATTCAATATACTATCTGATAGCATTAGTAGGCGGAGCATTCAAATATATGATCAAATCTTTTCAATAACAATAATAGTAATATGAAACAATATCACCTGATCCATTGTTGTTAATTTAAGTAAATACTTCTTTCCGAAGAGCCATTGCATACTTCAAATCCTCTTCCATGGGCTATGTTATCTTCAACCTCTAGGGATTTATTCCTGCTTTTGGCGATCTTACCTTGATATTTTTCTATAATACACTTTCTATTCCCGCACTTTGAAGGAAGCTTATCTGATATTGAGAAAATCTTATATAGAATTCAATGGAAAGTTTACAAATCATTATAGAAATTCAATATGGGGATCAAAAATTCATAAACCGGAAATTCAATAAGAAACCTTCATGAAAATCTCATAAGGAAACCAGGAGTATAAATTCCATAAATTACTATAAAAATCAATTAGGAAACTTAATACCAATGAAATCAGAAATTCAGTAACTAATCATCATGAAAACTCAATACGAAATCTAAGAATATGAAATTCACAAATCTTCATGAAAATTAGCAAGGGAATTTAGAATTCATGAATTAGAACTCTAATAAGAGATCGTATAAAACTCAATACGGAAATAAAAAATATGAAATCCATAAATTATCATAAAAATCAATAAGGAAATTTGTAATTCGCAAAATTAGAAACCCAATAGGAGATCGTCAAAAATTCATTGAGGAAACTAAGAATATGAAATTCATAGATCATCATGAAGAAATCTAGAATTAGAAACCCAATAAGAGATCATCGAAAATTCAATAAAGAAACTAAGAATACGAAATTCACAAATCATCATAAAGACCAATAAGGAAGTCTAGAATTCACAAAATCAGGAGTCCAATAAGAAATTATCAAGAATTCAATATGGAAGTCGGAAATAGGAAATCCTCCAAACATCATGAAAACCCAATGGAGAAACTAAGTACTCGTAAAACTAGTAGTTCGATCATTATGACAACTATGGAAACCTAATATATGAAATCCATAGATCATCATAAAAGACCAATGAGGAAATTTAAAACTCACCAAACTATAAATTCAATAAGAAATCGTCATGAAAATTCAATAGGGAAACTAAGAATATGAAATCCATAAATTATCATAAAATTAGATATGGAAATCCTGAATTCACAAAACACAATATGAAATCTTCATGAAAAGAAACAGGGAAACTTAAAGTTCACAAAATCGGGAATTCAACCAAAATCTTATCAGGATCTCATCTGACAAATCGACTACCCCAAATTCCATTCAATATAAGTACAAAATAAGAGAATTGTTTGGTAATAGTAGACTTAATAGATTTTAAGTAAAAGATCCTTAAGCTTATCTGACCTTAATTCTATGGTTATTCCTAGAATACTATGCCAGAAATCTGCTCTAAACTTATGCCCTGAATAGCGAGAAGGATCCTCATTATTAAGAGGAAAGTGCCCTATTGATAGATGTGTAATTCTTAAAGTGCCAATAAGTCAATAGCTTTATTGTTATATAGGAGCCGCGTAGCTCCGTAAAGCGATGCAATCATTCGAAATAGTAGTTCCTTCTTACCAGTTAGCCATTCAGAGTAGTAATTCCATAAGACCGACCAACTGTTCAACATATAGTTCCATTGATTGTTCATCTTTGTAACCGTCCATTTGTTCAGAGGTAGTTTGTAACGACCCGCTATTTTGGACTATTCGCATCCGCACATGTCGGACTTGAAAATTCAAAATACCGAATTGTTAATTTTAAATTTGGCAAAACTCAGATATACAGCAAATAAATAATCACAGAATCACAGACACAGAGTAATAATATGCAGCGGAAGTAAAAGAGATAGTAGTTCATGAAGCTACTATATAAATATATAAGATACATCAGAGTTAAATAAGTTACAACAGAAGTCCCGAATACAACAGTCAAATAAAAGAATCAGAATACATTACTGGAATCATCGAATGCTGAAAGCAGAATAGATGGCTGGATCTTCAAGCAAAGCTCCAACTCCAAGGTGAGTCTCAAGAGCTGAACCACTCAATCTGACCCGAGCGTAAAGCCAAACACAAAACACTCGAGTCAGGATTAATATTCTCATATCAATAAATCCAACTCAAGTGAAAAAGCAATCGAAATACAAGTAACTCAAAGGATGTTGGAATCACCATCCTCTAAGGATCCGTTAAACTATCTACTATGTAGTAGTGTACGCTAAATAAATAATGTCTATCAGTAATATAAAGTATCAAAATAGTGTTAAGGCGTTACCATTATCCCCCTTAACACATTTTATAAATGTCATAGTCTATACAGCACTGTAAACTCCACCGTAAACTGGTGGGATATCAGGGAGTACTCCATAGGTATAACACAAAACAAATTCGTAGTGGTCGCGTATATAGGGATACAAGTATGACAAGGCATATGAGGCAATACCCAAGGTAGTGAAACTACCGTTTGCCTGATCCGGACTGGTGAGAACGCATCGCCGCAGCGATCGCAACACCGCGAAACAACACTCCTGAAATTTCGAGGGTGCACCAATCAATCACAAGTAATGAGTAGTAGTTACGAAGAAGTGTGTCCGCTCGAGGTGGCTAACCCCATTTGGCCCGACACGGCTTCTGATTTTAGTCATTTCCAATTTGACACAAGTGTCAAGGCTATCCATTATTGTTCTCTTTCTTTAGTCATCACGTACATCATTCCAACCACTTCATTCTGGATCATCACTCCGCGTATAGTTATTAAAGTGGTTTTCGGTTTAGACAGAGAGTATGTCCATAACCGATTCCGGTCTCTTTAATAACTTTCGTAATTATTACACCGATTGGTCGTTTTGTAAATTTCAAAACCAAATCAATTTCAATTTCAATTAGAATTTAAATTCAACATTTCATTTGTCTTTCACTATCAATTTCCAAAATTTACGTTTCAAAACTTCCAAATAACCCTTTCAAAGTCTTACAATTCAATTTCAATTTTTATTTAGAACAATTCAAATATCGATTCAAGTTCGTATATAAGTTTCATTCCGAAATTATCTAAAGTGGTTTAATTTACCATTCAAACCAATTTAAATTCATTTATCAATTTCCTTCAATATTCGCTAAGCTAATTTATCATTTAAAATAATTTCCATTTAAATTTCCAATTCACTAAATCGATTTCTTAAGTTCAACTTAATTATATCAAAACTTCAATTTGAATTAGATTAGATTCGTCAAATCAAATTCTTTAAATTTCAAGTTTATCTCTATTCCAATAAATCACATTTTATTTCTTGTTAAAGAAATTCAATTTTCTTATTTTTATTTATTTAGTTACAAATTTCAAAACTCAATTAATAAAGAAACTAAAATTTTCATATTCAAGAAGTCCAATTTCACTTAATAACTTACTTAAATAATTTTCCAAACTTAATAAATAATGAACCCAATTCCATTTATTACGAAGTTCAAATTTCACTTATTCAAAAGTTCAATTTCTCTTATCAAAGAATTCAATTTTTACTCAATTATCAAATAATTCAATCTTAGTCAATTATCAAGTAATTTCAATCTTAATTATAAATAATTTCAAAAATTAATAATTACAAACTTGATTATCAATGCAAACTTTAATTATTAAATCATTTCCACTTAATTATGAATTCAAACTTAATCATCAAATCATTTCAACTTAATTATAAATTCAACTTAATAATTTCAAACTTAATTATAATTCCAAACTTAATTATAATTTCAAATTTAATTATTAAATGATTTCAAACTTAATAATTTCAAAACTCAATTATCACTAATTCCAAATTATTTATTAATAATTCCAAATTTAATTATTAAATAATTAAATTTCAAACAACGTTCTTTCATCAATTACTACGTTAATATTTGTTTCGGATTTCAATCTTTACATTTTCCTTCCAAAAATTCAAATTCCAACTTCATTTCAAAACTTATTCTTTATTCGAATAAAATCATTATTTTATTTTTAAATCAAATTATTGACCAATCGGATTTATTTAATTCTCTATCCTAGGTCAAATTCATTTGGGTATTTATCATTTCAACCCGATTCCAATTCAATTCAAAAATCAAAGTATAATAAAGGGAACTTGCATTGTGATAACTGGGATGGTGTCGAAGTAAATAAACAAGCAATAGCAACAATCAATAGCAATCCAATAAATTAATTCAAATAATTTCGAAATAATCGTATTAATTCGCATTGTTATTTGTGCGAATTAATATAATTATTTCTAGAATCTACACTATCATTTCATGTAGATTAAAGATTATTACGTTACGGTTCTTCACTTGTCATCTATTTACAGTTTCATACATCATCAATTTAAACAACATACATTTAAATGGTTCAAGGTGTAATTAACCAATTTCTACGTGTCAATTATTTTAACATTTAAAGGGGTCATATTATACAAATTTAACTAGTCAAATTCAATACATACGTCGATTAAAATTATCCTATGTCAACTTCAATTTCAAATTTATTTGTCACTTGCAACATTATCAATTTAATGTCCCATATCTACATCAAACAATCAAACCTTTATCAACCAAACAGTATTATCATCGCATAAATAATTAACAGATAATGGTGTCAGATGTCATAGGAGAACTGATAAATAACAGTGCAATAAATAACAACAGCATATTTCAATTGTCGTTTCAATTGGAATCAAATTTAATAAATAAAAGAATATTAATCGTGAGTGATTGCTCACCTTTCGAGGCTAGAGAAGTTTGACAACAGAACATGCTACGAATTCCGAACAAAGCTAGATGGACGCGATTCGATGGAGAAAATAGACACAACGAACAAAGTTGATAATAAGAAATAGACGAAATCAAATCAAAATTGGATCGGTGAAGATAAATGATGTAAGCGAACTTATTTATATATATATATCATATTCTACATTCAAACACAATTAAATTTTTTTTTTTTACATATACTTAAATAAATCTTTGTATAAAATTTAAAATCAATACATTATTTAAAATATCATAACCAAATCTTATATATATTTATAAAGTATATATATAATACAGTATGAATGTGGACCCACGTTTGTATACCTAATATATGAAACAAAAGAAAACTAAATTGTAACATCTGTATAATCATATTTATATACTGTAAATAACATTCATATATGCCTTTTAAACTTTTATGACTAATAAAATATATAAACTTACTTAATCATTTATACTGATACAAATTTTACTATATTATAATACAACTACTCTAAAAGACTGTAGATAAAATAGGTTATATACTATAGCAATATACTTATTCCAAAGTTTTGACAACGAGCTTCAGGCATTTCAACTGATGTATATTCAACTGTCAACAACTAGCATTTCTAATATAACCGTTTATATATATACGTGCTCAAAAGAAGGAAGGTAAGCGGTACCGATATCGGCCGGAGGAGAGTCTCGGGTTGAGGAAGGCGTACGGCACAGGCGATGAGTTGAGGTCGGTGAGGCTTTCGGATGGGTAGCCGGTGTCCCAACTCCAAGTCCAAGTCATCTAAAGAGACCCCTTCAGCATTATCAAAATCATTGGTTTAAACAAGCAGTGCTTGTTTTGAAGGATTGATCAAGACCACGGCTTCTCTTTCCCACAAATTTGCAACTGCTCCTTCAACTACAGTCATCAAGACAACTATGCTTTTCTGCCTGTCACCCTTACTTCAACAACAAGTACTCATACTTCAACAACTCATCACCGATCAAGCAGGTGCACACCTCATTGCCTTATCAATTTCACAACATCACCATAATACGCCACTGCGACCACTTGCCTACATACAACACCATACAGTACTTCATCACCTATCGACTGCAACACACCAAAAGCACCATATCAAAAGCACTGCTTCATACTACTCACCTCATATCAGAGCAACTACTAATATTCACTGCATAAATGAATCTTTCAGGTATCGTTCTTGAGCTCAGTGAGAAGCTTGATTAATGTCCATGACCAAGCCTACCAAAGTCGCCTGCTTCCCAACTCAATACACTGCCTTGGTCGAAAGATAAATGGGTAGTGGTGGTGGTAAGTGCTGCCGTCGGCTGTGACGCGGGGAAAAAGGCTGGCGCGTGCATGGTTACAGTGACAATACGAAGTGGCCTACGTTGGTTGCGGTGGGGTTCAGTTGAGTGGCGCTCGGCCATGGTGACTGCGGCCGTGAGTTGGTTTTGTTCGGCGGTGGTTGCGCGCAGCAAGGCACGGCCAGTGCAGTGGGGTCCGATGGCCAGGGAGTGGACGTGGATGTCAGCGACGAGGCAGTTGGGGTCGGCAATGACTTCGGCCGTGCTTGGTGGTTGATGTGGTGGGCAAAAGGCGATTAGGAGTTTGGTTGAAGGGTTGTAGGTTCGACATGGGTGCAGCAGGGAGTGTGGTCGGTCGAGCATGGAAGCGAGGCAAGGGCCATGGGTCTGGGAAGTGGGAAGGTGCAACAAAAAGTGGTGATGAGGGCTGGCTAGTAATGGTGGTCGTGTCGGCTGACATGGAAAAAAATGGGTCGAGGAGAGGAAGAAGGGAAAAAAAAACTTACTGTAAATGTTGGTTTCATGCATAGATGTGTGCATGGTAGGAAAGTGAAGTGGTTTTTATATATTTCTTTTTATTGCGCATGGAGAACAGAGAAGGGAAGATAAAGAAGAATGCACAGCAGAGAACATAATGAATGGAAAGTAATTTAAGTAATGTGACCAAAATTATGAAAGGTCAAACAAAATATGCATGGGATTTGGGAATAGCAAAAGTGTGAATTCTAAAACATTAATAGTCCCGAGGCGTCACATATGAAAATGAATGGTCGCCTCTGAAAGCCAAATATACGGAACCGATATGAGAATCGTTCCGTAGATTTCGCCGTCTTTCGGACTCCGAAATCCACAAACAAATACACCGTAAAGATCAGCTCGAAGAGACGATCAAAACGGTATACAGATATCAGTGGTACGGTTGAATTATAAAAATTCGAATTTTCAACTAGCGGAAAATGCATAAAATCGCAGGAAAATAAGATCGACGGAGGCAAAGATGTCCGAATTTGGAAAAACGACAAACTGACAACTTGCTCAAAAGATGGTTTAGAGTTTTTCTATGTAAAAATATTTTGGTTTTGAAAACGTTTTATTTTCATCGCTTTTTTAACTGATTAGATTGAAGTAAATTTGCGCGCGAAATAAACTTTCGTATTTTCAGACGAAAATTTACCAGTTGCTACGTTTAACTAGACCATTCCAAATATCAAATTTATATTTCAAAATTTTACCGTTAAAATTCCGCAAAATTTCAGTTAAATTCTTTACTAAACCGTTAAAATTTACGGGTCGTTACACTCTCCCCCACTCAAGACTTTTCGTCCTCGAAAAGGAAGGACGTAGGAGAATAGAAGCAACCAAAAGAAAATAGGCTTGAATTACATTATAAACCATTCTTTTAACCCATATAAATTTCAATTTAAATCAATTTATATTCAACAATTTGTTTCTTAAATTCAGGATTTTCAGTAAATTGATTTGATTTCTCATTTATTAATGTTAGGTACAAAAGGTTTCTTTCAAATGAAATCCAATTTAAATTCAATTAATTCAAGATACTCCCTTAAGTTGATTTGATTCAATTTATTAACTTTCAAAAATTCTTCTATTAATCACACCTATTATTTATTCAACTTATTATTCTATTTATTCCCATAAACATTTATAATTAAGTTTAAGTGAATAACATTTATTATACGCACTCCCATTTTATTTACAAAGACAATTTATATTATATATTATCCAATTTTCTTACATTAACAATTTCAAAGATCATAAATTGAATAGTCCATTATTATAATCACGTTTTATTCGACAAATTTAATTCTTCTTTATTCCAAATTATTATTAAATTTATTCTACTTAATATATCTTATCACCTATATATTAAGTATATTTACATTTATTAATAACTACTCAAATTTATTTAAACATTCCTTTGATATCATTTATATTGTATAATATTCAATTACATAATTAACTTTGAAAATTTAGGTAAGTTATATATAATGCAATTGAGTATTATCAAATAAAATTCCTAATTCGATTCTCTCAAGTTTAAATATTAATTCAAAATTGGTTTCATTTATAATTGAAATTATCTTTTACCCAAATTTAAGAATTAATTTCCGATTAACTTCAATAATTTAGAGATAATTATATGCATACAATATATAAGTTAAATCTAAATCAAATACTATATATATATATATTATTTTAAATCAAGTCACACTATAGAAATTCAAATCAAATTCCTTTCAAATCAAAAGTGTAGCAAGCTACTGATGGTTTCTCCACTTCGAAACTCGAAAATGAATGTCGATGATGCGGCCGTCATCACCGAAATTATTTTCCAGCGACGAAATAAGAGAGAACTGATTTTAACATCTAAAATTTCTTTGAAATAATTTCTATTTGAAAATATTTTACATACATTACCCTCTAAAACTTTCAAATCGAAGTTTGAAATCACCGAAAATTAAATTTTCGAATTCTTGATTTAAATTCATTTAAACTCCAAATCAAATTATAACCAAAGTTATAAATTTTCATTTATTTATATTATGAAATAGTCAATGATTTATAAAACAATGAATGAAAATTAAATTTTATCATTTCAGACAACAGAATCATTAACATTTAATTTTGGAAAAAAATTATTCCTATATATAATATAATCGTTCCAAAATTATTTTAATTTCCAAATTTGAAAACAATATTGTGTCAATTTGCTCTGTTCAAGTGTTTTGGAAATCCTATCAATATCGTTGATCAGACGAATCGATCGAAAATCCAAATCAACATCAACAACTCAAACAACACAATATATATAAAACATTTTAAATATTAATTTACAAATACACTTCCTCGCTCGACGATATAGGAATGGATTTTCAAAGCAAGGACAGAGATTCAAATTTGATGGGCTCAAATTAAAGAGAATACTGATTCGAATATAAGTTCGGAAGAAAAGATAAGATGATTCAATTAACAAAATTGGAAGATTGATAAGCTTATTTAATTCATGGGCAACCTTAACCGGGCCGTCCGTAACTTGAAGAATAAGAGCGATGCTGAATTTCGAGGTAAATCAACATCAGATCTCAAGGGATAGAATTCAGGTATAACAAACGATACTAGCATCTAAACCGAGGACATAGAAATCTCCGGTGAATCAATGCCTATTATAAAGGAGTTTCTCACATTTACAAATCATTCGAAGATTGACGAGATCGCCGATTCATTATAAAGATCGTTCGAAGTGGAGTTATGGGATACTCCAGAATTGAAAGAAGACGAAAAGTAAGGGATACGAATGAATTTTGGAACCACATGGAATGTTCCAAAATCCAAAGGAATGAGTCAAAAAGGAAGAGATTGAAACTCGAATGAGAGTGATTCTGTAAATAAATTTACCCTATATGCTAAGTTTTGCCTAGAGCTACCAAAGCTCTGATACCAACTGTAACGACCCGCTATTTTGGACTATTCGCATCCGCACATGTCGGACTTGAAAATTCAAAATACCGAATTGTTAATTTTAAATTTGGCAAAACTCAGATATACAGCAAATAAAGAATCACAGAATCACAGACACAGAGTAATAATATGCAGCGGAAGTAAAAGAGATAGTAGTTCATGAAGCTACTATATAAATATATAAGATACATCAGAGTTAAATAAGTTACAACAGAAGTCCCGAATACAACAGTCGAATAAAAGAATCAGAATACATTACTGGAATCATCGAATGCTGAAAGAAGAATAGATGGCTGGATCTTCAAGCAAAGCTCCAACTCCAAGGCGAGTCTCAAAAGCTGAACCACTCAATCTGACCCGAGCGTAAAGCCAAACACAAAACACTCGAGTCAGGATTAATATTCTCATATCAATAAATCCAACTCAAGTGAAAAAGCAATCGAAATACAAGTAACTCAAAGGATGTTGGAATCACCATCCTCTAAGGATCCGTTAAACTATCTACTATGTAGTAGTGTACGCTAAATAAATAATGTCTATCAGTAATATAAAGTATCAAAATAGTGTTAAGGCGTTACCATTATCCCCCTTAACACATTTTATAAATGTCATAGTCTATACAGCACTGTAAACTCCACCGTAAACTGGTGGGATATCAGGGAGTACTCCATAGGTATAACACAAAACAAATTCGTAGTGGTCGCGTATATAGGGATACAAGTATGACAAGGCACATGAGGCAATACCCAAGGTAGTGAAACTACCGTTTGCCTGATCCGGACTGGTGAGAACGCATCGCCGCAGCGATCGCAACACCGCGAAACAACACTCCTGAAATTCCGAGGTGCACCAATCAATCACAAGTAATGAGTAGTAGTTACGAAGAAGTGTGTCCGCTCGAGGTGGCTAACCCCATTTGGCCCGACACGGCTCCTGATTTTAGTCATTTCCAATTTGACACAAGTGTCAAGGCTATCCATTATCGTTCTCTTTCTTCAGTCATCACGTACATCATTCCAACCACTTCATTCTGGATCATCACTCCGCGTATAGTTATTAAAGTGGTTTTTGGTTTAGACAGAGAGTATGTCCATAACCGATTCCGGTCTCTTTAATAACTTTCGTAATTATTACACCGATTGGTCGTTTTGTAAATTTCAAAACCAAATCAATTTCAATTTCAATTAGAATTTAAATTCAACATTTCATTTGTCTTTCACTATCAATTTCCAAAATTTACGTTTCAAAACTTCCAAATAACCCTTTCAAAGTCTTACAATTCAATTTCAATTTTTATTTAGAACAATTCAAATATCGATTCAAGTTCGTATATAAGTTTCATTCCGAAATTATCTAAAGTGGTTTAATTTACCATTCAAACCAATTTAAATTCATTTATCGATTTCCTTCAATATTCGCTAAGCTAATTTATCATTTAAAATAATTTCCATTTAAATTTCCAATTCACTAAATCGATTTCTTAAGTTCAACTTAATTATTTCAAAACTTCAATTTGAATTAGATTAGATTCGTCAAATCAAATTCTTTAAATTTCAAGTCTTATCTCTATTCCAATAAATCACATTTTATTTCTTGTTAAAGAAATTCAATTTTCTTATTTTTATTTATTTAGTTACAAATTTCAAAACTCAATTAATAAAGAAACTAAATTTTCATATTCAAGAAGTCCAATTTCACTTAATAACTTACTTAAATAATTTTCCAAACTTAATAAATAATGAACCCAATTCCATTTATTAACGAAGTTCAAATTTCACTTATTCAAAAGTTCAATTTCTCTTATCAAAGAATTCAATTTTTACTCAATTATCAAATAATTCAATCTTAGTCAATTATCAAGTAATTTCAATCTTAATTATAAATAATTTCAAAAATTAATAATTACAAACTTGATTATCAATGCAAACTTAATTATTAAATCATTTCCACTTAATTATGAATTCAAACTTAATCATCAAATCATTTCAACTTAATTATAAATTCAACTTAATAATTTCAAACTTAATTATAATTCCAAACTTAATTATAATTTCAAATTTAATTATTAAATGATTTCAAACTTAATAATTTCAAAACTCAATTATTACTAATTCCAAATTATTTATTAATAATTCCAAATTTAATTATTAAATAATTAAATTTCAAACAACGTTCTTTCATCAATTACTACGTTAATATTTGTTTCGGATTTCAATCTTTACATTTTCCTTCCAAAAATTCAAATTCCAACTTCATTTCAAAACTTATTCTTTATTCGAATAAAATCATTATTTTATTTTTAAATCAAATTATTGACCAATCGGTTTATTTAATTCTCTATCCTAGGTCAAATTCATTTAGGTATTTATCATTTCAACCCGATTCCAATTCAATTCAATCAAAGTATAACAAAGGGAACTTGCATTGTGATAACTGGGATGGTGTCAAAGTAAATAAACAAGCAATAGCAACAATCAATAGCAATCCAATAAATTAATTCAAATAATCCCGAAATAATCGTATTAATTCGCATTGTTATTTGTGCGAATTAATATAATTATTTCTAGAATCTACACTATCATTTCATGTAGATTAAAGATTATTACGTTACAGTTCTTCACTTGTCATCTATTTACAGTTTCATACATCATCAATTTAAACAACATACATTTAAATGGTTCAAGGTGTAATTAACCAATTTCTACGTGTCAATTATTTTAACATTTAAAGGGGTCATATTATACAAATTTAACTAGTCAAATTCAATACATATGTCGATTCAAATTATCCTATGTCAACTTCAATTTCAAATTTATTTGTCACTTGCAACATTATCAATTTAATGTCCCATATCTACATCAAACAATCAAACCTTTATCAACCAAACAGTATTATCATCGCATAAATAATTAACAGATAATGGTGTCAGATGTCATAGGAGAACTGATAAATAACAGTGCAATAAATAACAACAGCATATTTCAATTTTCGTTTCAATTGGAATCAAATTTAATAAATAAAAGAATATTAATCGTGAGTGATTGCTCACCTTTCGAGACTAGTGAAGTTTGACAACAGAACAAGCTACGAATTCCGAACAAAGCTAGATGGACGCGATTCGATGGAGAAAATAGACACAACGAACAAAGTTGATAATAAGAAATAGACGAAATCAAATCAAAATTGGATCGGTGAAGATAAATGATGTAAGCGAACTTATTTATATATATCATATTCTACATTCAAACACAATTAAAAAAAAATTTGTTTTTTTTTACATATACTTAGATAAATCTTTGTATAAAATTTAAAATCAATACGTAATTTAAAATATCATAACCAAATCTTATATATATTTATAAAGTATATATATAATACAGTATGAATGTGGACCCACATTTGTATACCTAATATATGAAACAAAAGAAAACTAAATTGTAACATCTGTATAATCATACTTATATACTGTAAATAACATTCATATATGCCTTTTAAACTTTTATGACTAATAAAATATATAAACTTACTTAATCATTTATACTGATACAAATTTTACTATATTATAATACAACTACTCTAAAAGACTGTAGATAAAATAGGTTATATACTATAGCAATATACTTATTCCAAAGTTTTGACAACGAGCTTCAGGCATTTCAACTGATGTATATTCAACTGTCAACAACTAGCATTTCTAATATAACCGTTTATATATATACGCGCTCAAAAGAAGGAAGGTAAGCGGTACAAATATCGGCCGGAGGAGAGTCTCGGGTTGAGGAAGGCGTATGGCACATGCGATGAGTTGAGGTCGGTGAGGCTTTCGGATGGGTAGCCGGTGTCCCAACTCCAAGCTCCAAGTCATCTAAAGAGACCCCTTCAGCATTATCAAAATCATTGGTTTAAACAAGCAGTGCTTGTTTTGAAGGATTGATCAAGACCGCGGCTTCTCTTTCCCACAAATTTGCAACTGCTCCTTCAACTACAGTCATCAAGACAACTATGCTTTTCTGCCTGTCACCCTTACTTCAACAACAAGTACTCATACTTCAACAACTCATCACCGATCAAGCAAGTGCACACCTCATTGCCTTATCAATTTCACTACATCACCATAATACGCCACTGCGACCACTTGCCTACATACAACACCATACAGTACTTCATCACCTATCGACTGCAACACACAAAAAGCACCATATCAAAAGCATTGCTTCATACTACTCACCTCATATCAGAGCAACTACTAATATTCACTGCATAAATGAATCTTTCAGGTATCGTTCTTGAGCTCAGTGAGAAGCTTGATTAATGTCCATGACCAAGCCTACCAAAGTCGCCTGCTTTCCAACTCAATACACTGCCTTGGTCGAAAGATAAATGGGTAGTGGTGGTGGTAAGTGCAGCCGTCGGCTGTGACGCGGGGAAAAAGGCTGGCGCGTGCATGGTTACAGTGACAATACGAAGTGGCCTACGTTGGTTGCGTCAGTTGAGTGGCGCTCGGCCATGGTGACTGCGGCCGTGAGTTGGTTTTGTTCGGTGGGAGGCGGTGGTTGCGCGCAGCAAGGCACGACCAGTGCAGTGGGGTCCGATGGCCAGGGAGTGGACGTGATGTCAGCGACGAGGCAGTTGGGGTCGGCAATGGCTTCGGCCGTGCTTGGTTGTTGATGTGGCGGGCAAAAAGCAATTAGGAGTTTGGTTGAAGGGTTGTAGGTTCGACATGGGTGCAGCAGGGAGTGTGGTCGGTCGAGCATGGAAGCGAGGCAAGGGCCATGGGTCTGGGAAGTGGGAAGGTGCAACAAAAAGTGGTGATGAGTGCTGGCTAGTAATGGTGGTCGTGTTGGCTGACGTGGAAAAAAATGGGTCGAGGAGAGGAAGAAGGGAAAAAAACTTACTGTAAATGTTGGTTTCATGCATATATGTGTGCATGGTAGGAAAGTGAAGTGGTTTCTATATATTTCTTTTTATTGCGCATGGAGAACAGAGAAGGGAAGATAAAGAAGAATGCACAGCAGAGAACATAATGAATGGAAAGTAATTTAAGTAATGTGACCAAAATTATGAAAGGTCAAACAAAATATGCATGGGATTTGGGAATAGCAAAAGTGTGAATTCTAAAACATTAATAGTCCCGAGGCGTCACAGATGAAAATAATTGGCCGCCTCTGAAAGCCAAATATACGGAACCGATATGAGAATCGTTCCGTAGATTTCGCCGTCTTTCGGACTCTGAAATCCACAAACAAATACACCGTAAAGACCAGCTCGACGAGACGATCAAAACGGTATACAGATATCAGTGGTACGGTTGAATTATAAAAATTCGAATTTTCAACTAGCGGAAAATGCATAAAATCGCAGAAAAATAAGATCGACGGAGTCAAAGATGTCCGAATTTGAAAAAACGACAAACTGACAACTTGCTCAAAAGATGGTTTAGAATTTTTCTATTTAAAAATATTTTGGTTTTGAAAACGTTTTATTTTCATCGCTTTTTTAACTGATTAGATTGAAGTAAATTTGCGCGCGAAATAAACTGTCGTATTTTCAGACGAAAATTTACCAGTTGCTACGTTTAACTAGACCATTCCAAATATCAAATTTATATTTCAAAATTTTACCGTTAAAATTCCGCAAAATTTCAGTTAAATTCGTTACTAAACCGTTAAAATTTACGGGTCGTTACACTTTCCATTTAGTTGACTGGCCATTCAACAGTGCAAGCTCCGTTTGACTAGTCGGTTGTTCAACAGTGCAAGTTTCATACTGCTAACACGTACATATATATATATATATATATATATATAATGTATAGAATCATTTATCCTAAAGGGTCACCTTATTTATAAGGATCCAAGAGTGGTTTACTTAATATATTTCATGAATGAAGTCACCTTATCATTATAGTTAAATCTTGTTAAATGTTCCATTCTTTTAGCTATTATGTAGATCCTTGCTTTTCTTCTCATTATGGATTTCTTTATCCATTTTCTTCTCTTGTGTCTCCTTGCTAAATGCAAATTTCTTAATTCCTTGTTGTGAGATCCACCTTTCAAGTTTTGGACGTACTGAAATTTGTTATCTCACGTATTGTTCTTTTTTATTATGATTTTGACTATGTCTATTTCCTATTATGGCGTTGGGCGTCTTCATCCTTTTGCCTTTGTTTGCACCTCTCTCTTAGGATTCATCTTTGTCTTAGATGGTGGATAGATTTCTTTCTTTAACTCCTTGTTCTTTTATGTTTTGACTTTTTTTTTGAGTTGTAGACATCTTTGCCTTTCTTTATTTGTTTGGTGCCTCTTCCGGGCTTCCCTTGGCTCTATGGGATGTAGTGCATGTTAAGTTGACCTTCTTCTAAAAGGTTATTAATGGGTGCTTAACCCGACCCTTCCCTTAAGAGGTAATTTGGACGTTTGGAGTTTTTGGTGGATGCTTAAACTGATCCTTCCTCTAAGAGGTGAACTGGACGTTAGAGGTTTTGTGTAACTACCCAGGATTTTCGATCCCGAAAATTCCAGATAGTTAGAAAAAAGAAGAAAGAGATAGAAGAATAAGAAGATCAGAAATACCAACATCTCACATTCGCAGCGGATAAAATATAATAATAAATAATAACAGTTTACGAAAGATTCTGTATCTGTCAAAATACCTATATAATACATCAGAGCTACACATATATATAGACACTGGATATACACAATCATCATGTCTTAGATATACAACAATATAATACAGCGGAACACTCCATACGTTCTTGCCACCCAGCTCGCCTCCTGAGCTCCAGAACGTCCTTACCTGAAAATATGTAATATTTGGTCTGACTCGAGCATTACATTAAAGTAACACCCAGGTCAGGCTGGAAACCAGCGTGAGTAAACCCATCTAACATGGAATACAAGGATACAACTTAAATAAAACCCAAGGTAACTCGTATTAATTTACAAATTCACAATTTGTTATAGACAACACACATTTCACACATCAATTTTAAGTAACAAATTTTAGATTAAATAGTCCAATTCATTTAAATCATTTCATTCCATCCTATTGATTTCACATATCAATCTATAAAAATTCGAAGTGGTTTCGGGTATTTCTAATACCCGACCCCGGTCTCTTCGAGTCTCATGTCATCCTAACCTAAGTTATCCAAATGAAATACACTTCAAACTTTAAATACAGGATGTCACTTTACCCAACAATTCATCATTGATAGATAACCACAATATCCTGTCAGCCCAAACATATGTTACCACAAAATATTTCATATCAGAGATATCAACTCATTCAAGGCATCCAATACCATTCAATCATCCATAAGTAAAGTTTGATCACTTCCAAATTAATTTAATTAATTCTAATTGAATTACTAACCTCAATCATTTAGATTCCTTCATTTAACATTATTTAATTTCAAATCAATTAATTAATCATTCCTTAATTATCCCTCTTAATTAATCACCCTGGATTAATTATCCTTCAATTACATTCAAGTAATTATCTTTAATTAATTACACAAATTAATTATTCTTTACCAAAATAGAAAATTAATCTTTAATTACTTCACAAATTGATTAACTATAATTAATTACATTAATCCTTAATTACTTATATTAATTAATTTCTCATATATCACTTATCATTTTAATTTATACTAATCTAAATTAATTACATTAATTAAACCACAATATTAATCACTCTTGGTTAATCTCAACCTGTAATTAACTATCTTTTTTATTTACTTCATTAAATAAATTAATTACCCATTTTATAAAGGAAGTTTAAAGGGATTTAAAACCAAATTCATTTTTAAATTCAAATCAATTTAAAAATCCACTTTAACATTCAATTTGTTAAAACAATTTAAATTTTAAAAACTTTGTTTGTTTAAAAGACGAGATTCACCAACTTGAATTCCAGATTTAATTTTTTATTAAAACTTGTTTTAAATCTCTACTTTATAATTTAAATTCAGTTTTAAAAAAATCACTTTCATTTCTTTCCAATTCATTCTTATTTTTATTATATAATTATTTCACTTCCAAATTTTTCTCTTATATTTCTTTTCAAAAATCCAATTCTAAATATTTTGATGACCCAGTGTACCGAAATATATTCAAGCAAACCATAGTATTCAATATTCCAATTATCGATATAATTCATCATAGAATATCAAATATTCTTAACACAGAATATTAAACAATCCAAATAATTTTGAGGAATCAAATTGGATCCTTCCAACCTGTTTCCCTGCATCCACAGATGTTAGCACCATACCAATTCCACTTCGAGGTGGAATATCACGATATACGAGATTTATATAATATCATCCGCTATTATGCGGCGCATAGAGTCTCATCCGCTAAATAATGCGGGAAATCAATCACCCAATATATACTATATACTACTACATATAATCATCCTTGCATACCTCCCCACCGCGTCCAAGCTTCAACATCAGAGTAGATCGACTTTGATTCTTCACGTGCCTAGCACTCGGCGATTCTTCGATTTGAGTTATACTTGTTTGTTCGACCATTTATTATTTTTTTCTTTGATTTCGGTTTTGATTTATCTGGAAAAAAATGAAAGAGATATTTCCTATTAGAAAGAAAAAAGGGCTTCGGGTATAAGCTAGACCGGCTAATCACGTGGTTAGGGTGATTCAATTTAGACTTTTGATTGATTTTATATAATTGAATATTGAAAATATCTCGTGTTACATACCGTGAAATTTTCGAACTCCTATTGAGGCGTGCAACCTGGTGTTCATTGTGTTATACCCCAATTCCGAACGCAATGGAAAAGGTTCCGAGTCCTAATTCGATCGTGTGGAGAAGATAGATTTTTAAATCGACTTAAAATATTAAATTATCGATTTTAATTTCAACGCGTTTCTCACCCGTACGAGCAAACGGTAAATCCAAACACTACGAAATTGAAATCCGATAGTAACTAACTATTGTGGATCCAATGGAACTGGTTTCGTCGAATTCCGAGACTGTCCCTCGGAAGGCTACTTTTAACGTCAATTTAAACGATATATTTTCAAAACTTAACAAAACATTCCCAAATTCAATTCCAACACTTTTACTTTCCTCAGTACTATCGATATAAATTTTACAAACCCTTGAATTATTTTTAACAGGCTAAAAACTCCAGATTCAACATTTTACCAAATTTCCAGTAATTAAATCCAATAATTAAATTTCCAAATAATGGTGATATTTGAAATTTAAGTTACAAACTAACTTTTAAATATTAAAATCAATTAAATATCCCAATTTAAATTGTCCAAAATTCTGGGTCGTCACATTCCTCCCCCCTTAAAAGAATTTCGTCTCCGAAATTACTAGTTAGGAATAATGGTCCAATACCCATTTACTTTTCCCGAAACCAACAATTTCAACATCCTACCAACTATCTTTTTATAGAAGACCCATTATCATTCTTACTAACTTCCCAAACTCTCCCATAGTTTTTAAACAATACTATTTGCTCAATCATTCAAATTTCAATTTAATACCAAATTTTGAATTATCAAAATTTTCTCAAAATTTATCTAACTCCCTAAATTTTCAAATTTTTTTGCCAGCGTCTCCTTTGCGTTCTAGCTCGATACAACTACAAAATGCCTCTACGGGCTCCCAAATTCCAAAAGAAAACAAAAAGCCAAGTGGCTAGATAAAAAATCCAATCAAATTTCATATAGAAATTTAAACACATACCTTTTTGTCGAGCAATTCAAATTTATCTTCTGAAATCAAAACCAATTTTCCTTTCCCTTTATAATACATGCATATCCTACTTAGCAATAATATCCAATCATAGCTTTTAAAATCATTTTATACATTTTCTTACAGAAGTTTTCATATCTACTTCTATTCAAATTAGTTTTCCCCATTTTCATATGAATTCAGTTTATCTTCAACTCCGAATATTGAATTTTATCTTCCATTTATAACTGATTCATATCATTATTTTAGATTAGTTTCATCCATTAATTTATTTCAATTTCCAATTTGAAATTGTTTTGTCGCTAATAAAAAATTTTCCAAAAATTTTCAAAATTTTTCCAACTTCCAGAATTTTCGAAATTTTTTGGCAGAGTCTCATTTATACGGAAGAGCTTTTTGCAATTTGACAAGAGATATAAATATATGTACATCGACCCACACGGTCGAAAAAACAAAAATAGTTCATATTTCCTATTTTTATTGTGTAACGACCCAGAATTTTTAGAAATTAAAATTTGAATATTTAATTAATTTTAAATATTAAGAAGTGAATTTATAAGTCAAATAAATTTTTATTTGAATTTTTGAATTTAATTGGATAATTAAATCGATAATTTAATATGTTAAATTATGGAAATAATTGAAAATTGAGTTAAATATGATTGAAAATGATTTGTAAAATTTTATTTTATCATATGGGAGTTAGAACGATATTTTAGAACTTTTAAAATCGATTTAAAAGTTAATTTGTGAAAATTGAATATTTTAATATTTAAATCGACTAGTGAAAATAGTCAATTTTTGAACAGTCTCAGAATTGAACGAAACTAGTTCCATTGGATCCGTAATAGTTAGTTATTACCGGATTTCAAATTTCGTGTCAATCGGAGCTATCGTTTGATCGTGGCAGCTCGAAACGCATCGATTTATTTTTAATTTAAATTTGGCGAGTTAAAATAGCCATTTTTCAAAAAGTCTCGGATTTCGACGAAACCAGTTTCATCGGATCCGTAATGTGATATTATTGTAAGGTTTAAAATTTCAAGTCAATTGGATTTACCGTTTGTCCGTTACGAATTAAAACGCATAGAAATCGACTTAAATCGGTTTAATTCAAATTGAGCGTTTATAGCCATAACTCGCACATATTTCCGAATTAGCTTCCGAAACCTGTTCCATTGTGTCCGAAACACGGGATAAACCCTAGGTACGTCAGTTTCGGCGCGTAAATCGGAGTTCGGAATTTCCGGGATGAATAGTGTTCCGTCGGTTCCTTATAAATAGCCCACTATCTCAAAAAAATAAAAAAGAAAAGAAAAAAAACCCTAGTTTTGAACTGCAGCCGGCCCTAATAAGTGAATGGCCAGAAATCATTCTCCTTTCCCCCTCAATCTCTCTCAATCCGTAAAGAATTACGCGAAGTGCTCAACACGAAAGTCGAAGAGCTCGACGAGAGCTTCGATTCCATACGGTGATGATTGAATTTGGAGCGACGATGGAGGAGCAAAGTGGGGCCGTTCCCTACAGTTCACGCACGCCTTTCGAGGCTCATCAGGTGGCCGAGGTCCACATGCTTCTGGCCGAGCATAGCTTTGGTCAAGGGCTTCGCGATGGCGGTGACGTGATCGAGTATAGTCGAGTGATGTGGATGCAAATGCTAACCCTAGTAATTGCTAATGGGTTCGGCTATAACCTGTGCATGCGTGAAGATGATGGGGATGCAGGGGACGGCAGAGATGCATTGGGCTTGGATCTTGTGGCCAGAAATGAGTTAGGTTATAAATTAGTTAATTTATGTTGTAAAAAGTTTATATAAATCGTGTACAAACTTCAAAAATTCATAACTTTTTCATACGAGGTCGAAAAAATGCAAACTCAGTTGCGTTGGAATCGTATGGACGAGCACTACGCGATGGAGTTGGTTTGGAGTCGTTTGGAGTTAGTGAGAATTTTGGGTAAAATTAAACGTCCGTTTAATTTTATTCGAAATAAATCGCTAAAACGGAATTTAAAATCAAGGTGAGAACTTCTCACTCAATCGAATCAGTTTCGATTTTATTTTAAATAGTTAGATTTAAAATATTTGAATGCATGTTTGAATGATGATTGTTATCTATTGATTGTTGAAATAGACATTATACGCCGTTAGTAAGCGGATGTTATTTATTAAAAACATATACCGCGAATATTTCATAAACAGTGAAATTGGTATTATATATAATAGCAATATATATATATTGGCATATGTATATATTGGAGTTATTGATTTCCCGCATTTTTTGTTTAGCGGATGAGACCCTATTACGCCGTCTATTAAGCGGATAATATTTAATAAAAACATATACCGCGATAATTTCGTACTGGAACGAAATTGGTATTGTGCTAATGTTTTTGGATGCAGGAAAACAGGTTGGAGGGATCCAACTGGATTCCTCAACAGTATTTATTTGATTTCAGATATTTTGATATTTGATGGATTATCATATCGATATATGATATCGTTGTAGTCGTGATTGACTATTTGGTGTGTAGCATCATTTGGACCCAAATTTTGGGATTTTAAAATGATTTTTAAAGTGATTTTTGAGAATATACTATATTTTGGAATTGATCCATTTTATATAAATAAACGTTATAATTTTTTAAAGTTATAAAAATTATGATTTTTAAGAAATATAGTTAAAAGCTGATTTTTGAAAATAAGGAATTAGTGACTTTATAAAATAGTTTAATCGAGATATTTTAGAATTTATTGTGAAAAGTTTAAATATAGAATTTATGAAATTTAATTTTTTTTTATGAATCAAAATGGTGAAATAATAAAGGAGATTAAAGACGTTTTAAAAGAATAATATAAATTGAATTATATTTAGAGATTTATAAATGGATATTTATAAATTGAAATATAGACATTATAAAACGAGTTTTTATAAATGTTTGAATGAAGTGAAAATGAATTTCATTAAAGAATGAAATTTATAGAATTATAAACGGTGAAGTTATAAATAAAATTTATAAATAGTAAGATTTATAAATTTGTGAAGTTATTGAAAGAATAGATTTGGTTGAATAATTGAATCTTATAAGTTATAAGATTTATAATTATGAAGTTCAAAGGAACGATTTTGCAAACGAATAAATTATAAGTATTTAACTTATAATATGAACTTTTAGTTTATAATTGAGTTATAAATTGGAATAGGTTAATAAAAGAATTTATAAAAAGAAAGCTTTTATAAATAAATAGAAATGGAATTTATAAACGTTGTTTTATAAATCCGCAAACAACTTATTTTGATAAGTAAATTGTTAAAACCTATTAATGGAGTTATATTCACGTTTTTGACTGTGAATAATACTTTAAAATAAAATGAATAAAAGGATGGAAGTTGTTAACAAAATATATTCACGTTTTTGAATAGTGAATAATATGTTAAAGGAAATTGTTTTGGATTTGGATGTTTTAAATAGAATTAAAACGATTGAACAATGTTTTAAAATGTGTTGAGATTCGAAACCATAGATTTCAACATTTATTGTTGAAATAGACGTTTTCGAGAAATAGAAGGAAATAATGGACTATAACACCGTTGTTATAGTAAATGATTTCCGAAAGGAAATGTTTTGTATAGTATTGGGATTTATATATCTATTTTAATTTTGAATCCCTATACTAGTGATTTTGGGTTGTCGTAACGATGTTTTACGCAACATTCGTTTTGGCCCAAATAAATATGTTTAAGAGAATGATTCCCTTAAAGAATGAAATATATACTTAATTTCGATTTAAGTATATTGAATATTTTCTAAGTGTTGAAAATAAATAAAATTTGTGAATTACTTATTAAATAAGTATGGAAATGTTTTCCAATATGAAGTGATATTTAGAATTTATCTTTTTGAAGATAAATTGAAAATGGATAGTTGAAATCGTATATGCATGAATATTTTGGAATATAAATTCACTAAGGAATTTATATGTGAAAGTGGAATTTGTGAAAAAAATAAATGTTGATTTATTTTTGAAGTATTGAAAATATATATCTAGTGAAGATATTTTTGAAAATAAATAATTTGGAAAATTATTTGGAAACTGGTGATGTGTGCATATCCATTGATAGTTCAATAACCGACTATCAATATTTCCCTTTGAATGGGTAATTGATGTGATTTGTTTGAATGTGAATGCTACACTTATTTTTAAATAAGCGCTCACTATTCGGGTTAACCGGGAAAGGACCATGGGGTCGTATAACCCATTCCGAATATGTGATACGTCGTTGTGAATAGCATTGAAGATCGGTGTTGAAGACCCGGTATTTGCGAGAGCGATAGGATGACCTGTCGATTTACTCTGCACCGAGTTGCTCCGGTATAGAGTTCTCCATATGTGATGGTGAATCCGATCAGGATTGTGAATATCCGGATTGCAAGGACTTCTTTGTAAGTGCCTTCGGTTTTGTTCGAGCCCGGAACAGACTTGTATGGATTGTGTGTCTGACATTACAAGTTGAGATATAAAGCCGATTTCTTTCAAATATATTTCTGTTGGTGGCGGAGAATTTATTCTTTTAGCTTAACACACTTTTCTGAGACGTACGAGCTCAGAGGTTATATAGTTGAAGTTATCAGCGATATATTCCCAATTTGGTAATGTGATATGCTGAGTGATGCTGAAATAATCATTGTGTTGATTATTGTGATAGGATCGTTTATTTGATCGTCTATCTTAGTGATCATTGTGTTGATCATTTGTTGACCCAAAGCATGGCTTTTGTATAAAGTATGTTTTTGTGGACGTGACTTTGTCGAACCTCACACCCCGGAAATGGTCAAAACAGGAAAGATGCGGCAAGGTTATGAGGGGTAGCACCCTTTAGGGTATGTACATTTCCTTCTGGATAGAGGTGGTATCATGGTATGGAGCCCAGATATTTAACCTATGTGGTTACTGCGAATTTATTACTTTGTGGTTGTTGGCTATCGGGATCCCGTGAGAAAGGTCGTTTACGATCGGGGAATGGCGTGCTCGTGTCAGTAGTTACCCAGTTAGGGGTAACCCGGCCTTGTGTTGGCAGAGTTCCGGTTTGGTTCTCGGGGATGTCTTTCCAGAGGCATTCTCATGTGGCAATGGGAAGTTCCTTGGCCTGACCATTTGTTGGAAATCCAAAGAAACAATATGAAAACTTGTACGGTTTTAGTTGTAGAACCTGCTTCCTCAGGAAGTAGCTATAGTAGGCATAATATAATGGTACCTATGCTGGCTAAGATTTATATTCTACTTTCGAAATGAATTTCTTCTACACTATGCACTAATAATAATATCAAAATTGATTTGATTTTAAATGCGTATCAAGCATGTTTGACTATCATAAGGAGAAATCTTCTCCAAGTCTGCGTTTGCATTGTGTGTGTGGCAGGAGGTCTTATGGTAGTCTCATTTTTAAAAGCATTGCGAATTGAATTTAAAAATATTCCTCTATTTTAATTTTTAAAGATAAATAAACTGTTTTGAGTTCTCACACCAGTCACATGACTGACTTGGAGTTTATTGTTTTCCTTCCTAAACTCTGGGTGCCCACCAATTTTCACACGGGCAGTCAAGAGTAAGGTTTATCAGGATATTCTGGATATTCTGGAGTTGCTGGAGGCAAGCTGGATGGCATGGCATATTACTTATATAGTATTTCTTTTTCCGCTGCACTATTTGTTGTTGTTGTACACTCTGATGATATGATGTAATGAAATGTAATGTATAAAATGTAATAACTGATATAGTTCTTTGTTTAAAGATTATTCATTTATTTTTATATGTTGTTCCGCTGCGAATTGTGAGATTCTGATGTTGTTGTGTTGTGTTCTGTTTCTGTTCCGTCCTATTTTCTTCTGTTTTTTCTTTTTCCTCTATTCTCTGTTCTGTTCTCTATTTTCTCTTTTCTATTCTATGTTCTTCTATTTTCCATTTTCTTTTCCTCTCTCTTTTCTATCTCTCCTACTTTTTTTTTCTCTCTTCTTCTATCCTTTTCTTTTCCTAAATTTTTCTTAAACCCATAACTATTCGGTTTTTTCGGCAACGAAAAATCGAAGCGTTACATTTGGTATCAGAGCTTATGGTTAAGCGACAACCATGGTTCTGTTGGGTATTACTCATTAGAGATAGAGTCAGCAGTACTCTAGAATGAATTTGAGTGTAATAATAGCTATGAGAGCGTATTTGTTAGTGAATATGAAATTGTTTTATATTGTGATGATTGGTTTATTGAGTGGCATATGAACTTTCGTCAGCGTGGTCCGCAAGACTATGCCGAAGGGGTTTCTAAACACTTGAATAGAACAATTCGGCACAATATTGTTTTAAATTGGGTAAACGAAATAATTTTACCTTGATTATATTTTATATATAAAGAAATAATTTTTCAGAATTATTAAGTGTATGTAAGTTGATTGTTAGGTTGTTTGAATAATCTAAATAAAAGAATAAATTGTATAAGTAATGAATTATAAAGAATTGAATTATAATTAAAGTGATTTACAATTGTGAAATAAACTTATATATGTAAGAAGTGAAACTAATGAATATATTTATGAATATGAGTTATAAATAAAAATGAATTTAAAAGTTAAATGGAAGTATAGCTTAAGTGATATGGAATTAAGTTGATATTAGTATCAAAGTAAATTAATAAAATTAAGTGATAGATGTGAACTTGAGTTATATAAATAAAATTCAACTGTTGTAATTGAATTGAATGAATAGATTGAATATTAATCAATTAAATGTAAATTAAGTTAATATGAAATAATGAATATAAGTGTTAATTCATTAAAATCTAATGTTATTAGAAAGTTGAATAATTGAATGAAAATCAATTAAATTAAACCAAGTGAAGCAAAGGGATTTGGTTGTAATTAATATACTTATGGTTATGGATGTTAGTTGAATGATAGTTGGTTGATGTTTGCATTTGTTGCTTTTGTTTCAGTTGCTATATGTTGTATATTGATACTATTGTCTATATGCATGTTCTCATGTTGTTTGTTGAGTAATTAGTAGGTGCGGATCGCGTTTGCTTCGCATTTGGAGCTCGCTTTCGTGCTATATTAGCCGTATATGCTCGCTAATAAAATATAAGGTACATATCTCGGATTAAATACCGTACTTTTACACTTTTTCCCTGCGGGATGCCTCATTACTTGATGAGATGTATACTTGTGATATATATACTGTCATTTTTTTTTTCGGATCGAGCCGCGCAAAGGAGACTATGGCGAATTTTTTCGGAAATTTAAGGCGTTAGAAAATTTTTGAGAAAGTTGGAAAATTTTGAAAACTATAACTTTGATTTGAAGTTGAAAGTTAAACAATAGTAGTTGTTTTTGAAAAGATAACTAAGTATGATTTGAAACTTAGTAAAGATTGTAAGAAGTTTAACTATGAATTTTTGAAAATTAATAGAATTCTGTAACTTTTCTTGCTTGTAATTTCGAGGACGAAATTCTTTTAAGTGGGGAAGATTGTAACGACCCAGAATTTTTAGAAATTAAAATTTGAATATTTAATTAATTTTAAATATTAAGAAGTGAATTTATAAGTCAAATAAATTTTTATTTGAATTTTTGAATTTAATTGGATAATTAAATCGATAATTTAATATGTTAAATTATGGAAATAATTGAAAATTGAGTTAAATATGATTGAAAATGATTTGTAAAATTTTATTTTATCATATGGGAGTTAGAACGATATTTTAGAACTTTTAAAATCGATTTAAAAGTTAATTTGTGAAAATTGAATATTTTAATATTTAAATCGATTAGTGAAAATAGTCAATTTTTGAACAGTCTCAGAATTGAACGAAACCAGTTCCATTGGATCCGTAATAGTTAGTTATTACCGGATTTCAAATTTCGTGTCAATCGGAGCTATCGTTTGATCGTGGCAGCTCGAAACGCATCGATTTATTTTTAATTTAAATTTGGCGAATTAAAATAGCCATTTTTCAAAAAGTCTCGGATTTCGACGAAACCAGTTTCATCGGATCCGTAATGTGATATTATTGTAAGGTTTAAAATTTCAAGTCAATTGGATTTAGCGTTTGTCCGTTACGAATTAAAACGCCTAGAAATCGACTTAAATCGGTTTAATTCAAATTGAGCGTTTATAGCCATAACTCGCACATACTTCCGAATTAGCTTCCGAAACCTGTTCCATTGTGTCCGGAACGCGGGATAAACCCTAGGTACGTCAGTTTCGGCGCGTAAATCGGAGTTCGGAATTTCCGGGATGAATAGTGTTTCGTCGGTTCCTTATAAATAGCCCACTATCTCAAAAAAATAAAAAAAAAATAAAAAAAACCCTAGTTTTGAACTGCAGCCGGCCCTAATAAGTGAATGGCCAGAAATCATTCTCCTTTCCCCCTCAATATCTCTCAATCCGTAAAGAATTACGCGAAGTGCTCAACACGAAAGTCGAAGAGCTCGACGAGAGCTTCGATTCCATACGGTGATGATCGAATTTGGAGCGACGATGGAGGAGCAAAGTGGGGCCGTTCCCTACAGTTAATGCACGCCTTTCGAGGCTCATCAGGTGGCCGAGCTCCACATGCTTCTGGCCGAGCATAGCTTTGGTCAAGGGCTTCGCGATGGCGGTGACGTGATCGAGTATAGTCGAGTGATGTGGATGCAAATGCTAACCCTAGTAATTGCTAATGGGTTCGGCTATAACCTGTGCATGCGTGAAGATGAAGGAGATGCAGGGGACGGCAGGGATGCATTGGGCTTGGATCTTGTGGCCAGAAATGAGTTAGGTTATAAATTAGTTAATTTATGTTGTAAAAAGTTTATATAAATCGTATACAAACTTCAAAAATTCATAACTTTTTCATACGAGGTCGAAAAAATGCAAACTCAGTTGCGTTGGAATCGTATGGACGAGCACTACGCGATGGAGTTGGTTTGGAGTCATTTGGAGTTAGTGAGAATTTTGGGTAAAATTAAACGTCCGTTTAATTTTATTCGAAATAAATCGCTAAAACGGAATTTAAAATCAAGGTGAGAACTTCTCACTCAATCGAATCAGTTTCGATTTTATTTTAAATAGTTAGATTTAAAATATTTGAATGCATGTTTGAATGATGATTGTTATCTATTGATTGTTGAAATAGACATTATACGCCGTTAGTAAGCGGATGTTATTTATTAAAAACATATACCGTGAATATTTCATAAACAGTGAAATTGGTATTATATATAATAGCAATATATATATATTGACATATGTATATATTGGAGTTATTGATTTCCCGCATTTTTTGTTTAGCGGATGAGACCCTATTACGCCGTCTATTAAGCGGATAATATTTAATAAAAACATATACCGCGATAATTTCGTACTGGAACGAAATTGGTATTGTGCTAATGTTTTTGGATGCAGGAAAACAGGTTGGAGGGATCCAACTGGATTCCTCAACAGTATTTATTTGATTTCAGATATTTTGATATTTGATGGATTATCATATCGATATATGATATCGTTGTAGTCGTGATTGACTATTTGGTGTGTAGCATCATTTGGACCCAAATTTTGGGATTTTAAAATGATTTTTAAAGTGATTTTTGAGAATATACTATATTTTGGAATTGATCCATTTTATATAAAGAAACGTTATAATTTTTTAAAGTTATAAAAATTATGATTTTTAAGAAATATAGTTAAAAGCTGATTTTTGAAAATAAGGAATTAGTGACTTTATAAAATAGTTTAATCAAGATATTTTAGAATTTATTGTGAAAAGTTTAAATATAGAATTTATGAAATTTAATTTTTTTTTTATGAATCAAAATGGTGAAATAATAAAGGAGATTAAAGACGTAAAAGAATAATATAAATTGAATTATATTTAGAGATTTATAAATGGATATTTATAAATTGAAATATAGACATTATAAAACGAGTTTTTATAAATGTTTGAATGAAGTGAAAATGAATTTCATTAAAGAATGAAATTTATAGAATTATAAACGGTGAAGTTATAAATAAAATTTATAAATAGTAAGATTTATAAATTTGTGAAGTTATTGAAAGAATAGATTTGGTTGAATAATTGAATCTTATAAGTTATAAGATTTATAATTATGAAGTTCAAAGGAACGATTTTGCAAACGAATAAATTATAAGTATTTAACTTATAATATGAACTTTTAGTTTATAATTGAGTTATAAACTGGAATAGGTTAATAAAAGAATTTATAAAAAGAAAGCTTTTATAAATAAATAGAAATGGAATTTATAAACGTTGTTTTATAAATCCGCAAACAACTTATTTTGATAAGTAAATTGTTAAAACCTATTAATGGAGTTATATTCACGTTTTTGACTGTGAATAATACTTTAAAATAAAATGAATAAAAGGATGGAAGTTGTTAACAAAATATATTCACGTTTTTGAATAGTGAATAATATGTTAAAGGAAATTGTTTTGGATTTGGATGTTTTAAATAGAATTAAAACGATTGAACAATGTTTTAAAATGTGTTGAGATTCGAAACCATAGATTTCAACATTTATTGTTGAAATAGACGTTTTCGAGAAATAGAAGGAAATAATGGACTATAACACCGTTGTTATAGTAAATGATTTCCGAAAGGAAATGTTTTGTATAGTATTGGGATTTATATATCTATTTTAATTTTGAATCCCTATACTAGTGATTTTGGGTTGTCGTAACGATGTTTTACGCAACATTCGTTTTGGCCCAAATAAATATGTTTAAGAGAATGATTCCCTTAAAGAATGAAATATATACTTAATTTCGATTTAAGTATATTGAATATTTTCTAAGTGTTGAAAATAAATAAAATTTGTGAATTACTTATTAAATAAGTATGGAAATGTTTTCCAATATGAAGTGATATTTAGAATTTATCTTTTTGAAGATAAATTGAAAATGGATAGTTGAAATCGTGTATGCATGAATATTTTGGAATATAAATTCACTAAGGAATTTATATGTGAAAGTGGAATTTGTGAAAAAAATAAATGTTGATTTATTTTTGAAGTATTGAAAATATATATCTAGTGAAGATATTTTTGAAAATAAATAATTTGGAAAATTATTTGGAAACTGGTGATGTGTGCATATCCATTGATAGTTCAATAACCGACTATCAATATTTCCCTTTGAATGGGTAATTGATGTGATTTGTTTGAATGTGAATGCTACACTTATTTTTAAATAAGCGCTCACTATTCGGGTTAACCGGGAAAGGACCATGGGGTCGTATAACCCATTCCGAATATGTGATACGTCGTTGTGAATAGCATTGAAGATCGGTGTTGAAGACCCGGTATTTGCGAGAGCGATAGGATGACCTGTCGATTTACTCTGCACCGAGTTGCTCCGGTATAGAGTTCTCCATATATGATGGTGAATCCGATCAGGATTGTGAATATCCGGATTGCAAGGACTTCTTTGTAAGTGCCTTCGGTTTTGTTCGAGCCCGGAACAGACTTGTATGGATTGTGTGTCTGACATTACAAGTTGAGATATAAAGCCGATTTCTTTCAAATATATTTCTGTTGGTGGCGGAGAATTTATTCTTTTAGCTTAACACCCTTCTCTGAGACGTACGAGCTCAGAGGTTATATAGTTGAAGTTATCAGCGATATATTCCCAATTTGGTAATGTGATATGCTGAGTGATGCTGAAATGATCATTGTGTTGATTATTGTGATAGGATCGTTTATTTGATCGTCTATCTTAGTGATCATTGTGTTGATCATTTGTTGACCCAAAGCATGGCTTTTGTATAAAGTATGTTTTTGTGGACGTGACTTCGTCGAACCTCACACCCCGGAAATGGTCAAAACAGGAAAGATGCGGCAAGGTTATGAGGGGTAGCACCCTTTAGGGTATGTACATTTCCTTCTGGATAGAGGTGGTATCATGGTATGGAGCCCAGATATTTAACCTATGTGGTTACTGCGAATTTATTACTTTGTGGTTGTTGGCTATCGGGATCCCGTGAGAAAGGTCGTTTACGATCGGGGAATGGCGTGCTCGTGTCAGTAGTTACCCAGTTAGGGGTAACCCGGCCTTGTGTTGGCAGAGTTCCGGTTTGGTTCTCGGGGATGTCTTTCCAGAGGCATTCTCATGTGGCAATGGGAAGTTCCTTGGCCTGACCATTTGTTGGAAATCCAAAGAAACAATACGAAAACTTGTACGGTTTTAGTTGTAGAACCTGCTTCCTCAGGAAGTAGCTATAGTAGGCATAATATAATGGTACCTATGCTGGCTAAGATTTATATTCTACTTTCGAAATGAATTTCTTCTACACTATGCACTAATAATAATATCAAAATTGATTTGATTTTAAATGCGTATCAAGCATGTTTGACTATCATAAGGAGAAATCTTCTCCAAGTCTGTGTTTGCATTGTGTGTGTGGCAGGAGGTCTTATGGTAGTCTCATTTTTAAAAGCATTGTGAATTGAATTTAAAAATATTCCTCTATTTTAATTTTTAAAGATAAATAAACTGTTTTGAGTTCTCACACCAGTCACATGACTGACTTGGAGTTTATTGTTTTCCTTCCTAAACTCTGGGTGCCCACCAATTTTCACACGGGCAGTCAAGAGTAAGGTTTATCAGGATATTCTGGATATTCTGGAGTTGCTGGAGGCAAGCTGGATGGCATGGCATATTACTTATATAGTATTTCTTTTTCCGCTGCACTATTTGTTGTTGTTGTACACTCTGATGATATGATGTAATGAAATGTAATGTATAAAATGTAATAACTGATATAGTTCTTTGTTTAAAGATTATTCATTTATTTTTATATGTTGTTCCGCTGCGAATTGTGAGATTCTGATGTTGTTGTGTTGTGTTCTGTTTCTGTTCCGTCCTATTTTCTTCTGTTTTTTCTTTTTCCTCTATTCTCTGTTCTGTTCTCTATTTTCTCTTTTCTATTCTATGTTCTTCTATTTTCCATTTTCTTTTCCTCTCTCTTTTCTATCTCTCCTACTTTTTTTTTCTCTCTTCTTCTATCCTTTTCTTTTCCTAAATTTTTCTTAAACCCATAACTATTCGGTTTTTTTGGCAACGAAAAATCGAAGCGTTACATATTGCGTAGGCGTACCTTATTTAGCATTATTAAGCAAGCGGCTTATTATTTTAGCAATTAGCGCGTCCAAAGCCAAACGGCTTCTCAGTACCTGTACTTACTCAATTTTAAATATGTAAGTACTAAATATATAAAATTTATTAGCATTTCACTTACTTTCAATAGCCAAACATATACATTTCATAAACAACATGCACCAAACACTTTCCATGAGCGATTTATATGATTTTAAAGCTAATTCAGTTGCTTTCAACCAATTCATATGTCATTTCATCCAATTTTAATGGTTTACACTTCAATTTCTTACATTCAATTAATTTTTAATCCAAACAACTCATATTCACTTCAATTGATTCCAAAAAATACACCATATATATATTTTATATAGATTCAAAAATCTAGCTTTTATAAAACTCTTAGACATTTAAAATCCTTATATTCTTTTTTCTTCTTCACTGTATACAGACAACAGTAAATCTTTTTTTTTACTGTTTAAATTTTTTAATATATACATATGTTTGTAAAAAAAAATCTGGATTTAAACTTCATATATATATATACATACATACATATGCCCTACAGAATATAACTATTGTTATTAAGCAATAATAGTTCAAGGTAAGAGATTACCAAAAAATCAACTCGACCTTACAGCTCTCCGAAAAACTTCGAACCTGCACAACTCCTCTCCATCCTGACTTCGAAAATCGAACTTCTCACCATCGCACGCGAGATGAACTTGCCATTGCGGACCTTAGCCTTGCTGTTGCATGCGCATCTCGAAGAACCCCAGCGTGCGATTCCTCGAATCTGGCCCTCGTTGCTTTGGAAACGTCGAAATCGATTTTCCCCCATTCGCCTAGCTCGCTTGCAGCGTCGTGCCTGAGTCGAAGATCTCACATGAAATGATTCGCTGATCCTTGCATACCTCCTCATCGCGTCCAGGCTTCAACATCAGAGTAGACCGACTTCGATTCTTCACGTGCCTAGTACTCGACGATTCTTCAATTTGAGTTATACTTGTTCGTTCGACCATTTATTATTATTTTTCTTTGATTTCAGTTTTGATTTATCTGGGAAAAAAACGAAAGAGATATTTCCTATTAGAAAGAAAAAATGGCTTCGGGTATAAGCTAGACCGGCTAATCACGTGGTTAGGGTAATTCAATTTAGACTTTTGATTGATTTTATATAATTGAATATTGAAAATATCTCGTGTTACATACCGTGAAATTTTCGAACTCCTATTGAGGCATGCAACCTGGCGTTCATAGTGTTATAACCCTATTTCGAACGTAATGGAAAAGGTTCCGAGTCCTAATTCGATCGTATGGAGAAGATAGCTTTTTAAATCGATTTAAAATATTAAATTATCGATTTTAATTTCAACGCGTTTCTCACCTGTACGAGCAAATGGTAAATCCAAACGCTGCGAAAATTGAAATACGATAATTACTAACTATTACGGATCCAATGGAACTAGTTTCGTTGAATTCCGAGACTGTCCCTCGGAAGGCTACTTTTAAACGTTAATTTAAATGATATATTTTCAAAACTCAACAAAACATTCCCAAATTCAATTCCAACACTTTTACTATCCTTAGTACTATAGATATAAATTTTACAAACCCTTAAATTATTTTTAACGGGCTAAAAACTCCAGATTCAATATTTTACCCAATTTCCAGTAATTAAATCCAATAATTAAATTTCTAAATAATGGTGATATTTGAAATTTAAGTTAAAAACTAACTTTTAAATATTAAAATCAATTAAATATCCCAATTTAAATTGTCCAAAATTCTGGGTCGTCACATTTTGAACCTTCCTCTAGGAGGTGCGAAAGATCGTCTAAGCTTTTGTTTCGAGGTTTTGACCCTCCCTCTATGAGGTGCCTTTGGTAAGGGCTTAAGAGGATTTAACCCTTCATCCCGGAGGTACCTTTGGTAAGGGCTTTTTTAGATGTTTTGACCCTCCCTCTAAGAGGTGCCTTCAGTAAGAGCTCAAGAGGATTTGACCCTTCCTTCTGGAGGTGCCTTTGGCAAGGCATTATTTAGAGGTTTTGACCCTTCCTCTAAAAGTTGCCTTTGGTAGAGGAAAAAATAAATGGTCTTTCTTATTGTGGAAATACGAATCTCAAATAAAAGACTAGGAGGTCATGATTCATGAATCAAGTTTTTTAAGCAAGAATAGGATTCCCTAATCTGAGCTTTTGTCAATGGACTTTTAATAGCTTTAGAACATTTCTTAAAAAAGTAAGAATAGGCTTCTTCTCGCCAATGGTTTTAGAAAACTTTGAAACATTGAGATTGCTTATTTGAAAATCCTTTGTATGTATTCCTTAATGCTATATAGTATCTTTGGAAGATTTCACAGAATGGTTCTTGAAATATATAGACATTCGTCTTCCCTAGATCACGGGGTAATTGAAAATAGTCTTTCTTTGAAGATGTGTTAGGGAAATTTCTTTTAAAATGATTTGCCAAAAATAGAGAAATGTAACCGCACCTTGGTGGGTATTGCTTAGTAATGGAGTGGTTTATTTGTATGTTTTTCTCAAAGACTGGTGAAGGATTAATAGGGACCAGAGCTTTCATGAGAGTTTGTATTTGTATTGCGTCGATTGAAACATTGATAGTGATTTTATAATTAGGCATCTGAGCTGTCTTTTGCCAGGTAGCTAGAAATTTGTTGTGCTTCGAGAGTGCGTTGAATACCATGAACTTGTTTTGTTTTTACCTACAATGACACTCAAATTTTGAATTAGTACATGACCAATCTTCAGTATAAATCAAAGTATAAATTATGGTACGAATCAAGTTGAAAAGTTATGAAAGAAGAGAATTGATAATGAACTAATATTGTAAGACTTTATGATTTGATAGGGGTCCACATTTTGAAGTTGCCAAGTTTCTTTCTTCAAGTGATCACTTTAAGTTTCTTTGATGAACTCCTTTAAGGTTCCTAACATAATCATATTTTGAATCACCAGAGCTGACATGCGACACTCATTAGTCTTATGTCCATTTTCTTTGTGATAATCACAATAACTTTCTCCTTTTTTAAGCTCTAGCTGACTTTGCATTCTATATGTAGTTGAGAAACTTCCGTCATCTTTTGCTGCAGCAAATATGTGAGAAAGTGGTTGATCTAAGGCTACATAGTTGGACTCTAGAGTTCTCTTCCAAATCCTTTCGCCATCCTTTGATTTATGCTTAGAGTGATCGGGACTAGATTTTTCTTCTTCTAGGTCTTGTTGTAATCTTTTCTTGTCATGGCACTTTTCATCTAAACGGATAAATTTGTCTGCTCGGGAATAGAAGTATGGTAGATCTTTGCATCCGTTGATATAAAGTCTTCCCAAAACGAGGTTTGTTCAATCAACCCCGACCGTACTACCATAAGCTTTTCTCTTTCAATTATTCTCTCTCCCCTTAACGCTTTAGTACTGAATCTGATCAAGTATTCGCTAAGCAGTTCTCCTAGTCTTTGTCTGATAGTAGCTAACAAGCTAAAGTCCATAGTTGATTCTTTGAACATATAAAATTATGTCATGAAGTCATAAGAAAATTGTTCCTAAGAATAGATGGTTTTCACTTGATAATTCATGTATCATTTGATAGCCGCTCCTTGAAAAGTAGTTGGAAAAAATCTACAGCGTATTGGTCCAGGAGCATTATTTAAGTTCGTCTAGTTTTTAAAAGGTATAAGATGATCGTCTGGATCGGTAGTCCCATCATATTTTAATAGGGGAATATGAATGCGAGGAGGGAGACTAGCTGCCATTATTTCTTCTCAAAAAGGAGTCTATTGTAGGATAACTATTTCTCTAGGTTAGGAATTTCTTTTTCTTTAAGCATATTCATCATCATTTGGTGTAGGATGTCTTCTTGATCGGTTTCAACTTTGCGGTAGTTTTTACTATTTCTTTGAATTGGACTATCTGATTGCTCGAGGAATCTTTTAGCTTGACTTTCTTGATTTAACTATTGATCTTTTACCTCATTTGGAGATTAGGCTTCATCTTCTTCTTCCATAATCCTTAGTGGTTCTTTCTATAAATTCTCGCATTGCCATCATTGATTGTTGTAGATTCTGGACTTTGAACTCGTTGTTTTCCAATCTAATTAGGAATGAAGGTTACCCAATTTCCATATTGTCCAAGTTAAAGTTTGAGACTATGTTATCCTCCAAAGTTGATTGTAAAACAGCTTCTTCATTTGGATTGCCACTATTATTTCTTGCTCTTACCATTTTTCTTCTCTTGAATAAAGAACTCTATGCAATTAATCTTGTGATGAAAGTGATTGGGGAGCGGAGATTCGAGCTCTCCTTTTAGCGTCAAAATGTTAACAAGAAAACTTGTCAACGCCTTAATGTGAAATTTGAAGAATAAGTGATTCACTCGAAACCTCCTTTCGAAACAGGTGCAAGTGGCTTATTATCTTGGGGTAGGTAAAGATTGTTGAAAGTAACGCTTCAATCCTTTCGATACAGTCAAAAGGTTAATCTGCGCCTTTGATATACCTTCCAAATTGATTGGTTTGCGACTCTATCAGAACGACGTTTCGACACAAACAAGATGGCCTAAGTTGGGGATTTAATGGTTTTTGGAAATAGTTGAGTAGGAAGGTTTTCGACTTCGTTGAAAGGGTAGACACTTGTTATCTTGTGGATTTGGGCTAAAACGCTTTGGATGTGTGAACTAGGGGTTTCGACCTAGTCGAAAGGGATTCTTTCAATTAGTTTGATAATTTATTGACGTATCTGTTGTAGAGTAAGAAAATCAAAACTTCTATGTAATCAAGATTAGCATAAACTCCATCTTATTAAACTCAATTGTACAAATTGACCAAATCCCAAATTTGATTTGAGAATTAGTGTTTACAAGCTTTTAATAAAATATAAGTAAGAAGTGAAACAAATCGGATCCCATAAATTAGACCCTTAGGGTCTTATTTATAGATGCGGGTTGGGACCTCTCGATCCCATGCTTCCGACTTGGTCGAAAGGTTTTCCATCTTGCTTTCGTGTGCGTTCCTTGAATCATAGCTTTCGACACAATCGAAAGCATTATATGGCCACCCTTCTGATGTCGCTGAATACTAGCCTCCTTTCTTTTTGGCTTTATTTCCTTTGACTCAGCCAAAACGTAAGCTGCTTGATTGCTTTTAACCTCATTGAAAGGTATTGCTGGATAGCTTTCAACTTCATTGAAAGGTTTTTTGCCCGATGACGTTCGACTCCATCGAAAGGTGTATAAATGTGCTTTCTAATTAGCCACTTATGTGTTATGTAAGTAGCATGGTGTTGGCTTTTAAGGCTATTGAAACAAGTGCTTGATGGGTTTCGAAAGAGTCAAAACATCTTAAAAGATTTTCTGTAGAAGTTTCCATTTGAAAGCATCTTCCTTGGCTAATTCAGAACTCGTCTTTTGGTGTAATCTGATGCATAATCTTCCCTTCATAGGTGAGTACAGTACTAACCAATTTGAACGGCTAACATATGCTTTCAAAAGGGTTGATTTGGTTGAATACTTTTCTGATAGAGATAGATTTAGGCGAAACCAATCATTTCGAATGGTTTGGTGCACAAAAAGTTCGAAAGGTACCTTTCGACCTCTACAAAAGCAGAAATCTTGTTGTCTATTGCCTTCGAAAGGTCCCTTTCGACCTTGTTGAAAACTATTTGCTTTCCTAAAATATTCCTGAAGCGTCCTCTTGGCCTCTTCTAAAGGTTTTTGCTGATGCTACTATCTTCTTGTCGAAAGCCTTGTCTAATGCTTATAGAAACCACTTTTATGCCTTCTGATCCTCATCAACGCTCTTGCCCCTTCTTTCATACTTTCAGTCTTTAGAATATTTTATGAATAACAACTATATTTATGTATATATATATTATTTTAATATTTAAATGACTTATATATATTTAAATGACTTATATATATTTAAATAGATATATTATAATAATAATATGCATACGTTTATTTTATTTATAATTTTTATATACACACATTCATACATATATATTTAAATATTCTACTTTTATGTAAAATTATTTAACCAGACTTAACATTTACATATACATTGACACGCACACACACACACACATATATATAATATGTATATAAGTAATAGTTTTTGTGTGTGTGTGTGTGTGTATATTTGGATAACGTATATTACATATTGGATGAGCAAACATGTCTGTTGCAATGTAAATCCCAACATCTATATACAAGTATGTTATACCTTGCACGTTGATCATGTTTGCACACACATACATATATTTATACGATACATCTGTACATTTATATATATAGTATAAGTTAAATAAAACTCTATGCAAGTTATAAATCTAAATAAAATAAGATATTTTATTTAAATTAAATTTAGAAATGTTCTAAATGAATTAGACTTCATAGACCCAACAAAGATCCTATAGGGTAAAAATTTTGAAAATCGCCCACAATCGCCGTTACGGGCTGGCCCAATTCCAAGACCTACATTCTTATATCATGATGTTTTCATTCATGCCTAATATGCCATGTCATTTGCATTCGTATAGGTGGATGATCATTGTACTTCTGCATTTGATATGATACTTAAATACCATGATGATCTTATACGTTTATATATGCTATTATATTGTTAAATATAAAAGAGTTAGTTGTATGATCTTGGTGCAACTATGTGATCTATTACATGTATCTAACTCCATAGTCAATCTTGTACATGATAAATGTGTTTACTTTTTGTTATATACTTTGTTATATTACGACATAATTATCAAGTGATTAATCCAAAATATATTAATAACAAAATCTTTAAATAAAATGTTTTGTGATCATAGTTGCAAATAGTTGCAATTATGAGTAATCAATCACAAAATAAAATAATATTTTGTTTTAAATATTCTAGGTCAAAATATTTCAATAAATGATATTAATACATCTGTTGAGGCTGGAGCATGTAACACTTTCCAAATGCTGGGCAGTGTAGTACTCAAGGCTACTGCGGGCGCTATGGGTTTTCACACTTATTGTTATTGCATAACTATGGAATGACTCATCCAAGAATTTCCAATTAGTTGATAACAACTATGCCGAATAGGTAATCTTGGTGTGATGATGTTACAAATTTCTCCCGACTTGAGAATGCCATGGAATTTCAATGTAGATACTCCACTTTGATTTTACTTATATAATGACATAGCTGTCCATCGAGCGACTATAGTTAGGTCATAGTTGAAGCAATGGAAATGAAGTACTATTCAGTAGGGAATTCATTTCCTTAGTTGTATGAGGTTAATATCATGGTCAACTACATTCAATTTAAAGTCAAATTTTTTGGCTAGAATAGAACAGTTAATATGAAATGTTATTATTGAACCAAGGACTTTGTTTATGAATATGACATCCCTGTATTGACCTATGGTATAACAAATGGATATTATGACATTCTTTTATATGAAAACTAATAAATGATTTTGAATACCTAATAAATTGGAAATAATTGTGAAAATAGCGATTTATGCATTGAATAAATTGTGTTCGTATCAAAGAGTGAAGTCCATATGAACATACATATATAAATTCGATAAAACCTGTAAATGTATAAAATAGATAAAATGTACGTGAAATATGAGTATGTTAAATGTGCATGATAACAAGTGCATTTTATATATAGGAAACAAACACATAAATATAATAATATGCATATACCTAAACATATACATATATGTATAAACATATCCATAAATATGCAAGCATACTTGTACATATACATGTACACTGGCCCATAAATAAGGCTATTAGCTAGTTAAGGATAGTAGCCAACTAAAGGATTGTAATAGTCATCTAAGGGTCATTTAGAGGTCCTTTGGTTGATTTTATGTTATACACTTACATATTCACTATATATATCCTACCTACTCCATTCACTTAAGCAAAGCAAGCTAAAATCATATAAAAATAACTAAAAATAGAGGAATATCACCAAAGGTCTAGTTAATAATCCAAAATATTTGTATTTATTATGGTTAAATATTAATAAATAATAGTATGAAAATAATTAAATTTAATGTGTTAATAAAATAAATATTAAGTAAGAAGGGGGCAAAATGGTCATTTTTTAAACTTTGTAATTTGATGACGAAATCAACGCCATTACTACCGTCTTGTTTTTCTGATTTATAAAATATACTGGTTTACCTCATTTGAAGTCCTTATGAAGGAGTTAGGGTCGAATCTGTTTCAAGCTGAGCAGGAGGCAAAAGTTTGAAATTTGAATTCAAGCGATAATTGTTTTTCCTTCCGCTTATATAAACATAACTTCCTCTTTCAGTTGCAAAAACTAATTTCTGGTTTCATTCAACTTCTTCCTCTTTCATCTAAAAAATTAAAATAACCATATCCTCCTTAATCTCAACGAAATCACATGAAATTAGTGATATCGCAAAGCTAATGGAGAAGGGATTTGGAGATGAGGATCCGAGGCTTGGAGATGCAATAGCCGGGACAACGAAGACTTAGGCAGTGAAAGGAGAATTCAGTGAGTGACTCATGGTTTCCTCTCTATATAATGCAATTTTAATACTATAATAATGATTTTTAGTCTAGACTAGAGTAGATTATGATTTATAATCACTTAAATTCGGACTAAACAAGGGGATTGGAAGGGATTTGATAGAAATGGCAAAGCAAAAACTAGATTTCACTTTTTCCTTGAATATAAATGAATATCGGAACAGATATGACGAATTAAAGCATAAATCAGACATAGAAACATTTAGTTAAGTGTTAGAAAAGTTCCCAGACGATTGAAGGTGGAAACGAGGTGATTGGAGGTAAAATGATGTGGTGGAACAATCAAATTCATGACCAGGAAATTCCAGATTGTCACGTAGATCTATCTCCAGTCTGCCAGTAGCCTATTCTGGGCACTGATTGAACCTGATCCAGATGGGCTAATTATTGATTTAAGTATTATTTCTATTTTATCCTAAAGGTGTTTTTGGAGGCTTTGATGAGGTAAGTGATGACTATTGGAACTGGACCAGCATATAATGGTGTAACTGGGTAAATTTCAAATAATTTCCATTAAAGTAATCTAAACTCATTTAGAACTTCTCTAATTTTTTCAAAATAAAGTCCATGTTTTATTTAAGTTTATAAACAAAGTTTTATTTATATAGTTTGTATTATATTTTATATATGCGTATCATATACACATATGTATGTACGTGGACTTGCAATAATATAGTGTGTACATGGTTTGACATGTTTGTATATAGGTGCTCGGATTTACACTGCAATAGACATTTTAGCCCCTCTTATATACAAATATGTTGTCTAAATGTATATATGTTTACATCAAAACATTATAAAAAATATAAATAAATATATAATATAAAATAAAACAGTATATATATTGAACTGCTAGTTGTAAACAATTTATATAAAAGATTTATAAAATGTATGTATATATAACAATTAAATCAAAAGATTATTAAAATATTAGTTTATAAAATAATTTTGAATATATAAATATACATTATATTATAAAAATCGTGAAATCCACAGTTTTTGGTTAATTTATATATAATTCATATAAACATATAATTAGCTATATATATATATTCATATGTATAAAATAAAATTTATAAATAAATAAATTTCTGCATTCTGCACTCGGCCAGCTATAATTAATTTTTTTAAAATTCCATTTTGATTTTATAAATAAATTAATAAAAACATTTATTATAGAAAAAGTCACGTAGAAAATATAAGTAAAAATAAAATAATTATTTACGAAAACATAATGTCTATTATGTTTTACACAAAATTTTGCATAAAATTTTGTTATTTTTAAATATATGTACATATATTTTAAATTACATAATCAATTTTAGATTAAATAAATAACTGCATTATATATATACATATAATTTATACAGAAATAATTTTTTTTATTAACTACTGAATTCTTTCTATACATAAACAAATTTTCTATAAGATTTAAAATATGTATTATATAATATTAATCTTTTAAATATAGATTTTAGTTAATTGAAAATTTATTTAATAATACTATTTAATTCAATTTTTTTATTACCAGGCCATGAGCATGTAATAAAGTAATAACATATAATTTTACATATATATGAATTCATATATACAACCATCTACATGTGACAATATATCGATTTACATATTCGTTATATAAAAGCTAACTAACGGATAATTAATATAATTAATAAATTTTACAATATAGACTAGATGTACACCTTTCAGCAATGCCTGATGCATACATATTGAAATCAAGAAGTGAACTCCTTGAACCAAGAATAGGATCAAGATCCTTGTTTATATCTTACCACCGACATATCGAATAGTATAATATTTAATGTTTTAAAAGCATGAAAATAAGAAGGGAGGTTATTTAGGCCAGTAAAGGAGTAGATGGAGGCTCAAAAAAATCAATTCTAAAGTAAGGGTTAAGATGCTTATATAAAGGAAAGACTAGAGAACAAAAATAGGATCAAGATCCTTGTTTATATCTTATCCATTCTCTTCTGAAACCATTCAAACTCCTCCCCTTAAGCCATCAAATGGCCGGTCTAACCATGCTGCTATAATGGCTGAAATTAAAAAGCCGCATATGGGCCTCAAATCTACTTCAAGTCTGAACAATATTTATTACATGTAAGTCCAATTTAAACGCATATCGATGTCGTATATCGTTTAATGTTTATATAACTATTTTGTACACGATTTAATATTGTTCAGTATACAATAAATAAAATTTTATAATAAATATTAATTAATTTAATTAATTTATAACAATTATAAAGTAATTAAATTGGATGGTAATAGGAGTATTCAACGTTTCAGTTTGGGCGACTCTTAGGTGTAATTTGCTTAGCGGTTAGTATCGAACAATTCAAATATTAACGTTCACACTTTACTTAGCAGATGGTGTGATGTTATAGGTAAATTTATCGCTTACTTGGTATCTAAGATTCAATTTCACTTCATTAAGCATTACTAGTGGTGAAAATTATTTACACCAATTCTCTTCATTAAAACTATATCACTTTGGACTTATGAAATTTGGAAATGGTCAAAATTCCAATTTTATTCGAATACAACTCTGTAGTCCAAACACAAAGTCCATGGTCTAATAATAAAAATTATTATTAACAGAACTACTTTGGCCAGAGATTTTGACTTTGAGTTGATTTTAACTGACCATGACACTAACCTCATGTAACTGAGGAATGGAATTCTCTCTTGAATAGTGCTTCACTTCTGATACTTCCACTTGACCCAACTATAGTCATTCAATGGATGACATGCCACGATTCAACTATAATCAAAGTGAAGCTTTCATATTGAAAACCAACAGTGTTCTCAAGTCAAGAGAGTTGTACAAATTATGTTGGAACTAGGTAATGCTACAGTGGAAGTTATGAGTGAATTTCAATTTTTTTACCATTTTGGATCTTTATTGAACCTATAAATTATAATTTATTTAGAACAATTTCTAAATCTCTTTTACATAAAATCTTTATTTTATTTAAATTTATAGACTGATTTTATATTATTAGATTAATGATATATTACATATATATTTGTGTGTGTATCATATATACATATGCGTGCGTGTGCGGGCCTGTGCAACATATCAATCCATGCGAGGTATAACATGCCTATGTATAGGTGATGGAATTTACACCGTAGCGAATACGTTAGCTCATCCTATATACCAATATATTGTTCAAGTGTATGTTTATGTACATTTTTCAATTTATATATATTTACAAAATATTACAAATATATATATATATATATATATATATGCATGAATGTAAATATTTATTTAAATAATTTTATATAAATAAATGTTTATATTTATAAATATACGTATGAAATTTAAATCATTTATAAATTACACAAAACATAACTTAAAATATATATTTTAAAGTCGAAAAAATATATGAATGCATACATATATTTATGTTATGTATATATTAAATATTATATATTTGTGCGTTAATAATATTATAATAAACTATATATATGCATATACACACACATTAACATTTTAAATTTATACGGAAATATATATTCAAAATATACATAATACCTGGTCATGCACACCGTAGATTAAAATATATTTAGATATATATATATATATATATATATATATATATATATATATGGATATTCATTAAAATTAATAAAAATTAATAAAAATTGCTTTTTGAAGCTTAATTTTTATTTTTAGATTCATATATTTAAATTATAAAATATATTTTGTAGTTTTAAATATTAGTATATAATTTTATGATTTAGAAAATTTTAAATCTAATTTTTAAATTTGGCCTATATTGAAATAATTTAAAATATAAAAAATTAATTTTAATTTTAATTTTTTTAAAGTGAATTTAGGTAATAATTTAATTAAAGCATAATTTTATGATATATATATTAATATGATTTATTTATATATTTATATTGATTTAAATAGAATTTAAAAATTATATATATGTGTGCGTGTGTGTGCGCGCGCGTGCGTGCATGTGTAATTATTTTTATTTCTATCGAAAATAGTATACCTTTAATACTTTGTATATTAAGTTATATATATATATGTATTATATAAGTATGATGTAGTACTAAATTATACACTATGTATGCATATTTAGATATTATATATTTAAGTTATTAAATTTTTTTTTGTTATTATTATTAGCCATGCTGCATATAGGTATATATATGTCTATTTTTTTAAAACATACAACTATTTGTAAACATGCAACCAATCTGATAGTGACAATATATATATATATATATATATATATATATATATATATATATATATATATAAGAACTGTCACTTAACTAACAATATTATATATATAATATAGACATTATATCTAAACATTAATAATGATATATTGCTTAGAAATGTACTTTTCTCCCAATGCCTAAAAGTACACCTTCAAACATATAACCGTCATCGGAACCTAACTCCATTCCTTTGCCAAGCTACGAAGCCAAGTGCTGATGGGTTGATTTCCACCGACCATAACTCTACTCATCACGAAAGATTCCTACAAAACATATTTTTGTGCGACTTGAAACATAGGCTCCATCAGTGCTTTGGAGCCCCTCTCCAAGATTCATCCAATTCCGATGATTTCTACCGACCAAATTCCTCTCGTCATCGAAGGTTTCTACCAACCATATTTTGATGCAACTTGAAACATAAGCTCCTCCTATACTCCAGAGTGCTTCCTCCCAGTTTCATCTGATTCTGATGATTTCTACTGACCAAATTCCTCTCTTGCAGGAGCTTTCTACCAACTAGATTTTGATGTAACTTGAAACATAGGCTCCTCTAAATTTCATCTAATTCTGATGATTTCTACCAGCCAAATTCTTTTCGCCGCCGAAGCTTTCTGCTGAGCAGATTTTGATGCGAATTGAAACATAGGCCCCTCTATACTCCAAAGATCACCCTATAAGTTTCATCGAATTTTGATGATTTTTGTCGACTAAATTCCTTTCATCACTGAAGCTTTCTATCAACCAAATTTTGATGCAACTTGAAACATATGCTCCCCCTATGCTTCAGAGCACCTCCTTCGAGTTTCATCTAATTATGATTATTTCCGTCGATCAAATTCCTCTCATTGTCGGGGATTTTTACCCATCCAAACTTGACGCGACTTGAACCATAGGCTTCTCCCAAACTCCAGTGCCCCTCCTCAAAGTTTCATCTAATTCCAACCACTTTTACCTTCGATTGCCTAACTTGACCACCTCTTTCCTAACTATCTGAAAGCATTGCAAATCATGTCAAAGTACAAAGTACAAGCATTAAATATCATCCATATACATTCATACACACATACAGTTCTTCAAAACATGAAAATCAAGCAAACCCTATTCTTGATCTATCTTTTACACTAATATGCCAATATGATCAAAATGGTTTGTAATAACTATTTCAAAACATTTAGATTTTGGCCATAAACATATATAAAATATGATTAAAGTTAGAAAATGTTTTAGGATCAAAATCATGTTAAAAATATCAATTTTGACTATATAACATGCATAAGATAGTGAGAGGTCAATAACCACTCACCTAATATCCAAAATTATCACTTTTCTCCTTACATCTGAAATGGACAACAAGGAGAACAAATTCAAATTAGCCAACATGATAATCTCTAGTCGTTCTATGCTAATTACCCCTCTAGTGATGATTTAAGCTAAGATTAGTAAGAAAAAGGCAAATTTTTGATGGAATTAGGATTAATGGAGGTTTAGAGCTATTTTAGGGAAGATGGAAATGACTTAGATCGGCCCCTACAGCTTCCCTTTAGCGAAATTCTCGAAATTCATTAGTGGACCTAAGTTTGGGCCTAGTTAATTACCGACTAATGTAGGTCGGTAATAGCCAAAACTTAAAATAGCTATAACTTTCAAACGCTAAGTTCGTTTTACTTTTATGACCTCTCTATGGAATAGAAAAGCATCACCCTAAACAATGGAAGTGGTTTAGACCCTAACTCGACTCCTACCAAAATTTGAGTCCGTACAAGATTTTTACCGTCAAAATGATCACATAAAAATTCAAAAAAAAAATCATAGCTGTGGAAAATGTACCTTAGTGCTATTTTACAAAAATTTAGAGTTATACGATCTCATATGAATAAGATGCAAATATTTTATGATTCTTTGATACGTAATGGGTCATTACATATGCCATAAAGGTAAATTCAACAATACAAGAAGAAACAGATTTTACTAAGTTCGTTTTGAACATGTCGTTACATGAATATCCCTTGCCAATGAATACGTTATTCCTAGACATAACAACACCTTCTGATTCAATAACCAACGTAAATCCTCCTTTGTTGTGGCAATTACCAGAGATGAGGTTCTTTATCATTTTTGGAACATGGAAGATGTCATTTGGAGTTATAACTTTTCCCGAGGTAAACTTCAGGTTAATATTTCTGATTCCAGCAACTTTGGCATAAACATCATTGCCCATTTTGACTTCCTTTAATGTAGTGCATTCTTTGTAAGTTTGAAATTATGATTTATCATAGTAGATGTGAATGGTAGCACCTGTATCTAACCATCATCCCTCTTCAACTCCAACAGAGTTACCTTCCTCCACAATGGCAATCATAGGTTGATTTCAGATTCAGCAACGATATTAGCATTATTCTTCTTTCCTTTTCATCTCTTATACTATCTCTATATTCTTGGGCATAATGACTAGGTATCTTACAGTAGTAGCAACCGCCTTTCGGTTTCTTGTACTTTTCTGGTTTGGAAGTAAATTTATTTTCTTCCCAGTCTTTTGATTCTTGGAGGGTTCTTTTTAAATTATATTTTCTTTTTGTGAATCATGATCATCTTTCTTTCCATGCCTACGAGATTCTTCCTCAATATGCAAGTGACGTTTGAGGGATTCCAAGATGCAAGTCTTCTCATCATGCACTAATTTCTTCTTATACCCATTCCAAGATTTAGGCAACTTTGCAGTTAAAACACAAACTTGAAATGGTTCAGGAAGTAATATTTTAGCATCTTCAAGTTTGTTGGCAATGAGATTCCACGGGCTTGGGATATAACCAATTTATTACAATTCATCTTATAATCAATATAATTACTTATTAACAACTTCTGATTACTTGCCTCTTCGATGCGGTATTTGATATCTAGAGCCATTCTAAAGCCTTTGCTCCATTGATAGTCCTTTGTGCACTGTATATCGAGTCAGAGAGCGCATTAAGTATGTTTCCTTTACAAAGAAAGTCTTTATTCTTCTGCTTTTTTTTAGTTCGTTCAACTCTTTCTTTTAAACATTCAAACCAGTATCACTTCATAAAGAATTGATTCTAAGTCATCACTAATGACTTGATTCAGAGCAATGGTAGTGAGGAAGAATACGATAGTCTCTTGCCAGCGAGTAAAACTATTTCCATCAAAACATTCAAAGCCATGAGATCCCAGTTCATTGCTTGAAGTGGCCGAGCCGCGGTTTTGGTGAGTGATAAATCTTGAACAAAAGACATTCTTGAAACTGTTGTTCATTCCAAGCCGTAGTTGAATCGCTCTGTTTTAAAAGTATTTTCGCATATTTAAAATCGCCGAGGTTCTTTAAGAAAATGTTCTTTCAGGATACAGTGGAGTGTGTTTGTGTAAGTTGTAATCACAAAGGTTAGTCGCTATCAGCTAGGGTGTTGCCCTTGCACCCCAATTAATTGGGTTGTCACCTCCCGATCCTCCTTGTAGTGGCAATCAATTTATACAATTTTATAAATAAAACTTCCAACACTTCTTACAAGGTTCGTCAAATGGAGGACATCTCAACTTTATCTTAGTTTTGAAAATAATTTTTCTCTCATGATGGAAGAACTGATTAGTAAAGTTTTCTTCATTCATAGCGTTACCACAGAGTATGTTATCTTTCTACCAATGATTGAGTTCATAGGCCTCCCTAAGTTTATATGGCTATCAGCCCCTTTCACTACCAATATGGAGCTATCCCTCCTCATGATGATAATTAATTTAAGTTTTCTTATCATCACAAAGTAGCTCATGTTTAACTTACTCTCAACACTTGCAAAATTATAGATTGCTTGAAACATCTATTCAGGATAGAGCTTTGCCAAGAACAATGTGCAATGAGATAAAGCTTTGATATTAAGTAAAAAAAATTCGTAAGTGTCAATTTATATTATTTTTTCTTGAGTCATATAGGATTTGAGATAGTCGATAAATTAAAGTTTAATATAGGAGATTATTAAAGGAATTACTTCTTTATTAGAGACGATTCCCATGTCAACTACAAGTTTCTTCCAAGAAGTTATAATATTCTCTTTATTGTCCAATTTACCTAAGTTATATGAACTCATACTCATTTCCTCCATTCCCAAGGAAAAATTCTAAATATGTTGAATACCAATATTATTATAATAGAGAATTTATATGAGATGCTATGTTGTTAATGACATATGCCATTCTGATATATACTATAATATTGTAGGCCAATAATAATAAACTCGATTAGTGATAGAGTAAATGATTGAGGCTAACTCCATATGAGTTGAAACTTTTTGATTACTCAACTTTCCTTTTTTTATTTTATGCAATATAGTTATATACTAGCTGATACCATATAACCATAAATATCTTGAAAATTTCTACAGCACCTTGTGTTTCTTGTAAAGTTTCCACAACGATGGGACAATTAAGGGAAAAGATTGTTGTGGGAGGCTACGCTCTACAAATGCCTTCAACATCAGTTTCCATATATTTGCTAACCTCAGCCTATATCCAAAAAATGTCAGGTTCAAATTATATTGATGTGTATAACAGGCCATCTACAAAGATGCTAGAGTTTGTAGCATCTAAGTGTTTAGGTGAAATGAAGCCCATCCTTGAAAAGGCTATAGGGTTTAGACGATCAAGGAGGAAGCTCGTATATTAGGTCACGATGATTCCTCCTTGGTAAATGAACGAAATAAAGGCTCAATGAATGGACATTCATAAACAACTTTCTACTATTCTAGTTAATCACCCAACATCAAATGCTGAATAGATGTCTTAAAGAGAGTTATTTTAGTAGTAATTTCCATCTTTTTTTAATATAATTTATTTTATTCATATATATAAGGAAATATTCATTTGTGCTAGCAAGCACTGCTAGAAAAATCAATTAGACACCGAATATTTCAGTCTCTAATTAAGAAATTTAATCCCTAAATGACATATAAAGACCGATTAAAGACCAAAACTTCCAATGACTAATTCTCTAGTCCAAAATATAATTGAAACCGAAATTTCAATCTTAAAATTTAAAGACTAATTAGTCGGTTTTAGATATTGTGAAAGACTAAATTTTAAAGACTGAGATAGAGTTTTTAGTTAGTCTCAAATGTTAAATAAAATTAAATATTTATATCCTAACTAATATTATATATATATATATATATAACACAAATGTGTGTTTTTTAAATATAAATCGCTTGATGACAATATACGGTACAATATCCATAAATTTCTAGTAAATTTTGAATAATAGTAATGAGAATTCACATTTCAACTCTATGTAAGGCAAGAATATAAACCATTATAATACAATTCTAATATTTCATTAAACAATGTCAATATACAAACAAAATATATTAAAACAAAATTATTGTTACAGTAAAAACTATGCATGATATTTCATACATTAATCATTTAATCTTTCACTATAGTCAACATCTGATGGACATATTGAATTCAAAGTAGTTATTGAGTAGCCTAATTCCATTAGCATCCCTAAATGGCATTTGAATTTAACACCTTACAAACATTCTTATCCTTTGTTTCTTTTTCCTTGAACGACACATTTACAAACCTAATTGAGAAGAAATATATTTATGAGCCCCAAGATTTAATCCAACTTTTCATTTATATGCACCAAGTCTCAAATAATACCACAAAAAGATAATTTCAGTGTTGTATATTCCTTAAAACCTACAATGGCAATTATTCCAAGAGCTGATATACTCTTTCATGGCATAGAAGACCCACCACTCTTTTGATTATGATTAATTAGTTGATGATGGCTCTTTGATAACACTTGAAATACTTACTGACAGTGCCGGTTCCATGGACCAGAGACTGATTTAGGGCCAAAGCCTTATATTCCTTTTTATTTATTGAAATTTTGATGGCTGACGAGGTAAGAGATTGGAAGTTAAACTGTAAATATGTAAAGTTTAAGGTGAAAGTTAATTGATTAATCTAGTAAAAAGATTTGATTTTTTTAGTATAGAATGGGAGAAGGGTTTAAAGTGAAGATGAGATAACTTTTTTATTGATGGTTCAATCATGCAGTGGTTTATGTACACGAGAAATATATTATTTATTAATGGAGGAGATGGAGAACTTTAAGGGTGAACATGAGCCGAAACAATGTAATGGGGGAAAGAACAAAGCTTCACTCCTTAAATAATCTTTGATAGCATACTGGCCTCGGTAATTTAGAAGATCAGAAACATTTGACATATTGTTAATGTTATGGGCTTATTGGTCAAAGAATTTTTGATGCATTATCGACTGAAATGAATGTACTACTCTACCCGATCAAGTTCTCGAAAGAGAAAGAAGCTGGTATACATAATAGGGTCAAGAAATATTTTGATCACAATAGAGGCATTGCTGAAGAAATCAAATGCAATGTCTAACATCGTCTAATATATTGAGGATGGTGATTGTATAACCAACTGGCCACCCAGCTTTTGGGTGGGTTCTACCCGGTTTAGTTCATATTTTGGATGACACATACTACCAAGCCAACAAGTCTAGAGAAAAACCTGATTAGCTTTCGATCTTTGTTAATGAAGTCATTTTCAAAATTTGAGAATGCTTTTGTATTGTACGATATCGAACATATAGAATTGAAAAATTGAACTTTTATTGATGAATAGTGCCGATGGATTTATAATACTATATTCGAACGCCGTATAAAAGTTTATATAATGAATTTATAGTATTGGGCCTTTGGGCTTCGGGTTACACCTGCTATTCAATATACTGAAATATAGAATACACAAGATAATATGCGGCAGCCGTATTCTTCATCCCTCCCTCAAACTAATATTAGGTTTAGGGTTTCTCAGGCGATTTTAGATCTTTGGCTGAAATCAACAAATCATGCCATTCTTCTTTGATTCTTCATTGAAAAAAATCTTCATTACGCAACATAAGAGAGTAGATTGATGCCATCTGCTTCATTAACTTTGAAGTACTTGTCTCTGGGAGTTCAATCTTTTCCTGAATGTTAGATCTACATGCTTCTTACCTTAATTTGAATTTAGTTCTACTGGAAGCTACATCAAAGAATATGAATTTGAGAATTTCCCACAGCAGCTTCGTCAATTTAGGTGATTGGATCCAAGTGCTCAACCTCTTGCTGGATGTCAAACCAATGTGTTCTCCTTTCTCTACCTTTAACTCAGCTCAAAATTTAAAAAAGTTTCTTGCTGACAGTGCTTTAGTAAGTATGTTAGCACGTTGGTAAGTCGGAGGTATGTGATGACTTGTAGATTTCCATTTTCAATTTGCTCACTAATAAAATACAGATCAATTTCAATGTGTTTTGTTCGTGTAAGCAATATTGGATTAGCTATCATATACACGGTACTTTGATTATCACACCATAATATTGGTTTAACTACCGATTTGATCCGTAATTTTTTCAATAGAGATTGTAACCAAATTATTTCTGCCGTGGCACTTGCAACACTCCTATACTCTGCCTCTATGCTTGATCTAGAGAAAGTAGTTTGTTTCTTAGGACATCATGACACAAGATTATCTCCAATTTAAATATAGTATCCAGTTACAGACTCTCTGTCATCAATGTCTATATCCAAATCTGCATATGTTGCGATATTTAAGTTGTTGCATCTTTTCAAAGTTAGTCCAAAATCCGCAGTTCCTTAAAAATTTCTGAGAATCCTTTATACTCTTTTCCAATGTTCATCATGTGGTTCCTGCATAAATTATGAAACTTTGTTAACAGTGAATGAAATATCTGGTCTAGTTATAGTAGTGTATTGTAGAGCTCCTACAATACTTCTATATTGTTTAATATTTGATATGATTCTCCCCTGTTTTTAGACAGTTGTTGATTACTGATCATAGGGGTAGGCTATGGTTTTGCTTCATGCATCTTTGATCTGACAAGTATTTCTTTGATGTATTTCTTCTGGCTCAATAATATTTCTGTGTCTGATTTTCTGCTAACTTCAATACCTTGAAAGTAGTTGAGATTGCCAAGATCTTTAATAGAAAATTGGTTGTTGAGATATTGTATGATATTATTGATCTATATTGTGCCATCACTTGTTATAATCAAGTCATCAACATATATTAGAATATAAATAACATGATGGTTTTAAGTTTTGACAAATAGTGAGTTGTCTGATTTGGTGGACTAATAGCCTAGAGTAGTCAATGTGGCTTTCAGTCTATTAAACCATACTCTTAGTGCATGTTTCAAACTATATATGGCCTTGTTTATTTTGCACACATGATCATCACCTTTTTTATATCCCTGTGGTTGTTCCATATAGATTTCTTCCTGAAGGATTCCATTTAAAAATGCATTATTAACACCCAATTTCCTTATATCCTAGTTTTTACTTAGAGAAATTATAAGAATAATCCTGATTGTTGTTGGCTTCACCACTGGTGAAATTGTTTCCCTGAAGTCAAATCCATACTGCTGAGTATATCCTTTAGCAACAAGTCTTGCTTTGCATCTAGACACTGTTCCATATGGATTTTTCTTTAGTTTATAGGTCCATTTACATCCTATTATATTCTTGTTTGTTGGGGGATGTAACAAATTCCATGTTTTATTCTTCATGAGTGCTTGATATTCTTCATTCATTGATGTCTTCCAGCTTTCATTTTTACAAGCCCGCTTAAATGATTCTGGCTCATCAATATTAATTGTTATTATGTAGATTTTTGGTTTGAATATCCCACTCTTACACCTTGTTATCATATGATGACCTGTTCTGGTTGGCAATTCTGTGTCTATTGATGCTGAATTGTCATCCTGGTTAGTGTTATCCAGAAATTGATCTTGACGACTGTTATCATTGAGGCCTTGATTTTGATTACTTGATACAACAGGTAACTGAGCATGCATGTCAGGCTACTCTCCTGTTCCATGACCAGGTTCAGATAACACTGTGTTGTGGTTTAAAGACTCTTGCCTTCTTGTTAGTCTCAATCTAATTCCATGATTCCGAATATAGATACATTTGAAATAGATACTCTTGGATTGTATATTTTCTATGCAGTTTTAACATTTGTATAGGAAAAAGGAAATATCTTTTCATTAGAAACCACATGTCTACTTATAAATATTTTTCCAGTGTTATCCAAATATTTGTACCCATTCTGTTTGATTGCATAACCTAGAAATGTACATGGATGAGATCTAAAATCTAATTTGTGTTTGTTATATGGCCTTAAATAAGGAAAACATAGACACCCAAATGTCCTTAGACTATCATAACTAGGTTTGGTTCCCATGAGTTTTTCAACTGGACTTACTCCTTTTAGTACTTTTGTCGGGAGTCTATTAATCAAATATATAGAAGTACTAAAAGAGTCTGGTCAGAACTTTAAAGGTTGGGTTCCCTGTGCAGGTAGGGTTAGCCCTGTTTCAACTATGTGTCTGTGTTTTCTCTCAACAAGACCATTCTGTTAAGAGGTGTAGGGACAAGTAGTCCTATGTATTATACCCCTGTCTAAAAAGAATTTGTCAAGTGATTTATATTCATTACCGCCATCACTTTGAATGATTTTAACTTTGTGACAAGTTTGCTTTTCAGCTTGTATAATAAAATATATGACGACATTATAAGCTTCTGCCTTTGTTTTCAAGAAATATATCCATGTGTATCTAGTGTGTGCATCAATAAAAGATATATAGTATTTATAGCCATAATCTAAACTAATGGGTGCTGGACCCCAAAGATCAGTTGCTACCAATTCTAGTGACATCTTGTATTCAATCGTGGAGTATGCAAAAGTTAAATTGTGATTTTGCCCATTTGGCAATAGGTACATATGTATGGTAAAGTAAAATCATCAAAAGAAATTTTATTTTCCTTCAGAACCTATTTCACAACACTTACGTTAGGGTGACCTAAATTGTAATGCCATTGATCAAAATACATTTTTGCTGTTTTCAACAGATTGGCATTTTATTGTTATTACAACAATTTACTTTCTCAATAGGATTTCTGCAATTAGTCAAAGTAAACTTTTATAACCCATTCATTGAATCACCTTGCAAAAAAAATTTCACCAGTTAGTATGTCTTTAACTAACCAATATTTTGGATAGAATTCAAAGTAAACATTATTGTCATGTGCAAATTGAGAAACACTCATAAGATTTTTCATTATTCTTGGTACTCTTAATAAATTGTTGAGACATAATTGCCTTTCACCTTTGATATGGGCTTACTAATATAAGTGATCCCAATAGGATTACCATCTCCCATGAATATGGACTGTTTACCTCAATACTCCTTGTTTCCTAGATTTAAGTTATCAAGATTACTTGTCAAGTGATTGGTTGCTCCTGAGTCTGGGTACCATGCCTCATCTTGTATATGTTCAAGCTTTGTAGTTTCATCCAGGTACTGACTCTTGTTGCCACCAGATTATTTGTTAGATTCTTATTGAACTTATGCTAAGTTTGCACTGTCGTTACGACTTCTTTGATTTTTGAGCTTTGTCTTGGAATATAGTTATCATTGAATCTGAAATAGCACATTGGTGCAGTGTGACCAATTTTTTCACATATTTGACATTTTGGCTCATTACCACTATTCCATCTGCCTCTGCCTCTGGCAGTGAAGTTCTCACTTTGATACTATTGATTACCATAATTTTGGTTTCTGGTCTTGGCATAGTTAATAGACATGTCAGTGTCTATGGGTTTCTTGAAGTCCAATCTTCCTTCATGTGCAACGAGAATGGAGTGGACATACTCAAGAGATGGTAGCGTATTTTTAGAAGATGCAACCACCACCACAGCCTCATATTCGTTACTTAAACCATTTAGAATAGTCAGCACTTGTTCAGTATTAGAAACTCTATGCCCCGCAGCTTCAAGCATATCACATATGTCCTTGATTTTTTCCAGTTAGTCTCTCACTGTTTGATTGTCTTTCTTTACGCTTTTTAGTTGCCTTATATAATGTAGTTTTTCCTTGTATGGCACAATTACCATGTTAAAATTTGATAATACTTTCGTATTGTATGATATTTGTATAGGTGGAATTGAAGAAATTGATCTTTTATTGATGGATAATGCCGACGGATTTACAATATTGTATTCGAATGCCATACAGAAGTTTATATGATGAATTTACGGTATTGGGCCTAGGCTTTTGGGTTACACCCGCCATTCAATACACTAAAATATAAAATACACGAGATAATATGCGGTTGCTGTATTCTTCATATTTATTTAGAAAATGATCGCAAATAGGGACACTGGATGACCAATCATGTACAAAGTTCCTGACAAGTTCATTCTCCTCTTTGCTTTGATTTCCAGGATCTCATGGTCGGCTGTCTCTACCAGTGTGGTTTTTGGAATGCTAGAGGTTGGTTTGAGTCTCACTAGAGTATTAGGGTCCGTTTGGTTTTATTTTGAGTTTTGCGTTTTCAGAATTCATTATAAAATAAGGAGAGAACAGAAGGAAAAATTTAAAATTCTAAGTCATTACGATGATAACGGAGGGATGACGGAGGACGATGAAGGGGATAAAAGGATGATGGAGGGATGAATTTCATAAACATGGAAAATAAAATAAGTTTCCATTTTGTATGTTTACTTCGCTTTTCAAATTGGCTATTTTCTAAAAAATACATGCATTGTGTGTTTTTTTGTTTTGAAAAAAGCACAAAACTAATAACGGCAAACCAATGGGGGCCTTTATCTTCCTGCCTCAAAAGTTGCCTCCTTGAATAAATATACTCTTAAACAATCAATATTTGATCCCTTTGAATTTAGATTTTTTTAGAGTAAACATTAATCTTAGATGTACTATGTAAACATTACTTAAGCCCAGAGAAGAACCTCGTGATATCCCTGGTCCAGCTGAGAACTATTGTTCCGAAGGGCTCTTTAGGCCAATTAAGTGGTTAAAGAGGAATTTTTGGCCCTAGGCTTGCACCATTGACAAATATTTTAAGCTTTTAGAGAGTAAAAGAAAGGGGATATATCTTTTTTGTTTTGTTAAAAGTCTATCCTCTTTTTTTTACATCCTGTAGTAAGATATTTCTTGAAACTAAGCTATAAGTCATTAAATGCATGGTTATTTTTATGTTGTTTTTGCTTGGGTGCACCTATCTTTGGAAAATCTTTTCATATACACATGTAAAATAATTTCGAATTGATAATTTAGAGCATGTTTTTGAGAAACTAAACAAGGTTCCAAAAATGAGTAAACTTACTTTCAATTAGCATAATTTTTGTTATTCTATGGGGCTTGCCCATAAATACAAGATTATGTCAAGTCTTGATCCTTTGCCCTTAAGTAAAATGAAAGCAACCTAGTAATAGAATCAAGGATCATCATCATTGAAATTCAGTTGGATAAGATTTATAGTCTATCATCTTGTTGAACTGTCTGACTTAGTCGTAAACAGACTTGACCTTTTTAATCGTATATCCAGTTCTCTCTTAGTTTTCTTTGTTTTTCTTTTATGCTTGACTTTCTCTAATTTGTTGGATGATTTAGCTCATTTTCAACCTTCATTTATGAATAATTAATGCAAAGTCTTCAACATTATATCACTTTATTGATAGATGATTAAGATAATTGACTGTTTTTTGAATTGAATTCAGATTGAATAGGTAGCTTTATCAACTGTATTATACTAAGATCGTTATTAAGCAATTTTATTTTTTAAAATTTAAGCGAGGAGCTATAATAATTGTCATATACATACTTAAGGATAAAATTATCATCTTTTAAATTTAGGGATAGTGTTGATTACCTTCATAGGTTATAATGGTGATACATAGTGAACAATAACTAAACCGTATGAAGCTTTGTGATAAATTCGAGTTTGCTACACATAGGTTTTGATATTGGTAGATTTATAAAACCTTGCTCTCAAGCAAGTACTTGAGAGTTTCAAATTTGGAATATATCAGAGTATGCATGTTGTACATATAATTTGATCATTGTACTATATGCACAAAACCACGAATTTTCTCGGTTTTTCTTTGCACGCATGCGGCGCATGTGCATTTGTACCGGCTTGTATATAATTGGAAAACCTAAAATGAAGGTTTTGAATTTACAAAATTGCCTTTCTGGCTTCAGCCTTCAAAATTAAATAAAATGGGGTATTTTTATACTTTACGCTATCATACAACATCATTTTCCACTGTGTCAGTACATTTCACTTCCACCTCAAATTCATAGCATCTTCTAGATTATTTTTATAATTTTTTATAATTTATTAAAGAATAATTCAATAATTACCGAAGAAAGATTTTAAGATGAACAATAATGAAATTCATTGAAATCCTTTATTTTGATTTTTTTCCTTCTCGTAGCTTTGTTTTAACCATAATAAATTTAAATTTCCTAACTAGGGAAATATATAATGATTTAAGCTATTGAACTACGAATGCAACAATACATAAACAAGATGTCTTTATTTATGCTCATGACCATTATTTAACAATGAATAAAATAAATAAACCATGTTTACTTTTGATTAAATTGAAATCGTTATTATTTCATAAATAATATTGGTATTATTGAAATTATTTATGCTCATAACCAATATTTAACAATAAATAAACCATCAACAAAATGAACCATGTTTACTTTTAATTAAATTGAAATTGTTATTATTTCACAAATAGTATTGGTATTCTTGAAATTATTTATTATAATTTAGACGTGTTCATTATTAAACGTCTTATGAAAGCCTTCAACTATTTCCAACACTATTATAGCCACATTGGCAATAAGAAGTTCCATAACACTTTACATTAGGGTTTCTATCTCATTAACTGATTTGCAATTTAGATTTCGGATCTAATATCCAAAAGATCCATGAAATAAAACCCAAAATATTCTACAGTTTCTAAAGTTGTATTAGAAAATGAAATTCCATATGATAACCTGCCGTTTCGACCATCGAAAGTTGACACTAAGTACGACTATCGTATTCAAATGTCGAATATCCAATCGTCGGAAGGGCAGATTGTTAGGGTAAATAAGAAAAGAAATAGTGAACGGGGAAAAAAAATATCACAGTGGAATCAATAACATATAGTATAACAAGGATAGGAAAAAATGCCACTCCAAAATACAGAATACATCAGAGCTAAAAACAAACCTATCAACTGGACAGTTATAAAATCCTAACCTTACAGTTGCTGATATGGATACTATATAATACAGTGGAAAATAAAATACTATAATAGGTGAACCTCGAGCTCCTCTCCAAGGTTTCCATTACACCAAAGCCATCCTAAATAAATACTCGATCTAACTCGAGCACTGTAATAAAATAAAATCCGGATCAGTTTGGAAATACTATTGTGTGAAAACTCAAATAATAGGGAACGTATAAAGGTTATGTGAGAGCACGTCGCTAACGTGGAATGGGTTTTCACATTAAAAGAATAACATCCATATAGGAAAGAATAGAGATAAACAAAAAGGAACAAATCGAAATAAGAATGGGCGTAAATATTAGGAAAAGAATGAAAATATTCCAAGCAAAATCCAAATTAGATAAATTAATAAAACAAGATAATAGTCCAAACTTGATAGAATTGACAAAACCAATAATAAAACACTATAAAGAATGGTCGACTCTTCCCGTAATAATTAATGACAAACGGATTCAAAGGTTCTAATCAAATAAGGAAAGGAAAATTTTCAACAAATGACTATGAAGGTGCGCCACCCATGAAGTATACCTCTAGTAATATACTTTTGAGAAGCTCATATACTCTGTGACACTTCGTAGAAATGTACTAGTTGGATCTCGCCAAAGCTTACCGAGTATCTGCATATTTTACATCTAAATGTGCAAACGAATTCGATCTAGGTGAGATGTGAACATTCTCTAATAGGAGCAACCCCACATAGCTGGGCGTCTTTTCATGCTTTGGGTTCAGTCATTTACCGACAAAGGACAACAAAGCTCGAAAGAGAAGTAAATCCTTTTTAGGGCGACGATACACTATGAAGAAAGCAGGATCCGATAGTAAATAAATCAACTATCGAAGATAATTAAAAATGATCGTGTATAAAAATTACATATCGTATATTTACCACAATCGTCGATTCCAAACAAGTGCTATCTCTCGGTTAAAGATGAAGCCAGACAAGTTGAGATAGTGTTACCTCTATGTACCGCCTTGACAATATTTTTAATCTTCAAGATAGAAACGAGTCCAAGCCTCAACGTTTAGTGTTAAAAGTATGACTTGATCTTTTCATACAAGCGATATCGTTTATGGAATTACTTTTCCATAACCAAATCGAACTTTACTTTTTAAAACTGAACTTGTGACGACCCGGAATTTTTAAGCTTTTAAAATCAGAATATTTAATTGACTTAAATATTCAATGGAATAATTTTAACTCGAATTCCAAATATCACTAATTTATTGTTAATTAAATTATTGAATTTAGTAATTTAAATTGGGTAAAATATGAAATCTGGGATTGTAAGCCTGTTAAAAACAATTTGAAGGCTTGTAAAATTTATATTGATAATACTGAAGGTAATAGAAATTGTAAAATTTAAATTAATAGTGGTTTGTTCAGTTTAAAATTTTATTGTTTAAATTAAATTTAAAAATAGCCTTCCGAGGCACAGTTTTCGGATTCGACGAAACCAGTTTCATTGGATCCGTAATATTGTATTATTATCGGATTTCAAATTTCGTAGTAATTGGAGTTGCGGAGTGAGCATACAGTATATAAATGCATGGAAATTTACTGAGACAAAATAAATCTAAATAAATTATATTTACTGTTCTTTAATCCGACAAGAAGTACTACACGCCACCCTCTCTGTCTCCTTCGTACCCTCTTTTCCTTTTTTTCCCCTCTACACAGAAATCGCGGTTCAAAAGAAACAAATTTAATTAAAAATCAATGGCCGAACTAATTTCAGATTCCTCTATTCAAAGCCGTTGCTACTACTTCCCTTCACCCTCAAATCATTTCCCTAAAAAGAAACCAAACGCGAACCCTCTTCTATTTCTTCAAACTGAAAAAAAGAGAATTCGCGGCTGCCTTGTGAATTTGCGAACGAAGGAAGCTTATAATCGAATCGTAATCGATTGCGCCCTTCGAATTTTTTCCATATTAGGGTTCACTCGTGGCATGTGCTCGGCCGTAGCGCCTAGGGTTTAGGGAGGATCGAACTTGAGTTCGATTGCGAGGCATGCAGATGGGGGTGAAGTCGAGGCACGAGGTAGCGTAGTGATTTGTGACGCGAGGCCGATGCTGTTAGTGGCTAGGTAGGGTTCGAATCATGGGTGAGGTAGCGACGAGACAGTGGGAGGAGAGCGAACGCATAGGGCCGGGAGAGTATGCTTCGAGTTGCTGCCGTTCGGCTAGGGTTCCGATATTGGTTTGGGTCGGGGAATCTTGAGGTATCGATTTCGATTGTTCTTTGGGAAGTAGAGGAGATCCGATCGAATTCAGAAACGGTAAGATAATTTGCTTTTTAATTTTTCTAATTTAACTTAACCTGAATATATGTGTGTGTGTATATATATATTAGGATAATTTTTATCTCAGTCTAATTTAAACAGAAAGAAATTATATATATGTATATATATTTCAGTGAACCCATTCTGTTCTGATTTAATAGATATATAAGTTAGAAGGACATTTTATTTTCCTTCGGGATTAAATTTTGTGAAAACAAGAATGTATGTATATATATACACCCATATATAGGATTATGAGATAACGGATTTTTTTTTATAACTTAAGTTTGAAACAGATAAGAATTTTAAATGCCGAAAGAAACTATATAAATTAGATTTTATGGGATGTATATAGATCATTTTTATATGTGTATATATATGTATATATATATATAATTTCAAAATGGAAATTTCTACTTTGAAATAAATCATGGGTTAATTAAATTGTTAAATTGGGAATTAATTGTAAGACTGATTCAGATATTAATAATTAAATTGTATAATGATTATAAAAGGTTTAAAAGCAAGGAAACAAGCTGGATTGGAAATGGGATGCTAACAAAATTAAAGGTGAGTTAATCTTACTTAGTTAAATTTTAATTTAAATGATTAAATAAATAATTGTTTGAATGGTTGAATTGCTTGATGTGTTATAGTATGGTATACTTTGGGATTGGTATTTATTTTGTGCTAACGTCCGTGGATGCAGGGAAAACAGGTTGGAGGGATCCAACTGGATCCCTCGACATTTATTATTTAATATTCTCTGTTGTGATTACTTGATATTCTATGATGAGTATATTGGAATATTGAATGTTATGAGTTGATTGGATATATTTGGGTATAATGAATTACCAAAAATATATAAATTGGGTTTTGGGAAAGAAAATAAAGAAAGTTAAGTTGTAAACGAAAAAATCTTAGAAAATTGAATAAGATTAGAATGAACTGAAAAAGAAATAGAAGTATGTTAAATACTAATAAATAACTTCAAGTATGAAAAGAAAAGGGGTTGAATAAACAATAATTAATGAATTGTAAAATCAAGTGATATTATTTTAAAGGAATAAAGAATTATTTTAAAACTTAAAGTTTTAATTTATCTAGAGGAATAAGAAGTAAATTGAGAAATCTAAATTGGCATTTCAATTAAAAGTATTTAAATCATAATTAAGGAATAAAATGTGAAATTAAAGGATTTTTTTTGAATAAATGAAGTAAATTGGAAATCAATTTGGAATTGATTTAAGTGTTTGAAATTGGATATTTGGAAGAATAAATCCAAGGTGGGAATTTACTAAGGAATGAGAAAAATTGTTAAAAATAAATAGTGATTTATTTTTAAAGGTTGTGAAGAGAAATATATTTCTCTGGATAGCCAAGTGCGTTTTCAAAGTAAGTTTGTTAAAATAAAATAAAAGTTTTAATGTTGTTTTACAAAGTGTATTCTTGAAAATTCATTATTCCTAAATGTCAAATTCTAAGTAAATATTTATTCGAATCTATTACCGTAGTAATAATTTATTAAGAGTGACCTAGTAATTCTGTTTTAAAGGTGAAAATCTAGTTTATATTTATAAAATAACCTTATTTTCAAATATTCATATAGTATATATTTTTAATCAATTAATGAAGCAGTTTTCATTTAAGTATTTTAAAGTAAATTCTAAAGTAAGTAATTTGTTAATTTATTATCGTAATAATTATTTAAAGGATGATTTGGTACTTTGTTTAAAGAAGAAATCTAATGTATGTTTATAAGGTAACCTTATTTCTAGAGTATTATTTTAAACTTAAGTACTAAAGTAATTTTTCTATGTTAAATGATAATTATAATTTACAATAAAGTGTTTTTAAATTATTTTAAAATTTTAAAGTTTTGTGCTTGGTGATTCCAATGGAAATAAAAATACTTGGAATTTATTCTGAGAAAGGCAGATAGTTTTGAAACTGTTTTCAAAGGAATTTGAAAATAGAAATATATCTTGTAAAGATATTTGAGATAAATAAATAATTTGTAGAATTATTTATTGTTTGATGGATGTTTGTGAATAGAAATTGATAGTTAAATCACCGACTATCAATATTGGACAAATGCGCTGATCGTTTCGAAGAGATCGGTCGAGATTTATTTCTCGAAAACCACTTCGATCCGGTTTGTACGTTTTCGTGAAAACGATTTTGGATTCAAAGATGGAGCAGTGAAGTGCAAGGGCTAGTCGCTACTAATCCTGAGGATATTTCCAAAATGGATGTAGTAGGAATAGTGCCTTCGGTTCCGTTCGAACCCGGGACGGACTTGTATGGATGAATGCTTGCGAAACATCGTCAGGTGGACGATGGGTATTCTAAGGGATATATTCTAAAAAGGTAACGCTTAGCCTCAAGCCTCATCAAATGGGAATGACTGAAAATCAGGGGTTATGCAGCAAGGCTAGGTGGGTAGCACCCAAGCAGGGTTAGGTCATTCCAGTCTAGATGTCCCTTTTTATTTCGGCTTAGTGGGCGGTTGCTGATCTCAACCGCGGGGTGATCTCACTCGGGATTATCCAGTAAGGGGTAGTCCCGGTCTTGTGTTGCAGGGGAGTGGGCGTACTCCTCGGTACGGTGATCTAGGCCCCGTACCGTGACAGGTGGTACCCCAGTGCCTAGTCATTAGTTGGAAATCCATTCTCCCTACGAGCCTTGTACGTGTTTTGTTTGTATTACCCACTTTGTGGCTAGTAGCTGGAATTTAATAATGTAACAATTTCGGCTATTTTATAAGTATTTATATATAGACCCTATTATAATATCAGAGGATTTCTACAGAATTATTTTAGCTATGGTAAGGTAAAAACCCGACATCTTTATTTGTGGCGTGGTCTTACGAGATGCTTTGGTTTTCAAAAGGATTTTTGAAACTTTAATAATCAATTGAGTGTGATTTTCTCATGCTGGTATTCCAGACTGACTCGGGTATTATTTAACTGTAATGCTCGGATCAGACCGAGTATTATAGGATACAGGATATGATGCTGTGGAGCTCAGGAGACGAGCTGGATAACGACACGTACTCTCGTACTTGTACATATATTTATTCCGCTGTATTGAGTAGCTGTGTATCCATTGGTATGACATTGATGTTGAGCTGTGATTGATGTACTCTGATGATGTAATATATAGACAAAGATATTTGATGTTTGAGTAAAGAGTATTTATTATCTATTATATTTTATTCCGCTGCGATGGTTAGATTCTGTTGTTGTTTTCTATTTTCTTCTTCTACCTCTCTTTCTTTAACCCAAATGGTTCGTATTTCTGTGCAACTTGAGTTGATTGTTGTAGAATAGTGTTGACTCAAGGGGCACGGATTTGCGGGTCGTTTCAGAACTTGTGCTTGATTTTCATATTACAAATATTGGTAAAAAAACATTAGAAATATTCTTTAAAAATATTCTTCTAAAAGGAAAACTTATAATTCCAAGTTTATTAAAACAAGTGTCAAAAACAAATCTCATTAAAACATTGTTTACTATAACCCAAATTTTTTACACTTAGCTTTATTTAAATATAATTCCTTTTATAGGTTTTTCTCTTTTAAAACTATTATTTGTAAATTTAAAACAATAATTTTTAATCCCTAAAAGAAAATAAAACAATTGAAATACCTTTATAAATTTAAAACAATATTAATTATCCCAAAAGATGATTAATCACAATTATGATCTTTCTTAAATAAACAAATATGTCATCTTTAATAAAATAGTTAATTGTTTCCAAACGCTTTTATGTCATTAGTGAAACTTTAAAACCTTTATTAAATCAATTTATTAACTTTAAAACACTTTCATCAAATTAGTTAATTTACTTTAAACATTATTAATTTAATTTAAATTAAATATCATTAAATAAAAATATTTGTTAAATTCAATTAATCATTAACTAAAATGAATAATTAATCTCAAACATCATTAATTAAAGTGTTTAATTAATTTTAAATACCATTAATTAAAACCATTAATTAAGTTTAAATAATCATAAATTAATTAGATTAATTAAACTCAAATATCATAAGTTAAAATGATAAACTAAAACATCATTTGTTAAAATGATTAATTAACTATAAAATAACATTAATTGAAATGATTAACTAAATTCAAACATCACTAATGAATACAATAACTAAATCCAAAATAATCATTAATTAATGATTAAATAAAGTTCAAAATCTTTTATTAAAATGGCTTAAATACAAATCTCATTAGTCAAATATATTAATTAATTTCAAAACATCATTAACTAAATTAATTAATTAATTTCAATATCAATAGTTAAATAGTTAATTAATTTAAATAACCATTAATTCAAATGATTAATCAATTTAAAAATATAAATAATTAATATGATTAATGAATTTTAAAATTCTATTTAATGAAAACACAAGCTCAAGTTCAAAACACACACGATAGGGTTTAGGAATGAAAATCAATAAATGATGGTATGACAAAAATTGCTACAACAATACTAATGTAAATAGATAATCGTTGGCGGGAAACCCCTCAGGGTCTCTCTAGAAATTCTCCTTGCAAAACAATAGTTAAGGATAATATATATAATCAAATGGGTTCATAACAATCAAGTTAATATGTCATCTATTTTTCAAATAGAAATTCAACCAACAACCAGTCAAATAATTTAACTAATCATCCAAGCAATAATAATAGTTTATAGCATCATAGATATGATATAGTAAAATTGAATGTAAGTTAAACTCGCTTTGATTTCAGTTTTCACCGAAGCATTCCAGTTTAGTCTAAAACCAAACAAACGTTCAATTTTAGTCCAAATTTGTACCAGCTCCAAATTCCTCCAAACTAGCTCCATTGGGAAGAGCTCGACGACATGAGTCCAATGCAAAAAACGGTGTTCGAATCCGACCTAATATGAAAAAGCTATTCAATTAACAACTTATCGATTAAAATAAATTAATTAACAACTAAGTAACATATTGATCTAATCCATACCCATAATCAACTCACTAATTCTTCTTCCTCCCTTCTCTAAAACCATGCACCCTCTGATACATATGCATAACAAAACCCAAAACCACCAAGCCTTCCAACGACCATAACTTTTTTTATTTCTCAACGGAATTGACTACCGTTTTCACTATCATACATATTAGCGAGCGCTTCCTCCCCAACACCATCACATCACCTCCAATGGCCTGAATAAATCTAAACCAATGGGTCTCTATGGATGCTCCCAAAATGCCGCACGTCACTAAAGTGCTCCAGAGTCGACGAATATTTGCAGGGAGGTGATACTCGACACAAGCAACACAATAGTACCAATGATGCAACCTATCTCCACCTAGATCTCAAGCTACAACAAGCCCTAGCCGCTGCCATGAACCGCCTCCTCCCCAAAACGTGACCACACCCCCAATTCGAGACCGTAGGATCGTAGGTTAAGCACATACGAACCTAGGGAATCAAGTTTGAGAATTTTTATGGAGATACGGATTTGATTTTTATTTTTAAAGTAGGAAAATTTCTTCTTTTCAAGTCAAGGAAGTATATGTAGGAAGAAGGGTACGAGCTATGACATAGGAAGGTATGTGTAATGATCAGAATTTCAATCATCCAAATTTAGAATATTTAATTGATTTTAAATATTAAAAAATTAAATTTTATAAGTTAATAACTTATGTTTCAAATATTGCGATTTATTTGATAATTAAATTGTTAGATTTAATATTTGAAATTGTTTAAATAATTGAATTTTGAATTTAATATGGACGAAAATCAATTTCTAAAGTTGATTTAAATTCTATTTAAATTAGAACGAAGATAGTAAGTTTATTTTAAATTTGATTTAAAAGTGAATAAACAGAAATTGGAAGCTATTTGATTTAATTAACGTGTAAAAATAGTCATTTCTGGCACTGTCCCGGATTTTGACGAAATCGGTTTCATTGGATCCATAATAGTGAATTGTATTATGCTGTAAAAAAATTTGGCGAGTAAACGTATCGTTTGATCATGCGAGTTCGAAATGCAAAGGAATTAATTAAAGGAATTTAATTAAAACAATTTGATTTTGAAAAGCAATCTTTTGTATATAATGGAATTGGCTCTCGATATATATTCCATTGCGTTCAGAATAGGGGTATAATTTATAGAATGCTAAGTGGCATGCTTCGTTTGGAGTTCAGGATTTTCATGGATGAATAATGCCATGCGAATATAAGTAGCCCACAAATTCCTACATTTTCAAACTAAAACCCTAATCCTAATTTCAGCCGCCATTAAAAAATTCCACCTGATGGCCATTGTCGATCGAAGCCTTTAGAAGCCAAATTAGCCAACGACTTTAACTAGAAAATGTAGAGCATAACGATACGAACTCGATCAAAGACTTGTGTTTTGTGGCGGCCAAAATCGGCCTCCATTCGTCTGTGTTTTTGGGTTTAACTGTAGGGTTCACGTGCGTACGCACACGCATAGGTGGCCGTGAGCAAGCACGACGGTGTTGGAGGGCTAGACAGCATAGGGTTGGTCGGCAGCAGGTGGCGGCTGGCGGGATCGACGTCGAACAAAATAAAAAAAGTTTTTGCATGTAGGCCTTGAAGGAAGAAGAGTGTGTGGGAGGAGAGTAAACTTTTTAATTTGTTTTAATTTTGTTAATTTAAATTTCATTATCTTGTTATGCTAAAAAATCCATAACTTGTTTATATTAGGTATATTTCAAGCGCGGCAAGTTGCATCCGTATTAGCGAGCACTACGCTATGGAGTTGGATTGGATGAATTCGGAACTAGTTGGAATTTTGAGTTAAATTGAACAACCGTTCAATTTTAAATTCTAGCAGGAGTGCTTCAGCGATTTTTGGCATTTTTGTGAGTAAACTCACCTCTCTAGCCAGCATATATTTTTATATAATTGATATCTAATGTAAAATCTCCAACATATATTTGGTTTGGATATAGTCCCACGTATTGGAGTAGATGTGACCCTATTACATTCCCGTGTAAGAGTGGATGGCCTTTAGTATACGAATCTCGCTCGAAATGGTAGATTTATATTTTTATGATTATAAGCTGTTTGTGATGCAGGGTGACAGGTTGGAGGGATCCTACATGATTCCTTACACTGTTGATTTATTTTCATATATATGCTGATATATGATGTTTTGGATGTCATGATGATGTCTTTGATATGATTTGATTTATTAAGTGCTATGGTAGCACTAGACCTTTTTGGTATTTTGAAATATTAAAATGATGATTTTGATTTTAGAAGGATTTCAAAGAAATTTTGAAGCTATATATGTGTTAATAATTTTTAAATTATTAAAAGAATGAATTTGTTTTTAAATAATAAAAATTATGATTTTTGACGCTATAAAAGTATAATTTTGAGAAACACTTTGATTTGGGATTTTTAAATAAATTTATATAAAAAGATTTATATAGGCAATATTTTATAAATAAAGAAATAGATTTATCATTGGAATTTGTAAATATTTTGTAAGTGGTTTTGAAGTTGATTTGGTAAATGGATTTTATAAATAGATTTTGTTAAGTAAAATTAGTTTTATAAAAGAATGGATTTATAAATAGAATTTCATGAATAAAGGAATATTAATAAATACAAGTTTTATAAAATCGAAAGGAGATTTATAAAGATTTATAAAAATAGTTTTATAAATATGGAAATGATTTATGTTGAGATTTAAATATGAATTTTTATTTAAAGGAGTGTTTGAAAGTTATTTTGATGAAGTTAAATGTTTGAAAAATAAATTTATCTTTTAAAAGCAATGTTGTGGAAAGTAATAATTCCAAATGGAATTTAAATGGCTTGAAAATGTGATAAATATTGAAAACATAGTTTCAACATTGATTGTTGTAATAGACGTTTTTGGAAAAATATAGTATACGTTGTGTGTGTGGGTGTGTGTGTATCGAATTCCTATACTAGTGTTTTAGATTGTCGTAACAATGTTTTACACAACATTCGTTTTGATCCAATAAATTATGTTTTGAACTTCCATCATGAAATACACGAATCGGTTCATATGATCATACTAAAGGCTTGGTGGTGTAGGAGCTTGCTTCCTATACTTAACACCCGTTTAGAGGTGCATGAATTGTGGAGTTGTATGGTTATAGAAACATTTTTGTCATGTCTCAAAATGGTACTGTTATAAAATATACTTATATCACTGGTATAAGTATATAGAAAAGTTTTCCAATATAAAAAGAATGAAATGGTTTTGTGAATATATCTTTTTAAAGATAATTGAAGTAGATGTTTGGAAATTTATTTCACCAATAAAAGATTAACTAAATGGACCTAGTGATTACATATGGTGCCGGATATTGATTGTTGCTTTGATAGTCAAATAATCGACTATCAATTATTGGCCTCTTTATCGTTGTTGGTCAGAAGAGTCCAGGGTCAGATTTATCAGAGAACCACTTCGGACCAACATATATGCGTTCGAATATGCATGTATTGGAAGAAACTGATATTTGGGATTTTCATAATGTAGGACTGCTTATTAATCATTTGGGGATAAACTCCTAATATACATATAATAGCAATAGTATCTTCGTTACGAAATATCCAATGCAATGATTGATCACCACTAATCTTAGGGATAATTCTCGGCAGGATATGGTAGGGGAAGTGCCTTTTATTTGTCCTGTTCCAGGATGACTTTTATGGATGGATGTCTAACATTGCGTTTTTGAGATTGCATCGTTGACTTTTATAAATGTACATCTATTTGGTGGTGGAGGAGGCAAGTTCTCTTGGCTTAACACCCTTCTCCGAGACGTATGATCTTGGAGGTTGTATGTTTGTGAAAGTCAATGGAATGGCAATGCGGCATTCAAAGAAAGAAGATGTGTTATGTGAAAGGTAATCGTGATCTTAGGCCTCACACTCGGAAATAACGGAAACAAGGTAGATGCATCAGGGCTAAGTTGTTTGCAACCATTAGGATATGATCATCCCCTTCTAGATATATTTATTCCCATTATGATGTTTGGATTTAAATTATGGTGGATGTATGCTATAAGAGCCCTCGGATAGGTTGGTAATGACCGAGGTGATGACATATTCGCTACTATCTAGTTGGACGTAGGTCGGTCTTGTGTTGGTAGAGGATCATCAGTTGGGCCTCGGTACATTCCTCTAGAGATGTGCTGTTGGAAGGTAGTCCCTTCACCCGGTCATTTGTATGGAAATCCATTCTCCACTAAGTGCCTGCCATTTTATTTGTATAACCCGCATTTGTGGCTAGTATGTTGGAATTTAATCAATGTAACAATTTCGACTATGATTCTTATTATTTGTATACTAGACACTAGTATAATATAAGAGGAATTGATATGAAATGTTTTGGTTATCATAAGGTAAAACCCATCCGTGTTTATGTGTGGGTATAGTCATACGAGATACCTTTATTTTGTTAAAGAAAAGTTTTATAACTTTAAAATAAATTCAATTGAGATGTGTTTTGTCACGCTGGTTTACCAGACTAATCTGGGCGTTCTTTCCTCTCAATGCTCGGGTCGGACTGAGTATATTTACAGTTTCAGATTTGATGCTTTGGAGCTTCAGCAGAGAGCTGGAAGTCTTCTGGTCGTATTCACGTATATGTTTATTTTTCCACCGCATTGTTGTTAAATTATCAACAATTGTAAGAATATGTTATTGTAACTGTCCAAGCTGACGGTTGTGATTGATTATTGTACTCTGATGGATGTATGTATATATATTACAGTTTCTGTTTTGTAAAGATCATTGATATGATATTATATATTTTTCCGCCGTGGTCGTGAGATTCTATAGTTGTTTTAGTTTCCTTTTCTCTTCTTCTTCCGTTCTCTTCTTCTCTCTTTCTTTCTCATGATTATCCGTCTTTACGTTTGGTTTAGGTTGGAAATGTGTGGGTTATTGACAACTTTAAATAGGTCGAATTTGCTGGTCGTCACAGTTGGTATCAGAGCTTAGGATTTTGCAAATACCTAAGCTTTGGTGTGGGTACTCATCATAAATAGGGTCAGTAGCAACCTAAATTGAGTTTGAGTGTGTGTGTGTGTGTTTATGAGTGCGTATTTGTTAGTGAATATTAAAGTGTTTTATATTGTGTTAATTTATATGTTGAAGTGGCTTTGGAATTCTTGTCGATATGTAAGACGCATCATTATTATTATAGTGATATATGGATTGTTTGGCTGTTAATGAATGGTAATATTAGATTATTACAATTTATCATTTATTGTTTGAAACAACCTGCCTTTCTCTCCACAAAAAGACGCATCATTATTAAGAAAGAAATGGATAGGAAAGAAAAAAAGATAGAGAAGGAAGAACGAAACAACATCAGAATCTCACAATGGAATGAATAAATTATATTAATCACATAAGTATTACATAATATACAACATCTATCAGAGTTACACAGCTTATACATCACATACTAGACAGTTATAAACACCTATCTAGTCATTACAACTCAAATACAACACAGAGATACCACCACAGCGGAAACAACAATATATCTACAAACGCTGAAGCCACCTGCTCCATACCTCCTCCAGAATTCGTCAAACTTAACCTGAATCCCTTGGCTACTCGTAAAAATTTGAGTACCCAAGAGTTTAAGAAAAACAGACCTCCGAGTCAGACATGGGTCTGGTGTGAGTAACAGGTTAAAGTTGCTTAACTTTGAAAACCTTTGAAAACAAAAGGTATCTCGTAAGACTTCCTACACATAAACACGGAAAAGTTTTTACCTTACGATAACCAAAACATTTGATAGGAAATCCAGTTATATTATAATAGTGTGTAGGGTTTTCAAGTAAAATACAGAAATAGCTGGAATGCTTACATCTCACGTTCCAACATAGTTGGGCACAATCAATACATACGACACTTATTGGAGATTGGATTCCATACAATGGCAGGACTACTAGGGTACCGCCCGTCACAGTACGTGGCCTAGATCACCGTACCGAGGATCCACCCTAAATCCCCTGCAACAAAAGGCCGGAACCATCCCTTACTGGATAGTCCCGAACAAGACAACCCCAGCAGTTGTTGCAATCAACTGCCCGCATAGCCGAATAAAAAGGGACCTGTAGATAGGGAAACATCTTGTCCTACTTGAGCGTGACTCACTTAGCCTTGCTGCACCTCCCCTGTTTTAGTCATTCCCCGTTGATGAGGATTGAGGCTATGATTACCTTAATAGAACACATCTATCTTAGAATGCTCATCTCCACCTGATGATGTTCTGAAAGCATTCAGTCCATACAAGTTGTTCCGGGTTCGAACGAAACCAAAGGCACTATCTCGTTACACTCATTTTGGAATCACCCTCAGAGTCAACGACAATAGCTCTTGCACTCTGAATCTTCATCTTCACTTTAGATTTAAGACCTATCGTTTAATTTGGATCGATGTGGTTTTCGGATATCCAAATCTGAAAACCCGATCCGGTCTCATCGAAATCCAAAACGCCGTCTTTTAAAGCCAAATTGTTTTAAAGTAAGACAATTCAATTCATTATCTATATTCACACAGATAGATAATTCAAATTATCACAAATAGATAATTCATACCATCATAATTCAACCCAAGCATCCAACGTCATAGATCAGCACATGTCCAATATCGGGGATCAACATATATCTCATATTAGAGATATCAAACAATCCAAGGCATTCAATATCATTCAGCCATCCATAAGCAAAGATTTATTAATCACACCATCTTTAAATAATTTAAAATAAATTAAATTAATTACTTCCATCACTATAAATCTTGATTATTTAACTATTAATTAATTTCAAACCAATTAATTAATCATCCTCTAATTATCCATCTTAATTAATCAACCTTGATTAATTATTCTTCAATTACATTAAGTAATTAACCTTTAAGTAATTACACAAATTAATTATCCTCAAACAGTATTTAACCTTTAATTACTCTCATTAATTAATTAACTATAATTAATTACATTAATCCTTAATTAGTTACATTAATTAATTATTCTATAATCACTACCTTGCAACCATGGAACAAAGTTCCTGGAGGTTGCGGGTTCGAGTCCCACAGCTGAGATTTGTTTCCCATTTGCCTTGAGCGGTCTATCCTCTGAATAAGCTGAAACGCGTGAGGATTAATGCTCTTGGTCGGGCTGGCTTAAAAGGAGGGTCAGTGTGGTGGACAGCTGTATCCCCTAGCTCTACTCTCCGGAGTAGGGTTTTTTTTTAAAATAAAAAAATAATCACTTATATTGATTAATTATCTTTAATTAATCAACTCTTAATTACTTCATTAAATATATTAATTAATGATCCCTAATTACTTCTTTAATTAATTATTCTTCTAATTAATCAAATTTAATAATTAATCTTTAATTAATCACATTCATTAATCAACCTAGATTAATCATATTCAGTAATTAATTATTCTTAATTAATTACATTACTTAATTGACTTTAAAATAAATTTTATTGATAACTTCTTAAATTAATTACACTAAGTAATTAATCCTTAACTTCCACTAAGTACTTATCATTTTTATTAATTACACAAAGTAATTAATCCCAAACCCCTTCAATTAATTATTCATCCTTCAATTAATTACACAAAGTAATTAAACCCAAAACTACTTCCATTAATTAAATCATCCAATGATTATTTTAAATTAGTTAAACTAATTAATTAATTTAAACTAATCACATTAATTTAATTAACTATATTGAGTAATTAATTCCTTTAATTACTTCCATTAATTAATTATACTTTAATTAACCATTGTTAATTACAAATTAATAAATCCCTACTACCAATTAATTAACCTATAATTACTTAAATAATTAATGCTTAATTGTAACCTACTAAGCATTAATTACTTAATTAATTAATTTAATTACACCTTAATCACTTAACTAATAAATCTCTAATCATTAATTAATAATCTTTAATTATCTAATTAATTAACCTCTGATTAATTAACTTAAACCCCTTAATTATCCAATTAATGATCTTCAATTGCAAATTTAACTTAACAAAATTTAAATAAATTTACAAATCTTTTAATCAAATGTTAAAGAACACTTATCTTATATTGTGACGACCGCCCATGACTCCCGCACGGAAACAAGGGAAAGGTGCGCTGAAAGTGTGCCAGGCAGCCATGAGTGACCGTCAAGGGTAAAATAAACATCGCAGACTCTATCGTAAAACTCACAGCGCATGGATAAAATACAATAGAGAAATATAATATAGTGAAGCTCCCATAGAACAGAATATCATCATCTAATCATAATAGCTTTATACATGGTCTGAATCATGAATACAAGAAGCCTCACTACATAGCACTCAGAGTAATCAACAATCAGCGGAATATCCAGTACATAGAATATGAAAATAATATGTAAAGCCTCCTGCTCGTCTTCGTCATCATCAGCGTGAGCCACTAAGATCAGCACCTGCCACCTGTCACCTAGTCTGCCCATCCCAAACATGGATGAACAGCCCAAGGTAATAAGAGGAGACATAAAACCTTGAGTCAGACAACAGTCTTAGTGAGCAGTAAATCAACTATCAAACATACCAAAGGAACATAAAGGATAAAAGGAATAGGAACCCAAATCATCCCACTCCACCTCTTTCTACAGTGATAGCCCCCAGACACACACTAAGGAGAAGCAAGCATAGCAAAGCAGATAATTAAAGTAAAGCAATAATCACTCGAGTCAAGGTCGATGTTTTCCAAATACAAACCCCCAAGGCCTAAACCAAGATCAGATAAGCACCCAGAAAACACCGCTCTTGAGACCGAATGATGATACAACCGAACATCCATGACTCTGGCTATCACTGTTTTCATTGCCTTGATTTTATCGTTAATTGAATGACCAACTCATCTTTCAACCATCCGTCAAGGGCTAATGGCAACCCCGGTTCTAGACATAACTCCGCACGTCACCGTGACCCATGCCTAGGTATAACGAATCTACCCAGAGTACTAGCACGTCATCATGACCCGCGCCTGGGTATAACGGATCTACCCAACGTACTCTTGCTTTGAGCTTGCTAGAACCTTCAATAACGATAAGATCTCAGCCTTCTAGTCATCCTCCTCGACGACTATTCCCATTATAGCTCAAGCACCTCTCGAGCCCACCATTATCCACCAACTCGAACCGCATCATCGAGTAATCAACATGCTTGGGATGATCCCGTCTGGATTAAACCAAGGCTTCCACATCATGCTTTGCTCCAACGCATCTTAGCAAAGTCCATCTCATCATCATACTTCGCCTCAACATATCATGGCAAAGTCCATTTCGTCATCATACTTCGCTTCCTCTAACTATAGCAAAGTCCTCGAACCCATCCATATGAGCTTCATCATCCGCTTCATATGCCACAACAGCTTTCACCATTCAAGAGCCTTTCCACTTAGCTTTTGAATCATCTTCAACCATCTTGTCCCAAATCAACTACAAGCTAACTCGAGACAATCAAATCAATCATACATCCAAACAATCAAGCATTCAAACAAGATCTAATCAAGCAATATCAACTATAATGGCAATTTCGTAAATAAATGAGCATAAGTCTAACATATATGAAATCATGGATTTTAGCATAGATCTATCAAATATAAAACATGGGTTTTGTCTCTATAACTTGTTAATTGAACTTGCATAGGTAAACATCTTCAAAAGTAATGAATCTAGTCTTGGAACTAAGAAAAATGCATGAAATCTCTAACTTTAACACTCAAACAAGCCACCAATCCAATATACTCCTTTGGGTCCGCGTGAGAGATAACTACCACTCACCGAATCACCCAAACACTTCAACAACTATCAACTAAAGATCTAGACAGCAAGGATTCAAGCTCGATTCGTCGAAATCTCGCTTGAAATGGTGAAATCTAGCTTCGTCGGATGAAGATCTTCAACTTTGGCTCTTCAATCTTCGATCTTGATCTTCGATCTTGACGGATGTTAGCACAAGATTGAAGTAGAGAAAGAAGTGAAGAAAATGTTGTAGTCGAGTTTCCAAAATGGCAGCACTTCGTCGCTTCAAAAACCGGTGCCAAAAAGTGAGCCAAACCCCTCTATTTATAGGCTGAAATCACCCTTAGGTCGCCCAGACTTAGGTCATTGCCGACCTAAAAACCCCGACCTAACATAGGTCGCTGCCGACCTATACACTCCAACGACCTAACGGCCTAACCAACCCAGAAACATACGAGCTAACAAACACGGCCGACCTATCTCTATGCCGACCTAACTAAATGCCGAGTCAACGACCTAACTCCCCAGGCCTTCATGCGACCTAACATCATACGACCTAAAACCATGCCGCCTTCAACGACCTATGACCTATCTGCTTCACAACCTAACACTCCTGTGGCCTAGCGACCTATTAACATTGTGACTTAACGACCTAACCTGGTCACGACCTAACTAGGTTAAGTACTCACGCGACCTATCATCCATGCGACCTATCTAACATTACTAGCCTCCTTAGGTCGCTAACTATCACTAGGTCGCTCATCTCTATAGGTCGCTCCACTTGTCCTAAACACATCCCTTAGGTTGCTCACAACCTAAACACTCATGCGACCTAACTTTCCTTGCGACCTAAGACCCTGCCGACCTAAACTCAAATCGACCCAGCACCCTTAGGTCGCTTACGACCTATCCTAACACGAAAATCACTAGGTCGCTCATTACTACCATCATCCTAGCTGCTAGGTCGTCCACGACCTAACTTCCTTAGGTCGTTAGAACCTCTTAGCCACTAACTCTTAGGTCGTCTCTTCCTATAGGTCGCATACTAACCTTAACTCGGTCAATTCCTTAGGTCGCTCCTCCGACCCAAACCACAACACGAGCTAACACAGGTTGACTCAAACAACACTAACGACCTAATGTCAACTATCTTACGATTTATCGACACGTAAAATACGGGTCGTTACATATATAAAAGAAATTTATAAGAATTTTAAACCAAATTATTTAGATTAAAATCTTGCCTTTTTTTAAAACTTTTTTTAAAAATTGTTTTAAAATGCTGCTACGGGTTCAACCTGAAAATTACTCGAGCACTTACCCGAGGAAACCACATCTTTCTTCATTTCGAAGCTTTGTTTAAATTTTAAGTTTAAAACTGTAAACAAAAGCACTCTCGAATCGACCCGAGACCTCACTCGAGTTACTTACATGAATACACAAGCCTTCCTTCGAGACGAACCACAAACCCAAAACTCTGACATCCCCGGACACCTGTGCACCTACACAGTCAAACGCGACAACAACTACCTCCGCCGACGCCTCCATCTCAACGACGTTCACCTAATTTTATGACCCTAATTACCCAAACCCCAACAAAAACTCAAAATTGAAATCGAGTAACTCAAACAACCTAGAACCCAAAAACCCCTCACATGTAAACCCCTCGAATCCACGATGCCGATCACCAGAGCACCGGAGCTTCCAGCCACGCCTTCACCAACTTCCCCACTTCATTTCCCAGAGCCCGGTGGAACTCGATTCACCAGAGGCGCCAAGATGAATGCATTTCCGACCAAGCCCAAAACTAGGGTTTGAAAACAATTCTGACCACCGCCGTCACCACAGTGACTTGAACACCGTTCGGACATTTTTCCCAAACCTCCGATCATTCTTTCACCTTCAGAGAAAACAGTGACCTCCCTGATCACCTAGATCGTCAGAAACATCCCAAAACACAAACTCTGAACAAACTCAAACTGCTCGTTCGATCCACATCTAACAATTTGGATTTCACTTCTAAAAATAAAGATTTTCGTTAAAGATTCAGCTTACATTTCTAAATTGATAAATTAAGATGTTTGAAACTTCACTTATCTTAAGCTTGCACTGTTCTTTTGATTTTCCAAAGAAATTCCCAATTTATTTTAACTTAAATATAATTTTAAACTTTAATCTATGATGAAACAAACAAATTTTGTTTGAAACTTAAATCCTAACAAAGATTAGATCAAGAGATAATGAATTTTAATTAAAATCTTGAGCTTGAAAACAAAGAACAGAGAACACAGATACAACAGCATGCACACCTACACATTCATATATATACACAAAAAGTTGTACTTATATATATACACACACAATACATACTTATCCTAGAAATTAACATGCAACCAGATTCATATACTTAAGCTTTTAAAAAAGTGATGTTACTCACCAGTAAAAATGATGAACAGAGCCTTATTTTGAAAAAGAACTTGAATTGCTGTGATCTGAAAACTTGAAATTTGTAATCACTTTGATGTTGAGATGACCTTGCATTTAAAACAGAATTGAAGTTTCTTGCTTTGTTGATCTATTACAAACTTTGTTATTTAGATCTCAGGTTTGCTTGCTTTGATTTACCTCAGGTTTGAAGAAAAAGGTACAGGCTTTGGTTTTGATTTAAGTTTGAATTTTTTTTTATAGGCTATTGATTTTGATTTCTGGTTTGAGAAGTACTGATTATCAGATTTGTTTTTGAGTAATTTGTTTTGAGTTTATCTTGGTTTTGAATTGAGGAATATAGAAAAAAAGATGGAGAAAAGATCAATGTGTTTATATAGGTTAAATTTGTGATTTTAATAAAAATAAAAGAAAATCAAATGTTAAAAGTGACACATGTTTAAACACTTACCATTTGTCATTTACTCTTGTTAACCAATTAACACTTGTTAAAATCAAGCCCTATATATTTACACTTGTAATCATGTAATTTTTTATTTATTTTTAATGTTAATAGAAAGCTTTATATTAATTTACTATTTTATAAATACTTATCTAAATGTATATATAAATTTCTTTAAAGAAAATAAAATAAAAAAAATAATATATACAAATAAAATCTTACACATATATTTTTATATCCAAAATATTTTAAAATATCTATCTTTTGAATTTCAAAATTTAAATCTAAATTCAAATCCAAATTAAATTTCAAAATCCAAATTAAAATCAACTTATATATATACATACATATATAACAAGACATTCAATTTGAAAATAACAATTCTATTTTCTTTAAAAATCTATTTGTAACTAACACATTATTATTATTGTTAAAAAAATAACAATTTGCCAAATTTAAATAATTTATAAAAGAGATTATCTCATTATTTACAAATTACTCATTTCACTAAATGAATTAATGTATCATATGTTATATATATTTATAAATTGTATTTTAAACTTTTTATATATATTTTCAAATCATATTTATCAAGCAATACTTAAAAGAAAATGAAACAAACCTTTTAATTAGTCTTATTTAAAATCTAAATTTAAACTAAAATATATTTTATACAATTAAACATTTACCTTAAGTATTTTAAAACTATATGGTTAACTATTTAAATAACCTTTGAAAAGTTTTATATTAAATTTAATCATAATTTCCAAATTACCAAAATATATTAGAATTTGAAATCATGATTTTATTTTTCAAATTTAAACTAAAGCTTTTCTATTTACAATATATATAAATATATACATTATAAATAGAAAACATTTTATTAACTTTTAAAAGATAAAATTTACTAATTAAATCTTTATTTGTTTTTAAAAGAATAAACTTGCCAATTAAAATTAAAATATAAAAGAAAATTACCAAACCAATTTAATTATTAATACAGATTATTAAATTAATGTTGCCTAAAATTCCAGGTCAACACATTCCTCCCCCTTTAGAAGAATTTCTCCCCGAAATTTGAAAGCAAAGGTAATTTAATAACCCATAAAATATTTTAATTTTAAACCACAAGCATATATGATCAACCTTATGCTAACAACCATAGCAACCAATTCACTCAATCAAACAAATCTAATGATCCTGACACAAATCAGGATAGACCTTCCTAACACTATTAAGAGTTTCTTAGGTACAAACACTGGACCACTCGCTTTACTGAATCCAAACTAGCTATACCACTAAGCTACTGAGCTCCTACTCATCTAGATCTACAAAACTGAACAGGATATCAGATTACCCTCAAGTCCAGCTCAACTTACACATCTTCCAGGACTGCTGGTTCCACAACCAATGATGGATCATACATGTACTCCCTCGGTGATACGTGAAACATATTGAATCCCAGTCTTCCATACTGGCAATTCAATCCTGTAGGCCGAACACTTACCCTTACAAGAACACAAAAAGATCCAATACATTTCGGAGCTAGCTTCCCAGTTTCACCAAATCTTATAGCACTTTTGACCGAAGAAAACTTATCCAAAATCAAATCTCCGACTTTGAAATCCAAATTCCTACGTCTCTTATCCACAAAACTCTTCTGACGATCCTGGGCTGCCTTCATCCTTCTTGATCAGCTCAATCTTCGCTGATGCCTCTTGAAAAAACAAACAAACCAGCCTCTGGATTCTACCCAACAAGATGATCCACTCAAGATCTACCAAAATCAAGAACACAAACTCTACTACACAATCTTCAGTAGAAAACTAACTTCTCCTATCCAGAAAAGACAAAACAGGTGCACTCGCCAATCTCGCCTCCAGATCCCTTTAAACTTCTGGAATAAACCCTCAAATTCAAGAAAACTGTGAACTTCCAAGGGGTTTAGGGTTGCTTCCACTCTAGAATAGCTTCTACCTCGCTTCTGCTGTGTAACTCTGATCTAGAGTAGATGAAAATGCCGTCGATGAACACGAGCACAAACTTGATCCACATCCCGAAAGACACGGTTCATTAAATCCATAAAGAGAAAACACAAAAGTACCATGAAATACTAAGCTGCTTCACCAAACACTCTCTCAAGGAGCCATCCTTCTACTAGCTGAACCACCGGTATCACTCCTGGAATCCTAGTCAATATGAAAATTCAATCTCTAGATGCTAAGGCAAACCTTGGCTTCCTAGAAGACATCTGGAAAAATCTCTGACACGCCGATAACTCCTATATTCCCTAGAGATGCCTCGATCCCAAGCAAAAGATTACCCAAGAGAACACTCAACTATCGCAAGTCACTTTTGCGATCAACCCGGCCTAATTTCCAAAGAAACTGTTCTCTCTTTACCAATGAAAACAACTTATTCTTAACTGATCAATCCATCGAAGAAATGGTTCCACTTTGCTGCTTCTGAACTCTACCTCAAAAACATTGCTTAGCCAGATGATCTACTTGTCGACACACATAACACCTCTGAGCTGCAACACTGCCACAGATGCCAAAGACTTCCTATTCAAAGCTCTTCGAACCTCAAAGCAATATCATCCAATCCCATAGAGAGCCTAGAGATGGGAAGACACCTCCTCAAGAAACTCGTCCTCAAACCAAACACAAACACCCTGTTAAACTTAGTCTCATCACCGATGCAGATACACTTTCTTAACTTGCTCCAAAAGAAACATCTTCGGAAACATCCACAGTCACTATGTCTCACCACACAGCTACTCCTTCCAGAAGTTTCCAAGATACCGTCACTCGCTTATGCTAAACCGATAGATCCAAACTCTAGAAAATCCACTTACACAAGCACAACCAAACTTGCACTCCAATGATGGACTCCGAACCTCAAAACGGCTTCCTTCAAAGATTGGTGAAATCCTTACACCACTGCAAAGCTTACTCGAGACGGTATTGGGTCTACAGCATCGGCATATACTCTTACAACCTCAACACTTATACTCCTTCCATTAGTAGTCGTGCTACACACACCACTACCTTCCTACCTTCCTACCTCCAGAACTCATATTGGAACAAGTAACCGAACAAATAGGTAGAAATATATATATATATATATATATATATATATATATATATATATATATATATATATATCTGTGTGTGTGTGTGTATAAATACAAGTATGCTCTCTCAAGAAGGAAATCACTCTAAAGCCTAGGTATTCACTCAACCTAGCGCTATGATATCCAAATGAAATGACCCGCCTTTCTTTCCACAGAAAGACGCATCATTATTGAGAAAGAAAAGGATAGAAAAGATAGAGAAGAAAGAACGAAACAACATCAGAATCTCACAACGGAACGAATAAATTATATTAATCACATAAGTATTACATAATATACAACATCTATCAGAGTTACATAGCTTATACATCACATACTAGACAGTTATAAACATCTGTCTAGTCATTACAACTCAAATACAACACAGAGATACCACCTAGCAGAAACAACTATATATCTACAAACGCTGAAGCCTCTTGCTCCATACCTCCTCTAGAATTCATCAAAGCTAACCTGAATTTCTTGGCTACTCGTAAAAATTTGAGCACCTAAGAGTTTAAGAAAAACAGAAAATAAACTCCGAGTCAAACATGGGTCTGGTGTGAGTAACAGGTTAAAGTTGCTTAACTTTAAAAACCTTTGAAAGCAAAAGGTATCTGGCAAGACTTCCCGCATATAAACACGGAAAAGTTTTTACCTTACGATAACCAAAACATTTGATAGGAAATCCATTTATATTATAATAGTGTCTAGGGCTTTCAAGTAAAATACAGAAATAGCTGGAATGCTTACATATCATTTTCCAACATAGTTGGGCACAATCAATACGTACGACACTTATTGGAGATTGGATTCCATACAATGGCAAGGCTACTGGGGTACCGCCCGCCACAGTACGTGGCCTAGATCACCGTACCGAGGATCCACCCTAAATCCAGTACAACACAAGGCCGGAGCCATCCCTTACTGGATAGTCCAGAACAAGACAATCCCAGTAGTTGTTGCAATTAACTGCCCACAAAGCCGAATAAAAAGGGACCTCTAGATAGGGGAAAATCTTGTCCTACTTGAGCGTGACTCACTTAGCCTTGCTGCACCTTCCCTGGTTTAGCCATTCCCGGTTGATGAGGCTTGAGGCTGCGATTACCTTAATAGAACACATCTATCTTAGAATTCTCATCGTCCACTTGACGGTGTTCTAAAAGCATTCAATCCATACAAGTTCGTTCCGGGTTCGAACGAAACCAAAGGCACTATCTCGTTACATTCATTTTGGAATCACCCTCAGAGTCAACGACAATAGCCTTTGCACTCTGGATCTTCATCTTCACTTGAGATTCACGATCTATCGTTTAATTTGGATCAATGTGGTTTTCGGATATCTAAATCTGGAAACTCGATCTCGGTTTCATCGAAATCCAAAACGCCGTCTTTTAAAGCCAAGTTGTTTTAAAGTAAAACAATTCAATTCATTATCTATATTCACACAGATAGATAATTCACATTATCACAAATAGATAATTCATATCATCATAATTCAACCCAAGCATCCAATATCATAGATCAGCACATATACCATATCAGAGATCAACACTTACATATCAGAGATATCAAATAATCCAAGGCATTCAATATCATTCAGCCATCCATAAGCAAAGATTTATTAATCACACCATCTTTAATTAATTTAAAATAAAATAAATTAATTACTTCCATTACTATAAATCTTGCTTACTTAACTATTAATTAATTTCAAACTAATTAATTAATCATCCTCTAATTAGCCATCTTAATTAATCATCCTTGATTAATCATTCTTCAATTACACTAAGTAATTAACCTTTAATTAATTACATAAATTAATTATCCTCAAACAGTAATTAATCTTTAATTACCCTCACTAATTAATTAACTATAAGTAATTAAATTAATCCTTAATTAATTATATTAATTAATTATTCTATAATCACTTATATTGATAATTATCTTTAATTAATCAACTCTTAATTATTTCATTAATTATATTAATTAATGATCCCTAATTACTTCTTTAATTAATTATTCTTTTAATTAATCACATTTAATAATTAATCTTTAATTAATCACATTCATTAATCAACCTTGATTAATCATATTCATTAATTAATTATTCTTAATTAATTACGTTACTTAATTAACTTTAAAATAAATTTTATTGATAAATTCTTAAATTAATTACACTAAGTAATTACTCCTTAATTGCTTCCACTAAGTTGTTATCCTTCTTGTTAATTACACAAATTAATTAATCCCAAATCTCTTCCCTTAATTAATTATCCTTCAATTAATTACAGAAAGTAATTAAACCCAAAACTACTTCCATTAATTAATTATCCTTCAATTAATTACATCCATTAATTACTTCACTAAGTAATTATACTTTACAAATTACATTAAGTAATTATGCTTAACCAATCATCCAGTGATTATTTTAAATTAATTAAACCAATTAATTAACTTAAACTAATCACATTAATTTAATTAATTACATTAAATAATTAATTCTCCATTAAGTAATTATACTTTAATTAACCATTTTTAATTACAAATTTATTAATCCCTAATTACTCCTTAATTAACCTATAATTACTTAATTAATTAATGTTTAATTGTAATCTAATTAATCTTTAATTACTTAATTACAACTTAATTACTTAATTAATAAATCTCTAATCATTAATTAATAATCTTTAATTATCTAATTAATGATCTTTAATTACAAATTAATTAACCTCTGATTAATTACCTTAAACCCCTTAATTTTTAATTTATAAATCCTTAATCATTAATTAATTAAACTAACTAATTACCCTTTAATTACCCTATTAATTTAATGAATCTCAATCATTAAATCTCAATTAACTTCAAGGTAAAACATTATACTTATCAATGACTTAATTATCATTTACAAAATCCTTTGAAACATTTTACTTTTAAGTTTACTTTTAAATTTCATTTCGAATTTAAGATTTAAAATGATTGCAAATTTAACATAACAAAATTTAAATCAAATTACAAATCTTCTAAGCAAATGTTAAAGAACACTTATCTTATATAAAAGAAATTTATAAGAGTTTTAAACCAAATTATTTAAACTAAAATCTTCCCTTTTTTTAAAAAAAATTTAAAACTATTTTAAAATGCTGCTTTGGGTTCAACCCGAAAACTACTCGAGCACTCACCGGAGGAAACCACATCTTTCTTCATTTCAAAATTTTGTTTAAATTTTAAGTTTCAAAGCTGTAAACAAAAGCACTCTCGAATCCCTCGGTCCCTTCCTTCATCCTTCCCCCCCTCTTCCTCCTCATCCTCCTCCTCCTCTTCCTTCTCATCCTCCTCCTCCTCCTCCTCCTCCTCCTCCTCCTCCTCCTCCTCTGTTTCACTCTTCTCCAAACCCTTCCCCTTCGTTTCAACCCCATTCTCATCAACCCCTCTCTCCTCCGATCCCTACCATTAACCATCCTTCTTCTTCTTTCCCTCCTTCGTTTTCTTTTCCCTCTGGTCCCTCTTCTGTGATTGGGGTTTTTAATCGTAAGGATGATTGTTCTTGTTCTGTTGCTCCTGTTTCTTTGGTGCAACCTGGCAATAGGATTGGTTTAGTTCCTTCTGATAAGGTTAAATCCACTAATGGATTGGAAGTTGATTCTTCGTGTTTTGGGGATGTGGTTTCTTTTAAGGAGTCGGGTCGGCAAAATAAAGTTGTTGTTCCAAAATGGTCTTCTCTATTCAAGAAAAAGCCCAAGAATGCTGGAGTTTATGTTCCTAGAGATTTCGATCTTATTAGAGATGGTAAACCTAAACAGTTACCTGAAGATGTTAAGAATGAAGGTATCAAATATTGGAGCGATCATTTAGTTGGTTTTTTTCTAGATGGAGCGCTTTCTTATCTAACAGTTACTAATCATCTCAGAAGAATTTGGAAGCTTTTAGGAGAGGTTGATATAAAATCAGACAATGAGAATTTTTACTTCAAATTTTCAAATGAGCAAGACAAACTTCATATTCTGCAATCTGATCCCATTTTTATCAAAGGTAAAATGTTCATTATTAATAAGTGGAATCCTTCTATTGGGTGTGTACAAGCAAGTATTAGAAGAGTTCCAATATGGGTTCATTTTTATAAAATCCCTACAATTGCATGGACTCTAATGGGTATTAACTGGCTGGCATGTCATATTGGAAGATTGATCTGTTTTGATGAGAATACTGAAAAATTGAAGAGATTTAAATATGCTAAGGCATTGATAGAAATTGAACCAAATCAGAAGCTACCTGAATATATAAAAATTGATGGTTTGGGTGAAGGTGGTTATAAAGTAAGAATTGAATATGATTGGAGACCCAGAATTTGTGAATTTTGCAAAGTTTTGGACATACTACAGAAAACTGTATGGAATATGCTTTAGGGAATTGTTATGAGACTTATGATGAAGATGGCTTTGGGAACAAGTACTCAGAAGATAGTAAATTCTTTAGGGAGATTAATGATGCTAATTTGTTGAAGAATAATTCAGTGCAAGTTAATCAATCAAGGGAATTGGAAAAGAATAACTTTGTTCCTCAAAAAAGAAAGAATAAGATTTGGAAGAGAAAGGATAATTCTCAAGTAGATAGTATTGTGCAAAAGGAAATGACAAATGAATTTGTATCTGGAAATGAAATTAGTGGGCATTCTGATGATACACAAAGTACAAAAAATGTAAAGGTAGTGGTCAAGGAACATGCTGCTGAGGTAAATAATTCGAAAGGTAAACAAGATGCAGTTATTAAATCTAGTGAGGTGGTTACTTCCAATGCTTTCTCAGTTCTAGCTGAAATGAATGAAGGTGATAATAACAATTCTGAAAATAATAGTGTGGATGGTTGTTTACCTTCAAAATCAATTCAGTCCCCTTACTCTCACCTGTCTCCTCCTGATAATATAATGCTTTCTCCTATTTCACAGTTTACATCTTCTCCTGTAAAATTGAATTCTGCCTTGACTCAAAACAATTCCATTCCTACTACATCCTTTAATGTTTTTTTGACTCCTAATCCATCTTTGAAGGAAATTCCCATTATTTTTAATCAAAAATCCGATCCTTCTACTCTGAATTTGTCAGTTAAAAGAGGTAGAAACGCAAAGAATAATAATTTGGCTCAGGAAGGTGAGGATATAAACAATGATGTTGATTGTAGTATTGAGGAAGCTCAACCTAAATCAGACTGCATAGTATTAAATTCTTTAGGAAAGTTTACAAGGCATACTAGGAGACATCCTAATAAGTTATTCATTCCCAATACTTGATGATGTTGAAGAATATAGCCTACTGGAATATTAGAGGAGGGCACTTGCTCTCTAAGCAAAATGAAATTAAGAGGTTGATTAAAGAGGAAAATATTCATATTATGTGTGTTAGTGAGACCAAGTTGAATACTGATTTAACTAGAAGAGCTTGCATGTTTGTTGCTCCTAATTGGCAACAAGATGATAATCTTTCAAGTGCTTCCTATGGAAGACTAATGGTGATGTGGAATATAAATTTTTACCAGCTGAATAAATTGGAAGAAACTGACCAATTTCTGCATTATGAAGCTCTTTCTGTTGAAACCAATTCTAGCTTTTTTCTTACATTTGTCTATGCCCAAAACTGCTGTGAGAGAAGGAAAATGCTTCTTAATCATTTGCCTAATCTTAAAAATTCTTCAGTCCTTGGCTTGTATTAGGTGACTTTAATTGTATGTATTCATCTTCTCATAAATCAGGGGGTACACCACTTTCTACCAAAGATATATCTCCTCTCTTTCAAATGTTATTACATGCTTCTCTATCTCCCATTCAATCCCTTGGCCCTTTTTTCACTTGGAATAATAAAAGTAAAGATGGACCTAGAACATTTTGCAAACTTGATCATGCCTTTCAAAATTCTTCAGCTATTTTACTTTGGCCTTCTTTGTACTGTAACATTCTACTTCCTTCAATTTCTGATCACAGTCCTCTCATCTTATCTTGGGGAGAGGTCGCTAAGGCAAAATTTACCTCGTTTAAATTTTTTAAATTTTGGACTAATCATTTTTCTTTTCAGGATTTATTTTTACAGGTTTGGCAAGAAGAAGTTTTTGGTAATCCTATGTATATTCTCAAGACTAAACTTTTCAAATTAAAGAGCAAATTGAAGATATGGGCTAGGAATAATTTTGGTACTGGCTCTGATATCTCCTTTGATTTGAGAAAAAGGCTATTAGAGGTACAAAGAGTTTTACTTTCTGATCCCTTGAATGCTACACTTGCTATGGAGGAAAATGAACTATCTAAGGCATTGCAAGATATGTTAGAATTTGAACTATCTATGTCTAAAGAATTACTCCATGCTAAATATGATAAATTTGGAGAGAGGAATACAAAATTCTTTCATGATTCTATCAAGGTTAAGTATTCAAAAGAAAGAATTAATTGTATATATGATAATAAAGGTGTTAAGCATGTTAAAGAAGACAATATTAATTCTGCTTTTGTGGATTACTTTGCATTCATTCTTGCCAATCCTAAGCCTTATGATGCTGATGTGAGTCCATTATTTCAACTTCAAACTCCTCATTTATCAGTAACCCAAGCTAATAATCTTATTAAGGGAATCACTAATGATGAGATTGAGATAGCAGTCTTCAATTTGAATAAGGAAAGTTGTGGAGGTCCTGATGGATTTAATGCTTATTTTTTTTCAATTCTGTTGGAAGACAATTAGATATGGTGTGCTAAGAGCAGTAAAATACTTTTTCAGTTCTAATAGGCTTACTAAAGGATTTAACTCTACTGCAATTACTTTAATCCCCAAGATTGATAATCCATCTAATGTCTCAGAGTTTAGACTAATATCTTGTTGTAATGTTGTTTACAAGATAATTTCAAAAGATAGCTTCTAGAATGCAATCAGTCCTCCCTTCAATAATATCAAATAACCAGGTAGCTTTTCTCCCCAATAGGAACATAAGTGATAATATACTGTTGACTCAAGAATTATTAAGGGGTTATGGAACTTCCAATATTTCTCCTAGGTGTATGTTAAAGCTAGATATTAGGAAAGCTTTTGATACTATATCATGGTGTTCTATCATTGCAATCATGGCAAGAATGAATTTTCCAAAACCTCTGCTGGCTTGGGTTTATACATGCATATCTACACCTTATTATTCTGTTTCTAGAAATGGATGTTTAAATGGTTTTTTCAAGGGTACGCAAGGAATTAGGCAAGGATCTCACCTTATCTGTTTATCATAGTAATGGAGATTTTAAATGTTCTATTAAAGGAGAGGGTAGGAAATAGATCTTTGGACTTACATCCAAAATGTAAAGAACCTATGATCACTCACTTACTTTTTGCGGATGATTTGGTATTATTCACAAAGCCTACTATTGCTAATATTCAGATAGTATTGGAGGTACTTAACAAGTTTGGGAAAATCACTGGTCTGCATATAACTATCAGTAAGTCTAATATTCTTATAGCTGGAGTTGAAGAGGAAATCAGAAATGATTTGATTAAATTTCTGGATTAAATATCATGCCTTCTAATGCAACTTACTTAGGATTACCACTTATTACATCTAGACTCTCAAAAGTTAGCTGCTTACCTTTGTATGAGAAAATTACTGAAAAGCTTTCTTCATGGCCGAGCTCAAAATTATCACAAGCTGGGAGACTAGTGATAATCCAGTCCATTGCTTCTGCCATGACAACTTATTGGATGAGGCATTATATCTTACCAGTTAAATTAATTTCCATGATTAATAGTGCTTTGAGCAGATTTCTTTGGCATGGTGATCCTTTCTCAAAGAAAATAATTCCTATTTCATTCAAAAAGATAATTTTGCCAAAATATAAAGGAGGACTTGGTATTATCAATTTGCAACTCTGGAATCAAGCAGCTGTCTCTAAATACTTTGACAAAATTCTGAGCAATAGTGATGACTTATGGACAATTTGGATTAATAGAAATTTGATCAAGAGAAAGAATTTTTGGGATATGCAAATTCAGAATAATTCTAGTTGGAGTTGGAGGAATATTTTAAAATTGAGAGAGAATTTTTTACCAATGATACAGATCAATCCAAAGAAGAATTTAAATTGTTATTTTTGGTCTGATCCTTGGGCTAAACCTGGGTTAATTTTGAAAAAATGTATGAACTACTCTAGTTTTATTTCCACTGGTATTCCCTGTCAGACCAAAGCATTAAATTTTCTTCAACATGATGAAATTGTGCTGCCTTACAGCAGTTCCAGGGAGGTTAGAATGGTTTGGAATGAAATTGCCAAGATTAAATTTCCTGAGAGTGATATTTTTGTATTTTGGAAAAGGCAGAGAAGAAGTCATTCTATAAAATTAATATATGAATTGCTTCTGGATACTGAATGTAGTGAAAAATTTGTTTGGAATAATAGAATATGGAACACTGATAGTCCAGCTAAAGATAATTTCATGCTATGGAAAGTTATGGCCAATGCTCTATTAACAAAGGATAAACTTGAGTCCTATGGTTTGATTGATAATAGTACTTGTGTTCTATGCACTGATCATATGGAAAGCAATACTCATCTATCCTTTAGTTGTGCTTTTACAGGTGATATTTGGAACAAGTTCATGATATCTGGCAATTTTCACATTCCCAATAAGAACTCCAAGGAGGAATGGTTCAGTATATATAAAGCTACTAGATGGAGGAATTCCAAAGCTAAAGAATTACTGTCAGTTCTTAAAATCTTTGTTAATGTAATATGGAAGGAAAGGAACGAGAGAGTTTTCTCTAATAATTATAATTCGTCCAGTGAATTGTTTGCAAGGATTAATTTGTTTCTTAGCAGACAGAATAGATGAGTGGCTACCATTTTACTGACTGCAATTTACTGACTGATCCTTTGGTTGGATAGTTTCATATAATTGGTGCTGATGATAGTTATGGAGTTGAGGCATAGAGGCAGTAGCATGGTTTCTGAAGTATAATTATGGATCTGAAGGATATAGGCAGTAGCATGTTTTTCTATAATTCTAGCATGGGCTTTAGTTAACTGACTGTAATATACTTCCAGATCCTTTGGTTACTGAGTTTCTTATTGATAGTTTTATTTCATATAATTGGTACTGATGATAGTTATGGAGTTGAGCATAGAGGCAGTAGCATGGTTTCTGAAGTACAATTATGAATCTGAAGGATAGAGGCAGTTGATTGTTTTCTGTAATACAAGCATGGGATTTAGTTAACTGACTGTAATATACTTCTTGATCCTTTGGTTGCTGAGTTTCATATTGATAGTTTTATTTCATATAATTGCTACTGATGATAGTTATGGAATTGTAGCAGAGAGGCAGTTGCATGGTTTCTGAAGTACAATTATGGATCTGAAGGATTGAGGCAGTAGCATGTTTTTTCTGTAGTACAAGCATGGGCATTAGTTAACTGAAATATGCTTCCAGATTCTTTGGTTGACATATTTCAAATTGAATGTTGGTTTCATATTATGGGTACAGATGAAAGATATGGACCTGAAACATAAAGGCAGTAGAAATTTTCTCTGAAGTACAAGCATGGGCAGTATCAAGACATGTTGATAGTTTTTGTAATATCTTCCTTGTATGTTATTTATAGCTGTGTACTTGCATGATATAAGCAGTTGTAAATTGGTATGTAAACCTGTTGTAATGAACATTGATATAATAAACGGGCAAGGCTCCCTTAGCCTATTGATTTTCAAAAAGCACACTCGAATCGACCCGAGACCTCACTCGAGTTACCTGCACGAATACACGAGCCTTCCTTCGAGACAAAACATAAACCTAAAACTCTGACATCCCTTGACACCTTTGCACCTGCACAGTCAAACGCGACGACAACTACCTCCGCCGACGCCTCCATCTCAACGACGTTCACCCAATCTTATGACCCCGATCACCAAAACCCCAACACAAACTCAAAATCGAAATCAAGGAACTCAAACAACCTGGAACCCAAAAAGCCCTCACCTGTAAATCACTTAAACCCACGATACCGATCACCACAGCGTCGGAGCTTTCAGCCATGCCTTCGCCCACTTCCCAACTTCCATTTCCCAGAGTCTGGTGGAACTCCATTCACCAGAGGCGCCAAGATGAATGCATTTCCGACCAAGCCCAAAACTAGGGTTTAAAAACAATTCTAACTACCGCCATCACCAAAGTGACTTGAACACCCTTCCGACATTTTTCTCAAACTCTTCGATCATCCTTTCACCTCCAGAGAAGACCGTGACGTCCCCGATCACCTAGATCATCAGAAACTTCCCAAAACACAAACTCTGAGCAAACTCAAACTGCTCATTCGATCCACATCTAAAAATTTGGATTTCACTTCTAAAAGTCAAGATTTTGGTTAAAGATTCAGTTTATATTCCTGAATTGGTAAATTAATATATTTGAAATTTCACTTATCTTAAGCTTGCACCGTTCCTTTGATTTTCCAAAGAAATTCCCAATTTATTTTAACTTAAATATAATTATAAACTTTAATCTATGATGAAACAAACAAATTTTGTTTGAAACTTAAATCCTAACAAAGATTAGATCAAGAGATAATGAATTTTAATTAAAATCTTGAGCTTGAAAACAAAGAATAGAGAACAAAGATACAGCAGCATGCACACCTATACATTCATATATATACACAGAAAATTGCACTTATATATATACACACACAATACATACTTACCCCAGAAATTAACATGCAACCAGATTCATATACTTAAGCTTTTACAAAAGAGATGTTACTCACCAATGAAAATGATGAACAGAGCCTTATTTTGAAAAAGAACTTGAATTGTTGTGATTTGAAAACTTGAAATTTGAAACCACTTTGATGTTGAGATGATCTTACGTTTAAAACAAAATTGAAGTTGCTTGCTTTGTTGATCTATTTCAGGCTTTGTTGTTTAGATCTCAGGTTTTCTTGCTTTGATTTACCTCAGGTTCGAAGAAAAAGGTACAGGCTTTGGTTTTGATTTAAGTTTGGAAAATAATTTACAGGCCATTGATTTTGTTTCTGGTTTGAGAAGTACTGATTATCAGATTTGTTTTTGAGTAATATGGTTTGAGTTTATCTTGGTTTCGAATTGAGGAAGATAGAAAAAAAGATGAAGAAAAGAACAATGTGTTTATATAGGTTAAATTTGTGATTTAATAAAAATGAAAGAAAATCAAATTTTAAAAGTGACACATGTTTAAACACTTACCATTTGTCATTTACTCTTGTTAATCAATCAACACTTGTTAAAATCAAGCCCTATATATTTACACTTGTAATCATGTAATTTTTTATTTATTTTAAATGTTAATATAAAGCTTTATATTAATTTACTATTTTATAAATACTTATCTAAATGTATATATAAATTTATTTAAAGAAAATAAAACAAATTATATATACAAATAAAATCTTATACATATATTTTTATATCCAAAATATTTTAAAATATCCATCTTTTGAATTTCAAAATTTAAATCCAAATTCAAATCCAAATTAAATTTCAAAATCCAAATTAAAATCAACTTATATATACACATATATACCAACACATTCATTTTGAAAATAACAATTCTATTTTCTTTAAAAATCTATTTGTAACTAACACATTATTATTGTTAAAAAAATAACAATTTGCCAATTTTAAATAATTTATAAAAGAGATTATCTCATTATTTACAAATTACTCATTTTACTAAATGAATTAATGTATCATATGTTTTATATGTTTGTAAATTGTATTTTAAATTTTTTATATATATTTTCAAATCATATTTATCAAGCAATATTTGAAAGAAAATAAAACAAACCTTTTAATTAATCTAATTTGAAATCTAAATTTAAACTAAAATATATTTTAAACAATTAAACATTTACCTTAAGTATTTTAAAGCTATATGGTTAACTATTTAAATAACCTTTGAAAAGTTTTATATTAAATTTAATCATAATTTCCAAATTGCCAAAATATATTAGAATTTGAAATCATGATTTTATTTTTTAAATTTAAAGTAAAGCTTTTCTATTTATATACTAATTAAATATTTATTTTCTTTTAATGGAATAAACTTTCCAATGAAAATTAAAATTAAAATATAAAAGAAAATTACCAAATCAATTTAAGTTTTAATACAGATTATTAAATTGATATTGCCTGAAATTCCGGGTCATCACATTGTTTGTGTTTAAATAAAAATTGTTATTATTATATATAAACGAAGATAAAATAATAAGAAATGATTGTACATAACCAAAATTAAATTTTATATAAGTATAAATTTATAAATGTGATTTATAAATAGAAAGGTGAATTTAAAAGAAATAAAAGCCATAAACTCCTTTTATTTGCTAGGAAATAATTGGGGTGGTGACTGCAGCATCATCAGTATTCATTTTCGAGTTTCTAAGTGATGCATTGCTACCTTTAGAATTTACTATTGAAGTAGTGTTTTTATAAAACAAGTTTTGATTGTAAAAATTCCGAGTATGATTTGATAAATACATGAAAAAAAGTTTTTGAACTTATAATTTAAGAATAGTGTAGAAAAGAAATAAGTTTACAACTTATGAATTTGAACAGGAAAGTAAAATCAAATTTTACAACGGTTGAACATTTTAGTTAAGCTAACAAAATTTAATTTGGATTTGAAATATGAAATAAAAGAATTAACTTAACTAAAGTTGAATAAATAAAGTAAATAAATAAAGTTTAACATAAGAAAGGTTAAATGAAAGTGAACTGAATTATGGAATGAATTTAACTCAAAGTTAAGTAAAGTGGGATGAAATGAGTTAAATATATTAGAATTTGGCTTTTGAAATGAAGATGGACGTAAGTTGTAAAATACAATTCAACTTAAGTTGTAAAAAGAATTGAATATGGTTTAGACTGTTGTTTGATAGAATTAAATATGAACTTAAGTATTAAAGTGAAATAAAAATGAGAAGTTTTGTATAATATGTTTGAAATAAACTTAAGTAATAATTTTATGGAATTTGTTATGTGTTGTTTGCATTAAAGAAAATATACTAAATAAATTGAATATAGAATGAAATGTTATTAAACATAAATTGGACTTGAAAGTGAAGATTAATAAGTGAATATTAATGAATTAAATGTAAGTGAAATTAATATGAATAATTGAATTTGATTTTAAAGTGAATATGGAGTGAATGAACGTATAAGGAATTGAATGTAAATAAAAGTGTAACAACCCTGGATTTTTGAATATAATTTAAATTTGACTTTATTTTATTTTGAAATTATTTTAATTTTTTTTTATTTGTGATATTTCATTTCTAAATATTTTTAAAATGATAATAGAATTTTTCCAAAATTTGTTGTATTTATTTCCTATTTTTAAAGGCTATTTTCTATTTTTCTGCTATTTTCTTCATTTAAATTATATTTAATTAAAATTTATTTATGTATTTTTTTGAATGCATTTTTATTTTATGTTATTATCTTTATTTATAAATATTTTCTATGTACATATAATTTTTCCAAAGTTTATTCTGTTTATTTTCAAATTTTCTTGACTAGTTTTCAATTTTTGTGCCATTTTCTTATTTTAACCATATATAATTAATATTTATTTATTTATATTTTATACTTTTGTTACATTTTATAATTTCAAACTGAATTATAATTATTTTTAGTTATTTAAACTTATAAAAAGAAAATAAAAGAAATTTGAAAGGGTTTGTGCCTTTTTATTTTCCTATGGCCTTTTATATTCCACATTTTCACATTTTAACCTAAGTTTTCATTTAATTTGCCTTTACTCCTCATTTCTTTCAGCCGACCACCTTCTTTTCTCATTTACATAAATTTTTATTTCTCATTCCTAAAGAAACTTTCGGCCATAGCTTGTGAGAAAAAAATTAGTAAATCTTCCTTTCTTTCTTTATTTTTTTTCCATTGTTTTAATTTGTTTTTGCATTTGGTTCTTCCTCTATTTAGGTTTGGCCACCTCCTCTCCATGCCCTGCTGCCTCCACTACCACCTGAGAACACCACCATCACCACCTCCTCTTTGGCCAAACCCCAAGCCGTTTCTCAAAGTTGATTATCCATCACCTAAATGAAACAAAACTCCATCAACATGCATAGCCGATCTCACATCTATTTCCACCAACTTCAACACCCCATAGCCGCCGCCATCTCCACCTCCACCACCTCCAGCTCCACCTAGACCCTCTGCCATGTCATCACTTGGACCCCACAGTGAAGGCCGTGCCCATAGTGGCCTTGGCCGAGCCTAGTTTTGGCCTTGAAACAATGTAGCTTGATTGTTGTGTTGTTGTTTCATCACCACCACTTTTGCACCACCTTCAAATATGTTAGGCCGACCATACCCAACCCAAACCTGACCCAAAAACCTTGCTTTAGTCTTGTACTACACCTATGACCAAGACTAATGTATGCTGGAAGCAAGTGTAAAGAAATTCTGTTTTGATTTGTGTAGTTGTTTCTAGCTAAGTTTATCGTATTTTGAATTGAAAGCTTATGTGTATTATATTGTTTTTGTTTGATTTGTTATCAAGGGAATTGATACTTTGGCTTTCTCACTCATCCCTGTGTCATGCTATCGTGCTTGTATGGATCTCATGTGTGTATTCATTGTTGTGTCTCCGACTCAAACCAGTGAGTTATTCTCACCAGACAATGTGTACATATATAATTATTAAATTAACCACTTGTGAATCTGTAAAATGCATAACCATATCAAATCTGCTATGTCATAATTATATGATGTTCATCCATGCTTAAACACCTGTTATATCATATGTTACTGTTATATTATCCTGTTCGGTTATTTTTATCAGTTTATCACACTGCAAGTTCCCTTTAGATTAGAATCACTATGGGTTGAAATGAACATACCCGAACAGACTTTAGAATAGGGGAAAATTGTTATGGGTTAAAATGATAGGCCTGAGCGATTTTCAAATTATTTCATTTACTTGGGACTGTAGGTTTGAAATGATAAAACTCGGGTTTTCTTTGTAAATTACGGGTTGAAATGATATATTACCCGTATCACATTACCTAGCGTAGAAAATTATATACAGGCCCGTAGTTAAAATATGTTTTTCTAAAAAATTTAAAATATTTTAGAAATGTAATTATTATTATATTTTGATTTAAACTTAATTGAAAATGATTTTTGTAAAATATTATTTATTTTCTGAATATTTATAAGTGAAATAAATTAATGAAAACTTAGAAAATTTGAATGTAAGTTGTTTTGGAAATTTTGATTTAATTATAATTGAAATTTAAATTAAATACGAAAATATGATAAATTTATGATATTTTGAAATTTAAATGAATTTAAATTGATTTTATAATATGTTAATGGTTTTTGGAATAAGTCAAAATGTGAAATGAATGAATATTTAAGTTGAAATTTGAAATATAATTAAAGTTGGGAATTTGTGAATTTGGCTTAAAAGTGAATTTTAAGTTAAGTAAATAAAAATGAAATTAAGTTATATTTGAGAATTTAAACTTAAGTGTTAAGTTGAAATTTAATTTAATGAATTTAAATTGAATGTTGGAATTTAATAAGTGAATTATTAATAAATCTTGATTTTTGAATGGAAATTTAACTTTATAAAATCATGAATTTAAGAAAAATTAAATGATGATTATAAAAGTGAAATTATATTATTTTATAAGTTAAAAATGATTAAATAAAAATATATTTGTTTGTGAAATTATATTGAATATTTGAAGTTAATTAACTGCATTTTTGAAATGCTATTAATTCTAATGTAAATGATATTACAGCATTTGTAAATGCTGTAGTTAATAATAATGAACTAAAATGGCTAAATTTAATTAAAGGTTATTATAGCATTTTGCAAATTCTATAATTATTGAATTTAACTAAGTTTTCTTTAAAACTAATGTAACTCTATTACAACATTTTAAATGTTGTCTTTTGTTAAATTGAACTGTTTTGAATATAACTTTCCGTGGCGTTTTCTAAATGCTGCGAAAAGTGAATTTTCACTGTTTTGATAAAATTAAGTGAATGAATGAACTTTGAAAAGTTTGAAATTTTGGAAATTTAATAATTTAATTATTAAATGAAATAACTTCATTTTAATGATTTAAATGAACTAATTCGATTTGAAATATAAACTGTTTTGAAATGTGAATTGAATGGTATTTTAAATTGAATAAAATGAATATGGTTTTGAAATGAAATAATAAGTTTGATATTTTGAAATGATTTGAAAGGATTTTAAATTGTTAAATGATATTTGCTTTTTAAAATAAATACCATTTTTAAATTATAACTACGGGTTATAATAACGATTGGTTGTTAAAGAGACCGGGATCGGATATGGACATACTCTCGGTCGATACCGAAAACCACTTTAACAACTGTGTATGCGGTGGATATTCCAGAATGAAGTAGGATGGTGACAACATTCCTAAGGTACTTTACATGGACCTAACTCCCGTGAGTTAGCTTAAGGTGGCTAAAATAGGAGCGATCTCGGGCCAAAGGAGGTAGCACCTCTGGCTGGACACACTTCTTCGATACCATTCTATTACTATTGTGATCGATTGGGTGCACCTTTTGATTTGGAGTGTTGTTCGGGGTGGGTGTATGTGGCTGCTGCATTACCACTAGCCCGTGTGCGTAATTGGTATATCTACCCTGGCATTGCCTTGTGTGCTGTGTCACCTACCATACCGAGCCTTTACTACGAGTTTGTTTTTCTCTCGTAGCCCATGGAGTATTTAGGGTAGTCTCCCGATCTGGAGATATGCTGATACTGGATGGACTACTGGGACTATTATATGTGAAGGGTGATATAGGTAGCCCGAAACACTATTTAAAAGTATGTTTATTTTACCGTAGACATTACTATAATAGCGCAATATTACTATACAGTAAATAGTTTGACAGATCCTTAGAGGATGGGCGGTCCCAGGAATCCTTTAAGTTACTTGTTCTTATTTATAGTTCACTTGAGTTAGTTTACATTATATAAGTATATATTGTCCTGACTCGAGTGTTTTGTGTTTTGCTTTACGCTTGGGTCAGCCTGAGTATTCACAGCTTTGGATTCTCTTTCTAGAGCTGGTCTTTGCTGGAGTTTCTGCTTATCTACATTTATATCAACCTTCTGTTTCAGCTATTCTAGTTTATCTCGTGTATTAGTGAACTTCTATGTATTTGGGATTTCTATTATGTTGTTTTCAGACTGTATTATGTATTTGGTTTGAGACTCTACCGTAGTAGCTTCATGAACTACTATGTATTTTTATATTCCGCTGCGAGTTATTCTGTTTGTTCTGTGTCTGTGATTATGTGTATTTGATTTCATATGCTCCAAATTTATTTACAATCTGTTATTTCGCATCATTCAAGTCCGACATGTGTGGATTATTGTCGATTTGAATGGTACGAAATGGAGGGTTATGACAAAAAGAATTGGGATATAATAAGAAATCAATTGAAATAAATAAGTAAGTTGTACGTATATTATTTTATTCGCATAACTGCTTGATCCAGATTCGAATATTCAATTTCGAGGTGATTTACACCAATCCAAGTGAGGATTTTTCACTTGATTTCTTGACGGCCAACTCTGGATATGCATTTTTGATCGATTCTGATGTTCTCTATCATAGTATATGGCTATGCAATGAGAATGACGGTTTTCTAATCAAGGAACCGGATCTGAGTCCGCACTAGAGTGGTCGTTTGAACGATACTAGTTCAGAAGTGAAATTGTATGATCGAGCGAGCGATGAGGTATGATTTTGCGTGCAGATGATATATTTACATCATACGGGCTTAATAATTTAATTGTTGACATTAGAAAATTCAAATTGATATAGTTATGGATTAATTGGATGAATATTAATTGTTTGATGGTTTCTTTTGTTGCATTTGCTATGTTTGCATATAGCTGTTGTATTAGTATATATTATATAGTGATATTATTTTTCTATATACATGTTCTCATTTGTCGTTGAGTGCTTAGTAGGTGCAAATGGCATATGCTTCACATTTGGAACTCGCTTTCGCATTATAATTGTTGTATATGCTTGCTAATATAATAAAAGGTACATATCTTAGATTACATATTGTACTTTTACACTTTTTTTCTTACGGAATGCCTCATCCTTGAAGATGAGATGTGTGTGTGTGTGTGTGTGTGTGTGTGTATGTATGTATGTATATTGTGATTTTATTACGATTTAACCGCGTAAAGGAGACATTGGAAATGTTTTCCATAAATTCAAGGTGTTAGGAAATTTTTTAGAATTTTTGAAAAAAGTTTTTTTGATAACTAAAATTTTGATTTTGAGTTATGAGTTAGGATAAATGAATGAATCGTATTAGTTGGTTTTGGAAAGTTAATTATGAATTTGAAGACTTAGAAAAGTTTTACAAGAAGTTTAACTAATTGTTTTTGAAATGTTAATGGGTTTTGTGGCATTTTTCATACTTGGTAATTTAGGGGACGAAATTCTTTTAAGGGGGGAGATAATGTAACAATCAAGAATTTCAGTCACCTGAATTTTGAATATTTAATTGATTTTAAACATCAAAAAGAAATTTTTCTAAGTTAAATAACTTATATTTCAAATGTAGTGATTTATTTGATAATTAAATTGTTAGATTTAATATTTGAATTTTTTTTAAATAATCGAATCGTGAATTTAATATGAATGAAAAATGATTTCTAAAGCTGATTTAAATTCTATTTGAATTAGAATAAACACATCAATTATTTTTTTAAATTTCATTTAAAAGTGAATAAATAGAAATTAGAAATTATTAGATTTAATTAACGTGTAGAAATAGTCATTTTTGGCACTCTCTCGGATTTTGACAAAACCAGTTTCACTGGATCCGTAATAGTGAATTATATTATGCCATCAAATTTTGTGGAGAGTGGACGTATTGTTTGATCGTGCGAGTTCGAAACGCTTAGGAATTAATTAAAGGAATTTTATTAAAATAACTTGATTTTGAAAATCTATCTTTTGTATATGTTGGAATAGGCTCCCGGTACATATTCCATTGGGTGTGGAATAGGGGTATAACGTATTGAACGCCAAGCATAGTGAAATGTAGAGCATATCGATACACTCTCGATCAATAGATGGATCATCATTCGGTGTGGTGGTCAAAATTGGCCTCCATTCGTCAGCGTTTTTGGGTTTGGCTATTGGGGTTCGTGCATGTACGCGCGTGCAGGTGGCCGCTATTTGGAATTTTGAGTTAAATTAAACAACCATTCAATTTTAAATTCAAACCGGAGCATCTAGGCGATTTTTGACATTTTTATGAGTAAACTTACCTCCCTGGCCTACTTATATTTTTATATAAGCGGGAATAATATTATTTATGTTGCCAGATGTTTGTTTGGATCATACATTATATGTATTAGTTGAATTGATATATTTCCGCCTATTGGAGCGGATGAGACCCTATTATGTTCTCGAGCAAGAGCAGATGCCCTTTTGTATAAGAATCCCACCTCAAAAAGATTGATTTATATTTTTATGATTATATGTTATATGTGATACAAAGGGATAGGTTGGAGGGATCCAACAGGATACTCACATTGTTGATTTATTTTCATATATATGCTGATATATAATGTTTTGGATGTCACAATGATGTCTTTGATGTGACTTGATTTAGGTTGTCGTAATGATGTTTTACACAACATTCGTTTTGATCCAATAAATTATGTTTTGATCTTCCACCATGAAATACATGAATCTGTTCTTATGATCGTACTAAAGGCTTGGTGGTGTAGAAGCATTGCTTCCTATACTTAACCCATTCAGAGGCGCACGATCTCTGGAGTTGTGCAGTTATGGAAATATATATGTCGTGGCTCCAAATGGTAGTGTTATGAAATATACTTGTACCGTTGATACAAGTATATGGAAAAAATTTCCAATATAAAAAGAGTGGAATGGTTTTGTGAATATATATTTTAAAAAATAAATGGAAGTAAATATTTAGAGATTTATTTACTTAATAAAATATTAATTAAATGGGCCTAGTGATTGCTTATGGTGTTGGATATTGGTTGTTGCTTTGATAGTTAAATAATTGACTATCAAATATTGGCCTCTTTATCGTTGTTGGTCAGGAAAGTCCGGGGTTGGATTATACGAGAACCACTTCGGATCAATGTATATGCACTCAAATGTGGAGGTACTGGAAGAAATTGATATTTGGGATTTTCGTAATGAAGGTCTGCTCCCAATATACATATAGTAGCATAGTCTCTCCGTTATGAAATATCCAATGCAAGGACCGTTCGCTACTAATCCTCGGGGTAATCCCTGATAGGATGTGGTAGGAAAAGTGCCTTCGGTTTATCTTGTTCCTGGACAACTTGTATGGATGGATGTTTGACATTGCATTTTTGAGATTACATCGTTGACTTTTATAAACATACAACTGTTTGGTGGCGGAGGAGGCAACTTCATTTAGCTTAACACCCTTCTCTGAGACGTACGAGCTCAGAGGCTGTGTTTTTGTGAATGTCAATGGTGATTGATGGAATGGCAATATGGCATTCAAAGAAAGATGATATGTTATGTGAAAGGTAATCGTGACCTTAGGCCTCACACTCGGAAATGACTGAAACATGATAGACACAGCAGGGCTAAGTGGCCCACAACCATTAGGATATGATCATGCCCTCCTAGATATATTTATTCCCACTATGATGTTCGGGTTTTAAATTATTATGGATGTATGCTATGAAGACCATTAGATAGGTCGGTTACGCCCGGGGTGATGACATATTCGGTACTGTCTAGTTAGAGGTAGGTTGGTCTTGTGTTGGTGGAGGATCATCAATTGGGCCCCGGTACATTCCTCTAGAGATGTACTGCTGGAAGATAGTCCTTTCACCTGGTCATTTGTATGGAAATCCATTCTTCTCTATGTGCCTGCCATTTTATTTGTAGAACCCGCGTTTGTACCTAGTATGTTGGAATTTAATCAATGTAACAATTTCAGCTACGATCCACACTATTTGTATACTAGACACTAGTATAATATAACATGATTTGATATGAAATATTTTGGCTATCGTAAGGTAAAATCCTACTGTGTTTATGTGTGGACGTGGTCCTATGAGATTCCTTTATTTTGATAAATAAAATTTTTATTACTTTAAAATAAATTCATTTGAGACATGTTTTCGCAAGCTGGTTTACCAGACTAATCTGGTCATTCTTCTCTTTCAATGCTCAGGTCCGACCGTGTATATTTAGAGCTTCAGATTTAATGCTCTGGAGCTTTAGTAGATGAGTTGGAAGTCTTCTGATCGTATTCATGTATATGTTTATTTTTTCACTGCATTATTGTTAAATTATCAGCAATTGTAAGAACGGGTTATTTTAACTGTCCAGGCTGATTATTGTGACTGGTTATTGTATTCTAATGTACGTATGTATGTGTGTATATATATTACTGTTTCTGTTTTGTAACGATCATTGATACGATATTATATATTTTCCACTGCGATTGTGAGATTCTATAATTGTTTTAGTTTCCTTTTCTCTTCTTCTCTTCTTGTCTCTCTCTTTCTTTCACATGACAATTTGTCTTTCCATTCGGTTTGGGTTAGACATGTATGGGTTATTGTCAGTTCCAGATGGGTCAAATTTGCCGGTCGCCACCATATGGAGGTTAGGTATGGCTCAAATAAAGGGGTATGGTTTGTAATAAAGGGTATATAATATTTTATTCTACAACATCAGGCACCGTTCACGTCTAAAAATCTTAAACTCCAATTGGGACATGCTCACTTGCGTTTTATACCAAATAACCATATCTCAAACTAAATGGAACTATTTTCGAGACCTAATTCCAAAGTATATGGAAGTTAGCTTTTTAAACCAAGTTATATTCTACAATTAATCGCTATGCTTTCGAGCTTGCATGGCCATACAGCACGTCTTATCGTTACGAAACTCGACGGCGTTCAACAATTTATTAATCCTGATCTAATGGCGCTTGTTTTCTCAAAACCGTAGACAGTGCACTAGAATGTTAATTTCACAAATTTAAATATCGTTTTATTTTTTATCCGATTATCGATATTTATCCGATCTATTTATATTTGTAAACAAATTTATAAATTGAATTCCTCAATATTATTTACTAATTAAACGAAGTTAAATAACATTATTAATCCATTTAATTAATATTTAATTTATAATTCAAATATTTAAATGATTGCGATATTTGGATTGAAGTTATTAAATTCCAAAATCCAATTATTTAAACATCTAAAATTAATTAAATATTTAAATATTCAATGACCAAATTTTTTAGGTTGTTATATTCCATTTCATGTTTCTTCCTTAAGCATCCTCTAATATTTAATATAATTCCAATTCCTACGTATCTTCATGAATCAGTTGTGATGTTCGCTATCGCGTTATCCCAATAGTACCATGGTTACTACTATTTCTTTAAAAAATTCTTTCTTTTCTCAAAGGTCACACCTCTAGAAGTAAACCTTTCTATAAGTTCATGGTCTAGTTCTGTTACTTTATTGCTTTCAGTTTCCCTTAACAAAATAAGGAGATCTATCTTGTAATTAATTAATTGGATCAAACTAACGCCTAAACTAATTAGGTCTATGTTTAGTTCTAAGTATATAATTATTTCCAATTCAATAAGCATCATGGTAAACTTAATCATATAAAGCATATGACATTGTACTAAATTTTTATTTGCTTTATTCAAATGAAATCTTTCAAATTTCATACATTACAAAATAAAAATTTTCATCGTATAATTATTGTATAAGACAAAATATGGATCAAATATCATACTCTGACATTATCTATAGAGATCATACTCGTATAGATAGCAAATAGTATTAAGCAAGTTAAATCATAAATAGATTCATGAACTTTGATGACTATTCGCTTGGCTTATAATCGAGGGCTTTGAAGTGACAATAAGCCAAGAATTAGTTTTGGGTGAATATATGTTTCTTTATTAATATTTAATTTAGTTCATTATGCATACTTCAATTATAAACATTATATTGATAATGTAATGTAAATTTATCTTAACAGCAGATATTATAATATTATATGCACTCTTATAATTATAAATTGGTTTATTATATTCCTAATGAGCTTCCCCCTAAATTTTTGTATTTCTTAAAACCCTTAGAGAAATATAGAAATCTTTTGATTTCTATAAAGGCGTTAGGACTCACTTATCTTGATGTATCCAACCATAGGTTGCAAGTCGTAGCCTTATAAATGGTAGGTAACACTTATCAGTTATATCCTATATAATTCCTAACTATGTAGTCTTTTCCATAATCTTAATTACGACCTTAATTTTCTCAAAGCCAAATGAGATTATTTTCCTGGATCTATCATTTTATGATAGCCGAAGGATAGATTTCTTATACCTCAAGTTTACTGAAAAAATGTAAGCAATGCCTTTACCTTTCTAGAGACGTATTAAATAGTACCATAAATAACTGCGAGTTTGCTCCACAACGACCAATATGCAAGTAATGTACCCATTATGTAAATGATAGAGTGAAACATTATTTAAGATTCACAATCTTTATTAATTAGGAGTACATCTATTCAAGAGATAATATATTCATAAAGAATACCCCAAATGATACAAGTATCCAACACATCAGATATCATTATATACGTACATTACATTTGTATTTATCTTATAAATCTTTGTTTGGTTTGTTTTCCAACCATATATACATATTACTTGCGTGTGTATGCACATATATATAAGACTAATTTATTTACAACTTTATCATTTTAATTAATTCTTATATTACATACATAAGTTTATATGTATTTTCTTAATTAATTAAATAATCTAATTAATCAATTAATTCAAAAGTTTGCAAATCTTCAATTGTTAATTTAAAACAATTTTGAATTACCAAATAATTATAACACTTATAATTACATATTTATTTACACAAACATATACACACGCACGCGCGCGCACACACACACACACACACACACACACATATGTGTGTGTGTGTGTGTGTGTTAAAACATTTATTATCAATATACATATATACATGCATATGTATGTAAGTCAGTATGTATATGTAAAGGCCCATATGTAACGAACCGGAATTTTCGATCCCGAATATTCCAGATAGTTAGGAAAAGAAGAAAAGAGATAGAAGAAGAAGAAACCAAAACACCAAAACACAGATTCTCACATTCGCAGCGGACAAAAATATAATATTAAGTAATAGTAGTTATACAAGGAAGAACTATATCTATTAATTTACAACAATACATTAGAGTTACAACATTTACACATACACTGGACAGTTAAAATCAACATGTCCTAGACAAACTACATTATATCACAGCAGAAACACTGCATACGTTCCTGCCATCCAGCTCGTCTCCTGAGCTCCAAAACATCCTTACCTGAAAATCTATAATACTCGGTTTGACCCGAGTAATACATCAAAGTAACACCTCGGTCATGCTGGAAACCAACGTGAGTAAACCCATATAATACGAAATACCAAGCTACATAACTTATGTGAATTACCAGGGTAACTCGTACCTTTTACGAGTTCTTACAAATTATAGTCAATCAATTTCAATCATTTATCTCACACAACAGTTCTTAGGATTAAATGTCCAGGTTACTTAACTTATTTCATTCCAGCCTGATTTATCTCACATATCCAATTTATAAGGAATTTTAGATTACTATTCGAAGTGATTTCGGGTATTTTCTGATACCCGACCCGATCTCTTCGAATCCAATGTCGTTATTAACCCAAGTTTAAATGAACCCCTTCAATTCGTAGTTAGAGTAACATATTCACAAGGTGATTTTATTACAGAAAGAAAATCCATATTATCTCAGTTCAACCAAACATATCGTCTCACACAGCATCAAAAATCACCTATCATGGATATCAAATAATCCAAAACAATTGATATAATTAATCATCCATAAGTAAAGATTAATTATTCACACCATTTCTAATTAATTTAAACAAATTTTAAATTAGTTATTTTAATCACTTTTAGTCCTGCTTACTTAAAATTAATTAATTACAAACCAATTAATTAATCATCCCTTAATTATCCATATTAATTAATCAACCTTGACAAATTATCCTTTAATTACAATAAGTAATTAACCTTTAATTAATTATACAAATAAATTATCCTTAACCATTAACAGTAATTAACCTTTAATTACTTTCATTAATCAATTAATAATTAATTAAATTAATTAATGATTCTTAACTAATTACTTCCATTAATTAATCAACTATAATTAATTGCATTGATCCTTAATTAATTAAATTAATTAATTAAACTCTAATTTATCACTTCCATTAATCAACCTTGATTAATTTCATTAATTATATTAATTAATGATCCTCTAATTACTTCATAAGTGATTACTTTTAATTAATTACATTCAGTAATTATCCATTAATTACTTCACTAAGTAATTATACTTAATCAATTATTTTAAATTATTATCTTTAATTAATTAACTGATTAATTAACTTAATTTAATTACATTAATTAATTGATTATTACTTAATCACTAGTTAATGATTCTTTCCTTAATTCCATTCACTAACAATCATTAAGTAATTGTCCTTAATTACAATAAGTAATTTTACTTTTAATTAATTTTACTAATTAATTCCTCTTAATTAATCTCAAACTTTACTAATTAAAGATAAATTCTTAGTTTATATTAAATACTTATTTCCATCATTAAACTTCATTAGAACCCATTTAGAAATCAATTTATATATTTTACCTTTAAAACAAACAATTTAACATTAAATTTTAACATTTAAAATCCTTGAAACTATCCAAACTTGTTTAATTTATTTAAATAAATTTTTATTCTTAAAACTTAATTGATATATCTTTTAAAACTTATGTACTTAAATACATTTTTAAAACTTTGTTAAACATTTATCCTTGAAACCAGTTATTTTTAAAAACTTCAAACTTGTTTCACTCTGCTTTTAAACTTGAAATATTTGCAAACTCAAAATTTTTTGTCTTTTTTTTAAACCTTGAGTATTTCCTGTAAAAATCTTAAAACCTTCTCATAACAAAACAACCCGAGCAAAAACCCTCAAAACCCGATCAAAACACGGAACAACCCACTTTCCTTCTGCTTCGAGAAAAATTCGAACATTCCCAAGCTTAAACCCGAGCCTGACCTTCATCCATCACTCATTGATACGCCTATGCATGTGTGCACATACACCAGCAACCAACGGCGCTCCGACCATTGACGCCAACCTCAACACTTCGTTGGTCACCCTCGCAACCAAACACGATCACCCCAATACCTCGATTCGATCGTGAATCGAACACACTCAAAACCCACAACTTTGAAACCCATCATCATCGGGAATCTACCCATCTCCGACGACCCTTGTCTCGAAGTACCTCGCCGTCTTCACCACAGCTCCGCCTCGACTTCCAGTTCCTAATTCCCCTATCACGATCACCTCCGATCAAGTCCCGATGTCGCAATCCATGTTGAAATCTCGATGACAAAACCTGGAACAAAAACCTATTTTCATCGCGTAGCCATGCCGGCCGTCTAAAAATTTGATCTCTATTTTTCTGATGATCCTCGTTCCTCCCTCAACCTTCTGACCCAAACGCACCGCCCAATACGCCGTTAATCGACGGGAATCACCCAAAATGTTCCCTCTGTTCAACTCGAGATTACCCAATGATTAACAAACTAAAAATTGAGATAAACAAATTAAAATTCACGATTTTCAACTACAAATTCAATCATGCAATCTAATCTTAAAATTGAATTTATAAATTTTTGACCCAAATATATATATTACTGTTATTTATAAAATTTCGAGACAAATATTAAATATAAATTCCTGGAATTGTTTTAGTAGTGATATTTCATGATTTCAATCATTTTTCATTTGCAAATAAAAAGCTAACAATGATTCAATAATGAGATGTTGGATTTATTTAGAAATAAAAAGACTGTAATCACAACAGGGACTATATTGCATATACACAGGCAATACACCAGCATTTAAACACTTATATACATACATGCATTCATTTTCAATCCAAATATTCAGGCTAACAACATGATTTTCATACATGCATCAAAGTGGAATCCAGATTTAAACCTTTTTTTAAAAAGTATATGTTTACTCATAGTTTCAATTTGATCAGAAACTTACTTTCCATGTTCCAGTCATGAATATGAATATTACACACATTTATATACTTAAAATCATGCACAACATCATTCAGATCATACTAAAAGATCATCACACTGCTAGTTCAATAAATATCAGATTTTCCAAGTTTACTCACCTGATTAAAAGCACAGAGACAGAGGAAAAGGACTTTAATCTGGACTGTCTTTGTCTAAACTGAAGCTTTTTTGATTTACTTGATGTTTTGATCTTGAATTTGTTTACAGCTTGAAATCATGGAGAAGATTGTAAGCTTGATCTTGATTGCTTTGTTTTATTTCTAATTTTAGTGTTACAGGATTTTGGTTTCTTAGATTTTTTTCTAGATTTTCTTTGTTTTGAGTTTGAAGATAGAAAAAGAAAACGAGAGGAGAAAGTAGAGATTTTCCTATAACTTAGTTTTATCATTTTTCAAAAAGAAAAATTAAAATTAAGAAACTTGTATGATTTAACTTACACATGTCATTATTATTAGATAATTTGTTTACACTTGTATTTAGATATGTTCTTAAGCTTACATGTGCATTTATGCATGTGTTAATTTATTTTAAATGGTTTATAAAACTTTTATTTTAAATGTTCTATTTATTAATTAAATTATCTTAATCTATAAAATCTTTTAAAGAAAATAATATAATACAAATATTATTCTAAATAAAATCATATAAAATACAATTTAAATCCAAAATATATTTAAGATATATATCTATCTTTTCAATTTCAAATTTAAATATCCAAATTCAAATTCAATTTCAAATCCAATTTAAAAGTCAATTTGATATATATATATATATATATATATATATATATATATATATATATATATATATATTTAAACAACCCAAATTCAATTTGTGTATAATAATTTCATTAAAATCCAAATTATGTACAATATATTATTATTATTGTTTTAACATAACAAATTACAAATTTTTAATAATTTATAATGGGGATTATCACATTCAAATTTACTTGAATTTCCTGGGGTATCACATTCCTCGCCCCTTAGAATCTTTTCGTCCTCGAAAAGGAACGAAGCCAGAATTTATAAAATACTTATATCAGATAAATTGCTCTTTGAACATTTTTAAACTATAAACTCCCTTTTTTATTAAGAATTTTTAAAACACTTTTAAAATCTACGTAGTATTCAAAAATAGTTCTATAAAGATACATTTTATAACTCGATATCTCAACCAGTCCATCCTTATTCTCATAGAAATTCGGTCATACGTTGATCAGACGTAGGACTAAAAGTCTATAAGTACTTGGTTAACCCATTTTCAACATCTAGTGAAAATACTTGAAAAATAATTTTATGAAAAATATCGAAAACATTTTTGAAAATAGAGGAAATATCTTTGGTAGGAATGCTCTGAAAATCATCACCCCCATCCATGGTTGCAGTTACATCCTAGGTTACATTGCCATTACAACAAAAGTCCATGTAACTGTAGGCACTCCACGCCCCTCGATTACGCCATGGAACCCACCATAGATCGCAGTTACATCCTGGGTTATGTTGCCATCACAGCAAAAGTCGATGTAACTGTAGGCATCAGCGCCCTCGATTTTCGCTGCTAAATGAAACTTCACCACTCCCACATAGGTCGCAGACTACATCAGTCAAATCCTAATGCAACCATAGGCTCTCACGGCCTCTCGGCTTTTGCTATGTCACCATAGGTCGCAATATACCGATGTAAAATAAAACGTAGACTGTTGGCTCTGAGCAGCACACATGACTTTCGCTATAGTCTGCAGTAGATCGCAGTGACATCAAGTTACACCATCGTCATAGCATAACCCAAATGTCTCTGTAGGCATCGGCGGCATCGATTTTCGCTACACACTACACAAAATCCTCAGGAACTAGTTTGTCCGGACTCCTCACAGGATCAACTTAGAACGCCCCTTAGGGCTCAAGGCAGTACCACCCTATGGCACTCATGAGAAGGTCATTTCAAGGGAGTGCTTTTTTCCCCAGAGCCAATCTCAAAACACTTTATACTATACCCTTATAGTATCTTCCAAATCATACGCCTAGTATGAATCTCATATAAATCTCCTTTTTCAAAATCGATTATCCCAAAATCGATAATTCTCAACTAGGTTTTCCAAATTTCCAAAACTGATTTTACCCAAAAATCAAAAGCCTTACCAAATCCAAAGGTTCCAAAAACCTTTTCCCAAAATCATTCTCATAAAATCCTTCATATAAATATATAGATATAGATAGCTTTGAAAATCCTTGGATCATTTCATACTTGTATAAGTTCTTTTTTTATACTTCAAATATTTTCTAAAACCCTTTCTTTTGGCAATAGATTCAACAAGGGGAGTTTATCAATTATATATACATCACTTTGTTTATACCAAACCAATATTCAAGTTTGATTACTCTACAAAATCACCTATCATATCACTTACTTCCACAAAGTAAATTTTTACCATAGAAATATCCAATTTCCACTTTATTTTATCATATATCTCACAAAATATACTTTTCGTTTCAAAAATCATTTACAATTCTTATCCACAAATTTCAATATCAATTTCATTCAAACCCATACGATGTACACATATCATCCGTATGCTATATCAATCTGATCGCTCACTTGATCACGTAATCTCACCTCCGAACTAGTATCGTCCACCCGAATTCCTAGTGCGGACCCAGATCTGGTTTCTTGATCAGAAGCCGTCATTCTCCTTGCATAGTCATAACTATGATAGAGAATATCCAGAATCAGCCAAAAATCCATATTCAGGTTCGCCGTCGAAAATCGAATGAAAAATCCCAATTCGGATCGATATACTATCTCCAAATTCTTTACTTGAATCTGGATCAAATCATTATATGAATAGAACAATATACGTACATCCTACGTATCTATCCTCATTGATTATTAGCCAAATCAATTCTCTTTCTATTCACGTTCACTTTAATTTTCATTCACTTATTCACAATTGCTCCCAATTTCCATCTGGGTTAACACTTCAATTCTTATCTCAATTGGATATTTAATCATAACAGTTCGCACTCTGACCGACTTAAATTTAGAAAATAGCTTAAAAAGTTCAAAACAGATAAATAGTTGAAAAATAATTATTAATTATAAAATAGCTGTAAAATAGTTAAGTAATTGTAAAATAGTTGGAAAATAGTCAAATTGTTATAGAAATTTTAAATAATTGCAAAATAGTTGTAAAATAGTAAGTAGTTATAAAGTAGTTGAAAAATAGCAATTAGTTTATAAAACAGTTGTAAAATAGTTAAATAGTTTCAAAAATAATTGTAAAATAAATATAAAATAGTTTGTTTTTTAAAAAAAGTTGTAGAGTAATTTGTTAGTAAAAATAGATTTAAAACGGTTTATGTTAAAACAACTTATTTTGAAAATGGTTCAGAGCCAAATTGTACAACTTCCCAACCTCCAATTTCAATTTATTTCCCATCCCATTAAATTGATTCAATCAAATCAATTTAAACAACTTCAATTTCCACTTCAATTTAACTTAGTTCAAATAATTTTCAAATTGAACCGATTTTCAATTTCAATTCATTTCAAATCCAGTTTGAATTAATCTTAATTCAAGTTAAATTAACCTTGATTCTTTCCAGATTCAAATCAAATTCCCATTTGAATTTGAACTCATTCAACTTCAATTTTATTCCAAATTAATCCAATTCAAATTTTCCCATTTGAATTTCAAACTATTCAACTTTTAATTTCACTTCAAATTAATTCAAATCAAATTTCAAATTTCAAATAATTCCTTACAATTCCACTTTTGAATTAATTAAAATTCTATTCTCAACAGATAAAGAAATTTTTATATTAGATTGTACTACCACAAAATATTCCATACATTAATAAACTACACACTAGTAGTTCAAACATTACATACATTTATCCAAAATAAGAGTCTTGTAGAAGTCATAAATCTAGATTCCTTTTCTATTACCTAAAGGTTTGGAAAGAACAGAGCCCTAATATTCTTACAAGAACCCTTTCTATGGACTTCCTTCCAAAGGGAAAAGCTCGAACATACACTTCTCAACAGGGTGTCCCCACTTATAATATTTACCACAAAATGTTTCTACCCTGTCATCAATCTAGATAACCTTCATGCCTCCAACAGTACGTTCCACAGCTTTACTCCTCTTCTGCCTCTCAGAACAATTCCTAGCAATGTGTCCCGTCTTCTTACAATGATAGCAAATAGTCATCTCATTGACCGGTTCAACTGGTTTACGCTTCGCCTTTCTCACTTCAGGGAAATGGTTTAGGAAATGTCATTTCTTATGACACTTAAAGCACAAGACCTCAGAGCGAAACCGTTGGAATGTACCCTTCAATTCCTCCCTTGTTTTACTGCACTTGGCTGCGTAATGATCCTTATTAAAACATCCGTAGCAGGTGACATTATCATAAGGCCCTAGTCCAGCCCTTTCCTTAACCTGTTTCTCATACTCTTGAATTACTTCTTCTCGATCCTCACATGCAGCTGCTCTTCGCTCTCTGCGTCTAACCTTCCATTCTTCACTCTTAGTCATCACTCCCAAAGACTGAATTCTAGAGGGACTTCCTAACCTATAAATTAGACTTAATTATAAGAATTCGACTTTTACTCTTATATATCAATTTGCTTTATCATTATTAGGAAACAAATATCCCAATATTTGATACAATAACCATTTTATTTTATTTTGGCTTGAAACCAATTTTAATTCTCCTTATTTGAATGGTTCATTCTATTCAATTCCTATTTGGATATATATATTTACCACTTAAATTCTTATTTAATTTCAATATCCAACAACCAATTATTGCTTTATATATAAAACATAAGCTTTTATAAAAATCATTCATTAAAACCATTTTAAACCTTTATATAAGAACATAACAAGTACGCTCTCATATATTTATACACTCAACTCATTTTAGGGTATTACATACCCTACCTTTAATGAGTACTCCTACCAAAGCCAAGTTTCTCGCCTAACCCTACTCTGATGCCAAATGTAACGACCCAGAATTTTCGATCTCGAAAATTCTAGATTGTTAGGAAAAGAAAAAAAAAGATAGAAGAAGAAGAAGAAAAGAGATAGAAGAAGAAGAAACAGAAACACCAAAACACAGATTCTCACATTCGCAGCGGACAAAAATATAATATTAAATAATAGTAGTTATACATAGAAGAACTGTATCTATTAATTTACAACAATACATCAAAGTTACAACATTTACACATACACTGGACAACTAAAATCAACATATCCCAGACAAACTACATTATATCACAGCGGAAACACTCCATATGTTCCTGCCATGCAGCTCGTCTCCTGAGCTCCATAACGTCCTTACCTGAAAATCTGTAATACACGGGTTGACCCGAGTATTACATCAAAGTAACACCCGGGTCAGGCTGGAAACCAGCGTGAGTAAACCCATATAATATGAAATACCAAGCTATATAACTTATGTGAATTACCAAGGTAACTTGTACCTTTTACGAATTCTTACAAATTATAGTCAATCAATTTCAATCATTTATCTCACACAACAGTTCTCAGGATTAAATGTCTAGGTTACTTAACTTATTTCATTCCAGCTTAATTTATCTCACATATCCAATTTATAAGGAATTTTAGATTACTATTCAAAGTGATTTCGGGTATTTTCTGATACCCGACCCCGGTCTCTTCGAATCTAATGTCATTATTAACATAAGTTTAAGTGAACCCCTTCAATTCGTATTTAGAGTAACATGTTCACAAGGTGATTTTATTACAGAAAGAAAATCCATATCATCTCAGTTCAACCAAACATATCGTCTCACACAGCATCACAAATCACCTATCATGGATATCATATAATCCAAAACAATCGATATAATTAACCATCCATAAGTAAAGATTAATTAGTCACACCATTTCTAATTAATTTAAATAAATTTTAAATTAATTAGTTTAATCACATTTAATCCTGCTTACTTAACTTTAATTAGTTACAAACCAATTAATTAATCATCCCTTAATTATCCATCTTAACTAATCACCCTAGACTAATTATCCTTTAATTACAATAAGTAATTAGCCTTTAATTAATTATACAAATTAATTATCCTTAACCATTTACAGTAATTAACCTTTAGTTACTTTCATTAATTAATGATTCTTAACTAATTACTTCAATTAATTAATTAATTATAATTAATTGCATTGATCCTTAATTAATTACATTAATTAATTAAACTCTAATTTATCACTTCCATTAATCAACCTTGATTAATTTCATTAATTATATTAATTAATGATACTCTAAATACTTCATTAAGTGATTTCCTTTAATTAATTACATTCAGTAATTATCCATTAATTACTTCACTAAGTAATTATACTTAATCAGTTATTTTAAGTGATTATCTTTAATTAATTAACTGATTAATTAACTTAATTTAATTACATTAATTAATTGATTATTACTTAATCACTAGTTAATGATTCTTTCCTTAATTCTATTCATTAACTATCATCAAGTAATTATCCTTAATTACAATAAGTAATTTTACTTTTAATTAATTTTACTAATTAATTCCTCTTAATTAATCTCAAATTTTACTAATTAAAGATAAATTCTTAGTTTATATTAAATACTTATTTCCATCATTAAACTTCATTAGAACCCATTTAGAAATCAATTTATATAATTTACCTTTAAAACAAACAATTTAATATTAAATTTTAACATTTAAAATCCTTGAAACTTTCCAAACTTGTTTAATTTATTTAAATAAATTCTTATTCTTAAAACTTAATTGTTATATCTTTTAAAACTTATTTACTTAAATATATTTTTAAAACTTTGTTAAAGATTTATCCTTGAAACCAATTATTTTTAAAAACTTCAAACTTGTTTCACTTTGCCGGTGGCCCTCGCAACTAAACCCGATCACCCCAATACCTCGATTCGATCATGAATCGAAAACACTCAAAACCCACAACCTGGAAACCCATTATCATATACCCATCTCCAACGATCCTTGCCTGGAGGTACCTCACCGTCTTCACCGCAGCTCCGCCTCAACTTCAATTTCCTAATTCCCATATCGCGATCACCTCCAATCAAGTCCCGATGTCGCAATCCGTGCTGAAACCTCGACGGCAAAACCTGGAACAAAAAACCTACTTTATCTTCGCATAGCCACGCCGACCATCTAAAAATTTAAGCCCCATTTTTCTGATGATCCTTGTTCCTCCCTCAACTTTCTAGCCCAAACGCACCGCCGAATTCGCCGTTAATCGACGGGAATCACCCAAAATGGTACCACCGTTCAACTCGAGATTGCCCATTGATAAGAAAACTAAAAATCAAGATAAACGCATTAAAATTCATGATTTTCAACTATGAATTCAATCATCCAATCTAATCTTAAAATTGAATTTATAAAATTTTGACCCAATATATATTACTGTTATTTATAAAATTTCGAGACAAATATTAAATATAAATTCCTGGAATTATTTTTAGTAGTGATGTTTCACGATTTCAATCATTTTTCATTTGCAAATCAAAAGCTAGCAATGATTCAATAATGAGATGTTGAGTTTATTTAGAAATAAAAAGCCTGTAATCACAACAGGGACTATATTGCATATACACAGGCAACACACATGCATTTAAACACTTATATACATACATGCATTCATTTTCAATCCAAATATTCAGGCTAACAACATGATTTTCATACATGCATCAAAGTGGAATCTAGATTTAAACTTTCTTTTTAAAAGTACATGTTTACTCACAGTTTCAGTTTGATCAGAAACTTACTTTCCATGTTCCAGTCATGAATATGAATATTACACACATTTATATAATTAAAATCATACACAACATCATTCAGATCATGCTTAAAAGATCATCACGCTGCTAGTTCACACACTGCTAGTTCAAAAAATATCAGATTTTCCAAGTTTACTCACCTGATTAAAAGCATAGAGACAGAGGAAAAGGACTTTAATCTGGACTGTCTTTGTCTAAACTGAAGCTTGTTTGATTTACTTGATGTTTTGATCTTGAATTTGTTTTCAGCTTGAAATCTTAGAGAAGATTGTAGAGCTTGATGTTGATTGCTTTCTTTTATTTCTGATTTTAGTGTTACAGGATTTTGGTTTCTTAGATTTTTTTCTCTAGATTTTCTTTGTTTTGGTTTTGAAGGTAGAAAAAGAAAATAAGAGGAGAAAGTAGATAGTTTTCCTATAACTTAGTTTTATCATTTTTCAAAAACAAAAATTAAAAATTAAGACACTTGTATGAATTAACTTATACTTGTCATTATTATTTGATAATTTGTTTACACATGTATTTAGATATGTTCTTAAGCTTACATGTGTATTTATGCATGTGTTAATTTATTTTAAATGGTTTATAAAACTTTTATTTTAAATTTTCTATTTAGTAATTACATTATCTTAATCAATAAAATATTTTGAAGAAAATAATATAAAACAAATATTATTCTAAATAAAATCATATAAAATACATTTTAAATCCCAAATATATTTAGATATATATCTATCTATTGAATTTCAAATTTAAATATCCAAATTCAAATTTAATTTCGAATCCAATTTAAAAGTCAATTTGATATATATATATATATATATATATGTATGTATGTATGTATGTATGTATGTATGTATGTATGTATGTATGTATGTATATGTATATATAAATAGCCCAAATTCAATTTGTATATAGTAATTTCATTAAAATCTATATATATTTACAATATATTATTATTATTGTTTTAAAATAACATATTACAAATTTTTAATAATTTATAATGGGGATTATCACATTCATATTTGCTTGAAATTCCTAGGGTATCACACCATATCTCCGTACCCTTTGAGTCTACCATAATTCACATTAGTTCAATTCAAATTGAATGGAAATACGAATCTTTAGAGGCGAAGAAAAAGAAAGATATAGAAGAAAATAGAAGAACAACACAAAATCTCACAAATGCAGCGAAACAAAATATAATATATAATAATAGATTTTTGTACAGAAGAACCTGTAACTGTTTTATACTTATAATCGTCAGAGTACAACATTCAATACATCAATCTGGACTGTTATAATAACTTATCTGATATACATAACTCACATATCAGATATAACCAAGTACGTGGTATACGTCTGAACTCCTCCATCTCGTCTCCTGAGCTCCATAGCATTCTAACCTGAATCTGTAATACTCTGTTTGACCCGAGCATTATAATGAAATAACACCCGAGTCAGTCTACAAAACCAGTGTGAGAAAACACACCAGTTTGAATTATCAACTTTTATTAAAATCTTTTGAAAACAAAAATATGTCGTAAGACCACGTCACACATAAACACGACGGATTTTTACCTTACGATAACCAAAACAATTTTTATCAAAATTGTCACGACCTGGAATTTTGGACATTTGAAATTAGAATTTTTAATTGATTTTTAAATATTTAAAAGCTAATTTCTAACTTGAAGTTCAAATGCCACTATTTATTGAGTGATTTAATTATTTAATTAAATGATTGGAAATTGGGTAAATGGTTGAATCAAAAACTTTAAAGCTTGTTAAAAATATTTCAATGGATTATAAAATTTATATTGACGATACTAAAGATAATAAAAATGTTAAAATTGAATTTAATAGTGATTTTTTTCAGTTTTAAAAATATATTATTTAAATCGATATTTAAAAATAGCCTTCCGAGGCACATTCTCGGAATTCGACGGAACTAGTTTTTTGGATCCGTAATATTGTATTATTATCGGATTTCAAATTTAGCAGTGTTTGGAATTGTTGTGTGAGCATATGATATATAAACGCGTTGAAATCTATATCGAAAATTTAATATAATAATTGGGTCCAAAAAGCTATGTTCTCTATACGATCGAATAAGGACTCGAAATCTTTTCCACTGCGTTCGTAATAAGGGTATAACATTATCAATGCCTTTCGGAATGCCTCAATTAGAGATCGAAATTGTGAGTTGCGGAAACCGAGATGATTTGAATTTGAAATTAAATATAAATATAAATAATACTTTACATCAAATCACTATAGCAAACAGACACGTAGAGAATTTTTGAACACGTGTTCCTCTTCGTGAAACACGTGTCTCCTTAATAAAAAAAGAGAAATAAAGATAGCACGCTTTCTTTTTCTTTACCTTCTGAATCATTCAAACCAAATTCATTTACAAACGAAAAACCTTTTTCGTTCAAATCAAAATAATGGCTGCCACTGCTTTTCACTCAAAACCGAAATAAAAAATATAGAGCAAAATCGAATTCGAGAGAGAGAAGAGGGTTTCGCTCGAATGGAAGACGATCAGCAAAAATCGAATTTGCCTCTTCTCATAATAATGGTGGCTCGCGAATCTCGAATGGTTGCTTCACGATTCCCTCCGATGATTGCACGGCCTTCCTCGAGATCGCGGTAGAGGTCGCTTGTGATGGAGTGGAGACGAAGAGGTGATGGCGCAAGAAGCTAGGGATTGTGAGGCTTCAGGGCATGCGATTGTGAGGTCGTTGATCGAGGCCATGTGTTGCATTGAGTTTCGACCGCGCGTGTTTGATTTGGGGAGGCAAGTTCGTCGTCGAATGTCAGAGGTGACTAAGCCTGTAGGCTGGGCATGTTCATGTCGATCGATGATGAGGTATGCATGTGGTTCTTTTCTTTTTAATTTGGCCATATCTACAGGAAGCAGAAGTAATATTTACAGTAAGGCATTTTGATTTTATTATAATTTATTAAATTATATGTATGTATACAGATTAGAGAAAACAGAGGGGAAAAGTATATTATTGTGTAAAATAAAAACCATTTATATTATTAATTTAATATATATTTATATAGGGAAACATAAAATTAATTTTTATGTAGACAAAGTTTTTGAGAATATAGGGATTTAAATGAAGACTGGATTTTTAAAATCTGTACAAATTATTTTTGCAAATATATATGTAGTTTCAAAAGGAAGACAAATATATATATATATATATATATACACACATTTATACATATACATATTTAATCTACTAGATTTGGTGAGTAATTTATTCAATTAACTTATTTAACTAGTTTAATAAGCTTATTTAGCTGTTTAGTTACTAAAGATAATTTATTAAAAGAAATTTTTTTTAATATCAAATTATTAATTAAAAATGATTAGTTTAAATTAAATTGTTGGTCAATTTAATTTATTAAGTGATAAATCATTATAGATTATCTCAGATGTTAATAAATCATGTAATGTTGTACAAGGTCCAATACTGTAAAGAAACAAGTCGGGTTGGATCGGATTGCAAAACAAAAATCAAAGGTGAGTTAATCTCACTCATTTGGAATACCTTTAAATTTAAATAGTTAAATTTAAATTATTGACTAATGCTTGAATTGATAATTTATTATCAGCTTGGATGAGTTATGTTATATATATATATATATATATATTGGAGTGATTGATTTCCCGCATTATATAGCGGATGTGACCCTATGTGTCCCGCATAATAGCAGATGACCCTTTATACCGCGATATTCCACCTCAACGTGGAATGGGTATTTTATATTATGCTAACATATATGGATGCAAAGAAATGGGCTGGAGGGATCCAACTGGATTCCTCAAAACGTTTAATTTATTTTATAATTAGCGACGTGATTTATGTGATAATCTGTGATGATTATATTGATTATATTGGTAATTGAAATTGTGGAATGCTATGGTTTAGCCGAATATATTTGAAAATTATGAAGATATGAAAAGTGTAAAAGATTTGACTTTGAAAAGAGATATAAGGCAGAGATATTAAGTATTAATTTTCGATAAATTAAAGAATAAATTCAGGAAGAATAAAGGTTTGATTTTAAATTCTATTAAATAAATACTGGGTATAGAAAAGAAAAGTATAGATATTTTAAATAAATGAAATTAAGGAAATTTGGAGAATTAAGTGATACTGCTTAAGAATTAAAAGATTTTATTTTAAATTTTAAATTTTAAAATGATTGAGAAGTATTAAAAGGAAGAATTTTGAATAAAGAATGAAATGAATATTTTTAGTTTAAAAATAAAATTTTGAATCACAAATAAATAAGTGAGTTTGGAATTAATAGATTTTGAAATAATTTCGGTTAAGCAAAGGAATAATTTTTTAAATGGAGTAAATTTTGGAAATTGATTTAGTATTTGAAACTGTGATTTAAAAGAAGTATGAGACTATGGAACTTATAAACTGGGTTTATTAAGTGAAATAATATATCAGTGGATATTTGGAAGTATAAATTCACGGCGGGAATTTATAAAGGAATGGGTAATTTGTTTTAAAAATAAATAGTTGTTTATTTTTTTAAAGGTGTGGAAGGAAAAATGTATTTTCTTGAAAAGTCAGGTACGTTTTCAAAACAGATTTTTAAGTATAAGTAAAAAGTTTTAAAGCTGTTTTAAAAGAATGATATTTGAGAAATTATTATTTAAGTTGTTTAGAATTTTAAAAGTAAATATTTTATTAAATTAATTATAGTAGTAATTATTTTAAAAGGTTAATTGGTATTATGATTTAAAAACATAATTATTAATATTTATATTTTATAAAGTAGTTTTATTTTAAAGATGGTTGAGCTAAAGTTTTTATTTGAAAAACTTGTATAAAATTTCGTAAGTTTGATTTTAAGATTTGTTTTGGCTTAAGTTTTACATGAGAAATTATTATAAAATTTCATAGCTAGTATTTTAAATAGTTTTTATTTTAAATATTTTAAAGTATATATTTTTGGATAAAGTGATTTAAATTATTTTAAATTCTAAAGTATTTAGACTTGGTGATTTTCAATGGAATAAGCAATTGGGTGGAAATTTAACCCGCGAGAGGAAAAGTGATTTGGAAACTATTTTTAAATGGTTGAAGTGTAGAAAAATATCTTGCGAAGATATTTTGAGATAAATAATTTGGAAATTATTAAGGCCTGATGATTATTTGTGAATGTTATTTGATAGTTAAATAACTGACTATCAATATTGGACAATGCGATGATCGTTTCGAAGAGATTGGGATTGGGATTTATTTCCCGTAAACCACTTCGATCCGGTTTGAACGTTTTTGTGAGGTAGACAAGAGCTCGGAGTCAAAGATGGAGCAGTGAAGTGCAGGGGCTAATCGCTACTAATCCTGAGGGTGATTCCAAAATGAATGTAGTAGGAGTAGTGCCTTCGGTTTCGTTCGGACCTTGAATGGACTTGTATGGATGAGTGCTATCAGAACATCATCAGGAGGACGATGAGCATTCTAAGTGAATATGCGCAAAAAAGGTAACGCTTAACCTCGAGCCTCATCAACCGGGAATGGCTAAAACAGGGGAGGTGCATACAAGGCTAAGTGGCTAACAACCAATTAGGGTAAGGTCATCCCGGTCTAAAGGTCCGTTTTATTCGGCTCTGTGGGCGGTTGCTGATTCCAACCATGGGGTGATCTTATTCGAACTATATAGTAATGGGTAGCTATGGTCTTGTGATGTAGGGGATCAAGGTGGATCCTCGGTACGGTGATCTTGACCACGTAAACTGACGGGCAGTACACCAGTAGTCCTGCCATTGATGGAAATCCATTCTCCCTACGTACCTTTACGGTTTTGTTTGTAGAGCCTAGTATTGCTGGAATTTAATGAATCTAACAATTTAGGCTATTTGAATAAGTATTTTTATATAGACACTACTATAATATCATAGGATTTGATTGGAAAATGTTTTGGTTATCGTAAGGTAAAAACCCGACATGTTTATTTATTGCATGTACTTAAGAGATACCTTTGATTTCAAAAGGATTTTGAAAACTTTAATAATCCAATTGAGTGTGTTTTCTCACGCTGGTTTTCCAGACTGACTCGGGTGTTATTTAACTATAACGCTCGGGTCAGACCGATTTATTATAGAATACATGAAATGATGTTGTGGAGCTTAGGTGACGAGCTAGATGGCGAGACGTATCACATGTATTTGATGTATACTCCTCTATGTCTGATTAAGTTGCATAGTCAGTTTTGTGAGGACATGTTAATATAACTGTCCAGTTGTGTGCTATAGATTTTGTTGTACCCTGATGATGTAATGTATAAAAAGATATAGTTCTTTCGTATAAATATTAGTCATTAATCTATTATATATTGTTCCACTGCGATTGTGAGATTCTGATATTTTTTCTATTTCTTCTTCTACCTCCTTCTTCTTTAGCCCTAATGGTTTGGATTTTCCGGCATTCGATTGTTCGGCATTAGATACAGTGAACATATTGATGTCGATTTTTGGGCGTTGAAAAATCGGGTCGTTACAATTGGTATCAGAGCTGAAGGTTAAGCGAGAACCTTGGCTCTGGTGGGGATTACTCATTAGAATTCGAGTCTGTAGTACTTTAGAATGAGTTGAGTGTATTAATAGATATGAGCACGTATTTGTTAGTGAATATAAAAAAAATTATTTATGTGTTGTGTTGATTTATCGGTTGAGTGTTTAAGGATTCTGGTCGATATGTGGGACACCATGTCATCGATAGGGATTTCTAAACTCTTAAACAAGATAAATCGACATAATATTATTTTAGAAAAGGGTAAATGAAATAATTTTACCCAAATTATTTTTGTATATAAAAGAAATAATTTTCTGTAAATTATTATAGTTATATATGATTGCTTGGTTGTTAGGAAGTGACAACATTAAATTATTATCATTATTGTTGTGAAAATTGAATAATGAATTGAAATCAAAACCCAAAGGTTAAGAAATTAATTCATATAACAAAATGGGATTTTTAAATTTGAATTTTAAATGTGTTTTATAACTAACAACGAAATAAAATTCCAGAGTAATATTTGAATACTAATTGAAAGGATTTGAATTCGAAATTTTGGAAATTAAAATCCTTTGAGTTTGAAAATGATTTTCAAAGGTTTTGGAGGAATAATGGTGATATTATTTGAGAAATATTTTTGAATTGGGTTTGAAATCTGGTGAGATTTCGAATTTAAAAATATTTGAAATGTGTTGAAAAAGGGTAAAAGCATTGAACTCTTTTCGGTCGCTGAAAAATAACTTTTGTAGGATCAATTTCACCCTAGAGGAGGGTGAATAGAATGATGCTATTAAGTATAAAAATTTAATGCGAAAGTTTATACAAAATTATTTCAACACAGATATATCAAAATAATAGCAGCACAGATAATAACAGAATAATAAATGCAGAAACAGAACGACACCAAATTTACCCAGTTTCAGGAAAACCCTGCCTACGTGCTGCCCCCAAGGTTTCTACTAGAAATTAAGCAGTCAGACGCTTACACACATAAACTCATGACACCCTCTATCGAATAGCCTTAACTCTACTGACGCAGCGGATTAATCAAAACAAACTTCAATTGGTGAAAGTAGCGATCGATGGAATGAAGATACCGAATTGCCCAAATTCGTTGATCCGAAGATACCGAATTCTAGCTATCTCAAACACGTTGATAGCGCACTATACCGTGTTCAAAGATCTACGATTCTTCGTACGTTGATCTAGCGCACTAGATTCCGTGAATCGGCTTCAACAAACATGGATTCGAGCGCACTCGAATGACGTAAGTGGAGATAGGAGATTACACTCAACTATCAATTAGAGAAGAAAGCACAAAGCAATCAACAAGGAATTTTTTTCAAAATCCACTTTTTTTTTCAAATGTACAACACACCCCCTATTTATAGTGTTTTCAACTCCTGACCCTTAAGTCGTGACCGACTCATGCCTCACGACTCAACTAGGTCGTTGCCGACCTAACAGACACTACACGCCTCAATTACAACACAACACAAGCAACCGACTCAACAGATGACAACGACATACGACTCATCAGCTATCATGACTCACGACTTATCATAACAGATGACTCAAAATACGTACAGACTCGATTATAGTACACGACTCTTGACTCACGACTTATCATAACAGATGACTCAAAATATGTACAGACTTGATTATAGTACACGACTCAAAAAAACTAGCAGTTTACAACACCCTGTCACGACTTACGACTCATCACACAACGACTCATCACTTAGGTCGTATCCCGTCCCCGACTTATGGCCTTCAATTACTAGAATTCCCTTTTGTTTCTTGATGAGTCGTGGACGACTCATAGCCATGTAGTTAGGTCGTGTATGACTCATCATTCCAGAACTATTGAAACTCCCATTGAGTCGTAACTCGTGCCCTTCCTCTGACTCAAGATCTTTACTTGCTGAAACTTTATCCTTCTTCATGTTAAGTCGTAAACGACTTATGGATGAACCGTTGAGTCGTGTGCGACTCATCAAGCACGAACGACTTAAGCTGTTAAGAGTCGCCACTTTCCCATATGACTCCTTCACCTGAGTCGTGAGCGCCTTACGGGTTAAACCCGAAACTCCTTTAGATTGTGCTACATCATCCTCCCCTGGTTGAGAAAAATTCGACCTCGAATTTGTAAATTCTTTCTCAACAATCTCACCTCCACGATATGGAATTAAATGTTTGACGTTAAAAACATCAGAAGTATAAACATCATCTGGTAGTTTTAATCGATAAGCATTCTCATTGATTTTCTTCAAAACTTCAACTGGACCAAATTTTCTGGCTTTCAGCTTATTATAAGCGCCCACTGGAAAACGATCCTTCGTCAACACAGCATACACCAAATCGCCTTCGTTAAATTCAACATTTCGTCGTTTCAAATCTGCAAATTTCTTATATTTCTCATTTGACTTTTCCAATCGTTCCTGAACGATCTTATGACATTCAGTTAATTCATCAACAAAATCAACAGCTCGTTTAACTGTCCCCTTCGGTTGTGGTACCACTGCTAAATCCAACGGCCCCCTTGGTAAATTTGAATATACAATCTGAAATGGACTGAATCCCGTACTGCGATTCATGGCATGATTATGAGCAAATTCTGCTTGGCGTAATTTCATGTCCCAACTTCTCAAATTATCCTGTACAAGACATCGCAACAAATTTCCCAATGACCTGTTTACAACTTCTGTCTGTCCATCAGTTTGCGGATGATAAGCGCTACTAAACTTCAGCTTTGTTCCCACCATCTTCCACAAACTTAACCAAAAGTGACTCAGAAAACGAGTATCCCTATCTGACACAATAGATTCTGGCAGTCCATGAAGTCGATAGATCTCCTTAAAAAATAACTGAGCGACATGAACAGCATCCGCCGTCTTCTTGCAAGCAATAAAATGTGCCATTTTAGAAAATCTGTCAACCACTACATATATAGAATCATTACCACGCTGTGTTCTCGGCAATCCCAATACAAAGTCCATACTCACATCAACCCATGGTCTAGCCGGTACAGGCAACGGCATATACAACCCAGCATTGGTCGCGGTTCCTTTCGAAACTTGGCAAATATGACATCGCTCCACAAACCTTCCCACTTCTTTCCTCATCGACGGCCAAAAGTAAGACTGTGAAATCAATTGCAAAGTACGATCACGGCCCACATGCCCTTCTTCATGCAACTCCTTGATAATTTTCATTCTCAAGCTACAATCCGGTATGCATAAACGATTCCCTTTAAACAGAAAACCATCCACCAATATAAACTCATCAGCACTTCCTTCCTTTATCTTTTCAACAAATTTCACAAAATAAGGATCTTCTTCAATCAGCTCTGGCAATAGCTCAAAACCTGTCACTTCCACTTTCATTGTTGTCAACAAATGACTCCTCCGACTTAAAGCATCAGCTACCCGATTCGTCGCCCCAGATTTCTGCTTAACAACAAAGGTAAACTGCTGTAAATATGCGATCCACGATGCATGTCTCGCTGAAATCTTGTCCTGTCCCTGCAAATGCTTCAACGCCTCATGATCAGTGTATAGAACAAACTCCTTCTGAAATAGATAATGTCTCCAATGTTTAATCGTTTGCACAACAGCATAGAATTCAATGTCATATGTACTGTATCTCATCTTTGCCCCTGACAACTTCTCACTGAAATAAGCAACGGGTTTCCCACTCTGACTCAAGACTCCTCCAATTCCCACCTTCGACGCATCAGTGTGCAATTCAAACAACAACTGAAAATTCGGTAAAACAAGAATTGGTGCTGTCGTCAATAGTTCTTTGATTCGTCCAAAAGCAACTCCCGCTTCCTTTGACCATACAAACTGTTTCCCCTTCATGCAATCAGTAACTGGTGCCATCACACTACTGAAGTGTGGAATAAACCTTCGGTAGAATGACGCCAATCCATGGAAACTTCTAATTTCAGTGATAGTTCTCGGCTGTGGCCAATTTCTGACTGCCTCAACTTTATTCTGGTCTACTTGAATTCCTTCCTCCGAAACAACATACCCCAGAAATAAAACACTTCTTGTCATAAACACACATTTCTTTGTAGCAGCATAAAATTGTTCTTCACGAAGTATAATCAACACTTCCCTCAAATGTAGAACATGCTCCTCCATACTCCTGCTATATATCAGAATATCATTGAAATAAACCACCACGAACTTCCCAATGAATGGTCTAAAGATTTGATTCATCACCCGCATGAATGTACTAGGTGCATTTGACAAACCAAATGGCATAACCAACCATTCGTATAACCCCTCTCTTGTCTTGAAAGCTGTCTTCCATTCGTCACCTGGTCTAATTCGAATCTGGTGATAACCACTCTTCAAATCAATCTTCGAAAATATAGTTGCCCCACTCAACTGGTCTAACAAATCATCCAACCTCGACATAGGAAATCTATAGCGGACAGTAATCTTGTTCAAAGCTCTACTATCTGTGCACATCCTCCATGTTCCATCCTTCTTCGGCACCAACAGAGCTGGTACTGCACAAGGACTCACGCTTTCCTGAACACGTCCCTGCTCAAGTAATTCTTCCACCTGCCTTCTCAACTCTTCATGTTCCTTCGGACTCATTCGATAATGTGGTCGATGTGGTAACACTGCTCCTGGAACAAGATCGATTTGATGTTGGATGTTTCTCAGTGGCGGTAACTCCTTAGGCAACTCCTCTGGAAATACATCTTCAAATTCTTTCAAAACTGGCTTTGCTTCTTCAGGAATTTTAACCTCTTCATGACTCTCTCGCCCAATCAACAAATAGACTTCAGGCTCCTCTTCAACTTCCTTAACAAACTCCTTCAAAGTCAACAGAGTTTTCAATTCCTCAATCTCCTCTAGCTTGCTCTCCTTCTGTTGTTGCTTCTTGGGAACCAAAGTGATTTTAGTACCCTCGAACATGAAACTGTAGCTATTGGCACGACCATCATGTTGAACTGATCTATCAAACTGCCACGGTCTGCCCAACAACAGATGACATACGTCCATGTCTACAACGTCGCACCAAATTTCATCTTTGTACTTCTTCCCAATAGAAAAACTAACACAAGCCCTTCGACACACCTTCACTTCACCTCCCTTCCTTAACCATGCTAACTTGTACGGTTTAGGATGTTTCTCAGTTTTCAAGTTCAACTTCTTCACAGCCTCGGTAGAAATAATATTATCGCAACTTCCAGCATCAATAACGAACTTGCAAACTTTTCCCAGAATAGTGCATGTCGACTGAAATATGTTACTTCTCAACCAACTACAATCCTCCTCTTGCTTTGGTGTAAGACATGACCTCCTCATCATAAGATTACAACCTTCATCTCCAGATAATTCTTCTTCCTCCTCATCATAAGGTGCATTTAAACATTCTGCCTTCTCATCATCATCCTCAATCTCAGCAACCATTGCTCTCTTCTTCGGCTTCGGACATTCATTGCTTTTGTGACCCAACTCCTGACAATTATAACATTTGAAAACACTGTTAACCTTCGCCTTCTCGGCCTCTTTCACCACTGGCTTATTGACAGGTTTAGGAACATTAGAACTTCCACTAACACCCCTCGCTTGATTATTGGAATTAGTAAACACACCACCTCCATGCCTTCCTTGCTTCTCCCAAGCCAATGCTTTCTGATGTGCCTCTGCCACTGATCTAGGATCAAACATATTAACCATATCCTGGATCTGCATTCTCAACCCCCCAATGAATCGAGCAGTTAGCTGTTCTTCCGTTTCCATAATATCATTCCTGGCAATGAGTTGGTAAAATTCGTCAGCATAATCATTAACAGACTTCGTCCCTTGCCTCAGATTCTGCAATCTCTGGTACATAAGTGATTGATAGTTGTATGGTAAGAATGTAGCTCGCATCAATTTCTTCATCTTCTTCCACGTTTCTATCTTTGACTTCCCCATTCTCTCCCTGGTAAGTTTAGTTTGTTGCCACCACGCCAAAGCTCTCCCCCTCAACCTAGTAGCAACCAACTTTACTTTCCTATGCTCAGGAACCTCCTTAAAATCAAAGATCTCTTCAACATTTGACACCCAATCAAGAAATTCTTCAGCTACCATTCCTCCTTTAAACTCTGGTATTTCCATCTTCATACCCGATTCCCAACGTCGATCTTCATCAATAACCCGATACTGACGTTGTCCCTGATCTCGGTCTCTGAAATGAATACTTCCCCTCTCACCATCAAACTCCTCATCAAAGTCTGATGCATATCGTTGTCTTTCATGCCCTCCAGCATCTCTACCACCACTCCTACTACCCATATCTCTTCGATCACGACCATCATCATTCCTCCTACTTCGATTATCAACACTCCGTTGATCCTGACTCTCTCTCCTCTCCCGATCTGAATGATGTGAAACTCTACTTCCTCCACGAATGGATTCAGGTGAACTTCTTCTTCTACTTTGATTCATATCAATCATAAGCTTCTCCAACCTACCAATGCCTTCATCAATCTTCTCATGCATACGTTGTTCCATTTGATCGGCCTCTTCTCGTCTATATAATGCTTCAACATTTTGATGGCGATTAGCTCTCCTTGGCGGCATGATTGAATCAACACAACACTTCACAAACAACAATAAGTCACGGCTCAACCTTCAACTTCAAACAACAATGCTCGGCTCAATCTTGTCTCGGCTTGATCTTCACGACTTAACTTGGCTCGGCTCAAGGTTAAGTCGGCTTCAATTCAAACATAAGGCACGGCTCACACTCTTCTATACTTGGCGTGCAAAAATCTCCTCACAAATTCAAACACTCTCCAACACCTTCAAATACTTGGCTCCAAGAATCAACTTAGCTATGATTGGCTAAGTATGGCTCTGATACCAATAATGACGCAGCGGATTAATCAAAACAAACTTCAATTGGTGAAAGTAGCGATCGATGGAATGAAGATACCGAATTGCCCAAATTCGTTGATCCGAAGATACCGAATTCTAGCTATCTCAAACACGTTGATAGCGCACTATACCGTGTTCAAAGATCTACGATTCTTCGTACGTTGATCTAGCGCACTAGATTCCGTGAATCGGCTTCAACAAACGTGGATTCGAGCGCACTCGAATGACGTAAGTGGAGATAGGAGATTACACTCAACTATCAATTAGAGAAGAAAGCACAAAGCAATCAACAAGGAATTTTTTTCAAAATCCACTTTTTTTTTTCAAATGTACAACACACCCCCTATTTATAGTGTTTTCAACTCCTGACCCTTAAGTCGTGACCGACTCATGCCTCACGACTCAACTAGGTCGTTGCCGACCTAACAGACACTACACGCCTCAATTACAACACAACACAAGCAACCGACTCAACAGATGACAACGACATACGACTCATCAGCTATCATGACTCACGACTTATCATAACAGATGACTCAAAATACGTACAGACTCGATTATAGTACACGACTCTTGACTCACGACTTATCATAACAGATGACTCAAAATATGTACAGACTTGATTATAGTACACGACTCAAAAAAACTAGCAGTTTACAACACCCTGTCACGACTTACGACTCATCACACAACGACTCATCACTTAGGTCGTATCCCGTCCCCGACTTATGGCCTTCAATTACTAGAATTCCCTTTTGTTTCTTGATGAGTCGTGGACGACTCATAGCCATGTAGTTAGGTCGTGTATGACTCATCATTCCAGAACTATTGAAACTCCCATTGAGTCGTAACTCGTGCCCTTCCTCTGACTCAAGATCTTTACTTGCTGAAACTTTATCCTTCTTCATGTTAAGTCGTAAACGACTTATGGATGAACCGTTGAGTCGTGTGCGACTCATCAAGCACGAACGACTTAAGCTGTTAAGAGTCGCCACTTTCCCATATGACTCCTTCACCTGAGTCGTGAGCGCCTTACGGGTTAAACCCGAAACTCCTTTAGATTGTGCTACATCATCTACGCTCAAAACTCTGCCACAACTCGGCCACTGAGTTGCGAATTCTCGAACTACACCAACGTAGCTCGTCCCCTAGTCACACGACTAGAAATTACAATTGCTTAAAAGGAAAATACAATAAAAACAAAGTAAATAACCCAAAACCCTAATTTAAAATAACTAAAGCCTTTAAAAGTAAAATAAGGCCAGCCCACAAAATAAACAAGTGATAAAATTAAATCCTTTTTCTTTTGTATTATAGCTTCGGCCAAATATAGTTGTTTAACAATGGTTGTCGGTCCTGTTCCTCTTTGCTCTAAAATTAGGGTTTGGAAAATTGAAGGCACGAACTATTATTCGATCAAATGGGTTGGTCTCGTGATTGCTTTGATGATCGATTGTAGATCTCTCTCCTTTGTACACGGCTGCCCTAATTTTTTTATCGAGTTCAACTCCTGACTTCGGTAAGTAATTTATGCGTTTTGATTATTCTGATTTGCTTGATCGATCGAGTTGAATGATTATGCTCTATTAAGCTCGAACTCGATTGCATAATTTTTCCGATGATGTTTGTTTATATATGTTTCAAACCCCTATATTTTTGTTCATATATTGTATGAATTCATCAAATAATTTAGCTTTGAATTCGTCCCTACCACTTGATTAATATTGAATTATGGTGATTCTTCTGACTTCCTTAATTTTGCTTGGTTAACACAACTTCGATTTTTGACTTGGTTGATTTCCTTGGTCATCACTGTTTCTGACTTTGGTTTGAAACTGGATTTTGTGAAAATATTTCGAGTTTGACATTTAACTTGACTTGATCAATCACCTCGCTGTTCCATGACTTCGGCCAGTTGAAACTGTGATGATTTTCTGGCTTGACTTTAATTTGTTCATTTTCACCCGACTTCAACTTTGCATTTGCTTTGTGTATTGGCTTCGTCCATTACGTCTCTGACTTTGGTTTTACTTTAAGCTACAGTTTGAAATCTCCTCTGTCTTTGTTCGAACTTGTACCCTGGTTGTTGATTTTTGCCTTTATGACTTTTGATGACCTCTGTACTGTCACTGACACTACTTCATTGATTTTTTTATGCAATTTTGGAGTTGCCTCTAGCCAGTTGAACTATTGACTGTTGTTTTAAGTGTGATATTGTGTACATGTTGCTTTAATTCTGGTACACGATATTTGAGTCTATGCTGCATGTTGTACCTGTTCTTTTCACACTGCTTACTGGTCCAGTTTCATTTGAACTTTGTTGTACTGACTTGAGCTCGAGTTGCTTCAATGTATATTGATGTTGTGTTGCTGCCATTCACTAATGCACTGCTTCATTGATACATATATATGTCTTGTAGAAATGTTGCATTCACTTGCATCCATATTGTCACTGTCTATTAGGCGTGAGGTGTTTAGTATCAGTGTAGCTTCATTGTGCGTCGAGTCATTGAACTTGTATAGCTGTGCATGTTACTACTGCATTGTATTTGCATCATGTTTATCGTTTCTGTGATACTACTTCACTAGTGGTTTTCTGGTCTATATGCATTAGTGCATTCATGTGCTTGTTGTCTCATTGATGCATTCGTTCATGTGTCTTCTATGCACTTGGTGTGCATTGTTGTTCTGATCTGGAGTATTTGATTGATATTGGTCATTGGTTCGTCAAAATCACAGTGCATTTGCATATGTATTTATTTTCGCTGTCCACTGCTTGATTTGAAGTCTGGTGCTTTACTTTGGCATTTGTACTAGTTGCCTCGAGTATGTTCCGTTCACCACTGTTGCACTGGTTGATCGATACATATATATGTGTGTGTGTGTGTGTGTGTGTGTGTGCATGCTTCTCTGAACTGAATTTTGGTCATATGCATATGCACTGCTTTGTCTTTAATATTGCCTGACCATTGTATTTCATTCATATTGTTGCTCCATTGTTTTGTCTGGTATTTTATTTTGAAGTCTTTGATTAAACTTGGTTCATGCCATGGTTTCACTGCACTGTTCACTTGTATCATTTTGAAATTCTTGATGCACATTTTAGACCTGATGCTTGTAAACTTACATTTATGTATGTATTTATGTGATTTCATCTTGTACCTGTGTCATTTACTGGTTCACATGGTTTCATGGTTCACCACTGTTTTTTCTTTGGTTTCGGTTTTTAGGTCAGGTCTTTGATGATGAGGCTGCAGTTTCATGACTTGTTTTTGGTTCTAGCTACATCGTGACTCGAGTTTGCTTGCATCTGTATCAATCCATATCATCACTTTGATATTGTAGTCTGGTCTTGGTCGAGTTGGACTGTCTAGCCTCTGTTTTCGTGTGTACGACTTGAACTTTGGTCGAGGCTTGATTTATGTGTCTTGACTATTTCATTTGAGTTTGCACCTGTGTTGAATACAGCTTAAAGCTTAGGTTTGACCTTGTGCCGATATTGTGACATTATTTTTATTGCACTTGTGTTGAACCCAGCTTTTCATTTGGGTTTCACCTGTGCTCACCTGTCCCTGTAATTTTATCAAGTGTATATATCGGTATGCACGACCTTGTGGCATGTACAGTGATACACTGTACATGTCACAAGCTGTTCGTGTATGATGAATTCAAATTTAAATGATGACGAACAACCCAAATGACCGAGGCAAATAATATTTTCAAAATCACAATTTATTTTACACTGCAAAAATATTTTATTTTCAATTTTACTTCATCAAAGTGTATTTTTGCAGATTGTTCAGATGCTGGATTCAATCTGGACTGAAGTTGAAGATAAATACGAGTGAATGAGCGATATGTAGTGAGGAAAGTTATGTAAATTGAAATATATTATAATTGAAAATTTGTATATATATATAGTGAGAGCTCAAATTTGTACTATTAAAAATTGTAATAAATATTTGTTTGAATAAAATATATGTTTGAATTTAAATTCTGTGTTATTTATTATATTCTACAAATATTTATTTAATCTATGAAAATAGAATAGCACACTGACAAATACATTTAAATGAACATATATATATGTTTATTATCATCAAGCAAAAATCATATGCTTGCATATCCAACAATCTCCCCTTTTTGATGATAACAAACATATATTTGAGATTTTGATTTTGTTAAATGATCATTCAATTTGCTCCCTCTATTTGAATGCTCCCTCTCTACACAAAGCTCCCCCTTCATATATTCATGTAAATAAAAATATGCAAATGAGCCTAGATGTAATAGAAATTATTTGACCTTTATTTGTGAAAATCTTAACTTTTCTCTCCCCTTTTATTATCAGCAAAAGAGTAATAGTGTTAGAAAAATAGAGATAAACTGATAGATATTAATACAACATTAATACTCAATCGAATATAAATATTAAATTTCAATGAAAAATCGAACAAAAATCATAAATACTCTATTTGACGCATATTCCACTTTAGAGTGATATGGATGACATCATTATATAAAACCATATAGTTATGTCTATTTGTGGTATATTTATATCAGGAATTTGAATATCTACTAACCATGCATAACCGTTAAGATTTTTAGATGAGATTAGTAGTATTTCAATTTTTTGTTATAAAAAATGAATTCAAGTATCTTCTAACCATGCATAACCGTGAGGACTTTTAAATGGGATTAGAATCAACTTGTCTATTTAATAATTAATTTTTCTTATATATGCGTTCCATATGTGCATAATCGTAAGGACTTTTAAATGAGCATGGAAGCACATAATCAAAAATTCCAAGTAATTCACCCATGCATAGCCGTAAGGAATTTTAAATGAGAGTGAATACTTTGGATTTTAAAAAAAATATAAAATGAAAAACGAATAATTCCTGTTTAAATCACCACATATTGACATACTCTATTGGATTATGATGAGTGATGGTCGATAGAAAATGATAGAAATAGAAATGATCATGGATTTTTTACCAACAAAAAGTGTTTATAACTCTTGTTTAAATTTCTAAAGAAATTTACTAAATATACCGTCTCAAGTTATAGTATATGATTAATATCAACACTCATCACTTTTTCAATCACTATTTGTCTTTTTGATAATTAGTAGAGTCAAATTAGTCAACATAATTATTTAAGATCAAATCCAAAAATAATTATAAAATCAATTTTTCTGAAAAATGACTAATATGAAAACAAGGTCAACTATTCTCTAAAGGGGTTTTAAGAGAAAAATGTCTGCTATTTGAAAATTATTTGTAATGAGAAATATGCAGATAATTTCTTTGAAAATGATGCAGCTACTAAATGTCTCAACATAAATCACGTTTCATTTGAAATTTTTTATCAACTATATTACCAGTGTAATTTGCATCTGAATTTTTATTTCACTCAAGATTATTATTAATTCAATGTTGTAGACCAGACCGTAAAGTTGCAACAAATTTCTTAAAATCATTTTTAACAACTTTCATATGAAATTCTCTTAAATTTGAATTGAAATCGTGCAAATTTGCAAACAGTGACCATAATGTCAAAACAAATATGTCCACGTGTAACATGGACAATCAGAGTCCAATAAAATACCATCATTTGATCGAACAAATTTATATAGATTAGTTCAAAAATGAAAAGATGATTGGTCAACATTTAAGCACAAATCAAAGTCATAAATAAGAACAAGTCAAAAATCATATCACATAAGAATAAGTCAGAATTAAAATCAACATTTATTTTTTTTTATTTTTTTTTTCCATCACATAATTGGCTGAATTAATTCAGATCATGGTGTAGATTATCACATTTAATATATCGTTTAAAATAAATATACCATTAACTGTGTTACCTTTACGATATTTTTCGTTGTTGTCCATTGTGATTCTGTCACCTTTATACTAGGCTAAGGAACTTTGCTTTATCGCCCGTTGTGTTTCTGGAACAGCCAGAATCCAGATAACACTGTTGTTGTTCCTTAGCCTGCCACCACACCTACACAATAAAAGATTTTTGTGATCTATTTGTTTTTATAGGTCCATGATTGTTAGTGGCAAAATATTTTGACAAACTATTTTGTGGAGACTCATAACTATTTATCTATGTTCCTTTTGGCATCCAGATTTGTTTGACTTTGAGAGATTTTATATACGTGCCTTTTGGAATCCAAATTGGAATAGTTTTTACGTGTTTGGGTCTATACCAAGAATTTGATTGTGTACAAATTTTCTACAAATTGTTCACATTGAATTGACTTGATTAATTTCATTTCTAACATTTTCAGATTGATTACATCCAACTCCTTGTCTAACTGTATTAACAGTTTGTTTTCCTAATAGCATATCCAACAATCTTTCACTTTTGGAAAATTTTCTTAAAGTCGTTGACAATTTTTGGACTTGTGTTTTGAGATATTCATTTTGGTTTAATAATTGTGTGCACTTTTTAATAGTGTTTTCTCTCTTAGTATTTTCACTCTTTTTCAAAATCAGAATTTCATTTTCAAGTGATTTAATTTTAATTTTTGATTTTTTAATTTCTTCTTCAAATGTTGGACACGTATCACACTTAGGGATCCTACTTTGATAGTTTTTAACTAACTGGTCAAGTTGTTTATTTGATTCTATCAAAGTATCTCTTTGTGGTTCAATTTTAGTGTGTTTCTCCCAAAGTCTTTCAAAACAGCCATTTACTTTGTGGAAATATATAAGTAATTCTAAGTGAGTGAGTTTTGATACCTCGCTTGGATCGTCATCGTATCTATCAATTACATCACCTCGAAGGCACAGATCAGCTTTCTCACTCTCACTGCTAGTGTTTTTATTATCATCATCGCATGTATTCCACGTGGCTGCAAAATTTCTCCTTTTTGATTTCTTTTCTAGTTCGTGTCAATTTCGAGGACAATTGGGCTTGATGTGTCTGGGTTTGTTTCACTTATGACAGCTGATTTCTTGCTGTTTTGGGTTATCTAGAACTTTGATTATTCTGCCTTTTAATTTTTGATTTAGACCAAGATTTTAGTATTTGCGGTTCCACTTTTTGAATCTCTTTATTACGAGTGCCAGCTCCGCTGCTCCATCATCATCGTCATCATCGTCACTTTCAGTTGTTCCTTTGAGAGCTATTGATTTCTTTCAAGTATCTCCTCCTTCACGCTCTTCCTTGAATTTCATTTCTAGCTCACAAGTGGTGAGATTTCCAATAAGTTCTTCAATTTTTTTTTTTAAATCTTTCGATTCTTGAATGGCAATCACTTTTGCTTCAAAACTTCGTGGAAGAACTCTGAGGATTTTTCGAACTATTTCCAATTCCGTGTATGATTTTCCGAGAGCTTTTGATTTGTATACGATGTTGGAAAGTAGTCCGTACAACTCTTTAACATTTTCTTCCTTGGCCATTGTAAAATTCTCATATTCACTACTCAGCATGGCAAGGCGAGATTCATGGACTTGAGATGTTTCTTCGTGAGTCACTTCTAGTGTGTGTCATATTTCCTGTGTAGTTAGACAACGTGAGGCATGATTAAATTCAAATTGATCTAGTGAACAAATAATAGAATTCATAGCTTTGGCATTAGCATTCTGTAATGTATTTTCTAGATCTGTCCATTGATCCATCGGTTTATCTATTTCCTGATTATTTACAACTACAGTGGGTGCTCTATAACCTGTCTCAACTATATTCCAAGCATCAATGGTTTTCAAAAAAAATTTCATTCTATTTTTCCAGTAAGCATATTCACCATTGAACATTGGTGGTCTAACTATAGACCGACCCTTAGCAAATAAAAGAAGCCATTTTAAAAATTCAAATTTTTTAAAACAAAAATTGGTTTTTGAAAAATCAAAAAAAAAATAAAAACAAAAATGCTTTTGTACCTAGCTCTGATACCACCTATAGATCGATTTAACCTAGGGGGGTGAATAGGGTGATGCTATTAATTATAAAAATTTAATTTGGAAGTTTATACAAAATTATTTCAACACAGATATATCAAAATAATAGCAGCACAGATAATAACAGAATAATAAATGGAGAAATAGAGCGACACAGAATTTACCCAGCTTCGGTAAAAACCTACCTACGTACTGCCTCCAAGGTTTCCACTAGAAATTAAGCAGTCAGAAGCTTGCACACGTAAACTCACGACACCCGCTATCGAATAGCCTTAACTCTACGCTCGAAACCCTGCCACAACTCAGCCACTGAGTTGTGAATTCTCGAACTACACCACCGTAGCTCGTCCCCTAGTCACACGACTAGAAATTACAATTGTTTAAAAGGAAAATACAATAAAAAATTAAATAACCCAAAACCCTAATTCAAAATAAACTAAATCCTTTAATAATAAAACAAGGCCGGCCACAAAATAAACAAGTGATAAAATTAATTCCTTTTCCTTTTGTATTATAGCTTCAGCCGAATATCGTTGTTTAACAATGGCTATCGGTCTTGTTCCTCTTTGTTTTGAAATTAGGGTTTGGAAAATTGAAGGCACCGACTGTTATTCGATCAGATGGGTTGTTCTCGTGATTGCTTTGACGATCGATTATAGATCTCCCTGCTTTGTACACGGCTTCCCCAATTTTTTGATCGAGTTCAACTCCTGACTTCGGTAACTAATTTATGCGTTTTGCTTATTCTGATTTGCTCGCTTGAACTCGATCGATGATTCGAGTTGAATGATTATGCTATGTTAAGATCGAACTCGAATGCATAATTTTGCCGATGATGTTTGTTTATGTAGGGTTCAAACCCCTATATTTTCGTTCATATATTTTATACGAATTCATCAAATAATTTAGCTTCGAATTCGTCTCGGCCACTTGACTAATATCGAATGATGGTGATTCTTTTGACTTCTTAAATTTTATTGGTTAACACGGCTTTGATTTTTGACTTGGTTGATTTCCTTGGTCATTGTTAACGTGAAAATCAGACGCTAACACACCGGTGTAGATTGAAGTTGAGCGAAAGCACCACCCGTGAACACGGGAGCTAAAAACAAGTAGAAAAATCACAGAGAAAGCGGAAAAGACAACAGTTTTTATGATGGTTCGGCTTAAGGAAAGCCTACGTCCACTTTAATTCTCTTTATTGCTGAATCAATTACAACTTTACAACAATCTTCAATTACAATTCCGACGAGACAAACAACTAGAACTTTGATGAGGAAGAATTCTTCGAATCCATGTAGATTGTGTTAGATTTTTCCCTCGAAGTTAGTTGAGATGCCTTTCGAACTTGAAGTGTCGAGTGAGTTGAGAGTTCAGCAGAGTATTGGCGCTTGAAGAGATTGGCCAAAAAGTCCCCTTTCATGCTTGAGGTAGGTTGGTATTTATAGGAGAATTCTCCCCTTAGGTCGTAAGTCGCGACCGGTCCATGGTAGGTTGTGGCCGACTCATCTGGTCAAACCCCCTGGTCTCATAAAAGTTCGTTTGTACAAGTCCTAAGTCGCCCATGAGTCATCATCTAAGTCGCAAATGAGTCAACTGTTCCTTCTGATGCGGCCTTGAACCTTCACTCAGTAGTTTTAGGTCGTGGACGACTCAAGCCAGGTTGTGAGTCGTGTACGAGTTAAGAGGTCATTGTGTTAAGTAAGGAGCAGCACCTCATTTACTTAAGTCGCTTACGACACATGCTAAGTCGTAAGTCGCAGACAGCTCTAAGTCGTTAGCTCATTTCCTTCTTAAGTCGTGCTCTCTCTTGAACGTTAAGTCATCTTGTTCTTGAGTCGTGGGCTTCCTTAAGTCGTAAACTGTATACCCTCTTATGTCGTAGTAACCTTAAGTCGTGGATGCCTTAGGTCGTGGGGCATCCCTTCTCTTCTAAACCGTTGAGTCGTAGACTTTCTCTATGTCGTAAGTCGCCAAGTCCTTCAACTCGTTGAACTGTTAGGTCGTTCATTCCTTAAGTCGTAGGTCGTGCCACCAGCTAAGTCTCTAGGCCGTTATACTTTTTAGGTTGTTAAGCCCTTAAACCGTTAAGTCGTTTGACCCCTTAAGTCGTCCAACCTCTTGACTCGTTGAATCGTGCATCTTTTAACTCGTAAGGTTGATAACTCACTGAGTCGTTTGTCCATTGAGTCGCCGCCCACCATGAGTCGTTTTCTTATTGAGTCGTTGACCATAGGAGTTAACATTTGCCCCTCGAAGTGCATGCTTAAGTCATGAGTCGTGTGCTTCGATCTAGCTCCTGAGTCGTGAACGACTCAAAGAGGCTCGCTAACTCGTTCGCCTTTCAACCTTCCCCCTATCTTTATATAAGTCGTCCAGCCGCCTCTTCCTTCTCACTTTACTGTTTTATCATCCCTTTCTGCCATTAACGACTTTTCACCTTTCCGAAGGCGAATCCAAGCTAGTTGATCGACAATCCATCTTTTCCATTATATTGCGTAAGTGATTCTGCACTTTCCCCGATCCTTTATTATCACTGATCCGTGAGTTCCACCTTTGAATCCTAAATCACCCCCTCGTGCAACGCCTTGTCGTGAATCTTGTTACCCTGATAGCGATTGAACCTGAATTAGTATGATTTGGCTTTAAATGGTTAGCAAGATGACACCGACGGGTTGCAATACTTCGGGCCAATTGATCTTTGATTTATGTCAGGATGGCTAAACATTGAATTTGGATGATTTTGATTGATTCGGTATCATGAGAAAATAAGGAATTTTGTTGATGGAGAGGCCAACGGGTTAACGGGTTGCTGATTAGATGAGGGGTTTGCTGGCTGAGTGGAGCATAAGCTTGGACACGACCCAACACTTTTGGGCGACTTTAGAGACCTTACGACTTAATTCTTGACCGACTCAAATGGATGTGACATAGTCTCTGAGTCGTAGATGAGTCATGATAAGTCGTGAAAGACCAATGTCAACTGGCAGGATAAGTCGTGAACGACTCATGACTTTGAGAATTTTTGGACTGTGACTCAATGACCTGAACAAAATTTAAAAACTTAGAGATATTGTCAGAACTTAATTGTATTTCCAATTTGAGTTGCCAGGATAAATTGCTTGAACTTTGAACTGATAAACTTTGCTGCATTCATTCATAGACCACTTTTGACTTGCGTTAACTAAAAATCTGTTCAATATATTATTTACAGAAAATTGGGACGAATATACTGTCACTGACTGCCCATATCAAATGACAGATTAGTCAACATAGAGTAACCAACTTAAACATACTATGTGAAATGCCGTGAACCAATCAACTAAAGTGAAATATTAATGCAAAGCATTGCTATCTTGAACTGATTTGTTTACATCTACATTTCTCTTTCATATTTTAAAACAACGAACCCTGGACTTTATAAATGACAAATGCTTGCTAGTTTTCATTCCAGTTTTATTTGCTTATTGCTTTGTTGATTTTACACAACACTTCACACATTTTAGGAAACGTGCACCTTCATATTTGAATATCCAGTTGCTTGTGTAGAATGACTTCTCAGCAAGAGGATATAACAGCCCAGGCTGGAGAGGCCACTCTTATTCCAGCTCCATTGGTCAATCCTCCAGAAAGAGCCCCTACCACCTTATCGTACAAAGCTTTTCGTCAGTTGTGTGGTCAGTTTGGCATTGCTGAAGCAGATGCCATTCTTCCTGAAAAAGGTGACACTGCTGATGTGGCGCCTACTGGCTTCGTAGCGGTTAACCGGCAAATGTGCCTAAGCGGGTCCATTCCCCCTTTCAACAACTTTCTCCAGAATCTGCTTCTTCGATTAGCTATCTCCCCATTCCAGCTACACCCCAATGGCTATACCATTCTGATGGGGTTGTGCGTGCTATTTAGGAGAACATTTGACCGGCTTCCAAGCTTTGACGAGATTTGCTTCCTATGTTCCTTTACTAGGACTAAGGATCATCCATCTATCACTGTTGTGAGAAGCGCCCGAAATCGTAAATTGATCGTTGGCCTCCCCGACACTGCCCATGGGTTCTTAACTCAATTCTTCTATGTCCGTTGCCCCCCGGGGTTTTATGCTGTGTGGAGAGAAGGAAGTAAGATCATCTACATCCTCTTCTTCTATACTCTGAGTTTTGTGAAGTCCGAATTACCAAGTGTTAACTTCATTTTTTCATTTCAGCGCTTCCCCCTCCTTCTAGAGATCCCAGCCACAAGCCAACTCTGGAGAGGCTTGTAGCTGTACCGGTTGAAGAGAGGGATATGAAATTTTTGTTAAACGACGAATTCCTTTACCAGTTCGGACTTCTACACCCTTCTCGCTCCACACACCCTCATGAGGTTCCAGACTCCCCACCTAAAGCATTAGATGCCCCAGCTTCTTCTGATGAACCCATACCAAAAGAACCTGCCTCCGAGGCTTCTCTGGTGAAGTGCTCTACTACTGTTGATGTTGCGGGGTCGTCTGGCAAATTCGCACTTGCCCCAGTAATTGAGGAAGAAGAGCCTCAAGGATCTCCCCAACATTCACAGAAGTCTGGTGAAGAGATCGGAAAAACAAGCCCTGTCAGGCAGAGCGGGGACGATACTTTCGAAGGGTTGAGCGATCTCTTTGTCACCTCACAAGAGCTTTTTAAAGACGACCCTGTCACTACCAGGGTTTCTTGTTCAGTAGTGGAAGCGACTTCTTCTTTGCAACAAGCTCCTCCAACCCAAGAGTTAACGTTAACCACTACCCCCACGACTACTCTGCAATCGAAGAGTGGTTCGTAGTTTGATGCGCGTAGTTTGCACATCACATACACTTAGAATTTTTCGGTATTTTCATACACCCAATTCTTTGTACTCTAAATATTTTACAGTTACACTTCTTTTTATTTCAGATTCTCCGATGGGACGCAACGGCTCTTACTATGACGACTTTCAGCGCTACGGGAGGCGTAGTCAATATAATTATAGACGCTACCTTCCTGTTCACAGAGAAACCGATGAAGAGAGAGCCGCCTGAAAGGCTCAGGAGAAGAGAGCTCAGGAAGAGCGTTATGAGAGGAAAGAAAAGGAGGAGCGCCACGATTCTTCCCAGAGAGGTGACGAATCTCATGAAAGAAAATCCCACGATGACCGGGGAAAAGGTCATACAGTCGAGGACCCAAGCAAGCGTGCCAGGCACGGTGAGAAGCATGCAACTACCACTCCTGAAAAGGCCACTGCCCCTATCTCACTTGACATTCCTTCTGACTCTCCTGCTCTCGGGAAAACAGATATTCAGACAGTAATCAACAGGCTTAAATTCCAAGTTAGACCAGGCCCGGCTACTCTGCAAAGCCGGCTCCCGCACTGGTGCCTGAAGGGAGTGCGGTTCGATCTTGACTTGGTCCCTATCGACAAGCCTACCATGCTGCGAAATCTCGATGCCGTCAGGCTTGATATTGAAAGGATGTCGAACTGGCAAAAGCTTGTTGACGAGCTTCAAAGGGTCAACCGTGCGAATATAGAGGCCATGCTTACTATGGAGAATGATAAGGCCGAATGGAAAAAGGTTCTTGAGCAGCATGATACCGAAATGAGGAGCATCACTACTTACAATGAAGAGCTTGAAGCGAAAGTTGAGGAACTTAAACAAGAGCTTGCCACTTTTCTACCACATATACTCAAAAAGAAGAAGTACTTCAAAAGCAAGTTCGCGATGCTCACGCCGCTCAGCGACATGCCGAGGCACAACTCGAAGCTGAGCAGAAAACAGCAGGAAGGTATCGTGCTGAGGTTACAGAGTTACGGGAGAAGGTCAGCTCTCAGGAGGCGGAAATTCAAATGCTTAAGCTTCAACTTTCCAAGACTGAAAGAGAGCGTGATGAGGCCGTTGCCAGTAAAATTGCAGCTGAAGAATCTCATGAGGCAACGAAGACCAACATCAGCTCGACACTATTTGACTTTTACCTGCACAGCATCTTAGGGTGCGGTAGTCTCGCCTTTCTAGGTCCCAAGTATGAAATTACTTTGGCTGAAGTGTGGGAGGCCGCACTTGACATGCTTGGTGCTAAAGGTGCTGGCTATGTCGAAACAGAGCTTGAGGAACATTATCTAGATGACGGAGCTCGCGCCGCTCTCGCCAAAGGAAAAGAACAACTTGCAAAATTAAGAGCCGAAATGGCAGTAGGAGAACATTTAGGGAAAACTATCTCAACTGCTCCAGTTCAGCCTTCTCCTTCGGCCGAAATCGACATTATCAGCTCCATTTCTCATTCTCCATGCCCTACTAAAGTTACCACTGAGATCACAAGCATACAGGGTGGAGATAAAGGTGACGAGAGTGCTGAAGCACAGGCTTACGAGGTTGATGTCAGGAAGCCGACTTCTCCAGGTTACTCTACTGTCAATCTTGCTCAAGTTGACTGCTCATTTGTTTCTTACGAGCTTGATGAGCTTCTTGACTATTTCCTGAACCTCAGCGAGCCTTTATCTCCTCTCTTTACTGACTTTAACTTCTTTTCTTCTGTAGAGAAAGCATCGAGCATTGTTCAAACTTCCCCTCCTCCAGTTATTCCTCCCTCGTCTCTTCAGGTCACCCCTCCTTCTGCCTCGCAACCCGGGTCGCAAGAGGAGCAAATAGAGGCTCTTCATGGCTTAGATGATCCTATTGCTTCTCAAGAGCACGAGGGAGAAGGACTTGGAGAAGGCAATGAGTCTCCGGAGCGAACCACTTCTGATAACATAAAATTATCTGCTCTTGTTACTCCGGGAAGTGAGTCTTCTTCAAGGAGGAGGAGGAAGCGCGTCACTTCCAAGAAGAGAAGGAAAGACATTCTTGTTTCTGAGGAGGAAGCGAAAGTTGACCCGGCAGTAATCCTTTCTCCTTCATCTCCGACTCTCCCAGGCCGTCCTGTAAAGCTGCCTATTAGGTCAGGTGAAGGCTCTAAGGGTGGTGGCAAGAAGAAGTTGGGGGTCCTGCTTTCGATTTATTTTTACTTTTTGCTTTTTGCATGTACTGGCCGGAGATTGTGCGGATACCGGCCTCCGCTTTTCTTTTCCTTCTTATTTTGAAACCTGTACCTGTACAAAATTTTTGATAGTGTTTAATAAAATGATTCCTTTTGTTTGTACAAACTTCTGTCTGTATTTGAGAATGCATTTACTATTCATTTTTGTACAAGTTTCTTAAGTTTCTTTATATGATATTTCAGTGAGCTTGTGGTATGTTGTTCGAGCGTAATTTTACCAATGTAGTTATACCATGTTGCATGTAGCTATACCATGTTGCCCCTATACCATAAGCTCGTTGCAATATTTTATACTTTGAGGGGACTTGTACTCTTATTTTCTGGAGAATAATTATTCCATACTTGGAGGAATATTATCTTGTTAAAAATAGAGTACAGCTCCCTCCATATGAGTTTTTTACGCTTTATCCTTCGAAGATATCACTTTATCTTTTGTGCATACACACATTTTACCAAGTGAATTCTTCTATGTAGTAAAGCGGGGCTCTGAAGGGCACTTTAACTTCTTTTTGAGGAAGAGTATTTTCCAGAATAGGTGAATCATTCTTCCTTTGAAAGTTAAAGTGCGCCTTCAAAGAGGGCTTCTCTTTCTCTTTTTTTTCATTACGCCTCAGTAAAGGACTTTCTGATCTTTGCTTTGCGTTTCTGACGAAATGCTTCTTTGAAAAGTTGTACCTCTGAGGAGGGCTTTTTCACGTTTCAACACTTGGAAGTTTTATTTCAATCTCGGTAAAACGTGTGCCTCCGAAGAGTTGTGCCTCCGAGGAGGGCTTTCCACGTTTCAACACCTGGAAGTTTTATTTCAATCTCGGTGAAACGTGTGCTTCCGAAGAGGTCTTTCTGTTCGATTATGCCTCTGGGAGGAGGTCTTTTTGTTTCTGCCTCTGGGAAGAGGTCTTTTTTGTTTGATTGTGCCTCTGGGAAGAGGTCTTTTTGTTTCTGCCCCTTGGGAGAGGCTTTTATTTTTCCCTGTTCGCTGGGAAGCGGGCCTCCGAAGAGGGCTTTTCACATTTCGTTTCACGGGAGTGTATCACCGATCATGGTGAAATGTGTGCCTCTGAGTAGGGTTACTGCCTGGAAGTTTGGAGTTTCTTCCTCTCGGTTGGACGGATTCACGGGAGTGTATCGACCGATCAGTCCGCAACTTTGTATCGAGAAAGATCTCTCTTTTTCTGGTTTGGCCCGCTCGAGGTCTTTTAACATTTCAACTGTGGTGAAATGGGCCTCCGAAGAGGGCTTTTCACATGTCAACACTTGGAAGTTTTATTTCAATATCGGTGAAACGTGTGCCTTTGAGTAGAGCTATTGCCTGAAAATTCGGAGTTTCTTTCTCTCGGTTGGACGAATTCACGGGAGTGTATCGACCGATCATTCCGCAACTTTGTATCGATAAAGATCTCTCTTTTTCTGGCTAGGCCCGCTCGAGGTCTTTATCCTCCGAAGAGTTGTGCCTCCGAAGAGGGCTTGTGCCTCCGAAGAGGTCTTTTTGCTGATTGATGCTTGCTCGCCCATGTCTCTTTGCCATCTGTTCATGTTGGCGATCCCCGTTGTCTTTTGCAAGTGTTATCACTTTTTAGTTGCCAATAATTTCCCTTATCCAAAGAAATATACTTTATAGTTAAGCGAGTCGGTGGTGGTGGACACAGGCTATTTAACTGGTTGTTTGTTTGTTCAAACATTTGCAGTTAGTTAGAAATGGACCACTTCCATCCGCATTGCTAACTTTTGTTCGAAGCACTTCTTTTGTAGGATTTGAGTATGGAAATTTTGAATGGTTTAGTGTTTGCTTGCTGAGTGATGTCGGGGATCGCTTGGTCTTGTGATGGGTAAGCTTTGCCTTTATGGCCTGCATTATTAAATCGACATTTTAGTGACACAATTAACGTATTTTATATGTCGAAATAAAACAAAGCAGTTTATAATAGTAGAGAACACAAGATTTGTAGTGGTTCGGCCAAAAGCTAGGCCTACATCCACTTTATAGCTTTTCATTATTTACTTGCTTTACAATTGCTTTCAATACGAGAATCATATATTTGCAATTCTTTTACAACATTTCAGCAAAGCTTTCAAGTAAAATAAGGACGCAAATGATTGCTGTTCCAAGCTCTTGGGATTGGTTCCCCTTCGACAGTTGTAAGATTGAATGTGCCGTCAAGAAGCTTCATGCCTATAACATATGGCCCTTCCCAGTTTGGCCCAAACACACCTATGGCTGTCATGATTCTCTTCAGGACCAGGTCCCCAACCTCAAAGCTGCGCTGACGAACTTTGGAATTGAAGTGCCTGGCTATTCTTTGTTGATGAGCTGCAATTCTAAGCCTCGCCTCTTCTCTTCTTTCGTCAAGGAGGTCAAGTGCTTCCAGTTGCAGTCTATCATTCTCATCTTGATCAAAATGGATCCTTCTGTGTGATGGGACTTCAGTTTCCACTGGAATCATCGCTTCCGATCCGTATGCCAATGAAAATGGAGTATGTCCAGTCGCAGTTTTGTGGGTGGTTCTGTATGCCCATAGTGCAAGCGGTAACTTATCGACCCAACCACCTTTTGCTTTTTCCAGCTACTTTTTGATGGTTGATTTGATGATTTTGTTTACTGCTTCCACTTGCCCGTTTGCCTGCGGATGAGCCACTGCTGAGAAGCTTTTTCGGATCCTGAATCGTTTGCAGAAATCTTGGAACTCCTCACTTTCAAACTGAGTACCATTGTTTGTGATTATCTTCTGAGGCACACCATACCTGCAGATGATATTTTTAGTCACAAAACTTATCATTTTCTTAGAGGTAATAGCAGCCAATGGTTCAGCTTCAGCCCATTTAGTGAAGTAATCAACAGCAACGATAGCGTATTTAAACCCCGATTTGGCAGTCGGCAAAGGCCCAATGAGATCTATTCCCCAGATGGCAAACGGCCACGGACTGACCATTTGTGTTAGCTCAGTGGAAGGTGCCCTAGGAATTTTAGCGAATCTCGGGCATTTATCACACTTTCGGGAATAGTCAGTAGCATCCTGATTAATTTCTGGCCAAAAGTATCCATAACGGAGGATTTTCTTTGCTAAAGTTTGACCACCTGTATGATCCCCACATTCCCCTCCGTGTACTTCAGTTAGAATTGTCTTAGCTTCTTCCTTTGTCACACATCGGAGTAATGGCATTGAAAATCTTCGTCTGTACAAACGACCATCTTGAACTATATATCTGGAGGCTTTTCTCATCCGCTTCTGTCGTTCTTTCGAACTTTCTGGCAAAGATCCATTGAGTAAATACTCAAGTATCAGAGTCATCCATGATTCTTGCTCTTGTGATACATTCATAATCCAATCAACATCCATTTCATCTGTGCTTGGAGTTGACAAGACTTCGACGGGAACTAATCCCAATAGCTGAGCTTCACCAGTACTCGAATATTTTGCAAGAGAATCCGCCTTCATGTTCTCTTCTCGGGGTATATGATTTATTGAATAACGGTCAAAATCTTGAAGGAGCTCCCAGGCTTTTGATAAATAGGCGGGTAGATTCCCTCCTTTAGCTTGAAATTCCTTCCTGACTTGGCAAACAATAAGTTGAGAATCACTGAAGATCTACAATGACTTGATGTTCAGTTCTTTTGCGATCCTTAAACCAGCGATGAGTGCTTCATATTCAGCTTCATTGTTTGTCGAAGGGAATTCTAGTCTTAGCGCATAACATAGCGATCGCCCTTCTGGGGTTTCGAGGATAACCCCTGTTCCGGAACAGTAATCATTTCTTCCGCCATCAACATACAATTTCCATTGGATTGGGACGCTATCAGTGACTTCTTCCTCACTATCACCCTTATCCGTACATTCTGCGATGAAATCTGCCAAAGCTTGTCCATTGATTGCTTTTCGGGGATGGTATGTGATGTCATATTGGCTGAGTTCAATATTCCATTTCAACAGACGGCCCGAAGTCTCAGGACGGAATAGGACTTGCTTTAGGGGTTAATCAGTGAGGACTTTGATGGGATGAGCTTGGAAATACGGCCTCAATTTTCTTGATGCGATCAGCAGACAATAGGCGAGCTTTTCTAATCTTGAATAGTTCATCTCTGCCCCAGTAAATCTTTTACTGATATAATAGACTGGGCGTTGAATCCTTGCGTCTTCCCGTACCAACACTGCACTGAGAGCATGAGACGAAATTGCCAAATATACGAAGAGATCTTCACCACTGTCAGGTTTTGAAAGTATCAGAGGCACTTCCATATGATGAACCAACTCATCAAATGCTTTCTGACATTCAGGAGTCCACTCAAAGTTTTTCCTTCCTTTCTTCAGAGCATCAAAGAATGGAATGCATTTGTTAGTAGCTTTGGAAATAAACCGACTCAAAGCAACAACCTTTCCATTGAGACTTTGCAATTCCTTCTTCGTTCTAGGAGCCTTGACCTCTCTCAAGGCAGTGATCTGAGCTGGATTGGCTTCAATGCCCCTAGCGCTCACAATGAAACCCAAAAAATTTCCGGACTCCACACCAATTGAACATTTCAGGGGATTAAGCTTCATTCGGTACTTGTGGAGCACTGCAAACATCTCTGCCAAGTGATCCATATGGTCCACTGCTTTCTTAGACTTTACTAGCATATCATCAACATAAACTTCCATTGTCTTACCAATCTGTGGTTTAAACATGGCATTAACAAGCCTTTGGTAAGTTGCCCCTGCATTCTTGAGTCCGAAAGGCATGACCTTGTAGCAGTAGAGTCCAACATCTGTGATGAAGCTTGTATCCTCTTGATCTGGCTCATGCATCATAATCTGGTTATATCCGGAGTATGCATCCATAAAAGATAACAATTCATGCCCTGCCGTCCCATCCACCAATTGATCGATCCTGGGCAGCGGGAAACAGTCTTTGGGACAGGCTTTGTTCAAATCTGAAAAATCAATGCATACTCTCCACTTGCCGTTAGCCTTTTTCACCAGCACTGGATTTGATACCCAATTTGGATAAGTAGATTCTTTGATGAAACCGTTCTCCATGAGCCGATCAACTTCTTCTTTTAATGCTGCCGTCCTCTCAGGACCCTGAGTTCTTCTTTTCTGTTTCACAGGTGTAAACTTTGGATCAATGTTTAGAGTGTGCACTGCAATCTCTAGGGATATCCCACACATGTCAGCATGAGTCCAAGCGAATACATCCAAATTAGCCTTCAAAAACGAAATCAGAACATTCTGAACTGTCGACTTGAGTTGTGAACCCACATTAAGCACTTTGTTTGGGTCCTTTGGGTCAATGGGCACCGGTACTGTTACCTCTACCGGTACCACTCTATTGTCCCCTGCACTGGCTTTCCTTGGATCCATCTCTCTTCGTGCCCCACTACATTCGCCAGTGCAGGGCCCACCCTGTAATTGCTACAAGGTTGGTTCTTTGATGCGAACTGGAGCCGCCGCATCTTTTCCCATTTCTCTTTTCCTTGATTCACGCAGCTCTGTAAGATAACATTCTCGCCCCGCGTCTTGGTCTCCCTTAATCACACCAACTCCGTTATCTGTGGGGAATTTTAGAGTCAGACACCATGGAGCAAGAACAGCTTTGAATGCAGCAAGAGTTGGTCGGCCTAAAAAGGCATTGTAGGCAGAGAATTCTTCAACAATTATAAAGGTTTGCTTTCGAGCCACCTTCCTCGGTCCCTTTCCAAGTTCTACAAACAAATCTATGGTCCCAATCGGCTGTTTGGGTTCTCCAGCAAACCCAGCGATCTTAAGTGATGAAGCTTGAACGTCAGCCATTGGAATTTTCATTTGATCCAAGGTCTTCTTGAAGAGGATGTTGCATGAAGCTCCACAATCAACTAGAACTCTTCCCACAGTTGCCGGTCCAATACCAGCGGATATGACCAAAGGATCTATGGTCGCAGCCTCGATACCCAAAGAATCCCTGGTGCTGAACACAATATCATCTGTGGAAGTCTTTTGTTGCTTTAAAGGCGCATCATTCTCTAAAACAAAAACATTCTCTTCAGCCGGTACATGCCTCAAGGCCTGGGCATACCTTTCCATCTCGCCCCAGCTTCTGCCTGCTGGGTGAGGTCCTCCAGTTATTATATTGATGACAAGCCTTTCCGATTCATGTTCCGCGGCCTTCTCACTTGAGCCAGGACGGTGAGCGAGAACCTGCTGTCCTTGATTTGACGAAGCTGGGGCATTTCTGTTCCTTTTCACATACTGTTGAAGCTTGTTCTCTTTCAAAAGTTGTTCAATTACCTCCTTCAACTGACGGCATTCGTTGGTGTCATGGCTGGGCTGGTTGTGGAACCGGCAGAACCTTCCACTTTTTTCCATCTTAATCGCAACTCTCATTTTAGGTGGTGCCGGATAATTGATATCATCTTTGGTTGCAAAGAAGATGTTTTCAGGGGTATCGGTCAAGGGTGTGAAATTGAAAGAGCGGCCTTTCTTAGCGTCTCCCTGTTTCTTTCCACCATCGTTTCCCCTTTTCTGAATGTTAGGCTCTTTCTTGTTCGAAGGAGCATCATTGTTCCCGGCTTGCGCTGATACCACCTTAGCCGGTGTTTGGAGACTTTCCAAGCGCATGAATTCATCCGCTTTCTTGTAGAATTTGTCAAGTGAGTTTAGTTCTTTCATTTTCAACCATTTTCCAAATTCACTCGATTTTTCAATCGCCCTCATCAAGTATGTCAGGACCATGCGTGGCTCAGCATTATCTACCTCAGCCAATGCTATGTTAAAGCGGTTCAAAAACGACCTGATAGATTCTCCCGGATTTTGCTCTAGACTTGACAGCGACATTATGTCCTTTGCTTTAGAAGCATACAATCGAAATTGCTCCTTGAACTTCCTGGTCAAATCGGAGAACTGATCGATGGACCTGACCGGTAGCTTTGTAAACCACAATAGAGCTACACCTTCTAGATAAACTGGGAAGTATCGGCATTTAATTTCATCAGACGACCTGAAACCTGTCATATGCCAGTCGTATTTATACAGAAACTCGTTTGGATCACTCGTCCCCTTGTAAGCCGGAATAGTAGGGGGAACGAATTCCTTGGGAACTCTGCCTTCAAGATCCTTTCGGTAAATGGAGTTTTGCTTGGAGCAAATCCCCACTCTTTCTCATCCTCATCTCTTCGCATACTTTCTTTCATGATTTGACGAACCATACCCGAAAAATACTCTTCATCATTTAGAGGCTCTGGAGGGCACACATCAGCCACTCTCTCTGAATTCTGCCTTGACAATCGTTCATGGAGGGTCGATTGTGGCCCCGATCCTCCAGCTTGATGAGGAGTCCTTTCTACAGGGTCTGCGGTTCTTTGAGAAATGTTCCCTTCAACATCCTGAATTCCCACAGTAGGGTTCCCATCATTATTACCCGGTTGACGGTTTTCCCCAAGTAGATCATTCAATTTACTCAAGATCAGAGCATTCTGGGCATTCTGAGCTTCCAACTGCGCATTCTGAGCATTCAATTGCTGATTCAATCCCAAAACTACGGCGTCCAATTCTGCTCGTGTAACTCCAACAGTTGGAGCTGCTTGACTTGAAGGAGGAGAGGTAGCAGTATTCTCTTGAACATTGTCGGATCTTACAGAACTTCGTTTTCTCCCAGGAGCCATTATTTCCAATAAACTTCTGGTTTTGAAAGAAATCCTTTCAACAATCCTTCGCGGAGCAATAGTGGAAGTTTCCTGAGTTGGGTTCTCAGTGAAAGCACCAAAAATGTTAACGTGAAAATCAGACGCTAACACCCCGGTGTAGATTGAAGTTGAGCGAAAGCACCACCCGTGAACACGGGAACTAAAAACAAGTAGAAAAATCACAAAGAAAGTAGAAAAGACAACAGTTTTTATAGTGGTTCGGCTTAAGGAAAGCCTACGTCCATTTTAATTCTCTTTATTGCTGAATCAATTACAACTTTACAACAATCTTCAATTACAATTCCGACGAGACAAACAACTAGAACTTTGATGAGGAAGAATTCTTCGAATCCATGTAGATTGTGTTAGATTTTTCCCTCGAAGTTAGTTGAGATGCCTTTCGAACTTGAAGTGTCGAGTGAGTCAAGAGTTCAGCAGAGTATTGGCTCTTGAAGAGATTGGCCAAAAAGTCCCCTTTCATGCTTGAGGTAGGTTGGAATTTATAGGAGAATTCTCCCCTTAGGTCGTAAGTCGTGACCGGTCCATGGTAGGTTATGGCCGACTCATCTGGTCAAACCCCCTGGTCTCATAAAAGTTTGTTTGTACAAGTCCTAAGTCGCCCACGAGTCATCATCTAAGTCGCAAATGAGTCAACTGGTCCTTCTGATGCGGCCTTGAACCTTCACTCAGTAGCTTTAGGTCGTGGACGACTCAAGCCAGGTTATGAGTCGTGTACGAGTTAAGAGGTCATTGTGTTAAGTAAGGAGCAGCACCTCATTTACTTAATTCGCTTACGACACATGCTAAGTCGTAAGTCGCAGTCAGCTCTAAGTCGTTAGCTCATTTCCTTCTTAAGTCGTGCTCTCTCTTGAACCGTTAAGTCATCTTGTTCTTGAGTCGTGGGCTTCCTTAAGTCGTAAACTGTATACCCTCTTAAGTCAAAGGAACCTTAAGTTGTGGATGCCTTAGGTCGTGGGGCATCCCTTCTCTTCTAAACCGTTGAGTCGTAGACTTCTCTATGTCGTAAGTCGCCAAGTCCTTCAACTCGTTGAACTGTTAGGTCGTTCATTCCTTAAGTCGTAGGTCGTGCCACCAGCTAAGTCGCTAGGCCGTTATACTTTTTAGGTTGTTAAGCCCTTAAACCGTTAAGTCGTTTGACCCCTTAAGTCGTCCAACCTCTTGACTCGTTGAGTCGTGCATCTTTTAACTCGTAAGGTTGATAACTCACTGAGTCATTTGTCCATTGAGTCGCCGCCCACCATGAGTCGTTTTCTTATTGAGTCGTTGACCATAGGAGTTAACAGTCATCACGGTTTCTGACTTCGGTTTGAAACTGGATTTTGTGAAAATATTTCGAGTTTGACATTTAACTTGACTTGATCGATGACCTCGCTGTTCCATGATTTCGGCCAGTTGAAACCGTGATGATTTTCTAGCTTGACTTTAATTTGTTCATTTTCACCTGACTTCGACTTTGCATTTGCTTAGTGTATTGGCTTCGGTCACTATGTCTCTGACTTTGGTTTTACTTTGAGCTACAGTTTGAAATCTCCTCTGTCTTTGTTCGAACTTGTACCCTGGTTGTTGATTTTTGACTCTGTGACTTTTGATGACTTCGGTACTGTCACTGACACTACTTCATTGATTTGTTTATGCAAGTTTGGAGTTACCTCTGGCCAGTTGAATTATTGACTGTTGTTTGAAATGTGATATTGTGTACATGTTGCTTTAATTCTGGTACACGATATTTGAGTCTGCACTGCATGTTGTACCTGTTCTTTTGGCACTGCTTACTGGTCCAATTTCGTTTGAACTTTGTTGTACTGACTTGAGCTCGAGTTGCTTCAATGTATATTGATGTTGTGTTGCTGCCATTAACTGTTGCACTGCTTCATTGATACATATATATGTCTTGTAGAAATGTTGCATTCACTTGCATCCATATTGTCACTGTCTATTAGACGTGAGGTCTTTGGTATCAGTGTAGCTTCATTGTGCGTCGAGTCATTGACTTGTATAGCTGTGCATGTCACTGCTGCATTGTATTTGCATCATGTTTATAGTTTGTGTGATATTACTTCACTGGTGGTTTTCTGGTCTACTTGCATTAGTGCATTCATGTGCTTGTTGTCTCATTAATGCATTTGTTCATGTGTCTACTGTGCACTTGGTTTGCATTGTTGGTCTGATCTGGAGTATTGGATTGATATTGGTCATTGGTTCCTCGAAATCATAGTGGCATTTTCATATGTATTTATTTTCGCTGTCCACTGCTTGACTTGAAGTCTGGTGCTTCACTTTGGCATTTGAACTGGTTGCCTCGAGTATGTTCCGTTCACTACTGTTGCACTGATTGATCGATATATTTATATGTGTTCATGCTTCTCTGAACTGAATTTTGGTTGTATGCATATGCACTGCTTTGTCTTTGACATTTCCTGACCATTGTACTTCATTCATATTGTTGCTCCATTGTTTTTTCTAGTATTTGATTTGGAAGTCTCTAATTAAACTTGGTTCATGCCATGGTTTCACTGCACTGTTCACTTGTATCATTTTGAAATTCCTGATGCACATTTTCGACCTGATGCTTGTGTACATACATTTATGCATGTATGGATGTGATTTCATCTTGTACCTGTGTCATTTACTAGTTCACATGATTTCATGGTTCACCACTGTTTTTTCTTTGGTTTTGGTCTTTTGGTCAGGTCTTTGATGTTGAGGCTGCGGTTTCATGACTTGTTGTTGGTTCTAGCTACACTGTTACTCGAGTTTGCTTGCATCTGTATCAATCCATATCATCACTTTGATATTGCAGTCTGGTCTTGGCCGAGTTGGACTGTTTAGCCTCTTTTTTCATGGGTACGCCTTGAACTTTGGTCGAGGCTTGATTTACGTGTCTTGACTATTTCATTTGAATTTGCACCTGTGTTGAATCCAGCTTAAAGCACGGGTTTGACCTTATGCCGATATTGTGACATTATTTTTATTGCACTTGAATTGATCCCGGCTTTTCATTTTGGTTTGACCTATGCTCACCTGTCGCTGTAATTTTATCAAGTGTATATATCGGTGTGCATGGCCTTATGGCATGTACAGTGATACACTTTGCATGTCACAAACTGTTCGTGTATGATGAATTCAAATTTAAATGATGACGAACTATCGGTAATCACAACAGGGACTATATTGCATATACACAGGCAACACACAGGCATTTAAACACTTATATACATACATGCATTCATTTTCAATCCAAATATTCAGGCTAACAACATGATTTTCATACATGCATCAAAGTGGAATCCAGATTTAAACTTTCTTTTTAAAAGTACATGTTTGCTCACAGTTTCAGTTTGATCAGAAACTTACTTTCCATGTTCCAGTCATGTATATGAATATTACACACATTTATATAAATAAAATCATACACAACATCATTTAGATCATGCTTAAAATATCATCACGCTGCTAGTTCACACACTGCTAGTTCAATAAATATCAGATTTTCCAAGTTTACTCACCTGATTAAAAGCACAGAGACAGAGGAAAAGGACTTTAATCTGGACTGTCTTTGTCTAAACTGAAGCTTGTTTGATTTGCTTGATGTTTTGATCTTGAATTTGTTTTCAGCTTGAAATCTTGGAGAAGATTGTAGAGCTTGATATTGATTGCTTTCTTTTATTTCTGATTTTAGTGTTACAGGATTTTGGTTTCTTAGATTTTTTTCTCTAGATTTTCTTTGTTTTGATTTTGAAGGTAGAAAAAGAAAATGAGAGGATAAAGTAGAGAGTTTTCCTATAACTTAGTTTTATCATTTTTCAAAAACAAAAATTAAAAATTAAGACACTTGTATGAATTAACTTATACTTGTCATTATTCTTAGATAATTTGTTTACACATGTATTTAGATATGTTCTTAAGCTTACATGTGTATTTATGCATGTGTTAATTTATTTTAAATTTTCTATTTAGTAATTACATTATCTTAATCAATAAAATATTTTAAAGAAAATAATATAAAACAAATATTATTCTAAATAAAATCATATAAAATACATTTTAAATCCAAAATATATTTAAGATGTATATCTATCTTTTGAATTTCAAATTTAAATATCCAAATTCAAATTTAATTTCGAATCCAATTTAAAAGTCAATTTGATATATATATATATATATGTATGTATATATATATGTATGTATGTATGTATGTATGTATGTATGTATAAATAGCCCAAATTCAATTTGTATATAGTAATTTCATTAAAATCTATATATATTTACAATAAATTATTATTATTGTTTTAAAATAACATATTACAAATTTTTAATAATTTATAATGGGGATTATCACATTCAAATTTGCTTGAAATTCCTAGGGAACACACCATATCTCCGTACCCTTTGAGTCTACCATAATTCACATTAGTTTAATTCAAATTGAATGGAAATACGAATCTTTAGAGGTGAAGAAAAAGAAAGAGATAGAAGAAAATAGAAGAACAACACAAAATCTCACAAATGCAGCGACACAAAATATAATATATAATAATAGATTTTTGTACAAAGAACCTGTAACTGTTTTATACTTATAATCGTCAGAGTACAACATTCAATACATCAATCTGGACTGGTATAATAACTTATCTGATATACATATCTCACATATCAGATATAACCAAGTACGTGATATACGTCTGAACTCCTCCAGCTCGTCTCCTGAGCTCCATAGCATTCTAACCTGAATCTGTAATACTCTGTCTGACTCGAGCATTATAATGAAATAACACCCGAGTCAGTCTGCAAAACCAGTGTGAGAAAACACACCATTTTGAATTATCAACTGTTATTAAAATCTTTTGAAAACAAAAATATGTCGTAAGACCACGTCACACATAAACACGACGGATTTTTACCTTACGATAACCAAAACAATTTTTATCAAAATTGTCACGAGCTGGAATTTTGGACATTTGAAATTAGAATACTTAATTGATTTTTAAATATTTAAAAGCTAATTTCTAACTTGAATTTCAAATGCCACTATTTATTGAGTGATTTAATTGTTTAATTAAATGATTGGAAATTGGGTAAATGGTTGAATCAGAAACTTTAAAGCTTGTTAAAAATATTTCAATGGATTATAAAATTTATATTGACGATACTAAAGATAAATAAAATGTTAAAATTGAATTTAATAGTGTTTTTTTCAGTTTTAAAAATATATTATTTAAATCGATATTTAAAAATAGCCTTCCGAGGCACATTCTCGGAATTCGACGGAACTAGTTTTTTGGATCCGTAATATTGTATTATTATCGGATTTCAAATTTAGCAGTGTTTGGAATTGTTGTGTGGGCATATGATATATAAACGCGCTGAAATCTATATCGAAAATTCAATATAATAACTGGGTCCAAAAAGCTATGTTCTCTATACGATCGAATAAGGACTCGAAATCTTTTCCACTGCGTTCGTAATAAGGGTATAACATTATCAATGCCTTTCGGAATGCCTCAATTAGAGATCGAAATTGTGAGTTGCGGAAACCGAGATGATTTGAATTTGAAATTAAATATAAATATAAATAATACTTTACATCAAAGCACTATAGCAAACAGACACGTAGAGAATTTTTGAACACATGTTCCTCTTCGTGAAACACGTGTCTCCTTAATAAAAAAAGAGAAATAAAGATAGCACGCTTTCTTTTTCTTTACCTTCTGAATCATTCAAACCAAATTCATTTACAAACGAAAAACCTTTTTCATTCAAATCAAAATAATGGCTGCCACTGCTTTTCACTCAAAACCGAAATAAAAAATATAGAGCAAAATCGAATTCGAGAGAGAGAAGAGGGTTTCGCTCGAATGGAAGACGATCAACAAAAATCGAATTTGCCTCTTCTCATAATAATGGTGGCTCGCGAATCTCGAATGGTTGCTTCACAATTCCCTCTGATGATTGCGCGACCTTCCTCGAGATCGCGGCAGAGGTCGCTTGTGATGGAGTAGAGACGAAGAGGTGATGGCGCAAGAAGCTAGGGATTGTGAAGCTTCAGGGCATGTGATTGTGAGGTCGTTGATGGAGGCCATGTGTCGCGTTGAGTTTCGATCACGTGTGTTTGATTTGGGGAGGCAAGTTCATCGTCGAATGTCAGAGGTAACAAAGCCTGTAGGCTGGGCATGTTCATGTCGATCGATGATGAGGTATGCATGTGGTTCTTTTCTTTTTAATTTGGCAATATCTACAGGAAGCAGAAGTAATATTTACAGTAAGGCATTTTGATTTTATTTTAATTTATTAAATTATATGTACGTATACAGATTAGAGAAAACAGAGGGGAAAAGTATATTATTGTGCAAAGTAAAAACCATTTATATTATTAATTTAATATATATTTATATAGGGAAACAGAAAATTAATTTTCATGTAGACAAAGTTTTTGAGAATATAGGGATTTAAATGAAGACTGGATTTTTAAAATGTATACAGATTATTTTTACAAATATATATGTAGTTTCTAAAGGAAGACAAATATATATATATATATACACATATATACATATACATATTTAATCTACTGGATTTGGTTGAGTAATTTGTTCAATTAACTTATTTAACTAATTTTATAAGCTTATTTAGCTGTTTAGTTACTAAAGATAATTTATTAAAAGAAAATTTGTTTAACATCAAATTATTAATTAAAAATGATTAGTTTAAATTAAATTGTTGGTCAATTTAATTTATTAAATGATAAATCATTATAGATTATCTCAGATGTTAATAAATCATGTAATGTTATACAAGGTCTAATACTGTGAAGAAACAAGTCGGGTTGGATCGGATTGCAAAACAAAAATCAAAGGTGAGTTAATCTCACTCATTTGGAATACCTTTAAATTTAAAAAGTTAAATTTAAATTATTGACTAAGCTTGAATTGATAATTTATTATCAGCTTGGATGAGATATGTTATATATATATATATATATATATATATATATATATATATATATATATATATTGGAGTGATTGATTTCCCGCATTATATAGCGGATGTGACCCTATGTGCCCCGCATAATAGCGGATGACCCTTTATACCGCGATATTCCACCTCGAAGTGGAATGGGTATTTTATATTATGCTAACATATATGGATGCAAAGAAATGGGCTGGAGGGATCCAACTGGATTCCTCAAAACATTTAATTTATTTTACAATTAGCGACGTGATTTATGTGATAATCTGTGATGATTATATTGATTATATTGGTAATTGAAATTGTGGAATGCTATGGTTTAGCCGAATATATTTGAAAATTATGAAGATATGAAAAGTGTAAAAGATTTGACTTTGAAAAGAGATATAAGCCAGAGATATTAAGTAATAATTTTCGATAAATTAAAGAATAAATTCAGGAAGAATAAAGGTTTGATTTTAAATTCTATTAAATAAATACTGGGTATAGAAAAGAAAAGTATAGATATTTTAAATAAATGAAATTAAGGAAATTTGGAGACTTAAGTGATATTGCTTAAGAATTAAAAGATTTTATTTTAAATTTTAAATTTTAAAATGATTGGGAAGTATTAAAAGGAAGAATTTTGAATAAAGAATTAAATGAATATTTTCAGTTTAAAAATAAAATTTTGAATCACAAATAAAGAAGTGAGTTTGGAATTAATAGATTTTGAAATAATTTCGGTTAAGCAAAGGAATAATTTTTTAAATGGAGTAAATTTTAGAAATTGATTTAGTATTTTAAACTGTGATTTAAAAGAAGTATGAGATTATGGAATTTATAAACTGGGTTTATTAAGTGAAATAAGATATCAGTGGATATTTGGAAGTATAAATTCACGGCAGGAATTTATAAAGGAATGGGTAATTTGTTTTAAAAATAAATAGTGGTTTATTTTTTTAAAGGTGTGAAAGGAAAAATGTATTTTCTTGAAAAGTCAGGTACGTTTTCAAAATAGATTTTTAAGTATAAGTTAAAAGTTTTAAAGCTGTTTTAAAAGAACGATATTTGAGAAATTATTTTTTAAGTTGTTTAGAATTTTAAAAGTAAATATCTTATTAGATTAATTATAGTAGTAATTATTTTAAAAGGTTAATTGGTATTATGATTTAAAAACATAATTATTAATGTTTATATTTTATAAAGTAGTTTTATTTTAAAGATAGTTTGGCTAAAGTTTTTATTTGAAAAACTTGTATAAAATTTCATAAATTTTATTTTAAGATTTGTTTTGGCTTAAGTTTTACATGAGAAATTATTATAAAATTTCATAACTAGTATTTTAAATAGTTTTTATTTTAAATATTTTAAAGTATATATTTTTGGATAAAGTGATTTAAATTATATTAAATTCTAAATAATTTAGACTTGGTGATTTTCAATGGAATAAGCAATTGGGTGGAAATTTAACCCGCGAGAGGAAAAGTGATTTGGAAACTGTGTTGAAAGGGTTGAAGTGTAGAAAAATATCTTGCGAAGATATTTTGAGATAAATAATTTGGAAATTATTAAGGCCTGATGATTATTTGTGAATGTTATTTGATAGTTAAATAACTAACTATCAATATTGGACAGTGCGATGATCGTTTCGAAGAGATTGGGATTTATTTCTCGAAAACCACTTCGATCCGGTTTGAACGTTTTTGTGAGGTAGACAAGAGCTTGGAGTCAAAGATGGAGCAGTGAAGTGCAGGGGCTAATCGCTACTAATCCTAAGGGTGATTCCAAAATGAATGTAGGAGTAGTGCCTTCGGTTTTGTTCGGACCTTGAATGGACTTGTATGGATGAGTTCTATCAGAACATCATCAGGAGGACGATGAGCATTCTAAGTGAATATGTGCAAAAAAGGTAACGCTTAACCTCGAGCCTCATCAACCGGGAATGGCTAAAACAGGGGAGGTGCATACAAGGCTAAGTGGCTAACAACCAATTAGGGTAAGGTCATCCCTGTCTAAAGGTCCGTTTTATTCGGCTGTGTGGGCGGTTGCTGATTCCAACCATGGGGTGATCTTATTCGAACTATCTAGTAATGGGTAGATCCGGTCTTGTGATGTAGGGGATCAGGATGGATCCTCGGTATGGTGATCTTGACCACGTACTTTGATGGGCAGTACACCAGTAGTCCTGCCATTGATGGAAATCCATTCTCCCTACGTACCTTTACGGTTTTGTTTGTAGAGCCTAGTATTGCTGGAATTTAATGAATGTAACAATTTCGGCTATTTGAATAAGTATTTTTAGATAGACACTACTATAAATTCATAGGATTTGACTGGAAAATGTTTTGGTTATCATAAGGTAAAAACCCGACATGTTTATTTATGGCATGTACTTACGATATACCTTTGATTTCAAAAGGATTTTGAGAACTTTAATAATCCAATTGAGTGTGTTTTCTCACACTGGTTTTCCACACTGACTCGGGTGTTATTTAACTATAATGCTCGGGTCAGACCGATTTATTATGGAATACAGGAAATGATGCTGTGGAGCTTAGGTGACGAGCTAGATGGCGAGACGTATCACACGTATTTGATGTATACTCCTCTATGTCTGATTAAGTTGCATAGTCAGTTTTGTGAGGACATGTTAATATAACTGTCCAGTTGTGTGCTATAGATTTTGTTGTACCCTGATGATGTAATGTATAAATAGATATAGTTCTTTTGTATAAATATTAGTAATTAATCTATTATATATTGTTCCGCTGTGATTGTGAGATTCTGATATTTTTTCTATTTCTTCTTCTACCTCCTTCTTCTTTAGCCCTAATGGTTTGCATTTTCCGGCATTCGATTGTTCGGCATTAGATACAGTGAACGTATTGATGTCGATTTTCGGGCGTTGAAAAATCGGGTCGTTACAATTGGTATCAGAGCTGAAGGTTAAGCGAGAACCTTGGCTCTGGTGGGGATTACTTATTAGAATTAGAGTCTGTAGTACTTTAGAATGAGTTGAGTGTATTAATAGATATGAGCATGTATTTGTTAGTGAATATAAAAAAAATTGTTTTTATGTTGTGTTGATTTATCGGTTGAGTATTTATGGATTCTGGTCGATATATGGGACACCATGTCGTCGATAGGGATTTCTAAACTCTTAAATAAGATAAATCGACATAATATTATTTTAGAAAAGGGTAAATGAAATAATTTTACCCAAATTAATTTCATATATAAAAGAAATAATTTTCTGTAAATTATTATAGTTATATATGATTGCTTGGTTGTTAAGAAGTGACAATATTAAATTATTATCATTTGTGAAAATTGAATAATGAGTTGAAATCAAAACCCAAAGGTTAAGAAATTAATTCATATAACAAAATGGGATTTTTAAATTTGAATTTTAAATGTGTTTTATAACTAACAATGAAATAAAATTCCAGAGTAATATTTGAATACGAATTGAAAGGATTTGAATTCGAAATTTTGGATAAATTCCTTTGAGTTTGAAAATGATTTTCAAAGGTTTTGGAGGAATAATGTTGATATTATTTAAGAAATATTTTTGAATTGGGTTTGAAATCTTGTGAGATTTCGAATTTAAAAATATTTGAAATGTGTTGAAAAAGGGTAAAAGCATTGAACTCTTTTCGGTCGCTGAAAAATAACTTTTGTAGGATCAATTTCACCCTAGAGGGGGATGAATAGAGTGATGCTATTAAGTATAAAAATTTAATGCGAAAGTTTATACAAAATTATTTCAACACAGATATATCAAAATATTAGCAGCATAAATAATAACAGAATAATAAATGCAGAAATAGAACGACACCGAATTTACCCAGCTTCGGGAAAACCCTGCCTACGTGCTTCCCCAAGGTTTCTACTAGAAATTAAGCAGTCAGACACTTACACACATAAACTCATGACACCCGCTATCGAATAGCCTTAACTCTACGCTCAAAACCCTGCCACAACTCAACGACTGAGTTGCGAATTCTCGAACTACACCAACGTAGTTCGTCCCCTAGTCACACGACTAGAAATTACAATTTGTTTAAAAGGAAAATACAATAAAAAATTAAATAACCCCAAACCCTAATTTAAAATAAACTAAATCCTTTAATAATAAAACAAGACCGACCCACAAAATAAACAAGTGATAAAATTAATTCCATCTTCTTTTGTGTTATAGCTTCGGCCAAATATCGTTGTTTAACAATGGTTGTCGGTCCTGTTCCTCTTTGCTCTAAAATTAGGGTTTGGAAAATTGAAGGCGCGAACTATTATTCGATCAAATGGGTTGTTCTCATGATTGCTTTGACGATCGATTGTAGATCTCTCTGCTTTGTACACGGCTGCCCCAATTTTTTGATCGAGTTCAACTCCTGACTTCGGTAAGTAATTTATGCGTTTTGATTATTCTGATTTGCTTGATCGATCGAGTTGAATGATTATGCTCTATTAAGCTCGAACTCGATTGCATAATTTTTCCGATGATGTTTGTTTGTATAGGTTTCAAACCCCTATATTTTCGTTCATATATTGTATGAATTCATCAAATAATTTAGCTTTGAATTCGTCTCTACCACTTGATTAATATTGAATTATGGTGATTCTTCTGACTTCGTTAATTTTGCTTGGTTAACACAACTTCGATTTTTGATTTGGTTGATTTCCTTGGTCATCACTGTTTCTGACTTTGGGTTGAAACTGGATTTTGTGAAAATATTTCGAGTTTGACATTTAACTTGACTTGATCAATCACCTCGCTGTTCCATGCCTTCGGCCAGTTGAAACTGTGATGATTTTCTGGCTTGACTTTGATTTGTTCATTTTCACCCGACTTCGACTTTGCATTTGCTTTGTGTATTGGCTTCGGCCATTACATCTCTGAATTTGGTTTTACTTTAAGCTACAGTTTGAAATCTCCTCTGTCTTTGTTCGAACTTGTACCCTGGTTGTTGATTTTTGCCTCTATGACTTTTGATGACTTCTGTACTGTCACTGACACTACTTCATTGATTTGTTTATGCAATTTTGGAGTTGCCTCTAGCTAGTTGAATTATTGACTGTAGTTTTAAGTGTGATATTGTGTACATGTTGCTTTAATTCTGGTACACGATATTTGAGTCTGCACTGCATGTTGTACCTGTTCTTTTCACACTGCTTACTGGTCCAGTTTCATTTGAACTTTGTTGTACTGACTTGAGCTCGAGTTGCTTCAATGTATATTGATGTTGTGTTGCTGCCATTCACTAATGCACTGCTTCATTGATACATATATATATCTTGTAGAAATGTTGCATTCACTTGCATCCATATTGTCACTGTCTATTAGACGTGAGGTCTTTAGTATCAGTGTAGCTTCATTGTGCGTCGAGTCATTGAACTTGTATAGCTGTGCATGTCATTACTGCATTGTATTTGCATCATGTTTATCGTTTGTGTGATACTACTTCACTAGTGGTTTTCTGGTCTATATGCATTTGTGCATTCATGTGCTTGTTGTCTCATTGATGGATTCGTTCATGTGTCTTCTGTGCACTTGGTTTGCATTGTTGGTCTGATCTGGAGTATTTGATTGATATTGGTCACTGGTTCGTCGAAATCACAGTGCATTTGCATATGTATTTATTTTCGCTGTCCACTGCTTGATTTGAAGTCTGGTGCTTTACTTTGGCATTTGTACTAGTTGCCTCGAGTATGTTCCGTTCACCATTGTTGCACTGATTGATCGATACACATATATATATATGTGTGTGTGTGTGTGTGTGTGTGTGTGTGTGCATGCTTCTCTGAACTGAATTTTGGTCGTATGCATATGCACTGCTTTGTCTTTAATATTGCCTGACCATTGTATTTCATTCATATTGTTGCTCCATTGTTTTGTCTGGTATTTTATTTTGAAGTCTTTGATTAAACTTGGTTCATGCCATGGTTTCACTGCACTGTTCACTTGTATCATTTTGAAATTCTTGATGCACATTTTAGACCTGATGCTTGTAAACATACATTTATGTATGTATTTATGTGATTTCATCTTGTACCTGTGTCATTTACTGGTTCACATGGTTTCATGGTTCACCACTGTTTTTTCTTTGGTTTCGGTTTTTAGGTCAGGTCTTTGATGTTGAGGCTGCAGTTTCATGACTTGTTTTTGGTTCTAGCTACATCGTGACTCGAGTTTGCTTGCATCTGTATCAATTCATATCATCACTTTGATATTATAGTCTGGTCTTGGTCGAGTTGGACTGTCTAGCCTCTGTTTTCGTGTGTACGACTTGAACTTTGGTCGAGGCTTGATCTATGTGTCTTGACTATTTCATTTGAGTTTGCACCTGTGTTGAATACAGCTTAAAGCTTAGGTTTGACCTTGTGCCGATATTGTGACATTATTTTTATTGCACTTGAGTTGAACCCAGCTTTTCATTTGGGTTTCACTTGTGCTCACCTGTCCCTGTAATTTTATCAAGTGTATATATCGGTATGCACGACCTTGTGTCATGTACAGTGATACACTGTGCATGTCACAAGCTGTTCGTGTATGATGAATTCAAATTTAAATGATGGCGAACAACCCAAATGACCGAGGCAAATAATATTTTCAAAATCACAATTTATTTTACACTGCAAAAATATTTTATTTTCAATTTTACTTCTTCAAAGTGTATTTTTGCAGATTGTTCAGATGCTGGATTCAATCTGGACTGAAGTTGAAGATAAATACGAGTGAATGAGCGATATGTAGTGAGGAAAGTTATGTAAATTGAAATATATTATAATTGAAAATTTGTATATATATATAGTGAGAGCTCAAATTTGTACTATTAAAAATTGTAATAAATTTTTGTTTGAATAAAATATCGGTTTGAATTTAAATTCTGTGTTATTTATTATATTCTACAAATATTTATTTAATCTATGAAAATAGAATAGCACACTGACAAATACATTTAAATGAACATATATATATGTTTATTATCATCAAGCAAAAATCATATGCTCGCATATCCAACAATCTCCCCTTTTTGATGATAACAAACATATATTTGAGATTTTGATTTTGTTAAATGATCATTCAATTTGCTCCCTCTATTTGAATGCTCCCTCTCTACACAAAGCTCCCACTTCATATATTCATGTAAATAAAAATATGCAAATGAGCCTAGATGTAATAGAAATTATTTGACCTTTATTTGTGAAAATCTTAACTTTTCTCTCCCCTTTTATTATCAGCAAAAGAGTAATAGTGTTAGAAAAATAGAGATAAAGTGATAGATATTAATACAACATTAATACTCAATCGAATATAAATATTAAATTTCAATAAAAAATCGAACAAAAATCATAAATACTCTATTTGACGCATATTCCACTTTAGAGTGATATGGATGACATCATTATATAAAACCATATAGTTGTGTCTATTTGTGGTATACTTATATCAGGAATTTGAATATCTACTAACCATGCATAACCGTTAAGATTTTTAGATGAGATTAGTAGTATTTCAATTTTTTGTTATAAAAAATGAATTCAAGTATCTTCTAACCATGCATAACCGTGAAGACTTTTAAATGGGATTAGAATCAACTTGTCTATTTAATAATTAATTTTTCTTATATATGCGTTCCATACGTGCATAACCGTAAGGACTTTTAAATGAGCATGGAAGCACATAATCAAAAATTCCAAGTAATTCACCCATGCATAGCCGTAAGGAATTTTAAATGAGAGTGAATACTTTGGATTTTAAAAAAAATATAAAATGAAAAACGAATAATTCCTGTTTAAATCACCACATATTGACATACTCTATTGGATTATGATGAGTGATGGTCGATAGAAAATGATAGAAATAGAAATGATCATGTATTTTTTACCAACAAAAAGTGTTTATAACTCTTGTTTAAATTTCTAAAGAAATTTACTAAATATACCGTCTCAAGTTATAGTATATGATTAATATCAACACTCATCACTTTTTCAATCACTATTTGTCTTTTTGATAATTAGTAGAGTCAAATTAGTCAACATAATTATTTAAGATCAAATCCAAAAATAATTATAAAATCAATTTTTCTAAAAAATGACTAATATGAAAACAAGGTCAACTATTCTCTAAAGGGGTTTTATGAGAAAAATGTCTGCTATTTGAAAATTATTTGTAATGAGAAACATGCAGATATTTTCTTTGAAAATGATGCAGTTACTAAATGTCTCAACATAAATCACGTTCCATTAGAATTTTTTATCAACTATATTACCAGTGTAATTTGCATCTGAATTTTGTTTCACTCAAGATTATCATTAATTCAATGTTATAGACCAGACCGTAAAGTTGCAACAAATTTCTTAAAATCATTTTTAACAACTTTCATATGAAATTCTCTTAAATTTGAATTGAAATCGTGCAAATTTACAAACAGTGACCATATTGTCAAAACAAATATGTCCACGTGTAACATGGACAATCAGAGTCCAATAAAATACCATCATTTGACCGAACAAATTTATATAGATTAGTTCAAAAATGAAAAGATGATTGGTCAACATTTAAGCACAAATCAAAGTCATAAATAAGAACAAGTCAAAAATCATATCACATAAGAATAAGTCAGAATTAAAATCAACATTTTTATTTTTATTTTTTTCCATCACATAATTGGCTGAATTAATTCAGATTACGGTGTAGATTATCACATTTAATATATCGTTCAAAATAAATATACCAACTGTGTTACCTTTACGATATTTTTCGTTGTTGTCCATTGTGATTCTGTCACCTTTATACTAGGATAAGGAACTTTGCTTTATCGCCCGTTGTGTTTCTGGAACAGCCAGAATCCATATAACACTGTTGTTGTTCCTTAGCCTGCTACCACACCTACACAATAAAAGATTTTTGTGACCTATTTGTTTTTATAGGTCCATGATTGTTAGTGGCAAAATATTTTGACAAACTATTTTGTGGAGACCCATTGCTATTTATCTATGTTCCTTTTGGCATCCAGATTTGTTTGACTTTGAGAGATTTTATATTCGTGCCTTTTGGAATCCAAATTGGAATAGTTTTTACGTGTTTGGGTCTATACCAAGAATTTGATTGTGTACAAATTTTCTACAAATTGTTCACATTGAATTGACTTGATTAATTTCATTTCTAACATTTTCACATCGATTAGTTTTTGATTTTTTAATTTCTTTTTCAAATGTTGGACACGTATCACACTTAGGGATCCTACTTTGATAGTTTCTAACTAACTGGTCAAGTTGTTTATTTGATTCTATCAAAGTATCCCTTTGTGGTTCAATTTTAGTGTATTTCTCCCTAAGTCTTTCAAAACAGCCATTTACTTTGTGGAAATATATAAGTAATTCTAAGTGAGTGAGTATTGATACCTCGCTTGGCTCGTCATCGTATCTATCAATTACATCACCTCGAAGGCACAGATCAGCTTTCTCACTCTCACTGCTAGTGTTTTTATTATCATCATCGCATGTATTCCACGTGGCTGCAAAATTTCTCCTTTTTGATTTCTTTTCTAGTTCGTGTCGATTTCGAGGACAATTGGGCTTGATGTGTCTGGCTTTGTTTCACTTATGACAGCTGATTTCTTGCTGTTCTGGGTTATCTAGAACTTTGATTATTCTGCCTTTTAATTTTTGATTTAGACCTAGATTTTCGTATTTGCGGTTCCACTTTTTGAATCTCTTTATTACGAGTGCCAGCTCCGCTGCTCCATCATCATCGTCATCATCGTCACTTTCAGTTGTTCCTTTGAGAGCTATTGATTTCTTTCAAGTATCTCCTCCTTCACGCTCTTCCTTGAATTTCATTTCTAGCTCACAAGTGGTGAGATTTCCAATAAGTTCTTCAACTTTTATTTTTTTTAAATCTTTCGATTCTTGAATGGCAGTCACTTTTGCTTCAAAACTACGTGGAAGGACTCTGAGGATTTTTCGATCTATTTCCAATTCCGTGTATGATTTTCCGAGAGCTTTTGATTTGTATACGATGTTGGAAAGAAGTCCGTACAACTCTTTAACATTTTCTTCCTTGGCCATTGCAAAATTCTCATATTCGCTACTCAGCATGGCAAGGCGAGATTCATGGACTTGAGATGTTTCTTCGTGAGTCACTTCTAGTGTGTGTCATATTTCCTATGTAGTTAGACAACGTGAGACATGATTAAATTCAAATTGATCTAATAAACAAATAATAGAATTCATAGCTTTGGCATTAGCATTCTGTAATGTATTTTCTAGATCTGTCCATTGATCCATCGGTTTATCTATTTCCTGATTATTTACAACTACAGTGGGTGCTCTATAACCTGTCTCAACTATATTCCAAGCATCAATGGTTTTCAAAAAAAAATTCATTCTATTTTTCCAGTAAGCATATTCACCATCGAACATTGGTGGTCTAACTATAGACTGACCCTCAGCAAAAGCAGTATTAAAAGAAGCCATTTTAAAAATTCAATTTTTTTAAAAGAAAAATTGGTTTTTGAAAAATCAAAAAAAAAAATTAAAACAAAAATGCTTTTGTACCTAGCTCTGATACCACCTGTAGGATTGTTTTAACCTGGGGGTGAATAGGGTGATGCTATTAATTATAAAAATTTAATGTGGAAGTTTATACAAAATTATTTCAATACGGATATATCAAAATAATAGCAGCACAGATAATAGCAGAATAATAAATGCAGAAATAGAACGACATAGAATTTACCCAGCTTCGGTAAAAACCTACCTACGTACTGCCTCCAAGGTTTCTACTAGAAATTAAGCAGTCAGAAGCTTACACACGTAAACTCGCGACACCCGCTATCGAATAGCCTTAAATCTACGCTCAAAACTCTGCCACAACTCAGCCACTGAGTTGTGAATTCTCGAACTACACCACCGTAGCTCGTCCCCTAGTCACACGACTAGAAATTACAATTGTTTAAAAGGAAAATACAACAAAAAAATTAAATAACCCAAAACCCTAATTCAAAATAAACTAAATCCTTTAATAATAAAACAAGGCCGGCCACAAAATAAACAAGTGATAAAATTAATTCCTTTTCCTTTTGTATTATAGCTTCAGCCGAATATCGTTGTTTAACAATGGCTGTTGGTCTTGTTCCTCTTTGTTCTGAAATTAGGGTTTGGAAAATTGAAGGCACCGACTGTTATTCGATCAGATGGGTTGTTCTCGTGATTGCTTTGACGATAGATTATAGATCTCCCTGCTTTGTACACGGCTTCCCTAATTTTTTGATCGAGTTCAACTCCTGACTTTGGTAAGTAATTTATGCGTTTTGCTTATTCTGATTTGCTCGCTTGAACTCGATCGATGATTCGAGTTGAATGATTATGCTATGTTAAGATCGAACTTGAATGCATAATTTTGCCGATGATGTTTGTTTATGTAGGGTTCAAACCCCTATATTTTCATTCGTATATTTTATACGAATTCATCAAATAATTTAGCTTTGAATTCGTCTCAGCCACTTGACTAATATCGAATGATGGTGATTCTTTTGACTTCTTAAATTTTATTGGTTAACACGGCTTTGATTTTTGACTTAGTTCATTTCCTTGGTCATCACGGTTTCTGACTTTGGTTTGAAACTGGATTTTGTGAAAATATTTTGAATTTGACATTTAACTTGACTTGATTGATGACCTCGCTGTTCCATGATTTCGGCCAGTTGAAACTGTGATGATTTTCTAGCTTGACTTTAATTTGTTCATTTTCACCTGACTTCGACTTTGCATTTTCTTTGTGTATTGGCTTCGGTCACTATGTATCTGAATTTGGTTTTACTTTGAGCTACAATTTGAAATCTCCTATGTCTTTGTTCGAACTTGTACCCTGGTTGTTGATTTTTGCCTCTGTGACTTTTAATGACTTCGGTACTGTCACTGTCACTACTTCATTTATTTGTTTATGAAAGTTTGGAGTTACCTCTGGCCAGTTGAATTATTGAATGTTGTTTGAAATGTGATATTGTGTAAATGTTGCTTTAATTCTGGTGCACGATATTTGAGTCTGCATTGCATGTTGTACCTGTTCTTTTGGCACTGCTTACTGGTCAAATTTCGTTTGAACTTTTTTGTACTGACTTGAGCTCGAGTTGCTTCAATGTATATTGATGTTGTGTTGCTGCCATTAACTGCTGCACTGCTTCATTGATACATATATATGTCTTGTAGAAATGTTGCATTCACTTGCATCCATATTGTCACTGTCTATTAGACGTGAGGTCTTTGGTATTAGTGTAGCTTCATTATGCGTCGAGTCATTGACTTGTATAGCTGTGCATGTCACTGCTGCATTGTATTTGCATCATTTTTATAGTTTGTGTGATATTACTTCACTGGTGGTTTTGCTGGTCTACAAGCATTAGTGCATTCATGTGCTTGTTGTCTCATTAATGCATTTGTTCATGTGTCTACTGTGCACTTGGTTTGCATTGTTGGTCTGATCTGGAGTATTGGATTGATATTGGCCATTGGTTCCTCGAAATCATAGTGGCATTCGCACATGTATTTATTTTCGCTGTCCACTGCTTGACTTGAAGTCTGGTGCTTCACTTTGGCTTTTGAACTGGTTGCCTCGAGTATGTTCCGCTCACTACTGTTGCACTGATTGATCGATATATTTATATGTGTGCATGCTTCTCTGAACTGAATTTTGGTTGTATGCATATGCACTGCTTTGTCTTTGACATTTCCTGACCATTGTACTTCATTCATATTGTTGCTCCATTGGTTTTTCTAGTATTTGATTTTGAAGTCTCTAATTAAACTTGGTTCATGCCATGGTTTCACTGCATTGTTCACTTGTATCATTTTGAAATTCCTGATGCACATTTTCGACCTGATGCTTGTGTACATACATTTATGTATGTATGTATGTGATTTCATCTTGTACCTGTGTCATTTACTAGTTCACATGATTTCATGGTTCAAACACTGTTTTTTCTTTGGTTTTGGTCTTTAGGCCAGGTCTTTGATGTTGAGGTTATTGTTTCATGACTTGTTGTTGGTTCTACCTACACTGTTACTCGAGTTTGCTTGCATCTGTGTCAATCCATATCATCACTTTGATATTGCAGTCTGGTCTTGGCCGAGTTGGACTATTTAGCCTCTTTTTTCATGGGTATGACTTGAACTTTGGTTGAGGCTTGATTTACGTGTCTTGACTATTTCATTTGAATTTGCACCTGTGTTGAATCCAGCTTAAAGATCGGGTTTGACCTTATGCCGATATTGTGACATTATTTTTATTGCACTTGAATTGAACCCAACTTTTCATTTTGGTTTGACATGTGCTCACCTGTCCCTGCAATTTTATCAAGTGTATATATCGGTGTGCACGACCTTATGGCATGCACAGTGATACACTTTGCATGTCACAAATTGTTCGTGTATGATGAATTCAAATTTAAATGATGACGAACTACCTAAATTGTGGAGGCAAATAATATTTTCAAAATCACATTTTATTTTACACTACAAAAATATTTTATTTTTAATTTTACTTCGTCGGTGTGTGTTTTTGCAGATTGCTCAGATGCTGGATTCAATCTGGAATGAAGTTGAAGATAAATACGAGTGAATGAGCGATATGTAGTGAGGACAGTTATGTAAATTGAAATGTATTGTAATTGAAAATTTCTGTTCATATAGCGAGAGCTCAAATTTGTACTATTCAAAATTGTAATAAATATTTATTTGAATAAAATATCTATTTAAATTTAAATTCTATGTTATTTATTATATTCAGCAAAAAGTTATTTAATCTATGAAAATAGAATAGTACATTAACAGATGCATTTAAATGAATATATACATATATATATATATATATATATATATGTGTGTGTGTGTGTTTATTATCATCAAACAAAAATCATATACTCGCATATTCAACAACTTCGGTGATGGCTGCAGCAGGTGTTCATTTTCGAGTTTCCAAGAGAGGAATTGCTGCCAAATTGTTTTAAAATTGGAGTTGTTTGCAAAACTGGGTTTTGTTTTGAAATTCAAAGAGATACGTGAATTTATCGAAAGATTTGGGATATAATTGATTTTAGAGATGATTTTGAAATGTTGAGTAATTGTTTAAAAGACACTGGAATCTTATTTAAAATGATTACGGAATATAAATAAGTTTGATAACTTATAAAATTTCTAAATTTGTTGGAATAAGATTCAACTTGAAAAGGGATAAATAAAAGTAAGAGTGAAAACAAAATATGTTGGAAGTTAAGCTAATTAATTGTAGTGAATTAAAAGAAGTTAGCAAAAGGGAATTTAAATAGGCGGAAAACTTGTAGAAAGTTTAAAATTTAATTGAACCGGGATGTAAGTGAATCTAGTTAAGTAAAAGTGAATTTAAAGAAAAGTCTAAGGAGACTAAGTGAAATGGTTACTTAAATAAAAAGTTATAAGTTGGAAATAAAAGTGTGGATAGACAAATGAATTTGCATTTATAATTAAATAGAACTGTAACTGAATATTTGAATTGTGTAAAATTGAGAGTTAGTCGGGTTGGACTAAATTAAATAAAATTTGTAAATAAACAAATTGACTTAAGTAGGTAAGAAAATGAATTGGAATGAGAATTGATTTGAATCATGTTGAATAAAATGAAGTATTAAATTTGATTGGGAATAAATGGGTGGAAGGAAGGAAAATTTAATTCGAGTGGAATTGAAAATGAAATTTTGAATATAAGTATTAAGATTTGAAATTTTATTTGGTTGTAACTAAGTATTAAAATTTAAAATTGAATCGATTAAAGTGAAGTGGTGAAATTAATCTGTAAGTGGAACTAATTAAAGAGATGGTTAAATAAAAATGGTTTGAGATAAAATGAACTGAAATTTGAAATAAATTAGTAAATGGGACTAATTTAAAATAATAATAATGATAAACTTCAATGGTAAAGTGGAGAATAAATATAAGAAGTATATAAAATATTTATATTGGACTTAAGAAATGAATAATGAAATTCTCAAGTAAAATTTGGTATGGGAAAGATACTAGGTTAAAATTTGAAATGGAGATTTAATAGAGGTATGTTGAATAATAAATTGTGAATAAGTGATGGAATCAAAATAATTGTGAATAAAAAGAAAATTGTTATGGCTAATAATCAATTGGGGCTAAATACGTAGGATGTACGTATATTATTTTATTCGCATAGCAATTCCACACAGAATTCGAGCATAGGATTTCGAGGTAGTCCTACCGATCCGAGTTGGGATTTTTCACTCGATTTTCGACGGAGAATTCTGGAAATGGATTTTTTATTGATTTTGGAAATTCTCTATCATAGTTTGCGGCTATGCAAAGAGAATGACGGTTTTCGATCAAGAAACTAGATCTGAGTCCGCACTAGAAAGTCAGATGGACGATACTAGTTTAGAAGTGAATTGTGTGACCGAGCGAGCGATTTGATTTGGTATTGCATACGGATGATATATGTGCATCGTATGGGCTTAAGTAAAGCAAATATTGAAAATTTGTAAAGAATGTGAATAAAATGAATTTTTATTTTTATGATTGGATATTATTGCTAAGTAGGATATACAGGTGTTTTAAGGAAAGCAAATTGGTGTTTTGAATTCAAAAGATAAATTTGAATTGACTGATAAAAGGTATGTATTTAAATTTCTGTATAATATTTGTTGGTTTTCTCTGATCTAGCCACTTGGCATTTTCTTTTCTTTTGAAATCTGGGCGCCTGTAGAGGCATTTTGTAGTTGTACCGAGCTAGCTGCGCAAAGGAGACGTTAGCAAATTTTTTTGAAATTTTAGAGAGTTAGAAATTTTTTGAATTTTTTTGATAATTTCAAATTTGATTTCAAATTTAAATTTGAATTGTTGAGTGCATAAGGCTGTTTGGAAATTATGGATAGGTTTGGAAAGTTAATAAGGATGATAATATGTCTTTAATAAAAGATTGTTTAGGTTGTTGTTAAAAACTGGTTGGCTTTAGAAAGATAATAAACGGGTATCGGATCATTCTTCTTAACAAGTAATTTCGGGGACGAAATTCTTTTAAAGGGAAGGAATGTGACGACCCAGAATTTTGGACATTTGAGATTGGAATATTTAATTGATTTTAAATATTTAAGCTTGAAGTTCAAATGCCACTATTTATTGAGTGATTTAATTATTTAATTAAATGATTGGAAATTGGGTAAATGGTTGAATCTGAAACTTTAAATCTTGTTAAATATATTTCAATAGCTTATAAAATTTATATTGATGATACTGACGATAATAAAAATGTTAAAATTGAATCTAATAGTGTTTTGTTCAATTTTAGAAATATATTGTTTAAATCGATATTTAAAAATAGCCTTTCGAGTAACGGTCTCGGAATTCGACGAAACTTGTTCCATTGGATCCGTAATATTGTATTATTATCGGATTTCAAATTACATGGGGTTTGGAGTTATTGTGTGAGCATACGATATATAAACGCGCCGCGATTTCAAATTTTGTAGTGTTTGGAGCTGTTGTGTGAGCATACGATATATAAACGCGCTGAAATCTATATCGAAAATTCAATATAATAACTGGGTCCAAAAAGCTATCTTCTCCATACGATCGAATTAGGACTCAAAACCTTTTCCATTACATTATAAACGCCTTCTGGCATGCCTCGATTAGAGATCGAAATTGTGAGTTGCGGAAACCGTTTGAATTTGAATTTGAATTTAAATATAAATAATATTAATACATCAAAGCACTCTAGCAAACAGACACATAGAGAATTTTTGAACACGTGTTCCTCTTCATGAAACACGCATCTCCTTAATCAAAAAAAGAGAAATAAAGACCGCATGCTTTGTTTTTCTTTACCTTCTGAATCATTCAAACCAAATTCATTTACAAATGAAAAACCTTTTTCGTTCAAATCAAAACAACGGCCTCCCACTCAAAACCAAAATAAAAAAATATAAAGCAAAATTGAATTCGAGAGGGAGAGAAGAGGGTTTCGTTCGAATGGCAGACGACCGGTAAAAATCGTATTTTCCTCTTCTCGTAATAATGGTGGCTCGCGAATCTCCAATGGTTGCTTCACGATTCCCTCCGATAATTGCATGACCTTCCTCGAGACCGCGGCAGAGGTTGCTCGTGATGGAGTGGCGACGAAGAGGTGATGGTACAAGAAGCTAGGGATTGCGAGGCTTCAGGGCAGGCGGTTGTGAGGTCATTGATCGAAGCCATGTGTCGCGTTGAGTTTCGATCGCGCGTGTTCGATTTGGGGAGGCATGTTCTTCGTTGAATGTTAAAGGTAACGAAGCCTGTAGGCTGGGCATGTTCATATCGATCGATGATGAGGTATGCATATGGTTCTTTTCTTTTTAATTTTGTAATATCTACAGGAAGTAGAAGTATATTTACAGTAAGGCATTTTGATTTTATTTTAATTTATTAAATTATATGTAGGTATACAGATTAGAGAAAGTAGAGGAGAAAATTATATTACAGTGTTAAATAAAAACGATTTACGTTGTTAATTTAATATATATATATAGGGAAAGAGAAAAATTATTTTTATGTAGATAATTTTTTTTGAAAATATAGGGATTTAAATAAAGATTGGATTTTTAAAATCTATATAGATTAATTTTTACAAATATATATATATATATATATAGTTTCAAAAGGAAGATAAATATATATATGCACACATATTTAATCTACTGGATTTGGTGAGTAATTTGTTCAATTAACTTTTTTAATTTATTTAATAAACTTATTTAGCTATTTAGTTACTAAAGATAGTTTATTAAAAGAAAATTTGTTTAATATCAAATTATTAATTAAAAATTATTAGTTCAAATTAAATTGTTGGTCACTTTAGTTTATTAAATGGCAAATCATTGTAGGTTATCTCGAATGTTAATAAATCATGTAATGTTGTACAAGGTCTAATACTGTAAAGAAAACAAGTCGGGTTGGATCAGATTGCAAAACAAAAATCAAAGATGAGTTAATCTCACTCATTTACAATACCTTTTAAATTCAAATAGTTAAATTTAAATTATTGATTTATGCTTGAATTGATAATTTATTATCAGCTTGGATGAGATATGTTATATATAGTGTGTGTGTGTGTATTGGAGTGATTGATTTCCCACATTATATAGCGGATGAGACCCTATGCGCCCCGCATAATAGGGGATGACCCTTTATACCGCGATATTCCACTTTGAAGTGGAATGGGTATTTTATATTGTGCTAACATCTGTGGATGCAGGAAAACAGGTTGGAGGGATCCAACTGGATTCCTCAAAACGTTGAATTTATTTTATAATCAACGACGCAATTTATGTGATAATATGTGATGATTATATTGATTATATTGGTAATTGAAATTGTGGAATGCTATGTTTTGGCTGAATATATTTGAATATTTTGAAGATATGAAAAATATAAAAGATTTGATTTTTAAAAGAGATATAAGAGAGATATTAAGTAAAATAATTTTAGACAAATTAAAGAATGAATTCGGGAAGAATAAAGGTTTGAATTTAAACTCTATTAAATAAATGCTGGGTATGGAAAAGAAAAGTATAGAGATCTTAAATAAATGAAATTAAGGAAATTTGGAGACTTAAGTGATATCGCTTAAGAATGAAAGGATTTTATTTTAAATTTTAAAATTTAAAATGATTGGAAAGTAGTAAAAGGAAGAATTTTGAATAAAGAATGAAATGGATATTTTCAGTTTAAAAATAAGATTTTGAATCGTAAATCTAGAAGTGAGTTTGGAATTAATAGATTTTGAAATAAATTCCGATAAGTAAAGGAATAATTTTTTAAATGGAGTAAATTTTGAAAATTGATTTAGTGTTTGAAACTGTGATTTAAAAGGAGCATGAGACTATGGAATTTATAAACTGGGTTTATTAGGTGAAATAAGATATCAGTGGATATTTGGAAGTATAAATTGATGGCCGGAATTTATAAAGGAATGGGTAGTTTGTTTTAAAAATAAATAGTGGTTTATTCTTTTAAAGGTGTGAAAGGAAAAATGTATTTCACTAAAAAGCTAAGTACGTTTTCAAAATAGATTTATAAGTATAAGTTAAAAGTTTTAAGTTATTTTAAAAGAATATTATTTGAGAAATTATTATTTGAGAAATTATTATTTTAGTTGTTTGGAATTTTAAAAGTAAATATTTTATTAAATTAGTTATAGTAGTAATTATTTTAAAAAGGTTAATTCGTATTATGATTTAAAAACATAATTATTAATATTTATATTTTATAAAGTAGTTTTATTTTAAACATAGCTTGGCTAAAGTTTTTATTTGAAAAACTTGTATAGAATTTCTTAACTTTTATTTTAAGATTTGTTTTGGCTTAAGTTTTACATGAGAAATTATTATAAAATTTCATAACTAGTATTTTAAATAAAGTGTTTTAAATAGTTTTTATTTAAATATTTTAAAGTATATTTTTTTGGATAAAGTGATTTAAATTATTTTAGAATCTAAAGTATTCAGACATGGTGATTTTCAGTGGAATAAGCAATTGGGTGGAAATTTAATCTGCAAGAGGAAAAGTGATTTGGAAACTGTTTTCAAAGGGTTGAAGTGTAGAAAAAAATCTTGCGAAGATAATTTGAAATAAATAATTTGGAAATTATTAAGGCCTAATGATTGTTCGTGAATGTTATTTGACAGTTAAATAACCGACTATCAATATTGACCAATGCGCTGATTGTTTCGAAGAGACTAGGATTGGGATTTATTTTTCGAAAACCACTTCGATCTGGTTTGAATGTTTTCATGAGGAAGACAAGTTCTTGGAGTCAAAGATGAAGCAGTGAAGTGCAAGGGCTAATCGCTACTAATCCAGAAGGTGAGGAATGGTGACTTCAGTTTCATTTAGACGTGGAACATACTTGTATGGTTGAGTGCTATCAGAACATCGTCAGAAGGATGATGAGCATTCTAAGTGAATGTGTGCTAAAAATGTAACGCTTAACTTCGAGCCTTATCAACCGGGAATGGCTAATACAGGGGAGATGCACCCAAGGTTAAGTGGCTAGCAAACAATTAGGGTAAGGTCATCCCTATCTAGAGGCCCCTTTTACTCGGCTGTGTGGGCGGTTGTCATCCCTGTCTAGGGGTAGCTCCAACCTTGTGATGCAGGTATCAGGGTGGATCCTCGGTATGGTGATCTAGACCACGTAATGTGACGGGCCGTACCGCAGTAGCCCTGCCATTGATGGAAATCCACTCTCCCTACATGCCTTTACGGTTTTGTTTGTAGAAAATAATATTGCTGGAATTTAATGAATGTAACAATTTCGGCTATTTGAATAAGTATTTGTATATAGACACTACTATAATATTAGAGGATTTGATAAGAAAATGTTTTGATTATCGTAAAGTAAAAACCCGACATGTTTATTTGTGGCATGGTCTTATGAGATACCTTAGATTTCAAAAGGATTTTGAAAACTTTAACAATCCAATTGAGTGTGTTTTCTCACGCTGGTTTCTAGATTGACTCGGGTGTTATTTAACTATAATGCTCAGGTTAGACCGAGTTATTATAAAATACAGGAAAGGATGCTGTGGAGCTCAAGAGACGAGTTGGATGGCAAGACGTATCATACGTATTTGATGTATACTCCGCTGTGTCTGATTAAACTGCATAGTTAGTTTTGTGAGGACATGTTAATATAACTGTCCAGTTGTGTGCTATAGATTTTGTTATACCCTTATGATGTAATGTATAAACAGGTATAGTTCTTTTGTTTAAAGGTTAGTCATTTATCTATTATATATTGTTCCGCTGCATTGTGAGATTCTGATATTGTTTCTATTTCTTCTTCTACCTCCTTCTACTTTAGCCCTAATGGTTCGGTTTTTCCGGCATTCGATTGTTCGACATTAGATACAGTGAACGTATTGATGTCGATTTTCGCACGTCGAAAAATTGGGTCGTTACAAAAATCATCCAATGTCATAATAGTTCTATAATAATTAAACAGAAAATAGCTAAAAGGCTTGCGTCTCACATTTCAGCATAGTTGGTCATAATCAAAACCGTACGACGCTTATTGGAGAATGGATTCTATATAATGACTACGCACTGGGGTACCACCTATCACTGTACATATCTAGAAAAATCTACTGAGGACCTCGCCGGGTTCCTCTGCAACACAAGACCATCCGTACCCCTAACCTAGATAGAACCGAATATGTTATTACCCCGGGCATTCCCACCCATTACGATAGCTCTTTTTCCAGGTACCCGCCATATCCATAATTTATAACATAACCGAGGGTATCCAGAAAGGTGATAACAAACCCTAACTAGGTGCGACCCACTTAGCCTTACTGCATCTCCCCTGATATCGTTCCGGTTAATGAGGCTTGAGGCTACGATTACTTTCAAAAACAATTTCATTTAGAATGCTCATCATCCTCAAATAAAGATGTTCTGATAGCATTCATCCATATAAGTTGTACTGGGTCTGGAACCGAACCACTATCTTCATGATATCCATTTGTAATGCTCAAATCGGATCGAAGTGGTTTTTGGATAATTAAATCCGATCCCGGTTTCTCCGAAACGATCAACAAAATTAGTCAATATTTGATAATCAGTATTTTAACTATCAAATAACAATCATATGCGGTCACTAGGCCCACATTATCATTATTTTCCAAAATATTCATTTCAAAATAACTTTAAAAAGGTATATATTCAAATTCCTTTACATATTCCAATATTTGAAAACAATTTCAAATATTTAAATCCAAAACAGGATATTCCCAAACCATTTCAATACTTAAAACATTTCTAAATTCACATTTTTATACTTAGGAATACATTTTAAGTCTTATTTTCCAAAATCATTTCAAATATCAACTCTTCAGAGAATACTTCGTAAATTATCTCATAAGTCTCCGGAATAATTAGCAACTTCTCTTTAACAATTTCCAAAACCCAGTATACTTACTTATAAACTCATTCAACAATTTATAACTTATTTTATGAATTCAGATTTCATTTTCAAAGTTCCCATATTCAATATTTTGAAATTCCATTTCCTCTAAATCCCTTATAAAATTCCCCTCCTCAAAATCATATCCATTTATAAGACCCATTTACGAATCTCGAGAGAATTTATAATTGAAATTTTCAATCATTTCAAACTCTATATAAGTATTTTTAAAGAATAATAATTTATTTTTATTTTTTTAAACAAGTTTAAGTAATTATTTAAAATATTGAAACTCTTTTTTATAAACATCAATAATTCATTTCTAAAAAACAAATCAATTTTCAAAGATGATTTTAAAAATTAGGATTTATTAAAATAAATAGTAATTATTTGAAAAATTCACATTTCGATGTACTTCAATTCTACTAGTCCAAAGTTACATAGTTTGGTAAATAAACTTCCCGTTCGAAAACAACTTAATTTCTTAGTAATAATTTTTTTCCAAATCTCAATAATCAATTGATTTATAGATCCCTCTCGATTCACCACCCATCGATTTCATCCTGATTCTCCGAACCATTTCCACTTTTCAAAAATATTATCCACTACTTTCCTCAGCCATGTTTCCATATTTTAATATAAATTCACTCTATGAATTTTATATCCCCAATTTAGCAACTTCTATTGTTTCCCTTATTTGTAAACATGGTTTATAAATTTTTATAACTCCTTAGGGTTTTACTTGTTTATGAAAACAAAAATTATTTATAAAATTTCATTTTATAAATCCATTTCCTAATAAATTCCATTTGTTCTGCCAATAAAAATTTTAATATCGATTTCAGCCCCTTTTTAAATTTTTCGGATATCATTTAAAAATCGTTCATATAGATATTTCTTTTAAAATTCTATTCAAACCATTTACGGATTAGTTAAGTTCAACCAAAATCGAATTCATTGTTTATCCAATCAAATTCTTTTTCGATAATCCAATTTTCGATATAATTAATTTTAGATTCACAAATCTTCTTTTATTTCCTTAAATCCAAAAAAAATATATGGTATTTTAAATCTCAAAATTTTGGCCAGTGCTACTATAGCATCTAATAATTTAAAACACACAACAATTCAATCAGATTATTCAATCACATCATACATTTTTATATCTGAAAAACAATAAATATATTTGAGGAATCAAGTTTGATCCCTTCAACCTGTTTTCCTGCATCCACAGATTTTATAGAACATAAAATACCAGTCCCGTTTCGAGGTGGGATATCATAGTAAATAAGGTCATCCGCTATTATGCGGGGCACATAGGGTCTCATCCGCTCCAACGGCGGAAAAATATTTCCAACCACTAATATATATACTACTATATATAATATAATCATCCAATAGATAATTATGATTTAGCAGTTCAATCAACTATTCAATAATTAATTTTAACTATTTAAAATAAATTCTTGAAACCCAAATGAGTGAGAATTTATCACCTTGATTTTAATTGCCATCTATTCCGATTTTATTTCGTATCCTACGTCTTTTCGAATCCAATGCTCTTGATTTTGCGATTTTTGAACCTCGTATTAATTTTATATGGATTAATAAACCACAGATAAGTTAAATGAAAATTAACCTAGATAAAAAAAAGTTTTAAATAAATTACCCTTTGCTCTAATCCAAAGATCACCTCCCTATCGATTGACTTCACTCCTGACTCTAACTAAAACCCCAGCTTCCCTATCAACCGCCACTCTCCCTTCACGTTGCCAACGACAATCGCATAGACTCCAAACGTCACTGAGCTTTCCACCACCATCGACAATCAACACCCATAGCCTCCCCAATAATCAAGTTACTACTGTTCATGACCATCCACCACTGCGCTCGTGATGACCACACCCAAGACCTTAATCTTGGATCGATGCGCTGCATTGTCCAAACTCCATCACGCCGCTAAGAACTCAAAGACATCGACTTCTCCATTTTCCCAATCACGACCTTCAATCGTGCGACTACAATTTAGTCCCACCTCTCCATTGCACATGAGCTACAACTATCGCGCCCATCGTGACTTCGCCGTCGATCGGACGTCATCCCTATTTATATGCGATTTCGTTTTTTTCCTTTTCTAGTCGAATGAGATTTCGTTCCACTTTTTTTCATGAATTTTGAACTGGAGAGAAGGAAAAATAATTCCATTATAAGAACTGAAGAGTGTGGCATTTTACAGAAGATAAGTGTCTTGTCTAATCATAGGGTAGCTATAGGGTATGAGTATAGGGTGGCACGATTTGAAAGAATGTGGGCTGAAGATTAGATCGATATAAATATATTCTATTTAATTTCAAAATATCTAGATATTTATTATGAATCCTGATCGAGGTGTGCCGCCTAGTGTTCCTAACGTTATACCCCTATTTCGAACCCAATGGAACAAGTCCTGAGTCCCAATTCGATTGAATGGAAAATATAGTTTTTTAAAATTATTATTTAAATTAAATTAAATTATTTCTAGGCGTTTTCAGATCATATGACCAAACGGTAGATCCAAACACTACAAAATTTGAAATCCGATAATAATATACTAATACGGATCTAATGGAACATGTTACATCAAATTCTGATACTATGCCTCAGATTGCTATTTTTTTACTCGTCGATTTAATCGATGATTTCAAAAATTTCCAAAATCGATTAAAATTTAATTTTATAGTCTTACTAACTAAATTACAATTTCAAATCCAATATTTAAACTATTTAAATAACCTAAATCAAACATCGAAAAAATCCGGGTCGTTACATTCCTCCTACTTAAAGAATTTCGTCCCCGAAATTGCTAAGGTAGGAAAATGCTTCGAACCCATTAACTCATCAGTAGACTTAGTTAAAACTCGATTATCACTTTTCTAAACCCTTAGTTTCATATATAACTATTTAGTTTCCATTTCTAGTTCAAAACCCTTGATTTTTGTTTCAATTCAAAAATCAGCTTTTAAGTTAACAAATTGTTTCAAAAAATTTCGAAATTTTTCTAACACCCTAAAATTCCGAAAAAATGTATGGAAGGCCTTTTACAATATGACAAGTGAGACAAATATATGTACATCGACCCACACGATCTAAAAACGCAATATATATTAATATTTTATATTTTGCGGTATTTAATTCGAAAATGTACATTTATTTAGCATTTTTAAGGAAGCAGCTTATTTTATATGCAATTTACATAGCCAAAATCTAGCCAAATTGCCTCTGGGTACCTGTACTTACTCAATTTAAATGCATAAGTACTAAAATATGAAATTTTAATAACATTTCACTTTTTTAACAATATAAAAACATAATTTCCATGGCATGAATTAGTAACCATAAGATCCTAGCATTCGATTGTTCATTTTACTCGACCTATATATCATTTCATTCAATTCAAATGATTTACAACCAAATATGCTTGCATTCACTCCATATTTATATCAAACAAACCCATATCAATCCCAAATTGATTAAAAACTAATTTATTCCCTTTTCGTTTATTCACAGAATTTTATTTACTTTCGTTTACGTCAAACGACATTTTTTTCTATGCAAATTTGGCGCTATTCATTCAATAAAATAACTATTTCGGTTTATATCTATTTTAAATTGATCCCAAATCAATTTATGTTAATTCTATTTCATTTTAGATCGATTCTCAATTAATTCGTTTGCATTTCATTCATATCCACATTCATTATATTCAAATCCATTTTATTAAGCTCGGAATCATTCAATGCTAATTTATTTATGAACCATTTTATAAATTTATTTAATCCAAGCTTTCGTCCAAAATATTAACTTGAGTTATTTGTTTATTTCCCATCAATTCAACCATACAACTTAAGTTCATCGCAGTCAAACTCCTCTTAAAATTCTTAATTCCATACTCATATTCATTCTCGAATTTATTTAAATAATATCCAAGGCCATATCCAAATTTTTTTACTTACATTGAATTTATTTATAACCTAAGTCATCACTATTTCAATCCTTTTCTATTTTATTCGACCACATTTCCAAATATATTTAATTCACTTACATTTTAGTCAAATTTTATTTATAACTCAAGTTCCATTTCCAATTTCCATTTTTAATCCATAATCAAATTTTATTTAACCAAGTTAAGTTTCATTTTTTATTCAACATCTGATTTTTATTTTAAGAATCATTCTATTTAATCCATTTGAGTTCACATTCTTTTTTATAATTCAAGTTTGGATTTTTATTCCTTCACCAAAATATCAAACCATTTTTATTTTGGGTTTTCTGTTTCACTTTTCAATTTTATAAATTACATAACTTATTTCTTACATTTCCAAAATTTTATTTACCACTTAAATTTTTATTCCATTCACTAACCTAGTTATATAACCAGTTTACAATTCAAACCCAAATCAATTTGTTTTAACTTGGCTTAAGTTAAATTCAAATCCATACCATTTCCTTTCACCAATTTAATTTATTTAACTTGCATAGGTTAAATTTTATTTCATTGTGAAATTTCCTTTCCCTAAGTTTTAATTCAAACTTATTTCCTGATCTAATTAAGGATTCGAGAATTCAAACACCAGTATTTATTTCAAATCATTTTCAAATCATAATATATGTATATATAGCTCTTTCTTGTTTTCTAACAACCATTCTTTGGAATTTTCAAAACAAATTTGGTTTTATCCAATACAAATTCCCTTCAGAACTTTTCAAAACAATACTTTTTCCAAACAAAAATATCCATTCAAATTACTATGGTGGCAATCGGTCTCTTAGAAACTCGAAAATGAACACCGATGATGTTGCGATCATCATCGGAATTAATTTCCAGCGACCTAAGTGAGTTCAGTGCTATAAAATCTTCAAAATCCATTTAAACAATTTTTCTTGAAAAATTATTTCAAAAAATTAAGGCTATTTCATTTTCAAAACACTTAGAAAAATATTTTCCAAACTTCTAAAATTCCAAAATTCCCAAATACTAAGTTCTAATCCTTTTAAAACATTTCTCAAAACTTTTGAGATTTTAAACTTTCAAATTCTGGTTTGAATCCCTTTTTATTTATAATTCATTTGTATAATCCATACTTATACAATTTTCATTTTGTTGGTATATAACCATTTCAGTTTTTTTATAATCTTATTTCGGTTATAAAAATACCAAACAAACACTCTAATATACTATAATAATTCTTAGATTATTATTTCCTTTTCTATCAAAATATAATTTGGGTAAGATTATTTCATTTAACCACTTCAAAACCATACTGTGTCGGTTTACCTGGTTCGAATGTTTAAAAGTACCTATCGAATTTGTGGCGTCCCACGACCCAAATCCATAAACCAATCAACAGATAAGTCAACATAATGTAAAATAATTTATATTCATCAACAAATACACGCTCGTATCTATTAATACACTCAAACTCATTCTATGGTTCTACTGACCTTATCTTTAATGAGTAATTCCCATAAGAGCCAATGTTCTAACTTAACCTTCGGCTCTGATACTAAATGTAAAGGTCTAGGCTTTTCAACCATCGACAGCGGCCACTTTCCGCCGTAGCTTACACTGGTACCTCGAATTTGCTTTTACAGCCAACCTCTCAACTATAACCAACCACTCAAGGACAAGTAGGGGTAATGGTCATCCGTTAGCTTCTTAACAAGAAGCGAGAACCTTCCATCATGCATGAACCTATCCCCAAGCAAATCCAATCCCAGTCTCTTCGAAACGATCAACGAAATTGGCCAATATTTGATAGTCGGTAATTTAAATATCAAATAACATCCATAAGCAGTGACTAGGTCCATATTATAATTTTTTTTTAAAAAAGCATTCATTTCAAAATACCCACACAAAGGTATATATTTAAATTCCTTTCATATTCCAATATTTAAAAACAGTTTCAAATACTTAAATCTATAACAGGATATTCTCAAACCATTTCAACACTTAGAAATATTTCCAAATTACCATTTTTATACATAGAAAAACATTAGAAGTCTTATTTTCCAAAATCATTTCAATTATCAATGCTTCAGAGAATATTTCCGTAACTTATCTCATAAGTCTTCAGAATAATTAATAAATTCCCTTTAACAATTTCAAAACCCAGTATACTTATTTATAACTCCATTCAACAATTTATAACTTCTTTTATGAATTGAGATTTCATTTCTGAAGTTCCCATATTCAACATTTTGGAATTCCATTTCCGTCGAATCCCATATAAAATTCCCCTCCTTAAAATCATATCCGTTTATAAGACATGTTTACAAATCTCGAGAGAATTTATAATTAAAATTTTCAATCACTACAAACTATATATATATATATATATATATATATATATGATAAGTATTTTTAAAGAATAATAGATTTTTTAAAACAAGTTTACGTAATTATTTAAAATATCGAATCTCTTTTTATAAACATCAATAACTCATTTTTAGATAAACAAATCAATTTTCAAAACTGATTTTAATAATTAGGATTTATTAAAACATATATTAAGTATTTGAAAAAATCACTTTTCGATGTACTCCAATTCTACTAGTTCAAAATTACATAGTTTGATAAATAAACTTCCCTTTTGAAAACAACTTGGTTTCTCAGTAATAAGATATATTTTTTAAATCTCAATAACCAATTGATTTACAGATTCCTCTCGATTTACAACCCATTGATTTCATCCTAGTTCTCCTTACTAATCTATTTTTCAAAAATAGTATCCACTATTTTCCTCAACACCATTTCCATATTCTAAAATAAATTCACCCTATGAATTTTATATTTCTATTTTAGCAACTGCTATCGTTTCCCTTATTTATAAACATGGTTTATAAGTTTTTGTAACTCCTTTGGGTTTTATTTGTTTATAAAAACAAATCTTGTTTATAAAATTTCATTTTATAAATCCATTTCCTTATAAATTCCATTGAATCTGCTAATAAGATTTTTAATATCGATTTCAATCCATTTTACATTTTCTAGATATCAATTAAAAATCCTTCATACAGATATTTTTTAAATTCTAGTCAAAGCTTTTACGGATTAGTTAAGTTCAACCAAAATCAAATTTATTGTTTATCCAATCAAATTCTTTTTAAGAAATCCAATTTTTGATATAATTATTTTTATATTCAAAAATAACCTTTTATTTCCTTAAATCCAAAAAAATATTTATGGTATTTTAAATCCTAAAATTTTGGCTAGCGCTACTATAGCATTTTATAATTTAAAATACACAACAACCTTATTAGATAATTCAGTCACATCATATATTTTTATATATGAAAAACAATAAATATATTTGGGGAATCCAGTTGGATCCCTCCAACCTGTTTTCCTGCATTCATAGATGTTAGACAACATAAAATACCAATTTCGCTTCTAGGCTGGATAACACAGTAATATAGGATCATCCGCTATTATGCGGGGTGCATAGGGTCTCATCCGCTCCAATGGCGGGAAAATATATCCAACTACTAATATATATACTATTATATATAATATAATCATCCAATAGATAATTATAATTAATCAATTCAACCAACCATCCAATAATTAATTTTAACTATTTAAAATAAATACTAGTAATCCAAATGAGTGAGAATTCCTCACCTTGATTTTAATTGCAATCAATTCCAATTTTATTTCATATCCTACGTCATTTCGAATCTAATGCTCCTGATTTTATGATTTTTGAAACTCGTATGAATTTTATGTGGATTAATAAACCACAAAAAAAATCAATCGACAATTAAATTAGATAAAAAAATCACTTTAAATAAATTACCCTCAGCTTTAATCTCAAATATCACCTTCCCTATCGATTGACTTCACTCCTGACTCTACCCCAAACCCCGGCTCCCTGTTAACCATCACTATCCCTTCACGTTGCCAACGACCAATGCCCAGACTCTAAACCTCGCCGAGCTTCCCACCACCATCGACAATCAACACCCTCGGCCTCCCCAACAATCAATTCACTACCGTTCATGACCATCCACCACTACGCTCGCCATGACCACACCCGAAACCCTAATCTTCGATCGACGCACTGCACCATCCAAACTCCATCGTGCCACCAAAAACTGAAAGATGCCAGCGTCTCCATTTTCGAAATCGTGACCTTCGATCGCGCGACTACAATCGAGCCCCACCTCTCCATTGCATGCGAGCTATAGCATTCGCGCCCATTGCTACTTCGCCCTCGATCGAATGTCGTCCCTATTTATACACGATTTCATTTTTTTTCTTTTTAAGTCCAACGAAATTTCGTTGCTTTTTTTCGTAAATTTTGAATTGAAGAGAAGGAAAAATAATCTCGTGATAAGAACTGAAGAGAGTGGCATTTTACAATAGATAAGTGGCTCATTTAATTATAGGGTAGCTATACGGTACAAGTATAGGATGGCTCAATTTGAAGAATGTGGGTTGAAGATTACATCGATATAAAAATGTTCTATTTAATTTCAAAATATCTAGATATTTATTTCGAATCCCGATCGAGGCATGCCGCCTGGCGTTTCTAATGTTATACTACTATTGTGAACCCTGTGGAATAAGTCACGAGTCTCAATTGGAATAAGTCACGAGTCTCAATTTTGTCGTATGGAAAAGTTTGCTTTTTAAAATGACTATTTAAAATAAATTCAATTAAATTATTTCTAGACGTTTTCAAATAGTATGACCAAACGGTAAATTCAAACATTACGAAATTTGAAATCCGATAATAATACACTATTAATCCAATGGAACAGGTTTCGTCGATGTAATAACCCAAATTTTTAGACATCCGGTAATTGGATAACTAACTGATTTTCTCTATTAAAAATACTAGTTTGTAAATTGAACAAATAAAATTCTGATATATATAGATATGTTTACAGATGAATTAGAATTATAATAACTGCTAAATTATAAATACCTGGATACATATTTAATTACTGAAGTTTGACAATATTAGCTTAATAATCTCCTTTTATATATTGAATTGGAAATTAAGTTAAAATGATAATTTTCAAGAGTTATTTAAAAGTTGAATTATACATTTAACACTAGTACTTGTATGTATCAATTTACAAATAATGACAGCTTAGAGTATAAAATGTAAACAAGATTTAAGAAAGTGCTAATATTCTTTCTTTCTAATTTATACATATGATATAAATACATAAAAAAAATTAAAAACATAACAATATTAATAAAGAAATTAAAAATTTGTAAGCCTTTTTATATATAAGTGGATCTATTCAAGCTTATAATGTGTATATGCATATATGTGTGTGCCTATGGAATAAATATATATATATACACACACATTATTATAAATATAGTTTGAATATGTATATATTAATATAATACATAAGTTAATATAAAAGAAATGTATATATATCTAAAATGATAATTTATGTATATATACCATACTATAAACATTTATTAATAAGCATGAGTAAATGTTTGAAAACATGGAATTAATAAAAGTGTAGCATTTTTAAAACACATTGAACATTTGTAACAAATTTAGCATGCATAAACTCTCAAGTGTTAACAATATTAACAAGTGGCAATAAAATAATTTTTTTTCTTTTAATTTAGTATTGTAGAAAATTTAGAAAACCAGGTTATATTCAGAAAAAAGAAAAAAAAATCGGCAAAATTTTCAAAACTTGGAACAAAGAAAAGAATCTCGTTCAAAATTTCCAAACTGGAAAACTAAATCAAAGTAAAACTCATCTCAAGATCAAAAAAAATTCAAATCTTCAACCTGGAATCTGTGCTCTCTGTTACAACAGCAATCAAAGCAAGATTTAATCAGATAACAAATCAAAATTTCAGCAAGCAATTCAATTTTCAAAGGCATGTTCCCTGTCTTCAAAACACAGGCGAGTAAACATATCTGATTTAAAAAGTTTTTAAATCTGTTAAATCCCTGTTGCATGCAAAAACTTAATCTTAAATAGGCAAAAATGGTTTGCATATTGTAATTAAATGATTTTGTGTATATTTGTTTGTGGTTATCTCTGTGTGCATGCTTGAAATTCAAGTGTGGTGCTCTGTTCTTTAACTGCTGAATGTAAATAACGTTCAAAAATTAAGTGTTTTCTCTTTGATCAGTCTTATGTTGAAATGGTTGAATAAAATTTATTTAAATCAAGGAGATTTAAATTTTAAATATATATATATATATATATATATATATATATTGCAAGAATTGAAGGCTATATCAATCTGGATGCTTATATTTCAGTTAATACTTGGTTTTATAAAAATTTCAACATGAAAAATTAGCAAATTCAAGATCAAAATATGATACATCTAAGAGAGGTAGGATTTTTAAAGAAGAATTATGATTTTTCGTTGGGTATTTTCGGAGCAGGTTGAAGTTGAACGGAATCGAGTAATTACTCGATCCCTAGCGAATGGCGAAGGACTAAGGGTCGAGTTTTTGGTCGTAGCAAGTTTGGAGGTCATGGATTTCAGGAAAAATGGTGATGCATTTTTGTAATGACCGTGGTGGGTGGATGAGATGATTGTAGGGTTTAAGACCTGGGTGGGTCGTCGTTGTTTTTTTTGGCTCGTCACGATGGCTGGGGTACATCGGACTTGGTCTGGAAGAGGGGAAAAGGAGTGTTGGTCAATGGCGAAGTTCGAGTCAGGGTGTCGGGGTCTCTGACGACCTAAGGTTGTGGCGTAGACGGGATTTCGATGAGCAGGTTTGGGTTGTGTTGAATCGATTTGATCGATTTCGTGTTGAGGGAAATTTCTAGGTAGTGGGAAACATCGGCGAAGTTGCGACTTGTCGGCGGTCGGAGTAGGGGCCGGAGGTGGCGGAATCAAACATGCACGTGCACATATATCCTGAGTATCTGAATCAGGGCTGTGAGTTTTGCTCGGAGATTCTGATGATTTGCTCGTGTTGGACTTCGGGTTTTCTGGTGGGACATTTCCAGATTTAAAGCTTTTAATTAAACTAAGCTTTTCTTTGAAAAGAAAAGAAAAAAGAAGAAGAAAGGAAGGTGATTTCTCGAGTCAAGTCTCGAGTACTGTACGGGTTGGACCCGAAGCAAAATCTTTGAACAATTTTAAGCTAAATATAAACAAGTTGAAAATTTAAATGAATTCAGTTTTAACTGTTATATGATAAAAGTTTTAAATATTTGATTTAAGGAAGTTACGGAATTTGTTTAACTTAAATTATTAAGTTAAATGCGTATGTTATTTAAACTTAAATTAAATACTTTAATTCGGTAAGTAAAATTTAAGGAAAATGTTTCAAAACATGATTATGATTTTGATAGTTATGAAATTAAATAAAGATAAATAGTTTATCTTAAGGTTAATTTAGACCTTGGATGATTATGAATCGATTAAACTTAATAAAGTTATTAAAGAGAAAAGGGATAGATAATTAATTAAATTAATTATGAGTTAATTTAATTAGAGATTAATTTATTCATAGATAAGGATAAATTAATGTAAGTAATTAATGATTAATTACTTTAATAATAATTACTTAAAATAAAGGATTAATTTGTCAAGGATTAATTTAATTAAAAGGTTAATACCAATGGGATAATTAACCAATGGGATAATTACTTGATGAAGGTAAATAAAGGTAAATTACTTAATGGAAGTAATTAAGGATTAATTACTTAGTGTAATTAATAAAAGGGATTAATTACTCTATGTAATTAATTAATATGATTAGTTTAAGTTAATTAATTGGTTTAATTAATTTAAATAATCACTTGATGATGGGATTGAGTATAATTACTTAATGAGATATGCAAAGTGTAATTACTAGTGAAGTAATTAGTAATGGTAATCACATGGTGTAATTAATTGAAGATTGAAAGTAGTTTTGGATTAATTACCTGGTGTAATTAATATGAAGAATAATTACTTAGTAGAAGTAATTAATAATTAATTACCTGGTGTAATTAAATTAAGAATTGACTAATAAAAGTTATGGGAAGTTAATTAAGTGATGTAATTAATTAAGAGTAATTAATTACAGAATGTGATTAATCAAGGGTGATTAATAAATATAATTAATTAAAGATTAAGTATAATTACTTAAGGTAAATAATGAGGTGTAATTCCTTAGTAAAGTAATGAGTAGATAATCACTGGATGTAATTAATTAAAAGGAAATTACTCGATGGGAAGTAATTAAAGGATAATTACTTGGTGGAAGGAATTAAGTGATAATTACTCGGTGTAATTAAAGGATTAATTAATATAATTAATCAAGGAGTTGGTTTAACTGATTGAGTAATTTAGGAAAGTTAATTTCTGATTTTGATTAATCAAGGTTGATTAATGAATGTAATTAAGTTAAAGGTTAATTATTAAATTAAATTTAGGAATAATTAACTAATGAAAGTAAGTAGAGGATCATTAATTAATGTAATTAATGGAAGTGATCAATTTTGCTTATTAATGATTGAATGATGACGAGTTCTTTGAATTGGTTGATATCTCTGATATAAATTGCTTGTGATATGATATGTTGGATGGATGGTGATAATGCGATTATCTATCGATTATGAATTGCTGTGTAAAAGTGTTATCCGGTAATTAAAGTTGAATTGTATTTAATTGGATAACTTGGGTTTAAATGACATTGGATTCGAAGAGACCAGAGTCGGGTATTAGTAAATACCCAAAACCACTTCGATTCATTATTGATTGTTATGTGAAATCAATAATCTGGAATGAAATGGTTTGAGTGAATTAGACCTTTTAATCTAAGTTTTTGTACTTAGAAATGATGTGTGATGTAAGTGATGTCTATAACGTCTTGTGAAGTTGTAAATTTGTTCAAGTTACCCCGGGTTTATATAAGTTGTATGCTTTTATAGTCCATGTTAGATGGGTTTACTCACGTTGGTTTCCAGCCTGACCCGGGCATTACTTTGATGTAATGCTCGGGTCAGACCGAGTATTACAAATTTCAGGTAAGGACGTTCAGGAGCTCAGGAAACGAGTTGGATGGCAAGGACGTATGGAGTGTTTCCACTGTGAGATATAGCTGTATATCTAGGACATGTTTTTTTAAACTGTCCAGTGTTGTGTAAATGTTGTAACTCTGATGTATAAAATGTAAATGTACTGATACAGTTCTTATTTGTAAAACTGTTATTTTATTTGATATTATATTTTGTCCGCTGCGAAAGTGATTTTTTGGTGTTTCAGTTTCTTCTTCTTCCACCTCTTTCCTTCTTTTCCTAACCATCTGGATTTTCGGGATTGAAAATCCCGGGTCGTTACAGTCGAATTCAGAGACTGTGCCTCGGATCACTATTTTTTTACTTGTCGATTTAATTTACGATTTCAAAAATTTGCAAAATCGCTTAAAATTTCAGTTTAAAATTCTTTCTAACTAAATTATAATTTCAAATCCAATATTTAAACCATTTAAATATCCCAAATCAAATGTCAAAAAAATCTGAGTCGTTACAGTATATCTATATATGTATCTAGCCGATTAAAAAATTTTAAATTATTAATTTTAGTTACGTTAAACCTTTTAATTATTTTAAAATTCAAAACATAATTTTATTCTCCTAAAACATTTTTTTCAAAAAAATGTATGAATGTACATGTATTATGAACATGTGTAATATTACAACACTTGTAATCTATATGTAAATGTGTATTTTATTAAACACTTTTAGTTTATTTATATTTCATGTATTTAAATGTTAATATAAAACTTTGAAAATTATATGTTTTAACCATACAAATGCAGAAATTATGACCTTTATAATTTTACACACATGCACACGTATAATTGTAAAAATTATATAATTTTAAATATTTTAAATTTATTTATTTTGTAAGATTTGTAGAAAAATTAATTTAAATTTAAATATTAAAATTAAAATTATTACATTATATTTTGTAATAATTCAAATGCGATATTTAAATTAGCTCTAAGTTCCTAAAATACGTTTGGGCCTTAAACTTGGGCCAACATTGAAAACTAACCACTTAGCGAATTAGGCTAGAGCTAGAGAGGGGAGAGAACTGATTACACCAACCCTAGCCTAGACACTCTTCTTTAAATACCCACTAGATAGAAAATCCAATAAGTCACTCTAAATGGTGATCAATTATTTATATAAACCATATTGGGGCCTAATACCATTGTTGGCTCAAGTCTGTTTGACAGCGGGTAAGTTGGATAAATTTCAAAAATAATCCCTTATTAGAATAATTTATTTTTCATTAAATAAAATTTAATGACATTTATTATAGTTTTTCTTTCATTATTTGGTTTTTTAACATGCAAAATTCAGTGATGTTTATTGCTGTTTTATTTCAATATTTGGTTTTGTACATATAATTTGCGTACATATGGTTGTTGGGATCTATGACCAATGTATACATACATATAATATACTAATGCATATGTATATGAGGTCCTTCATATCTAAGTAGTCTATATCGATATCGGGTACGTATCGGTCAAGTAAGGGTATAAGATATTTTAAATATCATGATAATATCGATGATATTTCGGACATGCGTAGAATATGTAATAAACCATACTATACTCTTTTATAATGTTATAATGAGGTTCTTTCTTTGAATATGTAAATCAATATTGCTAAATTTCTATTAAAGAGTGATTACATATAATTTACTTATTACAATATGTTTTACTAGGATATTCTATTAAACATAAGTCATAGAGTAAGCTTACAAAAATCAAGAAATTCATATAATGTGTATTTTTATATTATTTGTTTACTACATTTGTTTTTCAAGTCATCTAATCATCTATATTAATTTGCAATTTTTTTAGTTTTTTCATTTTCATTTTCACTTAATTTATCAAATAAGTAATTTTGATTTGATATCCATTATAACTTCTAGTTCATTCTTTATCTATTTTCAAATATATAACTTTGCTACTCTTTAAAGTTTTAGTTCTTAGTACATGATAATAACTAATAAAATCAATTTTCATAACCAAACTTACTAATTAGAAACGATGAACCAAAATATAATTAAAAAGAGAAGTAGCTTTTAAACAATGCAATTTTGTGGTATCGCATGAAATAAAACAAATAACAAATGGAACAAACAAAGTTCTCTTTCTTAAAATAAGACCGATAAAAAAATTATGGTTAAAACAAAAAAATTAGTGCATTGGGATTTCTACGTATTGTCATTCACTGTATACTAAAATAAGATTAAAAATGTGAAGATATTTATTTTTTAATTTCTTGTCTCCAAGACATATAATAATGAACGATATTCTTAAAAAAAATCGAGGACTTCACACTAAATATTGGAGTGATATATCAAAAAATATTGGACGATATATCGGTGGCGATATTTTAAGCGATATTTTGAAAAGAATATCGGTTAAGGAGCGATATGAGATGTATCATCAATATATCAGAAATATTATGTGATCTTAACTACATAGCTTTATATAAATATTGGTGGCATATATGTAAATATAGTATATACATATGTTTAAGTATATTAATACATGTATGCATACATATTAATATCAAATGTGTATATATGCATGTCCTTATCAAAATTTAGCCATTTAAGGTTTAATATAATTTATAACGTAGGAACCTAACTCATTATATAATACACGCACATTCTCACTCTTTCTCTCTCTTTTAAATTAATGCTTTTTAATTATGTAAATTAGTACATATACTATGAGAATATTTTTATACGTATTTAAGGTATAATACATACATACCTTAATAGCATGAGAGCATTTTTATATATATAGCATCATAAGATATAGATTTTAAAAGGGCAAAGCATATGTATTGTACAAATATATTACATTAATTTTGTTATACATTAAATGTTGCTATTATTTAAACAATACTATGTTTAATATGTAACTTGAATATATATGAATAATCTATGGCCAATATTAGAAGCAAGGATTACATTCACTTTTCTTTGACTATGATTTTTCAAACAATTCGAACTTTTATATGCTATTAAACATGAAAATTATACATCAATGTTGAATCCATAAAACGTGATTTGTTAAAGTAAATCCACAAAATTCATTACAAGTGAACTGATGACCAAAGCTAAACATGATATTGTGTTTGGGATATTGTAATAGATTAAAACATGAATTTTTCTTTCGACATGTTTACTCATCGCACGTTGACATGGTTGTCCCCTTTAAAAATTCCGAATTTCACTAATTTGAGTTTTCAATACCTAAAGTTGTTCATGAAGGAGGAGGGCTTGTGGTTTAGGGTTTGGTAGAATTATGGTGGGTAAGATTATAGTTTTCAATCAATATGAAAATGAGAGTAAAGGCCAATATTTATAGAGAAGAAATGAGAAGGGACAAATTTTCAATAAAATATTTCTTTCCCTCTTCAGCTTCTCACCAAATACACTATATGGGTGGCCCAACATATTCCTTCCAAAATTTCGACCTACCCCCTATCTGAATCCATATTTAAAGGTTTACTAATATTAAAACTCATTTAATTCTAGTATGTTTTTTTTTTTTTTTTTTTTTTTTTTTTTTTTTTTTTTTTTTTTTTGAAATGGTACTTTATATACAACAAATCATTGTGACAACATATCACATGTCAATAAACGTTCGAATCACGCTATGCAAGTTTCGAACTTGTGACCTCTCGCACCAAAATCAAATCACTTAACCACTGGGACAATGGTGCTTGCCAATTCTAGTATGTTTTATAACTTAAATGAATGTACATATAACAATTTATATACATAATAAAATAATTACCCGAGGGCACCCAAAATTTTCCTATCAAACTTTCTATAGGAACCATAATTACTATAAGCTCTCATAATAATTAATATAGCATTTGTAATAATTAGTTTGTAACACTTTATAAATCAATTAAATTGGGTGGTATTTTAGGAGATTCAGATTCGGTTATGTGAGTAATTCGTGTGTATTCGACCAGCAGTTAACATTAAACACCTTGAATATAAAATTCATAATGTTAGTGATATTATGACCAAATTCATCGCTTACATATTCTTAAGGTATATCGTATTTTAAATCTTATAAGCAACACCAGTAAGAAAAGATATATTATATGCACATTCTCTTTATCCTCACTACATCACTTTGGATATTTAGAGTTTGGTCTTAATCAAAGCCCTGACGATATCGATATTCAAATGCTTGCAGATATGCTTTGGTTAGAGACTTAAACTTTACGTTGACCATAGTTGATCATGAGGCTAAACTATTACTACATAGGAAACAAATTCTCTATTGAATAGTGTTTCACTTCTGAAGCCTCAATTCAAGCTCATTCATAGCTGCATCGTGAATTTTATCCCATGATGTAACAAAATCAAAGTGGAGTATTCACTTTAATGTTCCACAAATTCTCAAGTCCAAAGAATGTCATAAATCATCATGCATAGATTTTCTATTTAACTTAACTGTAATGAACTAATATGAAACTCTCAATTGATTCATTTTGTAGTTTTCCCATAATAGCTAGTACGTAATCACTTAGTGCCCCTAGAAGATATGAGTAATACTTTGTCCAACAATTGGAGAACATTAGGGACATGGTCTCAATGCATGTATTGATATCATTTCTTCTCGAAACATCTTGACCAAGATTCATTTTAAAAAATATTAAATATTTTATGACTAATTATCCATGGGTACAATGTTTATTACTGTAATCGTATAATACATTATTTAAGGATTTTCTATGTATATATGTTTAATGATTTTAGTCATTATTTATATCACATGTAATAATATATATAACAAAAATCAAAACCAGAAGCTTTAGTCATTTAGAACAAGGTTTGTTCCAACTTCGGTTATGTAATAAACTATACAATTGCTCCTAGGCTCACCCCTCAAACTTTCGGTTTCATCTAATTGTTCATTAAGACTAGATCTTATGCACCATACAATTCTTTTACTAGACCCTAAAAAAGTGGTAGGTATGTTTGTCAATGAGCTACTCTATAGATCTAACAACATTCAAGGCCATTGCAAATTGTCATATATGCTCAACTGGATTAGTTTTCCCATCGTAAGATTTTAAATGTAGTTCATATGATTCTAAATACTCCTGATGTTCATTGGCAAGATATGACAAATGACTTTTAATCCTATTCAGGATACCTATTCCCGCTATTCACATGCAAGATTTGGGTATATTATTTTACTATTCAAAATGGAATCGGGATCTTTTTTGATAGTTCAACATCTCCAAAAAAAATTATGTTCTACAAATGATTGATGTTTTTCTCAGGGATTTTACGAACTCACACTTTGATGTGGGTCCTATGATTTGGCACATGAATTCATACTTCCTACTGATTTAAGTCAATACTACACATGTGATTTCTCTCGGTCTTCCATTGTTAATCCCGTTTCTCAAAATAGGTCTATTTCCACCTCTCTAGGATTAAAGTATAGGAGAATGTGTTCTTAGTAGATTTTATGATACATATCCATTTGGATCGAATTTATCCCCGTCGATGTTTTAAAACAAATTTTTTCTGAATGAAGATTTGATAGTCTCTCTTCAGCCACTTCCAATGAAATTCTTTCCAACAATAATCTATGTTCTTTTTGTTCATTCATCGTTGTATTCAATAAATCAATAAACATATTTTCAATATTGGATGATTTATTCTGCACTGCTACAATAATCATTCTGAACTTAATGTTACATCCTTATCAGAGATCTCAAAATTTATATTTGATCCAAATTTTCTTGAAAAAATTCTGCTGAAAATTTCCAAACGATCATTAGATCTTTCTATGACTATGAGATTATTTACAACCATGGCTTTTTGACTACCTTTTGATCGATAATAAGAAAATTTCTTTTGCCTTTTGTTTCTCACTTAAGAAAAAGAATCCTAAGTTTGAATCTCACCAAAAGCATCGAATGTTCAGGTTGTTTTTATCATGTATACACTAGAGATTGATTGAAGAAGAACTCTTCTTTCGGAATGTAATGCAAAATTATTTAGTTAAGAGGATTCTACTATTATTTAGAAAATCTCAAAACATCAATATAGCACTAAAAAGAAATAGAGAATCTAAGTTCTTTTAGCAGAAAAGCAGCGTACGCAACATTTTATAGAGGTTCGATTGTAATTTTGCTTACATTCTCTTTACTTCTTGTATTCATATATTTTGGTACATTGTAAATGGAAGAATGTATGTTTCAATCAACGAAGAAATACTTGACAAGAGAGAGTAGATGACATGTTTATGGTGGAAACTTTTTTTATAATTCGAATTATCATCAACTTGTGATCATTTTCTTCCCGAATACTTTTGTTATCATATGTTTCCATACTTATTATTATGTGTATATTGGGATATTTATAATACCAAGAATTGGTTCTTTATCTCGTGTATTTTTTGGAGAAATGACTAGTATTGTGCAAAAGAAGTGGAGATTATAGACTTGATTAAGTTTGCATTAGTTTCTTATAGTTGAAAATAAATTATGAACAATCAAAAATGATGTTCTTAATGACAGTTTCCGTTGTGTGATCGTTGATATAACAATAGTTGTCTTTTCACCTTGTTTTCTTTTTATTCTTTTGAATTTTTCTCTTTTGCGACTTCCTTTAACATGAAGTACAAAAAATTATTATTCTTTAAATAACTTGATCAATTAAAATTTAGCGTATAACAATGCTTAAACCTTGTATGTTATTAAAATAAAATTTTGAACGTACGCCTATGTGTTTTTCCCAATTTAACTATAATAGTTTTGTTCGCCTTTTCCACGTTTTCAATATAAGAAAATTTTGTTATTTTTTTGACATTTTTTCATCTTCACTTTCTTATGCACCCCCATGATTTAATTTTCTCACAATATTATCCTTTTCCATGTTCTCTTTTATTAAAAAATTTAAAACAAAATATTTAATTCTCAACCTAAATGAAAATTGGGATTCCAAACAATTTTTTAATCGATCTTATTAACTTTTTAATCTGATCAGAATTTAATTTAGTTCATCAGTTTGTATTCACATAATATTTTATAAGATTTATTCATGTTTTATAATGATTGTGTTTCAACATGTCGCATTAATGGTTAGAAAGTTTTTGAAAATAAAAATTATTTAAAAGCTACCAAAAGAACCTTAGCTTGCTAGAACAATTGAACTTGATTTAAAGATTTTTTTTGTTTCGTCTTTTCATTTTGTTTGATGTTGAATGTGCTATTTTCTTATTAATCCCTACCTTTCCTTTGAGTTTCGTATCAAAATGACTTTTTACTTTTGATTTTTGTCACTAATTAGTATATTTATTATTTTGGCCTACTTTATTTATTTTGTAGGGGTTTATCAAATTTGTTAATAGATGGATAACATGGAATCATAAAATTTCCATTAAGATTCATTGTAGGTAAATTTGAAATATCTTTTAAGGTTGAATCTATTAACACCCCTGAATTTCCCTTTCACTCCCCACCATTTTAAAAAAGCATCACACCCCATGTTTGTCTTTTCTTATATCATATTATATCAATTTTGCTCTTTTAGTTTGAGTTTCTTCTTCATTCACTTTCAACTCATTATCTTATTAAATTGTCAAACTCATGAAACCTAAAATCATGACCACTAATTGGTTACTTTTATCGTCAATCTTTGTAAAAAATTAGTTAAGAAAGAAAACCTACACTGAATAAATTTTATTTAAAAATGTATATTTGCTCCTCCATTTAGAGATTAGGGATAATAATTTGGGTCTTTATGAGATAGATTTAATGTATTTGGAAGTTGATGAAGTCGAAAAAAACTACTACAGACTTCTTAATCAAGCGGAATTAGTATGAAATTAAAGACTTTCAGTTTGAGATCAAAGAATGGAGAAGGGACGGACGGAGGAGGAAAAGAACATCTAGACTATTATGTCGATTCCATTAACGGTTCTTTTAGATTTGACCTTTTTAGTGTTAACTGGGTGGGAAGAGAAAAAATGGGGATGCTAATTGATTTAACCGTTTTTCTTCATAAATTTTATATTAAATTCTATTTTCATGTGATTTTGTTTTTTACATGTAAAGAGATTTGAGCATGCCATTAAAAATTAGGTTTCCAATCAATATTTTGGTTTATTAATAATTAGATATTAAATAATCTTCAATTGTACTATATATTCTATTAATGTTAAAGTTGGTATCGCTTTCATTCTCAAACATAATTATGTAAAAATGTTAGGTAAGGCCATTGTTTCAAAATTAAAAGGATATTCAAATGATATTTTTCATATAGTAATTAATGAAAAAATTAAATGCATAATTTTATTTTGTTATACTTAATATGCAACTTTGAAATTTTGTTAAAAGTTGAGTTTAAATAATTTGACACTTTCTTAATTTGTCTAGGTATTAATGCTTTTCAATGGTTTTATTAATTTACTTGCTATAGGTTTATAATCTTTTAAAAGAAAAAATAAATTTTACATAACTACTAACTCAACCTCTTTGCATCCATTTCAACATCAAACAATCTAATTGCCTCATCACATGGATTCATCACCCTAACAAGATTGTCTCTATCGATATCAGGGAAATTATTATTAGAAAACAAAGAGTTTGTCCATATCGATTCATACACCTTACGAAGTTTTGATTCCTGACCTGGTAATACTAATCTCTTTAATACATACCTGTGCCAATTTAGTTTAATTTTAGTAAATAGGCCATATGTTTATTTCAGAGGTAATTAGTCTTTGAGTTTTATTTACAACCGACATGGAAGTAGTTATCCAATGGAGGCATCCAACTTCCCACTCTTGATAACATTTCCATATGGAGAAGTGTCCAGTTAAATAATGATGGTATGACCTCTCAGGGGAAAAGAAGAATTGTTATGAAACCTTGTTTTAATTTGCAACTAAACTCTTATTTATTGGCCAATAAATAAAATTAAAACTTAGAGAAATACAAGTTATTTTTAAATAATTTTAATTTTCATTAGATTTCTAATTTAATATTATTTTAAGATTGGAATTCGATTTCAAAATTTGTGACTTAAATTTGGACCTGAATTAGCTTTTGAACCAAAATTAATAAGTAAATATCTAATCATAAAATGCACTTTGTGATTTGGTTTTGAATTGTAGACCAAATTTTAGTTTAAAATCTGGTTTAGGACTAACAAATTTATCCAAGTATTCGTTCTTTAATTAGCCTTTTTAACAACTTAAAACCATATTTTGTTTCTAATTTGATGTTTTACTGATTAGAACTGGTTTAAGAAATTTCTAGATCAATATGTCTTAGAAAAAAACAATTGGACAAAGAAAATGTGAATTTATTTAGTGTGTTGTCATTTTTTATCGAGTATGGAATTTTGTTTATTCACTTTAAATTGGGTACCCGTTTGCCTTATTTTCCTACTTAAGACTAATTTCAATGGTTTAATGTTAAATTCTTTAGCCATAAATTGAGAACTTTTTTGTAATGAGCCTTCTATTATCCAATATTTTACTCCAACCTAATTTGATTATGAAATGATGAAAGAATGCATTCTAGACTCAAAGATGATTAATTCCAAAGATTAGAGGAAGAAATGGGAAATTTGACTAATTCCATGGATTGGTTACCGATATATGGATGGATCGATACTAATCCATTAAAATAACCAAATTTCCCCTAAGTGTCTAGTAACGTGGATCTTTAGCATGTTTGAAGAAAAAACAAGATTTTAGGCACGAAAAATGGATCGGTACGGGCTCATGAAAAGACCATTTTCCACTGGAACTCTAAAATTTTGAAGAATATGGCATTTTGGTGTAAAACAAAAGTTTCTAGAAAAATATCATGCATCCAAACTGATCCATGGATGGATCCATAATGATCCATTAAAGCATAAGATTAGATCCGTATTTGACTTGATCTCTTTCCTAATATATCGAATCTGATTGACTAGCTATTTCCAAATAAGATCTGACAAATTTAAATGCTAGACTAGCCCAATTTAGCTGGACTTAGATCATAATCTCCAACTAGAAAGGGACTTTTGGACTTCTATGTTATTCTTTGTTTATTAGGGGAAACTCTTCCATTCTTGTACCTCGAGGTTTAACTTTAAAATTCATTGTAATTTTTTTTATAGATCTAGTGCAAATAAAAGCAATTAACCATCAAAGTGAATGTAGGCAAGTAATTTTCTAAACCACTATAAATATACTGTGTCTTCTCTCTTTACTTTCTCTTAATTTCTTTTTATTTTTTATCCGTTTACTACTTTTCTATCAATGGGGGTGTTAGCAAAAAATAATAGCTAACATTTTTAGTGCTTTTATTGAGAAATTGAATATCGGTTTGGATCCCAATTTTCTACTAGGATTTGAAGAAAATCTGAAAAGGGATTCGATTGAATATGCGACCAAAGAAGAGTAAGATGGTTGTTAAAGAGGATGTCGTTAGAGCATATGATAGGGGGGTGGAGAAATTACTCAACCTCTACCAGATTTGGAAGTAAGAGTTGGATGCAATAATGGCTGTTGTGGATTAAAAGATGGAAGCAAAGAAGTAAGCTTTTGTCGTGGAACAACAAAAGACATTTTCATCAAGGAAGAAACCTCTAGAAGGAGGGATCTCATCCTAGGGATCATAGTGGTAGAAATTTTTTACATCATGCCCGAACAAAGGAAGTTCCGCTGATTTGCATAGACCAGGAAAGGATCTAGTAGATGATGGAAGTAAATAGAATAAAAGAATTGAAGGAGATAGAGTAGAAAAATAAAAACTCAGTTGGATGTGTACTAATCCATAATGGATCAAGCCCAATCAATCAAGGAAGTTGAATCTTGATGATGTTGATGTTGTGAGCACTTGTGAAGGTGTTTAGCTGAACTATGAGTTAAAATGATATAAGAACTGGTCGAAATTTTATGGTAGATGCTGATAGAGGATGCTCGAACTAAAGTTACAGAAGTCCAAAATGAATGGACTCCCTATAGAAAGGGAGACCTAGTTATCATGATGATAGTCATGACCATTTAGGTTGTAGTTGTAATGGTCGCTCATGGAACTAAACACATTTTGATGCATGCGATGACTATTGTTTACGCTAGAAGCGAGATAATGATGAAATGATCATTGAGGCAATCCAAAGTTTGCTTCAGTAGGATAAGCATGAGGATATTTAGAAGACTGCCTCCAGTCTAAATCTATTTATAATGGATATTTAGGTGACCGAATATCCAAGGAAGTTCGTGATGTTGTTAATGCCAAGTTACAATGGATTGATACATCTTATGCAACATCTATGAAGAGTACTGGCACATATATGGTGCTTGAGAAAATGATGTCGTAAAGAGTAAACGCTTTCCACTGTTTTTGGAAGGACTAGTTACGATATGGTTCTATAGGCTAGAGTTGGGATCCGTATCATCATAAGACCAAAAGGCAAATAAGTTCTTAAATCAATTTTGGGTTCACTCTATATAGCCGAAATATGTGATTTCATTGGCAAACATCTGCTAAAGAAATGGAGAGTGTCTGAAAAGTTAGTTGAAACAATTTATTGTTGTAGTAATGGAGGTGAAAAATCCACAGGATGATGTTAAGTGGATGGAAATAGTTGGCGGAGTGAAAAAAATAAACTTATTTTGGAAGTGGTTGACAATGAAGAAGCCAACCACGCCGAAGGATTATTATAGAAAAGAAAATTAATTTTAGCACTTGGAAGAGGCAAAAACAAAGAAGAGGACAAATATTAGTGGTTTGGTTGGACCATGCAACATGGTGAAGAGTATGAAGGCTAATAAGCAGGATGGTAACACTGGTAATGATAATGAGAATAAGTGGAAGAATAACTATGTTGGGGATAAGAAGCAAGATCCCAAGAAATATTTGCAGTTTACTAAAGAAGAGAAGTATATGGAGTTCAATGACTCCATGGAGGATATCTACCTTACCGCTCAAGGCACAGCTATATACAGAAAGCATGCTCCAAGAGAGGTGATGGCTAAAGAAAAGCGCTTAGGGAAGTATAGTAAATTTCATAGGGCACATAGGCATAACACCAATAAGTGTAGCCATTTAAGGATATAATAGAGGAGTTGATAAAGAAAAGCAACAATATGTAAAGAACCCTCAGGAAGGTGGGTAAGAAGATAATTGACAATAGAGGTAACCTCCTCAAGGTAACATGGAAGGGACCATTGGAGAGCGTCTGAGATCAATAAGGCATGAATATGTAATCAAGAAGATATATAGAGATGTGCATCCTATGGAAAAAGGCTTGAATGAGATGGAATGCTATAGGAGTTCCTTGAGGCATGCAACACATGAAATGTGTTATGCTATCAAGTCGAACACTCTTACTAAGCGACAAAGGAGGATCGATAATGACATCATCTCCATGAATAGGGATATTGACAAGCTCAAACCACCTATCTTCAACCTGAAGTGGATTACGATTGTGATTGGGCGACTACAGGTCATCGAGTGCTGGATGACGGTGAAAGCTTGGTGAACGTTCTATTCAAGAGAGTATTCCATGAGATGCAACTTAGTGAAAATGATATTTTTTTCCTTACAAACCCCATCTTGAGTGTTTTACCAGAGAGGAAACATCTCTGATTGGATGTATTAGTCTGCCAGTGCAAGTTGGAGACAAACCCGGTGGGTGATATGGATTCAAGACTTTGTTATAGTGGATGGATACTCTGCTTACAATGCCTTTCTGGCTAACCGGCCCTTGCTAACTTTAGGATTTCTCCTACACCTTAGTGTTTGATGATGAAATTTCCCATGGATGGTGGAGTGTGGCAATTAATGGTGATCAAATAAAAGGAAGGGAAGTTACATCACAAAGCTATGGGAAGCATGATGTAAGGAGGAAGGAAAGAATTAGAGAAGGCTCTTAGCATTAAAAGGTAAAGTGGATTGAAATTACCATCCAAGCTTTGGCTTAGGTACACTAGCGATCGGTACAAAGCTATGGACCAATGGAAAGAGCCAAAAGAGGCTAGGGCTAGATCGATGAAGCTAATAGATAAATATGAGTGGATGAAAATGAACTAGCAAAGATTGTCAAAATTGGTTCTCAGCTTAGCCTAAGGATGAAAAGGGAACTAATTAGGTTTTTGAGAGCAAACATGGATGTATTCAGGTGGACTCACTCTGAAATATGTGGGATTTTTCCTTAAGTTGTATGTCATGCATTGAATGTCAGGCCGACTTTTGTTCTAATAAAGTAAAAAATCTGCAGCATGGAACCAAAGAAATATGGTGCATTAAAGGAGGAAATAGATAAATTATTAGCTAACAACTTTCTCTAAGAAGCATTATACTAATCTAATGGATGGAATGGTTGGATTTGATTTCTTTTGATTTTTATCATTTTCTTTCATTTGGATATTCCTTAGATTGGATGGATATATAAGGTGGTATATTCTTTTGGAATAACTAGAATAAAGTTTACCTTTTGAATCAATGGAGCTATATGAATTAAGTTTAACTCATGTATAAAGTGGTGTCTAGTACCTGAAGATAAGTTTCGACGTACTCCTTTGGACCTTGGTTGGGTCAACAGAGTATAATTGGACAAGGGGCGGACCCAATAATTCACCCCCCACGTCCAATCTTCGACGAGCACCCACAGATTGGCTTCACAAACGTCGATGCTTAGTGATAAGTATTACTGTATAATTGACTCTATGAAAGTTTAAACAAGGGAAATTATGTTAGTGCTAATGTGAGTACAAATGGACATCATGTAAATGCAGATAAGACATTACAGTTTTATTTATGGTTAAACTGGATGAGTTTAACTGGTAGTGAATAAAGCTAAGCAGAAGGAAAACACTACATATTAGCAAAAGTTTACTTATGAGTAGGGAGCTATAGTAAATAAATGCATTCTATAGATCAGTGGACATATGTGGGTATGATATATACAAGTAAATCATTACTAGTAATTATATGTATGTGTGAATCTCTCTATGTGTATGAATGTATTTGTAGGGATAATACATATGTGTAGGAAAATAAAAGTGTGATAAAATTAAATGTAAAAATTTAAGATTAGAATCTTTTCATTACTTCACTTTTTGGTATACAAGAGTTCGACGGCTAGACCTATAAAACTCAATGGCATATGTACAAGCAAAAAGAAAAAAGGAAATTCCAAAAAGAACAAGGTAAATAAGTAAACACTCTACTTCTTGGATGGCTTGAATTTGACGGTCAACTTCTTCTTGCACTTCTTCATTTGGGTACCCCTTCTCAAGAGGGCTGTCCTTTTCTTTAGCAAATGACAGTTCATTAACTGAACTAATATGTGTATGCTTAGAGGATTAGGACACTGTTGAGATGATTGGAACATGAATATGCATTAAGAAGACAATGGGCATATACCTTAAAATTCAGGAGGTAGGAGGAAGGTTAGCATCTTTCTCGATCTTTACTTGAACAAGATTGGTTATCTATTCCATAAGAGACACGATCATGGAAGGACTCAGGTCAGAAGTCCCTATTATGATGACTTCCTCCTCCTTATCCAAGAACGTACCAAGGTCGTCAGCTTAAGTAAGTGCTTCTATTTTCTCGACATCAGGGTTGGGCTTGATCTATTGGAGATAGCAACAATAACAAAAGTTGTACCGATGACTTCAATTAAAGGTCTAGAAGCAAAGAAGATTCTAGAAAGCAAGATGATCACTGGTTGACCTAAAACGAGTTATACATGTTGGTATAAGTCAGCGATGGCTTCGAAAGTTAGTTGGGGCTTCTTGAAGATTGGAGAGTTTAGTGAAATACATTCGATTGAGTAGCAAGAAGGTGGAAAATGGCAAACAATCTGCCACTCTAAAGAATGGAAAACAATGCGGGATCAACATGGGCAAACACATTGGCAGGTACATACTCAAGGATATAATTTTTGGTTGTAAAGGAAGCTACAACTGAAATGTAGCACACTATATTTAGGAGTTCCAAAGTATGGAATCAAACAAGTAATAAGAAATTATTGATTGATAATTAAGTGAAATTAATTGAAATAATTACTTAATGGTTATTTGATTAGTTAAGTGTGGAACACATAGATATGGATAATTAAATTAATCAAAAGTAATTAGAATAATTATGCCATGTATGTGCAAAGGAATAAATTTACAACTGGAACGAAGAGGATTTTATATTGAAGGAAAAAAATTAATAAGATGAGAGATTTTAGCCCAAGCCAAAATCATTAATATATATATATAACATATCATTCTCTTCCTTACTCTCATTCATTTTAAAATAAAATAAACAAAAACTCCACCAAAAATGGCTGGCTACCATTCCTAGGAAAAGAAGAAAATAAATCAAATGAAGATCAAAGCTTATATTTCTAAGGAAAAGAAAGAAAGTTTAATCAATTTTTTTTAATCCTAGTGAGTAACACATATCAAATTTTCTCCCAAGTCATTTAAGTTCATATTCGATGTCATTTGAATGTTTTATATATGGATAAACATATTTTACAGATAATGAATGTTTTATTTTCATGTTTGGGAATTAAGTTACCTAATTTGATATGTGTTTTAAGGTAAAACATGGATTATTCTTCTCTAATGTTTCAAAATTTCGATTAATGTTTTCAGCGTTATAAAATGGGCGGGTTTTAATTTCCATAATTCTTGGTTAAACGAGTAATTTATTATGAATTTTCTAAGCCAAAAATAAAAGAGAAGAAAAATAATAGATGAAACCTAAATCAAAATCTACTTTTAATTCAAATCTCTTCTCGGATCTATAATTCTAATAGATATGTATATAATACATAATTTGGTAGAAGAAAAGGGAGTCAACTAAGAAGAACGGATTTAGATCTTAAGATTTGAAAGCTAAGAGGTGAGTGGAAAATTATATATATTTTCGTATAATATTGGACTTACATTGTGGTAAATCTATTCCTCATATGCCTAAATATAATTTTGAAGTTGTAGGCTTAATTATATACATATAATGAATTTGAAAATAATGCCTACATATTCTGTGAATTGCTAACTTTGATTTAACATTTCATATCCCTAACTTTATAATATTGTATAATAATTCCAGGTCTGTTGGTTGAATGATATATGTTAGTAAACATGAATTGAAAGTTATTATAAATTGGATTGGGATTTAAGTATTTTTTTAAATTCATTGAAATGAAGTGTGTTCCAATGTAAATTTTTATAAATTATCTATTTTTTGTAATTACGAGCAAAAGCGTATTGTTTAAAATAACAGGGAATGTGCCTAAAAGAAAGAGATGTATAAAGTAAGAATGTTTACCATATTTTGTATCGTATATTTCAATAATAACGGAAAAGATAATTTCTTTTAATTCCAAATATAACATAAGTCCTCTTTTAGAAAATTTATGAAAAATTATAGTTTAACATTTCCTTTTTGGAAAGATGTAATTCCAACGCATTAAAATGAAGAAATCCCAAAGTATAAACCAAAGTATTTTAAGTAAAGATAATAATAATAACTCACTGATAAATCTAATATATGCAATAATTAGACAATAATAATAAGTGATGAAATGTAGCAAAGCAATGAAACGAATAACGAAGAGAATAATAATAATCAAAGAAAGGTAATAATAGTTAAAAAGGAATGGTACGATATACCTAATAGTATCAAATGGAAGTCAAATAGAAAAAGGTATTAATCCATTAAATTAAAAATAAGCGCTAATGATATTATTTTGGTGTAAATGAAACAAGAAGCGAGTTGGGTACAATAATAAAATATCAATAGTTGAACATAGGAGGCGTAGTAACTAAATGTAGCCTCGAGTATTTGTTATGATGATTGTGAATTATTGAATTTAGTCAATAACATAGAGTAATCAAAAACGACATAGTCATTAATATGGGTTAGAATGCGAGGTGATGGTGTTACACAATAGAAGTCTGCCTACCGCAAGGGGCTACTTGTAAATAAATAAATATATAAATATATATATATATATATATAATAAAGATGTAGGACATATCCAACTGTAGAACCTGTGGAATTATGTTCATATATAGGTAAAGGAAGTATACCAAAGTAGGTTAGTTCACCCCGGTCGAAGTGTTAAAAGGGCCAAGTAGGCTCTGCTTCAGCCTTTTAGGGGGTACGTGTTACGTAACCAAATTGGTATTTCCTAGATTGCCTTAGGCAATCTAAATGGGATGATGGGCATAGGCTTGAAGCTATAACTATGAGGTTGGTACAATATATGCAAGGAGTAGAAGCTTTTTATATAGGTCGAGACCATCATCGATCCTGAGCGATCAGTGAAAAGGCAAGGGTTATGCCTAAATAGGCTACCCATTCAATGGTGTAGATCATGTTTAGGACAAGCACCACCTCACAATTGTCGATTAATTTTTTTGTTGTTAGGAGACAAGTCTAGATAACCCTTAAATAAGGTCTTTCAAATTAATATCATAGTCCATGGAGCTGAGTCCATGATGTAAGGCAAGATGAGATAGAGTACGACTAAATAGTTGTATTTCTGTTATTTGGCACTATAGGAGTTCCTTGGTATGCACAGGGAAAAGACATGATACCGCGTTGACGATAGATCGCGATGAGATGCTGTGTCATGGATACTAGTGGGGAAAGTATCCTGGTCCAAAGGGGGACAGTTGTACTTAAATATATATATATATATATGTGTGTGTGTGTGTGTGTGTGTGTGTATGTGTGTGTGTGTCTGCTCGAGTAGATGGGGTGTATCGTACATATACAAGAAGTCAAGGCGACTAAGTTTAAGAAGTAGAAATCACATGTAATGGAAGGCCATCGGCATGAACTAGTATTATGTATAAACTGTAACTTACCAGTCAACAAAACGTTGTTCTAGTCTCTTCCTCATTATAACCCAAAAGATAGACTTAAAGGGACATGTATTGGGACATGGTGGGAACGGTAGAAGGATAGATTTCTTATGCACACTCAGCCTTGACGAGGGTAAAAGATATCAGAGGTATTATCCTTGGTTAGTAATTATGTTTTATTATACTTTACTTTCCCACTGTAAGTTTTTTCAATAGTGCTTTGATACACTTTTGTTTATTTATAGGACACCAACACTAATGATCCATACTTTGGTGGACTTGTGTTTTTGATTTAGCGAAAATTTGGACCCACTGAGGTGTAGCTTGTTACATTTGGTATCAGAACATAAGTTAGTCAATCTTAAAAAATTAGGATACATTGAGCAAATGAATTTGTATTTTTACCTATATATATATATATATATATATATATATATATATATATAATACACCAAACTCTACAGACTCCTACTATAAAAATACTCATAACAATATTCTGAAAGGATGGACAATGTGACTATGCATTGGAACAATAGATGAAGTTGAAGATATACACCTATCCCGATTACCCACATAAAGTAGGTCATATTGGAAGGCGTTGACTTAACGAGAGCATAAATGCGACCTATATAAGGGTCTGTGAAGCTAGCTAATACGTGACTCCCTTATTGGGATTTGATTTCCCAATGGTTGTAGATTCCCATAGGATTGCCGATTAATAATGTATCCAGATAAGGAGAAAGTAAGAATCTATATGTTGTAGATATCTAGAAGTAATAATTAAACAAGTTCCTAAATGAAGGAGTGTAGTAATCACTCCAAGATGATAGTCGGATTTTTTGTATATTATGAAAGAAATTAAGTTAGAAAGTAAGTGGAAAAGAAAAAAAGTCTAAAATAATGGACAAATAAAACCCACTTTGAGTCCGACCTCACATGAAAGAATTTAATAAAAGGTTTGAATAATATTGAAATGATTTTCAAAGGATTTATTTAAAAGTAGAAAACTCTATTTTTGAAAATAAGTAGATATTGAAAGTTTTTCACAAATAAAATATCACATTATATTTGCAATAGAATCACTTAATGAAAATTAAAACTATTTAAAAAAATGGTTTACTATAGATATTTCCTTTGAAATAAACAGAAAGTAGAGCAATGTTCAGGTCATTGATTTTTATAATTTTGTAAATTTGAAGTTTTAAAATTCTTTTAAAGGGTGGGCAATAAGAAGTGGTACTAGTTTTAAATGGTGTAAAGAAAATGGAAGGGTAAGAAAACCTTATAGTGAAGATAGGATGAATATTCCCGTATAAGGAAATATGGAGAAAAACGTCTAAAACAGGTTTATTTATAAAATAAGTTACACAAGGAAAAGTCATTTAAATCAAAACAATTTAAGTAGAAGAAATATAAACATTAGTAGCATTGGTTAATTCAAATAGAAGCAACATTAAGGGTTTATATTAGAATAAAGCGAGTAATCTAACTAGAAACAATATAGGAGAATGGATATTTTCCAAGAATCATGCACATTGATTAGAAGTATCTTTAAAAAAATCCCTTCACATGCTATTTGTGCCATCTCTAAAGTTGCAAGTGGTGATAACATGAGCAAAGAAAAATAACAGGATGGAAGTGTCATTTCCTACTTCTATTTTTATTGTCAAAAGTTATAAAAGGTATTTTAGAAACATTGTAAAAATACATTTTTGAGAAGAATGATTTGGTATAGCAATTGAGTTTTTAAAGAAAAAACTTACTAAATGGTTTGAGTTAAAAATCTCACTCTTTAAGAAATAAAATCCTTGTTGTTAAAAAGCTTTAAAGGAAAAGTTGATTTGAATGACCATTCATGTACTAAAATTTGCCTCTTATTTCAAAAGAAGGAAATGATCTTTTAAAAGGTAAATTACTAACGCTTCCTATTAAACTCAATAAGTAAACTTAATTGATAGATTATAAATTATAGTTTTAAAAGTTAAGTTACCTAAGATTTCATGATTTCTTTTTGAAACCAAGCTATTGAAGGATTTTTAAAAGAATTCTAAATTAATATTTTTTCCAAAACATAAAAGTTTTAAGATGAAGTACTTCATGATTGTGAAGTTTTATTTCAGAAAGAGTGGTGAAAACTAGATAAAAAATTTAATGCAATAGATAGGGATGACTACCTAGGTATGATGCGGTAAGGGTTAAGGTTATGAGTCAAATAGCGATGAATGCTTGTAGAATAGCAAAAGTGAACCCCCGTTGGATATAAAAAAAATGGTATTAGCTTAGGAATGTTTCAATAAACATGTGTGAAAACCATAAAGAAGAACCCATAAGGAAATGAGAAACGGTATCAAAGTATAATTCTGCAAGTTATAGGGTATATCTGCATGAAAAAAGAAAAAAAAAGAAAGCATACTAATATTTGAGAATACTGTTAAGAGATTTGGATTAAAAGAGGATAGTAATACAATTATTTGTGATATGGAAGTAATGGATGGACTTTATTTATTAGAAGTCTAAAAAGAAAGTTAAGATATGTGTGTTACTACAGAATGACATTTTAGAAGGTCCATTTATTTTAAGTAAGAACTGATTGGGCCACAACATCATTAATGTCAGTTGATGTTGAAGGACAGCTTCCAGCAATTGTTTCTTTTTGTTTAGTTGAGAGGTAAGCATTAGTTTTCTCTGTTGATATAAAAATGCATATGATATTTTATGACAAAAGTTCCCTTTTGTTACTTTGTAGATTTTATGGATTGACTGCTATTTATTGGAAAGTAAAATAGATAAGAAAATCTCACGTAGACACTTAACTAATGCTAAGTTAAACTGGCAGTTTATAAAATAAATTAGAAAATTTATTGAATTAGCTACTAAATGAATATGTTAAGTCCCAAAATCATTAAAAAAATTAGGAAAATAAATTTTAGCAAGCGAAGAACATGGAAGGTTGTTGCAAAACCACAGGCCATTATCCATTCGCCTTAAAAGCTGAAATTTATAAATGAACTTTTGTGATGATTGCTGTTTTAAAATAAAATAAAATGTTTTATGAATTTGACAATTTATTTTATAGTAGAAAAAAGTCAATCACAGATGTTAATCCTTTTGACTAAATCTTGACTGCATATGGGTGGCTAAATTTATTTTAAGAAGTAAAAACAAATGCTTTTGAAAATTTTTGTTCAAAAATTTTAGGTTTTTTTGGAATAAAATATTTTGTGAAATTTTTTGAAAAGTCAAGTTTTATTTTAAAATTTTCCAACTATTTCAAAATTTTAGTTGGAAAAGATTTTGAACGAAAAGTGATATTTTCTAATTTTTGAAATGCCACATGCTTAGCATAAGGAAGAAGTCGATGGTTAGCAAAGATAAGTTTTACTGTGCAATAGAAGTGATAGTATGTAAAACATAAAGAGAATAGGGAAAAGCTTCTTTAGCCTTGCAATTTCGATTTCCATACTCTGTTGATATTAAAAAATGGTTTTTAAAGCAATTCTAATTTAGAATTTAAAATCTTGAAAGCAAATTTTCTTATGTGAATTGTACTTGGAAATGTTGAAAAAGATATTAGGGCAAAAGGGAACGTTCCAAAGTAAATGGAAAGGGTACACAAGAGTATGATGGAAATATGAAATTCTTCATCTAAACTCTTTTTTCGACATAAGAATTTAATTTTGGAAAACCTGATTTTTAAATATTTGGATATTGGAAATTATGTGTCATGATTTGGATGGTATGGATTGGATGCAAAATTGATTGAACTATACTTCTATTCATAGAAGCGTGGGATAATTTATGTGCAACAACAAAGAATATAATTTTCTAAACTTGCATACACATTGAACTGCCGGTATATATAGGCTATTTGCACCATATTTTCAAAATTGTTTTAAAGTACCATTCATATGGAAGGTCCTGATTTAGTATTACTCTACATAGTGATACACTGTACACTTGTACTCTATTGGTTGCAAAAATAGGTTGTACATTAATTGGACGGATAGCTTAAAATGGTTGTGCGCTATATTGAATAATCTAATCCTTAATAAATTTCGGGAACAGAATTCTTTTAAGGGCAGAGAACGTAACACCCCACAAATTTAATGGCAATTAATTAGAGAGAATTAATAAATAATCATTAAACCCCAAAAGTAAAAAATTTTGAAAATGTTATAATTGGCTATAAAACCTGCACCATTATGTTCGTGGTGATTTTCTGATCGATTTTCATACATGAAGTTTCATGATGAAAGTTCAAGCGAAAAGGTTATTAACCTTTGAAGTTTTGAAGTTTTCAGATCGGATATAATTCAAAATCAATTAAGGAAGTAAATGTTGATAACATAATATTAGAATGAGAATTAATTATAAGTGTTAACACTAAATATACATATAAATTAATAACATTTAATAAAACTAAACCTGTTAAGAAGCTAGAGAAGCAAATATATAAATTGCATGCAGAATTAAATAAATGAGAATTAATTAACATCAAAACAAACGTTAATAAATAAGATTAACACCAAAGTAAAGAAAATCGGCAAATAAATGTAATTGATTGACGTTAATTAATCGACATAATCAAATAAAGGCGAAATAGAATTAATTAGCGTAAAAAGGAAAAAAAAGAACGTTTAACAAAATAATATAACCGGTCGACTGTTAACGGTCGAAGGTGGTAGAATGGTCAACCGATGGTAAGCAGACGATGCATATTGGTCCTAGGCCGAGTGGTTCAAATTTAATAAATTAAAGTCTAACGGATGAAATTGATTCATGCGCCTATAAATACCGGCCTAAACTCTAACTTTTCTTCTCATGTTTTCTGAATCATGGGCCGAAGCTCCACCATTTTATTTTCTTGACAAATTCTAGAAAATATAGAAATTATAAAATATTATATATATATATATATATATATATATATGAAGAATAGCATAAAACATTAGAGAAGAAGAATAAGAGGTGACCGTCCGTGGAGAAAAAGTAAATTCTAGACATAAATCTATCTCTAATTCGAATCTCTTCTTAGAACTATAATTCTAATAAATATGTATACATTTAATACATATTTTGTAGAAGAATGGATTTAGGTCTGGAGATTTGTAAGCTAAGAGGTAAGTGAAAAATTATATATTTTAATATAAAGTTCGATTTATATCATTGTAAGCCTGTTTCTTGTATGTTTGGATATGATTTTGGAGTTGTAGGCTTATATATATAATGAATTTGAAAACCATGCCAGTATGTTCTATTAATTGTTAACTTTGATTTAACATTACATATAATTGAACCTTGGAAGTAAGGATGAAAGTAGTCCATAAATTTATAATATTGTATAATATTTCCAAGTTTGTTAGTTGAATGATATATTTTAGTAATCATGAATTGAAAGTTATTATAAATTGGATTGGAATTCAAGTAGCATTTTAATTCATCGGAATGAAGTGTGGTGCAATGTAAATTTCTATAAATTATCATGTTTTATCATTATGAATAAAAATGTATTGTTTGAAATAACAAGAAACACGCTTAAAAGAAAGAGACGTCAAAAGTATGAATGTTTACCATATTTTGTACCGCCTATTTCAATAATAACATAAAAGATAGTTTTTTGTAATTCCAAACATAACGCACATCCTCTTAGATAATTTATGAAAAATTACAGTGTTAATATTTTCTTTATGGAAAGATGTAATTCCATCACATTGAAATGTAGAAATACCTAAGTACAAACCAAAGTATTATAAGCAGAGACAATAACAATAATTCAATTATAAATCTTATATATGTGATAAGTTAGATAACAATAGGTAATGAAATGTGTATAAAGCAATGAAATGTGTAACTATGAGAATTATAGTAATCAAACAAAGATAATACTTGTTGAAAAGGAACAATAGGATGAACCTAATAGTATCAAGTGGAAGTCAAATAGAAAAAGGTATTTAATATATTAAATTAAAAGCAAGCAGTAAATGACAATAAATTTATGTAAATGAAACAAGAAGCAAGTTGGGTAAAATAACTAAATAACAGCAACGATCTGTATTTTGGTGGACTTGGGTTTTCAATTTAGTGAAAATCCAGGCCCACTAAGCTATAGGTTGTTGCACGATAGCTCCTATTTATGACTTACGATAGGTTCAAAATAAGATTTATGATAGCCTTTGTTAGACTTACAATTATTTCAAGTTTGATGCATAATAGCTTTAAGTCATGATTTGTGATAGCCTTACACTGGATACTTGTAATAGCATTCCATGCTTGATAAGTCATGATGCACCATAGCTTTAGATGTGTGGCAGAATTAGAGGCACAATAACTTTAGTGGCACAATAGTCTAAGAGGCATGATGACTTAAGCGACACGATAACTTTTGATGTCGTATAGCTTAGAGACACGATAACTATGTGGGCGATAGCTATGGAATGAAGGTTGTGATAGCTATAAAAGGATAAACATACCATAGCCGCTAAACTACAAATGTGATAACTATAGAAATGTGGATACGCAATGGCTACTAAACTAGAAATGCTATAGTTAATGTAGATAAATTCCTTAAATAAATAAGTCAATTTTAGGTAACATTTAGGAAACAAGTTTTTATTGCGTTTGATTGAAATTTCATAATGGTGGAATTTAAAAGAAAAATTATAAGTTAGAAATGTAATAAATTATTGAAAATAAGGAAAATAAGTGAAACTTAAGGAAGCTAGGAAAAGGGAAAAGTGTCATTTAGAATGAGAGCATTTACATAATTGAAAGGATTTGATCTAACATAAAGTCTAAAGAATATGAAAGGGTACACAACTACTAATGAAAGAAATGGACTAAACCTAATACACGAAATATGAAAACTCTTCATTTTTTGATGATTAAGGGTCAGTGCTTAGGGAAGTCTATATTCAATGGTATATGGCAAGATGCCAAGACTTGGGAAGTCCATAGGGTTCAATTCAAAATATTTAACTCTAGTGTGAGCTTATAGAAGGGTGTCAATACATCAAAATGGATGTAATGAATGGATCAACAATGTGAAATAAGTGCTTGGGGACTAGGAGTGGCTATTGACACTTAGTAAGGATGCTCACTGGAATGTGCTTAGGATACTTACATTAATGACTTAGGAGAGTCAGGATAGCTGTAATAGTGGAAGAAGCGGTCATTTCATCAGCAACGTCGTTCGAGAAAAAGATAAATTAGTGATAGAAAGACATAGGGAGGAAATCACTAAATACCACCAAGGACAACTTTAATACAGGCATCTAACAGGAGGCTAGGTGATGCTTGCTAATGTGTTTTATGATTGTATGATATGGTTCATAACAGATTAATGATAACTGTATGGTATACTTAAATTGAAATGAATGAATATACATATGACATGTTTCATAAACGAATATTATGTGTCGAGTACACATAGAATTGAAATGTCGCTATGTGCATGCTAATGATGTGATTATTGTTTACATGGTATGATGAGATTATTGTTGATTTAGTATGGGGAAAATTCATTTCATGCTTTAGCGGCATAGTCTCGCTATGTGACATATTTTAGGGTAAAGTATTGCTCATACCGAGCTTTATATCTATTCCATGTTTTTATTATTTCTTTCCCTAGCTCATGGGTATTCTTTGAGCATGCTGATTTTTATGATTAGATGTGATACTTTTGGAAGATGAATAAAGAAACTAAAGATAAAGAAGGTGGCTTGTTGCTAATAGATGTGATTTTGTATTCCGTTGTTGTAAGACTAAGGTATGTAACTGGTTAAGTGTTCATGTCGGCATCTTCAAATGTCAGGCATAACATTATTATTTACGTTTAGTATACTTTATCCCAATACGGGGATGTTTTAGGATTACAAAAAAGTAAATAAAATTTATGCAATTCATAATATTTAACTACTCTATTTATTTAATGTTCTGAAAAAATACTGATCTCATTTTATCGCTTGAAAGCAACTTTGGTGATGAATATAGCATCATTGGCATTCTTTTTGGTCTCAACATAAGGGATGCTACAACGTGATATCAGAGCTTAGGTTAGGGGATACTTAAGTAAAACAGAACTAAATAGTAATCTAGTTTGCAACTAGATAGTTGAAACTAATACCTTAGAAAGGGTATACGCAATATATACACGCGCATACATATAATGTACTTGTATTTTAATATAGATATATAGGTAGATGTATCTTTTATCCAACCTTTTGACCAGGCAGTATTTGAATGGACCGAACAAGTCGAACTTGAAAGCTTATAAAGCAGACAGTCTAGAGAGATTGCCATAGAGTCCAAATAGCAAGTGCAACCCCAATCACAAGATGAAAACAAAGGCAATCAACAAAATGCCAAAGTCAAATCCATCTAAGTGATGGGTCGGTTTCGATCTATCACCATGGATAGCTATTGATTCACAAACTTGCAACCATATCACTAACTTCCTTTTATACTCAATTTTTGGCGATAGCAACCCACTCCAAGCTCCATTAATCGATCGCACTTCATTTGGTATCGAACGCCTCGAGCACATATAATCAGCAACTTCATTCCTCCACCGATCCATCACATGGACTAGAAACAAGCTCATAGCATTACAAACAAGTTTTAAATCATATAGCTAACAAGTGGCTTCATCACAAAGAAAAAATAATGATCCATAAGTGAATCTAATGGATCGATACCGATCCATGCCCATGGATCAGTACCGATTCTTAACTGCTTGCTGACCTGGCCACGTTCTCTCGAGAGCAACTACTGTTAATTAGTGAAGATCATGGAGGAAGATGTGGTGGAGAATTTCCTTCCAACCTACAGCTATTAATAGGAGGCTAGGGGCTTATTTTTGTGGATCCTTTTGCTTCCTTGCAGTTTTTACGTATTTCTATGTAATTACCGGTGGAGTGGTACCGAATCATAAAAACTATACTCGTAAAATAGCAAGATAATTAATAAAAATCTCAAGTGGACATTCGACGATTAGTTGAACCATGATAAATGTTTGGTGTTTCATTTTTACTCATTTCCATTTATGTTTCTTCATTTCGTTCTCTACTCTAATTTCGTCTGTATTTATGCCACTTTTAGCACCTCACATTTTGGTGCTTTCTTTGAGAACCAATTCCCAGTATGTTTAGATCCACCATCTACTATTGGATTGCCTAAATCGGAGAGATAGATCCAATTTTATTTGTTTTCGGAATATTTAACTATTCAAATTTTCGAAAAAATCTACGTAAGTGTTTTATACCATGGCTCCGAAAAGAGATCAATCCACCACTTCACATGCTGCTAAGGATGATAAGGATGTCGACCCTCAATAAATTGCGCAACCAGATGCTGCAAATGTTCAAAACCAATGGATATGGTCACCAGAGTTGAAATGGACCACATGATGAAGAAAATGTAAGATGGGATCCAAGAAATCCACAATAAACTGAATCAGCAAATGAAGCAAAGCTTGGATTTGTTGAATCAACTAACAAACAACCATAGGAGAAGCAGGATGGACATGACACCTTCTAGTTTAGAAGCTGACAGCTCCTCGTCGTCGAGGCAAAGGCAGAGGAATAGCAAACATAAGATGGCTCAAAAGGAAACCGGAGCATCGAAGTAAAGGCTTGGACCAAGCCAGGTAAAAGGACAATGGATAGGTACTGAACCATCCATATTTTTTTGGTGCTTGATTTTCTAGTGACGGTGTTGACTTGGCTTCTGGTCATGCTGCAGATGACCAGAATGCTAGAAATCAGGCGGTTGCTATGGCCTACCTTAGAGAAGTCATCAAACTGATGAACGAACGATTCTATGGAGTCAGTGGATCCTAAGTATCATGAAAAAACCCAAGACATTTGTCGAGTCAAATACTTGGGGCAGATCATGATTACCGCTGTCTAGTAGACCCGCTTGAGCCGGATTTGACTTAAATGGTCAGGAGACTTGTAAATAGAGACAGCTTTAGAATAATGATGATTGAGGATGCTTCTCGAGCCAAAATCCATTCACCAAAGTTATCCTACACGAGGAATACCCAAGGAGGTTTGTGATACCAAAGATGTCATCGTATAATGTGAAGATGGATCCGAGGGAACATTCAATTAAGTATGACTGGCACGTGGAATCTGCCAGAGCCACTAATGTTGTACGACGTCTTTTTCTCGATTTTTTTGGAGGAAGTGGCGACGATGTGGTTCACCCGACTGCCACCGTGATCCATATAGCCTTTCCAGAAATTAGTGTGGAATTTTATCAAGCACTTTCATATGCATACTACCCGCCTGACGGACGTCGAGTCGCTTTCTAACCTCTTCCAGGGAGTGGGAGAGCCTTTGAAAGATTTCTTGCATAGGTTCAATAATGCAGTGGCTGAGCTGAGCAGTGGTCAAGAAGATATTGTGTTGATGACATAAATTAGGGGGATTCATCTCGAGACTGATTTTAGAAAGTGGTTGATTATGAAATCTCCGCCAACAATAGATGTGTTCTGTAGGAAGGAGAATCAGTTCTTACGCTTGGAGGAGACAAGTACTACCGCCAAGAAAGTTGATGGTGGTCAATCTACTAAAGTGATATAAATAAATATTGTTGCAAAGTAGTCTGAAGAGAATTTCAGCAATGTCAATGTTAATAGGAGTGGTGGGCAGAGCAAGAAAAACAATGCAGCTAATGAAAAGAAATCGGATTCAAGGAGGAGTCCGAGGATTTCGAAGTTTGACAACTACACTCCATTGAATAACTCAATTAAGAACATATATTTGGTTACTCAAGGCAAAGAGCAATACAGAAAGCCAACTACATGGGAGTCGACTGAAAAGGAGAAAATGTCTAGCAAGTTCTATAGATTTCATGAAATGCATGGTCACAAACCAACGAATGCATGCATTTGCGTGATATGTTTAAAGAAATGATTCGTTAGAAGAAGTTACAACATTTATGTAAGCCTCATAGGATAGCGGGAATTTCAAACCCCCAACAGGGGCAAGCTGGGTCAAGTGTTCATAAGCCTAGGTGGCTTGAGAAGTGATTGGTGATCAATGCTGTATTGGAGGACCACATCTAGCTGAAAAGAAATGGAATGAGATAGAGCGATATGTAGGTGTATTGAAGCACATAGTGAATGAGGGTTGTTTCACCGTTGAAGATGATGTTTCAGAAAAGCAATTCAAAACCATGACCATGTATATTATTTTCTAAAATAGAGATACCGATGGGTAGAGGCCCCACTGATTGATCAGTTAGTGATATCGACCATGATTGGCCCTACCGTTGTAGTTGGTTAACTATGGGAGTTTTGTAAACATTTTATTCAAAAAAGCCTATGACCAGATGCTTCTAGAGTGAAAGGACTTAAAGCCATAAGAATCTCGGATCTAGGGATTTAAAGGGACTGCTACATAGCCAATGGGATGTGTGGATCTACCGGTGGTATTTGGAGAGGGTGATCGCAAGAAAGTGCGAGTGGGTTGTGCTTTTTATCGTGTTGGATATTTTTTCAGCTTATAATTCCTTTTTCTCCTGACTAACCCATGCTGAATTTCGAGCGGCTGTTGCTCTATAGTGCTTAACAATGAAGTTCCCGACAGAGCCTAGTGTGGAAATAGTACAGGTAATCAGTGGCTTGGTCGTAAGTACTATGTCACTGAGCTGAAAGAAGCGAGGCAAAGAGAGAAAGGAAAGAGTGTGGAGATGACTCTCTACATCAAGACTTTGGATGCATAGCAACCACTGCCTGAGCACTGGCTTAGGAAGCATAGTCGGTTCCATAAGGATATGGATTCGTGGAAAGAGATGGAGGATGAAAGGGCAGCTCAAGCCGAGTTGACAATCAACATCCCAATCAGCCAAGATGATCCTAAACGGGTCTTGAAGATCGGATCAAAGCTTGGTGTGAAGATGATGAAAGAGTTGGTTGGTTCTCTCCAAGCTAACCTGGATGTGTTCTTTTGGATGCACTTAGACATATACGGAACATTGCCAGATGTAGCAAGCCATACATTGAATATAAATCCTAGATGCGTTCTTGTGAAACGAAAATGCCACATCTTGGGTCCGAAGAGATCCCCTACGCTAATAGAAGTGGAGAATTTGAAAGATAAAGGCTTCATCCATGATGCCTTGTACCCGGAGTGGATATCAAATCCCGTCTTGGTGAAAAAGTCAAGTGGGAAGTGGATGAAATGCATCGACTATTCTGAATTGAATAATGCATGTTCAAAGGACAGTTTCCTACTCCTGAGGATTAACTAGTTGGTGGACTTGATATTTGAACATGAATTTCTCTTGTTCATTGATGCACACTCTGGATGCAATCAAATTCCAATGCACGTCACAGACCAGGAACACATCGGCTTTATAATTGACTTGGAAATATACTGCTGTCTTATGCCCATTGGATTGAAAAACACCAAAGCGACTTATCAAAGGTTGGCGAACAAGATATTTAAAGATTAGATCACATGCTTGATGGAGGTTTATGTGGACGACATGCACATGAAGTCACGATGATAATGAACCACATTGATGACTTGGTGGAGAAGTTCAGCATTCTTCGAAAATTGGGATGAAGCGTAACCTTTAGAAATGCTCATTCAACATTGCATTGGGGAAATTCTTAGGCTTCATCATGAACTTCCATGGAATCGAATCCAATCTGAAGAAGATCGAAGCATTGAGCAACGTGAAAGTGCCAAAAATGATCAAGGATGTCTAGAGCTTAAATGGGAAGGTTGCCGGCCTAAGTTGGTTCATTTTTAGAGCCACTGATAAATGCATCCCTTTCTTCAAAGTGATCAAGAAGGGAAAGAGGAATTTATCTTGGATGTAAGAATGTATAGATGCATTCCAAGCTCTGGTGGATCACTTAGAGAAACCTCCTATTTTATCGCAGCTGTTGGAGGATGATGACTTATTTTTTTATTTAGCAGTATCGGTGCATGCTTTGAGCGCCACACTCATATGTAAGGAGTCCCGAATACTGAGGCCAGTGTGCTACATTCGTAAGCGGTTGCAAAGAGTAGAAAAAAATTATCCCAAGCTGGAAAAGCTTGCATGCTTCCTGTTGATTACTTCGAGAAAGTTCCGCCTTTATTTTCAAGTTCAACCGACCAATGTTCTAACCGACTAGACTTTGAGATAGGTCCTGCAATGAACTAAGATTTTTGGAAGGCTATTTAAATGGAACATTGAATTGAGCCAGTATCAAATAACCTATCACCCTTGGAGATTGATTCTTGTTCAAGCTTTGGCGGATTTTATTGTTGAATATGCTACGCGAGATGACACTCCGGAGTGCAGTGCAGAGCAAAATGACAGATGGAAGATGTCCACGGATAGTGAATTTAATGAATGTTGTTCTGGTTCTGTAGTTGTATAGAAGACTTCTGAAGAACATTCGATTTGCTACTCCTCGAAACTTGACTTTCCTTCGACGAATAAAGAAGCAGAGTACAAGGTCTTGATCACAAGACTAAAGATTTCCAAGGAAACGGAGTTAAAACTTCATACATCTTCTATGATTCCCAAATGGTGATATGCTAAGTGAGGAAAGAGTTTCAGGTGAAAGGAGAGTGGATAGCTCTTTATCCCAACCGAGCCATCGAGCTGCTTAGTGATATTGAGTATTAAATCATAACACATATTCCTAGAGAGAAAAATGTGAAGGCCGACACACTGTCTAAGTTATCCAGTTTTGGAGTTGAGACTCACATGGGCATGGTTCCATGGAAGTACTATCAACTTTGAGCATCAGCCAGATAGAGGTCAACTGGATCTTGGCGGCTGAATGTGAGAAGGAGTCATGGACGATTCTGATAAAGAATTATCTATAGGGAGGAGTTTTACCTAACATAAAAAGCGAGCGATGTCAACTCCTTCGTAAAGTTTCAAGATTCATCATGGAAGAGGGAGTACTTTACAGGAAGGGATTCTCAGTTCCTATGCTTTGGTGTGTTGCGGATTATGAGGCCAAGCAAGTCCTAAGGGAAGTACATGAAGGGGCCTGGGGTGACCACACCAAGGGGTAAACCCTAGCGAAGAAGATCCTTCGTTACGGGCAATCTGGCTTACTGTCAACCACGACGCAGTTGGTTACACCCAAAAGTGTAACAAGGGCCAGAGATTCGCTAAGATTCCAAGAGCCCCACCGATATAGATTACTCAAATGGTCGGTCCCTGGCCATTTGTAATGTGGTGAATTAATATCATTGGTGTGCTACCAATATCTAAAGGTGGGGTGAAGTAAACCATCATCGCGGTTGATTACTTCACTAAATGGGCTAAAGTAGAGCCATTAGCTGCAATTACCACATAGAAAGTAGTTAACTTCATGGTTAGAAACATCATTTGTCATTTTGGGGTTCCACAAATGATTGTTTTCGATAATGAGACCCAATTTGACACAGTCGAATTCAAGGATTTTTGCCACAAACACCGCATCGAGAAGAGATTTTCTGCGGTCGCACACCCCTAGGCAAATGGACCGACCAAAGTAGTGGATAAAATTATCAAGTCCATTCTTAAGAATTGATTGGAGAAGGGAAATGGCAAGTGGGTCGATGAACTTCCATTAGTGCTTTGGGCTTATCGAACGATCCATTAAGTCTGCAGTCGAACACTCTCCATTCGCCCTTGCTTATAGATCAAAGAATATGATCTCAGTTGAAACTTGAAGTACCTTCTCATGAGTTAGTCGCTATAATCAATGGATGAATGAGGAACTTCCGCTAGAGCCTCTTGATACTATTGATGAGAAGAGTGATCAAGCTGACTTAAGAGTGGCTGCACATCAAAACTGAGTCACTCAATATTACAATGCCAAGGTCAAAGCTTGGACCTTTGAGATTAGCAATCTCATCCTCAAATGGATCTTCTCTGGCCTTGGGAACTTGGGCCCAAGTAGGGGAGGTCCGTATGCAATTGAACATAAGCTTGGAGATGACATATTCAAGCTAGCAACGGTGGATAGGATCTCACTTCCACGGGCGTGGAATAGCGAGCACTTACGATTCTATTTCACTTGAATGTAAATTTGTACATATTTAATCAAACATGTGTAGCCAGACAAAATCTATCATTTATAATATTTATAAAAGAAGTGACGTTCGGAGCTCTTGAATCTGTTTACACTTAATATTACACTATGAACAATGTTGTGTTTAAATGAACCTGCATATGCAAAATGCAGGTGAGCAGATACCCAAAGATAGGTGCCAACTAAGTATTTGTAGTCCTTGATCCGACGCATGAAGCACGACCACACTTGGTATTTGGAGATAGGTACCCAGCAACTCTTCTGACCCATGACTTAGGGGCAGGATTATAAGCATTCAAAGATTTAATGACGTAGTTCGCCTTTACGGCTAATGCCCAGAGTTTGGAAAAGCATCCTTACCATGCCTAGAGTAGGCAAGATGAAAGGACAGCGCTCAGAGTTAGGTGCGATCTCCTGCAAACTTCAATCGATGCCTGAGTTAGGCACGATTGTAAGTAAACATCCTGGATAGGGATGTCCAAACTACTATCTTAAGTGGCTAACTCTCAACTGATGCCCAGAGTTTGGCATGGTCAACGTATGCATACCCAAGTTGGATGCCAAATTGCCATCCAAAGATGAATCATTTTGATTAACGCTTGGAGTTAGACACGATTACAGTTAAAACATCCTTAAGAGGAATGTTTAAGTTATCTCTCCAAACAATCAGAATTCAACCAAGTTCCAAACGTGAATGTGGTCATATGTGGGCATGAGTAGAAAGACGCACTAATAATCATCCATTACCCACCAAAACAATGGAATGGACTAATAACTTAGTCCAATGATGATAATGAGAAGTGGATCACAAGTATGTTGAATACAAAGCACATTTCTCAAACAATTAGTTAAATTCATACAAGATTTGGGTGAAATAAAAATTCTACATTACCCACAGCCAAAATAAGACTTGGAAGAAAAGTACAAGTATTATTGACATCTAAAGTAAAAGAAAAAGCTAGGGTCAAATCCACACAAAGTCATTCTAAAAATAAGATGAAAAATAGTTCCTACAACTACAAAACCAGTAACCTAAAAGAGACAGATAATCACTTCTTAGACTTCTTCTTCTCCTCTATGGAAGACGACACACTGGACCCCTTAGGTTTCTTCCTTGTTCTTCCTCCACTTCCTTTGCCTTTTGAAGGCGAGATATATAATGAAATGGCAAGCAAGATTTGAGTATCCATGGCCATAGGTAGAGTGTCGGAGCAAAAATGGTCTATCCTTGAAAAAGCGATGGATAGAGGAGGATGGAAGAAGTCGATTAGCACTTGCTTAATTTCTACATCGGATTTAAGCTATTGTTCAAGAAGTTGACTCATTTAAAGCCCTTGAGAAATTTTGATTGACCCAGTGATTTGAACTTCATCGTTAGCTTACATACTCTAGAGATCACCGGGCCCTTCTTCTTGCAAAGCGTGAATCATATGCATGCTTGGTCCAGGAGTGTTGCCAACTGGAATGCTTGGAGTCGTCCTTGAAATAGTCATAGTAGTCGAATCGGTCACCGTCGCTTGTTGCTCAGGTTGGGAGCCCTTCTTCAGGAGGCTAGAAATCGAAGGCTGACCTGAAATTTGAAAAAGATAAAATGAGAGATTAGCGACATCGACCAGTGTCATGTGCGCCTTCTCAAATATGACTGAGGTCAATGATATAACTCCGTTGGATTGATACTCTATATGGGCAGGCATACCATCTAAATTCCCTTGTTGAATAGGAGACATCGTGCTTGTTTTCTACGTTTGCGATCCATTTGGATTGTACGGAGGGACATATGGAGCAACATATGCAGCTAGAGGTCCAGAAGTAAGACCTATGCAAGCCCCAGAGGAGTAGTGCCGATGCCTTAGGCTTGATGATTTTGAACTGTAATAGCCAACCCTGGGTGTAAGATAAGCTCACATGCTCCAAGCACCTCAATTTCTACTGGACTTAGAATCTCACTCTGTATCTCTATTAGATTTTCTTCACCTCCTTCCAAATCTTGTTGCACTTCTTGCACAATCTACTCCTAGGCCAACACTAATGCTTGGGGATAACCCTTGCCAAGCTATGCCAAAATCTCATAACTTGAGTATGTTGGCACTGTAATTGGTGATGAGTGGCTTGAGCTTTTCTTTAACCCACCTCTCCGCGGTTTCCACCAACTCATCAACTTTCTTAGCTTTGTCCAATGCATCGTCCCTCTATTTACGACTGTCGAGCATTTCTTCATAGTAGTTTTGAGCTGTATGAAGTGCATCGTCTTTCTCTTTCTTTTCTTTTTCAAGCCGTGCCTTCAGCTCCTTCACCTCTTTAGCTAGCTCAAAATTCCTGTAATGAACATATTCAAGTTGGCTTAAGTGGTCTTTTCTTTCCTGCTCGATTGCCACGTTTAAGTCTTTGATTTTCTGGTCAATTTCCACTTTTTCCTTCTTTAGCTCGGTGACCTCTACATCAAGATGAGTGATAGTCTCATCGTTTTGATTTTCCATAAGTCGTAGTCCCATGGCCTCAGTTTCCAAGCCCTTGGCATATTCGTAAATTCGCTCGGCCAACCTCCTCTAAGTGAAGAACTAATCATACACGTCACCAATGTATGCTATCATTTGGACCTTGATATTATAAAGAACGTCTTTCAAATTGGGGATAAACTTGTAAATTTATAGTTGATTTTTTGGAAATGACGTCGCAACTCAACTCTTTGAGGACTTGAAGCGATTGATTGCTCTATTTCAATAACAAGCTATTTAATAGGTCGCTCGATGGCTCTTTATCAGCTTTGTGTTGAGAAGAGTCTGAAAGTTAACCAATAATGCAAGTTATTATGTAGGATCGACTAATATGGAATATAATTAAATCTAAATGCAGAAACAGATGATAATAGCAAAGTAAATAAAAAATAAGTAAAATAAAACAAGCACACCAGGAATTTTTATACTGGTTCGAACTTCCCGTTCTACGTCCAGTCCCAGACCTTCTGGAATTTCAACTCAACAACTCTCACCTAACCCGGAGGAATAGGTTTACACTGCCTGAGAAATCGAACAGGACTTTACCCACCTAAGCAATCAAATTGGACTTCACTACAAATAACAAATGTATCTGACTGCAGTGTGTTCTTAAATAACACTGATAAGTCAATTTAGTACAATCTTCCTATAATCTTCTCCTTAATAATATATAGTGACGTGCTTTGAGAATTGTGGAAGATAAAGTGATCAAAGATCAAAGTAAGTAATTTGAGTGCTGTTTGAAAGCTTTGAGAATAGATGAGAATTCAAGAATGCTAAAAGTAAATTCGGTGATTTGTTTGTTGAATTCTATAATCTATTTATAGTATATAAAGAGTTGCATCTCTAAATGAAAAGTTATATTAGAATGGATGCAACTGTTGATTTAAAAGAATGTTTCTCTTGGTGAAAAGAAGTGACTTTTCAAGAAAATAGCAGTTGGGGATATTCAGACGTCTGAATTAAAAAATTCAGACTTCTGAATTAGATTGAAACGCAAACAACAAGGAAATAGTTCATTTTTGACCTCATTCAGACGTCTGAATATTTTAGTTCAGACGTCTGAATATTGTGAAGACAATATTCTTATTTCAGTACTCAGACATCTGAATGAATGGTTTCAGACGTCTGAGTTTGCTGTTTTGTGCATGTATGAGCATGTGTGTGCATGTGTGTATATATATTTATATTTATATATATATATATCATGTAAGGAGAGATTTTAACAAATTTTCTAAGCAATATAAAGACTCTAGACACATAATATACAGCTATAAACATCTGTAGATGAATCTGCAATAAATCTCCTGCAAAGATGGTTTAATATACACTTAACATTTTATATATGTTGTCATAACCAAAATCGAGGGTCTAACATTCTCCCCCTTTTTGATGATGACAACTATATAAAATTAATAGACTAGATACTCCCCCTGTCAATATGCACAATTTAAATTTCTCCCCCTTTGTCATCGAGAAAAAGAAAGAACATGAATGATAATAGATAAAACATTTCATTAGGGAAAACAGAGGAAGTAGAACATAAAGAGATAATGTTTTATATATTTCTCATAAGACTAACTAATAAAAACGACAAGTAAACATAAAAAAATAAACCAAGATAATTTAAAATTGACTTGAAAGAGATGGATCATTATGATTAGAGCTTGAGCTTGAGGAAGACCATTCAAATGGAGATGGACTGTAAGCTTGAGTAGATGTAGAGCCGGAACAAGAAATTTGATCCCATATCTTATTGACAAAGCCTTTGATAGAATTGAATTTTTTTCCGTCTTCTTCTCAAGTGCTTTTATGTCCCGATGGATCTTTGATTGGTTTCGGGAGAGAGTGACGATGGCTTGTCTTGAAGAAGTATCTGGGCCAATTTCTTGGATGGTGTCATCGTCCTCCTCTTCTTCTTCATGTTGGGTACAGGAAGAAGAAGCAATACTAGTGTCTCGAGGTTGAGGAACACCTTGTTGAATATTTTGTGACCATTGTTGGAAGGAAATGATTTGTTGATAAGGAAGCCGTATAAGAAGACCCATCAACCCTAAAGTTTTAGCGCCTAACTCACTAATACTTGTAAAATCAGAATCAAGCATTGGTACACCGATATTTAGGAGAATGCGCATAATATAGGCACCATAATGAATAGTTCTATTCTTCCTTCGGATTGTGATATCTTGGAATTCATCCAAAATAATCGTCCCCCAATTTACTTGTTGATTAGAATAGATAGAATAAAGTGCTCGAAAGTTTTCTTTATACACTTTTTCATAGCTACCCGTTCTTGGTTGGAGAGAGCGAATAAAAGCACGGTGAATTAGCCTATCTTATGGCCTTAAGTAGGTAGATTTTAAATTGCCCATATTTATGAGTTCATCGGATAAAAATTGATGTGAAACTTCTTCACGATGTTCCATATCAACTTCAATTTCATTAATATCAATTCCTTGATAAGGGCAATTTAAAATATGACCTGGTCTTTGTAAAGGTAAGAAGATTCTTACGCCATAAACTAATGACCAAACACAATCTTGACAATTTTGAGGATATTGATGATCCAAATTTAAGTTTGCAAGAAAAAGTTTAATCATAAGACGATTAATCTTAACATTGTTAGGAGTACACCCAATCAAGCTGTCGAAGTGAAATTGCCCTGTTAATTCTCTAATATGATATGCTACGAAGTCTGAGAATTTCACGAATGCTCCTTCGAAGATGTTAGAGTTCTTCATGGAATTGAACCGAGAAACAGCAACATCGTTCCATAGCCATTGCCGTATTTGGTCTTCGGATGGTCCGGAAGTTGATTCTCTTGTTCTCTTTGATCTTGGTGCCACTGGAAAGTTAGAGGAAGGTTAAAAGATTTGAGGGAGATGAAAAATAGGGCTAGGGTTCTGAAGTAAGAAGAGAAGAAGTGAAAAAGTTATTATATAGATGATGAAAAGGCAGGGGTAAAAAGGTAATAAAAAAAGGAAGGTGCAAAAAATTTCTTAGAAGGGATTCAGACGTCTGAATAATTCAATTCAAACGTCTGAATTGAGTTGAATTGCAACCCGCAAGGATTTAGTTCAAAAAAGAGCTAATTCAGACATCTGTTATTTTTGATTTAGACGTCTGAATCTGGGGCAAAAAGTTTTTTATATGAATATTCATACGTCTGTTTAAACCAATTCAGACGTCTGAATTGTGTACAAAAACATATATCGGCAATGGAGAGAATAAAAAATTATATATATTATTGAATAATTTTCAATATTACAAAATTAGAATAAGCAGAATGAAATAACAACATAACAATTTATATTAACAATAAGAAACGATTAAATAGATTTTAAAGAAGATGATGGAGTATGATAATATTCTTCTTTAACTTTCGTGTTCTCAACATATGGTTGAAGCGGAGACCATCTGTTACCACGTTCCTAAGAATTTGGAGTTGTTGGTGGACGTTGTGGTGATGGTTCCCAAGGATTGCAATGACTTGGAGAACAAGCTGTAGATGGTTGATGAACAGAATCTTTTGATGAAGAACAACAGAACTTTAGCGCTACTTGTTCCAAAAAAGCTAAGCGGTTTGGCATTAACTTTTTGCTCATAGTATAATTTATGTTGTAAGTCTAATGTTTCTTTTTGATAATGATGAATATCATCGATTTTCTCTTTTGTGGATGGTGATCCAAAAAAGAGAGATCGTCTTGTTTTTTTAGCTGGCGGAGTATATCCAGTATGAGTAGATGGTGGAACGATCGGAACCGGTTCATATATAGGAGTAGGAGTTGGTAGATTCTCCGATCCCGACGAAGGAGAGGTGTAAGATAGCTTAGATGACACGGAGTTATTTTGAGATGACGTGATTGAACAGAATTTTGGAAGAATCAAATGAATTATTGGTGAAAAGAATTGTAAGAATGCAGACAATATATAGGAAGAAGCTTGTTTAAAAATAGAGAGGACAATGTATGGTTAAAGAAATAATATCCATAGGAAAAGAAGGAGAGAACGGAAGGTATATATTAATTCAATGACATCCTCATATTTCAGAAAACAATAGAGAGTGAAGTGGTAGTGTAGAGGACTATCGAGTATGAGGTCTTAAGTTCGAGTGATAGACTGTATGTTTTATTTTTCTTTTGGAAGAAACTATGATTTCTCCCCTTTTATATATATATATATATATATATATATATATATAAATTTGAACTTATAAATATTTAAGAGAGACGATACCAAGTTCTCGTCTTAAATTAATGAAAGTATTTTCATTTAAAGGTTTTGTAAAGATATCTGGCAATTGTTTGTCAGAGGACACATATTCTATATTTATTAAATCTCTTTCAATATTATCACGAAGAAAATGGTGACGATGTCAATATGTCTTGTTCGTGAATGATTTACAGGATTTTTAGATAAATTTATAGCATTAGAATTATCACAATAAATAGTTGATTTACATAAATTAAAACCAAAATCTTGTAGTGTTTGTTGCATATAGATAACTTGATCACATGCCAGAGCTGCAGAAATATATTCTGCTTCGCATGTCGACAATGAAACACGGTTTTGTTTCTTACTAAACCAAGATATAAGAGACCGTCCAATGAAGTGGCAAGTCTCCCTTGTACTTTTTCTATCTGTCCGGCTTCCTCCAAAATCAGCGTCACTATAAGGCACTAATTCAAAAGGACATTATTTGGATAGAATAGTCCAAAGTCCTTCGTTTTATTAAGATATCGTAGTATGCATTTCACTGCTCGTAAATGTGATTCTTTGGGATCTGCTTGAAATCGTGCACACAACAAACACTCATCATTATGACAGGTCTACTAGCCGTTAAATATAGTAACGATCCAATCATACTTCGATATAATTTTTGGTCAATACTTTTACCATTTTCAACTTTATCAAGATGTATGGTTGTACTCATAGGAGTTGGTTTGGTAGAAGTATTTTCCATACCAAAGCGTTTAATTAGATTGTTACAATACTTTTCTTGATTAATAAAAATACCATTTTCCAGTTATTTTATTTGTAATCCAAGAAAATAATTTAACTCGCCCATATGTGACATTTCAAATTCTTTAGTCATTATTTTAGAAAAATCTTGATAAAGTCTTTCATTTGTAGATCCAAAAATAATATCATCAATATATATTTGAATAATTAAAATATCCTGTTTATTTATTTTAATAAAAAGAGTTTGATCAACTTTTCTAATTTCAAAACTAGAATCTATTAAATATCTTTCAAGACAAACGTACCAAGCACGGGGTGCTTGTTTCAAACCATATAAAGCCTTTTTAAGCTTATAGATATGGTTAGGAAATTGTTCGTCTATGAATAATGGAGGTTGTTCAACATAAACATTTTATTTTATGAAACCATTTAAAAAAGCACTTTTGACATCCATTTGATATAATTTAAAGTTATGAAAACATGCAAATGCTAGTAAGATTCGTATTGCTTCTAGTCTAGCGACTGGAGCAAACGTTTCTTCATAGTCAATTCCTTCTTCCTGGTTATATCCTTGAGCTACTAATCTGGCTTTATTTCTAGTAATATTTCCTTGTTCATCTGCTTTATTTTTAAAAATCCATTTTGTACCAATAACTAATTGATCACTAGGCCGTGGAACTAAATCCCAAACGTCATTTCTTTCGAATTGGTTTAGCTCTTCTTGCATAGCGATCAACCAATTTTCATCGGTAGATGCTTCTTTAATATTTTTAGGTTTAATATTAGACAGAAAAGCTACATGACCCATTTGATTTAATTGACTTCTTGTTCTAAAAGATGAGTTGAGGTCTCCAATAACATTAACATGAAGATGATCTCTTAATATTCTAGGTGGAGATCTTAATTCATTGTTATTGTGATCAATGATTTCATTATTTTCAATATTTGAAATTTCTGTGTTTGTGATATTATCAGGAAATTCTTCATCATCTCTTATACTTGGGATTTGTTTAAAATTTTCATCGAAAGATACATGAAGTGTTTCTTCGATGATATTTGTTCTTTTATTATAAATTCGATAATCTTTGCTTCGATCCGAATATCCTAAAAAGATTCCGTCATCGGATTTTGGATCGAATTTACCAAGTTGATCTTTTGTGTTTAAAACAAATCATTTTGAACCGAAAATTTTAAAATAAGTAATATTTGGTTTTCGTCCATTAAGAAGTTCATAAGGAGTATTCTTAGTTAGAGGTCGAATAAAAACACGATTCAAAACATAACAAGCTGTTGCAACTGCTTCAGCCCAGAAATTTTTGGTAACGTACTTCCATTTAATAAAGTCCTTGCACATTCTTGTAAGGTTCTATTTTTACGTTCTACAACTCCATTTTGTTGTGGAGTTCTAGGAAATGAAAAACTATGGAATATTCCTTTTTTCTTACAAAAATGTTCGAAGGCTTCGTTTTCGAATTCACCTCCATGATCACTTCTTATATTTTTGATTTTCAAACCTTTAAAAATTTGAATTCTTTTGATAAAAGTTTTGAAATTATCAAAGGTATCACTTTTATTTTTCATAAAAATAGTCCAAGTATATTTAGAAAAATCATCAACAATAACAAAGATATATCTACTATTATTGATGGATTGTACTTGTGTTAGTCCAAATAAATCCATATGTAATAATTCAAGTGGTTGTAAAGTTGAAATGACCTTTTTAAATTTAAAAGATGGCTTAGTTAATTTTCCTAACTGACATGCATCACAAATATGATCAATTTTAAAATTCATTTTTGGTAGACCTTTCACTAAATCATTTTTAGGGAGCTTGTTTATAGTTTTGAAGTTAATGTGACAGAATCGTTTGTGCCATAACCAAGGATCATTTTCTTTGGCTATTAAACACAAATCTGAATTATGTTTTATTTTCATATTCAGAACATAGATGTTTCTGTCTCTATTTCCTTCAAAGATAAGATTTTGATTTTGATCAAAAATACTACATTTGTTTTCAGAAAAAGTGATTTTGAATCCTTTATCACACAATTGGCTGATACTAAGTAAATTATGTTTTAAATTTTTGGCAAGTAAAACATTTGAAATAAAAGGTAAGTTTGAAATACCGTTATTTCTTACATCGCCTTTGCCGATGATATAGCTTTTGGAGTTGTCTCCAAATGTGACGGAGCCTCCATCTGAGTAAGTAATATTTGATAGCATATCTTTGTCTCCTGTCATATGATTTGAGCAACCACCGTCGAGTATCTGAATAATATTGGTACCCACTTTTTTAATAGGGTCCTAAGAGTTAAATTTTAGGAAACCAAACCCAAGAGGGCTTAGTATCCTATTTAAAAATGTAATCTTTATTTTTATGAACATTTTCAAAAAAGGTGTTTATATATTTCCTCCTAATCAAACTATTGTTTGTTTTAGGAACCCAGATATTTATACTTTTTAGGTTAGAGTTCCTTTTTGTCTGTTCAATAGTAGAATTAATATTTCTCCTAATTTTCTTTCTAGGTGAAATTGTTGTTTTCTTAACATATCCTAATCCTTTTCTATTTGAAATAGATCGAGGGCTATTAATAATTTTAGATAAAGTTTCTCTTCCTTTATTAAAATTTGAAATATTTTTTGTAATGCTTTCTAAATTAGCTTTGAGACTACTATTATCCAACTCTATCAATTTTACCTTATTTTTTAATTTATGATTTTCAGACACAAGAGAATCATTCTTTTCTTTTTGAGTTTCAATTTCATGACTCAAAAGAGTAAGTTGAGAATTTATATTAGAGAATGATTCCTGTAATTTTTCAAGTTCTTCCTCTATTACTTTCTCCTATCTTTAAGCATATCTCTTTCGAATTCTGCTTTGTTCTGATGTTCACGAGTCTCCATATATTTTCTTTTGAGATTTTTCAAAGTATCAACTAATTCTGAATTTATCTCAATCATATCAAGAAAAGTAAAATCACTAACCTTGTTTTCAATAGCTATGAAGCAGACATTTGCTTGTTCGTTTTCACTTTCACTACTGTTATCTGATGAAGAAGTATCTGAATCATTCCATGTTACGGAGAATGTTTTATTTTTCTTATCTTTTCTGCTCTTTTTGAAGTGTTTTTTCTTTAAATCTGGACATTCTTTCTGGATATGACCTTTCTTATGGCAATTAAAGCATTCTAGAATTGAAGATGATGGTTTGTTTGGAACGTTCTTTTTTCCATTATTTCTGTTGTTTTTTTGAATTTCAAGAAATTTTTGAAATTTTTAGCAATAAATGCTAGATCTTCTTCATCGGAATCTTCATCTTTTTCTTCTTCAGCATGGAAAGCTATGTTCTTTTTGTCTTGTGCTTGTACTCGTTTTGCCTGCAAATTCACTTCATAGGACATTAGATTTCCTATTAACTCTTTAGGTTTTATGGTAGAGAGGTCATTAGCTTCTTCAATAGCCAAGACTTTTCTTTCCCATTCATCCGTTATAGAGTTTAGGATTTTTGATACAATATCAAAATCAATGTACTTTTCTCCTAATCCTAATAGTGAATGATACATATCTTGAAATCTAGAGTACATATCATTTATGGATTCATCGTGTTTCATTCTAAAGTTTTGAAACTGATTTTTGAGCATGGAGATTTTGCTTTGTTTAACTTTGTTAGTTCCTTCATGAGTGATTTTAAGTGTTCTCCAAATTTCATAAGTAGTTTGACACATGCTAACACGATTAAATTCATTTCTATCTAGTGCACAAAATAACATGTTCATAGCTTTAGCATTGGCAGTGGCATCTAATTTTTGTGTGTTTGACCAAGTGGAGTATTCTCCTGTAGGAGGAGTGTATTCATTTTGTGTAATATTCCATGATTCAAAACTATTGGATTGAATATAGATTCTCATACGAGTTGCCCAATAATTATAGTTCATAGCATTGAAAAATGGAGGTCGTGCAGTAGATTGACCTTCAATAAAGCTAGTGTTATTGACAAAGTTATTGGTAGTGCTGGTGTTGTTTTCATATTAGCAAGATATCAAATAACTTTGTAACGGTTATAAGATGCCTTGCTCTGATACCAATTGAAAGTTAACCAATAATGCAAATTATTATGTAGGATCGACTAATATGGAATATAATTAAATCTAAATGCGGAAACATACGATAATAGGAAAGTAAATAAAAAATAAGTAAAATAAAACAAGCACACTAGGATTTTATATACTGGTTCGAACTTCCCGTTCTACGTCCAGTCCCAGACTCCTTCTGGAATTTCAACTCAACAACCCTCACTTAACCAGGAGGAATAGGTTTACATTTCATAAGCAATCGAATAGGACTTTACCCGCCTAAGCAACCGAATAGGACTTCACTACAAATAACAAATGTATCTGACTTCAGTGTGTTCTTAAATAACACTGATAAGTCAATTTAGTACAATCTTCCTATAATCTTTCCCTTAATGATATATAGTGATGTGCTTTGAGAATTGTGGAAGATAAAGTGACAAAGATCAAAGTAAGTAATTTGAGTGCTGTTTGAAAGCTTTGAGAATAGATGAGAATTCAAGAATGCTAAAAGTAAATTCGGTGATTTGTTTGTTGAATTCTATAATCTATTTATAGTATATAAAGAGTTGCATCTCTAAATGAAAAGTTATATTGAAAAGAAGGATGCAACTGTTGATTTAAAAGAATGTTTCTCTTGGTGAAAAGAAGTGACTTTTCAAGAAAATACCAGTTGGGGATATTCAGACGTCTGAATTAAAAAATTCAGACTTCAGAATTAGATTGAAATGCAAACAGTAAGGAAATAGTTCATTTTTGACCTCATTCAGACGTCTGAATATTTTAGTTCAGACGGCTGAATATTGTGAAGACAATATTCTTATTTAAGTACTCAGACGTCTGAATGAATGGTTTCAGACGTCTGAGTTTGCTGTTTTGTGCATGTATGAGCATGTATGTGCATGTGTGTGTATGTGTTTATATATATATATATATATATATCATGTAAGGAGAGATTTTAACAAATTTTCTAAGTAATATACAGACTCTAGACAGATAATATACCGCTATAAACATCTGTAGATCAATCTGCAATAAATCTCCTGCAAAAATGGTTTAATGTACACATAACATTTTATATAGGTTGTTATAATCAAAATCGAGAGTCTAACAGAGTCAGAAGCAGCAAATTTCGAAGGATGATGAAAATGCAAGGAAGCTTGAGACAATGTTGTTTGTTTAGCAGAGAGGGAAGCACGAGAGGGCTCATCACGAGGAATGCTGTCGTGATAGCAAGAGTGCCTTTTCGAATCCCTGGAAAGGGGCAACCTGGATTTGGATCAACAGCTAGACGAAGAGTCATATGACCTATAGTTCATCTCTCTGCCCCCTCGATCACATCTTGAACACCAACTAGAATTTGAATCATGACTAAATTTGTGGGGTAGCACAATTAGATTACGCCTCGGATAATATGCTACTGATCTTTGAGATCCTCATACAATATGCATCGTTCCGTCGAAACTGCAAATGAAACGAAGACAAATTAGCCTTGATAAAACAAGAATACAACGTAAGCTTAATAAAGTGCAGTATATATGAGTTTGCATGCAAATGTCCTGGTGTCCGCCAATGGACCGTGGGTTTGAATTTTTCTTACAGGGGCATGTTGTCAGCTTTAGTCAAAGGCAAATCTTCTTGAAAGAGAACGGGGGATCTAGCATCCCTGATTCTCTTATTCGTGAGGCTAAAAGAGTCGATCATATCTGGGATTGGCCTAAAGTTTACATAATGGTCCCCGTAGGCTACGTAAGAGTTTCAAATGCAATTATGGCCAGTAGAAGCAGAGTCGGAGTCGGCCTGTTGATGAGTTTAATCTTGAGTCTTCTTCTTTAGAGAGGTTGTTGGTCATTGTCTTCCTCCCTAATAGATGTATCATGGCCCACATCATTGTCATTATGGCCAACTTCGTCGCCTTCACTCTGATCAAAGTGTTCTCCTGCTCCTCCGACCTCAATAACTGAACTTTAAACCAGGTGCACCGGTAAGTGATCCCTATTATCTGCGAATGAGGAATCATCCTCGTCGCTATTGGTGGCTTCAAGAACAAGATTGACACTACGATCTGGGTCAAACAAGTCATGAACCCATAGGTCCTCATCACTAAGCAATGTCTTAGCCTTGCTTTTCCTCTGGAATTTTGTAAAGTTGTTGAAGGGTTTTCTTCAAAGCAGCATTGCTAGGCTTACATGGTACATGTGCAAAAAACAACAAACATGTTTAGGATAGTAGAATTATGAATATAGACTTGTATGAAAAGGAAAGGAATAGAACTTACAAGGAGATGTCCATCGCTGTGCAAACTTAGAAGGACAGCGAACAAAGAAGAATTCATACTTGAAATAGCTCGGTTTATTTTAAGTGCCAACCACGATTCTACAACCCCTAAATGGCCCTAAGAAGATGAGGGAAGGATTTCCCTTATGGTGCTTGAAGCTGAATAGATAACAAATCTCTTGAAACCTGGAAACCATGTTGGCGAGCGAAAATTATAAATAAGCCAAGAAGGAATGCATAGATGTTCAAATGGAGCTGAGTTGGAGCCAACATCATAGAATGTAGAAATCGTCGGATGAACTGATTGAATCATGGGACACGTCTTGTCAAGCACATATATCAGTTGCACGATATGTATCCGCCAATGTGATGATGTGCCTTTTGGTAGCATGTAGGAACTAACACATCCTTCGATGGGATACGATGTTTCTCACAGATCCGCTTGAGTGATCCCTCCTTAATTGTTGATGATACAGAATCTACTTAAGCGGATAGATGCTCGAAACGTCGATGACCCATTGCTATCAAAACTCAACACTCAATTGATACCAGATTGATTAAAAGTTGTGTCCCATGTTAAAGTGAAAACATAGTGTAGTGTTGTGTAATATTTATTTTTGGTATCCTGTGACAGTTCATTTTAAAGTCTAAAGGCTAAGCGAAGTGACCGTCATTGCTGGCCATCTCGACGAGCTTCATGTCACTGGTCATGCATTGGAAATATCTTGAAACTTGAGTGATAGCATTAAGAAAAACACACGTTGTTCATACTTGAAAATTTCTTGAATAAGTCAAAACCAAAAATCCACTAAGGGTTGGATAGGTACCGATCCATCCCCTTGGTTGGATTTCAATCAAACTTTGAGCCATCTCCTAATACATAGCACCGCCACCAAACGTGAAACAGCTCCAACCTCTCAATCACCATCTCTGCCTATCTAGGAATGTCAATGAACAAGTAGGCAACTGATTTGAGTGTCTGAATGAAGTATGAAAGATGAATTGGGCTTGGGTGAGGGCTCAAGTTCAAGTGATATGAGGTAGGCGACGGTCGAAGTCTGGAGGTGAGACGGCATGTCGAGGGGCAATAGTGGCCGTGGTAGTGTCGAGCGATGGTGTTTCAACTTTGGTAGCAAAGTTCTTTAATAGAAGAAGGAAAAAGACTCAACTCGAATAATAAAGATAGAGCGAAGGAAAGGAAACGGTTTGGGTAATAAATCCCTAAACCATAATAATAAGCATTGGAATCGTCTGTTTCAAAGGTCTGAATTGTAACCGTTCGATCCCATGGATCAGTATTGAACGGTCCAATATATAAAACATAAAAACAAACGTTCATAACATGTGTATATGCATGAACAATTGATGTTTCACTGGAATGTGAGTGCATGTGGAATCAAAGCATGATGGACGATTAGAGCAATTGTGTGTACACATACTCAACACACCATAACTGGAACCAAGGAAAAGCAGATTCAAACTTGAAAGATCCAAAAAAGGAACAGTTCAAAATTACCAGGCTTTGTATGATAGAAGAGAGCACACTTCAGTTTTATAATATAGATGCTAGTAAAGCAATGTGACGAACAGTTAGAGATACAACCCTTTGCCAGAAAGGTCTAAAGGTAGAATAACAACTACACAATGCCTGAATTGGAGTCTAATATGTCAATCCCAACTTATCTTGATACAGAGGGCATCGTGTTTAAAACAAGATGTACTTAGAATGAAAGTGTTATCCAACCTTTTGACCAAGTAGTATTTGAATGGACCGAATAAGTCAAACTTGAAATCTAACAAAGCAGGCAATCTAGAGAGATGGCCATTGTATCCAGGAAGCAAGTGCAACCCAGATTATAACATGAAAACCAAGCCAATCTACAAAATCCCTAAGTCGAGTCCATCTATGTGACAGATCGGTACTGATCAATCACCATGGATCGGTACTGATCCATTAACTTGCAACCAAATCCCCCATCTTCTTTCTACACTTAAGTACCGATAATAGCAATCCATTTCAAGCTCCATTGATCGATCACACGTCATTTTCTATCAAATGCCTCGAGCACCTAAAATCAAAAACTTCATTCCTCTGCCGATCCATCACTTGGACTCAGAAACAATCTCATAGCATTATAAAAAAGTTGGAAATCATAAATATTACAATAAGTCGCTTCATCCCAAAGCAACAAGCATGACCCATAAGTGAATCTTATGGATCGGTACTGATCCATGCCCATGGATCGACATCGATCTATAACTACTTGGTGACCTGACCATGTTTTCTAGAGAGCAACTGCTACTACTTAGTGGAGATCGTGGAGGAAGACGTGATGGAACATTCCTCGCTAAACTATAGCTATAAATAGGAGCCTAAGAGCTCATTTTTGGGGATCTTTTTGCTTCCTTATAATTTTTACATATTTGTCTATAATTTTTTATGGTGTGGTACCGAACTATAAAACTGTACAAACAAAACAGCAAGACAATTAATATAAATCTCAAGAGGATGCAGGTAACGATTAGCCAAAGCACTATAAACATTCATTGTCTTGTTTTTACTCATTTTCCATTTTGCATTTCTTCATTTCATTCTCTATTCTAATTTCCTTGGTTTTTGCGTCATTTTTGGTTCAACAATATTTATCCCTCTACTATTGTTCTTACTCTCTTTACTTTAGTTTCTTATGTATGCTTAAAAAAGCAAGAATGGAAACTCAAAGAGGGTGTATGATGTTAGGAGGTTCTAGGAACAATGCTAGTAGAGGAAATAGAAGTACTCAATAAATGGACAAGGAGGGGAGGTAGCTTTTGAAGTTCATGTCAAAGTCAGTACACTCAGATGCCTGCCTCGGTTGCTCAAGAAATAGATATGAATGATTTTCCACCAGTTTATGATGGAAAAAATAAAGCAACAGCTAACTAGAGTTGGTGAGCCACGGCTGTAACAACCCTGTATTTTGTGATTATTTTAATTTTGTATTTTAGTTATTTTAACTAAAATTCCTAATTTAAAAACTTTATTTAATTTATTAAAATGGATAAATTTTGTTATTTTAAATATAAATTTTGATTTTTGTGTGAATTATAATTCCAAACCTGAATAAATGGAATATTTCCAAAAAAGTGGATTTTGGTCAAAATGGTCAAACTTTGACTTTTAAATTTAAAATTTAAATATTTTAATTTTAGAATTTTATCTTTTATTATGAAAATATATTTAATTTCAAGAATACTGCTTTTCGTTATGTTGAAATCGGATAAATATTGTGAAAGTTATGCTTTTTACAATATTGCGTGTAAATTGTTTTATTTAACAAATTTGTTTATTTTTGTTTATATGAATAACATTTTTGTTTGTAAAATCATGTTCTAATTTGTGTAACATGATATGTTATGCATATATTTTATTTTTAAAACATCTTTAAAGCATGGTTATAATTTTCAAATGTTGATTGTATATTGTTTTCAACATTTAAATTCTAGTTTCAATTAAATGGCTGTTTCTTTATTTATTTTCTAATTTTCCTTAAAAGAATTATTTAATTTCATTTACACTTTATTTTGTTCAGCATTTATTTTATTTACTTGACTTTTATTTATTTAGAAGTGTTGTTGAAATTTTCCAAAGTCAGTTGAATTTTATTTACAATTTTTAATTCTAGTTTCCGTTAAATAAAGTATTTTCTTTATTTATTTCCTACTTTTCCTAAGACTATTTATTTATTTTTCATAATATCTATCTCTGACTTGTTTTTCTATTATGACATTCATTTATTAATTAAATGGTAAGTGTTTAGATCCTTATTTATTTCTTGGAAATAAATTTCAAATATATATATATATATATATATATGTATATATATATATATGTATATATATATATATGTATGTATGTGTATATATATATATATATATATATATATATATATAAACACACGTTATTGCTTTAGAAGGCATATCTTTAAAATGTATTTATTTAACGTTACTGTATTTATTTGTTTGTGGAAGCTTCTCGTAAACACCTTTCTTTAACTTATAGGAAACACAACAATTAAGATACGTTACCTGTTTTTAATTTTAGGCGAGCCTTACTTTGATTTCTTACCTTTTATCTTTCCATCCCTTGATTTTCTACCATAACTTCTCCACAATTTGTATCATTCATTCCTTCATCCCTAGCCGCCTATATCACTATTTTCACGTGAGAAAATTTCTTCCCATCTTCATTTCTCATGGCACTTCAGATCTGAAAAAAAAGTAAGCAATGGCCTCTCTTTTTCTCTCCTTTCTTCTTCTTTTTTTCAATTTGTTTTTGCTTGTTCACCTCTAGCTTTGCTCGGCTTAACCCCTTCACCGACCACCACATCACCTCCTTTCTATTACCATATATGGCCTAAACCCTTCCTCCTCTGACCAAGACTGTCCATGACCATCAAATAATGCAAACACCTCTAAAAGTTGCAAAAAACCCCCTTGAAACCATGCATAGCCAAGCTAGTTTCCACCATCCCCTTCATATGATGCCTTGGCCACCCCCTTAGCCACCGCCACCATCAAGTTCACCACCTTTGGCCTTCACTCCAGCCACCACCAGGTCTGTACATGCCAAGGCCGAGCCTAATTCATGCATGGCCAAGCCTAAAGTTGCACCAAAACTCCTCTTTTTGCCTTAACCTTTGATCTTCCTTCACTAGTAACTCCTATCCCTTCACTTTTACTTATAGCCATGCCTATATGAGTCCAAACCAGATCCATACCCTAGCTAAACATCACTAAGGCCAAACCTGTATAGCTTTGTGGCCGAGCAAATGTGATTTGTGGTCAAGCGAAATCAATTGAAAACTTGGTGTTGTCTTTTGTAAACTCTATTTCCATTTTGTTCCAATAATTTTAGTATTGTATCTATATTTATATTTTCTTTTCTTTTTTTTTTGTTGTTGAATACAAGATTAACATCTTGGTTCTCCACTCCACTCAAATCAAAAGTCGTGCTATCGTGCTTTCTGGATTTTTGTTTGTATGTTTTGATTTGCTAACTCCAGCGTAAGGAGGTGAGTATTCACTCATGACATTTATACTTATATAAATGGTGAATTGAAAACAAGTGAATAGGTAGAAATGTTATAGCATGTTATACCTTCCTGTGATATGACCCATATGATATTATCCTGTTTAGAAACCTGTCATATCATCTGTTACTACTATATGATGCTATATTGTTTATTTTGTTCTATTCTCACACTACAAGTTCCATGTAGACTAGAATCACTATGGGTTGAAATGACACATACCCGAACGGACTTTAGAATAGGAAAAATCGTTATGGGCTGAAATGATAGGCCTGAACGATTTTTATTTATTTTTTTAACTTGGGATTACGGGTTTGAAATGATAGAACCCGGATTTTTCTTTGTAAATTACGATTGAAATGATATATTATCCGTATCACTTGACTTAGGTTAGAAAATTTTATACAGACCCATGGTTATTTTATATATTTTTCTGAAAAAATTTGAGTATGTTTAAAATGTAAATTTATGATATTTTGATTTAAATTAAGTTAAAAATGATTTTTTTAAAGTGTTAATGATTTTTCTACAAGTTAATATGTGAAAGAAATGAATGGTTAAGTTGAAATTTGAAATATAACTTAAATTTGAAATTTGAGATTTTGTTTAAAAATGAAATTAAATTAAGAAAAAAAATGGAAATAAAGTTTAATTTATGAAATGGTAAATTAAATTAAAGTGTAAAGTTAATGAAAATTTAGGGAAATTGTATATTGATTATAATAAGTGAAGTATTGAGAAATTTGATATTTATTTGTGAAATTTACTTTATAAAAATCATAAGTTAAAGAGTATTTAAATAACCATTTTTAAAGTGAAAAATATGAAATTTATATGTTAAAATGGTTTTATTGTATTTAAGTGATAAATGAACTCTGAAAAGGCTAAAATTTGGGATTTAATATTTGATTTGACTCCACTTTTTAATGGTTTAAATGATTGATTTTAATTCGAAATTATTAACCATTTTGGGATTTTAACCACGGGTACACTTCTCTGCATGCCTTGTGATTTTTGATGTACACCTTCAATTTGAGAGTGTGACTAGTGGTGAGCGATTGCTGCAGCTCTGCGCTACCCTAGCCACATTAGCACTGTTATTTGCATAGTTTACTTTAATATATGCATTTCTATGATAGCGTCTATTACAGTTTAATTGATGGTTTAAAGGATCCTTAGAGGATGAGTGATCCCAAGCGTCCTCTAAGTTATTATGCATTAATACTACAGTTCTCTTGAGTTGGTTTACATTGTATAAGTATGTATGTCCTGACTCGAGTGTTTTGTGTTTTACTTTACGCTTGGGTCAGCCTGAGTATTCACATATTTGGATTTCTCTTTCTGGAGCTAGGAATCGCTGGAGATTCTGCTTATCTAGTTATCTATCCATTTCAGTTTTAGTTGTTCTATTTCAACTCTTGTATTAGTGGACTTCTATGTATTTGGGATTGCTATTGTATTTGTTTTTGAGACTTTGTTATAGTAGCTTCATGAACTACTATGGTATTTTTATTTCTACTGCGAGTTATTCTGATTTCTGTGTTTGTGATTCTGTGATTGGTTTTATTTGCTCCAAATTTTATTACAATCTGTTATTTTGAGAAATTCGAGTCCGACATGTGTGGATTATTGTCGATTTGAATGGTCCAAAATAGTGGGTCGTTACATTTGGTATCAAAGCTTTGGTTTTAGGAAAACCTTTGCCCGAGGAACAATAACTCATTAGAGATAGGGTAGAAATACCCTAGAATGAGTGAAATCAATCTCAGAATAATTTCCTTATGAGAGAACGTACTTTCGAAGTATAAAATGATTTACAAATGATTTTAAAGGATTTTTAAAGATTATTTTGGTATAAATTTTATTTCAAAAGCAAAATTTTCTAAAGTTCATCCTTTTTATATCCACCTTGTTAGTAAATCTCTTCGGTTAGGATTCTTTTGATTAGGGTTCCTCTAAATTTGAGTCTCTGTTCTATTTTGAAATCCATCCTTGAATCATCCCTTGAAAAAATTTCGTTGATTGTATTTTGAAATTGTGTGTACATTGAAATTATTATTTTGATAAGGATGACCATATTTTGTATATAAAAGTGAAATGTTTTCGATAAGAATTATATACCTTTTAAAATGAAAATTTGAAGCTTTAAAAGGATTTGGAATTTTTGAAAATTATTTGGTTTATAAAATGATTTTAATGGAATGGTTTTGAAATTGAAATTTGAGTGATTGAACTCAGGCATTTTAAATTGGTTTAAGGTTTGAAAATGTATAATAATATGATTTGAAAGTATTTTTCCGAATAAGAAATGTTTCAAATGATTTTGAAGAAATTTCAAAAGAATTTTTCGAGTAAATAAAAGTCCAGAACTCACTTATGTCGCTGGAAAATAATTTCGGTGATGAATGCATGCATCATCGACATTGATTTTCGAGTTTCTGAGTGGGGGTGAGGCCACTCTAATAGCTTTGCTATGCGAGTAATTTATGAAACAAATTTTATTTCAAATACCGAAGTATAATTTAATTTTTGAAAAGATATATGCATATATATATATGTGACACAGTTTTGAATTGAGCCGGTGTTCAGTCTTGAGTTTCGAATTTGATTGATATAACCCTATCCTTTGGAATTGATTTACTGATTTGTTGTTGATTTTCAACTCTTGGATTTGAAATATGATTTCTTCGACTATTTGAATGTTTGAACACTTCCAAATCAAGGTTAACTTTTCCAAGCTAAGTAATTTTGAAAAGTATAAAACATTTGATAAAGTATACGAGTTTAGTTTTGTATGTTTTAATATGATTTAAATTAGTTTGAAACTGCTTTGTTAAGTAAATGAATAAGACAATTTTGAATTATACTAGTATGAAATATAGATTGGAAATGTTTTGAATAAAGTGTATATATATATATATATATCTAATGGTAAATTGGATTTTTCATGTAGAAATAAATAGTTTAAAGGTTTTAAAAGGGTGGTTTTAAACTTAGTAACCAGTTTGGGTATAATTGATTTTGAGAAAATATTTGGTTTTGGAAATAGATTGGAATTACAACCCAATATTTATATGATGACTTTAGAAATGGATTTATTTGACAAAAATTATGTTGATTTGGAAATTTGGATTATTTTTCTGAACTTATTATTTTGGAAACTTTGAAACTGAAGATATTTAATTTGGAAGAAATGATTTGGTGAAATCATATATGATTTTGTTACTGAATTGATATTGAAATGATTTGAAATTGAGAACCTTGTATTATTAAGTACTTGATTTGGGAGTTGTCGAACTTATATAAAATGGATTTGTGTAAGTATGAAGTTGATTTGAAAACTATTGATTGAAAGGTACTCAATTTGGAAAGAGAAATCTTATACAATCGAAGTCTATATAAGTGTGGTTTGATATACTATTGATTTGGAAAGTATTCGATTTGAAAATAAAATCTTATATATAATGGACTTTATATAAGTATGATATTTGAAAGTGATTTGAAAAAGGTACTATATGATACATATTTTAGAAGCAAAGATATGGAAAGTGTCTTATGCTTGATATCCGCTTTGTGGCCACATTGTGGATTCATTCTATCGATATTATTCTCTCTGATTTTTGGTTTTCCGGATGTGATACTCGAGTGTCCTACCACGGCGTAACCTATGGTTATTTTAGCGCGACTGACTAGCGTAATTCGCGAGCGCTGCGAGAGCCTACGGGTATGGAGGTTTCCTGAGGGATCCAGACGTAAGCATTGTGTATCTGCGATCTATTGGGTCGCTTGGTAGCGTAATCAGCAAGGGCTGCAAGAGCCTACCGGTACGGATGTTCCTAGGGGATCCAGGCGTAACCATTGTGTATCTGCGGCACTACCAGTCTTCATGGCGTAATCGTAGGGCTGAGATAGCCAGCGTACAGGTACGGATGTTTCCTGGGGGATCCAGGCATAACCATTATGTATCCGTGATCCATGAATGACATGTTTTGGTTTGGTTGTTTTGTTTGGATTGTACTTTCCATATCTGTTTTTTTTTTAAATTTCCAGTATTTTCACTGGGTGTTGAAATAAGTCTACTAAGTACTTGGAGAATTCTAGTTTTGTGCCTGATCAACACATAGCCAGAGCCTGCAGGAACGAGGATAAACTTGTTAAGACATTGAGTTATAAAGTATTATATAAAGGATATTTTGATCATTTATTTTACCTTTCTAAATAAATTAAAATGTTTTAAATATTGTTTACTTCAAACTAACAAATTTGAAAATGACTATTCATTATATTACAAATTGTTTAAATTGTTTTAAATATTAAATATTCTAATTGAAATTATATAGTTTTAAACTAATGGTTCATCCTTGTCTTTCAACCTATTTTCCCTTCTAACTATTCCGATTCTCTACCTTGTTAAACTAACCAATAACAATAGTTATCAGGTATAATTTCACTCTTCTTGTCATCTTGTCTTAATCCTATTCCATTCTATCTTTTCTGTGTTTTCTGTACCTCGTTCCTTTTCGAGGACGAAAAGATTTGAGTGGGGGAGAATGTAACAACCCTGTATTTTGTGATTATTTTAGTTTTGTATTTTAATTATTTTAACTGAAATTCCTGATTTAAAAACTTTATTTTATTTTTAAAAAATGGATAAATTTTGTTATTTTAAATATAAAATTTGATTTTTGTGTGAATTATAATTCCAATCCTGAATAAATGGAATATTTCCAAAAAAGTGGATTTGGTCAAAATGGTCAAACTTTGACTTTTAAATTTAAAATTTAAAATTTTGAATTTTTGAATTTTATCTTTTATTATGAAAATAGATTTAATTTCAAGAATACTACTTTTCGTTTTGTTAAAATCGGATTAATACTGTGAAAGTTATGTTTTTTACAATATTGTGTGTAAATTGTTTTATTTAAAAAATTTGTTTATTTTAATTTATATAAAAAATATTTTTGTTTGTAAAATTATGTTCTAATTTGTGTAACATGATATTTTATGCATATATTTTATTTTAAAACATTTTTAAAGTATAGTTATAATTTTCAAATGTTGATTGTATATTGTTTTCAACTTTTAAATTCTAGTTTCAATTAAATAGTTATTTCTTTATTTATTTTCTATTTTTCCTTAAAAGAATTATTTATTTTCATTTATACTTTATTTTTTTCAGAATTTATTTTATTTACTTGACTTTTTTATTATTTAAAAGTGTTTTTGAAATTTTCCAAAGTCAGTTGAATTTTATTTACAATTTTTAATTCTAGTTTCCATTAAATAGAGTATTTTCTTTATTTATTTCCTACTTTTCCTAAAACTATTTATTAATTTTTCATAATATCTATCTCTACCATATTTTTTTATTTAGACATTCATTTATTAATTAAATGCTATGTGTTTAGATCCTTATTTATTTCTTGGAAAGAAATTTCAAATATATATATATATACACACACACACATACATACATACATACACACACGTTATTGCTTTAGAAGGCATATCTTTAAAATGTATTTATTTAACGTTATTGTATTTATTTGTTTGTGGAAGCTTCTTGTAAACACCTTTCTTTAATTTAAAGGAAACGCATCAATTAAGATATGTTACCTGTTTTTAATTTTAGGCAAACGTTACTTTGATTTTTACCATTTATCTTTCCATCCCTTGATTTTCTGCCATAACTTCTCCATAATTTGTGTCGTTCATTCCTTAATCCCTAGCTGTCTATATCACTATTTTCACGTAAGAAAATTTCTTCCCATCTTCATTTCTTACGGCACTTCAGATCTGAAAAAAAAAGTAAGCAATGGCCTCCCTTTTTCTCTCATTTCTTCTTCTTTTTTTTCTTTTGTTTTTGCTTGTTCACCTCTAGCTTTGCTCGGCTTAACCCCTTCACCACCTTCACCGACCACCACATCACCTCCTTCCCATCTCCATACATGGCCTAAACCCCTCCTCCTCAGACCAAGACTGGCTATGACCAACAAATAATGAAAACACCTCTAAAAGTTGCAAAAAAAAACCCTTGAAACTATGCATAGCCAAGCTAGTTTCCACCATCCCCTTCATATTTTGCCTTAGACACCCCCTTAGCCACCGCCGCCATCAAGTTCACCACCTTTGGCCTTCACTCTAGCCACCACCAGGTCTGTACATGCCAAGGCCGAGCCCAATTCATGCATGGCCAAGCCTAAAGTTGCAACAAAACTCCTCTTTGTGCCTTAACCTTTGATCTTCCTTCACTACTAACTCCTATCCCTTCACTTTTACTTGTATCCATGCCTATATGAGTCCAAACCAGATCCATACCCTAGCCAAAACATCACCAAGGCCGAACCTATATAGCTTTGTGGCCGAGCAAATGTTATTTGTGGTCAAGAAAAATCAATTGAAAACTTGGTGTTGTCTTTTGTAAACTCTATTTCCATTTTGTTCCAATAATTTTAGTATTGTATTTATATTTATATTTTGCTTTGTTTTGTTGTTGAATACAAGATTAACATCTTGGCTCTCCAGTCCACTCAAATCAAAAGTCGTGCTATTGTGCTTTTTGGAGTTTTGTTGTGTGTTTTGATTTGCTAACACCAGCGTAAGGAGGTGAGTATTTACTCATGACATTTATACTTATATAATTGTTGAATTAACAACAAGTGAATAGGTAGAAATGTTATATAATGTTATACCTGCTTGTGATATGATCCAATGATGTTAACCCTGTTTATAAACCTATCATATCATCTGTTACATCTATATGATGCTATATTGTTTATTTTGTTCTGTTCTCACACTGCAAGTTCCCTGTGGGATAGAATCACTATGGGTTGAAATGATACATACTAGAACAGACTTTAGAATAGGGAAAAATCGTTACGGGCTGAAACGATAGGCCTGAATGATTTTTATTTATTTTTATTTATTTATTTTAACTTGGGATTGCGGGTTTGAAATGATAGAACCCGAATTTTTCTTTGTAAATTACGGATTGAAATGATATATTATCCGTATCAGCTGACTTAGGTTAGAAAATTTTATACAGACTCGTGGTTATTTTATATATTTTTTTGGAAAAATTTGAGTATGTTTAAAATGTAAATTTATGATATTTTGATCTAAATTAAGTTAAAAATGATTTTTTTAAAAGGTTAACGATTTTTCTACATGTTAAAATTTGAAATAAATGAATAGTTCAGTTGAAATTTGAAATATAACTTAAATTTTAAATTTGAGATTTTGTTTAAAAATTAAATTAAATTAAGAAAAAATTGGAAATTAAGTTTAATTTATGAAATGGTAAATTAAATTAAAGTGTAAAGTAAATGAAAATTTAGGGAAATTGTACATTGATTTTAATAAGTGAAGTATTGAGAAATTTGATATTTATTTGTGAAATTTACTTTATAAAAATCATTAGTTAAAGAGTATTTAAATGACCATTTTCAAAGTGAAAAATATGAAATTTTATATGTTAAAATGGTTTTATTGTATTTAAGTGAATAAATGAACTCTGAAAAGGCTAAAAATTTAGGAATTTAATATTTGATTTGGCTCCACTTTTTAATGGTGTAAACGAATGATTTTAATTTGAAAGTATTAACCATTTTGGGATTTTAATCACGGGTACACTTCTCTGTATGCCTTGTGATTTTTGGATATACACCTTCAATTTGAGAGTGTGACTAGTGGTGAGCGATTGCTGTAGCTCTGCGCTACCCTAGCCACATTAGCACTGTTATTTGCATAGTTTACTTTATTATATGCATTTCTATGATAGCGTCTATTGCTGTTTAATTGATGGTTTAAAGGATCTTTAGAGGATGGACGATCCTATGCATCCTTTAAGTTATTGTGCATTACTACTACAGTTCTCTTGAGTTGGTTTACATTGTATAAGTATGTATGTCCTGACTCGAGTGTTTTGTGTTTTACTTTACGTTCGGGTCAGCCTGAGTCCAGCTTTGGATTTCTCTTTCTGGCGCTAGGAATCGCTAGAGATTCTGCTTATCTAGTTATCTATCCGTTTCAGTTTCAGTTGTTCTATTTCAACTCTTGTATTAGTGGACTTCTATGTATTTGGGATTTCTATTGTATTTGTTTTCGAGACTTTGTTATAGTAGCTTCATGAACTACTATGGCATTTTTATTTCCACTGCGAGTAATTCTGATATTTCTATGTCTGTGATTGGTTTTATTTGCTCTAAATTTTATCACAATCTGTTATTTTAAGCAATTCAAGTTGGACATGTGTGGATTATTGTCGATTTGAATGGTCCAAAATAGTGGTTCATTACAATGGACAGTAGTAGTTAGAGGAGTAGACTTTTCCAAGATGAATCATAATTATAAGAATTGTGAGCGAAAACTGTTTATGGGAAAAGATCCCACTTTGGAAATGTTGAATTGATTGAAGGTGTAAAACCATATTTTTGGAGATATGGGTTATGATAACACTCAAAATATGAGGTTGGCTTCTCTTTATGTTCAAAAAGATGCTTTAGGCTAGTGGTTGTCATGGACAGTTGAAGTTCAAGAGGAAGAGATAACTTGGGAGAAGTTTAAGGAAGGATTCGAGGCACAGTTTATACTTGAATCGCATACGAGTGCTTTATGTGGGGAATTCTAGGACTTAAAGTAAGAGGAAATGACCTTTGTCGAATATATCTAGCGTTTTTATGCTCCATCAACGTATGAGAGGGAGTGTATTAGGACTCCATTGAAGAAAAATGAGAAGGTTATTAAAGGTTGGAGGGAAGGCTTAAACCATGAGATGATGACGGGTTTGTTCTCTCCTTTTGAGATAGTAATAGAAATAGCAATAAGATATGATCATTGGTCAAGAAAATGAAAAAAAACTAATGCTAAAGCCAAGGTGGGGAAAAAAGAGGTTCAACCTATGTCATAAGGTTAACTAGAACCACAAGGAGGAATGAGCTCAGGAGGAGGAGCCCAGAAGCCTAATATGGCTAATGCTGTGTACTTCAATTACAGGCAGAAGGGTCACTACTTGACTAAGTGTACCCTGTTGAAGAATAAGGGAAAGGCCAAGTGCTTCAACTATGACAAGCCTGGCCATAGTAAGATGGTCTGTCCATAATTCAAGTAGATAAAAGTGCATGCTCGGTAAGGACCACTAGCTAGGCCAGTTGCGGAGAAGAAAGGGGTGGATGTAGTGCTTAGAGGTGTTATTTCGATTTCTAGTATTTTAGTTTGATTTTTGTTTGATACTAGGGCTACATGGTCATTTATTTTCAAAGATTTGGCTGATAGGTTGGGGTTAGATACTACCTGTTTAGTTATGTATTTGCATATGGTTAATCCAATTGGTGGGTATGCCACTCTGGGTTAATAATCTACTAATATTAAGTTTGATTGGGGTGGAAATTTGTTTATTTGCGACCCGTTTGAGTTTAGCTTTGTAGGGTATGAGGTAATTTTGGGTACAGATTAGTTGGGATATAACGACACTAGAATTTATTATACCTACCTAGTTACCACTTTACGAAATCCTAGAAGTGGTGAAAGGATTATGGTAGCATTAGCTTTGTCAAAAGAGAAGTCTGGATTTACCTTATGTGCAATAGAAGATCAGGAAGATGAGATTAGCAATGTGCTGGTAGTTTGAAAATTTGTAGACATCTTCAAACCAATAAGGGGATTACCGCCAATAATGGCTTTTGAATTCTGAATAGACTTGATATCTAAGGCACAACATGTTAGTAGACCATGTATCAAAATACCATCCAAGGAGATGGAGGAATTAAAGAAGTGGCTAGTAGAGCTTGAGCCTAAGTGTTTCATTAGACGAGTAGTTCATCGTAGGGAGCATCCGCAGTATTTATGAAGAAGTCTGATGGATCACTCAAAATGCATATTGACCATAGACATTTGATTGAGCTGACAATGAAGAATTGTTTTCCATTATCTATATAAATGAATTTTTAGATCATTTAGTGGAGCTATAGTGCTCTTTGAGCTATATTTGAAAATGGGATTCCATTAACTAGGGGTAATAGAGGATAGTATTCCATTAACCACGTTTAGAATTGGGTATTTTTCATATGAGTGGTTAGTTGTGCCCATAGGATGGAACCATGCCCATGCATTTTTTATAGATCTTATGTACCTAATCTTCCATGATTTGTTGGATATATCCGTGTTGGTCTTCATTGATCATATTTTGGCATATTCTAATGATGAACGAGATCACAAGGTTCATCTTAGATTAACGTTAGAGGCCCTAGACAGCACAAGTTGAAGGCAAAGTTTTTAAAGTGTCAGATTTGGAAATGAGAAGTTAAGTTTCTTTGTCATGTCATTTCTGAGAATGGATAAGCAGTACAACCATTAAAGACGGAGACCTTAATGAATGGAAGATCTCAAAGATAGTTACTGAGATAAGAAGTTTCTTGGAATTGACTAGCTGTTATCACAGATTAATTAAAATAATTTGCATATAGAAACACTCTTGACAATGATAACAAGAAATAACAAGAATTTAATGTAGGCATATGAGTGTAAAAAGTCATTTTTGAAGTTAAGGCCACATGAAATTATCTATCTCACTAATGGCTTAGAGTTAATGATAGTCATCTTTACACTAAAATATAGAGGCATTATCTTTTGGAAAAATAGTTTAAGTTATATAAGAACATAAGTCTCTTAAATATTTATTCTTTCTAGAGTTCAATATGAGGCAACAAAGGTGGTTAGAATTTTCGATGGCATACGACTTTGATATAGAGTATACGCCAGGAAAGGAGAACAAGTTTGCTGATGGTTTGAGTAGGAAGCAGCGAACGGACTGTTAGCCATGCTTGAAGAATGGAATGCATTAGAGGCCTTAGCTTCTTATGGGGTACATTTAAGGCTGAAGGCAGGATCAAGTTAAGATCTTAGTGCATTAGGACATTTAGAAGTTCGTCAAGCAACAGTGCATAGAATTGCTATGAGGCAAAGAGAGGACCCATTATTAAATAATTAGGTGATTAGTGAGGGTATGGATGTAGAGGATCTAAAAGAATTTTAGATAGATTCAAAGGGGTTGTTTAGGAAGAAAGGAAGATTTTGTGTTTTGAATATAGGAGAACTTTGGAAGGGGGTCTTGGTTTGCAATTCATCCTGGAGGCATAAAGATGTATCGTAGCATGAAACATATATTATTTTAGGAAGGGATTAAAAGATAAGTTGGAGAATGTGCGACTACCACCTTAGTCATCCAGTACCAATTTACCCAAATAATGTGTTGCAATAGTACCCGACAGATGCAGGGTGGAAGTCGGGAGTAAAATAACTAAATCCAGAAAAAACCTATCATATATCTCAATGTGCATAGGACAAAATACAGTAATCAAAATTGATACAAAATAAGTGAGACACCAATATAACAAAATGAACTAAAATAAATTAGTGTGCATTGGTCCATCGTAGGTATAAAAATTGAAAATATTGTTTATACATCATACCAATAAACTCTAGATGGAAAGTTGTATGTAAAAAGTAAGTATTGACTATAGCTCCATGGTATTGCGTAGTAGAATAACAATAATAGCCTCAAAATATAATATATGAGCTAGCTACCTATTCGTCTCCCGCATAGCTCCACGAGCTATATCAGGCCAGTTATCCTTAATATAGTCCTTTAAGAGTACCCAAGATAATAAGAACTAAAACATAAAATCTCAAATCAGACAACGACCAGGTATGGATAAGCTATAACCTTAAATAACATAAAATCAATAAATTAAATCGGAGGTGAAAAGAATCAACCATGACATGTTCCTGCATCTAACAAGTTAGCACATATAATAGTATATGCTAATTTACCATCATAGGGTATAATACTAGTCGTACAGTATGAGGTGTCTAGATATCTAAGTCAGCAATATCTAAATTGTGTGACATCAATAACAGAACGTAACAAACATGCAACCATCAAGCAAACATCACATCATTTGTTCAAGTGCATTGGATGTATAATAACTCGAATGACCACATTGTCGATCAAACACTTTTCAACATCTCGGTTTCTCAATGTCCGAATCCATGCCACTTCGAAAGCCAGGAACAATACTTAACATTAAAATCCCAAGGTACATAGATCTATAATCAAAGATCCGAGATTAGTATCAAAATCTAAGTGAGTGTCCTTGCATACTCTTACTTCATGAGCATAAATTGAAACCTCTGAGCTACCATTGATCCCTCGGCATATGTCACCATAGTAGAACATGACATATGTTCAACTTCATAAGCCTGCATCCACAAACTTGCCCTTATGGATCATCAATATAACTCCTGTTATTGGGTCATCAAAGTTCGGAATAATCTCTAGAGACCAATCTTAAGTCACAAATTTTCTTCATCTCTGTCCCGAAGTCACCTCATTAATTCCCTAGGTCATAACTTAAGCAACTATGCTAAATCCCTATGCTAGCCTCTAGCTTTCTCCATGTCTCAACCATTTTGAAGATCGATCAGCCCTTCGCCATAACTTACCATCCCTTCATCTGATGGACCAACAATTGATGGGGCACACTCCATAGGACATCCTTTTCAAATCAAATTTAGCAGAGTTTGATACCGACCATTGTTAAATTATTACTTAGCAAAAAATGGATAAGTACTCCAACACTGAACCATCCCCTAGTTTTTCCCAACGTCCATCCTATGTACTTAGTTCCCCAACCCAAAGTTAGCTTCATATTTTCTCCAAGTCTAGATCACTCGGTAGTAATCCATCTTGATCATTCGTTATCAGCTTCCCTTATGTTTTCCTTGCTTTGGCCTGAAGTCTTCTTTATGCAAGGCTAAAGCTGCCTCACTACTTCACCATAAAGTGCCACTTTGCACATAATTCCCCATCATCGGTCGGCATTGACCTCTAGGGCCGGTGGCGATATATGACTAAGCTCAAAAATAGGCTAAATCATTCTTTGACTTCCAACATGATTACCTTTTGAGATGTGATTCTATTTTTCGTTTAGCCTCCTGATCAATACTCTAGCACCAATTCCAATAATTTTGTTTCGTTAATTTTGAATCCCGCATCATTTGTGAAACTATCTTGGATGACCGATCTTATAGCCAAGCCATATGCATATGATCCAATCTCCCACAATAATCGTAACTCTAGTTCGCATCAATTGGCATTTCCAACCAAATATCCATACAAACACATACAAACATACAAAAAAGAAAATAAATATACACAATATGATCATATAATATATTCATACAAATAATTCTGAATTAAAAAACTATATCATCCAAATCTAGCCTATTATAAAAGGGTATATCAATATAAACACATACGTAGATCCAAATTAATTACATATTAAAATCGTTTAGCATCCATTTATAAAATATTGGTAAGTTTAGATCTTGGAAAAATCATATTTTTATCATTAAAAATAGTTTAAAACACAACTAAAATCATATATCAACTTGTAGCACAATAAGGGAATAAAATCACTCACATAAGGGTGTACAAGCAACAAAAAACTTGCCAAAAAAGAGAATATTTGAATTTAGGCAGTAGTTATACACATCCCAATATGCAAAATTGAAAATACCAAAGCTCCTTACCAATCTCTAGGCTAACCACCTATTAATTAATTGATTTAGACTAATTTAATTAAGAAAACGATGGAGTTTTAGTAGAGAATCAATGAAGGTTAGGATATGATTTGAGATAACAAAAAGTGATTAGTAGATGCTATGGCTGCTACTCTTAACCCTAATCCTGAAACCATTAGCAGACCTAATGACGGGCTCGAGTTAATTACGCACTAATCTACCCAAAGACTATTCAATCTTTAAACGGCCATATATCTTAAATTATTAGTCAAAAAACTATTATGACCACTCCACGGGTAGAGAAATCTTTATATCTTTCATTTGAAAGTAGTTTTAGAACCTAATTCAACACCTATTAAAATTTATAGGCCATATAATATTTTAGTGGTTAAAACCATCCATTATTTATTCTAAGGTTCAAAAATATCAATACAAAATATTCCCTAAATCTATATTTAATTAGTATCCAATTTAGTTATCAATACAAAATTTCTACGCTCCGCCAATGCATAGAAATGTGGATCGTTACATTAACCCCCTTTTAGGAAGTTCACCCTCGAAATCCCAATGAAACCAACATAATCAAACAATATGGATACCAAGTAGGCCTAAAAATCAAACAAGAATAATAATCATCAAATACACACGTATAAGAAATTAATGAATCATATGCAAACTGTAGCAGACAAGGTACTAACCCAAACAAAATAAACTACCGAATGTGAATGCTAATGCTAAAAATAGAACCTTACCAAGTAAAAAAGCTTTGGATAAGTGATCCTCATGCTCTCCTTGGTCTCCCATTTACTATCACGTTCACTTTTACCACCATTGAACCTTTACCAACTTCCTTGCATTCCTCCTAAGTTGCTTCGTACTATGTTCAACTATACGAATTGGCCAATGGGGTATCGATGCTTCAGGTTAATTTAAGTATCGTCCAGTTGATCCGATGTCATATCTATTTCTGGGTTGTGTACAAACTTCCTAAGATGAGAAACATGAATACGTTGTGCACATATGTCATCTTCCTAGATAAGTTGACCCTATATGCCAGGCTTTTAATCCTCTTAAGTATTAAAAAAGGACCTACAAATTTTAGTGCTAACTTTTCATTATGATCAAATCAAACTATATTCTTCAATGGAGAAATTTTGACAAACACCATATCACCAACAAAGAACTCAAAACCTCGGTGTTTCTCATCAACATTGCTCTTTGATTTTTCCTGTGCAACTGTCATTTGTTAATGAATGATCTCAATTTCTCTAAAGTACCCCTAACTATATCCAACCCAAGTATCATTTTCTCACCTGCATCCCACCAACATGAAGAGGAATTACACGATCGATCATATAATTCTTCAAATGGTGTCATACCAATAGTTAACTAATGACTATTATTGCATGCAAACTCTACTAGATGCAAATGATCAACCCATGAGCCTCCAAAGTCTAGAATGCAAGCCCATAAGAGATTCTCTAATATACGATTCACCCTCTAGGTTTAACCATTAGCTTTTGGGTAATAAATGAAACTCCGTACTTAATATCTCCTGTAAGATCTTCCGAAATCCACTTGTGAATAATGGGTATCGCTCACTATAATGCTTATGGGAATACATGTAATTGTACAATTCATTTCACATAACACTCAGCCAACTTTAATGTTGTTCTATTAGACATTATATGTATGAATCAATCACTCTTCATCAATCTATTAACAATACCAAAATGTCATTATACCATTATAGAGTCCTTGGTTATCCATCAATGAAATCCATCAATATCTGTTTCCATTTCCATTGGGGAATCCCAACTGGGTGTATCAAACCACTTGGCTTCTTTTACTCAACCCTCACTAAGTAAAAATGCATGCACTTCTAAATGAATGTCTCAAAGTCATTCTTGATCCCCTCACAATGAAATATATACCTCATATCTCCTTACATTTCACTGCCCCCAGATGTATAGTCAATCTCAAATGATGCCTCTCTCATAGCACATCATCCTTCGGTCTATCAATATCAGGTACATATAATCTACGATCCTTACAGAACTAACCTTCTTAGTTGAGTCCATAATGCTTCATCTCCTTAGATTCCACTCTCAGCAAGATCATACTAGTATCCATCCACTCTATTAGAGTAGGCCTAATAGTCAAGGTTGCCAACACTTCTCTAGTTCAGACTATGATTGGAAGTCATAACTAGTGATATACTCTAACTGCATACACTCTATAAACATCGCTCCCAAGCTGGCGTGTCTACTACTTAATGCATCAACTGCTTCATTTCCTTACCAAATCTATAGGAAATGTCAAAGTCATGGAAGCAGAGATTTTAACCATCTCTACAAATGAAGGTTAAGATCCTTCTATGAGAAAGGGTAATTCAACGATTTTTGTTCGACGAACAACTTAAACTTTCCCCAAGCAAGTAGTGCCTCTATCCTTAATGCGACAATATTTCAACTAACTCCAAATCATTAGTTAGGCATTTCTTCTCATGCGGTTTTAGTTGCTAACTAGCATAAGAGGACATCTTACTGCTTTGCACCAACACCGCACCTAATCCAGTACCATCCGCATTTGTTCATATTATCTATTCCTCATTCCAACTCGGAATGACTAACACCAGTGCAACTGTCAACCTCCCTATTAGACTTACGAACGTGTGCCTACCTCTACAACCTAAGTAAATGTCTGATTCTTCTTTGACAAGTTGGTTAATGGTGCTACTACTTTTGAGAATTCATTTATGAATCGTCTACAATAACCCAATAATCTAAAGAAACTCCTTACATCCATAACATTCTTGGATCTTCCCCTATCTTGGACTGCTGCTTGCTTAGTAGGATCCATCATGATGCTCTGCTTCAAAACAACATAACCTAAAAGTCGCACTTCCCTCCTCCAGAAGCGGGACTTCGAAAACTTCGCCTTATGTGGCATTTCATCAACACCTCTAGTACTATCCTCCAGTGCATCTTATGTTCTTCTACCATCCGTAAGTAGGTGAGAATATCATCAATGACGTAAGTAAAAACTTATTTAGTTGATCTCTATAAACATGATTCATAAGATCAACAAAGTATTATGATGCATTTGTTAGTCGAAACGAAAACCAACTACTCATACAACCTCGATGGCATATGAAACACAGTAATCAACACACTCTCCCTCAGCACTTTTAGTTAGCGGAACACCACCACCAAGTCCAATTAGAAAAACACCATTGCACCATGGAGATGATCAAACAAGTGATCAATATGTGGAAGAGGATACATGTTCTTCTTTGTCACCTTATTCAACTCTTGGTAATCCACCTAAAGTATCAAAGAGTCGTCTACCTTAGTAGAAAATACTACAAGTGCTCTCCACTCAAATATGATCATACAAATGAACCCACTCCTCAACGGATTATCAGCATGCCTCTCTGGTTCCTTTTTCTCTTTGGGTGTCATATGCTTAAACGACATAATTAACGGTCTATCATCCTTTAATAAATTAATACGGAGTTCTATCCCCATTTATATTCGAATAATCTCTGGCTATGGGTACTAATGACAACATCATGTAGGATATTGAGCGAATATAGAAAGCTAACCATCACCTCATCATTAGGTAGGCAGCCTAACTCTAGTCTACACTCGACATTTGTCCTTATCGTGACAAGCAACCTCTAGCAATCCACCATAATTTTGTACTTCCTCAACTTGTCTATCCCTGATATAATAATAAGCCTCATAAATGTAAGTACAAAATAATCACAAACAAACATGCATCAATTACTCGATAAGACTACATGTCGACAAATCATAGACAATCTATCGAACCTTCCATAAAGTTTGATATAATCAAATGACTACTTACTATGTTGGTTTTAATCCAAATCTGTCTTCCCGGTCGCTAGATATAAAGGAATGTGAAGCCATGTTATTAAACAGCATACCTATATATGCCCTTCCCTTATAACGCCATCAAGTATATATGCCTTCACTACCTACCTCTGCTTCACTAGCTTAGGGCAATCTCCTTAGGTATGTCCAAACTTATAATATTTGTAGCACTTCTTTTCCATCATTCTTGTAGTTCTTGCTCATATGCCCTTCTCTCCATAGTTGCAGCAAGTAAGCTCCAATCCACCGTTCCTTTGGCTCTCCTTATTCTGGAACTACTTTTTATTCTTACTATTCCACTTCCTTTTTCCATCACCACCTTGCAGTTTATACGCCTCCATTGGTGTAAAACCATGTAGAATTTAGATGTTTGTTTTATTGGATAGTGTAAAACTTTAATTATACAAACCTTTGAATTAGGAAACGGGAATAGTACCATTGTGTAGAGCTCATTTTTATGGTCGATATGGTATTATTGATTTATTCAGATTAGAGTTTGTATGAAGAAGATATGTGTATTTTAGGTAAATGGGTTTTTGGTTGGTTTTAACAAGCCAGAGCCCATTTGAGTGAAGTGATGGTTCAGAAGTTATAAAATGGACTGTAGGAGTTTGAAATCATTTTCTCATGTATGTTTTGTTTGTTACGCTTTCTCCTTTTTCATCCTCTTCTCTTCCGTCACACTTTTTCTCTCAATTCTTTACCAAAACCCTTATATGTGTGTGTGTTGTATGAATATCAAATTGACGAGTGGAAGAAGGGCTACAAGAAGGTTTTCATTGTTTTTGGATTTGAGAAAACTTTGAAGGACTGAAGTTCTATATGGCAAAGGATTGGAGGCTATAAGGCAATTTCTGGGGCTTGGCAATTTGGATTGGTGAGTGAGAATCATTATTGGATTATGTATTGACATGAAAGTAGTTTGCATTTTTTCATTACTAATTAGGTGTTGAAATTAGATAAATTGAATTTTAGGATAAATACTAAAGTAATTGCAGGATTAAATAATGTTAATGATGATTGATTTAGGTTAAATTAGTATTAATACTGTATAGTACGAAAGTTGGAAGTTAGCGATTGAGCTTATGATGATCAAGGTTAAACTATGGATATGTGGTTAATATGTGATATACGAGCAATATAAAATGATTTTTAGAGAAGTAGAATGCATCAAAATAGTAAATAACAGAGGAAAAATAAAATAAGGAAGAAACTGTTTTGGTTTTTGGTTTTTTGTTTTTGGTTTATTGACGTTCAACATGTTCGCCGTCCCACTGGCATTATGTGCACCGGTCGACAAGTAGACATCTTTTGGCCCAGGTTGAACATAGATTAAGCTGAAGCACTTTGGCTTTAGTGTACGAAAGAGATGACAGATGATATATCGGTTCTCTACGATATTTGAAAGCATTTATTGTTTGGAAATGTATATGGTTGTTTTGTGTATGTTATGACGATGGTATTAAACCATTTGCTAATGAGGTTAGGCTATGTTTACCTATACCTTCATACATATATGAGTTAGTCTATGTTTACCTAACTCAAGTCCCTATTATGTTTATGGGTTAGTTTAAGTTTGACTATATCTTGGGGTTAGTCTCTATTTATGTAATTATTATATGTAATGAGGGTAGGTATATCTTTAACTAACCCTCTCTCCCTTGTATGTGTACGATTATTAAGCATATGATAGTGATCCTCATATTATGTTTATTATAATCGACTAACTCTGTAGATGCAAGTGAGACAGGATGAGAAGTAAGTGTTAGCTCTCATATGATGTTTATAAAATCATGTTATAAGTATATGCTTGGTAATATTTTTACTCACCGCACATGTGTTTGACCCTCTCTTCATACACTATAGGTTAAAGGAATAACCTTGGAATGTATGACGTTTGAGGATGGTGACTATGAAGGCGTTTACATATATTATCCATTCATTTGTACATATTGTATACATGCTTTGACAATGTGTGTATGTATAAACACTATGACTAATTTGTAATATATATAAATGCGACTGGTTTATATTATTTACACACACACACACACACACACACTTATATATATATTATATTTTGAATCTTTCCACCATGAGTTTTGAAAAATATAATTAGCTAGCTTGGTTATATGTATACTATTGTTCTAAAATAACAAAGCTTTTCATTTTACGATGCTTATGACTAGATCATATGGTCATGAAAAGTTGGGTTGTTACATTTGGTATCATAGCAGTAATTTAGGATGTATACAGAGAGCATACTTGTATATTTTTACATAATGTATATGGGTGTATTAGTTAAAATAAATGGGTGTATGACGTTTAATTATGGTTTTATGTTTACATCTGTTTACTACTTAGGAAGGATCTAATATTGAATCTAATTTTACAGATAGTAGAGATGAGTAACCCGATCGAATCTTGCACTGGAAATGAAGCTGTGGAAATACCGGGTGTGAACATCCCACTTTGGTTTTGTAGTTGCTTCAAGCAAGAAACCAAGCCACTGTTAATGAAGGGGCACGTGTAACTTGGGTAAAGTATGAAGATGTTGTTCGTGTACTGAGGTCGAATTTTTCGAAACTGTGTAAGAATTTCGTAATTATGGGTAGCAAGCCATATAAGGGAATAAAAGATTTTATGGAGACACGAGATTGGCTGCATACATGTGATAAGATTGAAAGTCTATATGAGTGGATCGTATATGATATATATGTAAGTATGAACAACTAACTATATAATATAACTTGATAGATAATAATAATAGCAACGTAAATTAAAATAATCAAACCAGGATTTTATACTGGTTCGGACCTCCCATCCTACATCCAGTCCCGAAGCTCCTCTTTGGAATTTCCTTTCAACTAACCCTCACTTGACCCGGAGGAACAGGTTTACAGTAGCAGAGTTTCTTTGTCAAGAATGTGTTCTATAACACGAATGTTGACTATTGAGTACAAGTACTTCCAATATATATATATATATATATATATATATATATATATATCTTGAGGATATGAATAATGAGTTCTGAATATATGGAAGTTTAAATACATGTAATTGATTGTTAGAGAACACGTATAAGTCAGAGTATAGGAATTAAGAGCATAAGTAAGTAAGGTGGTCCTTCTCTTGAATTCCTGATGCTATTTACAGTGGATTCTTCGTGTAGATGCATCCATTAACAATCGCTGTATAGTTGCTCATGTTGGTGATGAAGAGTTGCAGTGAAGAGGAGCGAACGTGTCTTTTTGAATGTGACAGTTGGTCTTTGAAATTACACAGCCGAGTCTGTAATCAGACGTCTGGAAAGTATCCTCAAACATCTGGCCTTGATATATTTTTTGCGTCTGGTAGCATTTCGGACGTCTGTGTTTATTAACTAGACGTCTGGTCTTCATATCTGTTTATATCTGGATGCTTTTTCAGACGTCTGAATTTGGTAACCAGGCGTTTGATTCTTTCTGAGTTATGAACCAGAGGAATCAATCAGATGTCTGGCTAGTGTACCCAAATGTCTGAAAGTGTGCATGTTGCTTTTATCTATGCATGAGCAATCCTTCTTCCACTCCTATCGGCTTGAAATCTTTTGATACTTCTTTTGAGTCTTATTTTTGTCTCTTTGGTGATGTTACTTTGTCATCTACCTGTAAATGTAAATATATATCTACATTCGATTTCCATTGTATAGTTGTTATCATCGAAACCATAGAATTGATTTCCTAACAATCTCCCCCTTTTTGATGATGACAACTATTCAATGTACTTATATGTAGATTATAAATCTCCCCCTGAATATGTTCTTATTTTTAATGTTTTATGATTCTATCTATATTTCTCCCCCTTTGACATTATCAAAAATAATTTATAATATTTAAGCCAATCATCAAAAAAGAAAAGAAAATTTTCATTAATAACATGAAGAAGTTACATACATAGATTTGTACAAAATATAAACATTACAATTCCTAAATTCATAGAGTTCCTTTGGAGAAGCTTGATATGGATCATCCTCCTTTGGTGAAGCTTGATTTGTATCACCCTCCTTTGGTTCTTCTTTTGTAGAAGGAGATGTCAAAGCTTCCTTTGGAGGTTCGTCGTCAAATAATTTAGAATGTTTTACAGAAGGAGAAGGTGCAGGAGTATGCCAATCCTCAGAAGGTGGAGCTGGACCACGAACCCGTTGTAACACTTCTTTAAGGACTGATAAAACAGTTGAAAGAGAATCTTCAACTGTGGCTAGTCGTGTAGCAAATGAGGTTTCAAAGTTCTCAATTCGCTTAGCTAAATACTTTTGATTTAGGGATAGTATATGTTGGTTCCGGAGAGTGAGATCTCGAATACTTTCATTTGGATTTGTTTCTAGTCGAGTCTCTATAATTTCTTCTTATCCCGGATAATCAAAAGGTTGAGGAGGAGGAGGAGTAGCTTCTCGTTGTTGCTTTTCTTGTTGAGATGGAATAATGGGTGGTTGAGGAGGATTTTCAACTCTTCTAGTTTATCGATGATGCGTCCAATCTTCGAAGGACATGAATTCCGAAGGAATTTCAGGTAAGTGCATTAAAGAAAAGAATTTTGTTGAAGCGTATTTTGGCAAATTTCTTCGAACGTCGACAGATAGGAGGGAATATTACGTGCACGAATAAGTCTCATAATATAGGTAGGATAGATGATCGATGGCCTTAATCGAGTCCAAAGTGTTTTAGCTCATCGAAGATAAATTTTTCCCAATTTACTCTTGTCCTACTAAATAGAGCATATAATGCTTTATGCTCCAATTCAGTAATTTGCTCGTGTCTACCCATTCTTGGAACAATTGTATTAATTATCATCTGTGTTAGGAGTCATGCTTTCGGACGTAAATATTTTGAAGCAAACTTCGGCATTTCTTCTTCCCAGATTTGATCAGTAATAGTATTTCGAGGTTTGAATCTCATATCTGGTATGTTGTGTAAGTCTTCTCCGGTGTCGGAGAAACCTAGGGTTCGTCGTATCAAACCAGGAGTCAATCGAATCGTATTCCCGTATACACTAGACCAAAGCCAATTGTCCTCGTCCTCAGTGTTCCATACGGTGGTACTATCTAGATTTGCATAAAATAGAAAAATAGCTAATTGGTCTATTTGGATATCATTTGATGTAAAGGTAATTAGAGTTTCTAATCCGGCCTCTTCACATAACTCATCCAATTAGTACATAGGAAATTTTAAGAGACTGTAGAATGGTCCTATGTGATGTTTCTTTTTTTGGATATCTTCATACCATTTTATAGAATGCGGAGCTCTATTCATCCACCGTTCAATTTGGTCATCGGAGAAAAAATTTTGTTTGTGAAAATCGTAAGAAGTAATAATTTTGAGATAAAAGAAAAAAAATGACATTATCTGATCGATTTTAAAAGGTCGATTGGGAATCAGACGTATGGATTGGAAATCAGACATCTGGTTTGCCCTAACTTTTATCCAGAGGATAAAATCAGACGCCTGCTTTGTGACCCAGACGTCTGGTTTTGAGCATAGTTATAAAATTGTAGATACAGTGAGATTTTTCAGACGTCTGGAATTGAAAACAAACGTCTGTTTCTGTTTAATTGAGAAACAGAAAACTAAGGCATACGTCTGGATCTTATTTCAGACGTCTGGATTGTTCTGAATTTTATTTGAAGGAGACAGAACAACATTTCAGACGTCTGGGGGGTATATCAGACGTCTGATATACGCACACTCCTAAATTTTGAATAGTATATCCTTGTGCCAGAAGTCTGGAAGTTGTTGATAGAAGTCTGAAAATTGCACATGGGCTAAAATGACTTAAAGTGTGATGATTTCACTTATATATCGAATGTAGATAACAAATAACTTTATTGTTGTAAAAATATAATAACAAATAAGTTTATATACATTCAATACTTAATACAATTTATTTATTTAGATGGAGATGGAGTTTTTGGATTTTCTGACTCATTATCCTTCCATAGTCTAAGTGGGGACCATATATTTACACGTTCGTGAGTCCGTGGAGAGCCAGAAAATCATCTTGGTAAGGGATCTGAAGAAGTATGATACGAAGAACATGGATCCAATGAATTACAAGGTTTTGGTAGCGGTTCATGAACATCGTTCTTTCGGGATGAACAAAACTTCATCGCCTCTTGCTCGAGAAAGCTTAACCTTCGTATTGTTACTTTTTGTTCGAAATAAAGCTCTCGTTGAAGATCCATCTGTTGTTTTTGGTAATGATGGATTTCATAAATTTTCTCCTTTGTGTTAGGGGAAATAAATAGAGAACTTTTAGTTTTCTTATTATCCGGAGTAAAACCCGTACGATACGAAGACCACCTATATGTTGGCTCTTGCTTTGGTGTAGGTGTCGGAAGTCGTTGTGGGGTGTCAACCGAGCTGTCTGTTGTTGGTGTTGAGACGGAGATAGATATATAGGAATCTTCTGACGACATTGTTATATTTTCATTCTTCCTTTTTATTATTAAAAAATTCAACTATTTGAATGTAGTTTTTGTGTTTGGCTATATTTATATGCTGAAAATATTAAATACAGGCAAACTAATTTTCTAAAAATTTGAAGGTGCAGAAATTAATGATATAAATTGTGGTGATTACTTTGGCGACTAATTTTAGCCTTAAAAAAATTATTATATATATATATATATTATTAAGGAAGAAGGTCATTTAGTGAGCAAATACCTAAACTTCGTCGGGGTTTAGAGAAAGTTTGTTCATTTAATGGTTTTGTAAAGATATCGGCCACTTGATTTTCGGTATTTACGTATTCAATGAAATGGTTCCTTTTTCAACATTGTCTCGTAGAAAATGATGTCGTATATCTATATGTTTGGTTCGTGAGTGATTAACAGGGTTTTTTGATAAATTAATTGCACTTGTGTTATCATAATAAATTGGAGATTTGGTGATAATTTTACCAAAATCCGCTAATATTTGTTGCATGTATATTACTTGTGCACATGCTAGAGCAGCGGAGATGTATTCGGCTTCGCAAGTAGATAGAGAAACACAATTTTGTTTTTTACTAAACCATGAAACTAAAGATTGTCCGATAAAATGACAAGTTCCACTAGTGCTCTTACGATCTGTTCTACATCCACCGAAATCCGCATCGCTATATGAAACAAGTTCAAACGATGATCCTTTAGGGTAGAACAAACCATAATCTTTAGTGCTAGATAGATAATGTAAATTCGCTTAACCGCTCTTAGATGAGATTCTTTTGGTTTTGCTTGAAATCGAGCACAAAGTCATACACTCATCATAATATCCGTTCGACTAGCCGTTAAATAAAGTAGAGAACCAATCATGCTACGATATAATTTTTCATCAAAATCTTTTCGTTTTCATCTTTTTCTAAGTGAATAGTGGTACTCATTGGTGTTGGTTTGCTTGATGTTTTACCCATTTCAAATCGTCGTAATAAATCGTTACAATATTTTTGTTGATGAATGAAGATTTCATTTTCGGGTTGTTTTATTTGTAAACCTAAGAAGAAATTTAATTTTCCCATGTGTAACATTTCAAATTCATTTTTCATAATATTAGAAAATTGATTACATAGTTTTTCGTTGGTTGAACCAAAGATGATATCATCAACATAGATTTGTACAACCAAAATATCGTTATCTTCTCTTTTAGTAAACAAAGTTGTATCTATTTTCCTATATGAAAACCAAATGTTATTAAGTGATTTTTAAGACGTTCGTTCCATGCACGAGGTGCTTGTTTTAATCCATATAGTGCTTTATGTAATTTAAAAACATGATCAGGATATTTTTCGTGAACAAATAGTGGTGGTTGTTCGATGTATACATTTTCCTTAATAAAACCATTCAAAAAGGCACTTTTGACATCCATTTGAAATGGTTTAAAATTATTATGAGTTGCAAAGGCGAGTAATGTACGAATGGCTTCTAATCTTGCTACTGGAGCAAACGTTTCATCGTAATCTATGCCCTCTTCTTGATTATAGCCTTGAGCAACCAAACGTGCTTTATTTCTATCAATATTTCCATTCTCATCTGCTTTGTTTTTAAATATCCATTTTGTTCCTATTACCGATTTTTCTTCAGGTCTTGGTACTAATTCCTATACGTTATTACGTTCAAATTGATTTAATTCTTCTTGCATAGCTATTATCCAAAAATTATCATTTGATGCTTCTTTATAATTCTTTGGTTCAAAGTTTGACACAAATGCTATATGGCTTATATGATTGAGTTGATTTCTAGTTACTCTTGAATTAAGATCTCCAATAATATTATCTATTGGATGATCCTTAAGAATTCTAGTAGATGATATCAAAGTATTATTTTGACTATTTGTTTCATTAGTAATAGAGTTTGTTGAATTCGTTGGTGGAATAATTTCTTCTTCATCATTAGTATGATGTTTAAAAAGATTTTCGTCGAATGAGACATGTAATCTTTCTTCAATAGTATTATTTCATTTATTAAAAATTCTATATGCTTTGCTACGTTCCGAATATCCAACAAAGACACCTTCATCGGCTTTTGGATCAAACTTTCCTAAATTATCTTTTGTATTTAATATAAAACATTTTGAACCAAAAGTTTTAAAGTATGATACTTTAGGTTTTTACAAAAAAACATTTCAAAACAAGTTTGTTTAGTCATGGGGAGAATAGTTACTCGATTTAGTACATAACAGGATGTTGCAATAGCTTCAGCCCAAAAGTGTTTTGGTAATCCACTACTATTTAGTAATGTTCGTGCACATTCTTGTAATGTACGATTTTTTCTTTCTACGACACCATTTTGTTGAGGTGTACGAGGAAGAGAAAAATTATGGGTTATACCTTTCTTATTGCAAAAGTTTGTAAAAAGATCATTTTCAAATTCTCCTCCATGATCACTTCTAATATTTTTAATTTTTAAATTCATTTGAGTTTTAATTCTTTAAGCAAATATTTTAAACATACCAAAAGTATTTCTTTTATGTTTTAAAAATAAAGTCCATGTATATCTTGAAAAATCATCGACTATTACGAACACATATTTGTTGTGATTTACAGACCGTACTTGTGTTGGACCAAATAAATCTAAATGTAATAATTCTAATGGTTATTTTGTAGAAATATTATTTTTAGATTTAAACGAGCTTTTCTTTAGTTTTCCAATTTGACAATCATCACATAAATTTTCTACTTTGTAATTTATTTTTAGTAATCCTCTTACTAACTCATATTTTGCCAATTTATTAATACTTTTAAAATTGATATGACAAAATCATTTATGCCATAACCATGGATCGTCATGTTTGACGGTTAAACACAAGTTTGAATTTTTATTTACATTCATGTTTAATACATAAATATTTTCGTTTCTAAATCCTTCAAAAATGAGTTGTTTGTTATTATCTAAAATATTACATCTATCTTTTTCAAAATTTATTTGAAAACCTTTATCACATAATTGACTAATGCTTAGCAAGTTATGTTTTAAATTTTCTACTAATAAAACATTTGTAATAATATGAGAGTTAGATATACCAGAGTTGATGACTTCTCCAATTCCTATGATATATCCTTTTGAATTGCCTCCAAAGGTTACCGTTCCACCATCGATGTACCTTATATTTGGTAACATTTTTGAATTTCCGGTCATATGCTTGGAGCAACCGCTATATAGTATCCATTTCTCTTTATTTTTTATTTTGGGTACCTGCAAAATAGAAAATGTTTTAATTGGTATCCATATATTTTATTAGGGTCCTATTTGTTAGAGGAAGGTAGCCTTACCCAAGATGGTTTGGTACCTTTATAAATATAATTTTTATTATAGACTACATTTTATAAGTAATTATTAATATGCTTTGTCTAATCAATTTTTTTTAGGAATCCAAATTTTCATATTATTGGTATTCAATTTAGTCTTAGACAAACTTTTAGCTTTTATACGCCTACTATTTTTAGCATTATTTTCTTTTTGTTTAAAAGAATTTTTGAATCCTATTCCATTTCTATTACCTGATGGTTTTGAGGTTTTGATAAGATTTTCCAAATCTTGTTTACCTTTATTAAATTTTGACACATTATTGGTAATTTTATCTAATTTTTCCCTCAACTCTATATTTTCAATTTTCAACAATTCAATACTATTTTTAAAATCAATATTTTCTTTTAATAAATTTTCTTTTTCTATAGAAATATTCTCACTTTCTATCATATTATTTTTGATTTTTTGTTGAGATATTTCAAGTTCTTCTTCTAGAATAATTTTTTCATCTTTCAACATTCCTACCTCAAGTTCTAATCTATTTATTTTGACTATATATTCTTTGTTCAATTTTTTTTATTTGTCTAAATTTATCATCTAGTTCCATGCTAAGTTCTAATAGTTCATCATAGCTATGTTCAGGACATACCTCTTCAGTTTGTGCCATAAAACATACATTAGCTTGTTCTCTGTCACTATCACTATCACTTTCAGAAGATGAAGAATCCGAATCATCCTAAGTTAGTTTGAAAGCCTTCTTCTTCTTGAATTTTTGAATTTTTTTATTCTTTTTGTCATTATTGAGTTTAGGGCAATCCTTCTTCATATGTCCGTATTGATCACATTCATAGCACTTGATTTGAGATATGTTTGTTGTGTTGGACTTCCCTTCTTTTTGAAACTTGGTCATCTTTCTAAATTTCTTGAATCTATTATAATTCTTGGCAATAAAAACTATTTCTTCTTTATCTAGATCAGAGTCATCATTTTTTGTTGCTGGAAATGCTATATTCTTTTTCTCCGAATTAAGTTCTTTTCGTGCCTGCAAGTTAGCTTCATAGGACATTAAATTTCCTATAAACTCTTCAACTTTGAGAGTGGAAAGATTATTAGCTTCTTCTATAGCTAAAACCTTTCTTTCCCAATCTGATGTCAAAGAGTTGAGTATTCGAGATATTAAATCATAATAAGTGAATTTAACTCCTAATGCCATAAGATCATGTTGGATAGTTTGAAATCTAGAATACATGTCAACAATAGTTTCATTTTGCTTCATTTTAGATGAAGAAAATTGGTTTTGCAAAATCGAAATCTTAGTTTGTTTGACCTTTGTTGTACCTTCATGTGTAATTTGTAAGGTACGCCAAATATCAAATGCAGTGGTGCATAACATGACACGTGAAAATTCATTTTTGTCTAAAGAACAAAATAAGATGTTCATAGCTTTAGCATTATTTGATGCTAAGGTCTTTTGTGCATTGGTCCAAGTGTTCATAGAAGTAGTAGGTGCTTCATACCTATCTTGTGTGGCTGACCAAATTTTAAGACCATTAGCTTCCATAAAAATTTCATACGTGTTGACCAATATGCATAGTTAGATCCATTAAAAAGTGGGGGTCGTGCAGTGGATTGTCCTTCTTGAAAAATACTTTCCATATTAAATTGATTCAAAAACGTGTTACTATTATTTGATTCAAAAACGTGCTCTGATACCAATTGAAAGTCTATATGAGTGGATCGTATATGATATATATGCAAGTATGAACAACTAACTATATAATATAACTTGATAGATAATAATAGCAACGTAAATTAAAATAATCACACTAGGATTTTATACTGGTTCGGACCTCCCGTCCTACGTCCAGTCCCGAAGCTCCTCTTCGGAATTTCCTTTCAACTAACCCCTCACTTGAACCGGAGGAACAGGTTTGCAATATTAGAGTTTCTTTGTCAAGAATGTGTTCTATAACACGAATGTTGACTATTGAGTACAAGTGCTCCCAATATATATATATATATATATATATATATATATATATATATATATCTTGAGGATATTGAATAATGAGTTCTGAATATATGGAAGTGCTAAATACAAGTAGTTGATTGTTAGAGAACAGGTATAAGTCAGAGTATAGGAATTAAGAGCATAAGTAAGTAAGGTGGTCCTTCTCTTGAATTCCCGATGCTATTTATAGTGGTAGAAAGATTCTTCGTGTAGTTGCATCCATTGAAAATCGTTGTATAGTTGCTCCTGTTGGTGATGAAGAGTTGCAGTGAAGAGGAGCGAACGTGTCTTTTCGGATGTGACAGTTGGTCTTTGAAATTACACAGCCGAGTCTATAATCAGACGTCTGGAAAGTATCCTCAGACGTCTGGCCTTGATATATTTTTTGCGTCTGGTAGCATTTCAGATATCTGTGTTTATTAACCAGACGTCTGGTCTTCAAATCTGTTTTATATCTGGATGCTTTTTCAGACGTCTGACTTTGATGACCAGACGTCTGATTCTTTCTAAGTTATGAACCAGAGGAATCAATCAGACGTCTGGCTAGTGTACTCAGACGTCTGAAAGTGTGCATGTTGCTTTTATCTATGCATGAGCAACCCTTCTTCCACTCCTATCAGCTTGAAATCTTTTGATACTTACAGTCTTATTTTTGTCTCTTTGGTGATGTTACTTTGTCATCTACCTGTAAATGTAAATATATACGTACATTCGATTTTCACTGTATAGTTGTTATCATCGAAACCATAGAATTGATTTCCTAACAAAGAATTTTAGGATGCTGAATTTGAGTGATAAGGTAAAAAGGCACTTTCTCCTTGGCAACTATAGGTAAAGCAATGAACCGGTGGGACGTTGTTATGGAGTAATTCAACAAAATGAATCTTCTTAGACTGATTTTAAGAAAATATTTGAGACTTAAATTTTGTCTGGATCTAAAAAGAAAGTTATGCTTGAGAAGTTTATTAATCCCAAACAAAATTCCACTATGAAGGAATATATTAATAACTTTAATGAGTTGGCAAAATTTTGTTTTGAATTGATAGATGCAACAACCGAGAAGGTGATGAAGTTTGCAAAAGGGTTGAGCTCACCACTTAGGGAATCAGCGCTTAGTCAGATTCCTATGGCAGTGATGTTCAAAAGTTTAGTTGAGGCTATTTTGTTGAATACCGTTATTGTAAATTCTTCTAAAGGGCAGCAAATGAAGAATTTCAGTCAAGACCGGCATAAAGACCCTGGTGGTCTATAACATCCCCTATCTATAAGCCTAAAGCTAAGCATAATAGATGCACTTGTTGACTAAATACGGCTATGTTAATGGTATCTATAATATCAAAAGCACTTGAATATGAAACAAATCACATATTCCAAAACAACATTTTCCATTTCGTTTCAAAACACATGTCCCGTATTTAAATTTCACAATCTCATAACGTTTCCTAGGAAAAGATCAAGTATACTTATTATAAAATACGCCAATAGCGACATATAAAGATGCTTGATCAGAGTCATAACTAACTTAATACACAGCGGAAATAAACCTAAAACAAAGAAATGCAACTCCTAAATAGCTATCTGATAGCGTCCTGCTCGCCTTCGGTAGCTTTATTCGTCATCCTACTAAAAACTTGAAAAGCCTTAACTCTTGGCCTACTCAAATCAATTTTGAGCACCTGAGAGTTCAAGCGAAAACATAAACTTTGAGTCAGACATAAAGCCTGGTGTGAATAATAATATACATCTTGATTATTTAATGTTAAGTGAGATCACGTTGCATCGTGGAACGGGTTTCCCCTCACTAATAACCTTTTAAAACATATCTTTTGCAAATCATCATCCTACAACCAAAACTGGTTAAAACTATAGAGCATTATTATGTAAATATACATATCAGGTAACAAATGGACTACCTGTTTGAACTCTACAGTTTGTTTGACTTACTATTAACCTTTGGCTGACTCGAGCCTACTAAAAAAATAAAAAAATAATCTAACATCTGTTAGACACACCTCTTCTGGATGGTCTCTCCTTAACTATCTGAACTACTACAATCTGACCCTTTTATAGCGTTTTAAAATCCCTATTAAAGGCTGTTATAGCATTTTTATAAATGCCGTAAATCAACATGTTGTAATATGTCTGGTAGAAATTATAGCGTACATTATAGCGTTTACGAAAAGGCTCTAAAAAGTACCCTTTTAGCTTTTTTTTCCGTCATCCTGTTTGACTGGTTATAGATCTAATTAGCTTTCTATAGCGTTTATCTAATTGTTATAAAATATTTTCATAGCATATTTGGTTGCTATCCTATAATCCTTACAACATTTTATTTTATGTAATATACTTTCTATAGTGTTTCGTTGGATGTTATGGAAATTTTTAAAGCGTTTTTACTTGCTATCTTTCTATGTCAATCTGTATAGTATTGTTATAATACTAGTGTAATGCAATAGTAAGTAAAAGATGTTCCATATCTGTTTCTTATAACTTTTTTAAAACACTATAGATTATTTTTCCTACCTTTTTTATTTTGTCATTCGTTCATTTACAATTATAATATTTATTTCAACACATATATATATATATATATTAGTTCAAATACCATAATAAACACGTTATAATGTACATGATCATACAAATTCATAAACCAAAGCACAATATATATCCGTAATATATCACAAACAAAGAATGAAACATACAAATACTTGTGACCAAAATTAATATAACACACAAGAATATAAACAATATGTACAACCATGCTACCAAAAAGTGAAGATATACGAACATCGCTACAAAACGATGCATTATAATGTAAAGATTTATGAACTCTTAATTACACCCACCATCTTCTTGCATATTTCTTTAAGAAAATATATAAAAATTGGAAGGAGCTGTTCAATAGTTGCATCCTACAATAAGAAAAAAGTATAAATATAATAATGTAATTAACATAATATGGCAAAAAGCTTCTAATAAAATAATTGAAATAATAGAAAATTACCTGTCATCTTTACTTGTTTTCTTACTCTTCTTACTACCCTTGAAAACATAATAAGGTACTACTGGTATATCCTATCGGTAAACTAGTAGCACAAATCCAAAAGAAAGTGAAATGTTTCAAACCTATCAGTAGCCTTAGTAACAAGCGGATTTTCACTCACCACGGGTTCAGATGTTTCTCCATGCTTCTTTGACTTCCTCCTTTTCTTACAAACTCCATCATTTTCACTACATAAACATATGCATAAGAATTCAAAAAGCGGTGTGTGTGTGTATGTGCATAAAAGAAGGACAAGCCAACCACTATTCCACAAAAATGGGTCTTCTTGCTAACATGTGAATAGCTTTAGAAACATGATGTTAATCATCAATATTGTTGGTACTATCTGCTACATCTGTTTCTTTTTTTCTTTTTTACTTTCGTTTTCTTGCCAGTTTCATCATTTTCGCTTGCGTCTTCCTTTTGATCTTCTTCCACTCATGTTTCATCCTTTTCACTGGTTTCTGTTTGCTTGTTTGCATCATTCCCCTTATCATTTTCACCATGTGCATGTGTATCAGTTTCTTTGTCACTGTTAAATTATTAATAACTATAAAACTCATTAAATTTGTTGTTGCATTAAACTATAAAATGAAATATACATGAATAGTAGATATCAAAAATCATATATGGAATTAGGTATTTAAGTGGTCCCTTGCCTAAACAATAATCATAACAGGTTACTAATGTCTCAGACTTATACCTAACTGTTGATACAAAGATGAAATTCACATTATTATTTCATATTACACTAATGGGATTAATTTATTGATTTTAGCTTTCTCCATAATTGATTTTATCATGAAAATTAAGCAACTATATATGAGACGACAATTAAATAAACCAAGTAACGTATAACTATCATGTTATTTGCAAGTAATTATACTAAGCAACCAACATTAGTAATAAACGTATCCACGATATTGAGTGTATGCTGAATCCATTCAGTTGCATAACTTCCTTCAATGTCATTTTTAAACATCTTACGTATGAGGGCACAAGATGTTATACATTGTTAATGAAACTTCAAAAATCCAAACAACAATCAGTTTGCCTAGCGAATTTTATAACATGAAACCCTAGGTGCATCTTTTGGTGTTACAAGTGACTGCAAAGAACAACAATTTTGTTACTAGAATTAAGATTTTTAGTAAATAGAAGTCAACTTCACAATGCAAAATGCTAGTAAAGTTGATGATGAAATATTGGATCTCCAAATTTTGATAAGCAGTATTTCAAAGACATAAAGAACTACAGCTTACCATATTGATGGCATGTAACCAAGACAAAGCGGCTTGTCAACTCCTTACAGCTCTGTAATGTTCCAGGTTTCATCAAAAACCATGCATTGCTTCACCGGTTCCAATACTTTTACCCCTAATTGTAGGCAGTAGCGTTGGCGTATGCCACACAACCAACCATTCAGCTTTATTCACACTCTTGTTGTGAATTTACTTCAATCTTAACGGTTTATCTTCAGCCCTTCAGCAAGTACTTGGCTTCTATACATTGAAACACAGATTGTTACTATTAATTTGTTGCTAAAATTACTCAGTCCGCTATAATTTAGCATGCTTTATTCAATTCAACCATCTCAAAATTATTCTCTAGTTTCTTACCTTTTTCATATCCTATCACATCAAAATCACATGTGAGGCCACTACAGACATGCATATGTTATGCGTATTAGACCCCAGTAGTTATATAATGAACCAAGTTCATGAAAATTTTTAACCAAGATAAAAAAAAAGACTACATTGTAGTGAAAAAATCAGAGTTTTGGGCAGCGGAAGCATAACATCCAATGATCTAGTCTGTCGACAGTCTTAACAATTCTATCCAACAAAGTGAATAAAAAGAAAAAATCAAAGAGTACAAATTACAGATAGTGATAGAAAAGAAAAGAACACACCGATATAATAAGGTTCGGCTATGCCTAACCTCGGACCCAACGATCTTTATTCACTTCAGGGCGGAGTACAATATGAGAAGAAAACAAACCTCTTAATATAAATTTCTCACCCTACAATGGATATAAAAATAGGGATCTTAATGAAGATATTTTACGGAGAACTCTCTTGTTGTCTTGTGATGATGAAAATGAGCAAAGGTCTTTATATTTATATGAGAAAGAATGAAGATTGCCTTGGAGATAAGGATGAAATGTTTTCGGATTCAACTGATTTGGTTTCAACACAAATCTTGCATATTTGTGTTTGTTTTCATATATATCATTAGCTGATTGATTCTTTGAATCAATTAAAATATATTATGATGTTAATTCTTTTTTTTTCTAATTTGTTTCTCATATTTGACAGATTACGGGAATCAATTAATATCTTCCCCTTAATAAATTTGGAATAGATTTAAATTGTCCAAATTTGGCACTCCACCTTGATTTAAATATGTTCATCAATCAACAAAATTGTTGTTTTGGTAAGTACCCCATGGCGCTATATATCTCGTACCACACTAATCAAGTTTGAGCAATGCTCAAAGTTGTCCTTTGGAACCGACTTTGTCAACATATCAATTGGATTGTCTTTTGTGTATATCTTTGATAGCTTTATCTTATTTCTCTCTTCTTCAGTCATAAGAAACAAACTCCTAACATCAATATGCTTGCTCCGTAAGTTATAGGCTTCATTCTCAACAAGAAGAATGGTGCTCTGAATATCCGAAAACATCTCCACTGTCTTCTACATCATTGATAAATCCTCCAAAATATGCAACAAATACAATCATTCCTTGGTTGCTTCAACTATAGAAATAAGCTCTGCCTCAGTGGTTGATAAAGCTATAATGGACTATAGCTTGGATCTCTAAGAAATCGGGCCTATGCCAAGTGTGTAAACATAGCCCAAAATCGATTTCCTACCATCCGTATCCCCATTATAATCTAAATCACAATAATCCCATAGAATATGTCGCTACCTCCAAAAAATAAGCCAATATCAGAAGTGCCTCTGAAATATTATAGAATCCACTTTACTGCTTGCCAGTGAGTCTTGTCTTGGTTAGACATGTATCTGCTAACAACACCAACCGCATGAGCTAAATCAGGCCTTGTGCATACCATGACATACATAAGGCTCCAAATGCAGTGGAATAAGGTATATTTGCCATATCCATTTTGTCTTCATCCGATGTGAAGCATAAATCTTTGGATATTGAAATTGAGAGCCTAATGGGAAAGCCACTGGTTTAGCTTTCTCCATGCCAAATCAAGATAGGATTTTCTCGATATACTGAGATTGAGTTAGCCTCAAAACTCTTTATTTTCTATCCCTCTGAATCCCTATTCCTAAAATTCTTTGTGCATTTCCTAAATATTTCATATCAAACTCTTTGATGTGCTCCATCTTCAACTATGAAATCATAGTCATTCTCTTAGAAGCTATCAACATCTCATCAACATAAAGCAACAAATAGATGATGTTTTCATTACACTTCTTAAAATAGACACATTGGTCCTTAAAGCTTCTAGAGTAACCATGTGAGATCATGAACTTATTATATTTCTTATACCACTGTCTAGGAGACCTTTTTAAACCATAAAGAGTTTGTGAAGTCTACAAACATGATTGGGCCCTCTATTGTTAATGAACCCTTTTGGCTGTTGTAGGTAAATGTCCTCCTCGAGGTCATCATGCAAGAATGCTGTCTTGACATCTAATTGTTCCAATTCTATGTTGAAGTGGGCAACCAACGCCAAAAGAATGCAAACGGAAGTGTGCTAGCGCCAGAATTGGTCACTAAGACCCAAATATTGTTAAAAGCACCAAATTGCAGTTACAGATCACAGACGGAATGTAAATAGAGAGAACAGTAAACATTAAAAAGTAAGCAGTAAAATCAGAGAATTTATAGTGGTTCGAATGACTCTGGTCTACGTCCACTTCAGAAATTTCTTTTTTATTGATATCAGAATCAATTTCAGTTACAATCTGGAGTTTTTAAACCAATAATGGCAGGGTAGCCTTAATGAAGAAGATGAAGGTGAAAAGAATGAAGATCCCTTTTCTAAAGCTCCGCCTACTGTAATGATAGGCAGAACCCAAGTTACTAGGTTCCTGAGTGATCTGGGCCCACCAAGACCATAGCCGGTCCAAACCCCAAACACCACGACCGACCTTGAATTTATAATGCCGGCCCGATATCCCCTGGGCATGACCCGAAGCAGGCCTATCCAAGACTCAGAATAAACTAGGCTAGAACTCGAAGTGAAATGAAGCCATCCTATCCTTAAACATGCCAATCCATAATTTTGTTACTGAACAATTAAAGCCAAACCACACATGCCAAACCACCAATGCCGAACCATATTTAGCCGACCCACCTTAACTTTTCTACCACGACCGAATGATACAGGCCGACCCAATTTCCAAATGCCAACTCGAGTAAAATAGAGTGCTGACTCGGAGCTACGAATGTGTCAACCTGAAGCAGTCCTCGAAGCCGAACCACCTACTGCCGATCCACTCCAACATGACAGACCCAGTTTCCTACCGATCCACTCCAACATGACTGACCCAGCTTCCTACCGACCCACTCCAATCATCGACTCATACCACTACCGATCCATACCATTATCGACCCACTTCATCATGGCCGAACCACCTTCCTACCAACCTTAAACCTTCACAACACTGACCCACTCATATCGAGCCATGCTTGTCGAGCCAGTCGTATTGGGCCATCTTGGCTTATGCTCTATGATCAAACCATGCATGATCTCCTCTTCTTGACCAAGCCATGTACGACCAAGCCACCTAGATCGAGCGACCCACACCGAACCATCCATGACTTATCATCTATCCATCGAGCTGGCTCAAACACATCGTATTTCAGTCTCAACAAATGAGCAGTCGATTTTAGTTAAATTCGCATGTCTATGGCCTTGCCAAAAGGCAGGTTAATATTTGTTCCCTAAAGCATGCCTTGCTATTGGAAGGTATGTTTTGAATAGTCTCAAATCCGATATCCGAAGTCATTTTTCCATTCATTATCAAGCAATTCCGTCCACATCCGATAGTCTACTCCGCGATTGTTCCAAGTCGTTATTCTATTCTGAATCCATCCTAAATCCATTAACCGAGTCCACAATCTTTTCAGATCAGTTTATCCATGTGTGGGACCTCTCCAAGTCCGGTTATCCAAATCGAGGACGTTGCCAGACCCAAATCCAAATCTAGGACCACGCCAGGTCATAAATCCATATTCGGGACCTCATCGGGTCTAGATCCAAAGCCTAAATCCAATCCGATAGCCAAGTTCTAATCCATCCATAACCAATAACCGAAGCAATTTCCTCTCCAGGTCGATATCCAAATCCGAGACTGCTCTGGGTCCACGCCCAAATCGTTAGCTGTTCATAGCCATTATCCAAATTTGTAACCTCTCTGAATTCTCGCCAAGTGTAATCCATGCATGGCGACCTATATTTATCAATCCTTTGGTGTTCTTGGTTCAGTGTCCCCGAACGCTGAGTGTTGTCGTGGCTTAAGTCCTAAGTAGAATCATGATCGCTCTGGACCCTTACCGAGCATAGTCCATACCCGATGACCTATTTTAGTAACCGATAGATAATATGGGGCCTAAGTCCTAGGTCAAATCCTGGTCTCTTCGGACCCTTGCCTAGCATAATCCATACCCGTTGACCTTTTAGCCAAAACTAGATAAAAGTTGATCAAAATTAAAATCTGAAACCCAGATTCAAACCTGAAAACCAGAAATCAATATCAAAAGTCCAAATCAAAATCCAAATCAAAAATCAAGTGTCCAAACCAAAATCCAAACTAGAAAACCAATAAAACAGGGAGTTCAAACCGAACTCCAAAACCAAAGCAGAAAATCAAGTGTCCAAGCCAAAAAGAAAAAATAGATTTCACAAACCAAAGGGCCATGGTCTATCATCATCTCAAAACATGCCTAAGGGTTATCTCCATCCCTGTACATGAGTAAGTTATTTAGCTGTTTGCTCGGAGTTTGTTACTTATCCAAACCTTCATGATTAGTTGATGACTAACCGACCACCATTCTTGGGCCTCGCGCCATCTCGTTCAAGGTAGGCGGTGGCTGCTCCTGTTCCACTGCCACATTTCGAGTTTCGACATATTGCCACAACTGACCATTCCTTACATGCTCCTCGATTATATCCTTTAGATTCCTACAGCTGTTAGTATCATACATGTCTAGGTCATGACAAAGACAGTGCCTTCCTGATGCCCTTTTGCATTCTGAGGGTTCCCTCCTTGCCGGCCTTAGATAAGGATGGTGATCCGAAGTATCCAAGTATATCTATTCCAATGTCTCATTCGGTCCTATATAAGTGGAGAATTTTGGTTCTCCCCAGTGTTTCCTCTTCCCTTTATCCTTGTCTTTACCCGAGCTTTCAATGGACGGCTCTCCATCCTTAACCATGTTTACTTCCTTTGATGTCATATCCAAACATGCATCCTCTTGTTGAAGAAATCTCTTAGCTTTATGAAAGAATTCGTCGAGATCCATTGGTGGGTCTCGTATCAATGATGCTTTGAAATCAGAATTATCCCTGACTCCTGGCACCACCACCACTAGTACCATTGAGGGATCTAGCTGATCTACCAAAGCAACTGCCACATTAAACTGAGTTAAAAATGTCCAAAGCAATTAATCCGCCCTCTGCTTAACGGACGTCAGTGCCATCAAATTCTTCAGCCTTTTTATGTGAACTCGAAATTCCTTCAAGAACCTATCCACCAGTTCTGTCCATGTTCCGGTGGATCCATCTTCCAGCTGTCCACATAGCAGTTATATCGATCAAGTACAGAGGGAAATATCGGGCCATAACCTCCTCTGATGCCCTCAGCACCTTCATATGTCTTTTGTCCCTCATCAAGTGGTCAATAGGATCCATCTTACCATTTATACTGTTGAATATGTGAGTATGTGATTTTTGTTTGATGATAATAAACATATATTTATTCATTTAAATGTATTTCTTAATGTACTATTTTATTTTTACATAATTAAATAAATATTTGCTGAATATAGTAAGTAACATAGAATTTAAATTCAAATGGATATTTTATTCAAACAAATATTTACCACAATTTTGAATAGTACAAATTTGAGCTCTCACTATATATACACAATCTTCGATTACAATACAATTTTGATTACATCACAATTCATCTTTTTACATTTACACCTCACTATATATCATTCGTTCACTCATAATTGTTCTTCAACACTATTCCAGATAGAATCCATCATCTGAGCAATCTGTAAAATAAACACTAACACGGTAAAATTAAAAAGAAAATATTTTGCAGTACAAAATAAAGTGTATATTTTGAAAAATATCATTTTCCTCGGTTGTTTGGGTTGTTCATCATCATTTAATTTTGAAATCATCAAAGACGAACAACTTGTGACATGCACAGTGCATCACTGTATGTGGCACAAGGTCATGCACACCAATATACACTTGATAAAATTACAGGGGCAGGTGAGCACAAGGTCAAACCCAAATCAAAAGCTAGGTTCAACTCAAGTGAAAGTCACGATATCAGTACAAGGTCAAACCCGAGTTTAATGATGGATTCAACTCAGGTGCACTACAAGACATCACAAAACTGTCAAGCACAAGGATTCAAATACAACCAAATGTACATGAACACGTGTCAACAGCTAATGGTGAAGCAATTTCAAAAAGATATATATATATATATATATATATATACACACACACACACAGCAATAACATGACTCAAGTGTGCATATAAACCCAAACAACAATGTGACTACCAGAGGCCATCATGCAAGCAAAATTACATGTATAAATATATAACAGAAAATGTGCAAAGGCAGTACAACATGAAACATGACTATAAGCTATACAACATGTACACAATGACGGCCAGGCAGTAAACAGTGAACTAAGGTACCAGACTCGAGCCAGCATATCAAGCATATGAAATCAATTACAAAACCGACAAAGACTGTATGCAAACTTCCTAGAAGCAAGTAGCATGATCAAAAGTACACAAGCGTAGATCACCGGACTTAGCACAGGCAGAACATACATGAACCAAACAGCAAATAGTCAAATATACAAAACGGAGATGCACGGTGCAGAATATATGAAAGTATTCATGTTCATCAATGGAACCAGATCACAAAACAATGTACACATGGAAAAAAATGTACACAGTGGCCAGAACTATATCTACACCAGACTTCAAAGCATGAACAAAGTAACAATAATATGCATATGGCCAAGCAAAAAACTCGAAGTGATCAGAGCATAAGCAAGAAGACCTAAAGCTATGCAGTGAAACCAGAGGCATTACAGATAGGGAAGTGTAGACTAACTTAAACAATGCAAGCAAAGCATTGACCAAAGACAAGGCCAAATTTAATCAGAATTTATTAAGTCATGAAACAGCAAAATACAAGTGAGTGTATCAAGTCAGTGCCGTGACAACCGAAGTCAAAGCAAAGCCAGGCATGCCAGAGTTTTCATGAAGCCAAGATGAATAAGTCGGTGCCAAAGTCAAAAAAATTATCACAATATCATGCCGCAAGTCAATCAAGATTTTCAAAAAGTTCAAAAAAATCATGGAACAACAGGTTGAAATCAAATGGTCGAAGTCAAAATATATCAACATCATCAGAGAAGTCAGAGCCATGATGACTAAGGAAGTCGAACCAAGTCAGAAATCAAAGCTGTGACAACCAAGAAAAAATATACGAATTGGAACAAGTCGATAATCGTCTCAAGCATCCAAAGAAGGTCAATGGCCAAAACAAAATAATCAACGAATGCAAATAAATTTAAACGAACGAAAATATAGGAATTCGTATCCTATAAAACCTGTAATCATCACTGACAGCAATGGCATTCGAGTTCAAGCCAAAAATAATAATCATTCAACTCGAATCAAGATCAAGTTCAAGCAAAACTAATGAGTAAAGCAAAGGGAATAACATACCGGTAAAATCAAACTCGATCGGAGCAGCCGAAGCAAGCTACAAGGAGACGGTCGATCGACAGAGAAAGGAGAGAAATCACATATTCGATCAATCAACTATTGTTGGCAGCTTCTAACCAGAATCCCTAATTTCAGAGCAAAGAAGAAATGAACGAGCAACAGACAAAGCATCCATTTTTAACTCAAAGAGCAAGGCCGAAGAAATAAATTTAAAAGGGGGAAATATTTTTACATAAGCTTATCTTTACTTTGGGCCGGATTAAATAGATCTGGGCTTGCTTTAATATTTTTAAATAAGGGTTTTTGTTTTTAAATTATTTTTACTTTTATCTTTTCTCTTTTAAACGATTGTATTATCTGGTCGTGTGGTTAGGGGACGAACTACAGTGGTGTAGTTTAAGAATTCACAACTCAGTGGTTGAGTTGTGGTAGTGTTTTGAGCGTAGAGTTAGATTAGTCGATCACGAGTGTCGCGAGTTTGCGTGTGTAAGCGTCTGAATACTTAATTTCTAGTAGAAACCTTGGACGCAGTACGTAGGTAGGGTTTTTCCGAAGCTGAGTAAATCTGTGTATTCTATTTCTGCATTTTATTATCTGTTATTATCTGTGCTGATGTTGTTTGACTATTATCTGTGCTGAAATTATTTTTCATATATACTTCCACAATAAATTCTTATAATTGACCGTATCACCCTATTCACCCTTCTAGGGTGAAATCGATCCTACAAGTGGTATCAGAGCTAGGAACAAAATCCTTTTTTGTTTTAAAAAAAATTATTTTTCAGCGACCAATTTTTGTTTTACAAATCTGAATTTTTAAAATGGCTTCTAATAATACTTTTACTGAGGACCGGTCCAATATTATTCCTGCTAGTTTTGATGGAACAGATTTTTTGAATTGGAAATTAAAAATGGATTTTTATTTAAAATCTGTTAATTTTAAATGTTGGGATATTATTGAAAACGGGTGTGATATAACAGACAAGAAAATAATCTTGATTAGTGCTCTTGCTATGCATATATTATATTCTCACATTAATCAAGATAATTTTAACTTTATCTCTCATTGTGAAAATGCAAAGGAAATCTGGAATACTTTTGATGTAATATATGGTGCAAAAGTCAACAGCAATGAGAAATCCTCCACAAACGACTCAGTTAAAGAAACGTGCTAAACAGAATTGGAAAAAGGCAGTAGTGATGAGGATGACGATGATGGAGCAGCTGAGCTTGCACTGTTAATGAAGAAATTCAAAAAGTGGAATCACAAATATGCAAATCCAGCTCTAAATCAACAACTATAAAGTAGAATAGTTAAAGTTCTAGACAACCTAGAAGAACGGGAGATCATTTTCCACAAGTGCAATAAACATGGCCACATTAAGCCCAATTGTCCTCAGAATCGACACAGCCAAGAAAAGAAATCGAAAAGAAGTTTTGCAGCCACGTAGAATACAAGTGACGAAGATAATAAAAGTACTAGCAGTGAGAGTGAAAAAGCAGATCTGTGCCTTCGAGGTGATATAACTAATAGTGATAATGATGAGCCAAGCGACGTAGTAAAACTTACTCACTCTGAATTACTTATATATTTCCATGAAGTAAATGACTGTTTTGAACGATTTTGGGAGAGATATGCTAAACTTGAATCACAAAAAGATACTTTGATAGATTTAAATAGACAGCTTGATCAATTAGTTAAAAACTATCAAAAAAAAACCCCTAAGTGTGATAAGTGTCCAACATTCGAAGAAGAGATCAAAAAATCAGAAAGTACAATTAAATCGCTTGAAAACGATATTCTGATTTTAAAAGAAAGTGAAAATACACGAAGAGAAAATTCTATTAAATGGTGCATTTCAATTATTGAACGAAAACGAATCACCCAAAAGACAAGTCTAACAACTGTCAACAGCTTTAAGAAAATTTTCCTAAAGTGAAAGATTGTTGAATATGCTATTAGGAAAACAAACTGTTAATACAGTTAGACAAGGACTTAGATATAATCAATCTGAACCTGTTAAAAGCAAAATTAATAAAGTCAAATCAAAGTGCTCAATTTGCAGAAAAATTGGACACAATCAAAACAATTTCTGGTATATACCCAAACACGTGAAAACTATACCAATTTGGGTTCCAAAGGACGCAAATATAAAATCCCTTAAAGTTAAAAAATCTGGGTGCCAAAAGGAACATATAAATAGTTTTGGGTCTCCATAAACTTATTTTTTTTAAATTATTTGCCACTAAAAATCATGGACCTATAAAAACAAATAGGTCACAAAAATCTTTTATCGTGTAGATGTGGTGGAAGGCTAAGGAACAACATTAGTGTTATCTAGATTCTGGCTGTTTCAGAAACACAACGAATGACAAACCAAAGTTCTTTAGCCTGGTATAAAGGTGGCAAAATCTCAATGGGCAACAACAAAAAATTATCGTAAAGGTAAAACAGGTAATGGCATATTCATCTTGAACGATCTATTTAATGTGATAATCTGCGCCATAATTTAATCAGCCAGTTATGTGATAACGATTGCTAATAATGATTCTGACTTTTCAAAAATTGTTGGCCAATTATATTTTTATGCCAAAAATACAATAAGTATTTCTAGTGAATTTTTATTGGTTCATAAAGATTCGTTTGGATGATGTTTTGATGATTACTCTTGATGCACATGGATATATTTGTTTCTGGATCTGACATTATGCACGGCTTCAATTCAATTCCATTTAAATCCTATAAAAATGATTTTAAGGAATTTGTTGCAACTCCATGATCTGGTCTATAACATTCAATGAATGATAATTTAGAATGAAAGAAAATTCAGATACAGATTTCATTGGTAATCTAGTTGATAGAAAAATTACTGGTGCAATGTGATTTATGTTGAGACATTCAGTAGCTCCATCATTTTCAAAGAAAATATATGCATATTTTTCATTTCAAAAAAAATTCAAATACCAGACATTTTTTTATAAAACCCTTCTAGAAAATCATTTTTGACCTTGTTTTAGATTAGTCATTTTTAGAAAGTTTGATAATTATTTTTGAATTTGAGCTTAAAAGATTACATTAACTAATCTGACTCTCTACTGATTATCAAAAAGATAAATGGTGATTGAAAAAGTGTTGGGTGTGTATATTGATCATGTATTATAACTTGAGACGGTGTAATTAGTAAGTTTCTTTAGAAATTTAAACAAGAGTTATAAAAACTTTTGTTGGTAAAAATTCCATGATCATTTCTATTTCTATCATATTTCTATCGACCATCACTCATCAAAATCCAATATAGTATGTCAACATGCGGTGTTTTAAATAGAAATCATTTGTTTTTCATTTTATTATATTTTTAACAATAAAAACATCAAAGTATTCACTCTCATTTAAAAGTCGTCATGGTTATGCATGGGTGAATTACCTGGAATTTTTGATTCTGTGCTTCCATGCTCATTTAAAAGTCCTCATCGTTATGCATGTATGGAACACGTATCAAAATTGATTAATTAAATAGACAAGTAGCATCTAATCCCATTTAAAAGTTCTCACGGTTATGCGTGGTTAGAAGATACTTGAATTCATTTTTTTAAATTAGGAATACTACTAATCTCATTTAAAAGTCCTAATGGTTATACATTGTTAGTAGATATTCAAATTCCTGAAATAAACATACCATAAATAGACACAACTATATGGTTTTATATGATGACACCATCCCTATCATTCTAAAGTGCAATATGCATCAAATAGAGTTTTATGATTTTTGTTTGATTTTTTATTGAAATTTAATATTTATATTCGATTGAGTTTTAATGTTGTATTAATGTCTATCACTTTATCTATTTTTCTAACACTATTACTCTTTTGCTGAAAACAAAAGAGGGAGAGAAAGGTTAATATTTTGACAAATAAAGGTCAAATATTTTATTTTTATTTTCTATACGCATCTTGGTTCATTTATTCGTTTTTACATGCATGTATGAAGGGGGAGCTTTGTGTAGAGAGGGAGCATTCAAATAGAGGGAGCAAATTGAATAATCAAGTACATTTAATAAATTCAAAATCTTAAATATATGTTTGTTATCATCAAAAGGGGGAGATTTTTGAATATGCGAGTATATGATTTTTGTTTGATGATAATATATATATATATATATATATATATATATATTCATTTGAATGTATTTTTTAATGTACTATATTATTTTTCACATAATTAAATAAATATTTGTTGAATAAAGTAAATAACACAGAATTAAATTCAAACAGATATTTTATTCAAATAAATATTAATTACAATTTTGAATAATACAAATTTGAGCTCTCGCTATATATACACAATCTTTGATTACAATACAATTTTGATTACATCATAATTCATCACTTTACATTTGCACCTCACTACGTATCACTCGTTCTCTCATAACTGTTCTTCAAAACTATTCCAGGTTGAATCCAGCATCTGAGCAATCTGCAAAATAAACACTAACACGGTAAAATTGAAAAGAAAATATTTTGCAGTAAAAAATAAAGTGTATATTTTGAAAATATCGTTTGCCTCAGTTATTTGGGTTGTTCATCATCATTTAATTTTAAATTCATCAAACACGAACAACTTATGACATGCATATCATTGTACATGCCACAAGGCCATGCACACTAATATACACTTAATAAAATTGCAGAGACAGGTGAGCACAAGGTCAAAGAAGAATCAAAAGCCGGGTTCAAATCAAGTGAAAGTCACGATATCAGCACAAGGTCTAACCCGAGCTTTAAGCTGGATCCAACTCAGGTGCACTACAAAACATCATAAAACTGTCAAGCACAAGAATTCAAATACAACCAAATGTACATGAACACATGTCAACAGCCAATGGTGAAGCAATTTCAAAAGGATATATATACATCAATAACATGACTCAAGTGTGCATATGAACACAAACAACAATGTAACTATTAGAGTCCATCATGCAAGCAAAATTACATGTATACATATGCAATAGAAAATGTGCAAAGGCAGTACACATTGAAACATGACTATAAGCTATACAACATGTACACAATGACGATCAGGCAACAAACAGTGAATCAAGGTACCAAACTCGAGCCAGCATATCAAGCATATGAAATCAATTACAAGACCAACAAAGACTGTATGCAAACTGGCTTGAAGCAAGCAGCATGATCAGAAGTACACAAGTGCAGATCACCAGACCTAGCACAGGCAGACCATACATGAACCAGACATCAAATAGTAAAGTATACAAATAGAGATGCACAGTGCAGAATACATGAAAGTATTCATGTTCATCAATGGAACCAGATCACAAAACAATGTACACATGACAAACAATGTACATAGTGGCCAGAACTATATCTACACCGGACTTCGAAGCATGAACAAAGTAATAACAATATGCATATGGTCAAGTACAAAACTCGAAGTGATCAGAGCATAAACAAGAAGACTCAAAGCTATGCAGTGAAACCAGAGGTAGTATAGACAGGAAAGTGCATACTAACTTTAACAATGCAAGCAAAGTACTGACCAAAGTCAAGGCCAAATTTAATCAGAATTTATCAAGTCATGAAACAAAAAACTACAAGTGAGTGTATCATGTCAGTGTTATGACAACCGAACTCAAAGCAAAGCCAGACATGCCAGAGTTTTCATGAAGCCGAGATGAACAAGTCGGTGCCAAAGTCAAAAAATTTATCACAATATCAAACCGCAAATCCATCAAGATTGGCAGCAAGTTCGAACAAATCATGGAAATAGGTTCAAATCAAATGGCCGAAGTCAAAATATATCAACATCATCAGAGAAGTCAGAGCCGTGATGACCAAGGAAGTCAAACCAAGTCAGAAATTACAGCCGTGACAACCAAGCAAAAATATACGAATTGGAACAAGTCGGTAATCATCTCAAGCATCCAAACGAAGATCAATGGCCAAAAAAATAATCGACGAATTCAAGTAAATTCAAACGAACGAAAATATAGGAATTCAAATCCTATAAAAACCCGTAATCATCATTGGCAGCAATGCAATTCGAGTTCAAGCAAAAAAGAATAATCATTCAACTCGAATCAAGATCAAGTTCAAGCAAAACTAATGAGTAAAGCAAAGGGAATAACATACCAGTAAAATCGAACTCGATCGAAGCAGCCGAAGCAAGCTACAAGGGGAAGGTCGATCGACAGAGCAAGGAGTAAAATCACATATTCGATCAATCAACTATTGTTGGGAGCTTCTAATCAGAAGCCCTAATTTCAGAGCAAAGAAGAAACGAACGAGCAACAAACAAAGCAGCCCTTTTTAACTCAAAGAACAATGCCAAAGAAATAAACAAAAGGGGGAAATATTTTTACATAAGCTTATTTTTACTTTAGGCTGGATTAAATAGATTTGGGCTTGCTTTAATATTTTAAAATTAGGGCTTTTGTTTTTAATTTTTTTTACTTTTGTATTTTCTCTTTTACACGATTGAATTATCTACTTGTGTGAGTAGGGGATGAATTACGGTGGTGTAGCTCGAGAATTCGCAACTCAATGGCTGAGTTGTGTCAGGGTTTTGAGCGTAGAGTTAGGTTAGTCAATAGTGGATGTCGCGAGTTTATGTGTGTAAGCTTCGAACTACTTAATTTCTAGTAGAAACCTTGGAGGCAGCACATGGGCGGGGTTTTGCCGAAGCTGGGTAAATCTGTTTGTTCTATTTCTGCATTTTATTATTCTGCTATTATCTATGCTGATGTTATTTGATTATTATCTATGCTAAAATTATTTTTCATCTATACTTCCACAATAATTTTTTATAATTTATGGTATCACCCTATTCATCCCCCCTTTAGGGTGAAATCGATCCTACATATACTTCCAGAGTAGGCAACTTGAAATCGGGTAGATTCCTAGCCATCCTGATGTTATGAGTCAACGGACTTTTGTTTACTCCATCTAAATCTATGTTTGTCAGATCCCCGCGAGTAGTTTGCCTGATAATGTCAGCTAATCCAGTATTACCTACCAAGGGTTGTCCCCATGCATATTTCCTACCTGCCCTCCAAGTCCTCGGAGGAATTCTGGTACATACTCCTCGTCACGCATTCATGTATTCCTGTTGGCGTCGAGCAACGTCATCTGATATCCCTCCATGGATCGGTCCAACATTACCTGATGGTGTGCCCATGAGTCTAGGTCCATCCAGATTGATAATTGATTGTTGATTAGGGGTTGCCCCTGTTAAACCACTCCATCTACTTGCCGATTGAGTCCTTTTGATCTAGCTCCATGGATCTGAGCTCCTGCGGTTCCTGCTTGTCCAAATTATCTGAAAAGTGTCTGCATCATTTCCTCTTGCCTTTCCATCAATTGCTCCTGTATGGAATTCATCATGACCTGCATCTCGTCCTTAGTGATATAGATTGAGGCTTGATTAGCTCTAGAGGAAGCCTCCTGACTTCCCTCTTGCTGACTCCTTTCTGTTCTTTGTCTCTTGGTTGATTGCTTTGCCATAGTCTCCAGAATCCAAGTTCCTAGGCCTTTAAATCCAAAGTTCAAGCTTGTGAATCTCTGAGTGCTAGCTCTCTCGGTGAAAGCACCAAAATGCTGGCGCCAAACTTGATCACTAACACCCAAACGTCATTGAAAGCATCAAATTGCAGTTATAGATCACAGACAGAATGTATGTAGAGAATATAAATATGAAGAACAATTAAAATTAAAAATAAAGCAGTAATAATAGATGATTTATAGTGGTTTGGTTGACTCTGGCGTACATCCACACTAGAAATTTCCATTTTACTGATATCACAATCAATTACAGTTATAATCTAGAGTTTTTAAAGCAATAATGGCAGAGTAGCCTTAATGAAGAAGATGAAGGGGAATAGAACGAAAATCCCTTTTCTGAAGCCCTGCCTACTGTATTTATAGGTAAAACTGGAGTTACTGGGCTTCCTGTGTTGTCCAGGCCTACCAAGGCCATAGCCAATCCAAACCCCAAACACCATGACCGAACTCGAGTTTATAATATGCCGACCCGATATCCCCTGGGCATGACCCAAAGCAGGCCTATCCAAGACTCGGAGTAAACTAGGCTAGAATTCGGAGTGAAATAAAGCCGATCCTATCCTTAAACATGCCGATCCATAATTTTTTTGCTGACCCAGTAAGACCGAACCACACGTGCCAAACCACCAATGTCGAACCATATCTGGCCGATCCACCTTAACATTTCTATCACGACCGAACGATACATGCCGGCCCAATTTCCAAATGCCAACTCGAGTAAAATGGAGTGCTGACCCGGAGCTACAAACGTGTAGATCTGAAGCAGTCCTCGAAGCCAACCCGCCTTCTACCAATCGATTCCAACATGACCGACCCATCTTCCTACCGACCCACTCCAATCACCGACCCAAACCACAACCGATCCATGCCGCTACCGACCCACTTCATCATGACCAAACTGCCTTCCTACCGACCCAACACCTTCACAACACCGATCCACTCGTATCGAGCGATGCTTGCTGAGCCATACTCACCGAGCCAGTCGCATTGGGCCATCTTAGCTTATGCACCATGACCGAACCATGCATGATCTCCTCTCCCTGACTGGTCCATGTACGACCAAGATACCTTGATTGAGCGATGCACATCGAGCCATTCATGACTGATTGTCTATCCATCCAGCTGGCTCAAACCCATCGTATTCGAGTCTCGACAAACGAGCAGTCGATGTTAATTAAATCCACCGGTCTACAGCCTTGCCAAAAGGTGGGTTAACAAAATATGTTTGACAACTGGAGAAAAAATATCATGAAACTCCACACCATTCCTTTGAACATAACCCTTCATCACTAATCTCGCCTTGTACCTCAAGCCACCGATGCCATCGTCTTTGACCTTGTAGATCCATTTACATCCAATTGCTCTCTTGGCAGAAGGAAGTGGCACTATAACCCAAGTGTGATTTTTGTGCAAAGACTCAATTTCCTCCTCCATTGCTACCAACCAACTGGAACTATCAACAGAACTAACGACATCTCGATAGTCTCGGGGCTCATCATGAAATATGCTTAGTGCATTGGCCGCCATCTCATCGAAGTCAATGTCTTCGATACTTAATCCCATAAAATCATCAAGCAATCTTGGTCTTTTCCTCTCTCTGATTGGTCGAGTTTGAATTTGAGCTCCACCTTGAGGTTAATTCTCTGTTCTCTCCTCATCAAAGACGGTGTCATCGAAAACATCATTTTTACTTGTATGGTAGTCTGATGATCTACTTTGTGTTTGGTACTCTGAATTTGTCCCCTCAACATCATTATTAAGTGAAAAAGAAGGCTCCACCTTCAAAATAGCCTTTTCATCGAATATAACATGCCTGCTAGTAATAATCTTCTAGGTGGTAGACCACAATCTATAACTCTTAATTCCTCTCTTATAGCCAAGAAAAATACACTTGCGCGATCTTGGATCCAACTTCCCTTTGATCTCATGCACATAAGCTAAACAACTGAACACTCTGAGAAAGGAACATGAAATAGGCTCTCCCTTCCATGCTTCTTCAGGAATCTTTATATCCATGGTGGTAGAAGGTGTACGGTTGATGAGGAAAACTGCCGTAGATAATGCTTCTGTCCAAAATCTCTTCTTTAAACCATCAATCAGACGTAAGCAACAAGTTCTTTCTAACAAAGTCCAATTCATCCTCTCAGTAATTCCATTTGATTGAGGGTCCCCAGGTGTGGTATGGTGCCTTTTGATTCCCTCGGACTCATAAAATTTGGTGAATTGTTAAGAAGTGAATTTACCACCATTATCTGAATAAAGAATCTTTACTTTCTTTCCAGACTACTTCTCAACAAGAGATTTCCAACTTCGAAACATAGTAAAAGTTTCATCCTTGAAAAAGTATACCCATATCTCTCTAGAAAATCATCAACAAATGAAACAAAATACCTGGCTCCTCCAAAAGAAAACATGGTGCGGTGCCCCAAACATCAGTGTGAACATACTCTAAAACATCTTTAAACTTATGCTCTGCAATGCCAAAAGAAACCTTCTACTTTCCATGTACGGATCCTTCACAAAAGCAAAGTTTTGAATGATGAATACCATCAATCAAACCTCGCTTTCTCAATACCTTCAAATGCGCTCTCCAATGTGTTCCATACGAAAATGCTACAATCTAGTAGAATCAGAATCAATAGAATGAATAACCGAAGAAGACTTCACAACAACAGTGGTACTCTTAAGCAAATATAGATGTCCAGCTTTTACCCCTTTCGTCACTATAATGAGCCATATGTAATTTTCAATGAATCCTTTTCTATTACACACTTCAAGCCAAGATTGCACTACGCTCCCACAAAGATCAAATGACACCTCAAATCAGACACATGCTTGACATCACATAAAGTACTAACAACACCATCAAACATCCTGATCTTCCCCGTTCCAATACCAGCCATGCGACAAGTAGCATTATATTCCATAAAAAACCCTCCTCCATCAAACTAACGGTAAGTGGAAAACGAGTGTCCACCAGTCCATCAGGTATCATATGATAGGATGCTTCAGAGTCAATAATCCACATAAACTATTCATAGAAGAGGCAGGCCAGGATTACTCCCTATCTGATGTTTCCGCTGTAGTAGCTGAAGGCTTTTGGGTAACAACTTTGTTTTTATTCTCTAACTTGGGGCTACTTGCAATACAATGTCTAGGCCTTCTACAATAATGACAAACTCCCTTGGGGACTCCCCTTGATTGAGATCTTGACTTGGCTCTATATCCACCATATTTGGGTCTACTCTTACTCCTTCCCCTTTGCGCAATAAAGCCTTTGGAATCACCATCCATGCTCATGTTTGCCAACTTTCCTCCTAACATCTTGTTATGCAAATTTTTATTCACATCCTCCAACAAATAGAAGAGCGCCCATAGATCATAGGGTTAACAAAAGTGTTATACTCCGCAAGTAAAGAACATAAAAGAATGACAGTTTGCGCTTCATTCTCAATTTTTACTTCAGCAGCTCTAAGATTCATAACAAGTGTGTTTAGGCCATCCACATGAGCTAATACATCGGTTCCAAGCTTCATCTTCTTGCACATTGGTTGGTGAGAGACTTGTCGTAGAACTTTTTTGAAGAGCATTTCATAACTTCTTAGCAATTTTCACATGAGTAAACTCTCTAAGTATTTCATTAGGAAGGCTAAGTTGGATGGTAGTAAGAGCATCCTCTTCCAATTACTCAATCTCTTTAGGTGCTAAGTTATTCAATTTGTCTTGATCCGAGACAACCTTAAGTGTCCTCTCTTTCTTCAACGCCGCTTCCATCTTCATATTCCTTGTGCCAAAATCTCTCTTTTCATTAAATCCTGAGACTCCATAATTGGTAGAGCTTCTACTAGTGCTATTCTTTGTAAAATAAGACATAGCTGAAATAGTCTTTAAATAGAACAACAAGCTCTGATAACAAACTGTAAGTAAAAAAAATCAATGTTTTGGACAGCAGGAGTAGAACACCTAATGATCTAGTTTTTCGACAATCTCAACAATTCCAATCCAACAAAGAGAATAAAAAGAAAAAAATCAAATAGCACAAAGTATAAATAGTGACAGAAAAGGAAAGAACACACCGATATAATGAGGTTCGTCTATGTCTACGTCCTCGAATCCCACAACCTTTATTATTTATTCACTTCAAGGTGGAGTACAATATGAGAAGAAAATAAATCTCTCAATATAAATTTCTCACTCTACAATTGATACAGAAATAGTGATCTTATTGAAGTATTTTATGGAGAACTCTCTTGTTGTCTTGTGATGATAAAAGATGAGCAAAGGTCTTCATATTTATATAATCAAGAATGAAGATTGCCTTGGAGATAAGGATGAAAAGATTTCGGATTCGCTTAATTTGGCTTCAACACAAATCTAGTATATTTTTGTTTATTTCCACATATATCTTTATCTGATTGGTTCTTTATGTCAATTAATTCTATTATGATGTTAATTAATTCACTTCCCAATTTTTTTTCCATATTTGATGGATTATAGGAATCAATTAATATTTTCTATTTAACAAAATTTGGAATAGATTTAAATCGTCCAAATTTAACATACATTACCAATATATTGGGAAGAAGAAATTTAATTTACTTCATAAAGGTGATGCTCTCCTACCTGAGATGATCATAAACGATTGTTTAAAGGTAGCTTATTGGCAAATTTTATGAACCTGGTCCTATAATCAATCACTAAATATTGAATTTTACAGTGTTTTTCAAGCATTTCATGAAAGGGTAAAAAACAAGGTAACAATTAACAGAATTACCAGCAATTGTCTTTGTTTGAGCAGCAGCAACACCCATTGTTGATCCAGATTGATGTTGCTTATGATTCATTGACAGAAAGTTTCATGCTCCTTCAATAACAATTTGTTGTTGTTCGCTTTAGTTGCAGTCCTACCATGCAAGCTTGATTTTCTGATCGTGGTTCATCTTGCCCACTTCAGTTGTAGTTTCAGCTTACGTCTTCCACCATTGCTTCTATGCTTGTAGTTATCGTTATGCTTTGGTTAGAGTTCTCATTCGCGATGTTGCAGTGAGCACAGAAGTTGAGAAATTTGTTTAGACTAATATTTATTTTATAATCCATAATTGAAAGTTTATAGAAATTTTCCACTATTTTTTATATTGTTTACATCTACTAGCGTAATATGGCTTAAAGTTGAGTGATCAATCAAAATATATTAGGCGACACTTGATTGGTTTAAACGTAAAGTGATGGTACTATTTTCTTTTTAATCGTCGTTTAAATTGTTCTTGTCTCAACACATCGTTGCACAAGGTATAAAGCACAACTTCTTAATTAAAACCAATTAAAATATAAATGAACCTGACCTAAATGAGATCCGATAGTAGATAAGTGATTAGCCCATATATAAACGTATATTTATGTTTGGGCTTATCCACCCAACCAATATTATGCTTACAGATAAATACACAAATTGTTATCCAAAATAGATATGCCGTTTTCTTTCCTTTTGTAAAAAGAAAATTTAAACAAAATCAGAGTTTTGTAGAGAAAAATATGCATGTAAGTCTTCTACAATGATCCAAATCATATTATATTCTATTTCATAAAACTAGATGATTTTAGTTTAGTAGCTTCTGCGCGTATTAGGAATTTAATACATTTTTATTTTGTTTTTTCTCTTCTTTAATCCCATTCACCAAATAATGTATTAGTGTATGAAATAGGATTTTAAGTTTTTTTCCCTTGTTCACAGCAAAATTAGATATGTTGTTATACTAGTCGAATTGGTTGAAATCCTACAAAATAGTTTGCTCAACATAAATCAAAAAAGAAAATCCTGTTAAATTTGTAGTTTATTAAACTTTAATAGTAAGAGCTGCTTAAACTTATTTGTTAACGTAAATAATGTAATATGGTGATCTATCAACTATTATAATCTATGACGTAAATAATGTAATTGAATTAATATAGCAACACGCTTTTGATAAAATATTTGAGATAATGGAAACGTTCCTGTAATCTTTACTTCTTTTGTTACTCTTCTTACTACCCTTTATGGCATTTTGTTGAGTGGTATCAAAAGGAACTACAGAAACTCCGCTGCATGTCACAAGGTACAAAAACATAATAAGGTACCACTAGTGTATATATTAGTAAACTAGTAGCACAAATAGAAAAGAAAGAGAAATGTTTCAAACCTATCGGTAGCCTCAGTAACAAGAGGATTTTCACTCATCATAGGTTCAGCTGTTTCTCCATGCTTCTTTGACTTCCTCCATTTCCCACCAACTCCATCATTTTTCACCGCATAAACATATGTATAAGAATTTAGAAAACGCGGGCGTGTGGTATTAAAGGACTAGTCAACCACTGTTTCATACAAATGGGTCTTATTGCAAACATGTGAGTAGCTTTAGAAACATGGTTTTTATCATCAATATTGTCAATACTATTCACTACACTTAATTGTTTTTGCTTTTTTTGCCAGTTTAATCATGTCTACTTGCTTCTTCCTTTTGATCTTCTTCCACTCCAGTTTTTTCCTTGTCAATAGCTTCTTTTTGCTTGTTTGCATCATTCCTCTTATCAGCTTCATCATGTGTGTTTTTATCTGCCGCAGCTCAAGCTGTTAAATTATCAATAACTACAAGGTATTCCCTGAACACTTGCATGGTTATGTATATGTGCGCATAGTTACAATAATTGTGTCAATCCAAATCATGACTACTCACTACTGACAGTAGACAAACTCCTAAACCAAATCATAGAATTCTTTGACTAAACTTAATATCCAAACTCAAAAATGTTTATCAAGATTCACGTTTTTGAGTCAAACATAAGTTTGTTCATGTAATAAAAGTAGGGTCAGTATGTTGTAGATTAAAAAATTTACCATGTATGGACTTCACTTTCAAAGAAAACACAATGTATTTTCCTACATTATTATAGCCGGTGTAAGTTTTCGATCGACAGAAGCAACATTATAAGCACCAAAGTACAATGCAATCCACCCTAGACTGTTAAATTATCAATAACTACAAAGTAAATATGCTCAGAATGAATCAAAGAATTTTACACGCTTTGATTAGTATGATAACTAAATGAATACTAGAAAAGGTAAATATTATTGGTCTATTTTTTTCCTATTCCCTGACATTGATGCAGTTAAATATTTACTGAGATCGTCCTGAGGTATAAATTGCAAGTTATGGGCCATTCTTGGTTGAAGATTGAACATACAAGAAATACGCCAATCGTTATACTGAGCTCCCCAATAACGATCGGTGTATATCGATCAACATCCTCTAATCTCCATTTTGGGATGCACGATCGTCATGATATGCTTCACATGCCTCTCTGTTGATGTCTTGAAAGTCTCACGTGAATTGGCTTCACGGATCTCAAGATACTGAATATTCTTCGATGACTTGAACTATTTCCTTGATCGTTCTCTGATGGATTTAAACAAATCATTGTTTAATCTGCAGCTTGTGTATATGAACTTTAATCAATTCCAACCATGAAATATGACTTCATGGGGTTAGGCTTGTGACTTCATGCCAATATGTTTCGATATGGTCTTGGCTCGAATCTATCCGACTATCATCCACGGTACTAATCGTAACAGACTCTTCAAGCTATCGACTATCTATTCTAGTCGAATCGATGATATCACGGCTTCGCCAAAAGGCGGGATGACATTTGCTTCCCAAAGTATGTCTTGTGATTAACATGACATGCTTTGATTTTGAAAAAGCCTGAATCGTTGTAAAGAAATCCATTCAGCTTCCTGACCGATTACTATTCCTCAATCATCCGTCGATAGTATAAATTCGAAGTCGTACTCTGCTTGCATACACAAATTTGGTCATGCGGAATCTACAAGTTCTCATTCATTTGATCATGCCCCAAACCTGAGAGCTCCAAGTTTTTTCCAACTTTTATTGATTACGAAAAAATGAACTTTCAAACCTGTTTTCATGCACTTTCATACACATATTCATATTGCTAGTTCCAAGTCGTGCTTATGTCTACAGTCGTAGCAAATTTTACGATATCCTAACTGTTCACGTATTTAATCCAATTTCTACGAACATGTGATGTTCTTCTCATTTACCATAGTTTCCGCTTCCTTCGTCGCCTTTACTTTCATCGTCACATTTATTTTTTTATTTTTTTATCTTTAAAATGCCTTTGATCATGGAGCTGAGTGTTGTAGGTTAGGAAATGAAACGGTCATCCGAAGGTTTAAATAAACGAGAGGCAACATTGGTTGGCATAGGGATGGGTCGATGTGCTTGGCAGATTAGATTTGGAATGGATCGGTAGGCATATTATCTAGGGATGGATCGAAGTAGCTCTTTGGTGTCATACGATCGGCATAACCCATCCCCTATATAAAGCTTGACACTTAGTCATTTTACCTTACTCTTCATTTCTGCTTGTAAGCCCCGAAACAAGATGAGTACCTTCTACTTTCCCATTACCGACCCTCACAACATTGTCCATCTTCTCCTCCGAATCCGTACTTTGAATTGACCTCGGCTCCTTCATTTTTTAGATCTCGAGCATAGGTAAAACACTACTCGAATCTGTTGCATAACTCTTGAATCGATTTCGAATTTAGATGGTTGGCGTGGTTTGATTTCTCTTTCTCCTTTTCGTTCTTGTAATCATATTTAACGGAGGCGAGTTGACTCGCATGAAAGAAGCTAGCAATCCACTGCTATCAGGCTGATCGTTCTGGAAGGAGATGATGACGAGAAGACGAAGGGTTTGGAGTGATGGATATGAACGAATCTTACGATCATTCATGGACAATCAATGGGGATTTAGTTCGAAGATGATGGAGCTTAAGGAAAGGCCTGTGAACGATCAGCTGGTAGGAATGTTGTTGGATGATCAATGGACACTACCTCAAGAGACGATCGACATACTAGAATCATTCGGCCTTTAATATATTTGGATGATCGGACTATACAATATCATAATGACCCATATACAGTTGGACTAAGGGTTTCTACCTATGCATAAGAATATAACCTATAGCTTGAACATGAACTCAAACCAAACAACTAGTTCTGATTTCTCGTAGACCTTTGAACATGAACATGACGATAATATGACATGACCTTCATGACTAATAGCGGGTCGTCTTGGAACAAGTGCCATAAACGATTTAACAATCATGATAAAATGTATGCGTAGTTTGGACGACAGTTTGATTTTCCATTAGCTAATGACTATCTTTTGAACAAATTCCTATGCCTGATTATCTTTTCTTGTCTTCGTTTAACCCAATATCACTTCGATTAGCACTTTATCACACAACACTTACACTCACAATGCACTGGGAGTATAAGTCGTTTTTTCTCTAACTGTGGAAAACATGCCAGTTGGATCTTCCTCTCATAGGACTAATTTGGATATAGAATCTAGTTCACCAATCGAATCAGACATCCTGCCACTTAGTCATATTCCAGGGCAACCTGAAAGCTCGGGTTCTCAGCTTGACCTTTTTTAGATTGTTCCCGTCTTTCCACCGAAAGTTATCGAACCAGCGCCCGACGCTTTAGAAGATGCAACCGTTCTTGATAATCGTCCCGATTTAGTAGCATCAAAGATCAAAGAAGACGCTCTCTAGAGGGTTTACACAAGGCACAAGATTCCTTTTGATGAAGTATTAGCCCCGTCACAAGGCGATAGGACTCATAGACCCTCCAAAGGGTATATGGCATGTAATAACTTCATGTGCTGGGTGGGATGCATCCCTCCATTCAATTCGTATATCTAGGAGATTTTACATCATCTAAGAATTGCTCTCGCATAACTCCAACCAAATGGCTATGCCATTCTCAACTACACATACATGGTATTCATAGGGTTTCTACACCGAGCGTCCACTATCGAAGACATCCGATTTCTTTTCGCATTTAAACGACGGATGGGGAGTCTATCATTCATTTTGTTGAATTGGCGAAGAAATGCCAGATTCTGATCGATATTTGGAACAAATTAAGTGCTTTAAAGAGCGAATGGTTCTTCATTCGTTGTCCACCCGACTTCACTCGATTATGGCTAAAGAGGCGTAAATGTTCCTCACTAATTTCATAAATATATAAGGAAAACATATCCAGGCTGCATTCTAATGATTTCATTCATTTTTAGGTGTTACTCAACCCAACAGCGATGTTTAGGAAGAAGCAATCTCTATTTTGAAGAATGCTCTAGCCCAAGATAGAAATATTGAACTTTTGCTTAATGATGAATGGCTTAACACTTTTGGCTTGATGGAAGAGGGCCTCGGCATGTAGCTAACCAAGACTGCCTGACCGGCTTGAACCAGACTATAGACCGCAACCGGTCAAAGAGATGTTCAATCCGGCCCTGCGGTGCCCCAGTCATGAGCATCCAAAAGTCTGCCGATAAAAATGCCTAAGGACATAGTAAATATGCATCTGGTCGTCATGATGATAGATCTGATCTCGGGGTTGGGGTCGGACCTTCACAAGTTTCTCAACCCCCGACCTTGACTAAAAGAAAGGGGAAAGCGATTGCTCACAAGCCTCCAAGAAGTCAATGCTCTGATCAAACTAGGCCGTCGATGAGCCTACCATTAGATCCTTTGCTCGATCTACCGATCCCATCTGACCTTGACGCTTATCAATTCACCGATGTGAGCATTAAGGGATTAGAGTCTCCCGTCGAAACCAGTTCAAAGATCCCTACTTCTAGAGGGGAAGTTACACCGATGAGCAAGGCTCCTGCACCTAGTCTGTTGGCGGGATGCATTAGGACACTCACGCACACTCGCACGTCTAACACTACACTGTGCTTAATCTGTACTTCCTAATACTCAAAGCTAATCATTATCCATTTCTCTTTGCAGGAACGATGGTGAGGAAAAGGAGTATGTTTGATTCGCTACGAGACGTACAACATCAATCATCTGGGTCGCGATCTGGTTCTTATCGTGGCCATAACGACTAATATGACATTAGCCATTGCTTCAGTCATGGTCGCGGTTATCAAAAAAGGAAGGATAGTGATAGGCCAACTCAGGACATTCACAGATCAAGAACGAGATCTCCTCAAAAACGTCCCGAAAGGTCAGCAGAGCGTTAAGGACTTTCTCACCAATCCTCCTTGTAGCCCTTCTACAGCTCCAATGCCTCCAAAGTCTCAGCGACCGATCGATCGCTGTCGTCATGGCGAATAGACTACAGTGCATAGGCCTAGTAAGGAAGGTGCTAGGGTCAAAATTATTTCTGAGGGTCCCCAAGTTGACCCAAATGTTCGCATGGAAAAGCTTCGAAAGCAATTTCCGAAGTTATGCTTTGATGGGATCTATTTTTCCCCCAATCCGAAGAAGGTTTCGGACGATGTTCAAAGAATGACTATCAACTACATCACCGACATCTACATGCAATACCGGGAATGGATGAAAACCATGGAAAAAATATCAAAGGTTTCCTTTGAACGCGTAGAAGAAATAGAGAAACTAAAGCAACTAGTGGCCAAAGATAAAAGGATTATTAAAGCTCTGACAAATAAACGGGAGGACTTTAGAACCATCTTAACCCCAGTTGAAGATAGGGCCAACACCGCTTTAAAATCCATGGAGGAGATGAAAGCTAGCCATCTCAATATGGTTCTAGTACTGCACCACCGAAACTAGGAGATAATGCTTGAGCGAGACATAGCTCGAGACAAAGATTATGTAGCCTTGAAGGAAGTGGCCGTACTCAAGGCCAAGCTTTAAGATGCGATAAAATATAGGGATGAAGCTCAAAGGATTGCTACTCTTGTGAAGAGCGGGTTCACGTTACATTTGAGAGAGATGAGGCCATTGAAAAGGCTAAGAACGTTGACTTGCTCATTCGACGTGAGACAAATGGTCACGTACAAGGTGAGGGAGAGGACGTGATGAATGAGCCGACCAACTTCTCATCCTCTAATATGCTAATGTACACAAACACAGGAATTTAACGCGGTTTCGCGAAGACTACCCTACCAGCATCATCTTTCCTGGGACTTACTTTTTTCGAAGGAGAAAAGACTTTCACGGCATTGAGAATGTCTACATAACCAAACTTGAGGGTAAACTGCTGATGGGCGATGAACTCAAAATACTACATGGCATTCAGTTTTATCTCCAAAAAGAGTTCATAACCACTCCTTCACATGGAGCGGGCGAAGGATGTGGGCCAGCACAATCTGATATTGCAACTGAGCTGCCCTCGATGTCTCAAATCACGACAGGTCCTACGACTTGCTCCTCAACTATTCCCGAGTACGATCCGGATAAACCACGACTGTCTTCGATTCTTGATCATGGTTCTGAGGATGCTTCAGTCCAGCCTGAAATCCACACCACAGAAGGTATGTCGATTTTTTCTTTACCTTGTAAAGTTAGGATGTTATTAATCAATCTTTCTAATCTTTTCGCCTTTCTCTTTTTGAACTGTAGACTCATCAAACATTACTTCTCTCCCTCCTAGTGGACCTCGACTAGGGTCTCAAACGACTGCGCTAAACCTATTATAGTAACAACTTCAGCCGCCACTCAGAGTGTTCGCGAAGAGGCCTTATTATTCGATGATCAACTTATGGAGACATTATTCAAGGAAGGAGAAGATACTCATCATAAAATTCCATTTGATAAAAAAGTGGTAATCACGGACTTCTTTGATCCCACTAATGGGCCCAGTATGGAAGAAGGGATTGAGCAAGAGGAGCTCGATAAGAGGAAGGTGAAGGAGAGCTAGTCGAATAGGTCTCAAATGAGCCGATGCCTTCCCCTCTTCAGATGATTCCCCCCGAAGGTGCAACTCCTCCAAAAAACGTTCCACACACTTTTGGTGCCGAAGATGCCCCTATTCCTCCCACTTCCAAAGAGGACACCGCCTTGGTCCACATAATTGAGGAAATTCCTTCCAAGAAAGGCAGAGGTGGTAAGGGATCGAAGAGGGGGCTAGCAGTAGTTCCGAGTGAGCTACTCCGAAGAAACCAAGAAAGGATAAGAAATCTAAACAATGATCTTCGGACATGCAAATAATTTTGGTAGCTACTTCTCTTTTTTCTGCTTGTATTTGTTTGGGCATGGCCCTTCAATTTTGTTTGTATTATGTACAATTAGATTTCACGTGAATAAAAATTCTGCTGCACTTGTGTATGATCTCTGTATTTACTTGTTTACATGTCTGAACCACAACATTTTTAACTTCATGTACTTGCAACTTGTTGGTAGTCGAACTGAACATTAATTTGATTAATTTTTCTTGAGGCCTCTTTATGGTCATGGCCTTGAGTCGTTGTCGCGGTGTTAAGCTATCATAATCATCCTTGGACACCAACATTTCGATCCTCGGCTTCTGGGTCAGTAAATGCACTATATGGATGGTCGAGTCCCAACCGAATGATGTCAATAATTCTGACATAGCCTCTAAGAAATTTAAAGTCGGTCGATGGATGGTCAATTCACATACATCGTATTTTCCTCGTGCCCCCCAAGTCTAGGGTATACTTCAATAAGTAAGAGAGTAGGTCACCCTCACTTTAGCTTTTAGACTTTGGCATGTTGTATCGTGGGATAGAGTTAATGGATGACAAACTAGGTTGTGCATAATCTAGTCTTTAACGGTTTTGCACTTTTTCCATCGATTCTAGGTTGGGATTATTGGAATAGGGAATGGTCGAGGCCCACTCCTCGGTTTATGGAATTTGCATTTGGGTCCGCATCTTGGGGACTCAAAATCATTATACGGGCGGTCGACTCGCGCTCAATCTATGTTTGTACTTCGGTCCATGTTCTGGGGACTTTGGGCTTTTAGTCGAATCATTTATACTCTAACCCGTAGTTAGAAATTCAGATTTCTATTGAATCGTTTATACTCTAGTCCACGCTTCGGGGATTTAAAGTACTCTAGTCTGTGCTCCAGGGACTTAGAGATTTTTGTTAAGTTATTTATGCTCTAATCCACGCTCCGGGGGCTCAGATTACACTAATCTGCGCTCCGGGGATTTAGACATCTTTGTCAAGTCATTTATACTCTAGTCCACGCCCCGGGGATTCAAAGTACTCTACTCAGATCTTCGAGGATTTAGAGATTTTTGTTAATCATTTATACTCTAGTCTGCGCTCCAGGGACTTAGAGTACTCTAATCCGTGCTCCGGGGATTTAGAGCTTTTTGTTAATCATTTATACTCTAGTCCACGCTCCGGGGACTTAGAGTACTCTGATCCACACTTCGAGGTTTTAGAGATGTTTGTTAAGTCGTTTATACTCTAGTCAGCCTTCGGGGACTCAGAATACTCTTATCTGCGCTCTAGGAATTTAGAGATTTTTGTTAAGTCGTTTATACTCTAGTCCACGCTCCGGGAACTCAGAGTACTTTAATCCGCACTCTGGGGATTTAGATATTTTTGTTAAGTCGTTTATACTTTAGTCCGCACTTTGAGGACTCAGGGTACTCTAATCCGCGCTCTGGGGATTTAGAGATTTTTGTTAATCATTTATACTCTAGTATGCGCTTCGTGGACTTAGAGTACTCTAATTCGCGCTCTAGGGATTTAAAGATTTTTGTCAATCGTTTATACTCTAGTCCATGTCCCGGGGACTTAGAGTACTCTAATCCGTTCTCTAGAGATTTAGAGATTTTTTTAAGTCGTTTATACTCTAGTCCACACTCCGAGGACTCATAATACTCTAATCCACGCTCCATTGATTTAGAGATTTTTGTTAAGTCGTTTATACTCTAGTCCATGCTCCGGGGACTTAGATTACTCTAATCCGGACTACGGGGAATTAGAGTACTCTAATCCACGCTCCGGGAATTTTGAAATTTTTATTAATCGTTTATACTCTAGTCCGTGCTCCGGGGACTTAGAGTACTCTAATTCGCGCTCCGGAATTTGAAAATTTTTGCGAATCGTTTATACTCTAGTCTATGATTCAGGGACTTAAAGTACTATAGTCCATGCTTTGGGGACTTAGCGGTTTTTGTGAATCGTTTATACTGTTGTCCGTGCTCCAAGGGCTTAGAGATTTTTGATGAGAGCAGTCATATTTTCACCCTTTTGATTTGTACTTCATTTACCATATCAAGGTAGAAGTTAACAAATGAACGGTCGAATCATGTTCGTTCATGGAATGGGATTCTTTCCCCGACATTCAAGATGAAACTTGGTAATCAGACGATCGATTCTCACCCACTTGGTAGTTATGGCTCTTCCTATTAAATTAAGGAAAAAGGCAGGTGATGAATGATTGGATCATATCCATGCTGGCGTCGGATGATCGAATTTTGCTTATTTTGCTTCGTATCTCTTTCTAGCCAATGAGAATAATGGATTATTGAGGAGACAAATCGAGCCACATCTGCTTCCAGTTGCGATTGTGCCTATTTGTTGAAATCTGTGGCTAACAAGTAGGCAGTCTACATCAGCTGCTTCAAGTCAACATCAGTCGCATCCACATTCTGTGGGATTGTGACCTTGTCGAGTCTTTGCAATTCCGTTCTTCAATGTCTCAAGCCAGGGTACTAAGTAACTGATGAACGGTCGAATCATGCCCATTTAGGCAAAGGCTTCCACGGGTTCCGTTACGATCCGTGGAAATTGGCCGGTGCCCAACTCTAGGGATTTAGATAGATGCATCGTATGCGCGTCGATCAATTCAAGTTGATCATAGTTCATGCCATAATTGAAATGGAAATTATAATAAATTAATTAAAAAGTGATCATAATAAGTCTCGTTAATAAGCGAAACATCATTGCGCACTCGTAATTCCACTTTTCCTCTGGCTTCTTTTAGCTGGCCATCGACCGTCGTTGGTCTAGTCGATGATCAGGATTCTCCATTGATAGGGCTCTAACGATTCTGTCGTCATCAAGCTGGTATTTTCCTCGGCTACGACTACTCTTTTCGCTCACTAATAACATCTTCATGTCCAAGACAAGCGCAAGGCTAAGTGGTTTGGGATTGACGGATAGTGCCCCATCATTGGGGTCAGACCCGGGAAAATCTGATGGTTGCTTCGGGTTTCACTTTGGGTCGCTTGGGTCGAACGCTAAATTACTTGAAGCCTGAAATCTCCAACACTTGAGAGTATGTACCCCGGTTCTCTTTGGTGTTTGCTTCGAGAAAACACCATCCTACCACATCCCAATGTTATAAAATCTTCCTTGTACTTGTCAAAACTTCCATGCCACTCCTTTATACTTGCTTCCCACCAGGATGTAACACATCGTCTCTCGCATATAACAACTCGAAGCATCTTGTCTAAGAAGGTGCGAAATCAACTGACTTGCAGAGGTGAAGACAATCCCCTATATTGCTGAATCGGCCTCCGACCACAAGGCCACAAATGAAAATTTTGGGGAGGGGCATGAAGATAAAAATGATCAGCCATTCCTTATGACCTCGGAACGATCGTACATAAAAAGATCATATTGAAACCATCACACATAATCAGTTGCTAGGGGCTTATTTAGGACGATCGTATAAATATGATCGCATAAAGACAATGGGTTGTATTCAATAAGCAAAAGAATCAACATGATACGACCAGTCATATGCAAATAGAAAACGTTCGGTCTCAAGAAAGGGGTGAAACGATCGGGTGATGAACGATCCGAGATAAACATTGGTGCACGAAGTAGCCTTTTTCATACTGCTAGAACAGTCGGTGTCGACAATTGTAAAAAATGACATGGTAGGATGCTAGAGTGACTAAATTCGTAGTGAACAACTATTTTCCTAAAGCATAAGGTCCATGGCCGAATGTCGATCGTTTGTCCTTGCATTGGAACTTGAGAATGCAAAAAACATTCACGAAGCATACGGCTACTTGTTACTAATTTCATCCTTCCCTGCGTTTGGCCAAGGTAGTGGACATGATTTCAAGTCCTTATATAGCAACTTCCATCAAGACTTTTTTCCAAATCTGAGTAGATTAGATAACTTATCATATAAAAGCTGGATCTATTTCACGAACATGTGAATTCACAAATGAGATCTGATCCAACTAAGAAACCATTTCTCGGTGAAAGCACCAAAATGTTGACATCAAAAATGGGCATCAACACCTGCAGAATTTCACGAATATCAAAAAATGAATAAAATCTAGAGAACAAAGCATGAAAGTAAATAAATACAAAGATTTTGTAGTGGTTCGGCAATCTTGGCCTACATCCACTTCATATTATTAATCTTTCACAAATGAGATCTAATCCAACTAAGAAACCATTTCTCGGTGAAAGCACCAAAATGTTGACATCAAAAATGGGCATCAACACCTGCAGAATTTCACAAATATCAAAAAATGAATAAAATCTAGAGAACAAAGCATGAAAGTAAATAAATACAAAGATTTTATAGTGGTTCGGCAATCTTGGCCTACATCCACTTCATATTTATTAATCTTTCACTTGATTACAATTACAAAAAAAGTTGGATCAGCTAGAATCCATTGATACAAGTTTTTAAGAAATAGAAATGGCAGAGCCTCCCGAGTAGGAAGAAGATGTAGTCCCCCTTTCTGAAGCTACGACTGCCGTATTTATAGTAGATGATGCACACAGATAGGGCTGAAACTTTGTAAGAAGGTTCCTCAGTTCTAGTAGAGCACACAATATCGACCGGCACAAATCACTTGATGAAAAAAAACGATCGGTATAAGTATAGTTGATCCTTTTCCTAGCCTCCAATCATTGTGCGATCAATGTCAAGGGGGCATGCTTCTAGATGTTGCTTCTAAAATATGAGATCGTCTTGAGGTATAGATTGCAAGTTATGGGCCGTTCTTCGTTGAAGATTGAACGTACAAGAGATGCACCGATCGTATACTGAGCTCCCCAATAACGATCGGTATATATCGAGCGGCATTCCTCCCATCTCTGTTTTGGGATGCGCGATCGTAGTGATATGCTCCATTAGCCTCTCTGTTGATGTCCTGAAAGTCTCGTATGGATTGGCTTCAGGGATCTTAAGATACTGAGTATTCTTCGGTGGCTTGAACTATTTCCTTGATCGTTCTCTAATCCATCTAAACAATCATTGTTTAATCCGCAGCTTGTGTATATGAACTTCAATCAATTCCAATGTTGGAATATGACTTCATGGGGTTAGGCTAGTGACTTCATTCCAACTATATTTCAATCTGGTCCTGGCTCGAATCTGTCCGACTATCGTCCATGGTACTAATTAAAACTGACTCTTCAAGCTATCGACTGTCCGTTCCTAGTCGAATCGATGATATCACGGCTTCGCCAAAAGGCGGAATAACATATTTCATCACACACTTAAGTATATGCATATGAATCACTTACCAATTGTATAATTAGTGGAGTGCTGATTAGTTATGTTACTATTACTAATTGTATAATATATATGTGTGTGTGTGTGTGCGAGCGCGCACACGCGTGCGTGCAATTTACATATATAGTTTATATGGTTTGCTGTATATGTATATATATGATATAATTTATATATATCATTTATATAATATTTATTAATTTTAGATAAAATTTGTATTAATTTAAATACTTATTATATGCATATATTATATAATTTATTGTATATTAATTAATATATATAAATTACAGTAATTGATAAAAATTTGTTAAAGTCTATAAAACATAGTTAACTTTGTTGCTTTTTATAAATTTAATTAATTTTTATAAAACTTATTTAACATAGATAAATTTTTATAAAACTTTTTGAATTTCCTTAAAATTAATTGATTTCTATAAACCTTGGTTACTTCTTAATAAAACTTATACTTTGTTTAAAATTAGTTAACTTAATTAACTCTTATAAATTAGTTAATGTTAATAAAATTTAGTTAGTTTATTACATTTCTATAACATTCGATCAACTTTTATAAAAGTTGGTTAATTTAATAAAACTTAGCTACCTTTGTTTAATTGTTACAAAATTTTGTTAATTTTTACAAAACTTAATTTTTATAAATTTAAGTAATTTTTACAAAAAACTTAGTTAACATAGTTGATTTTTATAAATTTAAGTAATTTTACGAGGAAATTAATTCAAATAATTAATTTTTATAAAACTTAGTTAACTTAATTAACTTTTATGAAATTTTGTATTGAGATAGCATCACCCACCGCTAAGTATACCATTATTCTTTTGAAAAAGTGTATTATTTATCTTATGTTATTTGGCTCAGATTACATTGCTGCAACTACTCGAACAATAAAGCATAGAGTGGCAACATGCAAGAGCTACTGTAGTTACCAATTTGAATTTTGAATTGATCCAATGTTTAAAGAACAAAATTTGAACATAATTGCAATTGGAAAGATGAGATGATGTTAATATACAACTGTTAGCACTAAAATTGGTCACTAACACCCTTAGAAAGATTGTGTGGTGAGGATAATGAAGAGAGTAAATTAAAATAAAGGAAGAGAATAAAAACCAAAATGGGGGAAGTAAGAACACCAAATTTATAGTGGTTCGGCGTGATAGCCTACGTCCACTTTGAAGTTGATCTTTACTTTCTCACTTGATACTTGGTTACAGATACAATCCGTTCTTCAGTATTAGAATACAATTACAAAGTAAAAGGAAAAAGTCTCGAACGAGTCTTGAAAATGGCAGAGTCTGCCCAGCTCTCTCTGAAATCTCTCCCGTTTTCGGTGCCCCTGCTTCCCTATTTATAGGCGATAGTGGGTTGGACTTCCCTGGTGGGCCTGGTTGTTGAATAACTTGGCCCAAGTAGGATGTTCTCTGTGTGCCGAGCCGAATAGGCCGAACGATCGAAATGCCAAACCCTCCTTTTCATGCCGAACGGTCTGTTTGTTGAGTGGAAGAAGTGGACCGAACGTAGAATGCCGATCCTTCCTTCATGCCGAACGAGGCCAGGCCGGACAGGATGAGGTGTTGAGTGAGGGAAGGGCAGGCCGAGTAATAGTTGAAACTGGTTGTGTTGGGGCGGATGCCGGGCCGAACGACCAATACAAGCCGATCATACTCCTGATGCCGAGCGTTCCTTCTTCGGCCAACCGCTTACTTTGGCCGAGCGATGCTTTAGGCCGAACGATGCTTTTGGATGCCTAGTACTCTCTGGATGCCGAGTGCTTTCTGGATGCCTAGTACCAAGTTGCCTGGTCAATCCCCCAGGAAACACTTGCCCCCAAAGTACAACATGTGATCGGACATGTTGTGCTTTGAATCACGAGTTGTTGTAATGCTGAACGATGCAGTTGAAGCCGAACGATATGCGCATGCCGAACGTAACTCCCTTGACCGGCCGAGCGATGCCTTCTCGACCGGCTCCACCGGGCATAGACTGTTCAACTTCTTCTTCTTCCTTATAAAACCCAGCGCCTCCCCCCTTCTCCTCTTTTCACATTTTTGTCTCTGCTGCCCTGTATTTGCCGAACCTTTCAGTTGACAAAACTCCAGCTACCTTCCAATTCCATCCAAGTCTTCATCCTATTGATCAGGTACTAATTCCTTTCCACGATTTAAGAGAATGATACTTCGAGTTGCGTAATTGAGCTTAGGTTGGAGTCTTTAGGGTTTTTTAGTGTTGGACGACGAGAGTGGGAGGAGGAGTGAACAGAAACAAGTTTTCTAGCAGGTTGTTGGGAGAGAAATGAATCAGCATGGATGCTGGGTGTTGTTTCGGCCGAACTGGAGTTTTGCCGAACGATTGCTTTGCCGAACGTCATTTTGGCCGAACGAACAGTACCGAACCATGGCAATGCCGGACAACCATAAATGCCGAACCAATCATGTCGGGCGATATTAGCCGATCAATATAAAAGCCAAACATACAATGTTGGCCGAACATGACTTAAGCCGACCAATATAAATGTCGAACATACAATGTCTGACCAAACATTGGTGCCGATCATAACTTAAGCCGGACAAACGTGGATGCCGAACCAAACATAAATGCCGAACTTAACTTAGGCCGGACAAACATGGATGCCGAACTGACCATGCCGAACCAAACATAAATGCCGGACAAACAATTTGTCTTACCCAATTTCCATTACTGACTTATGACAGGAACTTCGGCATATTTGCTTATCGAACTGATTTGGACTGATAACCTTCTTATCATATAGAAATCTGAATTTTACCTGATGTAGTCGGATAACTTCCTTTGACATTATCTGAATCTGAGACTGTAATCGCCATAAGGAAAGCTTTTGGAAACGGTCTGTGATGACGGTCTTCGAAGGCGGTGATTTTAAGCTTAGTTTTATGTTAATAATTCCAAACTTTCAATGCTTATACACAATTGATTGCACTAGTTCACACACCACGTGGGGTGGGGGTTATTCGTGTTGTTAACTCTAACATTGGTCATTTTTCAAGTATAGTTCTCACAGGTGCTTGGTTGAATCCACTATTTATTCAAGATGTCTAAAAAATCCAGTTCCGCTACACTTTCCGACAGACCCGGGCCATTTTTAAAGCAAACAGCCGCCGATACATCTGACCCGTCAGTTTCTCCCGCTCATGACTGGGCTCCTGATACCTTGGAGTCGTCGATCTTATTGGATAGCCTGGTTGACTCACAGGCTTCGAGGGTCACCGAAGCCGCTCTTCAGCGGATATGTTCTATTCATGGTATCCCGTTCTCCGACGAGTTAGTTCTGTCGGGGCACGACCGTCCACATCTGCCCCCAGCGGGATATACAGCGTGCAGCAAGTTCATGTGTTGGGTTGGCAGCGTACCATTTAGGGTATAAGTTTAATCATTTTCCTATTTTGCCCTCCTTTATTTCCTAACACCTTAATTCTTTGATTCATTGTTTATTCTTAATATGACAAAACTACCCCTCAATTAATTCACATATCTCAATCCATTAATCATCCCATATTATTTAATTTAATTTTAACTAATTAAATTTCCTAAATAATGTCAATAAAATATAGGGTTTTACAATCTCCTCTCCTTAAAGAATTTTCTTCTCGAAATTATGATAAGATACACATCAAAACAATCAAAGGTAAAACATACCATCAAATAGATTAGGATAAGTATCTCTAATCCTGCTTTCAGTCTCCTAAGTACAATCTCTAGCATTGTCATTCTATTGGACCTTCATTAATTTGACTGTCTTGTTCCTCAACTTCTTCTTATCTCTCGTGTTTGTCTGGATAGGCTTCCTAACTATAGTCATATCTGGTTCCACTACTAAATCTTATGACATAGTCGATGCTATAGTAGTGTCTGAATCCCTACCATACTTCCTCAGATGAGATACGTGGAAAATGTCGTGGACTCCCGCCAAACTACTTAGTAACTCTACTCTACATACGAGTTTTCCGATCCTCTCTATAATAGGAAACTGCTCTTGAATCTCAATGCTAATTTTCCTATCTTCCCATACCCGATAACAACTTTCATCGACGATACTTTGATGCAAATATGATCTCCAACAGAGAACTCTAAATCTTTTCATCTTCTATATGCATAACTTTTCTACCGAGACTAAGCTTCCTTCATTCTCGCCCTTATCAGTTCAATCTTTTCTACCACTTCTTTTACTAAATCAGGACCAATCTATCTGCCTAGACTTACTAGTTTGATAACAATTTGTTTTACGAAAACTCGACTAGGTGTAGGTGGTTTTCCCATGATCCCCCGAAGTCTAATATACAATCTTGTAACAAGTTCTCCAAGATCTTGTTAACTCTTACCATTTTCCCATCCATCTACGGATGGTAAGCGGTAATCATCTTAAGCTTCGTTCCTTTTCCTGTACTCTTCCAGAATACGTTAGTAAATAAATAATCTCTATCAGTAACAATACTACTAGGAATTCCGTGAAGTCTGAACACATTCTTCATAAATAACTTAGCCAATACAGGTGCCGACCTATTTGACTTAACGGGAATGAAATGGGCACTCATGGTCAACCTATCCACTATGACCAATATACTTTCATTTATATATCTCGGCGACCCGTCTATGAAATCCATATAAATAGAATCCCACTTCCAAACTGGTATTTCAAATGGCTGAAGCAATTCACTTGGCTTCTGATCTTTGGCTTTTGCCTGCTAACAGTTCAAGCACTATTTCACCCATAAGCCAACATCCCTCTTCATTCCTTTGCAGAAGAAACTTCTCTTCATATCCTGATACATTTTCATCCCTCTAGACGGATAGTGAACTTCGAACGATGGAATTTCTCCAAAACATCCTTCTTTATGTCTCCCACATTTGGTCAAGACTGAAATCTTTCATGTCATTGCTCTCTGTCCCATCTTTTAATTTACTAATCTTTTTAACTAATGTTGGATCTTCTTCCTATTTAGAAGAAATCTTCTCATTCAATACCGGTCAGACTTTTAAACAAGACAATATAGAAGATCCTCCATTCGACCTAGCATCGGACCTCCACTGCACTCTGCAAGCTGTCAAGGCTTCTAAATCTTTACATTCTGCTATCATAGCCAACACTTGATTCTGATGCTTCCTACTAAGCGCATATGCAACCTTGTTGCCTTTCCCTGGTGTGTACTCTATCCTAAAATCATAAGTGGCTAAAAACTCCAACCACGTTTGTTATCTCATGTTTAGCTTCTTCTGAGAGAACAAGTACTTCAATGACTTGTGGTCAGTATAAAGCTCAAACCTCTCTCCCAAAAGATATTGCCTCCACACCTTTAATGCAAATATCACTGCAGCTAACTCCAAGTTATGCTTTGGATATCTAACCGCATGTTGTCTAAGCTGTCTAAAAGCGTATGCAATTACTTTACCCCTCTACATTAGTACAACTCCTAACCTGGCACCACATGCATCTGTATAAAGTACTAAATCCTGATTCCCCTCCGGAACAACTAACACAGGTGCATGGGTCAACAAGCGTTTCAAGCTTTGGAAAGCTTCCTCACACTTATCGGTCTACACAAACTTTACATTCTTTCTCGTTAGCTTGGTCATCGGTGTTGCTATCCATGAAAAGTCTTTGATGAACCTCTGATAATATCCAGCCAATCCGAGGAAACTTCTTATCTCAGTTACAATTTCTGGTCTCTTCCAATTATTAACAACTTTGATCCTTTCTGGATCGACTGACAATCCTTTCTCCGAAACTACGTGACAAAGAAATTTCACTTCCTTCTTCAAAAAATGGCACTTTGAAAAATTTGCCTTTAGTTGATGCTGCCTCAGCGTCTCAGGCACAACTCTAAGACGAACTTTATGCTCCTTCTTATCCTTAGAGTATATTAGAATATCATCTATAAAAACCAACATGAAGCTATCTAAGTGCTCTCGAAAAATTCGGTTCATCAAATCCATAAAGAATGCCAACACATTAGATAGTCTGAATGGCATAATTAACCATTCGTATGACCAATTCCTTTTCCTAAATGCCATTAAAGGTATGCGATCTTCTGCCACTCTAAGATGATGAAAACCTGTATCCAAATCCAACTGAGAAAATATCTTAGCTCCACTCAACTGATTGAACAAATCGTTAATCCTCGATAATGGATATCGATTCTTTATCATCTTCTTATTCAACTTACAATAGTCGATTCATAACCTTAACGATCCATCGGCTTCTTAGCAAATCCCACGGTTGCTCCCAAAGGCGAGCTACTCGGTTTGATAAAACTCTTGCCTTCTAAATCTACCAACTGATCCTTTAACTTCTTCATCTCTATAGGTGTCATCCTGCTTGGCGGCATACTTACCAATTCTACCCCAAGCACCAAATCTATTCAAAACTCGATGGCTCGTTTCGGTGGCAATCCTATTACCGGCTCGAAGATATCTACGAATTCTTTAACCACGAAAACATGATTTAACTCATCTTCTAGCTTCATAACTCCTAACAAAGCATTCACCTTACAACTAGGGTTTTCTATGGTATAAACTATCCGATCAATACAGTCCGAGTGTCTAAGTAATATTTTTCTATATTGGAAAAATATTCTAGCATTGTATTTACTTAACCAGTCCATACCTAATGTAATTCCAATCCCCTATAAAGTCAACTACATGAAAACTGCAAACGAAGGTGTAACCTAGTAAGTTAAACTCTGAGTGGTCACAATTCATCCCACGTGTCGCATACGCACCTTTCGGATTTGCAACTCTTAAGGAAGTAACTAAATATATAGGTTCTAGGTTAAGCTTATCTATTAAACATCGAGATATAAAAGAATTCGATGCACCGGTGTCAAATATAATGCAAATAGATATATCATGGATCTAAATTGTACCTTCCATTACTTCTTTTCCTTTCTCCTGCACTATCGGCTTTGAAGTAACAGGCTCCAATGCAAATACTTGGCCTTTATCTCCTTTAGCCGGCTCTTTGCACTGGTTCTTGTAGTACCCAACTCGATCATAGCTGAAACACCTGATGTTTTTCTTTCCAATCATCTTCTTTCCTTTTTTTCCAGTACGACATTTATGAGCATAATGTCCTTTCTTGTCGCACTTATAGCAGACCACCTTCGACTTTCCTTTCTTCACTACTCCTCCTTTCTGAGCATTCCTATTGTGGAAAAACTTCCTCTTCTTTTGGCCTTGTCCAACATAGACCTCCTTTTCCTTCTTCTTCTCCAAACAAGCTAATGTCTCTTCGTGTCTCAATGTCATCTCTACAACTACATCACATGGATCTCTAATGTGCGGTAAAGTAGCCCTAGCCAATTCAGGCTTCAAATCTTTAATGAACTTCTCATTCCTTTTCATTATTGTATCAACAGTGGCATACCCATATCTAGCCAACTCTTCAAATCTGCTAGCATACTCCAGAACTGACATTTCTTCTTATTCTAACTCGGCAAACTTCCTAATCAAAATAGACTATGCCATTACTGACATGAACCTCTCTTGGAACCTTCTCCTAAACTCGGCCCATGTGATCTCCTCTTTGTTTACGCCAGTCGTCGCACTATTCCACCAAAACAAAGCTGCCCCTTGAAGTTGTCTCGAGGAAAGTCTCCTCTTTTGCTCGTCATTGAGCCCCAAGTCAGCAAAAATCCTTTTGTAGTGCAATAACCAGTTTTCTACCTCGATAGCATCCTTAGTCCCAATGAACGGCTTTCCTCCAAGCCAAGCATAGTCCCTACTCAAGTTAGCATAATGGTTGACTATTGGAGCTTACTGAACTTCTCCTGCAGCATTTCTTCCTACAACTCCAGCAGCGATCCTAACTTGCATCATGTTTATGGAAAAATGATACATGGCTCCCATATCCACTTGTGGGACCCAACACCAATATTCTCAACCTAAGCCTAACATTGGGTTCTCCTAGTATATGATCACGAATTTCCATTTGTGGTGGTGCTCTCTCCTCCTCGATTAACTCTACCGCTTCTTCCATCCATATCTGCATTAGAGCCTTGTGAGATACAGAAGAATAGCCTAATAGAGATAGGAGAATAGGGATATAGCATATACTTATGTATAGCAAATACAAGTACGTTATTATAGCGTTATCCTATACCCTGATCTTAACTCTAATTCCTAAGGATTATGTTTTAAAAAATCATTTTTAGTTAAAGTATTTCATGAATCTATGCTCTAGCACTAAGTTGTAACATCCCCTATCTAGAGACCCAAAGCTAAGTGTTATAGATGCTGCAGTTATCTATAGTATTAACTTTCGGCAACTAAATACCACTATTTTAATGGTATCTATAATATCAGAAGCACTTGAATATGAAACAAATCACAAATTCCAAAACAACATTTTCCATTACATTTCAAAATACATGTTCCATATTTAAATTACACAATCCCATAACGTTTCCCAAGCAAAGATTTAATATAATTATTACAAAATATGCCAAGTGCGACATATGATGATGCCCCTTTAGTTGTCAGAGTCATAACTAAATTAATACAGCGGAAATAAATACAAAACAAAGAACTACAACTCCTAAATAGCTATTCTTAGCCTTCTGCTTGCCTCTGGTAGCTTTATTCGTCTTCCTACGAAAAACCTGAAAAGCCTTAATCCTCAACCTACTCAAATCAATTTTGAGAACCCGAGAGTTTAAGGGGAAAAACATAAACTTCGAGTCAGATATAAAGCCTGATGTGGATAATACTATACATCTCAGTTATTTAATGTTAAGTGATACCATGCCGCTTAGCGAAATGGGTTTCCCCTAACTAACTGCCTTTTAAACATCTCTTTCGCAAATCATCATCCTGCAACCCGAACTGGTTGAAACTGTATATCATTATTATGTGAACATACATATCAGGTAACAAATGGACTATTTGTCTAAATTTTATAGGTTTGTTTGTCTTACTATTAACCTTTGTCTAACTCAGACCTACCAAACAAAATAATAAAATAATCTAACATTTGTTGGACACACTCTTTTTAAAAGTCTGTCCTTTACTATCTGTTAAATACTTCTTTTCTGGGTCATTTGTCCCTAACTTAATATCTCCCAGGATCATCTAATTCTAATGGTTTTGTGGGCTCACCAATAACTTATTTGTATATAAACATTTTGTGTGTAATCATAATTTTAGTCTTACCTGTGATAAAGCCCTACACACTGGAATTTCGGACTAAATTAGCTGGGGCTAATAGCTAATGTATAGGGCGTGACAATATACCAGTCCCATCTAGTATTCAAATATCTAAGTCATTTTACTTAGGGATGCCTTTCCATAATTTTCGTTAAAAACCTTTTCATCTGAAATTGATTTAAATCCTTTTAAACCAAACTTAAGCATGGAAAACATTTATAGTCTATGCTTTACTCAAATTCACCTTGCCATGTTACACACACACACACACACACACACACTCCGCTCAAACTTTAGAGGATGAAAACATTTAAATCCCTGAAGTACCCCTTTCAAATCCATTGAAAGTGCACCCTTAAAACCATTGAAAGCACCTCTTCCGAAACCAAGAACACCCTTTATTTATCTAGGCCAATAGGCCAAACCTCCCTTTCGAAACCATATTCTAAACCCTTTCGAACCCCTTGAAAACCTTCCTTTCAAATGCTTTAAAACTTTAGACATCATATTATAAAACACTTCAAGCTATTGCTTTTAGAAACCCTTGGAAAAACCTTCCATTTCAACCATTTCGAAACCATAAAAAAAATTACCTTTCAGCTCCATTGAAATCCTTTGAGAACCACCCCTTTGAAACCATTTTTAAAACCTTTCAAAAGTGTCAAACCTTTAGAAACTCAAACCTTTCGAATGCACTTAGGTTCAATTTAAAACATATGGAAGAACACCTTTCGAAACTACTTAAATCATCTCCTTCGTAACCATTGGGTTATACTTCAATCGGAACAAAAGGGTTAATAAAATCATTTAAGTCAAAAGCCTACCTTTCGAAAGCTATCCGTAAATAAAGAAGTGATGGTGTCGAAACGATCCCTTCGAAAGCAGTGGAGAAGTGGCTAATTTTAAAGGCTAAATATACATTTTGAAACCATTGACTTCGAAAGGTAGAATGGCGGCAGCTAAGGGTTTTGACCCCTTCGAAAGCATTACTTAGATCAAAAGTGCGCAACCCGTTCGAAACACTTTCTTTAAAAACATTTGACACATTCGCAAGCCAACCGTGTCGAAAGTTATCCCTTCGAAAGAAAAGCAGGCACTACTTCCATTTTAAAATAAGGCATACTCCTACCCCTTCGAAACTCAGTGTTTTGACTGTGTATCTTCTGCCTTTGTCCAATATGCTATGTACCAAGTAACTTGATACTATGTGCATTGGTTTCGAAAGCATGGTGGCAAAATGTCTTAGTCGGAACCCTTGGTGCCTAAAGTAGCGGAACATGCTAAAACATGTTATTATTATTTTTAATTTAAAATAAAAAAAATTTCAACTAACCTGCTACTATTTGCCAAAATTTCATTAGTTGTTGAATATCTTTTTCAAAAGTGCTGCTAATATTTTCAGAAATAAGCAATAATTTTATTTTACAAAATACCCATCCTCCTTAATAAAATATCTAAAACTTATTAAGTCCTATACCTTAAATAATTTTATATATTTATCAAAACTCTTAGAGAAATTCTATAAAAATTCTTGAAAATCTTATTTAATATGTTTTCTAAAACATATAAATTTCGGACCCAAATGATTAATTATTTTGCTGTAAATAATTTATAACCCAATAAATCATTTTCTTCACTAGAAAAATTAATAAAAATCCACATTAATTTAGAAAATTATGAAAATTGAAATCCATCTACAAAATATTATTTCTGATCAAAAATTCACACTATAATTGGATGTCATTGAATAGAGTTTTCATATCAAATATATCATAAAAATCAATATGAACATTCATAAATCACCAGCAAGCATATATAAACATTTAATCATTCAAAACATGGCACTATCATGCAAAAGCACATTAGATTATCCTTAAAACCGAAAACCATAAGAAAATGAGATGTAGTAATTATTCACCTTAGCTTGAGACTAAGGATTTGAGATTTGATCTTGATTAAGTTGATTTGATTCTTCTCTTGAATCCTAGTTTTACCCTCTCTTGAGACTTCTAATGGTGGCCGACCTTAAACTTAAAAAAATTCTTGTAGAAATGGAATGATTATATGGAAGTAAATTCCTAAAGGTACAAGCTTAATCATTTTCCTATTTATTCCTCTCTTATTTCCTAACACCTTGATTCTTCGATTCATTGTTTACTCCTTAATATGGCACGACTACTTCTTAATTAAGTCACAAATCTCAATCCATTAATCAGCCCAGATTATTTAATTTAATTTAATTTTAACTTTAAATTTCCAAAATTATGTCACTAAATTATGGGGTGTTACAAGGGCCAAGTGGATAGGGTGGTAATCAAGACACAAGGTGTAAAAGATGCAATTTGAGAGAACATGAGTTGGAGGATTGTAGAGTGAAGGTTTCGAAGATAAAATGTTATAATCAAGTAGGCCAATATGAAGAGGGAGTGTCTTATTTTGGGAAGATTGTTATAAGGCGTGTCATTATCCTACGTTTCTATAGTATACGCTTATGTAGCATAAGGTATGTAATAACCCTGGTTTGAAGAGTACCTTTCAATATTAAATTATAATGATAATTATAATGTAATATTATATATTAAATTAAAATTGGAGAAATTAAATTGTTTATTTGGAATAAACAATTGATTTTGGAATTTAAAATGAGAAAATGAAATTCCAAGCTTTATTCTATTTTGTTTGGAGAATAAATGGATTATAGACTTTAAATAATGAAAATGATTTCATTTTAGAGAAAATGCAATGATTATATTAATCATTGTCCATTTGCTTCTTTTAATAATTTTTAAAAGAAGCATGTAATTTTTAAACGTGGTTTATTGAAATAAATGGTGGAAATTGGGTTAAAAATAAATTTTGGCTATAAATAATGTTTTGAAGTAGCTTAAAATATTTTTCTAGGTGATAAAATAAATTTTGTGGAATTTTAGGAGTTAAAAACATGATTTTATTCATTTATTTGAGTACATAGTGCATTTTTGTTAAATAAAGGAATTTAATAACAAAAAATATTTTTAAAATACAAATTAATCTTTTTATATGATAGAAAATGTTTTATTTTGTATGTAAACAAGTTTTCATATTTTTTTATGTGTAAATATGGATAAAATGCATTTTGTTTGTATATATGTGATATATGCACATATATTGTTTAGTGTTGATTAATTAAACCTTAGGCCAATTTGTTTTCTTTTATTATTAAACCCATTTGGCCCATTATCCCTTAATTTGGTAAGAAAATGAGAAAACTAATTAGCAGTACGTTAATTTTTCTCAACTCATCTTCTCTAGTAAACAAGAAAACATAAAAGCCTTCCTCCAAATTGCAAAATCTAACCAATCTCTCAATTAAAATTCGTCAAATTAAAGTCTTTTTGTAATCTAGAGATAAATCAAAGGTAATTAACTCCAAATCACCCAATTTCATCAAATAATTTCTTGTTACAGTGAATTTTTTTTCTAATTTGTTGTAAATTTGGTTTGCATGTTATTCTCTTCCTCTACAGGTTCTTAGAAGCTCTAATCTTGCAAAAAGCTTCCTCCTTGCTGCAAGAATCCAAGCTTTTGCATTTAAACAGTGAGGTGAGTTGAAATATTCATATAATCTAGCTGAGCCAAGCTCAAAAAATTGCAAAAGCGGTCAAAATTTGGCTTCTGTTGATAAATTTTCATAGTAGTTTATCTCTGTTTAAAATCTGTTTCATATTGCCTCTTTGAAAGCCTATAACTTTTGATTCCTACAATGAAATGCTACCGGCTTTCTTGCATTTGGTATATTGCATGTTAAACTTCATCCAAATTTTGATTGGAAAATATTGTCATTTGGATGTTCAAAACAGTGGTAGAAAATCAACTGAAACGTAGATTTTTGCTAGTAGAAATTATTTTAACTTGCTGCAAACATGGTCTGAGTCCATATTTGAGATATCATAACTCTTTCATTTCTATTGAAATTCATTGATTCTTTTTCTTTTTTGAAAGATAAAGTTTTCTACTCTATGCATACCAATTTTCAGCTCCATATAAGGTTATTTGGCCCTCAGTTTAATGCCTGGAAGTTGAACCACAGATGGTTTTTAGGCCTGTACATTTTGTTTTCTTGAACTGTTGCAAACATGGCCTGAGTCCATGTTTGAGACAGTGTAAATTTTTCATTTCCAGTTGTAATTCATTGATTCCTTTTTTGTTTGAAAGATAAAGTTTTGTAGTATGTTCATGCCAATTTTTAGCTCAATATGAGGTGGTTTGCTCCTCCGTTTCAGGCCTATAATTTGGACCCAAGATGGTTTTCAGGCTTGGGCACATTTTTGTTTTTGAAGTGTTGCAAACATGGCCTGAATCCATGTTTGAGACAGCTTAACTTTTTCATTTCCAGTTGGAATTCATCGATTCTTTTTTGGTTTAAAATATGAAGTTTTCTACATTAAGCATACAAATTTTTAGTTCAATCAAAGGTGGGTTGGCTACCTGTTTCCTATCTGAAAGTTGAACCCAAAGAAGATTTCAAGCGTGGGTACTATTTTGCCTATGCATTTTTATGTTCTTTTTTCATCCGCCTTTTGACTTTTACTTCATATTTTTATGATATTTCTGAAATGTTTTGAGGGCTATGATGCCAATCAATAGGCTAGCCAAGTTTTGATGATTTTGAAATTCAAATTTGAACAGAATTTGAACTGAATTTGAATGACGGTTTTGAGTGATTTCTTTGATTTTGAGCATGGATTTTTCTAAACAATTTTCAAATAATTATTAAAAAAATTGGCATTTAAAATAATTATTATATAATATTTTTTAAATTGTTTTAAGCTATAAAATCTATTTATTTTCTATAATAAGGGAATTTTCAAATATTGTCTTCAAAAATGATTTCGGAAAATGGTTTTAAAAGCTTGTTTTCTCAAATAAAGTATTTTATATATATAAAATACACGTTTTTGCACTATTCAAGCAAATGAGAAGGAGAATTAAACGGTTTGGTAAAATACATGGTATGGGACATGTGCATTGATCTTATAGGTTAATTCCCGATTTGTCTATTTGATCATTTTGACCTTCGGGTCGAGTTTACCGATGAGATGCGGTAAACTTTTTACTACTTTGAGTGTGAATTTTTCTAGCGGTTAGTAAACCTTTTTGTGCGAACATGTGCTATGGGACACACGTTAACACTGTTCGGGTTCCTACCGAAAGTTTTTGACACATTTATCTAAGAGACGTATTTGCCAGTGCTAGACCTTCGGGTCATTTGTCCTTCGGGACGTTTGTCTAAGAGACGTATTTGTCCATTGCTATGTATTTGTCCTTCGGGTTGTTTGTCTAAGTGACGTATTTATTATCCTTCGAGACGTTTGTCTAAGAGATGTGGCGCGTTATTTTGAGAGAGCGGTACTTAGTGGGCTTTGGCCATAAGCACGTGCTATATTTTTGAGATGATTTCATTGATGTTTGTCATTTCCCTAGTGCATCGCCCTTTTTCGGAATTGGTCCTTTGAACCATTCGATATATATTTATGGCAATTAACCTTTGGGAATTTGAACTCTTGGGAGTTTAATTTTTGAGATTTGGATTGCCTACACTAGCGTTATATGAGATTTTCTTTTTGGCGTTTACTTGAGAGTTTATTATCCTCTTTGGATATATATATATATATATATATATATATATATATATATAATGGCGTGTTTGATATGGGATCTCTTTATGCATGTTTTGGGCTTGCCAAGATGGCGGGTTTATGTTTTTATCTAAAACATTTTTGATGTTTTATGAATGCCGATGATACGAGGCTCACTATTTTTAGCGTTTTACGGGTTATTTTATCTCTTTTGAGATTATGTGTTTGTATATTGATACCATATTATCACTTGATGTAATCATACACTTTAATTGTCCTTTCTCACTTGAGAATATTATCACATTATCCTTATGCTCATATTATAGCTTATCCTTGTAAACTGATTTGTTTAGCTAGACTGACCCATGTATTTTATATTCGGGTCAGACCGAGGTATTTCAGTTTAGGTACATTTGGACTTAGCTTATTCTACTTCCGCATGGACTATTCTGCTAGTTTTTTTATTATAGCTTTTCGTGTATTTCTTTTTGGTTGCTGCTCTGATATGTATATTCTTTTAACTCGTGTTTATATTGTGGTAGTCGTACCACATATGTGATGTATCATTTTGTATACTCTACGATGTATCTTTATATGTGTGTGCATATATATATATATATATATGTCTCTGTGTGTGTATGCGTGTGTGATTATCTGCTGTTCAATGATGTGTTTGCATTTGAGTTGTTGTATTTTGTTCTAATAGATCCATTAGCCACCTATGGCTTTGTGTTAAGCATTTATTGGATATGTCGATCCATATGGGACAAAATAATATAGCATTTGTCAACGTATTCAATAGATATCTAAGACAAGGTTATAGATGGTTGCTCCTAGCCAGCCATATTCCCCACATTAGCAGATAGTATTACCTAGTAATACTCTTTGTTAATGTGGGTCTCGGGGTGGGGTGTCACGGCTTGGTATCAGAGCTGACTTCAGAACAAAATATGATAAACATGGAACAGAAACACATATTACAGTACATCTAAATGTTATACAAGTGTTACAAATCCCTGAATCATCATGCCTTTTACCTTTTCGTGTCCTTTGGGGTAGATAGAAATTTGGAAATATTTCTAGGAATGTATTTTGATTCTATAATATTCCATATTTGAATTATTGATATCTACCCTATGAATAATTCTTATCTTTATCTCATCTTAATTTTCAGCTAATGGCCGGAAGAGGCATAGGATGATGCTCAGATGCGGGGCGGTCTAGTGGCACCCATCCGGACGGCGTTTATATGTGTGTCGATCAGCTTACGGAGTTATTTAAGAGCACTCAACCTCCAGTCCCTACACCATCGTCTCCTCCGCTCTAGTCTATATTTGTGCGCTTGAGCAGTTATTTCTCTCATCTCGAAGGAAAGCTGTTCAAAGGCACCAAGTCTATCTAGAGGTCCAAGCTTGGATTCGTACATGCGAGCGAATATTTTCTTGCATGGTTTCCGACCATCATAAAGTTGTTGTAGCATCCAACATGCCACAAGAGCATGCCCTCGACTGGTACGAGCTTCTTATAGCCGAGCTCAATCAATCTACTCTTTCTTGGACTCATTTTCGAGAACGATTTGAGTTCAAGTTCGTTACTGAATCTGAGAAAGCTTTATTGGCCTGTCGCTTCCTCGAATTGAAGCAAGGGAAGTCCTATGTCTCTGATTATGTTTCATCATTCGAGGCCTTATCTAAGAATGGTTTTAAATACATTAGCACCTCTTATAAGAAGAATCTGAAGTTTGTCTTTGGTCTTAAGAAATATCTTAAGAAGTCTTTGATGCCCCAGCTCAGGCTTTCTTTCGAGGAGTTAGTTGACTCGGTGTTTCATTTCAAAGCCGTCGAGAAGGAGTGCGATAGTAGTGATGTGATTGAGGTTCGTGAGAATCCCAATAAGAAGAGATTTCCATTCCATAAGCCAAAGTTTTTCCCTTATAAGAAAAAATGCCCGTTGGATCTATTCCTAGTTCTCAACCTAGTGAAGCATCTCCTACTCGGAAGGGGTGTTTCAATTGTGGTTTTTCTGACCATATGATCCGTGACTGTCCTAAGCGTATTATTTTTCTCTATTGCAAGAAGGAGGGTCATCGAGTTACCACTTGTCCTATTGCTCCGAATAATTCTAAATCTGGCAAACAGGATGTAGTGGATGCTTTTGGAGGGTCTTCTCAACGTAGAGGTACATCTCCTTTTATACTTGAAGGCTCTATTTTATTCCATAATCGTTCTATTCGAGTTCTCTTCAATACGGTGTGTCGCATTCAATCGTATCGAAGGAGCTCATTGATGTTGTTTCTTTCGATGTTTCATGCCTTGTTATTTCATTGAGGATTGCGAATTCTATCGGGGGATCTGCAAATCTTAGTACGCATTGCGAAGTTGTTGAGATTGTTTTACGTGGATTTTCTTTTCGTGCAAATCTGCACGTTATTTCATATTTGGGTTTTGATATGATTTTGGGTATGAACTGGCTAGTGCGATATGATGCCAGGATTATTTATTCTGAGAGAGTTTTATATCTTCGACATCCAAATTCGTCTGCCCTGCTATCACTTGTTCTTCGAAATATGGAAAATTCTGAAATGGCTTTATATTCTTTAGACCCACAAGATGATGTGGATATATCTCGTATTCCTGTGGTTTGTGATTTCCATGATGTGTTTGAGCCTGTTTCGGGTTTGCCGCCCAAGCGAGATATTGAGTTCCGCATTGATCTCAGTTCAGGCGCTCAGTCAGTTAGTCGTCCTCCCAGTGGATGTCTACAAAGGAAAATGAGGAACTCAAGAAGCAGCTTTTAAGGCTTGAGGCTAAGTAGTTAATCTAGTCTAGTTTTTCATCGTGGGGTGTCGCGGTTGTCTTCATGAAGAAGTCTGATGGTACTCTTAGGCTTTGCATTGACAATCACAAGCTTAACGAGTTGACCGTTAAGAATAAGTATTTACTGCCTAGGATCGACGATATGCTCGATCAGTTGAGTGGCGCTAAGGTTCTCTCTCAGCTCGACCTTGCCACTGGCTTTCATCAACTCCAAGTGGTGGAAGATAGCATACCCCTTACAGCTTTCTGCACTCGCTATGGATCTTACGAGTGGCTCATTATGCAATTCGGTTTGATGAACGCTCCTACTTTCTTTGTCGATCTAATGAATCGAGTGTTTTGGGAATAACTTGATAAGTTCGTCCTTGTGTTCATCGATGACATCTTTATCTATTAGAAGTCTGAAGCTGAGCATGCTTATCACTTGAGAATTGTCTTGAGTACTCTTCATCATCATCATCATCATCATCATCTTAAAGCCAAATTCTTCAAGTGCCATTTCTGGTATAATAAGGTTAAGTTCTTAGGCCATGTTGTTTCTTCCGAAGGCATTTCGGTCAATCCCTAGAAGATCGAAGCCATCCAGAATTGGAAGAGGCTTGAGAATATTCATGAGATTCATAGCTTCCTTGGATTGGCGGGTTATTACCGCCGATTCATTAAGGATTTTTTCGGCATTGTGCTTCCCCTCACCAGCTTAACTCAGAAAGGCATTCGATTTATTTGGTCCGACAAGTGTGATGCTTCTTTTTAGAAGTTGAAGGAGCTTCTCACTAATGCTCATATTCTAGTGGTTCCCGAAGGGAATCAAATCTTGTTGTCTACACCGATGCTAGTCGATGTGGCCTCGGTGTCGTGCTTATGCATAAGGATCGAGTAGTTGCTTATGCTTCTAGGCAACTGTGACCGAATGAAGTTCGCTATGCCACTTATGACCTCGAGTTAGCCGCCATCGTCTTCACCTTGAAGATTTGGCAACATTATCTATTAGACGAGCGCTTCATTCTCGATACGGATCACAGGTCCTTGAAGTATCTATTCACTTAGAAGGAGCTCAATATGAGTCAATAGTATTGGCCCGAGTTCCTTTCCTTCAATGACTTCGATAACTAGTATACCCCTGGTAAGGGAAATCGTGTTACTAATGCGCTTAGTCATAAACATTCGGCTGTTGTTTCTATGATGCTAGTTGAGTGGGATGTTCTAGAGACCTTATCCTTTTGTGATATTCGTGATCGAGCTCCATCTTCTGATTCTCCTATTTTATTATTCAGTTTGGAAGCTCGACCCAGTTTATTGGTTCGTATTGCTAATGCTCAATGGCGTGATCCCGATCTTGTGCACCTTATTTAGATTTGTGAGTCTGAGTCCCATGATGAGGAGTTGTGGGATTTCAATATTGATTCTCATGGGTGTCTTCGCAAGAAGAACCGTCTTGTTGTGCCTTCTGATTCTGCACTTAGGCATGACATTCTCGATGACTGTAACCATTCTATGTATACCATCCATCCCGGTAGTAGCAAGATGTATGCCGATATGCATTGTCTTTATTATTAGGAAGGCATGAAGCGCCATGTGGCAAGTTATGTGAGTAACTGCATGACTTGTCAACTTATCAAAGCCCAGCATCAGTGCCCTTTTGGTCTTCTTCAGCCCCTAGAGATTCCATTGTGGAAATGGGATCAGATTTCGATGAATTTTATTGACCGCCTACCTCGTTCGAAATCGGGCCATCCTAGCATTTGGGTTATTATTGATCGCCTCGCCAAATCAGCTCACTTCATTCCTATTAAGTCTAATTGGATTGCTTCTCATTTGGCCAAGTTATATATCAAGGAAATCGTGAGACTTCATGGCATTCCTAATTCGATTGTTTGTGACCATGATCTTCTATTCACGAGTCATTTTTGGAAGAGTCTTCGGCAAGCTTTGGGAACAAAGCTTAATTTCAGCACAACATATCATCCGCAGTCTGATGGAAAGACTGAACGGGTAAATCATATTCTTAAGGATCTTCTCAGTGCTTGCATTCTAGATTTTTGTGGTAGTTGGGAGGATCACCTACCTCGTGTAAAATTCTCCTACAGTAATAGTTTTCAATCCAGTATCGGTATGGCTCCTTTCGAAGCCTTATACAGAAGGCCGTGTCGATCACTTTCATGTTGGTTGAAATCTGGAGAGATGCCTATTCTTGGCCTAGATTCTGTTCGTGGTTCTTTTGAGAAGACTATTCTTATTCGGCAAATAATGAAAGAGGCATAAAGCCGCCAAAAATCTTACGTGGACCACTGTAGGAAGCCTCTCGAGTTCTCTATTGGTGATCTCGTCTTCATTGGTGTTTCTCCTCTGAAGGGGGTTAAGCATTTCAGTATGACAAGGAAATTGGCTCCTCCCTGTATGGGGTCATTTCCTACTACTGAATGTATTGGCCCTATGGCTTATAGAGTTTCACTTCTAGCCTATCTATTTGGCATTCATGAAGTGTTTCACGTCTCTCAGCTTCAGAAGTGTCTTCGAGAGTCGAATTCTGTTATTGATCCTCCTAATTTGCAAGAGCTTAAGATCTCGTTAGACCAATCTGTTGTGCGCAGCCTATTCGCGTACTTTCTTCAAAGGTGAGGCGCCTTCGAAACAAGGACGTGCTGCTTATTAAAGTTCAATGGTCCGCTAATCCCAATGACTGCACTTGGAAAACCAGAGAGTATATCGAGCGATCCTATCTCGGTTTTCTATCTTCGCATAGCGATGATGAGAATATCTCTTTATCTCAAGCTTATTTTATTTTCTTTTTGAGCGATGAAACTAAATAGTTGAATGCAAATTCTTCTCTAAGAATTGCGAAGACACAATTTTGTTAAGGGGGGAGTTTGTAACAACCTTGGTTTGGAGATTACCTTTCAATATTGAATTATAATGATAATTATAATTAGTATTATAAATTAAATTAAAATAGGAGAAACTAAATTGTTTATTTGGAATAAACAATGTATTTTGGAATTTAAAATGAGAAAATAAAATTCCAAGGTTTATTCTATTATTTTTGGAGTGATAATGAATGGATTGTAGACTTTAGATAATGAAAATGATTTCATTTGAGAGAAAATGCAATGATTATATTAAGTATTGTCCATTTTCTTATTTTAATGATTTTTAAAAGAAGTATGTAATTTTAAAGGTGATTTATTAAAATAAAAGGTGGAAATTGGTTAAAAATAAGTTTTGGCTATAAATAATGTTTTGAAATGGTTTGAAATATTTTTCTAGGTGATAAAATAACTTTTATGGAATTTTATAAGTTAAAAACATGGTTTTGTTAAATAAAGGAATTTAATAATAAAAATATTTGAAAAATACAAATTAATCTTTTTATATGATAGAAATTGTTTAATTTTGTATGTAAAAAAGTTTTCATATTTTTCTTATGTGTAAATATGGAGAAAATGCATTTTTTTTTGTATATATGTGATATATGCACATATATTGTTAAGTGTCGATTAATTATACCTAGGGCCAATTTATTTTCTTTAGTTGTTAAACCCATTTGGCCCATTATCCCTTAACCTGGTAAGAAAGTGAGAAAATTAATTAGCAGCACGTTCTTTTTCTCAACTCAACTTCCTCTTCCTCCAGTAAACAAGAATACAGAAAACCCTTCCTCCACATTGCAAAATCCAACCAATTTCTCAATTAAAATTCACCAAATTAACGTCCTTTTGTAGTCTAGAGATAAATCAAAGGTAATCAACTCCAAATCACCCAATTTCATCAAATAATTTCTTGTTGAAGTGAATATTTTTCTAACTTGTTGTAAATTTGGTTTGCATGTTATTTTCTCTTCCTCTATAGGTTCTTAGAAGCTCTAATCCTGCAAAAATTTCCTCCTTGCTGTAAAAATCCAAGCTTTTGCATTTAAATAGCGAGGTGACTTGAAATACTCACATAGTCTATGTAACATTCCCGTTTTTAAATCAAATTTAAATTGGTAATTAATTTAATTTTTGAAATTAAATTGTGAATTGATTTGGTATTTTCCAAATTAAATAGATATTTGTTTGTTTATTAAAATAAATGTATGTAAATATGATTTTAAATAGAATTTCTAATTGGAAATTCAGAAATAAATATTTTGAATAATATATTAATCATAAATTTAATTGTGGATTAATCTGAAAATTTGGGGTAAATATATGTCAAAAGATTGTAAATAAAGAAATTGATTTGAAAATTCAATAAATTATGAATAGAATTTTGATTTGGTATGTGAAAATAAATATCTTAAAAATTAATTGGATTTAAAATTCTATATTTTAAATTTAATAAAAATTTGTTTTCCAATTTTAATATACGTATATTTTGAAAGTTGTGATTTGAATTTAATATAACGATTTTCAAAATCTATTTTTAGTTAAATTCTATATATATATATATATATATATATATATATATATATATGTTATATACATGAGTGTATATTTATTTATGTATAATTAAAATTTTGAAATCATTTTCCTTAAAAGGTTATATAAATGTTAATAAAGGAAGCAATTCCACATCTTGCTTCTCTGTTTAAACACTGTGAGCAATTCAAGAAACAAAAGCAAGTTCTCATATAAAAGCATGAAAGTTCAAGATAATACAAAGATTTAAGCTTTAGAATCAAGATCAGATTCAATTAAAACAAAAATCCCAGATTCAAGTTTAAAATTTAGTTCCAGGCTTTGTCCTTTGTTTCAAAATCATCCAGGTGAGCAAACCTCTAATTTAAACCTGAATTTGTTTATCAGCTTGATGTATGTGAAGTAAGTAGTGAAAATTGTTTGCATAGAAGTGAATGCGTTGTATATATGTATATGTGTATATATATATGCAAATATATGTGTACATGTCTGTATATATCTCTCTATTGATATTACAGGCTCCCATTTCACCAAATGAAAAAAAACACATCTTCCTATCTAAACACGTTTAAGCTATGATCTTTAAAAGGAAAATGATTGTAACATGATAGCATCATCTGTTTAAATAAATTCAGGTGGATTTATTGAACAATTATTTCAAAATCAGGAATTTACATTGATAACAAAATTTAAGTCAAAAAAATCAATGATTTTGATTTCATGTTTTGGCTTTACATATCGATTCATACTATAAAATTATGAATTTAGATAATCACTACATGATTTTTAAACTTGTAATTTTTGGAAATCCTAGGGTTTAACGGGAAACGAGTTTTTGTCGAAATTTGGTGATCAAGTGAATTTTGGGTCTCGGGGTTCTGACCAGAGGAGGATGAAGTAATGTGGGACGAAGGAAAAATGGAGCCATATTTTTCTGATGGTCGTGGTGGCTTGGCGATGTCGATATAGGGTTTAAGGTGTTGATTGGAACATGGTGGTTGTCGAGATGTTTACGGCGATGTTCGTGCATTGGAATCGATGGGAACAAGGGGATTAGAAGCATAGGCAAGTGACGCAACTATGGACGCGAAGGCGTGCTCACCGGTGGTCGGTGGCGGCGATACATGGAGGTTTTCTGGCGAGGGTATTCGTTCCAGTGGAAGATGGGTTCACTCGATTTCGATTTCCTAGAAATTCCATAAGTCTAGGCGGTCGGGAGGCTTGTGTGGGTTAACGGCGACTTGGTGGTAGACGGAGACTTGGTCGGAGTTGATCTGGTAAGGCGTGCACGTGCACGAGCATCAATGTTGTCTGGGTGGATTTGTATTGATTGGAAAAGAAGATTTGCTCAGTGATGGTATCGAGTAAAATCAAGAATGGCTCGAGTGTTGTTCCAAGGCGATTTGTTGTGGGTTATATTGTTTGTAAATTTAACAAAGTCAAAAGGAAAAAAAAGATGACTCGAGGCTTTGCACGGGGATTTCCAGATTTAACTCGGGTTTCACTCGAGTTTTTCTCGAGTATTTGTTTTATCAAGTTTTGAAAATATAAGTCAAGTTTTCCTTTAAATTTTAAACTATTTTCTCTATATAATAAATGTTGTTTAATTTAAGTTGATTTTTAAGATTATCTAAAAGCCAAATTTAGAAGATGATAAAATGCTTTAAATCATTTGTTAATAACAAATTATTAAACAAGATTCTAAAAATATATATATGGAATAAGTTTTCAAGTTTTCAAGTAATTTCAAAGGTTGAAATTTTAAAGTATAATGTTTTTACAATTTGTTTGATTTAAAATAATTTTGATATTAATTATGTAGATCTCAGAACGTTTAAAATAGAATGAGGTAATTGAAAATAATAATTAAGATAAATGGTTTATCTTAAGTTAATTGAGATCTTAATATAATTAAGAGATTATGATTAATTTATTAAAGATTAATTAATTAATAAAGTTAAATTAAAGGGTAATTGATTAAAGGACAATTAGCCAATGTAATTAAGAAAAATATAATTTAATTACTTAAATATTAATTGATGAAGGCAATTAATTAATGTGAGTGATGAAAGGAATAATTAATTTAAAGGATAATTACTTAATAAAAGTAATTAAATGATAATTAAATAATTAAAGGTTAATTATTTAATAAGTTTAAGAATGATTAATCAATTTCCTAATTGACGATAAAAGGGTAATTAATTACTTAAAGATAATTACTTGATTAAAAGTAATTAATTAATGATTTGATTAATCAAGTGATTGAAGGATAATTACTCAATGTAATAAATTTATGATTTATTAATTAAAGTGATTAGGGATAATCATTTTATTGTAATTAATTAAGGATAATTAATTAAATGGTAATTAATTAAGGGTTAATTAATTAATTAAGGGTAATTAATTAAAGGATAATTAAATAATTAAAGGTTAATTATTTAATGATTAAAGGTTGATTAATTTATTGTTAAAGGTTAATTAATAAATGATTAAAAGTTAATTAATTAAGATGGTTTGTAATTTATTAATATTAATTAACAAAGATTAGTAGTTTATTCATAAGTTATTAATCTGATTTAAATTAATCAGATAATTAATTAAGCTTACTTATGGACTTTTGAATTGTATGGAATGCTTTGAATTGCTTGATATCCCTGATGTGTGATGCTTTGGGATATGAATTATTTTGATTTGAGCTATGATGAATGTAATTTATTTATCTGTGATGAATTTATATTATTTATCTATGAATCTGTGAATGAAGATAAGCGTTATAAGATTATATCGCTTATCAATATTGATGTGCTTGAATCTGTGATGATTGATGATATTGCACTATTGTGTAAAACCCCTGGACTACACTATACACACACAAATATGGATTACGAGGAAATCAGTTAAGTCACAGATATTTTAAAATCTAAATATTATTTTGTTTAAACGTTGAATTCTTAATCCAAATGGTTTTGGTAATGAAATTGAGTTGAATTTGGAAAGCCTTTGGAAGGGAAGCTTTGAAATTGAAATTTAGTTTGTATATACTATATCTTGTTAAGTATTATTTGAAATTATTTTGGAAATTATGGTTTGAAAGATTGATACAATTTCTATATATATATATATATATATGAATTTAAAACTATTTTTTTGGGAATTTGAATTTTATTTAAATTAGAACTTGCCAATAATATGGCAGCTCATTGATTCTCTGGTTTATACTTTTAAAGGCTATAACTTGTGTATATTTGGTCAAATTTTTACGAAACAAAAAGTGTTTGTTTTCAACTAGCTTCCAAATAAAGAAAGGACTTCCAGTTTTTATTGAAAGGGGTTTCAAATTTGAAATGGAATTGTTTTGAAAGCTATGAATGAATCTTTGTTAAAGATTAGTGAACTTTATTGAAGAGGATCTTAAAGGTGTATCTTTTGTGTAAAAGATTTGGAATTGAAATAGTTTTGAAAGCTATGAATGAATCTTTGTGAAAGATTGGTGAACTTTGAGAAGTGAATCTTTTTGTTTGAAAATTTGAAAATGGTAATTTTTTTAAACCATTTGAAAGTAGGGTTTTGGTTAATAAGTTGTGACTTAACTAAGATCCCACTATATCCATATGGTTTTAAAACTTACGCTCATTATTCGGTTTAGCCAAGGGAGGACTTTGTGTCATAAAACACATTCTGAATGATGATACGACGTTATGGATTGCATTTGAAGATCGGTAGTGAAGACCGGGTATTTTCAAAAGCGAAAGGATAACCTGTCGAATGTCTCTGCACCGACTAGTCCCCGGTATAGAGATTTGATCAGCCTTTGTAATGGGGAGTCCGGACGTGATTAGGGATTATGTGGTGACCCCTTTAATTTTTTACACATAGATTTTTTTTTTTACAAAATGAATATATAATTAAATCCCATAATGTTAAGTTTGAATATTTAGAAAATTCATAGTTTCTTTTCCCAAGATCCTGGATGACCAATATAATTATATCAGTTCATGATTCACCTTAAAATAGCTCTACATATTTGATGATATGTTTGCTTCTTTTGTTTTGTAAGAGATGAAATTTACAACAAGCACAATGCATAAGTGATTGAAATACACAGTGCACCTTTGTATATATATATTTTTATTATTATTTACTAAACTTCCTGCCTATACATGTATATGCCTGTAATCACCTAAAGTAATGTTTAAGTATTAATCTAAAAGTTTAACAAAGTTTTGGGGTGAAGACATTTTGAAAATACTTGGTTGCAGGCTTAAGCAAACAAAACTGATTTTTATTTCCAGGTTGAACCACTTATAGTTTTCACTACATTTCAAGACAGGCTGGAATGCAAACTGGTGTGCTTGGAGTTTGTATTTCAAAAACTTGGAGTTTTTCTATCTTTTTCTTTGAACTGGAAGCACTTGCACAACATGGATTTGTAGGGAAGTGATTCCAGGCTTATAAGGGTTTGACCCTTAACCATCTAGGCCGGTCATGATCCCATACTTACCACTTTCAAAACCTTATCTTTTATGTAAACAAAATTTCTACAAATGTTTTTCCTATCACAAGTTTGCTTCTACCATATCAAAGTTTTTCTGAGAATTTACTTTCTCAGGCTTTCAACACAAAACAAAAATATTTCCAAGTCCGTTTCTTTTAAAACCCTTTTTATTTTGAAATCAAATGCATAAATATGAGTCATTCATTTTCTCAGAGATTATGCATCAACCAATATCTATTACAGGCCATGCGTAATCCATTTTATTCAAAATTTGCAAGCTCATTTTATTTTTCTGGAAATCAGATATACTTGACTGTTTTTAATTGCCATCATTAAATCACAAAATAATTTCAAACCAAAGAAAACAGGGGCTAACATGCACACATATCATACTGATATGTTATATCAGTTTTCTCAGTTCCAAAAAAAAGGATGACCAGACATTTATAAGAACATCAACTAATTACTTGCCATCAGAAATCATTCAACAAAGGTTTAGCTAAATACATGTCATAATCCAAGCACTCAGAAAAATCTCCTTACAGTTTACTTTAACTACTAATGATAACCAGATCATTCACTACAAGCATCTGCAAATACAAAGCAAAGTTTCTCTTATTTATACTAGCAGCTAATGCTTCCTTCATCCATCAATTCAACCTTAATTACCTGCATGCAATTGACTGAGCTGCCCCATTTAATTGAGACACGCAGATGATTGCAAATTAAAGAAACCAAAAGGGCCAGTTTACACTGGTATGAACATTAATAAATTTTATACACATGTTTACAGTTTTTTTTTGAACTTATAACACTTGCATAATCTAGCAGTTTGTGAATTATGCACATCAATAAAAATTGCCAGATAACTTCAAGAATACAACCATTCATTCAACAAATGTTCAACAAGCAATGCATTATTCATAACTTCATAAATAAACCCAGGTTTTGTTCTCCCAATTTCTCCCAGTTTTTTTTTAATCAGGGTATCATATTAAAACATATTTAATTCAAATCCCTATCCAGATGTATATAGGTCAGAGATTTAAATCTCATACCCCATTTTATTTTATGGTCTAAATCCCCCTGTCAAATGAACACAAGTATGCATTGTGAAGGAATCACCCAGATTGTTTTATTTATACCAACACACAAAGGCCTCAGGGTGCACTTGCACCATGCATATACTTCCTCCCACCTGAAGCAAGCAGATCATTGACTAACCCCAAATGACAAATTTAATTTTCTTTCATTTATTCATAGGTTTTATTAATTTAATAAGTTCCCCCTCCAGTTCTCTGCTTAATTCATTAAAAACCTGTTTATGAGTTTACTCATAAAATATCCAACCCATTCATGTTTCAGAAAAACATAAATACTTTCTAGTACAATCCTTTGTTATCCATTTAATTTTCTTACTACAGAGATTTACAACAGGTTTGTGGGCTTTCCAAAATAATTTAAGCATCATGATCCTTCTATATTATTGTAAAAATATGGACAGAGGTGTTTGTTAAGAAAATTCACTAAAAACTCAGAAATCCTCCTGCCTTATTATTTAGAAAATAAACATGAGCCAGATTTCAATCTTGCTGCCTATGTCCTAAATAATTTAAATCCATACTTGACAATAATAAGAATAGAATAAAAAAAATGCTCAAACCATTTTAACTTGGAAAAACTGTCATACAAAACTCCAAACAGAAATGCACAACAAACATCCATTTCATCCATATCAAACCATTTCAAAGATTTAAATAATTCTTATAATACTTTAGGCTGCCTACCAGAGGACTTAATGCCATTGCATAAAATGGATTAATGCTCACCTAGTATTTTCTTTTACTATCTTGCTCCTCCACACAGCAAATCCCTTCAGAGCCGCTTACCCATATTTCTCCTATTTATTTTTGTTTTATCTTTTTTTTTCTTCTGAGATGATGATGGTCATGATGGTGTATAGGTTTTGTAAAGCTATTTTAGGGTTTAAGGAAATGGGTAATTCCTTTGATACCCCTTTATTTTTCATGCACATATCATACTTATGTATGGTCCTCAATTGGAATTACACTCATATGATTTCCTTTAGTCGTTATTTCGGGATTCCAGCACTTTAATTACTGCATGTTATTTCCATGATCTCATTCTATTCATGCCATATGCATGTGACCTTTGCTTATTTTATTTTCTGCTCAGTTTTTAAAGAAACTTTAATCTTTTTGCACTTTCTAATTAGCCGCTTTTTCTTACACAATTCATGTACACTGTCATATATATTTAGGTGGTGTAAAAATTAATCATACTATATTGTTTTTATTCCTCCCTTTAAAACAGAAACTCCTTTTTACATATCTATGTGATAAAAATTATACACACACAAGATTATTTATTTTCTTTTCTGGCAGCATGATTATATAAGTCATTTGAAACTTCATAAAACTCCATTGTATTTTGCTTTTTAAATTAAATAGAAAATTTCCCTATATATTAAATACATGTGCTTATATAATTGTTTAGACATGGAACTATATTTGTTTTAAGTCCCAATTTTTGATCACCAACTCCTTGCATCTTTATCAAACAGAAACTCCTATGCACATTTTTATTTAATAACAATCTTTTCTGTTTTGATGCATCTTTTATTTTATTTTTATTTTAGGGTCATTACATACCCTCCCCTTTAAAGGAATTATGTCCCCATAATTTCTTTTAATTTCTCCAAATAAAAATACTAATCCATAGTCTGTTTTAATTCCATAACCCCATACTCACATTTTATGAAAGCAAGCAATGCATAAGAATATTCAGAAAATCATCATAAACTACTTAAACATACCTCTCCATCAGTAAACAAATTGGGGTATTTAGCCCTCATTTTGTCCTCCACCTCCCATGTACAATCATTGTTGTCCAAGCTCCATTGAATTTTTACTAGTTTGATCACCTTGTTCCTCAACTTTTTCTCCTCCTTGGCAATTATCCCTACTGGTTCATTTTCATAGACCGAATTCTTTTGGATTTGAATTTGAGTAGGTGACTCCAGAATTGCTCCTTCATCATGCATCCATTTTCTCAATTGAGAAACATGAAACACTGGATGCACACCACTCAACTCCTCAGGTAACTTAAGTTTGTAGGCCATAGCACCAATTCTCTGCATAATTTCATATGGTCCTACAAATCTTGGTGATAGCTTACCAGATTTCCCAAACCTGAACACCTTTCTCATTGGTGATACCTTCAGAAAAACATACTCTCCTACCTTAAACTCCATTGGCTTTCTCCTTTTATCTGCATAAGACTTTTGTCTTGATTGTGTTGTCTTCATCCTATGTCTAATTAACTTAATCATGTTGGAAGTTTCTTTAACATGATTTAGTCCTAGTAGTATACCCTCTCCCATATCCAACCAACAGGCGGGAGATATGCAGAGTCTCCCATACAAGGCTTCAAAGGGAGCCATTCTTATTGTTGACTGATAGCTATTGTTATATGTGAACTCTGCCAAATGAATGTGATCCTCCCAATTACCCCCAAAGTCAAGCACACATGCTCTCAACAGATCCTCCAATATTTTGTTTACTATCTCTGTCTGCCCATCACTTTGAGGATGGTAGGAAGTGCTTAAGCATAGTTGAGTTTCCATTGCTTCTTGGAAGCTTTCCCAAAATCTTGAGGTGAACAAAGTGTCTCTATCACTTATAATGGTCTTGGGTATACCATGTAGCCTTACCACTTCCTTAATAAATAATTGTGCAAGCCTAGTTGCATTTCTATCTGACTTGACAATGACAAAGTGAGTTGATTTGGTTAGTCTATCAACAATTACCCATATACTATCATTGCCTTTCTTAGTTCTAGGCAAACCATCCACAAAATCCATGGAAATACTTTCCCATTTCCACTGAGGTACCTCCAAAGGTTGCAACATGCCAGAAGGCTTTTGGTGATCTTCTTTAATTTGCTGACAGGTGAAACACTTTGCCACATATCTTGCCACTGCTTGTTTCATTCCTGGCCACCAGTAGCTTCTTTGTAAATCATGATACATTTTGGTACCACCAGGGTGTATGGTGTACTTGGTTTTGTGATGCTCATTCATGATTTCTTCCTTCAATTCTGCAATGTCTGGTGCACACAACTTCTCATTCTTCCTCAAATACCCCTTGTGATCTATTTTAAAATTTTCCAACTCAATGTTGCTAAGTAACATTTCCTGCTTCTCCTTCAAATTTTTATCTTGGTCTTGCATGCCACCAATTTTCTCCACTAGATTAGATTTTACTGTAATCAATCCTAGTGTACCATATTCTACCATGTCATCATGCTCTCTAGAATTCTTTTCATTCTTGCTATATATATCTGCTTCCCCAAGCATTACAAGGTTTTTAAATTCATCAATTATTGGACTTGCTAACCTAACTTGATGCCTACTCAAGGCATCTGCCACCCTATTGGCTTTTCCAAGGGTGTACAAAATATCTAGATCATATGCAGCTAGAAATTCCATCCACCTTGCTTGTCTCATATTCAAATCTTTTTGAGAAAATAAATACTTCAATGCTTGATGGTCTGTAAATAATTCAAATTTTGCTCCAAGCAAATAATGCCTCCAAAGTTTCAATGCCAACACTATTGCAGCTAATTCTAGATCATGAGTTTCATATTTGGTTTCATTGGGTTTAAGCTGTCTTGATGCATATGCCACTACCTTGCCATGTTGCATAAGCACTGCACCTAACCCAAACCCACTAGCATCAGTTTATACAACCATTCCTTCATTTGCTTCTGGGATTTGCAAGACAGGAGCTTCCACCAGTGCTTGTTTCAATTTCTCAAAAGCTTGTTCACACTGCTCAGTCCATACATATGGTTGGTTCTTCTTTGTCAAATTGGTCATTGGTGTGGCTATTCTTGAAAAATCCTTGATGAACCTTCTATAGTACCCTGCCAATTCCCAAGAATGATCTCACCTCAATCACTGTTCTGGGTCTACTCCGTGATTGAACTACAATCACTTTGCTTGGATCCACACTTACCCCTTGCTGTGACACTATGTGTCCTAAGAATTTTACTTCATGTTGCCAAAATGTACATTTTGAATACTTGGCTTTTAATTCATGTTCTCTAAGTCTGGATAATACTAGGTGTAGATGCATAGCATGATCATTTTCTGTCTTTGAGTAAATTAATATATCATCTATAAATACTAGAACAAATTTATCCAAAAAGTCTCTAAAAATTCGATTCATCAAATCTACAAAATAGGAGGGAGCATTGGTCAAGCCAAATGGCATTACTAAAAATTCATATAGGCCATACCTTGTGTTAAACGCTATGTACTCAATGCTTTCCTCTGCAACTTTCATTTGGTGAAATCCAGAGGCTAAATCTAACCTTGAAAATATTTTAGCTCCATGCAATTGATCAAATAGATCATCTATTCTAGGCAGTGGGTACTTATTTTTAATGGTTACCTTGTTTAAATCCCTATAGTCTACACACAACCTCATTGTTCCATCATGCTTCTTAACAAAGAGCACTGGGGAACCCCAACTGGAACTACTTGATCTTATGAATCCTTCCTCTTCTAATTCTTCTAGTTGATGTTTTAATTCTACTAACTCTTTTGGACCCATCCTATAAGGCTTCTTAATGATTGGATTTGTTCCTGGCATTAACTTAATTTTGAATTCAACTGTCTATTATGAGGAATTCCTCTCACCTCTCCAAACACATCTATGTATTCATTAACTACTGGAATTTCCTCTATTTTTAATTCCTTTTGAATTTTGTTTATACTCCAAATTTTATTAAAACATGTGTTCTTTGCTATTTCACTTAGAACTGTAATTCTTTTGCCTTCATTTGTCTCCAAAGAAATAGTAAGGTTTTCTAAATTTAAAATTTCTTTATTTTTCATTAACCAATCTACCCCCAAAATAATCCCAATACCAGGATAATTTAAAGTATATAGATCTGAATCAAAGCCATAATCCCCTATGATTAATTTCAGACCCACACACTTCATCCCTAATATACAATGACTCCCTATGGGGCTGTGTACAGTTAAGGGTTGTTCAATAGAAACACAAGCAAGTGTTAACTTCTTTACAATTTCCAAAGATATTAGTGAATGTGAGGCACCAGTGTCATATACTACTGATATTGGTTGGGTATTGATTAGAATTATACCTTCAAGTTTCCCGACATTTCCAGTGGTGTTTGTTGCCAAAGCTCCTACCCTTGATGTTTTCTTATGAGTCTCTGGGCAGTCCTTCTTTAAATGTCCTATTTTCCCACAGTTATAGCAGCTTCCTTTAGGTATTTTAGGGTCAGGGCATTGGTTACTATAATGTCCAGCTTTCCACAATTAAAACAATGAGTAAATTTCTTGCTTTCAGGTGCTATTGCTCCTTCCCCTTTCTTAACTCCTTTACTTGCATTTTTCTTGTCATAAGGTTGCACTTTGTTCTGACCTCCCCTCTTCTTATTGAGCTTCATGTTCCTGAATTTCTCTCTTGCGGTATCATGTTGCTCAAAGGAGAGAGTTAGATCAATCACTTGATCAAAGGTTTTGTCTTTGTATGGCAACATTGCCCTGGATAGATTGGGGTTCAAGCCTTGAATGTATCTTGCATTCTTTGCTTCTGCATTCCCTATCAACACTATTCCATATTTGGACAATGCTTCAAACTTTTGAGTGTACTCATTTACACTCACGCCTCCTTGCCTTAACCTAATAAAGTCTTCAAGCAGTGTGGCTTTGGAAAATGCTGGGATAAATCTAGCCTCAAGCATGTCCTTGAAATCATTCCAGGTAATGTTATTCTCTGGCCTTCCTACTATCACAACCTCCCACCAATCCAGTGCAACCCCCTTCAATTTCCTTGAAGCTATTTGTCTTTTCCTTTGGTCACTGATTTGCATATCTGTAAAGACCCTCTCCATAGTCCTTATCCACATTTGAACACCAATAGCTCCTTCAGTGCCTTCAAAATCTTTTCCTCCCAAATTGGTACAAGTCTTAAGCAGTTTGGAGAGCTCCTCATGAGGATTGTCTTGCCTTGGTGCCATTCCATCCCTTAAAGCCCTCACAAAATCCTCCATGCTTATCACAGGTGGCTCACGTGATGGTCCTGCACCTGTGTGATGTCTTGGTCCTACCATAATGCTATAGATATAATTTTTAAGTTAGTTTATTTACCCCTATTATTTTTAGTATCTTTACTTTGTTTATTTTATTTAAGTGCACTCTGTGCATGTATCACAAACATACATTTTATTTTGACATAAACAAAAGCATCCAATCCCAATAATTCAAACAATGCATTCAAACATCCATATGCATACAATAATATTTACTATGTTATTTAAAACATAGCTTTGATACCAACTGTAGTGACCCCTTTACTTTTTTATACATAGATTATTATTTTTACAAAATGAATATATAATTAAATCCCATAATGTTAAGTTTGAATATTTAGAAAATTCATAGTTTCTTTTGCCAAGATCCTGGATGACCAATATAATTATATCAGTTCATGATTCACCTTAAAATAGCTCTACATATTTGATGATATGTTTGCTTCATTTGTTTTGTATGAGATGAAATTTACAACAAGCACAATGCATAAGTGATTGAAATACACAGTGCACCTTTGTGTGTGTGTGTGTGTGTGTGTATATATATATATATATTTTATTATTTACTAAACTTCCTGCCTATACATGTATATGCCTGTAATCACCTAAACTAATGTTTAAGTATTAATCTAAAAGTTTAACAGAGTTTTGGGGTGAAGACACTTTGAAAATACTTGGTTGCAGGCTTAAGCAAACAAAACTGATTTTTATTTCCAGGTTGAACCACTTATAGTTTTCACTACATTTCAAGACAGGCTGGAATGCAAACTGGTGTGCTTGGAGTTTGTATTTCAAAAACTTGGAGTTTTTCTGTCTTTTTCTTTGAACTGGAAGCACTTGCACAACATGGATTTTTAGGGAAGTGATTACAGGCTTATAAGGGTTTGACCCTTAACCATCTAGGCCGGTCATGATCCCATACTTACCACTTTCAAAACCTTATCTTTTATGTAAACAAAATTTCTACAAATGTTTTTCCTATCACAAGTTTGCTTCTACCATATCAAAGTTTTTCTGAGAATTTGCTTTCTCAGGCTTTCAACACAAAACAAAAATATTTCCAAGTCCGTTTCTTTTAAAACCCTTTTTATTTTGAAATCAAATGCATAAATATGAGTCATGCATTTTCTCAGAGATTATGCATCAACCAATATCTATTACAGGCCATGCATAATCCATTTTATTCAAAATTTGCAAGCTCATTTTATTTTTCTGGAAATCAGATATACTTGACTATTTTTAATTGCCATCATTAAATCACAAAATAATTTCAAACCAAAGAAAACAGGGGCTAACATGCACACATATCATACCGATATGTTATATCAGTTTTCTCAGTTCCAAAAAAAAGGATGACCAGACATTTATAAGAACATCAACTAATTATTTGCCATCAGAAATCATTCAACAAAGGTTTAGCTAAATACATGTCATAATCTAAGCACTCAGAAAAATCTCCTTACAGTTTACTTTAACTACTAATGATTACCAGATCATTCACTACAAGCATCGGCAAATACAAAGCAAAGTTTCTTTTATTTATACTAGCAGCTAATGCTTCCTTCATCCATCAAGTCAACCTTAATTACCTGCATGCAATTCACTGAGCTGCCCCATTTAATCGAGACACCCAGATGATTGCAAAAGCAACCAAAAGGGTCAGTTTACACTGGTATGAACATTAATAAATTTTATACACATGTTTACAGTTTTTGTTTTTGAACTTATAACACTTGCATAATCTAGCAGTTTGTGCATTATGCACATCAGTAAAAATTGCCAGATAACTTCAAGAATACAACCATTCATTCAACAAATGTTCAACAAGCAATGCATTATTCATAACTTCATAAATAAACCCAGGTTTTGTTCTCCTAATTTCTCCCAGTTTTTTTTAATCAGGGCATCATATTAAAACATATTTAATTCAAATCTCTGTCCAGATGTATATAGCTCAGAGATTTAAATCTCATACCCTATTTTATTTTATGGTCTAAATCCCCCTGTCAAATGAACACAAGTATGCATTGTGAAGGAATCACCCAGATTGTTTTATTTATTCCAACACACAAAGGCCTCAGGGTGCACTTGCACCATGCATATACTTCCTCCCACCTGAAGCAAACAGATCATTGACTAACCCCAAATGACCAATTTAATTTTCTTTCATTTATTCATAGGGTTTATTAATTTAATAAGTTCCCCCTCCAGTTCTCTGCTTAATTCATTAAGCACCTGTTTATGAGTTTACTCATAAAATCTCCAATCCATTCATGTTTCATAAAAACATAAATACATTCTAGTACAATCCTTTGTTATCCATTTAATTTTCTTACTACAGAGGTTTACAACAGGTTTGTGGGCTTTCCAAAATAATTTAAGCATCATGATCCTGCTATATTATTGTAAAAATATGGACAGAGGTGTTTGTCAAGAAAATTCCCCAAAAACTCAGAAATCCTCCTGCCTTATTATTTAGAAAATAAACATGAGCCAGATTTCTATGTTGCTGCCTATGTCCTAAATAATTTAAATCCATACTTGACAATAATAAGAATAGAATAAAAAAAATGCTCAAACCATTTTAACTTGGAAAAACTGTCATACAAAACTCCAAACAGAAATGCACAACAAACATCCATTTCATCCATGTCAAACCATTTCAAAGATTTAAATAATTCTTGTAATACTTTAGGCTGCCTACCAGAGGACTTAATGCCATTGCATAAAATGGATTAATGCTCACCTAGTATTTTCTTTTACTATCTTGCTCCTCCACACAGCAAATCCCTTCAGAGCTGCTTACACATATTTCTCCTATTTATTTTTGTTTTATCTTTTTTTTTTCTTCTGAGATGATGATGGTCATGATGGTGTACAGGTTTTATAATGCTATTTTAGGGTTTAAGGAAATGGGTAATTCCTTTGATACCCCTTTATTTTTCATGCACAGATCATACTTATGTATGCTCCTCAATTGGAATTACACTCATCTGATTTCCTTTAGTAGTTATTTCGGGATTCCAGCACTTTAATTACTGCATGATATTTCCATTATCTCATTCTATTCATGCCATATGCATGTGACCTTTGCTTATTTTATTTTCTGCTCAGTTTTTAAAGAAACTTTAATCTTTTTGCACTTTCTACTTAGCCTCGTTTTCTTATACAATTCATGTACACTGTCATATATATATTTAGGTGGTGTAAAAATTATTCATACTATATTGTTTTTATTCCTCCCTTTAAAACAAAAACTACTTTTTACATATCTATGTGATAAAAATTATACACACACAAGATTATTTATTTTCTTTTCTGGCAGCATGATTATATAAGTCATTTGAAACTTCATAAAACTCCATTGTATTTTGCTTTTTAAATTAAATAGAAAATTTCCCTATATATTAAATACATGTGCTTATATAATTGTTTAGACATGGAACTATATTTATTTTAAGTCCCAATTTTTGATCACCTTAACTCCTTGCATCTTTATCAAACAGAAACTCCTATGCACATTTTTATTTACTAACAAGCTTTTCTGTTTTGATGGATTTTTTATTTTATTTTTATTTTAGGGTCATTACATACCCTCCCCCTTAAAGGAATTATGTCCCCATAATTTCTTTTAATTTCTCCAAATAAAAATACTAATCCATAGTCTGTTTTAATTCATAACCCTATATTCACATTTTATGAAAGCAAGCAATGCCTAAGAATATTCAGAAAATCATCATAAACTACTTAAACATACCTCTCCATCAGTAAACAAATTGGGGTATTTAGCCCTCATTTTGTCCTCCACCTCCCATGTACAATCATTGGTGTCCAAGCTCCATTGAATTTTTACTAGTTTGATCACCTTGTTCCTCAACTTTTTCTCCTCCTTGGCAATTATCCCTACTGGTTCATTTGCATAGACCGAATTCTTTTGGATTTGAATTTGAGTAGGTGAGTCCAGAATTGATCCTTCATCATGCACCCATTTTCTCAATTGAGAAACATGAAACAGTGGATGCACACCACTCAACTCCTCAGGTAACTTAAGTTTGTAGGCCATAGCACCAATTCTCTGCATAATTTCATATGGTCCTACAAATCTTGGTGATAGCTTACCAGATTTCCCAAACCTGAACACCTTTCTCATTGGTGATACCTTCAGAAAAACATACTCTCCTACCTTAAACTCCATTGGCTTTCTCCTTTTATCTACATAAGACTTTTGTCTTGATTGTGCTGTCTTCATCCTATGTCTAATTAACTCAATCATGTTGGAAGTTTCTTTAACATGATCTGGTCCTCGTAGTATACCCTCTCCCATATCCAACCAACGGGCAGGAGATATGCAGGGTCTCCCATACAAGACTTCAAAGGGAGCCATTCCTACTGTTGACTGGTAGCTATTGTTATATGTGAACTCTGCCAAATGAATGTGATCCTCCCAATTACCCCCAAAGTCAAGCACACATGCTCTCAACAGATCCTCCAATATTTTGTTTACTATCTCTGTCTGCCCATCACAGGATGGTAGGCAGTGCTTAAGCATAGTTGAGTTTCCATTGCTTCTTGGAAGCTTTCTCAAAATCTTGAGGTGAACAAAGTGTCTCTATTACTTATAATGGTCTTGGGTATACCATGTAGCCTTACCACTTCCTTGATAAATAATTGTGCAAGCCTAGTTGGATTTCTATCTGACTTGACAGGGACAAAGTGAGCTGATTTGGTTAGTCTATCAACAATTACCCATATACTATCATTGCCTTTCTTAGTTCTAGGCAAACCATCCACAAAATCCATGGAAATACTTTCCCATTTCCACTGAGGTACCTCCAAAGGTTGCAACATGCCAGAAGGCTTTTGGTGATCTGCTTTAATTTGCTGAAAGGTGAAACACTTTGCCACATATCTTGCCGCTGCTTGTTTCATTCCTGGCCACCAGTAGCTTCTTTTTAAATCATGATACATTTTAGTACCACCAGGGTGTATGGTGTACTTGGTTTTGTGATGCTCATTCATGATTTCTTCCTTCAATTTTGTAATGTCTGGTACACACAACTTCTCATTCTTCCTCAAATACCCCTTGTGATCTATTTTAAAATTTTCCAACTCAATGTTGCTAAGTAACATTTCCTTCTTCTCCTTCAAATTTTTATCTTGGTCTTGCATGCCACCAATTTTCTCCACTAGATTAGATTTTACTGTAATCAATCCTAGTGTACCATATTCTACCATGTCATCATGCTCTCTAGAATTCTTTTCATTCTTGCTATATATATCTGCCTCCCCAAGCATTACAAGGTTTTTAAATTCATCAATTATTAGACTTGCTAACCTAACTTGATGCCTACTCAAGGCATCTGCCACCCTATTGGCTTTTCCAGGGGTGTACAAAATATCTAGATCATATGCAGCTAGAAATTCCATCCACCTTGCTTGTCTCATATTCAAATCTTTTTGAGAAAATAAATACTTCAATGCTTGATGGTCTGTAAATAATTCAAATTTTGCATGGATTTTATGTAAAGTGTAGCTTTGTGGACATAACCTCGTCGGACCTCACTACCCGAAAATGGTCAAAATAGGAAGGATGCAGCAAGGTTATTTGAGGGTTGCGCCCCCTGATGTTATGTCCATTTCTTTCTGGATAGATGTAGTATCATGGTATGGAGCCCAGATATTTAACCTATGTGGTTACTGCAAATTTATTACTTTGTGGTTGTTGCTTTGTGGTTGAGGATCCTCGGATAAAGGTTAATTACGACCGGGGGATGGCATAATCGTGACAGTTAGTTACCTAGTTACAGAGGTAACCCGGCCTTGTGTTGGCAGAGATCCGGTTAGGTTCTTGGGGCGTCCCTCCAGAGGCGTACCTATGTGGCCCAGGAAGTTCCTTAGCCTGGCCATTTGTTGGAAATCCAATCACCAATATGCACATTGTACGGTTTTAGTTGTATAACCTACCATTTACTTATGGTGGTGACCCACTGTTTAGATGGTAGCTATAGTAGGTATAGTATGAAATGTCTTTGCTAGCTAAGATTAATATTATACTTTCAAAATATTTTATGCACTATGCACTAATAATAATATCAAAAGAGTTTGCGTATCAAGCATGTTTGACTATCATAAGGAGAAATCTCCTCTAATTCTGCGTTTGCATTGTGTGTGCGGCGGGAGGCCTTATGGTAGTTTCATTTTCCAAGAAGCATTGCGAATTTTAATTTTAAATTCTTTTGTTGTTTGTTTTTGTTCAAAACGGTTTTCATTTTCTCACACCAGTCCCATGACTAATCTGTGGTTTATTGTTCCCTTTCTAAACTCTGGGTGCCCATAACTTTCAACATGGGCAGCTTAGAGTTGGGATTTTCAGATAATCAAATAGTAGATATAGATTCAATAGCATCCAGTCTTTGGATTTTGGCAATCGCAATTGGATCAAGGTTGCTTAGTTCATCGTGATGGTGGTTCGAGCTTTTGGATTGGAGTCCTTGGAGCTTTGGCAATGGAGATGCACTCTATTGGATCCTCGCTTTCTCACTTGGAAATTTTATTGGAGTTATTTTTCAGTTGTCGATGGTTGCAAAGTCTAGACCATCCAGTTGTGATATTTCTTCTACAGTTATCTTGTATCTATGATGTTGATATCAATTGTAGCAATGTGTTGTATCTATTATGTATCAATGAAGTTATTCGTTTTCTTCCGTTGTGTTGTTGTACTTAATGTGTTATAAGCACCGGCAAAAATCGAATTTTAACGTTTGAATCTATGGCATTCGAATACGGTGAGGTATGGATGTCGATTTCGATCGCTGAATTTTGGGTCGTGACAATCTAGCTGAGCCAAGAACAAAAAATTGCAAAAGAGGTCAAAATTTGGCTTCTACTGATAAATTTTTGTAGTAGTCTATCTCTATTTGAAATCTGTTTCATATTGCCTCTTTGAAAGCCTATAACTTTTAATTCCTACAATGTAATGCTGCCGGATTTCTTGCATTTCGTAGCTTTCATGTTGAACTTCATCTCTGCAGATTTTGTTGGAAAATATTACCATTTGGATGTTCAAAACTGTGGTAGAAAATCAACTCAAATGTAGATTTTTACGTGTAGAAATTTTGTTTTGAGTTGCTGCAAACATGGGCCATGTTTGAGATAGCATAATTCTTTCTTTTCTTATTAAAATTCATCGATTCTTTCTTTTCTTGATAGATAAAGTTTTCTAATATATACGTACCAATTTTCAGCTCAATCTAAGGTCGTTTGGCCCTCTGTTTCATGCTTGGAAGTTGAATACGAGATGCTTTTCAGGCCTGTACATTATGATTTTTGAACTGTTGCAAACATGGCCTGAGTCCACGTTTGAGACTGTGTAACATTTTCGAATTCATTGAATCTTTTTTGTTTGAAAGATGAAGTTTGCTATTATGTGCATACAAATTTTCAGCTCAATACGAGTTCGCCGTTTCCTCTGTTTTAGGCCTGTAAGTTGGACCCAAGATGGTTTTCAGGCCTGGGCACATTTTTGTTTTTGAACTGTTGCAAACATGGCCTTAATCCATTTTTGAGACAACTTAACTTTTTCATTTCCAATTGGAATTCATCGATTTTTTTTTGTTTAAAATATGAAGCTTTCTACTTTGAGCACACAAATTTTTAGTTCAATCAAAGGTGGGTTGGGTACCTATTTCCTATCTGAAAGTTGAACCCAGAGAAGATTTTAGGCGTGGGTATTATTTTGCCTATGAATTTTTATGTTATTTTTCCATCCGATTTTTGACTTTTACTTCATATTTTTATGATATTTATGAAATGTTTTGAGGGCTATATGCCTATCAATAGGCTAGCCAAGTTTTGATGAACTTAAATTTAAAATTTGAATTGAATTTGAATGATGGTTTTGAGTGATTTCTTTGATTTCGTGCACGGATTTTTCTAAACAATTTTGAAATAATTTTTAAAATAAATTGGCATTTAAATTAATTATTATATAATATTTTTTAAATTATTTTAAGCTATAAAATCTATTTATTCTCTATAATAAGGGAATTTTCAAATATTGTCTTCAAAAATTAATTTCGAAAATGGTTTTAAAAGCTTGTTTTTTCGAATAAAGTATTATATATATAAATTACACATTTTTGCACTATTCGAGCGAATGAGAAGGAGAATTGAATTGTTTGGTAAAACACGTGGCATGAGACACATGCGCTGTTCTTATCGGTTAATTCCCGACTTGTCTATTTAATCATTTTGACCTTCGAGTCGAGTTTACCGATGAGATAGGGTACTTTTTAATGCTTTGAGTGTGAAATTTACTAACGGTTAGTAAACTATTTAGTGCGAACTTGTGGTATGAGAAATACGTTAATACTGTTCGAGTCCCTATCCGAAAGTATGTGACACATTTGTCTAAGAGATGTATTTGCCAGTACTGGATCTTCGGGTCATTTTTCCTTCGGGACGTTTGTCTAAGAGACGTATATGCCCATTGCGATGTATTTGCCCTTCGAAATGATTTCATTAATGTTTGTGATTTCCCTAGTGCGTCGTCCTTTTCTAGAGTTGATCCTTTGAACCATTCGATATACATTTGCGGCGATTACCTTTTGGGAATTTGATCTCTTGGGAGTTATATATTTGAGATTTGAATTGCCTACACTGGCGTTATATGAGATTTGCCTTCTGGGGTTTACTTGAGAGTTTATTCTCCTCTTTGGAGATATATTTGCCTTATGGCGTGTTTGAGATGGGATCTCTTTATGCATGTTTTCGGTCTGCCAAGATGGCGGGTTTTGGTTTTCCCCTAAACCATATTTGATTTTTTATGAATGTTGATGATATGAGGCTCGCTAATTTAGCGTTTTATGGGTTATTTTATCTGTTTTGAGATTATATGTTGTGTAGTGATGCGATATTATCACTTGATGTAATCATGCACTTTAATTGTCCCTTCTCACTTGAGAATATTATCAAATTATCCTTATGCTCATATTATCGCTTATCCTTGTAAACTGATTTGTTTAGCTAGACCGACTCGTGTATTTTACATTCGGCTCAGACTGAGGCGTTTTAGGTTAGGTATATTTAGACTTAGCCTATTCTGCTCCCGCATGGACTATTCTGCTAGCTCCTTTTGTTATAGCTTTTTGTGTAGTTCAAGGATTAAATTCTTTTTAAGTAGGAAATAATGTATTACCCCATAGAATTTATACATTTGTTTTATTAGTGGGGTAAATGATAATTTTACAAATGTTGGAGTTAAGTGACAGGAACTGTACCATTGTGTAAAGCTTATTATTTTGGTCGAGATGGTATATTGATTTATTCGGATCGAAGTTTGTTTGAAGAAGATACGAGTATTTTATGTAAGCGGGTTTTGTTTGTTTTTAATGGGCCTAAGCCCATTTGAGTGAAATGATGGTTCAGAAGTTATAAAAATAGACTGTAGGAGTTTGAAGTCATTTTCTCATGTATGTTTTCTGTTATGCCTTCTCCTTCTTCATCCTCTTCTCTGCCATTACTCTTTCTCTCTCAATCCTTTTCCAAACCCCTCGCGCGTGCACATGCACACGCGCGCGCACACACACATATATACATACGCACATATGCATATATACATACATATAATCGATGAGCATCAGAAGGTCTACAAGAAGGCATTTGTTGTTTATGGATTCAAGAAACTTTGTAGGGCTGGATTTCTATATGACGAAGGATTAGAGGCTATTAGCTATATACATACATACATACACACTTACATACATACATGCATACATACATACACATATAATCGACGAGCATGAGAAGGGCTACGAGAAGGCAATCGTTGTTTGTGGATTCAAGAAACTTTATAGGGCTGCATTTCTAGATGACGAAGGATTGGAGGCTATTAGGCCATTCTAGGGCTTAGAGACATAGATTGATGAGTGGGGATCATTATTGGGTTACATATTGTAGTTATATACTATTCAAAAGAAAGTAGTTTGCATTATATGATTGCTAATTAGCTTAATTAGGTGTTGAATTAGATGAATAGCATTTGGTGATAAACATTGATGTAATTGTAGGATTAAATAATGTTAACGATAACGGACTTAGGATTAAATTAGTATTAATTTTTGTAATAGGAAAATTTTAAATAAGCTATTCAAGCATGTGATAATCAAGGTCGGACTATGGATATGTGGTTAATATGTGAAATATAAATGGTTAATGTAGTATATAATGATGCTTAAGAGAAGTAGAAATGCATCAAATTAGTAAGTAATGTAGGAAAAATGAATTAAGGAAGAAATAGTTTAGATTTTTGGTTTTTTGACATGCAGCGTGTTCACCAGCCTATCGATGTTAAGTGCACTGGTCCATTAGTGGGCATTTTCATCCCAGGTCCGACCTGGACTAAGCTAAAATACTTTAGCTTCAGCGTGGCCTATACAAAAAGATGACAGATGATATATTGGTTTCTCTACGATGTTTGAAGGCGTTTGATATCCAGAAATGTTTATGGTTGATTTGTGTGTGTTACAACGAGGATATTAAACTGTTTGTTAATGGGGTTAGGCTATGTTTACCTATACCTTCATGCGTACATGAGTTAGTCTATGTTTACCTAACTCATGTATGTGTATATGTTTACAGTATTAGTTTATGATTCACTATATCCTAGGGTTAGTATTTGTTTAATTAACTCTTAAATGTATTGACAGGTTAGTATATGTTGAACTAACTCTCTCTCTCTCTCTTATGTGTATGACTATTAATCATATTATAATGATCCTCATATTATGTTTACTATGATGGACTAACTCTGTAGATGCATGTAAGACAATATGAGGTAAAGTAAGTGTTAGCTCTTATATGATGTTTATGAAATTATGTTAGCATTATATACTTGGTAATATTTTTACTCATCAAACATGTTGTTACGGAAATGAAGTAAATCAATATCGACACAACAGTATGTTGAAGCAACCGAGACATCACATACATATATGTGTACAAATGAAGGACAACAATAATAGCAGTATACAAGTACAGGGCGCAACAAAATGCTTCATGCAAGCTACAGATATATGGTGATACACAACCAAGAATGTAACCAGTATGCATATACATATATGAGGGCCACAAAATCAAAGCCATGGCAAACAAGTCAATGCCGAAGTAAAAACGAAATCAAAGAGTAAAGTCAACGAATCGAACTGTTCAAAACCGTGATAAACGAACAAGTCATAAAAATATATGAATGTGACAAAGTCAAATGTCACAAATTAAAGCCGTGGTCATCACGAAATTAAATCAACACCGTGTCAACCAAGTAACACAAGTTTATACGAAATTGAAAAAGTCAGTGAAATCATCAGCATCAAAGCAATAATCGAACGGCCGAGCTATATAAATTGACAAATTCAAATATAGTTGTACGAACAAATATTCAGGGACTCAATTCATATATAAACTTTTTCATCATGGGCAAAATACTCGATCGAGTTCAAGTAAGCATCAAACCAGCAAAGCAAAAGAAGAAAAGTACATACCGAAATCATAGACGAACTCGATCCAAATTGAAGAGCCGAGAGCTAATCAGAGAAACAAGTTAATCAGAGAAACGAGCTAATCAAAGGCAGTGACTTCAATTTGAAAGCCCTAATTTAAGAGCACGGGATCGAAGGGACGAAGCCCTAATTAAGTTGCAAAGAGGAACGGCCACCATAAACGAACGAAGCAAACAAAAGGAGACAGGTCAAATTAATTAAAGGGGCTGGTTTTTTTTAGGGCTTTTAATTAAAATTAGGGTTATTTTATTTTAAATTGCTTTTTAATTGTATTTTCATTTTTAAACCGTTTAAATTTCTAGTCGTGTGACTAGGGGACAAGCTACGTGGCGTAGCTTGAGAATTCGCAACTCAGTGGCTGAGTTGTGGCAGGGTTTTGAGCGTAGAGTTAGGTTTAGTCAATAGCGGATGTCGCGAGTTTACGTGTGTAAGCGTCCGACTATCTAATTTCTAGTAGAAACCTTGGGGGCAGCACATAGGCAGGGTTTTGCCGAAGCTAGGTAAATTTTGCGTCGTTCTATTTCTGCATTTATTATTCCGCTATTATCTGTGCTGCTATTATTCTGTGATCTGTGTTAAAATTATTTTATAAGCTTCCGCATTAATTTTTATAATTAACACTATCACCCTATTCACCCCCTCTAGGGTGAAATCGATCCTACAAGTGGTATCAGAGCTAGGAATAGAAGTCAATTTTTGTTTTAAAAATTCGTGTTTCAAAATTCGATTTTTGTTTTAAAAATTTGAATTTTTAAAAATGGCTTCTTTTAATAATACTTTTGTTGAGGGTCGTTCCAATATTTTTCCTTCTATTTTTGATGGAACAGATTTTTTGAATTGGAAATTGAAAATGGAATTTTATTTAAAATCTTTTAATATTAAATGTTGGGATATTATTGAAAATGGGTGTGATATAACAGATAAGAAAATTATTTCGATTAATGCTCTTGCTATGCATATATTATATTCTCATATTAATCAAGATAAATTTAATTTCATCTCTCATTGTGAAAATGCATAGGAAATCTGGAATACTTTAATTGCAATATATGGTGCAAAAGTCAACAGCAATGAGAAGTCCTCCACAACCGACTCAGTTAAAGAAATGTGCTTAACAGGATTTGTAAAAAGCAGTTGTGATGAGAATGATGATGATGGAGCAGCTGAGCTGGCGTTAATAATGAAGAAATTCAAAAGATGGAATCACATATATGGAAATCCAGCTCTAAATCAAGAATCAAAAAGCAGAATAATCAAAGCACTAGATAACTCGGAAGAACATGGGATCATTTGCAACAAACCCTGTGATATCAAGCCCAATTATCCCCGATTTCAACGCGATTTTGAAAAGAAATCAAAATGAAGAAATGCTACAGCCACGTGGAATACAAGTGATAAAGATAATCAAATTTCTAGCAGTAAGAGTGAGAAAGCAGATTTGTGCCTTCATGGAAATATAACTGATAGCGACGATGACGAGCCAAGCGAGGTATCAAAACTCACTCACTCTGAATTACTTATTTATTTCCACGAAGTTAATGGCTGTTTTGAACGACTTAGGGAGAAATATGCTAAACTTGAATCACAAAAATTACTTTGATAGAATTAAATGAACAACTTGACCAGTTAGTTAAAACCTATCAAAGTAGGATCCCTAAGTGTGATAAGTGTCCAACATTCGAAGATGAAATTAAAAAATCAGAAATTAAAATGAAATCACTTGAAAATGAAATTCTGATTTTAAAAGAAAGTGAAAATACTAGGAGAGAGAATTCTATCAAATGGTGCACACAATTGTTAAGCGAAAATGAATCTCTCAAAACACAAGTCCAACAATTGTCAACGACTTTAGATAAATTTTCAAAAAGTGAAAAATCGTTGAATATGCTATTAGGAAAGCAAACTGTTTATACGGTTAGAAAAGGACTTCGATATAATCAATCTAAAATTGTTGAAAACAAGATTAATCAAGAAAATTCAATGTGCACAATTTGTAGAAAATAGAGACACAAGCACAATAATTGTTGGTATAGACCCAAATATTTGAAAACTATACCGATTTGGGTTCCTAAAGGCACAAATATAAAATCTCACAAAGTTAAACAAATTTGGTTTCCAAAGGGAACAATTATAAATAGTTTTGGGTCTTTACAAAATTGTTTTTCAAAATTTTCTGCCACTAATAACCATGGACCTATAAAAACAAATAGGTCACATAAATCTTTCATCGTGTAGGTGTGGTGGCAGGCTAAGGAACAACAGTAGTGTTCTCTGGATTATTTTTTTTGGCTGTTCCAGAAAAACAACGGGGGACAAAGCAAAGTTCCTTAGCCTAGTTCAAAGGTGACAGAATCACAATAGACAACAACGAAAAAATATCGTAAAGGTAAAATAGGTAATGGTATGTTTTGAACGATATATTAAATATGATAATCTGCACTGTATTCTGAATTAAATCATCCAATAATGAGATGATGAAAAGATGATTATTTTGACTTATTCAAAATAGTTGGCCAATTATATTCTTATGCAAAAAACACTATGAAAATCTCTAGATTCTTTGAATTACTTCATATATATCATTTTGGATTAAAAATAGTGTTTTGTTGGATGATAATACATTTGGTTATAATACGGCTAACTCTACATTCACGGTTTTTGATTATTTACATGACTTCAATTCAATTTCAAAAGAATGTCATTTGAAATGCTGTTAAAAATTGAGTTTGAAATTTTTGATGCACACTTCATGGTTTGGTCGATCAAATTCAATTAATGATAATTTTGAGTGAAAGAGAAATTCAGATGCAGATTACACTGGTAATCTAGTTGATAGAAAAATTACTAGTTGAACGTGATTTTTGTTGAGACATTTAGTAACTGCATCGTTTTTCAAAGAAAATATCTGCATATTTTTCATTTCAAATAATTTTCAAATAGCAGAAAATTTTCTTATATAACCCCCTCGAGAAAATCATTTTTGAACCATATTTTCAGATTAGTCATTTTGAAAAAATTGATTTCATAATTATTTTTGAATTTGATTTTAAATGACTATTTTGACTAATCTGGCTCCCTAATAATTCTCTGAAAAGATAAATAGTGATTGAAAAAGTGATGAGTGTTGATATTGATCATATATTATAACTCGAGAAAGTATAAGTAGAAAATTTCTTTAGAAATTTAAACAAGAGTTATAAAACTTTTTGTTGGTAAAAATTCCATGACCATCTCTATATCTATCATATTTCTAACGACCATCACTCATCAAAATTCTACATAGTTTGTCGATATGTGGTACTTTAAACAGGAATCGTTCGTTTTTCATTTTTACATTTTTTTTAAAATAATAGAAAAAATTTATATAGTAAAAAAAAGTAAATAAATAAATACCAAAGTATTCGCTCTCATTTAAAAGTCCTCACGGTTATGCATGGGTGAATTACTTGGAATTTGTTATGTGCTTCCATGCTTATTTAAAAGTCCTCACGGTTATGCATGTATGGAACGCATATCAAAAGTTGATTTTTAAAATAAACAAGTTGATTCTAATCCCATTTAAAAGTCCTCACGGTTATGCATGGTTAGAAGATACTTGAATTCATTTTTTTTTTAAAATAAAATTGGAATACTACTAATCTCATTTAAAAGTCCTAACGATTATGCATAGTTAGTAGATATTCAAATTCCTGATATAAATATACCACAAATAGACACAACTGTATGGTTTTATATGATGACATAATTCCCATCATTCTAAAAGTGGAATATGCGCCTAACAAAATATTTATGATTTTTGTTTGATTTTTATTGAAATTTAATATTTATATTAAATTGAGTTTTAATATTGAATTAATATCGATCACTTTATCTCTATTTTCTCTAACACTATTATTCTTTTGCTGATAACAAAAGGGGGAGAGAAAAGTTAAGATTTTGTCAAATAAAATCAAGCAAAGGTCAAATAATTTTCTATTTGCATCTAAGCTCATTTGCATATTTTTAATTGTATGCATATTTGTGCGGGGAGCTTTGTGTAGAGAGGAAGCATTTAAATAGGGGGAGCAATTAGGTTATATCAATGATCAAATACATTTAACATATTCAAAATCTTAAATATATGTTTGTTATCATCAAAAAGGGAAGATTGTTGAATATGCGCTTATATGATTTTTGTTTGATGATAATAAACATATATACATTCGTTTAAATGTATTTGTTAATGTACTATTTTAATTTTCATAGATTAAATAAATATTTGCTGAATAAAATTAAATAACACAGAATTTGAATTCAAACAGAAATTTTATTCAAAACAAATATTTATTACAATTTTGAATAGTACAAATTCAAGCTCTCACTATACACTATACAACTTTGATACAAATTCAATCACAATACAATTTCTGGTTACATCACAATTCAATTTACATAAATTTCTCACTACATATCACTCACACTCGTAGTTTATCTTCAACTTCATTCCAGTTAGAATCCAGCATTTGAGCAATCTGCAAAAATATTCGCTAACGCAGTAAAATTGAAAAAGAAATATTTTTGCAATATAAAATAAAATATGGTTTTTGAAAATATTATTTGCCTCAGTTATTTGGGTTGTTCGTCATGATTTATATTTGAATTCATCACACACGAACAATGTGACATGCACAGTGTATCACTGTACATGCCACAAGGCCGTGCACACCGATATACACTTGATAATGTTACAAGAACATGTGAGCACAAGGTCAAACCCAAATAAAAAGACGGGTTCAACTCAGGTGCAACATAAATAAAATATCGACTTTAGCACGAGGTCAAACCCGAGTTGTGAAACTGGATTCAACACAGGTGCAAATGGCCAAAACTCAAGAATCAAGTGTCGACTAGTCCAATATAAACAAGACCAGTATAATCACAAATGAACAAAACTATTTGCAAACTGAATCGGACTAAAATACCAGACCAAACTGCATCAAGAAACTAAAACCAGAAAAGTACACAAACATAACCCAAGAGTAGTTCAAGTGCATGAACACAGTGAAATGCACAAAGGCATAACAACTGCGCCAAACCAAAACCACTGACTCAAGTACACCAGTGACACCAATGGAGTCAAGACAGAGCAATGCTAACACAAAGTAGTGGAACTGCAACAACTGGAAAGAGCACAACATCCATCAAAGAGTATGCAACAAACAACAACACAACAATGCATGAAAGCTTGAACAAGTGACTCAGGCAAATGATACCAAATGAAACCAAACTGCCAAGGTCTCAAATTCAAGGCATCAAGTCAAAAAATGAAGCATAAACAAGTGTGCAGGTCAGACCAGATAGTACAAACAACTGAAGGCAACATGACCAAAGGAATAGCGACAATGCACAAAGACTACAGATAAGCATAGTGCACCGAAGGAATAGCAACAATGCACAAAGGCTACAACAATGGAAAAGTAATGAACCATTCACAAGTTAAATGAAGAACTTGGACAGAGACTTCAAAGTAAAGTGCAAATTGCAATGACACAAAAATCACAATAAGGTCAAATTCCAACATGTTACAGAAATGAAGTAAATCAATATCGACACAATAGTATGTTGAAGCAACCGAGACATCACATACATATATGTGTACAAATGAAGTACAACAATAACAGTAGTATACAAGTACAGGGTGCAACAAAATGCTTCATGCAAGCTACAGATATATAGTGATACATAACCAAGAATGTAACCAGTATGCATATACACATATGAGGGCCACAAAATCAAAGCCAAGGCAAACAAGTCAATGCCAAAGTAAAAACGAAATCAGAGAGTAAAGTCAAGGAATCGAACTATTCAAAACCGTGATAAACGAACAAGTCATAAAAATATATGAATGTGACAAAGTCAAATGTCACAAATTAAATCCGTGGTCATCACGAAATTAAATCAACACCGTGTCAACCAAGTAACACAAGTTTATACGAAATTGAAAAAGTCAGTGAAATCATCAGCATCCAAGCAATAATCGAACGTCCGAGCTATATAAATTGACAAATTCAAATATAGTTGTACGAACGAATATTCAGGGACTCAATTCATATATAAACTTTATCATCATCGGCAAAATACTCGATCGAGTTCAAGTAAGCATCAAACCAGCAAAGCAAAAGAAGAAAAGTACATACCGAAATCATAGACGAACTCGATCCAAATTGAAGAGCCGAGAGCTAATCGGAGAAACAAGTTAATTAGAGAAACGAACTAATCAAAGGCGGCGACTTCAATTTGAAAGCCCTAATTTAAGAGCATGGGATCGAAGGGACGAAGCCCTAATTAAGTTGCAAAGAGGAACGGCCACCATAAACGAACGAAGCAAACAAAAGGAGACGGGTCAAATTAATTAAAGGGGCCGGTTTTTTTTAAGGGCTTCTAATTAAGATTATGGTTATTTTATTTTAAATTGTTTTTTAATTGTATTTTCATTTTTAAACCGTTTAAATTTCTAGTCGTGTGACTAGGGGACAAGCTACGTGGCGTAGCTTGAGAATTCGCAACTCAGTGGCTGAGTTGTGGCAAGGTTTTGAGCGTAGAGTTAGGTTTAGTCAATAGAGGGTGTCGCGAGTTTACGTGTGTATGCGTCTGACTATCTAATTTCTAGTAGAAACCTTGGGGGCAACACGTAGGCAGGGTTTTGCCGAAGCTGGATAAATTCTGTGTCGTTCTATTTCTGCATTTATTATTCTGCTATTATCTGTGCTGCTATTATCCTGTGATCTGTGTTAAAATTATTTTATAAGCTTCCGTAATTAATTTTTATAATTAACACTATCACCCTATTCACCCCCCCCCCTCTGGGGTGAAATCGATCCTACACATGTGTTTGACCCCTTCCTCATACACTATAGGTTAACGAAGTAACATGGCATGTATGGTGTTTGATGACGGTGACTATGAAGGCATTTTCATATTTTATCCATTTATTTGTACATATTGTATACATAGTGTGACAATGTGTGTATATATAAACATTGTGACTAATTTGTGATGTACATAGATGGAATTGTGTATTTTATCTATATTACATTTTGATCAATTCCATCGAGTTCTAAGAGATTTTTTAGTTAGCTTAGCTTTCTGTATGCTATTGTTTTGAAACAATTACGTATTTCAATTTACGATGCGTAAGAGTCGATCGTATGGTCATGATTGATATCAGAGCTGTAGGTTAGGACATATAGAGATAGCATACTTCTATATTTTTATGTAATGTATTTGTACATACATACATATATACGCATATTATATATATATATATATATATATGTTATTCAAAGTAAATGGGCACATAATGTTTAATTCTTGGTTAATGTTTACCATCTCTATTGAGTACTCTTAAAGGATTATTGGATCCGATTTTACAGATAGTAGAGTTGAGTAATCTGGCTAAATCTGGCACTAGAAATGAAGCTGTGGAAGTACCGAGGGTGAATATTACACTTTTCTCCACCGTTATCTTCATGCTAGAAACCAGGACACCTGTAACTGGGGTGTAGGATTGAGATGTTGTTCGTGTATCAGCGTCGAATTTCCTAAAACTGTGTAACGGTTTTGTGCATCTAGATGGCAAACCGTATAAGGGAACAAAAGCTTTTTTAGAGACTCGAACTTAGTTGCATGCATTGATTGGATTTTTAGTATGCTAAATTTGAGTAATAAGGTAAACGAAAGCTTGCTTCTTGGCACCCACAAGGGAAAGCAATGAACCGGTAGGACATTGTTATGGAGGAAGTCAACAAAAATGAAATTTCCTGGATCGATTTAAAGAAAAATTGATATAATTTTTTCCTTCTGGAGATGAAAAGTAAGTAATGCTTCAGAAGTTTGTTAATCTTAAATAAAGTAATTCCACTATGAAGGAATATATTAGTAACTTTAACGAGTTAGCAAAATTTGTTTTAGAAATTGGCAGATACATGCCCAAGAAGGTTTGTGAAAGGGTTGAGTTTGCTATATATGGAATTAGCATGTAGTTTGATACCAATGGGAACGATGTTTAAAATTTTAGGTTAGGCACCATTATTAAATACCATTATAATTGAGGGTTATAAAGGTCATCCGATGAAGAATGTCAGTCAAGGCAAGTGGAAAGACCTTGGAAGTCCAAGTGGATAGGGCGGTAAGGAAGACACAAAGTGCAAAAGACGCAATATGAGAGGACACGAGTCAAATAATTGTAGAGTGAAGGTTTCAAAGTTAAAATATTATAACTACAATTAGATGGGCCCTATGAAGAGGGAATATCCTAATTTAGGAAGGTTGCTATGAGTTGTGTTATTATCATATGTTTATATACATACACTTATGCAGTATAAGATACGTAGATACATGAATAAGAGTTGTGTTGGGAATTTCGAGGATGAAATTATTTTTAAGTGGAGGAGAATGTAATATCTCATAGAATTTAGATGTTTGTTATACTAATAGGGGTAAAATGGTAATTTACAAGTATTAGAATTAGGCGACGGGAACCGTAGCATTGTGAACATTTTTCTAGTCGAGATGATATATTAGTTTGTTCGGATCATAGTTTGTATGAAGAAGGTATACGTACTTTAAGTACACATGTTTTGGTTGGTTTAACCTGCCTAAGCCTATTTAAGTGAAGTGATGGTTTAGAAATTATTAAATGGACCATGGGAGTTTGAAATCATTTTCTTACATACATTTTTTTAGTATGCCTTCTCCTTCTTCATCCTCTTCTCTTCCATCAATATTTTTCTCTTAATTCTTTACGAAAACCTTCACATACAGACATACATATATATAGTTAATGAGCATGAGAAGGGCTTAAAGAAAGCATTCATTGTTTACAAATTATATAAACTTTGGAGATCTGCATTTCTAGATGATGAAGGATTGGGGGCTATTAGGCGATCTTAAGGGCATTTTGATGTATATTGGTGAGTAGGATCATTATTAGGTTATAAATTGTTCACAAGAAAGTAATTTGTGTTTTCTGATTGCTAATTAGGTATTGAAATCAGATAAATCAAATTTGGTGATAAATATTGATGTAATTTTAGGGTTAAATAATGTTAATGATAATTGATTTAGGATTAAATTGGTATTATTAATATACAACATGAAAATTGGAAGTAAGTGATCAAATTTGTGATAATCAAGGTTTGATTATGGATATGTGGTGAATGTGTGATATAAGAATGGTTATGGAATGATAAAGCAATGTTTAAAAGTAGAAATGCATTAAAATGGTAAACAATGGAGAAAAATGAAACAAGGAAGAAACAGTTTAGATTTTTGGTTTTCTAATGTGCAATGTGTTCACAAGTCCATCTGTGTTATGTGGACCGATCCACCGGTAGGCTTTTTTGGCCTTGTTTCAACCTGGACCAAGCTGACGCACTTTGGCATCTGCGCGACCTATATCAAATAAAGGGAAGATGAAATATTGGTTTCTCTGCGATGTTTGAAGGCGTCTAATGTCCATAAATATATATAGTTGATTTATGTATGCTATGACGATGATATTAAACTATTTCATAATAGGGTTAGGCAATGTTTATCTATACCTTAGTGCATACATGAGTTAGTCTATGTTTACCTAGCTCATGTCCATATTTATGTTTATGGGAGTCGTTTATGCCTAACTATATCTTAGGATCAATCTCTGCTCAAATAAATCTTGTATGTATTGACGGGTTAATATATGTTTAACTAACTCTCTCTCTCTCCCCCCTCTTGTATGTTTATGATTGTTAGGCAGATGATACTGATCCGCATATTATGTTTATTATGAGGGACTAACTTTGTAGATGCAGGTGGGACATAATGAGGTAAAGTGAGTGTTAGCTCTCATGTGATGCTTATGAAATCTTGTTAGCAGTATACACTTGGTAATATTTTTACTCACTAGACATGCGTTTGACCCCCGTCTCATACAATATATGTTAATGAAGTAACCTTGGCATATATGGTGTTTAAAGATAGTGATTATGAAGGCGTTTTACATATGTTATCCATTTTTTATATATATTGTATACGTGGTGTGACAATGTATGTATGAATATCATGATTAATTTGTGATGTATATAGATGGGATTTGTTTATTTCATCTATATCGTATTTTGATCTGTTCTGCCGTGAGTTCTGAAAGATGTATGTAGTTAGCTTAGCTCTTTCATATTGCTGTTTTAAAATAATCATGCTTTTCATTTTACGATGCAAATGACTTGATCATATAGTCGTATAAAGTCGGGTTATTACAATCAAAACAATATCATCTTTCGGCTTTGGATAAAATATCTCATGCCTTAATTCTTTCTCGACTATCATTTTAAAACTTTCGTTAACGTGGTCCATTAGCCTTTCTCCTAGATAGTCATTCTGTCCGATTATGAACTTCTCATTCTTCTTTAACGAAATGTGAATGAAAGACATCACATATTTTGAGAACATGTCAATCTCAGCTACGTATTCCAAAATGCTTGCCCTATTTCAAATTAAAAAAATCTTCTAAATAGCACTAAGCTACAAGTACAAACTTTTCCTCAAATCTAACCTTGAATTGATCCCAAGTAAACTGGTCCTTGAGAGTAAGGGCACTCCACCATCTCAACGGCCTTCCTTGAAGTTGCATGGAAGCCAACTTCCTCTTTTTGGTGCATCCTCCAACTCAAGATTGTCAAATAGTTTCCCCATATCTAGCCAATCTTGGACTTCCATAGCTGATTTTGTCCTTTGGAATGATTTGCCCCCGAGGCTTACAAAATCCTTATTAGCTTAGCAAATTCACCTTTAGGCGCTTGCATTTGTGCACCACTATCTGTTTCTCCATAACCTCCCCCTTGGGAATTTGGCATCATGTTCATCATCATAATATTGAACATCTTATCCATGTTAGGGTTCGTATCTGCCTCGTTGTTTGCTTTGGTCTCGACTCTTGAAGAAGAGTTTCTAGCTGTGTTCCAAGTATATTTTGCTCATTGTTACAATATGAATTATGAATGATTGTCACTTATAATGTAATACTAGCATATGTGGTACTTCTGTGTGTAATCCGATTGAATAACATATATGTACTACCCAAAATGTATAACAAGTACAATCTCTCATGTAACGAATAGGATTTTCGACTCCCGAAAATCGACATTAATACGTCCACTATATCAACTGCCGAGCAATCGAAGGCCGAAAAACCGAATTGTTAAGGTTAAAGAAGAAGAGGTAGAAGAAGAAAGAAAGGAGAAACAACAGAAACAATATCAGAATCTCACAATCGCAGCGGAACAACATATAATAGATAAATGAATAATCTTTAAATCAAAAGACCTGCACATTTTATACATTACATCATCAGAGTCAATATACAACACAACAATAGACAGTTATATAAACCTGTCCTCACAACTGAAAACACAGCGGAAAAGATAATATCATATACAAGTGATACATTTCGCTATCCAGCTCGCCTCCTGCTCCACAGCATCTCCTGAATTCCAGAATCACCTGATAACCTGACTCTAGACTTCCCGTGTGGAAATTGGTGGGCATCCAGAGTTTAGGAAGTGAACAATAAACTACACGTCAGTCATGGGACTGGTGTGAGAACTTAAAACAGTTTATCTTTTTAAAAACAAACAAAGAAATATGTTAAAATAGATCCGCAATGCTTTTAGAAAATGTAACTACCATAAGGCCTCCGGCCACACACACAATGCAAATGCAAAATTGGCGGAGATTTCTCCTTATGATAGTCAAACATGCTTGATACGCAAATTTCTTTGATATTATTACTATAAGTGCAAAGTGTAGGAAAACATTTTGAAAGTATAATATAAATCTTAGCCAGCATAGGCATTTCGCACTGTGCCTACTATAGCTACCATCTAAACAGTGGTGACCACCATAAGTAAATGGCAGGTTCTACAACTAAAACCGTACAAGGTACGTATTGGAAGATTGGATTTTCAACAAATGGTCAGGCCAAGGAACTTCCCATTTCCACATGGGTACGCCTCTGGAAAGACGCCCCGAGAACCTAACCGGATCTCTGCCAAAACAAGGCCAGGTTACCTCTGCAAAAGTAGGTAACTACTGACACGAGTATGCCATCCCCCGGTTGTAAACAACCTTTATCCGAGGATCCTCAACCAACAACAATCAAAAAGTCATATATATTTGCGATATCCACATAATTTAAGTATCTGGGCTCCATACCATGATACCACTTCTATCCAGAAGGAAATGCACATACCCTAAGGGGCGCTACGACCTATAACCTTGCTGCATCTTTAATGTTTTGACCATTACCGGGTTGTGAGGTCTGACGACGTCTCGTCCACAAAGCTATGCTTGCTACGCTTTTTACAAAAGCTATGCTTTGATCAACAAATGATCAGCAGCACTTCTATGCCACATTACCAAATTGGGAATGTATCACTAGTAACCATCAACTACATAACTCTGAGCTCGTACGTCTCAGAGAAGGGTGTTAAGCTAAGAGAATAAATTCTCCGCCACCAACAGAAATGTATTTTATAGAAACCAGCTTTACATCTCAAATTGTAACGTCATACACACATCCATACAAGTCCGTTCCGGGATCGAACGGAACCGAAGGCACTTCCAAAGAAGCCCTTGCAATCCGGATATTCACTAATCACGTCCGAACTTACATCACAAAGGGTGATAAAATCTCTATATCGGGGATCGGCCGATGCAGAGACATTCGACTGTAATCCTTCCATTTTTGAAAATATCCGGTCTTCAACACCGGTCTTCAAATGTTATCCATTACGACGTATCACTATTCGGAATGGGATTTATGACCCAAATGTCCTCTCCCGCCAAAACCGAATAACGAACACTTATTTTTAAAATAAGTGTGGCATTCAAATTCAAGTAAATCACAACAAATACCCATTTAAAGGTAAATATTGATAGTCGGTTATTTATCTATCAATAGACATGCACAACATCACCAGATTCCAAATAGTTTCCCAAATTATTTATTTTCCAAAAATATCTTTACAAGATATTTTTTTCCACACTTCAACCATTTGAAAACAAATTTCAAATCATTTTCCTTACACGGAAACACTTCCAAATATTTATTCATTTTTACTGGAAATCTGCCGAGTCTGAATACTTGAAAATAACTTATATTACTTATCCAAAATATATTTGGAGAACATTTCAAATAAAGTCTACTTTTAAAACACTTTATCCCCAAATATTAGTTATAAAAACAATATACTAATAATATATATAACTTAAGTCCAAACAAACTTTTCAAAATAAAATTAGTGGATAAGAAAGTATAGCTATTTAAATAACTATTTTCTAAAACAATTATTGATTAAATCTTAGAAATAATCATTTCTATATCAACTTAACAAATCTTTACTTAATGGATTTAAAATAATTTAAGAAGTTAATTTCTCCAAAGTATCCTTTTCAAAACCAATTCTAGAATTATATATATATGTATATATCTTTCAAAGCTATTCAGAAATTTAATTCGGCTTTCCAGGGAGAATACACTTTCATTTCAAAATGGTTCATTTAAACCAATTAAATAAACCCTTACCGATTTACTTTAAATTTACGTTCCAAATCCGTTAATTTATTTCCACACTTCAAAAATAAATCAATGTTTATTTTTTTAAACAAATTTCCCTTTCTTTTATAAATTTCATGGTGAATTTAAATTTCCAAATATCTACTGATATACGATTTTCAAATCGATTTCAAATATTCACTTTCAACAACAATTTATTTTTCAATCGATTTCAATAACAACCAAATCAAATTCCATATTGATTTTCTAAGAAATTAAACATCAAGTGAATTTCATTCTAATCTCAAATTGAAAACAATTTCTACTAAACCCCAAATCAATTTTCAAATTGATTCCAATTTCTTTTCAAAACACCAAATAAATTTCAAATGGATTTTCAAAAGATTTAAATTCAACCACCAAAAATCAATTCCCAAATGGGTTTCAAATTTTATTTCCTTTTAAAATAAATTCCTTTTAAAAAAACCAATTCTTTTATTTTTCAAACTCTTTAAAATCCGTATTTTGAATAAATTCTTCAACCTTTGAATAATATTACTCGATATCCATTTATTAAAGCTTTTCCCATATTTCGAAATTTTATTCAATAAGATTAAAAATAAAACTTTATTATTTTAGGATTTCTTCTTTTAAATTTATCCAATTCTCAAAAATAAATTTTAATATAACTTTCAACCTGAATTTTCAAAAATCAAAATTTTATTTATTTCCAGTATCCATTGATACCAAAATTATATTCGGCTAAATTTTAGCCTTCAACGATTTCAATCACAAAGATAATCATACAGAGATTATAAAAAATCAACACATAACATTGAAACAAATTCAATTATTTGAGGAATCCAGTTGGATCCCTCCAATATGTTTCCCTGCATCCACAGATGTTAGCACAATACCAATCCCGTTTCAAGACGGGATATCGCGGTACATGGGTTTATATAAAATATCATCCGCTATTATGCGGCGCAATAGGGTCTCATTGGCTATATAATGCGGGAAATCAACTCCAAGTACATATATAATACCAATTCCACTTCAAGGTGGAATATCGCGGTATATGTGTTTAATAAAATAACCTCCGCTTAATATGCGGCGTATAGGGTCTATTTCAATACAACAGATAGCACTTTATCATTCAATCGCACAATCAAGCAATTTTAAACTTAACTATTTAAAATTTAAATCGAACAAATTCGATTGAGTGAGAAGTTCTCACCTTGTTTCAAATACAGTTGCAGTGTTTTATTCCGAATAAAATTAAACACGCGTTTAAGTTTTACCCAAAATTCACACTAGCTCCAATCAACTCCAATACAGCTCCATCGCATAGTGTTCATCAATACGGACCCAACGCAAGTCGTTTCGTCAATTTTCGACCTTGTATGAACAAGTTACAGAGTTTTAAAGATTATACAAATTTTAATATAATTAATTTAAAATTTTACTTTATATTTTTCAAACCCTTGGAGCATAGCCGTTGATTTCCTTCCCACTAGATCTCGGCCGCACTATCCTTCTTCTCCCCCTCATCAGGTTTCGAATGCAACAAATAACCCATGGCCGCCATTAATCAACGAATTTTCGTGCCACACTCCTCCACTTTGACGATGATCAGGTTACACCGCAACGAAGCTCGCAAGCCCACCTTCCTTCGGCCAGAAGGACGTCGAACTCGGTCGCACGTAGGTCGAGAAAACCGAACCCATAGCCTAGACGAACGCGATCCCCTAGCCTCCACGTCGAGCCTCCATTTTCAATCTCTACCGTTGATCTGATAGTACTCATTGCCCTCTACGTTTTTTGCAGTTGCAAACATTTCGAATCGATTGACGGATTGAAAGAAAGGTAAGAAGGAAGGAGGTGAATTTCTGGTCGTGTAAATGGAGGTGGCGGCTAGGGCCTGAAACCCAAATTGCTTTGCAAAAGTGAAAATTTGATGTCCTTATATAGAAAACTTCTCGACACTATTCATCGCCAAATTTTTCGAACTCGAAACGAAGCGTGCCGCCTGGCGTTTATAATATTTTACCCCTATTTCGAACGCAATGAAATATATATCGGAAGCCAATTCGATCATATTTAAAAGATAGGTTTTCAAATCGACTATTTAAATTTAAAATTCACTTAAACCGATTTATACGCGTTTTAGCTTGCCCCGGACAAATCGTAAATCCGATTGACAAGAAATTTGAAATCTTACAATAATATAACACTACAGATCCGATGAAACTGGCTTCTTCGAAATCCAAGACTGTTTGAAAATTGACTATTTTTACTCGTCAATTAAATATTAAAATATTCAATTTACACAAATTAACTTTTAATTCAATTTTAAAAGTTCTATAACATCATTCTAACTCCAATATGATTTAATACAACTTTACAAATCAATTTTAATCACATTAAACCCAATTTCCAATTATTTCTGTAATTTCAAATATTAAATTATCGGTTTAATTATCCAATTAAATCTAGATATTCAAAATAAAATTTATTCAACTTACAAATTTTACTTGTTAATATTAAAACTCGATTAAATATACGAATTTCAAATGATAGAAATTCTGGGTCGTTACAAACTTCCCTCTTAAAAGAACTTCGTCCTCGAAATTGACAAGTAATAAAAAGTCTTGAAATCCATTAACTTTTTTTTTCAAAAACAAACCATTCCGACTTTATTTCAGACTCATTTTAATTTCTTGAATTTTCCAAAATCCGATGGTTACACTTTTCTAGTTCAATTCCTACATTTTCATTTTAATGCAAAAATTGACTTTTCGTTAACAAAAATTTTCCAAAAATTTTCAAAATTTTTCTAACTCCCAAAATTTATGAATTTTTTTGGCAAAGTCTCCCTTGTACGGAGGAGCTTTTGCAATATCACAATAGATATAAATATATATATACAACCACCCATACGGTCGGAAAACAGAAAAAACAGTTCATATTTCCTATTTTTATTGCGTAGGCGTACCTTTTTAGCATTTTTATGCAAAGCAGTTATTTATTAGCATTTTAGCGTGACCAAATCCAGCCAACTACAGCCCCGGTACCTGTACTTACTCAATTTAAACATGTAAGTGACATATATAGGAAATTCATTTACATTTCACTAATTTTCAATAGAAAACAGATAGTTTTCATAAGCAATGCAATCAAAATAATTCCCAAAAGCAATTTATAAGGTTTCGATACAAATTTAATTGCTTACAACCAATTCACATTAGTTCACTTTCAATTCAAATTCAATTACATAGATTTCAATTTTGTCAATTCAATTTCATTAACACTTAATGAATTATATACAATCAACTAACAATCATATAACAACCAAATCATAACCAACATAGCCAAATTATTAAATTCACATTCGATTTGGTTTAACACTTTTAATTCCAATTGGTTGATATTAAATTGACTTTTCTTTCAATTATTCAATTTTTTTCAACTTCATTAGCTTCTAATTAATTAACACTTACATTCATTATTCTATATCAATTCTTTCACATTCGATTGATTAATATTCAATCCATTAGTTCAATTCTATTGCTAATTCATTTAACCGCAAAAGTTGAATTTCATTACATAACTCAAGTTCATATTCATCACTTCACTTTATTAGTTTACTTCGATACCAAAATCAACTTCATTCAACATTACATAAGTTATATTCCATTTCAAACATCATTTGTTTAACTTAACTTAAATTTCCCCTTATAAGTCCAATTCAGATTCCAATTGCTGTTCTATTTACTTACAAATTCGAAATAAATTTCAACATTCAATTTCATTTTCTTGCACTTGCAATTGCAAATTTTATTTATTCATTCACAATTTATTTTCCAACTTAATAATTGTATTCCAATCATTTAGTCTATTAGACTTCTAAAATTCACCTTTATTCCAATTAACTCAGGTCAGTTTCATTTTAAATCTGAATTTCCTAAGTCATCCAAACGTATTTATTATTCCATAAACATTTTATATAACGTTCCAGAGTCTTTTCAATCTTTCAAAAATTATTTTCGAAATCTATTCAAATTATCTTTTGAATTTCCAAAACCAAACTCAATTACACAAACAACTTCCATTTAATTATAATTCGACAGCAATTCCTCTCACGGAAACTCGAAAATGAACACCGATTGATGTCGCGCTCATCATCGGAATTATTTTCCAGCGACCGAAAAGAGTTTAGTGCTTTCTTCCCTTCAAAACAATTTTACAAAACCCTTGAAAATTATTTTCAAACCAAAAGGAATATAATTTCCAAATTTTCCAAATTTCAAATCCTTTCAAAACACTTCTCTGGAATTTTATTTCAGATTATAAATCACATTTACAATTTATATTTTTGAGTTACAATTTCAATTTCTTATTAAACAATCAATGATAATAGTTTAATATTATCACTTCCTAACATCCAAGCGACCACATACTACTATAATAATTTGTGGAAAATTCTTTCTTTTATATACGAAAATAGTTTTGGGTAAAATTATTTCATTTACCCAATTTTAAAAAACAATACTGTGTCGGTTTGCCGGTTTTAAGTGTTTAGAAATCCCTATCGATAAATATGGCGTCCCACATACCGACCAGAATTCACAAACAGCTCAACGGATAAGCAAACACAATACAAAACATTTTTATATTCACTAACAAATACGCGCTCATATCTATTATTACACTCACACTCATTCTAGAGTACTACTGACTCTATCTCTAATGAGTAATTCCCAACAGAGCCAAGGTTGTCGCTTAACCAAATGTTCTGATACCAAATATAACGATTAGGATTTTTGACTTTCGAAAATCGACATTAATACGTCCATTGTATCAACTGTCAAGCAATCGAAGGCCGAAAAACCGAATTGTTATGGTTAAAGAAGAAGAGGTAGAAGAAGAAAGAAAGAAGAAGCAACAGAAACAATATCAGAATCTCACAATCGCAGCGGAACAACATATAATAGATAAATGAATAATCTTTAAATCAAAAGAACTGTACATTTTATACATTACATCATCAGAGTCAATATACAACACAACAATAGACAGTTATATAAACCTGTCCTCACAACTGAATACAAAACGGAAAAGATAATATCATATACAAGTGATACGTCTCGCCATCCAGCTCGCCTCCTGCTCCATAGCATCTCCTGAATTTGAGAATGTCCTGATAACCTGACTCTAGACTGCCCGTATGGAAATTGGTGGGCACCCAGAGTTTAGGAAGGGAACAATAAACTCCAGGTCAGTCATGGGACTGGTGTGAGAACTTAAAACAGTTTATCTTTAAAAAATAAACAAAGAAATATTTTAAAATAGATCCGCAATACTTTTACAAAATGTAACTTCCATAATGCCTCCCGCGACACTCACAATGCAAATGCAGAATTGGAGGAGATTTCTCCTTATGATAGTCAAACATGCTTGATACACAAATTTCTTTCATATTATTACTATAAGTGCAAAGTGTAGGAAAACATTTCGAAAGTATAATATAAATCTTAGCCAGCATAGACATTTCGCACTATGTCTACTATAGCTACCATCTAAATAGTGGTGACCACCAATAGTAAATGGTAAGTTCTACAAATAAAACCGTACAAGGTACGTATTGGAAGATTGGATTTCCAACAAATGGTCAGGCCAAGGAACTTCCCATTGCCACATGGGTACGCCTCTGGAAAGACGCCCCGAGAACCTAACCAGATCTCTGCCAACACAAGGCCGGGTTACCTCTGCAAAAGTAGGTAACTACTGACACGAGTATGTCATCCCCCGGTTGTAAACAACCTTTATCCGAGGAACCTCAACCAATAACAATCACAAAGTCATATATATTTGCGATATCCACATAAGTTAAGTATCAGGGCTCTATACCATTATATCACTTCTATCCAGAAGGAAATGCACATACCCTAAGGGGCGCTACTCCCTATAACCTTGCTGCATCTTTCCTGCTTTGACCATTACCGGGTTGTGAGGTCCGACGAAGTCTCGTCCACAAAGCTACGCTTTTTACAAAAGCTATGCTTTGATCAACAAATGACCAGCAGCACTTCGTATGCCACATTACCAAATTGGGAACGCATCAGTAGTAAACATCAACTACATAACCTCTGAGCACGTACGTCTCAGAGAAGGGTGTTAAGCTAAGAGAATAAATTCTCCGCCACCAACAGAAATGTATTTTATAGAAACCAGCTTTACATCTCAAATTGTAAGGTCAGACACACATCCATACAACTCCGTTCCGGGATCGAACGGAATCGAAGGCACTTCCAAAGAAGCCCTTGCAATCCGGATATTCACTAATCACGTCCGGACTTACATCACAAAGGGTGATAAAATATCTATATCGGAGATCAGCCGATGCAGAGACATTCGACGGTAATCCTTCCATTTTCGAAAATATCCGGTCTTCAACACTGGTCTTCAAATGCTATCCATTACGACGTATCACTATTCAGAATGGGGTTTATGACCCAAAGGTCCTCTCCCGGCTAAACCGAATAACGAACGCTTATTTTTAAAATAAGTGTAGCATTCAAATTCAAGCAAATCACAAAAAATACCCACTTAAAGGTAAATATTGATAGTCGGTTATCTAACTATCAATAGATATGCACAACATCATCGGATTCCAAATAATTTTCCAAATTATTTATTTTCCAAAAATATCTTTACAAGATATATTTTTTCCACACTTCAACCATTTCAAAAACAAATTTCAAATCATTTTCCTTACATGGAAACACTTTCAAATATTTATTCATTTTTAATGGAAATCTGCCGAGTCTGAATACTTGAAAATAACTTATATTACTTATCCAAAATATATTAGGAGAATACTTCAAATAAAGTCTACTTTTAAAACACTTTATCCCCAAATATTAGTTATAAAAACATTATACTAATAATATATATAACTTAAGTCCAAACTAATTTCATTTTCTTGCACTTGCAATTGCAAATTTTATTTATTCATTCACAATTTATTTTCCAACTTAATAATTGTATTCCAATCATTTAGTCTATTAGACTTCTAAAATTTACCTTTATTCCAATTAACTCAAGTCAATTTCAGTTTAAATCTGAATTTCCTAAGTCATCCAAACGTATTTATTATTCCATAAACATTTTATATAACTTTCCAGAGTATTTTCAATCTTTCAAAAATTATTTTTGAAATCTATTCAAATTATCTTTTGAATTTCCAAAAACAAACTCGATTTCACAAATAACTTCCATTTAATTATAATTCGGCAGTAATTCCTCTCATGGAAACTCGAAAATGAACACCGATTGATGTCGCGCTCATCATCGGAATTATTTTCCAGCGACCGAAAAGAGTTTAGTGCTTTCTTCCCTTCAAAACAATTTTCCAAAACTCTTGAAAATTATTTTCAAACCAAAAGGAATTTAATTTCCAAATGTTTCAAATTTCAAATCCTTTCAAAACACTTCTCTAGAATTTTATTTCAGATTATAAATCACATTTACAATTTATATTTTTGAGTTTCAATTTCAATTTCTTATTCAACAATCAATGATAATAGTTTAATATTATCACTTCCTAACTTCCAAGCGACCACATACTACTATAATAATTTACGGAAAATTCTTTCTTTTATCTACGAAAATAGTTTTGGGTAATATTATTTCATTTACCCTATTTTAAAAAACAATGCTGTGTCGGTTTGCCTCGTTTAAGTGTTTAGAAATCCCTATCGATAAATATGGCGTCCCACATACCGACCAGATTCACAAACAGCTCAATGGATAAGCAAACACAATACAAAACATTTTTATATTCACTTACAAATACGCGCTCATATCTATTATTACACTCACACTCATTCTAGAGTACTACTGACTCTATCTCTAATGAGTAATTCCCAACAGAGCCAAGGTTGTCGCTTAACCAAATGCTCTGATACCAAATGTAACGATTAGGATTTTCGACTCTCGAAAATTGACATTAATACATCCATTGTATCAACTGTCGAGAAATCGAAGGCCGGAAAACCGAATTGTTAGGGTTAAAGAAGAAGATGTAGAAGAAGAAAGAAAGAAGAAGCAACAGAAACAATAACAGAATCTCACAATCGCAGCGGAACAACATATAATAGATAAATGAATAATCTTTAAATCAAAAGAACTATACATTTTATACATTACATCATCATAGTCAATATACAACATAACAATAGACAATTATGTAAACCTGTCCTCACAACTGAATACACAACGGAAAAGATAATATCATATACATGTGATACGTCCCGCCATCTAGCTCGCCTCCGCTCCACAGCATCTTCTGAATTCCAGAATGGCCTGACAACCTGACTCTAGACTGCCTGTGTGGAAATTGGTGGGCACCCAGAGTTTAGGAAGGGAACAATAAACTCCAGATCAGTCATGGGACTGGTTTGAGAACTTAAAACAGTTTATCTTTAAAAAAACAAATAAAGAAATATTTTAAAATAGATCCGCAATGGTTTTAGAAAATGTAACTACCATAAGGCCTCCCGCGACACACACAATGCAAATGCGGAATTGGAGCAGATTTCTCCTGATGATAGTCAAACATGCTTGATACACAAATTTCTTTGATATTATTACTATAAGTGCAAAGTGTAGGAAAACATTTCGAAAGTATAATATAAATCTTAGCCAACATAGACATTCCGCACTATGCCTACTATAGATAACATCTGAACAGTGGTGACCACCATAAGTAAATGGCAAGTTCTACAAGTAAAACCGTACAAGGTACGTATTGGAAGATTGGATTTCCAACAAATGGTTAGGCCAAGTAACTTCCCATTGCCACATGGGTACGCCTCTGGAAAGACGCCCCGAGAACCTAACCGGATCTCTGCCAACACAAGGCCAGGTTACCTCTGCAAAAGTAGGTAACTACTGACATGAGTATGCCATCCCCCGGTTGTAAAAAACCTTTATCCGAGGATCCTCAACCAACAACAACCACAAAGTCATATATATTTGCGATATCCACATAAGTTAAGTATCTGGGCTCCATACCATGATACCACTTCTATCCGAAAGGAAATGCACATACCCTAAGGGGCGCTACTCCCTATAACCTTGCTGCATCTTTCCTATTTTGACCATTACCGGGTTGTGAGGTCCGACGAAGTCTCTTCCACAAAGCTACACTTTTTACAAAAGCCGATGCAGAGACATTCGACGGTAATCCTTCCGTTTTTGAAAATATCCGGTCTTCAACACCGGTCTTCAAATGCTATCTGTTACGACGTATCACTATTCGGAATGGGATTTATGACCCAAAGGACCTCCCCCGGCTAAACCGAATAATGAGCGCTTATTTTTAAAATAAGTGTAGCATTCAAATTCAAGCAAATCATAACAAATACCCATTTAATGGTAAATATTGATAGTCGGTTATTTAACTATCAATAGATATGCACAACATCACCAGATTCCAAATAAATTGCCAAATTATTTATTTTCCAAAAATATCTTTACAAGATATATTTTTTCCACACTTCAACCATTTGAAAACAAATTTCATATCATTTTCCTTACACGGAAACACTTCCAAATATTTATTCATTTTTACTGGAAATCTGCCGAGTCTGAATACTTGAAAATAACTTATATTACTTATCCAAAATATATTTGGAGAACACTTCAAATAAAGTCTACTTTTAAAACACTTTATCCCCAAATATTAGTTATAAAAAGCATTATACTAATAATATATATAACTTAAGTCCAAACTAATTTTTCAAAATAAAATTAGTGGATAAGAAAGTATAAATATTTAAATAACTATTGTCTAAAACAATTATTGATTAAATCTTAGAAATAATCATTTCTATTTCAACTTAACAAATCTTACTTAAAGGGTTTAAAATAATTTAAGAAGTTAATTTCTCCAAAGTATCCTTTTCAAAACCAATTCTAGAATTTTATATATATATGTATATATCTTTCAAAGCTATTCAGAAATTTTATTCGGCTTTCCAGGGAGAATACACTTTCATTTTAAAATGGTTCATTTAAACCAATTAAATAAATCCTTACCGATTTACTTTAAATTTACGTTCCAAATCCGTAAATTTATTTCCACACTTCAAAAATAAATCAATATTTAGTTTTTTAAACAAATTTCCCTTTCTTTTATAAATTCCATGGTGAATTTAAATTTCCAAACATCCACTGATATACGATTTTCAAATCGATTTCAAATACTCACTTTCAACAACAATTCAATTTTTCAATTGATTTCAAAAACAACCAAATCAAATTCCATATTGATTTTCCAAGAAATTAAACATCAAGTGAATTTCATTCTAATCTCAAATTGAAAACAATTTCTACTAAACCCCAAATCAATTTTCAAATTGATTCCAAATTCTTTTCAAAACATCAAATAAAGTTCAAATGGATTTTTAAAAGATTTAAATTCAATCACCAAAAATCAATTCCCAAATGGGTTTCAAATTTTATTTCCTTTTATAATAAATTCCTTTTAAAGAAAACCAATTCATTTATTTTTCAAACTCTTTAAAATCCGTATTTTGAATAAATTCTTCAACCTTTGAATAATATTACCCGAAATCCATCTATTAAAGCTTTTCCCATATTTTGAAATTTTATTTAATAAGATTAAAAATAAAACTTTGTTATTTTAGAATTTCTTCTTTGAAATTTATCCAATTCTCAAAAATAAATTTTAATATAACTTTCAACCTGAATTTTTAAAAATCAATTTTTTATTTATTTCCGGTATCCAACGTTACCAAAATTATATTCGGCTAGATTTTAGCTTTCAACGATTTCAATCACAAAGATAATCACACAGAGATTATAAAAAATTAACACACAACATTGAAACAAATTCAATTATTTGAGGAATCCAGTTGGAAACCTCCAACCTGTTTCCCTGCATCCACAGATGTTAGCACAATTCCAATCCCGTTTCAAGACGGGATATCGCGGTACATGGGTTTATATAAAATATCGTCCGCTATTATGCGGCGCAATAGGGTCTCATCCGCTATATAATGCGGGAAATCTACTCCAAGTACATATATAATGCCAATTCCACTTCAAGGTGGAATATCGCGGTATATGTGTTTAATAAAATAACCTCTGCTTAATATGTGGCGTATAGGGTCCATTTCAATACAACAGATAGCAATTTATCATTCAATCGCACAATCAAGCAATTTTAGATTTAACTATTTAAAATTTAGATCGAAACAAATTCGATTGAGTGAGAAGTTCTCACCTTGTTTCAAATACAGTTGCAGTGTTTTATTCCGAATAAAATTAAATACGCGTTTAATTTTTACCCAAAATTCACTCTCCAATCAACTCCAATCTAACTCCATCGCGTAGTGTTCGTCAATACGGACCCATCGCAAGTCGTTTCGTCAATTTTCGACCTCGTATGAACAAGTTGCAGAATTTTAAAGATTATACAAATTTAATATAATTAATTTAAAATTTTAGTTTATATTTTTCAAACCCTTGAAACATAGCCGTTGATATCCTTCCCACCAGATCTCGGCCGCACTATCCTTCTTCTCTCCCCCATCAGGTTTCGAACGCAACAAATAACACATGGCCGCCATTAATCAACGAATTTTCGTGCCACACTCCTCCACTTCGACGACGATCGGGTTACACCGCAACGAAGCTCGCAAGCCCACCTTCCTTCGGCCAGAAGGACGTCAAACTCGATCGCACGTAGGTCGAGGAAACCGAACCCATAGCCTAGATGAACTCGATCCCCTAGCCTCCACGTCGAGCCTCCATTTCAAATCTCCACTGTTGATCTGATAGTACTCGTTGCCCTCTATGTTTTTGCAGTTGAAAACATTTCGAATCGATTGACGGATTGAAAGAAAGATGAGGAGGAAGGATGTGAATTTTTGGTCATGTAAATGGAGGTGGTGGCTAGGGCCTGAAACCCTAATTGCTTTGCAAAAGTGAAAATTTGATGTCATTATATAGAAAATTTCGTGACACTATTCATCGCCAAATTTTTCGAACTCGAAACAAAGCGTGACACCTGGCATTTATAATGTTTTACCCCTATTCTGAACGCAATGGAATATATATCGGGAGCCAATTCGATCGTATTTGAAAGATAGGTTTTCAAATCGACTATTCAAATTTAAAATTCACTTAAACCGATTTCTACGCGTTTTAGCTTGCCCCGGTCAAACCGTAAATCCGATTGACACGAAATTTAAAATATTACAATAATATAACATTACGGATCCGATGAAACTAGTTTCGTCGAAATCCAAGACTGTTTGAAAAATGACTATTTTTACTCGTCAGTTAAATATTAAAATATTCAATTTACACAAATTAACTTTTAATTCAATTTAAAAATTTCTATAACATCATTCTAACTCCAATATGATTTAATACAACTTTACAAATCAATTTTAATCACATTAAACCCAATTTCCAATTATTTCTGTAGTTTCAAATATTAAATTATCGATTTAATTATCCAATTAAATCTAGATATTCGAAATAAAATTTATTCGACTTACAAATTTTACTTGTTAATAATAAAAATCAATTAAATATACGAATTTCAAATGACAGAAATTCTGGGTCGTTATACCTCATATGTCACTCGATCCATTCTAGAGTGATAACTTCTTCACTAGCTCTATTAGATCTATCTACTTGGGATATATCTCAACCTAAGCTCCAACGCCAAGTTCTAGAGTGATAACTTATTCACTAGCTCTATTAGATCCGAGTATCTACTTGGGATATATCTCAACCTAAGCTCCAACGCCAAGCATAATGACCTCCTTACATCTCTTGTACCCTCTATACCTAAATGATGTGCTATGACAGTAGCCGACAAATTTAGAGTGGCGGTCGGGGCTAAAATAACTAAAGCCAAAATAGAACCTATCATAATATAATAATGCATAGGATAAATTATAATAATCAATACAGATATAAAAAGGTGAAATACTAATATAACAAAATGAATTAAAATAAATCAAAGTGCTTTGGTCAATTATAGTTCATACACCTGATCAAATAAACTCTGGATAGAAAGTTCTCTCTAGTAAATGAGTAATGATAATAGCTCCATTGGATTGGACAATGGCATAACAATAATAACTCAAGGCTAGCCACCTCCTCATCCTCCGCATAGCTTCATGCATAATCGCAGGCACATTATCCCTAATCTACTCATTTAAGAGTACCGAAGATAAGAAGAAGTAAAGCATAAAACCATGAGTCAAAGTGTCATACAACATTGTAGTATGAGCGATCTACCATCTCAAAATACTATAAAAAGTTAATGTAGTAAATAGGAAAAAAGGTACGGAGATTCATACCTAACGTATTACTGCATTCAACAAGTTAGCATATATAATAGTATATACTAATCTAAAACTACAGGATATATTACTAGTCAAATTACAACATGGGGTGTCTAGGAATATAAGTCGGTAGTACCCACATTATGTGTCGTCCATAGCAGAACGTACAAACGTACCAATCATCAAATGAACCACACTTCATTCACTTAAGTGCATTTGATATATGATAACTCGAATGGCTACATTATCAGTCAAAGACTACTTATTGTCTCGGTTTCTCAATGCTCAAACCCACGCCACTTCGAAAGGCCAGGAACTATTCTTAACATCAATTGTCGAAGATGCATCAATCTACAATTAATGATTAGGGATAAATAACGAAATCCAGGTGAGCATCCACCAACTGTGCAGTTAATTCCCCACTATTACCCCGCTATGACCCTGCTATATCTCATAGCGGATTTCTACCGCTAGGATTTTTCCATACATCCCCAAATATAGCCTTTTCGCTTTAAGCCCGGTTATTTCCGTTATGTCCCGTTATTCCAGCTATATTTCGCAATTTTCGCTATATCTTATTTAAAAGAAATGAATTAAAAAATGACATTTGATCGTTATAAAAGTTATGAAATTAATTTATTTAATTGAGTTTTTAATATATTTTTAGAAATGAAAATACTCTAATATTCTACTAAATTCAATTATGTTATATAATAGTTTTACTTTTATTTACAATATATTTGCAAATGTTTTTATTTAAAATTATTTATGTTTTAATTATAATTCGATTGAATGTTAATTTTTCATTTAGTTACCATTTCTATATTTGTAAAATCATTAAGTATGAGTTTTATATGCTATTTTAGAGTCTTCTGCTATATCCCGCTCTGTCCTCGCTATAACCCCGCCATGACTTTTTGCACCTCCACCGCATTGAATCTGCTGAGCGCATTAACTGCACGGTCCACCAATGCCCTGCTTCACGACAACATATCAAAATCTTCGAGTGACCAATTATCACTTAGTATACGTCTCAAAGTGGAATACGTCATACATTCCAATTTACGCGCCCATATCCATGAAATTTCCTTATGGATAATCAAAATAACTCCTATCATTGGCCCATCGTAGTTTGGAACAATATCTGGACATTGATCCTAAGTCATAAAATATGTTTAACTCGATCCCAAAGTCACAACAGTAGTTCCATAGGTCATAATTGAAGCAACCATACAGAATCCTAGCTTTAGCCTCGAATTTCCTCAACGATTCAACCACTTTAGAAATCAATCGATCCTAGGCCATAACTCACTATCCATTCATCCAATGGAAATGTGATCGATAGGGCACACTCCGATGCCACCTTCTAATACATGAATCAGATTGGTTCAGTACCGACCGATATGGGTTTGTATCAACCTATGCTAATTTTGACTAAAAAAATGGCTATGTATTCCAACCTCAAGCATCTCCTAACTTGCCCCTAAGTCCACTTCATGCACATAGCTCCTCATCCCAAAGTTAGCTTTATATTTGTCCAGATCATTCGATGGTAGTCCAGCTTGGATCATTTATTATTGAGCTTCCGTTGCATTTCCTTTCTTTGGCCCAAAGTTTTCTCCAAGCAACGCCACCAATTCATCATAAAGTGCAAGTTTGCACTTAATCCTTACCATATGGGTCGATGCCCATCTATATGACTTAGCCAAAAATTTGATTAAGTCATTTTCTAACTACTAAAATTGATTTCATTTTGAAATCAGGACTCCATTTTGTGTGCAGTATACAGATCTAACCGATACTCTAGTCTTTAACTCTTAAAGCAATTGCAACAACTTTGCTTATTGATATAAATCTCTCGTCATTTGTGCAACTATGTTAGATGACCCATCTTATAGTCAACCCATATGAACAAGATTCAATCTCCTATAATAATCCTAATTCTAGTTCACCATTATTTGGCATTTTCAGCCAAACATCCATAAAAACACATATATACAAACTAGGCAAATCATACATACAATATAAACTTATAATACACCCATATAAACAAACCTAAATTAAACGACTATATCATCCAAATCTTGACTATTATAAAATGGGTGTATCGACAAGAACAAATACATAAATCCAATTAAAATAAATTTTAAATCATTTGAAATTCATTTATATAATATGGTTAAGTTTAGATCTAGGAAAAATCACATCTTTATCATTCAAAATAATTAAAAACGTAAATAAAATTATGTAACAATTTAAAGCATAGCGAGGAAATAAAATCACTCGTCCAGGAATTTAGAATTAACTAAAATACCAAAGAAGAGTAGATCTGAATTTGGGCAATAGCTACATGCCCAAGGCATAAAATTCCAAATCCCAAATTCCCCTTTGCTAATGTCTATGCTAATCACCCCGTATTAATTGATTTAAGCTAATTTAATTAAGAAAATAATGGAGTTTTGGTAGAGGAAAGTCAATAGAATTCAGGAGATGATTAGGGATGATAAAAGGAGTTTAGTGGCTACAGAAACTGCTACCCTTAACCTAATACTGAAACCATTATCAGGCATAATGAAGGGCTAGGGTTGATTACCCACTAATCCGTCTAACACTATCCAAATTTAAATAGCCATATCTCCTAAACTTCAAGTCCAAAAACTTATTATGACCACTGTACGAAAAGAAAAACCATCATATCTTTAATTTGAAAGGGGTTTTAGACCCAAATTTGGCTCCTCACAAAATTTATAGGCCTTACATGATTTTCAGTGTTAAAACCAAATAATATTTGTTTTGAGCGTTAAAAATGTCAATGCTTAACATTCCCTAAGTCATATTGAATTTAGACCAAATTTGGTTATAAAATTATACTTTTATGATCCACCGATATGTAAAAATGTAGACCATTACAAGATTTTTGTCGCATGTCAGTAAGTGAAAGTTGAGCATCCAAAACCAAACGGTTTATTTTAACCCTTGGAAGTACTGACTTGGAAGTGGGATTCAGTATCTATTGTTTCTATAAATGTATTGCCAAGATCGAGAACTAAAAATGATAGTACATTGGTAAATTGAACTTGAGTATAACTTACCATCCACATACAGATGGTCAAACAAAAAGGGCGAATTGATAGAGGATATGCCGAGAGCGTGTGTCTTGGATTTGGAGAATCTTGGGAAGATCATTTTCATTTAGTAGGTTTTTCTATAATAGTAGTTAGTAATCGAGTATTGACATGGCAACATTTGAGGCATTTTGTGGTTGACCATGTAAGTCACCTATATGTTGAATGGAAACAGGAGACAAACTCATATTAAAATCTGACTTGGTAAGGATGCTACTAAGAAGATAGAGTTGATTAGTGCTAGAATGAAAGTTGTGTAGTTGAAGTAGAAGGCTATTCTAATAAGAGAAGAGAGTAAATAGAATTCGTACGGGGCTATCATGTGTTCATGAAGTTTTATGCACTTTGGGAAGGCGATGGAATTGGCACCTAGATATGAGTTATGTTTCCAATGGTAGAGAGGATTGTCAAACTCACATATCGAGTCAAGTTACCTAGTAGTTTGGTAGGTGTGCATAATGTTTTTCATATATCACGTTTGAGGAAATGTGTACAAGACTCTAGTAGTAGTGAAACTGAGGGAAATTGGAGACCTAACTGTAGAACCAAACTTGACATATGTTAGAAGACTAAATAGTAAGATAATGCACAAAGGAGTTAAGAAACAATGTTATTAGACTTTTTCACATAAGTTGATGTGACAGTAAGGATGATTATACATAGGAGGTAAAGGATAAATTTAGGAATATCTATCGCAAATTAGTTTAGACATTCATATTTGTAGTAGTATGCATTATTTGTCTATTTTATGTACTACTAGTGACACTAATGTACTTATGTTATGATACAATTATGTGTTAGTAGTTGAACTAATGTATAGTGTTTGATGATTGATGATTCACATTAATAAGATACGATTGTAGCTTTTTTACTTGTGTTAACCATGTATGGTAATGATTTCACACTTTCAAGGTGTTAACGGAATTCCTATAAGGAGGGGAGAAGTAACACCTCATATTTTGGAGTCCAAATTATAGAACTATATTTATAATAAGAAATTATTAAATGATAACTACGAGAATTTAGTTAAAGAATTACTTAAGGGAAGTTTGATTAACTAAGTACGGTACACTTAAATATGGTTAATTAAATGGACCAAGAGCAATTAGAATAATTAAATTCGTCCATATATGTCCAAGGGAATAAATTTAAATGAAGAGCATTTTATATTTTACGAAATAAAGTAATGAGATTAGACAAGGAGAGGTTAAGCCAAAATCAATAATATACATGCACTTAACCATTTCACTTCCTTTCTTCACTCTTGTTCATTTTAAAACAAAACAAACAAAACCCTAACAAACATGATTGACCACTATTGCTAGGAAAAGAGGGAAATAAATCAACTCTACACCAAATCTTCTCCAAACTCATAGGGTTCAGATTTGATGTGATTTTGATGTTTTGAACATGGATGAACATGTTTTAATGATAATGAGTGATTCATATACATGGTTGGAAATTAAATGACATGATTTGAGATATATTTTAGGGCAAAACATGGATTAATCTTCTCTAAATGTTTCAAAACTTTAATATGGCATTTTTAACATTAAAACAGAGGCAGGTTTTAATTTCATAATTATTGAATAAAAGAACAGTTTATTATGAATTATCTTAATGGATAGTAGGCAATTTCAAGTATAAGTTAATAGCTAACACTACAAAAATATAATTTTTATTTTTAATTTTTTATTGGAGATAGATGGTGATGTTTTCAAATTTTGGTGAATTCTTGTGAATTTACTTAATGGTTTTCGAACTATGAATTAAATAGCAAGGGAAAAAATACTTTAATTAAAGAAAATAATTAAGGAAATTATTAAATAAAGGGCAAGATTTCTGGCTATGACAAGAAAGTACTATTAAACAATGAAAGGAACAAATAAACAAATGACTTGTGAAAAGAATTAGTCAAAAATTTGTTATTTTAATAAGGAAAGTAATAATTTTACACTTAATTACAGATTTTCCACTAAACTCATGATAGCCACTGAGTTTGATCAATGATAGCCATAAAATGCAATAGTCCTATAATGAGAATCATGATAGCTTTAAAATGAGGCTTGTGATAGCTCCTATTTATGACCTACGATAGTTTTGGAGTGTGGTTTATGATACACTTCGTTGAGACTTATGAGAATCTTAAGTTTGATGCTTGTTAGCTTTAACTCATGATTTGCAATAGCCTTTCATTAGAGGCTTGCAATAGCTTTTGACTAACAATGGCTCTTAATTCATTTTATCTTTAGATGTATGGTAGTAATATAGGAAAAGTGACTTTAGAGGTATGGTAGCAGTAGAGACAAAATGACTTTAGAGGCACAATGGCATATAAGGCACGATAACTTTAGAGGCACTATAGCCTTAGAGGCATGGTAACTATGTATGCAATAACAATGGGACGAAGGTTGCAATAGCTACAAAAAGAGAGACATGCGATAGGCATTAAACTAGAGTGTGGCAGATATAGAAAGGTGGTTACACAACAGCTATTAAACTAGAAATGCGAAAGCTAATTTTGATAAAAACGTAAATAAATAAGTGAATTTTTGGTTACATTTTCAAAGTTAGTTTCCATAATGTTCAATTGAAATTTCATAAGGATGAAATTTTAAAAAAAAAGTTAAACATGTAGTGACTTACTAAAATCAAGAAAATAAGTTAAGCTTAGCGAAGCTACGAAATGATAAAAGTATCATTTAAAAAGAAAGATGAAATGTTTCATCTAAAAAATTGAAATATATTGATATAACAAGAAGATAATGCGTAAGGTACACAACTATAAATGAAAATAATGGATTGAGCCCAATATTCGAAATATACTGACTTATGGAGTATTGAATGGCTGATAGCCAAGGCTAAGGGAAGTCTATATTTGATAGTATATGACAGGGTGTAAAACTTGGGATGTCTATAGGATTTGATTCAAAAATATTAAACACTAGTGTGAGTTTATGGAAGGGTGCCAAGACATCAAAATGTAATTAATGGATAAACAACGTAAAATGAGTGTTTCGGAACTAGGAGGCTCCATTGATGCTTAGTAATGACACTTTCTAAAATGTATTTAAAGCACTTATATTCAATGATTCTTTATACGCTTAGTGAGACCTCCCCACTAAATCATGAAATCGGTTTTATGTCTGGCCTGAGTTTTTATTATTATTTATACCATGAAATCACGGTTACTCGTTTGAGTAGGTTGAGTATAAGGATTAAACAAAATACTTTTAGAAGACTTATAAAGAAGCCAAAGATGAAGCAGGAAGCTTGTTGCTAATAAAAGTTATTCTGTATTCTGCTATTGTAAAACCGAGGTATATAACGTATTAGGTGCTCGTGAAAGCATCTTCATATGTCAAGCATGACATTATCATTTATGTGTAGTATATTTTTTGCCCCTACATGTGCATGTTTTAGCATCATAAAAATTTGAAGAAGATTTATGTAATGAAAAATATTTAGTTTCGTATTCACTTAATATTGTTAAAAAAATATTGATCACAGTCGCTTGAAAATAATTCTGATGATGACTACAATATCATCGACATTCATTTTTGGGTGTGAATATGAAGAAATTACAAGAAATAAAGGGTGTAGACATTGTGGTAGCGATGGCATCAAAGCTGGCTGTTATGGAAAATAGGATCTCCATCGAGGTGTCTTAAAATTTAAAAGCTTGCATTAGACTTTGGCTATCTCCTTGGCTGGGAGGTCAATAGGACAATGATGGTAGTCTGCAAGGAGAATCAATATGCCTTACTCAAGCAACTTTTTCTTCGTCATCAAGCAAATCAGCTAAAATGTCGGCTTCATTGAATGGAGTACCCTCATTCTCGGCCCTTCCTTTCTCTTCCTTCATAATCAGATCATGGACATTAAATAACACTCGTGGGTAGGAGTCACCTAATCATTTCAGATTTTGGTTTTAATACGTTTACATAAAACATGAGTATTTTAGTTTTCTTTTTGAACATGAAATTATTTTTCGATGGCTACTAGAGTGAGTTGATTTTGCAAATCAACTAAAATAGCATGTAGCTTCACATTCTCTAATTGGAGATAAGGGATCTTTCATGCCTCGACTTGTAATTTTTCTGTTTTGATCTTTAGTTAAGCGATTTCATTATTAGTAGCAGTGATGTGAGCATTGTTGGTATCGACGCTAGCCTTCAATTTTTATATTTGTTTGGATAGGTCTCCATTTTGGATATAGGATTGCTTGAGCTGCTCAATTATCATTTTATTCTAGCCTTGATTCCCTGAATTTCCCCCTTTTGCATTTCTTTTTCTTCCTTGAGGAATTTTTCCTTTATATGAGTATTTCCTCAATGGTGGTGACTTCATTATTTAGCATATCTATAATCTTCTTATTGTTTGTTGCATTCTTTTAATTCTCTTCGAGGAGGAGGAGATTTTGGCGTTAAATCGCTAAGTATCTTGGCCAACCTCTTGCAAGAAAAGCGTCTTTCTACCAACATGTTATAAGTGGAATGAACATGCTCGATGTTGTCTATTGAATTTATCTAGGTTATAATTGAAGAAAATATTGGTGAGATCGAGGCTGGTGTATTTAAATTGTAGAGGAAATGGAGCTCGGCTAGAGGATAATGTGGTGGCAATAGTAGCAATAGGCTCTTTGATCCTTTGTTACTGAAGGTTGATAGAGGATATGGCCAAGGAGGCAAGACATCTCTTTCTATGTCGTTATAATGGGTGTGGAGTAGTAGGGGTTTGCTTCCCCTTTAAAGTAGGGACAAGAACAATAGAAATAACTGGAAAGAAGTTGTGGCCGCAGCATGAGTAAAAGGAGCCGAAGGAGGAGGAGGTCATATTATTGGAGATTAGCTCTTATGAGAATGGGAACTTTAGATTGATGGGAAGGGTACAGGAGCTCAGATTAGTCTGAGCCAATGCCTCTACAAAAGCATAAATGCTCATGGTAATCCCTATCACGGTCTTGGCACTCAACTTCGTATTGGAGCTCACTTTCGTCCTTCTCTTCTCTCTCACGATCAGAGTTGCTAGTTGAGTGGCGGTCATGGTGCCTGTGCAGTTTAGAGATGAGTACATTTTAGGATGATTTCATATCAAGGTCTTTAAAGTAGTCATATTTACCCATTGTACCTAAAACAGAAAGGAATAAGAGATATTATTGAATATTTAAGGTAGAAAACATGTGAAATTCGTGTGAATGTGTTCCAAGTTTTGTGAGTGCAGTGTGGCCCTATTTCACCTATAGAACATGTTTGATTAGAATAAGTGAGGGATCGTTTATTCCTTGGAGTGGATGAATAGTAGAATTGACCCAATCGTGCAACACTTTATCAACTTTGATGTCATTAATGTCGAAATTCTAAAGGTCCCCAGGTCGAAGATCAGAAGACGACCAAGCAACTTCATCATCTTATTAGATGGAGGTAGCTTCCTCGATTTGGAAGACGGTTGGGCCAAGAGTACGATCAGGAGGACCACTTATGAGATGTGAACCGGGGAGTAGGAATAGAAGCAAGTCCTCTCCCGGTGTTCTCCCCAGTCGACTTTTCGTCGAATTCTTCTTTTTTGCCTTAATATTCATCGATATTCTTCTTCTATTTTTTCTTCCTCATATTCACCTTCTTTTTATTCTTCCCTGGTCTGTTAGTACCTTGGGTATTGGTTTTGATGATAATAACAATAGGACATTATAAAAAATATAGATACTAATGTTTTATCAAGAAATATATAGTATATGGTGCAAGATATTAGACGGGTATTGATTAAGAAGACCGTGCAGTATCAAGATGCTGATATCAAGAGTAGATTCAAGTTGCTGATATAATGTTTCAAGAGTTCAATAATGAAGACTCATGAGTATTGAAGAGTTCAAGATAATTCCAGATAAATTATAGAGTCGTAGAATTTATGTTAAAATCTTGATAACGCTTTCTTGATCTCTCTTACTTCACTAATTTTGTTTTAGATTGTTTTGTTAAAAATTATGGTTTTAAAATAATCTTTTCAAAATATATCCCAAAATAATTTTCAATAAAGATATCATTTTAAGTTTATATATATATATATATATTGAATTTTTTTATATTTTAATAAGTTATAATTATACTGATTTTTATATATTATTAAATATTCTTATTATATCTTTCAAAATTATTTTATAAAGCTTAATTAAGCTATATTTTGATTAAAATGTTTATAAACTATATTTAAATGATTCTACAATGTATCAAATTATTTTACAAAGCAACGAATTTTGAAAACATTATTTTTAAAAGTTTTCAAAATTATGAAGAGTCTGTCGACATACTCTATAGGCATATGTCGACATAGTGGCCATAAAATTCAAATTCAAATTTGAAATGAAGTGTCTTTTCATCATATTTCTTCGTGAATGGACATGACAGTTGCTTCCTTATATATACCAGACTTCCAAACGAATTTTTATTAACTACTTTCTTATTTTTCTATCCACTTTTCACTCTCTTGATTTCTGTATTAATTCTATTGAAACTCTGTCGAAATTCAATCTGAATCAAATTCAATCATTACTAGTTTGATTCTCTTTTATATACTCTATGATTTCTCCCATCTCTCTCAAGATCAAGTGCTATTCAAGAGTTATATGATCAATTGTAATCAAGAATGAAAATCTGAGTCTATAAACTCATTAAATCATACTCATATACACTGTGGTGTGCTTGGTATCCTTGAAATCCAATAGGTTTGATTGCAGCATGGTTAAGTCAATCGGGTGTACTTAGTAGCCCGTAAATCTAGCGGGTGTGCTTATGGTCTAGAAATCAAGTGGCTCTACCCAGAGGTCATGATTTTGGAGGGTGTGTCTCATAGCTTGGATATCAAGATTGAATTTTCATTTGCTAGTTGAAAAGAAACACGTATAAGAAATTATGTCGGACTGGATGTTGGGTAACTCCGAACTTGTATAAAATCCTGGTGTATTCTTTCCTTTTTGCTTTTATTGCATTTACTTTTGTCTGTACTTTGATTCTATGATTGTTACTTACATCATTCCAAGTAAAATCTTAAAGAATTTGAATAATATACATATAATCCATTAAACACTATTCACCCCTCCCCTCGTTTAATGTTAATTTAGCCTTAAGATCCCTATTCTATTGACTCATATTTGGTATTGGAGCATTGGTTTTCAAAGTATTCATCCTCTAATTTTTGAAAATGTTTAAATGGCCACCAACATTGGTAATAGTACTGCTAGTAACACGGTTAATGCACTTGTTAGTAACTCATTTGTCGAAGGATAATCTACTGCTAAACCTCCACTTTTTTATTGGCAGTAACTACATGTATCGGTCGTCTATAATGAAATTTTATTAACATTCAATTGGTTTTGACATTTGGAATATCACACAAACTGAGTACACTAAACTCGAGATTGATTTTACACAGTGGACCACTGATCAAAAAGCAGTTGCATAAAGTAACTCTAAGGCTATGAATATATTATTTTATTCATAAGATAAAAATGAATTTAATAGAGTGTCTATATGTAAGTCTAAATCTGAAATTTGAAGAACTTTGCAAGTTAAACATGAAGGGACAAGTAAGGTCAAACATACCAAAATTTCTATGTTAACAAACCAGTTTCAATTATTCAAAATGAGTCCATATCTGATATGTATAGTATATTTCAAGATATAGTACACTCGCTTATTGCATTGGGTAAAAGTTTTTCTAAAGAGGATCAATTTAGAAAAATCCTCAATTCACTTACTCCTGAATGGGATCAAAAGACTCTTGCAATCGAAGAGGTTAATGACGTTAGCACTCTAAAAATTGAAGAGTGAGTTGGTAATTTATTGTCTTTTGAAGCACATATGCAGGGCAAGAGAGAAAGCAAAGCAATAGGGAACAAATTTATAGCTTTTAATGCAATGATGGATAATCTGGATTCAGATAGCGATGAAGATGAAGATATTGCTTTCATGCCAAGGAATTTAAAAAAAAAATCTAAAATATAGGAAGACGAATAATTCAAAAGAAATAACAACAAAAATCCAAGAAAGGGAAGTGGAAATGGAAATGACATTAGATGTTTAACTGCGATGATCCTGATTACTTAAAAATAGACTGTTCACATCCCAATAAACTAAAAACTCACCAAGCACTGATTCATCCAGAAAACGGAGAAGAGCCTGCACTACAACATTAGATGACTTAGGTACATCCTCAAGTAATAATGAATCAGAAAAGGAAATTGCTAACATATGCTTCATTGCAATACATAATTCAAAACAAAATGGTGAAATGGATTAGAAAAAGTTATGCATTTAATATATCAAAAGTTTTTAATTTCCTGAATGATTTTTTTCTTTTGGTTGCTTTATTGGTTGTTAGGAATATCGTATAGATTAATAATATTGGTTGAAGATTGTGTAATTATATTTTAAATATAAATATTATATATATTTTATTTTAATAACATAAAATGTATTTAAAATAATTTTAAAATAATTTTTCTAAAAATAGAATAACTATAAAAAGATCTACTAATAAAATAGGATATAATTAAACAAGAATCATTTTTGAAAATTTTTGACCTATATGTCGACATACCCTACGAGAACATGTCGACATATGTAGATAAAATTTTAATTTGAATTTTCCTCCATATTTTCACCAACTCCTATGTTTTGAAAAGTTGCCTTTTTACTGGTGAATATGTCCTTTGATTCACTACTTATTTACTCTCTCTCCCCATCCATTCATTTCTCACTTTCATTTTCAAAATCAGAAATCATAAACTCTCTTATTTCTTCAAACTGTTCTTCAATGGCATCCTCAAGCAATACTAAGGCAACCATAAGGCTTTCTACGAAAATGAAAGAATATCTTTTCAATTATCAAGAAGCCATTCAAGCCTATATTGAGTATTTATCTTTTGGAAAAGTCTTTTGTGGCAGATTTTCTATTTTTTGAAGATTTTCCTACTTATGATATTTTAATATTTGTTTACAAAGTAAAATTCTTGGTTTAATTGATGCTTCTCAAAGTGATTCTGTTTGTTATCCAAAATTAGCAAGATGTTTTTTGCAAATTTAAAAGGAAATTTTTATGACGATGGAGAAGGAGTAGTTTGGAGAAGGGTCAAAGGGACACAAATAATTTTAAATTGTAAACTTTTAAGCCACATTCTTAGATGCAAATCTAGTGGAATGGACCTTCCATCTTTTCAAATTGATTTTCAAAATTGTGAAGTAATTCATGATATTTTCGAAAGTAATGATGATTTTGAATTCAAAAATAAAAACTTGGGTCCAAAAGCAAAAAATTTAAGCCTTCTTTGCAACAAAGTATCACTCCTAGAATGGGTAATTATAATAACCTAACTTAAAAAGTTTTCTAATCCTTTTTCGCAATATGGTCGATACAACATAAATGGGTCTCAAGTCATTTTGGATGAGCTTTTTCCTAAGAATCTTTCTAAACATGTAAACACACTATTTCATAGTGTATATCTTACTCGTGTTTTCAATTATTTTGGTGTTAACCTTAAAGGAGAGGAAACAATTCCTCGGAAAATATTTGACATGGCCAATATTTCACTTATGCATATTTCACCATTTTTGAAGTCTTATGAAATGCTTATGGAAATGGAACAAAGGTTGGATTAGGAAGAAGTGCATGCAATAAGAGAAGAATAGGAAGAGGAAGAAGATGAAATGGAAGTCGAGAAGGAAGAACAAGAAGAGGAGGAGGATGCTTCTTTGGAAATTATCAATATGCCGCCAAATCCATCCAACAAAGATCTTCTCAAAAATCAAGAGAAGATCGTCCATAACCAAAGGAAGCTTAAGAAATCATTTTCAAAGAAACTTACATCAATTTCCAACAAAATGGATAAATTCTTTGGAAAGATCATCTACAAGCTTGGTGGTTCCTCATCATCTTCATCTATATCTTTCTAGTTGTTTGTTTAAATAATCTTGTATTTGGATTTTCTAGTTTTAATTTATGGTTGAATCTTCTATATATTTTCATTTCTTTATGTTCTATGTAATCTATGTCTAAGTATTAATAAATATTTATTTCCTTGCTATTATACATTGTTTATCATCTCTGAAAAACAAAAAAGTATAATAGTGTAAGCTAAATACATTAGAATATCAAAAAAAAATTATTTTGAAATTTTTTGCATATATTATCGACATACCCTACTTATATATACCGATATACGATGTAACTTGGCAAAAATTTTAATTTGAAAACTGAATAGGCAAAAAATGTCTATTCATTTCTAATGAATTTTCATCTCTTTAAATATCGGTTGAAACTAGAGAATCATCATTTTCTACTATCTTTCTTTCTCCTTTGCAGTCCTAAAATCTAAAACCAAAATAATGGATTCTTCTATTCAAAACCTAACTAAAAACCTCAAACAAACTATTGAATCATTCAAGACATTCTTACTTTCATCCTAAAAAATTAGAGGCACTTAGAATTAAGTCAAATGTAGATGATCAAGGAGCAAGAAAAGCATTTTGATGCATTCCGGTGGATGATTTCTTCCTTTAACAAAAAAGAACTAACCACCAATCCACAATGTATCATTAACAAAGATGATAAAGATTGGGATGTTGTCAAAGCGGATCCAATCTTTGGCGCTGATGGATAGGTTGAAGTTCCTCAAAATGTCTAGTTTAAATAGGTTTGATTGTATATAAATAATAATACTTGAGTTGGTTTGGATTTGATTGGTTTTGATTTATGTGGATTTGTTTGAATGCTATGTGACATAAGCTTTGTTTGATTGGATGAATGTTTGCATTAATTATTTCTTTTAACATATCACTTATTGTTTGTAAATAATCCTTCTCAAAATTATTATTTAGATTTACATAATTCTTATATAAATTGATTAATACTTTATTTAGGAAAGTTAGAGTTAGGATTATAGTAAGAGCTAGTGTTAGAGTTATAGTCTTTTAATTAGTTATTTTTGCTGATGACAAAGGAGGAGAAATATATAAAACTATGCATAGATTAAGGGGGAGTTATAGTATATTTTATACATAGAGTTGTCATCATCAAAAAGGGAGAGGTTGTTAGTAACTTAGGTATTGGTTTTGATGATAACAACTATAGGACATTATAAAATGTATAGATACTAATGCTTTATCAAAGTATATATATTATATAGTGCAAGGTATTGGATAGGCACTGGTTAAGAAGACTATACAGTATCAAGATGTTGATATCAAGAGTAGATTCAAGATGCTGATATCAAGAATAGATTCAAGATGTTAATATAAATTCTTAAGAGTTCAAGAATGAAGACTTATGACTACTATAGAGTTAAGATTTCAAGATATTCCAAATAAGTTATAGAGTCATAGAATTTATGTTAAAACCTTGATAGCACTTTCCTAATCTCTCTTACCTTCTCTAATTCTTTTTAAATTGTTTATTAAATATTCTGGTTTTAAAATAATATTTTCAAAATATTTACCAAAATAATTTTCAACAAAGATATCATTTTAAGTTTATATATATATAAATATTAATTTTTTTTTTATATTTTAATAAGCTATAACTATATTTATTTTAACATATTATTGGATATTCTTATTAAATCATTCAAAATTATTTTATAAAATTTTATTAAGTTCCATTTTGATTAAAATGTGTATTAACTATAATTAAATGACTCTACAAAGTATCAAATTATTTTACAAAGCAAGGATTTTCAAAACAATATTTTAAAAATATTGTTCAAAATTTTAAAAGTATGTCGACATACTTTATTGGCATATGCCGACATAAGTGGCCGTAAAATTCAAAATTCAAATTTAAATGGAAGTGTTTATTCATCATACCTCTTCGCGAATGGACATGACTGTTGTTTCCCCATATATACCAGACTTGCAAACGATTTTTTTAACTACTTTCTTATTTTTCTCTTCTCTTTTCACACTTTTGATTTTTAAATCAATTTTTATCGAAACTCTATTGAAATTCAAACAGAATCAAATTCAATCATTACTGGTTTGATTCTCTTTCATAAATTCTCTGGTTTCTCTCATCTTTCTCAAGATCAAGTGCTATTCAAGAGTTATAGGATCAATTATAATCAAGATCGAAGATTTGAATTTCTAATCTCTATCAAATTATGCTCATATACTTTGTGGTGTGCTTGGCATCCTTGAAATCTAAGAAGGTGTGATTGTAGCCTGGTTAAATCAATTGGGTGTCCTTAGTTGCTTGTAAATCTAATGGGTGTGCTTGTGGACAGGAAATCAGGTGGCTCTACCGAGAGGTCAGGATTATGGAGGGTGAGTCTCTTAGCCTTGAAATCGATGTTTTATTTGCATTTACTAGTTGAAGAGAAATCCACACAACGAATTGTGCGGGACTGGATGTAAGGTAACTTCGAACCATTATAAATTCCTGGAGTGTTCTTTCCTTTTTACTTTTACTGCATTTACTTTTATTTGTAGTTTAATTATATGATTATTAATTACATCATTCCAAGTAAAATCTTAAAGAATTTGAATAATTTTCATATATTCCATTAAGACCATTCACACCCCCCCCCCGGTACAGTTAATTTTCCCTTAAGATCCATATTTTGTTGACTTGCATATTCTATGTTGGCGAATTCATTTTCGTCACCGTCATTGATTACTCCATGCTGATTCGAAGCTAGAGGAGGAACCTTGGCTTGTGGAGTACTTTATGTAGTAAGCGCAAAGTGAGCTCTATGACCATTGTAAAGAAGGAGAAAGTGTCAAAGACGCAAGTTGGTTATTAAGTGGGTTATCTAATGCTCGTCTTTGGGATTGGCTTAGAGTTGTGCGACCATTTGCCTCAAACTATCATTTTTAGTTCTCGAAGGGATAACTATAGCGAAGAAGAAAGGAATTGGCAATCTGGATAAACAAATCCAAATAAATAAATAATTGGAATAAAAGATGATGGAATTACATCCGAAGAGTCACTTTTTGAAGGAACCAATAGGGCAATATATAAAAAATTATTCATATTTAAAGTATCTACATTTGTTGTAGAGGTCAATCATGACTGCGTGGTCCATAAATTTTTCTAAGAAAGTGAGAAAAGGATTAAAGAATTAGCACTTAAAGTTGTAGATGTATCGAATATTAGCAAACGCCGACTCCCTACTTCGGTGTGAGACAAATATCATGAATAGGCTCAGCAGAATTACATAAGTGTTGGAATGTAGTTGCGATGGAGAAAGCCTTTTCGACTAAATAACATGAAGGAAAATAGATTAAAAGGAAGAATTACTTTAGATAAGCACTAGTACCGGTTACAAGCTTTGTAACTGGCTGGTGAGTTATGTGCCGCTCGTGCGACAATAGAAGTCTAACTTCATCCATTGAAATCCCATGCCCAGTGCAAATTCTCTAAAATTTAGTAGTAAAAAGGCAAGAGAAAGGGGAATCTGGTGGATTGTATAAGAATATGATCCTTCTAGGTTAACATCTAGAGGAATCTCACTGTATGGTGGTGGAACCCTATCCATTTTGCAATAGGTAAAATGGATAAATTCCAAAATTTCCCCCTAATTGGATTATAATAGGATTATAAGGTATGTTAATTGGCATTAGATCTAATTTATTTATTAAATAAGATCATATTTTGTTATAATCATTATATTTTTAATTAATAATATCAATTAATTTAATTAAATGTTTATTCGTTTATATCATGTATATATTCAATAAAATGACAAGGTGACATGATTAAGTATAAACATATGTATAACTATACACATACACATATAGATATTGGGATTGATATCTATTGTATGCACATATACAATATACTTACATATGCATATAATAACTTCATATGAATGTCGTGAATATAAACGCCTAAGAGAGAGAGAGTGGGTGTATGTTTAATATACTACACCATGTGTATATTGTTTGTATATAAATATTATAGTACCATATATATAGTTTAGACATACATGTACACATTTATTCGATATCTATATTGTCACTTGTATATATTTGGAAACAAATCTATATAAGAAATTAGATATGTTCAAAATAGGTGAATGTTTGATGTTTAAGTGAAGATAAGAATTTTTTTTAGATCCAGATCAAATCAAATATGAATCTAAAGAGGAATGAGAAAATGCAACAACTCTAAATAGTTCCACCTTCTTCTTTTACAAATGCCTAATTAATAATGTGTCTAATCTCTATATGAAAAAAAGGTTCCATATTTATCCATAATTAAAATTATCTTAGTATTGATATTTCCAATCTAAAATCCAACAAAAACATATGTGTAAAGAAGATTACCTTTAAAACATTAGCATAATTAATGTATTGCTCCAATGATAAGATTTAATTAATTAAATATTCCATATGGATATATATATATATTATAATTGAAATTTTAAATTATATATATATATATATATATATATATATATTTGACTAAACATAAAACATCCGATATATTAGTATGAAATTAAAAAAACTTAACCAAATAATCTAACACAAAATTGTTTTGCAGTCTTAAATAATAGAAAGATTCACATATAAAATTAAACTATATGAATATCAAATCCATAAAGTAAATTTAAATTGTGAGAATCAAAAGTACGTTAAGATCTACTTATGTTATCCTTATGCATAAAATTGGTTTTGTGTTTTAAATGACAATATACAAGTTGTTTTATATCATATCGAACTTATGGCAGTACAATATACATATATCTGAATTTGGGTCAGTGTTAAACATTATGAATGAATAAATATAAAATAGAATTAGACCTAAGAGAGTCCCTCCTTAAGTAACACTTTGATTTGCAAATCATATCCTAGAACACTTAATTCACAACTTGATCTTGCTAGAGTCGAATGAACCACCCACCTTATATTAATTTTGTAGGATGTTTCTTTTTGTAGAAAAAAATTTAATCCTTGGGATAACGGAGGCAGCGGCTATGAAATAATAAATAGGAAGGAAAAAAGAGAATAAATTAAATGAATCAGAGGATTTTATATTAAGGAGTGAACAAAAATATTTCTCATTCCTCCTTCAAAGCTTCCTATTTTAATTCTCTAATTAGTTCTACATTATATCCCATCCTAATCCCTTCTTCTCTCTCTAGTGTTGTTGGCCGTAGCTTTCCAACTCATGGACCAATATTTCCAAAACCCATTAAGTAATTAATTATATTTAAAATCTATACACACACATATACACATCATATATCGATTCATATATGTATAGTTTTTATAAACACCATATGATTACTTACAACATCCAAAACATGTAACGAATTAATAATTGATATTTCTTACATATTAATTAATTTAAATATTTTATAATGCTTTATAAACTAATTAAATCATGTGTTTTTTGGAGAATATACAAATGTAGTTGTGTGACTCAAAAGTGCGAATTCAATCATCGATTAGTATTGAGCAATTCGAACACTAACATTCACGGTCACCTTAGCCAATGGTGTGATAGTTTGGCCATATTTATTGCTTATAAATCTTTTTTGTAAAATCAGTTTTATATCGTCTTAAGCGGTATCAATAGTGAAATAAATTTACCTGCATTCTCTTCGCTAACACTATATCACATTAGGATGTATGGAATTTGGTATTGGTCAAAACTCAAATATTACCCACTTTCAACTTGTTAGTCCATAAAGAAAATCATTGGTTCAACAATAACATTTACTATTAACCATTCTACTCTGACTAGATATTTTGACTTTGATTTGATCATAGTTCACCATGATACTAACCTCATACAACTAAGGAGGCAAATTCTCTATTAAATAGTGTTTCACTACCAATGCTTCAACTTAGAACCAACTATAGTCACTCGATGTAGTGCTATGTTGTTATATAGCTATAATCAAAGTAGAGTATCTACATTGAAGTTCCATCGTATTCTCAAGTCAAGAGAATTACGTAACATAGTTTTGTTGAGATTTCATATTTGACTTGGTTTTTATCAACTAATATGAAACTCTTTGACAAGTCGTTCCATAATCATCTAATAATTACAAGTATGTGCCCCTTTGGTGCCCGCATTAGTCATGTGTAATAACACCATCTAACATTTGGAGAGCATTACACACTCCTCTCTCAAAGGATATAACGATATCCTTTCTCGAAACATCCCGACTAGGAATATTTAAAATAAAATGTTATTTTATTTTGTGATTAATTATTCAGGATTGCAACTATTTGCAACTACAATCATATAACATTTTATTTAGGAATTTTCTTGTTACTGTACTTTAAATTAATTATTTAGTTAATTATATCTTAATATAACAAAGGATATAATAGAAAACAAACACCTTTAACAAGATTTATTACAGAGTTAGATATATGTAAGAAGTTACATAAATGCCCTTAGAGCATTCCAATAACTCTTTCTATCTCCCACTTATACATGGGGTTAATTATGGAATACCTTAATCCCATTGCTTTGATTATTTCAGTATTGATTGAGATAGTCCCTTAATGAACGGATCTACTATATTGTTATACTATCTGCTCTATTAGCTTATACCTTTTTATTGTTGATAAGCTACCCTTATCGTGTGGAACTTTCAGGTCATTTGTCTACACATCTTGTGAGTTATAGTTTCTTTTTATGATTTTTCACAACATTGTTGTCACAAAACAATGTCATGGGATTCTAATCATTTAGAATCATCCCTATCTCAGTTATGAATTTATGTATACTAGTTTGATTGTGGTATTAATCAAAGCGATTTACTTATCCTTTTGGTTGAATAAGTAACCATATGTTATTTGGAAAATTTCTAACTCAAAGCTCTTTAACTAAGGTTGAATATGAATTTAGGATTGACATATCATATTCTGTATCAATTATGATGTTTGAGTTCAAATACTCCTTCACAAGGAGTTCATTGTTCCAGTAAACAATTCTCTAGCACTTCACAATTACTTGAAAATTACCATAACTAAAATTTAGTGATCTTAATTTGGGATTGATACTTGCTTAATTCATCAATTACATAAGCGAATAGCGATATAGTAGACATCACAACATATTTGATAATTCCTATTGCCAATGCATGAGGGGTCCTTCTCATATGCGCCACATTAATTATTTTATTATGGTGTCTATGTTTGTCATTTGGACAATTCGAACATCCTTACTTATAGTTTTAGTAATATTTTAGTTCCTCTTAATATTATTTCTTATATACACATGTTTCCTCTTCCTTTGGCTGATAATCAAACTATTTGGTTTTTCTATCAAAGTATTTTCTCAATTCCGATGCTATCAAATGATACCATCGTATCAATCCTTGAATCTTATCCAACACTCAAAAACTCAAGCGACTCTTGTTGATGTTGTAACATTTTGGTTACCAAGTGTAAACAGTTTATTCTATATCATTATTTAGAATTTGTATTTCGACAAAGATAACCAAAAATCAAAGCTGTACTGGGTGATAATTTGCAAATAGAATCCAAATTTACTTAAGCATGTTGACTAATAAATCTGTTGCACTAATTTAAACAACTGAAATTTACGCGGTTGTTCACCATCAATGTTGCATGCTATATTACAACTACATTGGCCTTCCTTTTGAAGATAAACTTACATGGCTTATTAAAAATCAAGGAGGTTGTCATTACAAACAATTCTTTTTCTCGACATTAATAAGAAAATCAGTGTCTTTATTTAATGTATGTGAATTCATATTAGGCATTCTAATGAGTCATGTTTGTTTTATGGTTGATTAATTTGATTTCATCTTACGCAGTCTGATTCTACATTAGATTCTTTGGATCGTGTCTAATATTTACATGAACTGATTCAATTTTAAGTTCACGAAACTTTTGTTCATAACATAACTTAGTCAACCATTGATTGTAAATCCAAAACTCCTTTGGGATGGTCGACAAAAGACTTTTCATAAGGAATTTTACATGCAGCCTCTCGACTCAGACAATGTGTCAACTCCTTGACCTGGGACATGTAAGATTTCCTTATCAACTCATATCTTATATCATTTCGTAAACTTCACTTAGATGGAACTAATGTAACATATGTACTTACTCTTAAGTCACTTGTAGAAAAAAGTCAGCTCAATTTCACTCATCATCAATCATTTTTTTCCAAGAAAATGCAATTACTCCTTATTGATACATCATTATGTATCATAGGGAGAATTAGCTTTGGGATTGAATCATATTCACTTTTAGTTACTTTTGGCATTCTTTTTGATATGCTTGCTTATTCTACTAATTCTTAATTCGTTTGCAAGTTATGTTCTGTTTTATAGTTTGTGAACTTATTATTGATATAGTATTTGCGTATCAAATATACATGTTCATGATAATTCATTTATGAATTTAACGAAGTTAGTGGATCCATGTTAGGACCATTAGGCTTGGACTGCATATATTTATAACCAATCTGAAGAGTTCATTAATTCTTTCATTGCTCCTACTAAATGGGTGATTTTCCTTAATCATTTGAGATACAACTCACCACTGCCAAATGATTCATAACTATATGATTAGATAATTATTTCTCAAAAATATGGCTCAGTCTATAATTTTAGAGCAAGACTTCCCTGATTTTAATGACAACAACTTTATTTATCATTTATAACAAAAAACAAAAGCAGCCATTTAAATGGGGCTTTATGTTGAAGTGGAGAATGAGTGCAATCGTATAATAAAAAAATAAATGAAGAGTAGTTTGAAGATTTAACATTGTGAGTCTAAATTCATATCTATAACATGTTAATACCTACACGAATCTCTCTATTACTTTTCAAGGCTTCAATAATGATTAAAATAATTTTAAATAAAATTTTCAAATGTTTTTAATATATTTTAAAGTCTAAAATTAAAGCTCACCCGGCCTTGAACAATTGTGTACGTCGGTGGATCAATAGGGGTTACAAGTGCATAGGAGGATAGAAATTTTTTAGGGTTTCCTTAAGCCACATTTTTTTAAAACGATACGCCATTTCAAAGAGATGCGATCTTCTCACATGGTTTCAGGCTTCAGTTACTACTCTTTATTAAAAAAATTCATTATATATATATACACACGTATGGTTTTTAAGAAATTAGTACTTACTTCTCTATTCCTAGTATCTTATTTTCAAAAAGAGTTCTTGGTTTCAAAATGTGATCAAATTAGTGCTCATTAAACCCTAACATCGGTTTTTTGATTGCTCTCTGTCCTAAACTCCCATTCTTTCTATTTCAAAAAGATTCTTGTGAGTTATAAGACCTTTGGACTCAAGTTGAAAAATCAACATTTTAAGATACACTTATTATCGAAGGTTTTTTCCTTTCTAAGATCAGGTAAAGACCAGTTCAATTGCTTAGGCATTGGGTAAACCTATTCCTCTAGGTAAAGAGAAGGTGTTAGTTAGTGAAAAGCCAAAATTGAGCTTTATGAATAGGCGTAGGTTGGTTTCTAAACTAGTCTAAAAATCCTGATGCATTTATTTATTTTTATTTACTTTTCATCTGTAAGTTAGTTTCATTTACTATATCATTCTATTAGCACAGCCAAATCCACGATTTTCTAGAATATCATTTGGTCTTATAGCGAGATCATTTGTAAATCGTAACATAATTTTGTTAATATTATATAATATGGCATATACAAACACTTTTATTGAAGGCCAATCCACTGCACGTCCCCTGTTATTCACTAGAAATGATTATAATTTGTTCAACTAGAATGAATATTTATATGGAAGTAGATGACCTTGAGATATGGGATGCCATCACAAAATCAATATGTAGCTCTGACTACTCCATTAAATATGTGGACTTGTGTTGCCCCGACTCCAGTCACCGAAATATCAAAGGGAGTTTACCATCCGATAACTTGGATCAATGGGCACGGAAGAAGCGATCTCTATATACATTACTTTGGGTCAACATGGATACGTTTCAATACCTGAATACATCTGAAATAATACGTATCCCCTATCGACATAAGACAATGTACATGAGTTTTAGACTTGAGAAATACCGTATTAAAGACATGGATAAAAGTTTCCCAACTAAAAAAACTGGAGTGAATAAAATTTTTGAATTTTATATAACGATTCATCACTCTAATACATCATATCAACCAATATAACGAGATCTCGATATAATTATAAACATAGTAATTACTCGCCATCGGCTCCAACTCCATATTATGGCCTACAAAGCATATACAATAATAATATTGAAATGTAAAACAACCTCAAACTAATCCGAGGTTGTTAAAACTATAAAAACCCTAAGTCAGGCTATAAATCTTGTTGTGAGTATAATAGCACTTAATATAACATATAAGTATGGTGTCAAGTATAAATACATGACATATCAATCACATTGACACCTACACTAAACAATATACGACCCATATTTCATTAATATAGTTTTAACATAAGTGCCACAACTTTGAACATTGTGCTCACAGTTGCAACTCTAATCAACTGAGATATCACAATATATTCATATTATATGAGCTGCTTTCAGTTTAAATTTAAGTACACTGTTTTTAGATCCTTGGAGTCTAATTTTATTGTTTTCCATAACACGGTCTTTTTCACCTACATACATAAACAATTAACAGTTGTACATATTCGTTATTTACAATAGTATGGCCTTTTTTACCCAGCATATCTAAATAATTAACAGTTGTACTAATTCATTGTTTACTAGTACGAACTTTTTCACCTGCCTATTTAAACAATGTTCATATATTTTACGAGGTTGACAAATATAAAGGAAAGTTATATCTTAACTCTTTTCTTTGTGTTTTCTGTAGGAATACTCATTGGTTACCCCTTTTGGATTCACTCTCTACATAGACTAACTACCTTGAAAGCCTAGATGATCTTTTTCACCCGCTGCCTATGACCAGTTGTGAGTCAACTTCACATGATCCCTCAGTTGCACTACTCTTCTGGCTTCTGAAGACGTATACATTTTATGTGTTGTAGTCGCTTGCCCAATTCCATCTTGAGGTGCTAGCTCCTATGGCACTACATCTCCAATATCTTACTATTTATTATCTTGTCTATGCAATAAATCGTTGGACTGTGTGATAAGGAACAAAGTCATCACGATTCAAGTTGCGGTACTCGAATCAGTCCACCAAATGGATTATAGCGGTGTAGTAGTCAATACCTCATATCGTACTCATCAAATGCTAAACTTTTTTCCTTTAAAAACATTTAGCCTCTAAAAACATCATTATTCCCTAAATGATGTTATATCCTAAACAAATGTCATGTGTATTCAAGAAATAGTGCATTCGAAGCACTTCAATTCAAACACGACAATCCATCTATTCAAATTAATAATATTAGGATATAATAAACTTGCTTATATATATTACATATCATAAATCTATACTTGCATTTCTGTATCAAATCACCCAATTCAATCATATTATCCAATCAAGTCCAAATCAAGCAAGTTTTCAATCATTTACTTTATCTTGAGTTCTAGCACAACATGGGTGAAATATCAACACTTAATACCATAATCAAACAAATATTTTGATTATCTGACTTTAAAACTTATATCTCATATTTCTTAGAACTCATGCTTTTCAAATATATAAATAAATATATATACTTGGTCTACCTTCTTTTAAAATCACGCTATGTTCCTTTTCAAATTCAACCAAGTATTATTTAATACTATTTGGTATTCAAACCAAAATAAAATTATCTTATTGGTATATATAAAATGAATTTCAAATTCAGTATAAAGTATATCTTCAATATCATCTCGAATAATTCTGAAAATTCTTATAAAGGAAAGCTTATTTATTTAAACCATTCAACATTTATAGGATAAATTCAAATTCAAATTATTTCCAAAAACTTAATTTAAATCTAATTATTTTCAACTTGAAAATAATTCATATCCAAATTCTAATCGTTTTATACGAAAATCTTTCTAGTAACATAATTAATCAATGATTATTTTCAAAGAATTTAAACATAAACTCTTCCTTCTTTCTCTAAATTTAAATAAATCTAATAATTCAAATAAATTAAAAGAACTTGAATAAAATATTCAAGTTTTATCTTCAAATTTACTAAAGAATTTACATTCAAACACCCAAGTTTACAAAACTCTTCATTCTAACTGGTTTTCACTTTTTATTAAATATTAAAACAATATAATTATAAAATAATGAAATTAATATTTATATCATCTTTAACACATCAAAACAAGCAAAGGAATCAACAAAAATCATTTTAATAACTTACAAGCATACACAACATCTCAATAGTAAGATGTGATGACATCACATATGAAACTAAAATAAATAGGCTATGGCCATATATAAATGAACCAATAGCATAAAGCTAATTCATTTCAACTCTATATCCTTAGTTTATAGCCACTAGCCCAACATTCCATCATATTCAAGTTAAAAAAAGCATATATTCTCAGCATTCATATAAAATCAAATCTTGCAATATATTCAGTGAATTAATAGTTATACTCACCAAAATTCACTGATAATACTTCCTACCAGCATTCAAAGTCCAATCCTCTATCTCACCTCAACGTTGACATCGATTACTTCCTGACATATGCACATGGTAATCGAAATCCAAAACACCATCGCGACCTGACATTATCTAAAATTCACACACGTTAGTCCTTGGCTCTATAATCATAGCTGCCACATAAGCAACCTCCACCTTGCCTTTGTTGCTTATGATTGCAATGTCATCGTGGTTGCGCAATTCAACTATTCCAGGTCATCATCAACTTCTCTCGACGTGTGCTATGGCGTGCTCCCCTCTTGACCACAATGGAATTGCTCCCACAGCCATGCATGACTTTTTTTCCATTTTTATTTTTTGGGATTAGGTTTATGGGATGAAGTAATTAAAGTAAGGCGGTTGAAAAGGAGACGAGGATGAAAATAATAAAGGGGAAAGTATATGGTTTAAGTAAATAGCTATGGGATTGAATTTAAAGGCCCATTAAATAAATAAAATCAAATTTTATTTTAATTTGCAAAGTTAACATCCAAATTTAATTCAAATTAAAGTGATTTATCAATTTAAATTTTTATCCAAGGTGTTATAAAGCATTCTCTCGATTTTATTCTTTTTCGAAATAATTTTTCTATTGTCAAAACATCGTCTTTCAGCTTTAGATAATATTTAAAATAAATGTTTTCTCAAAACCAGTTCGAAGCTTAACATTTTTGCAAAAATATTTTTTCAAACAAATTTTGAACTATTAAAACAGAAATCAAATTTTTAATTTAAATTTTAAATTAATATTTTTTTACTATTAATAAATCCAAAATTTTAATTTGTTGGGTCAAATTCAATATAATATCCATTTTAATATATATTTATTTTGACTTCGAAAAGCGATATTATAGGAATCCTGAACAAAAGAATGCTGCTACGAATAACCCAAAAGTAAGGAATATTTTATTTTATGCTTTAGATAAGAAAGAATTTACCAATTATAATTTGCAAAACTGCATAAGAAATTTGGCACACACTACTGGTATAACCATCCAAAATTTCACCACTTTAATTTATGGATATTTAATTAATTTTATACATTTAATTAATGGTTTTTGATGGTTAAATAACACTTTTTAATTGACAAATAGTAATGGTGGGCTCATTTTTAAAGTTTCTTTGCAAAAAAATAATTCAATGAAAAATTGAAAATGTGACCGAAAATCGTTTTTTCGTTTTTCGACTTTTCATCAAATGAAAGTTAATGAATTGTTGTTTGAAACACACATCAATATTGTACATACATATTCATATAACAAATAGAAATAGTTTAACACTAAATGGTCATTAGTGGTTAAGAAATTAAAATTAATTAAGTGATGTGGCTTTTATTTTTTGTTTAAGTAAAGTATGATGACTTTTGTACGTAGATCTAACAGCTTTTGTGTGTCATCTTTATAAAAGTACTTGATAACATGGAGCAGCACAATGGAGGAAGGATAGTGGAAGTGTAGCATGATCTTTTGGTTAAGTTAATGGATGTAATTTTCTACTTTTTCATTTCTATAAAAGAAGCACCTTCCATTCAATTTTGCATCTTTACTTCATTTTATATGTTTTCGATGTTCCCCATATATCTCTCTTTTCTTTCTTCTTTCTTTTACCTCAAACCTTCTCCAGATTAAACCATACTCTAATATGTCTCTTAAAACACCACTACCAAATCATCTAGCAAGTTAAATGGTTGAAGTTGATTTCCACTTAGAAGCGGATGCCTTATGTAATTTTTATTTGCTGAGGAACTAAAGCAAAAGGAAGTCGGAGTGCTTCGTAGCGAATATGCTACTATGGAAGCACTTTAAAGAAGGAAAATTTTGTAAGGGATTCTAAAGGATTCCTTCCCTTGTTTATTTTCATTTACAAACATTCTTAGTTATGTAATGCTTGTGTATATGAAAAGTGAATGTTACGTAGCTATAATTAACCTTCTTGTAGTTGGTTTCGCGAAATTGAAATCATGTTCTCTCTCTTAAGTGGTTTACCACTTTATTATATAAAAGTGTTTTGAAATGGTTTTTGATTTGACATTTGTTTTTTAAACCTTTTTGGTAAAGATATTTAAAGTAGTTTAAAATATAAAAATATAATGAAGTTTAAAAGCTATTTGATTTACAAAACAAAATTTTAAAAGTTAAGGTCTATTTAGCGATAGTCGCTACAGATGCACTTTGGAAATCTACGATTTTAGTAAAGTTTATCTACTTTAGGTATTTTGTAAATTCCATTCAAATATGGTTTATAAAAGTCATCAAGTAAAGTTGGTTTGGAATTTAAATATATTTCAAAAAGGATTTGTTTGAAATATTTAAATAAAGGTTCTTTTTACATAAAGGAAACTCCTTTATTTTCCAAAGTCAATTTTTTTTCCAAAAGTGTTGACTTTTAAGTGATATTTGAATGAAGGTTTTAAACAATGGTTAAAGTGTTTTAAATATGATTGTAAGTAAGAAGAAAGCAAGGATTACAACATTATAGTTATAACAAATGTTTTCAAAAAAAAGGTTATGGACTGTAACATTTTGTTATAGTAAATTGTTTTGGAAAATTAGGAAGGAAGTTTGATTTGTAGCACTTGGTTATTGTTAATAGGTTATTTACTTTATATAAAGAAAGCATCTTAGCTTTTGAAATCAAGCTTTGGTTTAGATAAATGAGTTTGGAAAATTTTCTCGATAACTATTTTAAAATCAAAGACTATAAATAAGTTTATGGAGTTGGCTTTCAATTTTTTTTAAAATGACTTTGTTTTATACAAGGGATTTCTTTTTCGGTTCCACTAAGTAACATAAACCAAAAATGATATGTGTTGCTAAAATTTTGATACGTTTATGGAAAGTTAGTCACCTTATATTTAGCATTAAAACCCGATTAGTAGACTTTTCTCCACTAGTAAGATCCAGAATCATAGTGCTTTAACTAAGGTAAGGCTAGGTGTAACCAGTGCTCTGACTTTCCAAGCTTCGATTCTTGGTGAGGGGTAGAGAATTTGAAATGTCGAAAGTGTGATAAGTATAAGAGGGTTAATTTCTATATATGGGTCTTGATTAATTACGTATATGGAAGGTACTTCATCCTATACTCGACACTAAATTTCGAGGTATGGAAGTCCGCTTAATTCTATGAGAGTTTAAGAATGTACGTCAAAGCAAGGGAGGTGCTCTAACTTTTTCGACTTCATTGTTCATCGAGAGATAGTATGGCATTGAAATCGAAAAAGGAGTGATAAGTATATACTATTAGGATGCAGTAGAGTATTATACAAGTTCAAAGCTTTAATATATTTCTATGAAATGCTTTCATAAATAATTTTGGGAAGTAAAAACGAATTGGAATAGTATAGTTATAAAGTTATCCTAAAGGGATAAAACCATAAGTTGGACTTGGATCATTTTATTCACTTGACTTTTCTTGATTTGGAGTTCGAGCACATGATTTCTAGGTGGTATACACCAGTTTGAACTAGGCATTTTTACTCAATTTCTCTATGGCGAGTACTTGAGATGGATTCTTGGGATGATGTGAGTGTTTTCTATCAAAGTTTAGGGCTATGTAAGGAAAACATAAGTATTAAATTAAGGAACAAAACCAGGTTTCCGCAGTGGAGAAGTTAAATGATCTAGACAAGTTTGGATGAGAGATTTATGTATTTGAGAAAGTGATCGGGTCAGGTATTGCATATGGATGATTCATGCATATCGTATAGGCTTAAGTATATTTTCCTTTATTGTTTTATGGTTTACGAAGAGTTAGGTAGTTGAATCTTCGATTTGTCATGAGGTAGTGTGAATAATCGATTGAGTAATAACTTATGGCTGTTGAGCATGAGGTATGCTCAATAGATAGTTTGTCACCCTCGTGTGATGAGAAGATTATAAACCTGGACAAAATCTAAATTTGATTGTTAGTCACTTAATATGTTGGGGAAATGTTGACAATTAGTATGGCTTGTTTTTGGGTTGTTTGGTTGAGATGAAATTTCTGGGTCGAAATTCTTTTAAGGGTGGAAGAATGTAACGACCTGGAATATTATCGCTTTGATTTGTGGATATCTAATTAATTTTAAATATCTAATTAATGATCTTTAAGTGTAAATAACCCTCTTTTAGTTAAGAAGCAATAATGGTGAACATATTTTGAAAGTTTGTTCACAAAAGTAAATAGTTCAATGAATAACTGAAAATGTGATCGAAAATCATTTTTTGGATTTTCGATTTTTCATCGAACGAAAGTTGTTGAAATGTTTAACACACACACACCCCAATATTGTGCACACATATCCATATAACAAATGGAAATAGATCAACACCAAATGGTAATTTGTGGTTAAAAAAAGTAAAATTAATTAAGTGATGTGACTTTTACTTTTTGTTTAATTAAAGTAAGAAGGCTTTTATAAATAGATTTAAGTGCTTTTGTGTGTCATTATTATAGAAGTAGTTACGCACATGGAGTAGCATATGGGAGGAAGGGCAATGAGGGGTAGATGGGTCTTTTGGTTAAAGGGTAATGGATGTAATTTGACAATTTTTCATTTCTATAAAAGAAGCACCTTCCATTGACTTTTGCATCTTTACTTCACTTTATACCTTTTCTCTCTTCCCCATCTTCTTTTCTCTTCTTTCTTATTTCTTTTCCTCAAATCTTCTCCAAGTCAAACCATAATCTAGTACGACTCTTAAAACATTGCTACCAAACCATATAGCAAGTCAAAAGGTCGAAGCTTTAGAGCATAAGTCCCCAAAAGGCCATTTGCTTGTAAGGGAGAAGGGAGAAGGGAGAAGGGCTCAAGGTCACGAACAATAAGGAGGGAGGAGAGCTTGGTCGTGAAGGATTTAGGTGCTTGCATGGTTAAGGAAGGGAAGTGGGTGTTTTTGGTAGGGTGTGGAAGTATATGTAAGGCACTTCATCTTATACTCGACACTAAATTTCGAGGTATGGAAGCCCGTTTCTATCGGTGAGAGTTTAAGAATGTACGCTGAGGCAAAGGTAGTACCCTAGCTTATCCGACTTTAATGCTAATCGAGGGAATGTATTGTAACAACCCGCATATTTATTGATTTTTATATTTAAATATTTTATTTAAATATTTTATCGTTAATCGGATTTTGGTACGAAGCTACTTTTTGCAAACGGTCAAATTAGGACTCGAGACCACTTCCATTGAGTTCGAAACGTCGTTTGCAATCTTCTAAGTATAAACATTGATATGTTTGGGGTTAGTGGAATTTCACCACTTTTTCACTCGAGCCTTTGGTTTGGACTTTTAGCCCATTAGGCCCAAGTTCCACCCCCCTTCTTCTTCATTGCTTCATTTCATTTCCTAACACTAAAGCTTCAACAAAAATGGTGAATGGAATGAGAAATTAAAAATCCAAAGTTTTTGTTTTATTGCAACTCCAACATTCAACTCCAAATTCAAGAAGAGGACATCGGATTCAAGCTTGTGGTTGCTTCTCCATTTGCCTTCAAGCTTTGTTCTTCATTTTCATTGGGTTTTGGAGCAAAGGTGAGATTTTTATCTCACAATTCTAGTCTTAACTATCTTGGGTTGTTGGGAATGATTCCCTATCACTTTAGCATGCATATTTGCTTTTGGTTTGGATTGGATTGGCGAAAAACTCCGATTTTTGGCATTTTGGCGAAATTTCTGCATTTAGGTCGTTCTGGCCATTTTAGGTCGTTCGGAGTTAGGTCGTGTGGATCTTAGGTCGTAGGTCGCGTACGAGATAGCTCCTAGATCGTTCTGGCCACTTTTCGTGTGTTCGGAGTTAGGTCGTTCACGACCTAGTACTTAGGTCGCTCGTGAGTTGGTGGCGTAGGTCGTAGGTCGTTTAACTCTTAGGTCGTTAGGCCTTGTGTGTGGAGTTAGATCGCCTGCTTTCCTTAGGTCGTAAGTCGCGTGTGCTTTAGGTCGCGCACTTTCTTAGGTCGCGTACCTTTAGGTCGCGTGTCCCCTCTACCCCAGTTAGGTCGTATGACTCAGCATCGTTAGGTCGTTCGACCTTTAGGTCGCTTGGCCCCTTCACTGCTTAGGTCGTTAAACCCTTCCTCTTTTGGATCGCTCCCCTTTGTTTCTTAGGTCGTTATGGCCTTAGGTCGTGACATTTATAGGTCGCGGCAAAGTTAGGTCGCTCGACCCATGTTGCCGTTAGGTCGCTCGATCCTTGTTGCCGATAGGTCGCGTGCTTTCTTAGGTCGCGTACCTTTAGGTCGCGTGTCCCCTCTACCCCAGTTAGGTCGTGACAATTATAGGTCGCGGCAAAGTTAGGTCGCTCGACCCATGTTGCCGTTAGGTCGCTCGATCCTTGTTGCCGATAGGTCGCGTGCTTTCTTAGGTCGCGTACCTTTAGGTCGCGTGTCCCCTCTACCCCAGTTAGGTCGTATGACTCAGCATCGTTAGGTCGTTCGACCTATCTTGCACTCTTAAGTCGTTGCCTCCTTTCTCCTTAGGTCGCTCGACCTCCTTACCCACTAGGTCGCGCACTTAGTTAGGTCGCTCAGCTATTGTGTTAGGTCGCGTGAACCCTTAGGTCGTTAGACCTCATTTTGCTTTAGGTCGTAGGCCTCTTGCCTTCACTTAGGTCGTACCGTTTTGTCGGGGCGCTGCCCCCTGGACCCCCGCGACCTGACCGGGCAGGTCGAACCCCGTAAGCGGTGGCGTTGCCCCCGCACCCCCACCTTGGGGGGTTGCCACCCCCCCTGGACCCTCCCTCCGTAGGGGATCTTATCTGAAAAACATTGAGCTGATTTTCTTGGATTTTATTCACATCTCCGTATGCGATTTTTGTGACTGATTGTTTCTACAATTGCTTCTGTGTTTTGTCACTTTATAATATAAAGGTTTCAATACTAGTAGTAAATATCAAAACTCTTTTAACAAACAATTTCAACTCTATTTTTAATAACAAAGCTCTTTTCTTAAACTGTTTTCCAATCTATTAGTATATACAAGCCTTTACCTCACTCGGATGAGAAATCTAATTAAACGACTTAGTAAAATAAGTGGTATGAAACGCTTGCGTTCACTTCGTCGGTTAATTCTTGGACTTGTTCGATTGAACCTCTTGTGACAATTTTATTAGTGAAGATTTACAGTTTGTTCGTAAATATTTAAGTTAAGCAAGTGGTTATGGAACATGAAGCTAAACTTCTATATTTACTAGCTTAGTGTAATTGACACTTCTCGTTGATCTTGATGATCGCTTTATGAATTAGACTAGCAATTGCGCGATGTCTCTTTCATTGCAAGGTTAGACTAGACACCACTTGTGTGATTCCATTCACACATACCTTTCTTCTTTTTGGTTAGTCTTGACCTCAATCTGTGTGATTCCACTCACACATGTGGGGTAGCTCCCCATGGTCTTCGGACCGTCATGTGATAGGCCTCTTTCCCTTTTTATGATTTCTGGATTTCTTGTGTTGATTTCTGGAATTTATCTCTTTGACTTGTCATGAGTACAAGTTTAGGGTATGATGCCCTCTTTGGATCTTTGAGAAGATTCTTGTGATATTGATTTATCTCTTATCGGTTGATCTCCTGTTGATCATTATTTGCATACTTATAGTAGTATGTCAGTATGGATATTTTATGTTTATGCCATATCTTTTATTTTATATCATGTCATCTGATATATATAGCTAGACTGATCCGTTTATTATTTTCTTATAAATAATACTCGGGTCAGACCGAGATGTTACAGGTGCTACTGCTTGACTCCTTCCCCAGTGATTCACTACTCAGACTTTTGGCTACTTGTTTAGATTAGCAGCTTTTGTTGTTTACACTTGAGATATAGACTCATAGTTGTATTCTTTTGTATAGCACGCGTTGCTATTCTTTTGTATTATCGTGGATCTTTTTAGACCACTACTCTGATGTACACTTTTATGTGATATATATTCATATCTCTTTCCGCCTTTGTGATATGGATATCTGTGATTGATTCGCATGTTATGCTTACTTCTATATTTGTTTCCGAAGATTATTTTATAGCCACTGTGTGATAAGAAATTACATGGATGGTCGCTCCTCAACAGCCTTATTCTCCGCGCTAGTTGACAGCACTACACCGTAGTGTTCTTGGCTAGCGTGGGTATAGAGGTGGGGCGTCACAGCTTGGTATCAGAGCCAAACTTCGGAACAATGTAGAATAATCTAGCAAGGATCATGTCCTAAGTCTTTCGTAGGAGTTGTGCCTTAGGATTTAATTCGAGTGTTCGTACCGATTCATCCTATTTTCTTTATGATTCCTTATTTTACCTATCAAGATTGCTTGATATTCATTTCGTGAATAACCTTCTTCTTCTTCCTTCTTTCTTTCTTAAGGAAGAGAAATGGTTAGTTCTAGTAGTCCTAGCGCTGGTCAATCCAGTAGCCCTTCTCTGGATGGCGCATTAATGTCTGCCCAACAACTTTTGGATCTTGTAAAGAATCAAGAGTTTATCTATGCTTTGAGTAAGAATACCACAAAGATCTTACCTTTGAAACTAGAAGTTCCTTTCGACCAGCTTGTAGATATCACTCTACAAGAGGAAGAGGTTGATAGAGGGATTGATAATGATATTGGGATTTCCAAGAAGAGGCGTATTCAATTCAAAAGCCCTCATCCCGATAAGAAGGTGAAGCAACCTATTTTTGGAGCAAAGACTCCAATCCTTAATTGTGGAAAATGCTACAACTGTGGTTCTAGGGACCCCTATGCGAAGGAGTGTCCGGAACCACTCTTTTGTCGGTACTGCAAAGATTCCAGTCATCATATTTCTGTCTGCCCCATACTTCTAAGTAAGAAGAAGGTGGGACCAGAAACTTCGGTAGCCAAGCCATCTACTTCTAGTCGTAAACGA